>BSBM01000950.1:3790500-5054000 GCA_027924585.1 Larix kaempferi | reverse complement strand
TACAACTTGGGGTCGATGAAGAAGGGAACTCTTCCTAGATAGCAAGAAGATAAGACAAGTGTACTCTCAAGATTTATTTGATGGACATAATTCCAAATATATATGGCATCATTCGAAATAAACAATTATATATATATATATATATATATATGTTTGTGATAACTTACTAAAACATAGATATATGTTTGTGATAACTAACTAAAACATAGATAACTGACAGTTTGTAACACTTAACTTGTGATTTATGAGTGTTCACAGACCACAAGTAAAATGATTATACTAATAATTAAATTTAAACAAATTTCTTCAATATAAAAAGAACAGAATGAAGATAGCCTTATGATCATAAACCTATCTGGAGTATAAAAGCAAGATCCTGTATTTTCTGTACAAGAAGCCAGTGTTGAAATAGATAACAGGCTCAGCGAGGTTTGGTCATATAGGATTTCATGCAACAGGCTCAGAGAGGTCATCTTAAAAGATCTATTCAAATATATGTGCCTAGGCCTTAGATTAACACTGAAAGCATTTATAAATTAAAGATGCAAATCAGATTTCAAGTTTAGCGTTCTTTCGATTTTTTTGCAGTGATCATCTCAAAACAAACAGAGCTGTCTGTTTTACAAGAATTTCCTTTATACGTATTGTTTATTTTGTAATATAAAAAATTATATTAAAAAAATCTCGAAGAATTTAAGAGCCTACCTTCTTGTTGAACACTGTTAAGTTGCTTATTGCTGCATTAAGAACAGATAGTAGCATATCTTCTTGCTCCGTCCGCTCAAAACTACCCAATCCTTCAAAGTCCAGCACGACATAGATGCGTTTCTCGGCTGCTCTGGCAGTCATCCACACTCCATCAGTACACCTTCCACCTGCCACATCCAAAAGAGACCCTGACAAGTGATTCAGCAAATATGATTTTCCGCTGCTTTGTTTTCCCATGGATGATATCACCATGATCTCGCCCTCCCAGTTTCGAAGTACTGTGTCATAAATGCCAAAAGTAATCAAATTTGTCAGAGATAAGCTGTCTGCATAACTCAGTTCCGGTGGTATCTGAAACCCATCCTTGAGAGCAAGCAGTCCATTGTTTTCTGCTCGGGCTATTTGGATAGGAACAAGGCAAGCAAGCCTGCGAATCCATGTCCCCATGGCCTTAGTTGCCAAGCCCGTTAGATCAACCGAGCCTCCAGATATCCATGATTCAAATCTTTTTACATTAATTTGAATCTCTATATTTGAGAAATCTTTACCTTTTTCCTTCTCCAGTTGTTCAAGAAGAGCTCTCAAGACTTTCTTACATGCCTGCTCATTACATTTTGTTTCAGTGTCTTTGGTGCTTAATAGTACATTGAAAGTAACATCCTTCTTATCTTCGCTGAACAGAGCAGGACTGGTTGCAAACTTGTCAAAAATATGGTATATATACTCCAATGGTGGGCAAGATCCAGAAATTATTCTTTCTTCGGGCACTTGAGCTACCTTATTTTCTGTACTTTGTATTGCTTGCAATTGGACAACTTCCTTTGCTGAAACAGTTTTCAAGATGTGGGAATGAATGTTACGAGGGGCTGATGCACTGAAGAAAACAAGATGAGACTGTGAGCCAAAATTCACAATCTTCACTTGAAGCTCTCCCAAATCTCTGATGCTTTTGTTTAAGCCAACGGTCCTCAAGAGGCTCATGACATCGGCCAAGACATATATATCGACCGTGACAGAAGAGTCAATAGCTTTTCCATCCACCTGTATCATATCCCTGCTAGCTTCTATTACTTCATCATTGTGGTCTGAGGACTTGCGGAAGACAAATAAAAATGATCCATCCACGGAAACAAGAGCTTTTGAAACAGGTGAAGGAAGAACTAGTGGCCTGGGTTTCATCATCGGCTGCTGATGGAGTTCCACCACCCTGACCCTGTTTGTGTCATCAATCAAGATCAATTCCCTTTTACCCGGTATCAGATGCATCCAGGTTAAGATTCCAATGCCAGAAAATTTATGGAGATCCACATCCACCCCTGTCCAATCTAGGTTGCGGAAAGACTCATCAAACTTGTGTACTGCAACCTTAGAAGTTTCCTTATCATATAAGGCTAGAAATCGAGTACCTTCGTCAACAGACAATAAATCATAGCCCCTCTTGAATCTTCGTTTTATGACATCTAACCTTGAACCCATGCGCGGGCAACTATAAATAGACAGGCAGGGATCAACCAAATTCTGAATGAACACCAATAAGTGACTAGACTTGAGGGCCACAACTTTTAGTATTCGTTCTACCTCAGGGTCAAGGGCAACTAACTCAAATTGGTCAGTTCTTGCAAGAGTGATCCGATGCTCCGTGTTTCGGCTTAACTCCTCCAAATCATTCTTCCTCGGCATCAGCTCAAAAATCTTCCATTCAAAGCTAGGCTTCTCATGTCTTTCAATGGAAAACTTCAGATCAGCCTGCTGATAGTAAGCAAACCAACTACCACGGACTTCACAACCTTCGATGGACCTGGTTACAGGTTTGCCTGTGTTCACTGACATTTCCCGTTTCATTGATGAGAGGAATTTGTCTTCCTCTCTGCGCAGGTTCTCCTGTAACAGATTTACGGTTTCTTTGCCTTTAGACTCAATCTTCTTTTGAAGAGTACCTCGCAATTCTTTCGTCACCATTGATTGAAGATTTTTTACGAATTCTTCTCTGGATGTCTTGTAAAGCTTTGAAATTACTCCTCTGACCTGTTTATTAGATAGGAGCTTGACCCACATCGCATGATCAACAGTAGCTCCTCCTGTTGACTCGAACTGTTTACAAAGCTTGGCAATCTCATCTGGAAGGTCACGCTCAATACTCTTCAAGTTCTCTGTTGTCAAAATCTTTTCAATGAGAGGCATTCCACTCTTCAAGTTCTCTGTTGTCAAAATCTTTTCAATGAGAGGCATTTGTTTGTCGCTCTCCCCTTTGGTAGCCAGCAGTGCTACAAAACCGATGTTTCTACCTAGACACTCCAATTTCTTGGGAATCAGAGACTTAACCCAATTCTGAAAAGCGATGGAACTGCTATTAACAACTTCAAGGGTTCCTTCTACGTCCCATTTACTTTTAATATTCAATTTTACCCGGTCACCTGAAAATGGAACTGGCCCTGCAGATGTTTCTTCGTTAAATTGCAGTAGCTTTGCCCTGAACATTTTTTTTGGATTTGAACATCTCAAAATTAGCTCTTGTCCATATCTAACAGGCCCAATTTGGTTCTGCTTCTGGGGCCCTTCAATCTTATAAATAAAATGACCAACATCGCCATCCCCAGTAAATTTGACCTCCGACCCGAGCAACATGAGATTCTTATCACAATATCTAACTGCTAAAATCTTACTCAATTCCTGATGCAGTAAATCAAACCCATCAACAGAACCTCTCGGTTCTCGATGACTTTGTGAGGACGAAGTCCCAGGGGAGGTCTCATCAAAAAATTGCGCTCCACTGAAGTATTCTGGCAGAATCTTGAGAAAGCAGGCCACGACACTCTCCTGCATTCCTTCCATGGAAGACTCAGCAGAAGAGCCTACTCCGGCTTCCGCGATGGAAATGTCGAGAGTTTTCATGAAATTGCTGTATTCATCATATTTTGGAAATTTACCAAATTGAAGCAAAGAGACGAAATGATTATTATCCATTTTACAGAAGTTTAAATCGCCATCTTTCAACCAGCTGTCTATTTCACTTTGAAGTTGATAACTTGATCTCAGAGTTCTCCCGTCTCGCTTTGTAGAAACTCTTGAAGACATGGATTCAGCAGTCAAGAGAGCACAACGATTATACCCATCACAGAGCATAACATTAGCTAGGGGAGGTGCCGAGGCCGATTTCTTGAATTGCTTATCAATGGTAACATTAAATCCATCAGAAAACTTGACATCGTTCTCGGAGTTTTTCACATGATTTATTTGAAGCTTCTTGGTGCGTCTCCCTTTGGAAGAAACAGTTCTGCCCAAAGAAGCTGAAGCTTCAAAGGGATAGTAGCCTTGAACACACACATGCAGATAATCCGAGAGCTCTACAAGATATCGAATGAAGTTGCAAGAAACGTCCTTCCTCGAGGCTTCTTTCAGATTTTCACCTTCATGCCAGTAAAATACAAAAACAGCTGATTCTCGAACTACGGCATACAGTCCTGGTTCCAACTGATCAAGAACATCTTCTTCTCCTAACAAGCCTTGCTTCCTGAAAGCCTCTGCCATCATTTGCTTGCTCCCGTAGAATCCAACCACAGGCAAGCGTCGCTGATTTAATGCATTGAAATTTATTCGCATTTGGGTAAATTGAGTACCCATGGTTGTTGCAGAATTGGGAACAAGCTCATTGCAAAGAAGCAAAATCTGGTCCTGCGGCAGTTGGACCTTCTCAACAAAACTAAGCTCTTGTCTGTCAGAAACAAAACACATTACCTTGAAAAGAGGTAAACTGTTAGACACAGGGGTTGAATCCATCAAATAATCCATTGAATCAACAGAAACCACCTCTCTTTCTTCTTCCATAATTTCAATCAAACAATACGACCCTCGACCTTCAGGAGCGAGTCTCAATGCAGATCCTTAAAATATTGCTGTCAAGCAAAGACAAAAACTAACTTAAGTAAAAATTGAAACATACCAACACCTCAAAACCTCAAAGACGCCATGATGAAGCCGAGCAGGCAAATACAAAAACTAACTTACGTAAAAATTGAAACATACCAACACCTCAAAACCTCAAAGACGCCATGATGAAGCCGAGCAGGGAAGACGAAATACAGAATTGTTCGGTCTAACACAGAGTTGCCGCGCATTTCTAACACAGAACATAGCTGTTTCCACTGATCGGGGACGGTTCATATAGATGTGAAAGACTTTTGGGTACAGTTTTTAGCATCCACCTGTCCGCTGAAGCGGATCTTAGAAAGCAATAAGTTTTTCCGTGCCGCCAGTCTCTTCGATTCCCTCGCAAGTTCCTTCTTCTGCAATTTATTGGATCCCTTGTGTTTTCGATTTATCTGCAGCGTTCCTTGCTCTACAATTTAATAAACTTTTTCGTTTGAAAAAACATTCGCACTATAAAACAAAGAATATGGATTTTACTTTGAAATGTCATTGTCTTGAAAGCTCGAATTGATTGGTTGTGTGTCTAAGAAGAAGCTTTGTGCAGTGAAAATGTGTGGTAATTTCAAATTGCTTGTGTTTAAGAAGATCAATTAAGAAGATCAATGAGGTTTACTTTACTTAGTTTGTATGGGTTTAATCTTTATCAAGTTTTGGGTGTAAATCTTATAAGAAGAGTTGAGGGTGGCAGCCACTTGTGAAGGATAAAACATTCTCACTACAAAACAAAGAATATGGATTACTTTGAAATGTCATTGTCTTGAAAGCTCGAATTGATTGGTTGTGTGTCTAAGAAGCAGCTTTGTATAGTGAAAATGTGTGGTAATTTCAAATTGCTTGTGTTTAAGAAGATCAATGAGGTTTAGCTTACTTAGTTTGTATGGGTTTAGTACTTATCAAGTTTTGGGTGTAAATCTTATAAGAAGAATTGAGGGTTGGCAGCCACTTGTGAAGAATAACTTTATTTCCAAACTTCCAAATGTTTGAGCTTATTACAAATTTGATGGAACTAGTGGGTCATGAATACTTCCCCACATTTCATGGATGGTAAACCCTCGGCCAACAATAGCTGCTGGCCTAACCCCTTAGGACTCAAGGCTTGCACTAGTGACCTCACCCCGTACCAAAAGAGTGTGTGCACCTCTTACCAATTGAGCTAACCCTTGAAGCTTTATTTCGCTTCTTACTTCAAAACCAAAAAAACCAAAAAGCAATTAAGCTCCTTATAATATTTCAAAATATTAAATATCCACCAAAATTTATTTCCATACCTAAAGTACAGATATTATACTTAATAATAGATTTTAGTTTTCTCTTACTTAATATTAATATTTTAAAAATAAAATTTAAAATATTAAAAAAAGAGAAAATAAATTTTAAAAATCAATAAAATTGCAATCTATTAAATTATTATATTTAATTTAAAAAAATATTGTTCTCTATTCAATATTATTAACTAAAAATAAATTTTAAAAATACTAATAAATATTAATATTACAATACTAAATATACATTATATTATTAATAAATAAATTTTAAATTTTAAAAGTAATTTTTTTTTAAGTTATGGTGATCTATATTAATTTAAACAAAATTTATGTAGGATAAGAGTCTTAGTCTATCCTTTGGAAAACTAGACCATCGATAAAACAGTAAACTCTTATTTAAAGGCCATGAGGTCTTGTTCTATTGAACTATGATAACTAGATATCAAAAAACAATTATGTGAAATAACAAAACTAGGCTTCTATTTCATCATCAGAAATAGGAATTAAGGGCACATCTTGCCCATGAGATGGTTTAGGAGTTGAAGCAACAAAGTCCAAGCTGGAAGTTGCTTTGATAATGATGTTGAACTTTGCCTTCATTTTCATGCTGTGTTCTCGAAGTTCATCCATCTGCAAAAGAAGTTCATCGCTCTCCTCCTTGGTGTTAAGAAGTGTTTTTCCCATAAGACGTTTAACATGCTAATAGAGGGCAACTATCTTATAATATTTTGTCTCCCTGGTACAAGTATAACCTAGATATTGATGAACCCTTAGACCCATGTCTTCCACCATATCCTCGACTTTGACAAAATCCTGTTATGTTTCTACCCATGCCTATGTTTCAAAGATTTGATTTTGAATGGAGGATGGAATCTGATTGAGGTAGGTAGATTTGGCTTCGACCACTTTAGTCTGTACTTTGGTCTAAAGATTGTCGTTATTGCCCCTTCCCCCGAACGACTCTATCCTTTACCTACCATGGAAGGGGGTCTAAAGCACAGAAATACCAAGGGAAAAGAGGCAGACCCAAAGCAACAAACCAGAGAGGCGAGACATTTAGGAGAGTGGGGAGACTCAATAAGGACCACGAAGAAAGAGGAGCAAAAAACTTCCTATTATGAGGGAAATATAGAGCAAAAGAAGCCTATGAACAAGGGACATGAAACAAAAGAATAGGAGGAAATAAAACTAAAAAGGAGGAGAGACAAAACATCACCTAAAAAGCCTAGAGCTATCACTCGAATATGTAGCAACACAACTTGGTTCATCATGCAGGAAGTCCTACTGCCTGCATCTGAAATTATCATAACCCGTCATGCCACATGAATGCCCATTAACTCAAGCGTCATCGCTTGTTTGGGCATAAAGGTAGATCTTGTCATAGAGAAGTTCCACTTACGGAAAACCAAAGCACTCGAGGTCATCAATCTCATTCCCATTGTCGTTCGAGTATTTTTTAAGGATTCAAATATTATACATGTGTAGTATTCTAGGTGATTGTTTGGATTAACAATTTATGTATATAGATATATAAATGAATATTCAATAAAACACATATAATTTTTATTAAAAAAAATTAATTTTCAATAAATTTCAGCAATTTAATCATATCTTATATAAAAATAGATAAATTTTTAAATTAATTAACCACAAGATATGCATACCCACTATCATCTACTATCCCTATCACCCCATCCGGAAAAAATTTAAAAATAACTTATTATATATTAATTATATTTTTATAAACCTTATTATATAAATTTTCCTTTTCATATTTTAAAAGTAAAATATCTTTGTTTTTTCAAACCATCAAAACATTAGCCAGAACAAAAGAGCAGCGGGTTTCATGTAGGTGCTTGCCCCTCATTACAAAGCAAAGACTTTATCTTTACATTATACCTTTATTTGTTCAAACGATGAAATTTAAAAAAAAATAAAGGTAAAGATAGTGATTTATATGTAGATGCTTGTTTTAATTTTAAAGTTAAGAATTTATCTTTATTTATTTATGATTATAAAATCTTTGTTTTATTTTATTAATAGTTATTATTTAAACAATTTCTATATCATTATAAAAATCTCCTCTCATTTTATTTATTTTATATTATTATGAATATTTATTTATATAAAAGATAATGGTGTACCATCGCATCATATTAAAATTTAAATATATTTAACTTTAAATACTATTCACATATATTTATTTATGTAAAATTATCATTCAAGTTGTATCGAATCGAAATCTAAGCTTTGTTAAAAAGTGGACAAACTTCATCTATTAACACTCACAAGTGTCTTCTCCATCTCATATATCTTTGGCAAATTTATGATTTACATATTTTATTGACAATGTTTTTTTAAAATCATCAAGCATCTTTTCCATGAAAGACCATCCTATAGCTTAGTACTCTCGGTGCCATTATGGTACACAAAGACATTGAGTATGGCACAATCTCAGTAACGTCATAATATTGCCATGAATGACCATGCCAATTCATTCAAATAAATGGCTAGACTTTAGAATTAAAAAAAATGTGCCTTAAATTTTAAAACTCAAATTTGAACCAAAAAAATAATTGTTGAATTGAAATCTAATTTTAGAAAACTTATTATGAGCCTATGCAACTTCTTTTGCAAGTTCTCACTAGAACTCTCTTGACCATCTATCTATAATTGGGCCAATCATGTTCATGAGGATTCAATCTCCCAATCGTAGTTTTGGTTTTACCTTTCACTACCTTAAGTTCTCATGTCTACAAATCCAACAATTACAGTATTGAAAGTCATTATTTCCCTTGAAATATGGTTGTGGGGTGATATGTGCAGTCAACACTTTGAACAAACATTGTGTAGAAACAATGGCCTTCGATCTCTAATATTTTCTCAAAATACAAGAACGGCAATGAATGCTCTTACATCATTGGATGGGATCGTTATTAGCTACAAAACTCAACTTCGTCATGAAATGCTAGATAGTGTCGATTAGACAAATCTAAACTACACAACTAACTAATGGAAAGGAAAAAATAAGGAAGGAAGCCTTGGTTATACTTTTTCCAACTAGTTTTTTTTTTTTTTTTCCGCAAGGTGATGCTTTCAGAAATTGGAAAGGAAACCAAAATAGGAAAACCTAAGAAGGAAACCACTATTGGATGTTAAGTTGATTATACATTTAGCATTAAAGTTTGTCCCAAGAAAAAATCAATGAAAAAGCATGGAAACATAGCTTAGAATAACTTTAGTTGTCGAGTTTGGTAAGAAAGATAAAAGTTGGGGAAAACTCAAATGTAAAACCCCAGAAGAAAGAAGCATTGGGATGAAATGGTACATAGGATTTATGGATTCTATTATTTCTATGAATTTTTAGGATGAGAGAGGTGTTCCATTGCATTTAGAGCACTGCTTTCAGTTGGAAACGCTTTTCATTTCACTAACAAAGGTTTTTTGTTTGCTCGAGATACAACTATTTTACCAGATCCATAGGTCATATTCTTTCATACTCTATTTTGGTTTTCTGTGTTATTCTCGGTTTTTTGTTTTTTCGGTTTGCATATGCCCTTTGTCGTGCATGCCCTTTGTGCGAACTCGATAAATAAAAAATAGAGAGGAAAGGATTTTCTTGACTACATATTATTTGTGTCGTGCACCTTGTGCTAACTCGGTAAACTAAGAACAATGAGAAAACTTACATTTTCGAGTAAGCTAACCAAGGACTAAGCCAAAATTTGAGGGATATTAATTTTGGGATTTTATTTTTTGTTTTTGTGTAGTTGTGTAAAGTGTCTTGCAAGCAAGAATGCAAGGTTTTTTGGGTAGGCATGCTCTCCCAACAACAACAACAACAACACCCCCATTCTCCTCCATAATATTACTAAACCTTTTGCTTAACTCAGTTGAAAGTTACTTTAATAAGTAATAGGTCTTGGGTTCAAGTCCTTCTTTTGTTACTTTTTGCAAAATTTCATGTAACTTTAACTTATAAAATAACCACATTGTAAAAGTGCTTCCCACTTGTTTTATAAAAGTGGGCCACTTATTTTAAAGCAACTTATTTGTAAAAGTGAGATTGTGGGGAAAGTTAATAAGTGGAGTAATTTTTCACTATGTTTTGTTGTGCTCCCATCACCATTTGGATCAACCTTTGTCTGCCACATGGCTTCTTGGTTCATTTTTATGCCTTTCTTCAAAAGAGCATAACTTTGACATCTAGAGTCCATTTTTAGTGATATTTTTTGAAATTGCCTATTTTTTCGAGATCTTTACATCTAGGCCATTAGTTTCTACATTTGAAGCCTTATTACCTACATATTCTAATATGTCCACTGGCAAGTGATATTCTGCTTACCAATACCAATTACATTTCATGGATAGCCCATACGGAGGATGTCCTACAAAGTAGGGGACTTTATTGAATTACCTTGGGAAAATAATTTTTCAACACTGATGCTGATAAGAAAATGAATTGGGACTATAAAAGTGATGAAACTCATGGATTAATCGAGATGTCCATCTCTAATGATTTACAATTCCACCTTCATGGAATTGATGAACCAATTAAGACTTAGGAAAATTTAGAAACTGTATTTGGTAAACATAATGAGATTTGAGGTCACCAACTTGAAAATCAATTGGTTGCTTAAAATCCAAGTGATTTATCTTGTATTCAAGACTATCTATCTCAGTACAAAACCCTTAGAATTTTAGTTGAAGAATTCAACATAAAAAAACCAAAAAAGCAATGTATTTGTCATATTCTTTCTAAGCTTGGTCTTGCATATTTTGTTTTTGTATCTACTTTTTAGTCCATCAAAGAAGCTATGGGTCTACTTATAAAGACCCCGCACACTTGAACCCTTTTGCGATTCTTTGATTCAAGATCAAGATAAGCTCTTACATCTTGGAGTGATCAACATTGCCAATACATCTAGCAAATCCTTAGTGGTACAACAAAATGATAAGTCTAAGCAACCCAAGAAGCAACATCCTCACAATAATAAGAAAAATAAGGGTCCCAAACCCTCTCATCCAGCTCATCCTTTCAATGGTGGCAAAGGAACCAAGTCAAAAAGTAAGAATAATAAGCACCATTGCAAATTTGTGGGAAAGATGGTCACATGGAATCTAAGTGTTTCAATAAGATGGCATCCTTGGAAGTAGAAATGAAGAAGCACAACATTAACCTTGATTCTTCTTCTAACTCTACTTCTCATGGACATGCACTTTCTGCTTCTAGTTTTCCTTCATTGCATATTTTTCTTCTTCTTCTTCTAATGAGTGGCTCATTGATTATGGATCATTGTATCATATAGCTAAGGATAAAGCCATTTTTATTCTCTAAATGAATGTAACACCAAACAAATATTTGTTGGTGATGATAGATCTCTTAATGTTGTAGGATATGGAACAATCCAGCTAGATGATGGTCAGTTCAATGATGTATTATGTGTTCCAAGAATTTACTACAATTGTTGTCAGACTATCAAATCACTCATTCTAATGAAGGTAAGACTGTATAGTTTACACCTCACCAAGTTGTAATCAATGATTTCAAAGATCCTAAGCATGTCCTAGTGTTATAGCATCTTCTTCCACAGTTTATCCCAAGATGCTACCATGGTTGATCTTACCATTATTCCTAGTTGTAGACTTCCCCTTTTCCTTGTGCATTTGTGGGCATTCTTCTGTTTATGAGAAATCCCCTTAAAAAACCTTATTTCTTAGTAGATACGTGAGTGACATGTGTCTCACCAGCGAATACACGAGTGACATGTTGTCTCACTCACGTATGTGTCTACAAGAGGGGTAAAAATAAAAAAATAATTTACTCTCACGGGTTAGTTTTCAGTCTCAAATAGTTCCCTAACTCCCAAATCTTGTGAATAACTTCCAATAACTCCCTAACTGCTCTCTTCAAAGGTATACAAGAGCATAGGTGAAATTTTTTTGAAGGTGACACATACACATACATACAGAGAGATATACAACCACCTTGCCCAAGTTCTGGGTGAGTTTGTTCATGAGAAGAAACCCTTGCTAATATGTGCACAACCCTTTTCCTCAAGTCTGCAACTCCCCTATCCCTTTATATGGAATCTTAATTTGCATTCTTTTCACCACAAACCCTATTATGCTATAATTTTTCCTTCAAAATCTCTTGAACATATTGTGTGTGAGAAAACCTTGAGGCAAGTTCAGAGTGTTGGAATAGCTTGGGAGGAAGAACCCATGACTCGGATTCAGAATGACAACCACATTATCAGGTTTATCTATTTCATGTACTTATTGCCATATATATATATGAATGAACTCTTCATTGTCCAACTCTTAATGTTATTTGCATACTAATGATGGTAAATGATTATTTATATTGGAATATAAATTCTGCAATTGTTCTTTTATGATTTGCTCGTTGTTATTATTGCTTTCACTTCTTGTTGTTTACATTTCAGGGTTTGCAGCAAAGAGACTAAGCTAAGGAGCAAAGCTCAAGACTAGAGGAATCATCTTCAAACTTTGGAAACCGGGTATTATCTTTAACTTTATGTATGCCATTTGTTTGATTAAATAAATTTCTTGACTGTTTAAAGAATTTAGTTCATTTATATTTATGCTCTACAATAGTTGAACCTAAACAATTATTGGGGAATTTTTCCCATAACACCTAGCAATTGGAATTGTTGATGATATTACCAGGTTGTATAGGTTCAACAACTTTGGGTCATCACCTTTCCCTCAATTTTTATTGCTCATAGCGATGACTTGGGAAAACTTTGGCATGAGCGACTTGATCATTTAAATTATCCTTCATTGCGACAACTATGTGATTAGAAAATGGTGTCTGGTCTTCCTCTTGTTTCTTATAGAGATGGTGTTTTCCCTAGGTGTGTTCTCAACAAATATCATCAAGACAATTTTGGAAAATGTACCTCTTAGCATGCCTTGACCCCCTTGCAGCTTGTTCACAATGATTTGTGTGGTCCGCTTCCTTCTGCTTCTTTTTTCGGCTTCAATTATTTCTTAACTTTCATTGATGACTTCTCTAGATGCACTTGGTTTTAATTCTTAAAACTTAAGAGTGAAAATTTTAACAAGTTCTTGGCCTATAATTCCCTTGCAGAAAAACAATTTGGACATAAAATAAAAAGGTTAAGAATAGATAATGGAGGTGAATATGTAAACAATAAATTTACAAATTATTACACTACACAAGGAATTAAATTGCAACATACCGATGCGAGAATTAAGATGGAAGGCGGTGGGATCAAGCATAGGACTAGGGTTTATCATGTTAGGTAGAGAGTAGGGAAGGAGCAATTGCAAGGGGCTCAATGGTTGGTGGCACTGAGGTAACAGAATGGGGCCTAGTCGACGGGGGGGGTGTCTTCGGACCCCACCTAGGATAACAAAGGAAAATGAGTTCAGATAGACATAGGGATGGATACCTCCCTGGGGATGGGAGGAGAAAGAACGAGAGGGGTAGCCGAACAACAAAAAAAAAAGAAGGAAATCAGGAGACCTGGGGAATGTATACCAAAAACATCAATGAAACCCTCTATGCAAATAACATCGAAAGGCCTCATAGCACACATCCAACACATGAAAGACCATGCATTTATAGGCAAATTTGTAGGAATATGTCCATTGGAGAAGGCATTAACATGGTGTATTAATGGGACATGGAATCCCAAAGGGAATTACAACCTGCAATTGGGAGCGAAGGGATTTTTCACAATCATTTTATTCAATTTTGAAGATCGAAATAAGATTATGGATGGGGGACCGGAGTTTTTTAATTTAGCGAGATTATTCCTTCAACCATGGAAGGAGCGATTCAACCCGGATAATGAGGATTTAACGGTGGCACCAATATGGATCCTCTTGTATTCCTTACTGGAAAAATACTGGAGGGAGGATATTTTGGAGGATATAGGTAATGTTATAGGATCCTTTGTTAAAGCCTCTGAACAAACAAAAGCGGTGAAGTATACATCCTACACAAGGATTTGTGTTTACATGGACCTGTCAAAGGAGCTCCCGGAGGCGATCAACCTCTCATGGGAGGATGATGAATGGAGGAAGCCAATAGACTATGAAAATGTTCCCTTCCGATGTAGAAGGTGTCGTGAACATGGGCACTTATTCAGGTACTTCCCTATGAAATCACCTTCAATGCTAACACAGAACAAGGAAGAAAAGGACACAGAGGGATTTACCAAGGTCAATAGTAAGAAACGACACGCAAGAAGAGGAACGGGACCTGAGATCCATTAAGAACCATAGACAACTAACTGGTTTGGGGCGTTACACCAAGATCCGAAAATCACTCAGGAAGAAGGGGAAAAGGAAAGAGAAGGGGAAAAGGAAAGAGAAGGGGAAAGGAAGGAACAAGGAAAAGGGGAGGAAGGAGTGGAAGAAAATATGAAGGATCAAGGAGAAAGCGAGGATACTAATATGCAGCCGGAAGGGGTGGAAGACTTGGAGATAGGGGAGTTAGATCTAGAGGGCATAGAAACCACATGTACTAATATTGAGGCAGGCTATATACCATCTCAATAGGTGCGCCTCCTAAGAGAAGTAATCCTTAAAACTCCACCATCTAAAAAAATGGGAGTTATATTGGAAATCCTGAAGGAAAGTGACGGGAATAGGAAAATTCCTAGGGAAAAAAAAGGAAGGAGAACAAATTGAAAAAGGATTAAGGATGTGGGGGAAAAGATGGTGGCCTTGGGACAATACCTGACTATCAAGGATGCTTTTCAAGCCATATCCAAATCTCTATAAATGAAAAGTATATCATGGAATATAAGAGGTTTAAGCAGCGTAAGGAAGAGAAGAATCCTCAAAAGGAAGATAAAAAATGAGAAACCAACTGTGTTAATGGTACAAGAATCAAAGTGTTCCATAGAAGAATTGAGGGAAATGGGAAGGAAAATCCGGAGAGAGGGTGAAATGATAGCAATTGATGCGGAAAGGATGGCTTGAGGTATGGCGATATGGTGGAATCCCCTTGAAGTAAGTATGTCTAACTTTGTAGCTTCTAGGAATATTATTTCATCCAAATTCCATGTGATTGGAACTAATGTAAGGGGCATTATCTCCAATGTTTATGGCCCTTACCAATCCTCTCTAAAAGAATGCTTCTTAAATTATTTAGAAAACCTTAGTGGATGGGTTGGACAGAGACATTGGATTATCAGTGGCGATTTTAACTTAATCAGAAATTTAGAGGAGAAAAAGGGAGGGCAGAGACTGGTAAATAATGTGAATGTTAGGTTTGGATAAGTCATAGAGAACCTGAAGCTAGTAGATGTAAGGACCTCCAATAGCCTTTACACTTGGAACAATAAACGAACAGGGGATAGACATATTGCAGCGAGACTGGACATATTTTTGGTATCTGAGTCTATTTTGATTGGGGGGGTAAATCTTAGCCCTTGTTTTGCCGACAGCAAGATCGGATCACTGGATGATAAGTCTTGAATGGGGCAAAGTGGGCGAACACCTCAGGAGACCCTTTCGTTTTGAACAATTTTGGTTACTACACATATAATTTTCAGAGAAGGTTAGATTGCGGTGGAGTGATTTTGTCCCGCCCAACGGGTCCCTGATGTACAAGTTTCAACAAAAATTGATGTACATCAAAGAGAAGGTGAAAAAATGGAATCAGGAGTCCTTCGAGAACATTTTCCAAAAAAAATAAGAGTGGAAAATAAGTTGGAGGAATTGCAAAGGGTGATTTTGGAGAATGGGTACACCGATGAGTGGAAGAGCATGAAGTCAGAACTTTTAGAGCAATTGGATAACAGAGAGGCTCAAGAGGAAATGATTTGGAAGCAGAAGTATAGAAACCAATGGCTTAAGGAAGGAGACAGGAACACCAGGTTCTTTCATCGGTTAGCAATTCAATATAGACCGGAAAACAAAATTCACCGACTCAAAATAGAGGAGGGGAGGTACGTGGAAACACATGGAGACATAGAGAAGGAACTAAGTACCTTCTTTAGGGAGCTCTTGGAAGAACAAATTCCATATAGGAGTAGCTACATTGACAAAGTGGTGCAACACATACCCACCTTGATCACTCTGGAGCATAATGAACTCTTAATGAGGCCTATTGAGATGCAAGAATTGGAGGAAGCAGTTAAAATATGGAGGGAGGCAAAGCACCAGAGCCAACCGGATTTACCACAAAAAATTTTCAATCCTACTGGGACATGATGAAGGAAGAAATGCTGGAAATTGTGGAGGACTCAAGGAGAATCGGGGGGTCCTACAAGCGATTAATTCTACATTCCTTTCCTTAATCCCCAAGGAGAATGGGGCTGACCAACCAAACAAATTCAGACCTGTCGCATTGTGTAATGTGATATTCAAGATCATAACGAAAGTCATAGCGAATACGTTGAAACCCCTAATGCCATTAATCATATCTCCTGAACATGCATGTTTGGTGGAAGGAAGATAGATTCTAGATGGAATCTTGCTCATGCATGAATTCATTCATTCCCTAAAGGAGAAGAAGAGTCTTGGAATGCTAATCAAACTGGATCTTTCGAAGGCATATGAAAAATTAAGCTGGAAATTTATGGAAAGGATGCTAAAGGCATTTGGGTTTCAAGAAACGTGGGTTAGGTGGATTTTACAAATTTCTTCTTTGACCTTCTTCTCGATACTGGTTAATGGAACTCCTTCCCCTACCTCTATATCCTCCATAGGAATCCGGCAAGGAGATCCCTTATCTCCATTCTTATTCATGCTAATGGCCGAAGGCTTAGGACGATATATCAAGGTGAGGGTGAGAGAAAACTCAATAAAAGGACTTCGTATGCATGGGGAGGCTCAAGGATAGTCACATCAGCAATTTTTTGATGACACGATGCTAATATTCTATTCGTCAGTTCAAGAGGCAAGAGCAATCAAACAAGTTCTTGAGGACTTCCTGAAGGATAGCGGGCTAGAGATCAATAAAGATAAATATCAGGTATTTTTCTTTAATACTCAGATGATAACCCAAAGAAACATTCTAAGAATCTTAGATTTTAAGTTAGGAGTTTTTCTGTCAAAATATCTAGGAGCACCACTCTTTGATTCGATGATTAAAAAAGTTTCCTTGCAAGAACTGATGGTAAAATTGTAATACCCCTATTTTGTCCCTTAGGGTTTATTGGCTTCAATGTAAATATTGTATAAATGCAATGTGTGTTTGCCCTAGTGTGGAGCTCAAGGCCAAGGCCCCACTAGTGGATGTCTAGGTTTATTTGCATAGGCAAATATTTGACAGTCTGATTATCCATGTGCTATTAAGCCATGAAGTAATTGTAAATGATGTAAATATTAAATATTGCAATAAAAATACCAAGAAAACTGGCTAAGGAGGAAACCAATGAGAAGGGGCCATGTGTATCCACTAGGGATAGGTGAGGAGGTTGTGGGATTGGAAACCATGTTGCCACATGTCCATTTGTGAACCCATTTGACTCCCATGATGACATTAATGCTACTGTAAGAAGGTGGTTGAGAAAACCAATCCATGAAGTCGATTGAGTATGGAGCGACCCTGAGATCCATATGGTAGCGTATGGCTCTGTTTTACTTGTCCCTTAAGCTACTCTACACCTGAGAATTCGCTCATCTTGATCCCTATCCCATTGTTGACCAGGGAACCTCAGTTCACACACATTTTTGGCAGAGCCTAGCCGTGAAGCAGAAGGGATAAAATCGCGATTTTGTGTAAGCAAATTTCCAGAGCCAAATGCACTTATAAAACCTTGCGTAGGAAGAAAAATGATGGGGGTATCCTTGGATCTGATTCTGTGGATGAATTACATAGTGTGAGAAGCTTAATGAATCCGAGAGAACACTTAGATCTGTTTACAGAGGACCGAGTTGCAGGGCAGAGCTTAGGCCGCAACCCTGAGAAGAGCCCAGCTTGCATAACAAATAAGAAGGTCAAACATAGGGTTGGATCTTCTTGATAAACCCAGTGAGGGAAAAAGTCTCAAGAAAACAACAGTTTGGACCTTTCTATGCCCATCCCGAAGAGAACTAGAGGGAAGGGGCCTTGAGGTACCGTGCAACAGAGAAAAGGACCTTCCTTGTGTTGGGTGAGGTAGGTAATGTGGGTGCCATGTTTGCTGAGTTGTTGAGATGCCTGTAGCTCTGTGGTTGAGCTCACTAGCTTAACAACATCCTCCATGTTCCCTTGTATGCTTGATAAACCCAACTGTAGGTTGGCTTAGCATTGGGATGGAACCTTGACTGTGAGGAAGCATATTTAACCCTTCTTAGTGGATACACAGCCTAGCTCGGGGGTGGTCTCTTAGATGAAATAGTATAGGCTGGATAGATACCTAAGGTCGGGTGGAAAGTTGCTCTCACTTAGCCAGTTTCTTGGGCAACTTCATTTCCAAGATAAGTGCTTTTTGTGGTGTAAAATAATGTTAATTTCCTTGTGTTATGTTATGCTTGCTATTTTCAAGTTATTGAATGAATTATTGCATGAAACTGATCAATAGGGAACTATGTATAAGCCTGAGTATGAGGTTGAGTTCATGTTTGAATGCTTCATCAATTGCATGAGTTTGATGTAATGCTAACCTGGTAGGTTGTGGATGCATTGACTAGTTTAGTTCCATAATATTTGCTTAGTTATGCATTGCATTCACCTTTATGAGGGACTACTTAGCTTCATATGGACTTGGGGAAGGAAGTAGACAACCCCTTGTAGTGTTTAATGACCCTCTGTGGGTCAGGTGAAGGGGGAAGCCATGGCATAGGAAAAACAAAGCCCCTTGCAGAAGGTTAATGATGCATGGAGGGAGTTTTAGGCAAGACTTCAATGGGGAAAATGACAAGGTTAGAATGCTCATATGTGGTGGGAATCACACTAGTGGATGGAGCTCTCCAAGTGCTTTCCAATGGTACCAGCCTTGTCCAATTTGGCCCAAGGATTGAGGATTTATCACCCTTAAAAGTTGCAAGTGAAGTTGTTGGTGCAGGGGTCTGTGGTGCCCGACCTTCCGCATCTGCAATGGGGATTGCGGAGTTCGGAAACCGACCTTTGGAATTGTGTGGTTAGCCTTCTGACTTTCCATGGCATAGGAAAAACAAAGCCCTTTGCAGAAGGTTAATGATACATGGAGGGATTTTTAGGAAAGACTTCAATGGGGAAAATGACAATGTTAGAATGCTCATATGTGGTGGGAATCACACTAGTGGATGGAGCTCTCCAAGTGCTTTCCAATGGTATTGCCCTTGTCCAATTTGGCCCAAGGATGGAGGATTTATCACCCTAAAAAGTTGTAAGTGAAGTTGTTGGTGCAGGGGTCTGTGGTCCCGACCTTCCGCATCCGTAATGTGGATTGCGTAGGTCGGGGACCGACCTTTAGAATTGCGTGGTTAGACTTCAAACTTTCCAAATCCATAAGGCGGATTGTGGATTGCAGAATTCAGAAGGTGATTTCCATGAGGATTGGTGCGTTGGATTTCCTCCTTTACACATCCGCAAGCGGGTTGTGGATTGTGGATTGTGGAGGGTGGTTTTTCGCTAGGATACAAGATGAGATTTCAGATTTTCGACATCCGCAACGCGGGTTGCAGAATTGCGGGGGAGTAAATCCTCCGGAATGGCGATTGGAGGATTCCGACTTCCGAGTTCCGCATGCGGATTGGGGAACTGCGAAATTTGGATGAGTAAATATTCAAGGTGGCGCATTGAATTTGGATTATAACTTCCACATTGCGGATTGCGGAAGTCGGTAGCGTGAATTCGTCGGAGAGGTAGATTTGACAATCCGACTTTTGAATCCTGACTGCGGATTGTGGGAAGGAGGTTGCGGATTGTGGATCAAATCGGAGTTATTTGTTTAATCCACAATCGCCTCTGAAGGGCACCGTGGCGATCGGGGACATGATAGAGTGGTATCAGAGCTTCAGTTGCAGCATTGAGGCTGCTTGGGCCGATGCACGAATGAGTTGCAGAAAAAATGGCGCCAAGGGCACAGTTTTAACAAAGCATTGTTGTTGTTGTTGTCCAATGAATGAATTCCAGACTTGTATGGATGTATTAGGTTTCTATACATGATTATGATGTCTAATAAATTCCTTTGTGATGCACAAAGATTGCAACAATGGTAGTTGAATCGTACAGCAGGGCAGCGTACAAGGAAGTAGGAAAATGGTGACCATTAACGATGCCCAGGACCCGTATGAGTAGGAGGACGACGTGCTAGGAGATAATGTGCAAGAATCACATACTTAAACCGAATCTAATGGAATAAGGGAGCAAGTAACTCCCTCGAACTTGGCCGAGACCATGGTGAGATTCAACGAGAGATTGATGAAGGTGCAGGAAGAGCAGCAGCAGCTCAATGCTGCCATCTTGCAGATCCTAACAGATATGCATTAGAGGATCAATCGTGGGTCTAACCCAAGCAACGAAGGCCAAGAAGAACAAAATACAGGAAGTCGCTCTAGAGGTCGTTCTAGGAAGCGTTATCCAAGCCCTACAAGGAATTTTGTGAGTAAAAGTCACAGAACGCCGTGTCCGAGATCTATTTCTAGCAGGTCATGTGACTCCAGGTATTCTCAGAGAAGTCCTAGACACACTTCCAACAGGTTTGAAGGAATAAATAAGTTCAAAGGGATACCATAGGGAGAATTTAGGAAGGCAAGGCCACCCACCTTTGATGGAGAAAGCAAAACAGGGCAAGAGGCAAAGGCATGGCTTCTTGGAATGAAGAAGTATTTCATAATGCATGAGTATTCGGAAAATGAAAAGGATAGAGTTGCCATTTATAACCTAAGTGGTAGAGCTTGAATTTGGTGGGAACACCTCATGCAAGTGAGGAAGGTCAATGAAAGGAGAATCAGCTGGAAGCGGTTTAAAATGTACTTCAAGGAGAAATACCTATAAGCTAGGTATTATGATAACAAAGGAAAAGAGTTCGATGAACTCAGATTAGGGAAGAATTCTATGGATGAGCACGTCCACAAGTTTTTGGAGTTGTTGAGGTATGTATATTACATCAAGGATGAAAGAGTAAAAATCCAATGTTTCCTTGGTAGTCTACCACAAAATTTCAGAGATAGGATTGAGTTTGTCAATCCAACAAGTCTTGATGAAGCCATTAGGATGGAAGTACATTGCTATGAGCAGAGTAAAGGTAAAACAGAGGTTCAACTAGCATGGAAAGGAAATCCCAGAGAGAAGTTTGAACAAAGGAAAAATGGATTCAAACCACCATTCAAAAATCATCCCAGAAATATTCCACGAGGCCAACAAGAACAAAGAGGATTCAAACCAACAGTAGCAGCAAAAAAGGAACCAAAAGGGCCACTTCAAAGTTGGGGATGTGGAGGAAACCATGTTCTTAGAGAATGTCCACATCAGAGGGATAATCCCAGAAGCTTGCACAACTTAGGAAAAGAAACTACAGTGGAAGATATGGCAAGGACAACACCTCAGATTTATGTAGCATTGGATGATCACCAAGCAGACCATCAATCAGCAGCGGTGGAAATTGAAGGTAATATTTATAAGCAATCTATTTATGTTTTGATTGATCCATGATCTACTCATAGTTATGTGTCTCCTAAGGTGGTTGAAGGTTGTTCTCTTAGTAAAGTAAATCATAATAAGTCTTGGCTAGTTCAATTAGCCACAGGGACCAAGAGAAAAGTAAGTGAGGTAGTGATCGAGTGCCCCATGGAGTTGAATGGACTCCTCACACATGTAAATTTAAATGTCTTACCGTTAGGATCTTATGATGCCCTAATTGGTATGGACTGGTTGGAAGGGCATAGAGCCAAGATATAATGATATTAGAAAGTACTTAAATGCATCGGTGAAGAGGGAAGGCCAAGATTGGTAAAAGGAATTCCCAAGTAAGTTTCAGTAAGGCAGATTTCATCCCTACAGCTGAGAAATTTTTATAAGAAAGGTTGCCAACTATATGCAGTCCACATATCAGATTCATCAAAAGATAAGGTACCAAGGATAGAAGACTTTCAACTATTGCAATAATTCCAAGATGTGTTTCTGGATGAAGTTCCATGACTGCCACCCAAGAGAGATATTGATTTTTCCATTAATCTTGTTCCAGGGGCAACACCAATTTCCAAATATCCTTTTAGAATGAGCACACCAGAACTGGTAGAGTTGAAGATGCAGCCGGAAGAATTAATGGACAAGGAATATATCAGACCTAGTGTATCTCCTTGGGGAGTACCAGTGTTATTTGTCAAGAAAAAGGACAGGACATTGAGGCTGCGTATTGATTACAGGAAGCTCAATAAAGTGACAGTTAAGAACAAGTACCCATTTCCTAGAATTGATGACTTGTTTGATCAAATGAAGGAATCTAGAGTGTTTTCAAAGATTAAATTGAGGTCTGGGTACCATCAAGTGAGGATAAAGGAAGAATACATTCATTATACATTTTTCAGGACAAGATATGGCCATTATGAATTCATAGTGGTGCCATTTGGTCTTACCAATGCACCTGCTACATTCATGTGTCTCATGAATAGCATATTCGACAAATATTTGGATAAGTTTGTGATTGTGTTCTTGGATGACATTCTTGTTTACTCAAAGAATGAAGAAGAGCATAATGAAATCTAAGAATGGTGTTGCAAGTCCTTAGAGAACACCAGCTGTATGCAAAGCTGAGCAAGTGTGATTTCTATCAACAGAAGGTACAGTATTTGGGTCATGTTTTCTCAGAAGAAGGAATTGCAATGGATCCAGAAAATATTGAAGCCATAATGGATTGGTCTACTCCAAGTAATGTTGCAGATGTTAGATACTTTATGGGTCTTGCAGGCTATTACAAAAGGTTTATTGAAGGGTTCTCCAAATTAGCTCATCCAATTACATCATTGCATAGAAAGAATATAAAGTTTGTATGGTCTGAAAAATGTGAGGGAATCCTTAAGCAACTTAAGGGAATTGCTTACCAGTGCTCCTGTTCTGAATATTGCAGATCCAAAGAAATATTTTGTAGTGTGCACAGATGCTTGCATTGAAGGGCTCGGTGGAGTGCTCAAGGAAGAAGGATTTGTAATTTGCTATGAGTTAAGAAAGTTAAAGGAACATGAAAGGAACTATGCCACACATGATTTAGATATAGCAACCATAGTTCATGCTCTCAAGAGATGGAGACATTATCTATTGGGAAGAAGATTTGAGCTCATAATAGACCACATGAGCTTGAAATATTTGTTTGACCAACCAAATCCGAATGCTAGGAAAACTAGATGGATGGGGTTTCTTTGTGAATTTGATTTTGAAATTAAGCATGTCAAAGGTAAGGAGAATAAAGTTGCAGATGCTCTTAGCAGAAAGTTTCATGTTGCAATAGTGAGTATGTGTAAATCATATTTGAAGGCAAGAATTCTAGAAGCTCAAACCTGTGATGAAGCTTACCTTCAATTCAAAGAAAATTTGCAGCAGGGAAGTGTGAATGAAAAGTATGTAGGATATCAGATTGGTGAAGATGATGTTCTCATTTATCAGGGTACCAGACTGTAAATTCCAAATAGTGCATATTTGAAGAGGCTTGTGATGGATGAGATACAGCAAATGCCTTATTCTGGACATCCAGGATATCATAAGACTATAAGAATAGCAAGAAAGCAGTACTTTTGGCATGGAATGAAGAAAGAAAGACGTAGAAGAGTACATTTCCAGGTGTCAAAAGTGCCAACAAGTCAAGGAAGAACATCAACATCTAGCAGGATTGTTGCACCCTTTACCCATTCCAGAATGGAAGTGGGAAGTAATCTATATGGATTTTATAACAGGTTTTCTAATGACAGTAAGGAAGCATGATTCAGTCATGGTAGTGGTGGACAAGCTATCAAAGGTAGCTCACTTTATTCCAATCAAGTCCACTCATAAGACCAATGACATAACAAATATATTCATGAAAGGGATATTCAGTTTGCATGGATTTCCCAAGGCAATAATTTCAGATCGTGATGCAAAGTTCACATCCAATTTTTGGAAAAAGGATTATTCCAAGAATTGGGGACTTAGTTGAAGTTTAGTACAACATATCATCCTCAGATAGATGGTCAGATTGAGAGGGTGAATCATCTTCTTGAAGACATGTTGAGGATGTATGTGATGGATAAACCATCCAAGTGGGAAAACTATCTACATTTGGTAGAATTTTCATACAACAATGAGAATCAAGCATCATTGCGAATGAGTCATTTTGAGGTATTGTATGGCAAATGATGCAGAACTCCAGTGAGTTGGGATATCCCAGTGAACAGGGTAGTGCTTGGACTAGAGATGATCAGAGAGATGGAGCAATAGATTGTTAAGATTAGGCAGAATTTGAAGGCAGCACAAGACAGGCATAAGAGTTATGCAGATCTGAAAAGAGTGCATAAGGAATTTCAGATTGGGGATCATGTTTACTTAAGAACCAAGCAAAAGTTCCATGAAATTGGAGAGTTGTGCCAAGTTGGCACTAAGATATTGTGGGCCATTTGAAGTCCTTGATAGGATAGGACCAGTTGCATATAGGATTGCATTTCCTGCTAACATGAGAGCTCATAATGTTTTCCATGTCGAGTCTTTGCTTAAGAAATATGTACACGATCCTAATCACATAATTGATTTGGAATGTGATACAGGTGGAACCAGAAGGAGAGTTCCAAGTGGAGCCTATGCACATCATAGACAAGAAAGTCACTTTGCTCCAGAACAGAGCCATCATATAGTTGAAGGTGCAATGGAATCACCTTTGTCCCAAGAAGGCCACTTGGGAGCTGGAGGATGCCATGAGAGAGGCATTCCCATTTTTGTTCAGTTTTGAGAACACCGAGGACGGTGTTATTCTAAGGGAGAGGGATTTGTAATACCCCTATTTTGACCCTTAGGGTTTATTGGCTTCAATGTAAATATTGTATAAATGTAATGTGTGTTTGCCCCAGTGTGGAGCTCAAGGCCAAGGCCCCACAAGTGGATGCCTAGGTTTATTTGCATAGGCAAGTATTTGACAGTCTGATTATCTATGTGCTATTAAGCCATGAAGTAATTGTAAATGATGTAAATATTAAATATTGCAATAAAAATACCAAGAAAATTGGCTAAGGAGGAAACCAATGACAAGGGTCCATGTGTATCCACTAGGGAGAGGTGAGGGGGGTGTGGGATTGGAAACCATGCTGCCACATGTCCATTTGTGAACCCATTTGACTCCCCATGCTTACATTAATGCTGTTGTAAGAAGGTGGTTGAGAAAACCAGTCCATAAAGTCGATTTAGTATGGAGCGACCTTGAGATCTATATAGAAGCGTATGGCTCTGTTTTATTTGTCCCTTAAGCCACTCTACACCTGGGAATTCGCTCATCCTGATCCCTATCCCATTGTTGACCAGGGAAACTCAGTTCACACACATTTTTGGCAGAGCCTAGCCGTGAAGCAGAAGGGAGAAAATCGTGATTCTGTGTAAGCGAATTTCCAGAGCCGAATGCACTTAGAAAACCTTGCGTAGGAAGCAAAACGAGGGGGGTATCCTTGGATCTGATTCTGTGGATGAATTACAGAGTGTGAGAAGCTTAATGAAACCATGAGAACACTTAGATCTGTTTACATAGGATCGCGTTGCGGGGAAGAGCTTAGGCCGCAACCCTGAGAAGAGCCCAACTTGCATAATAAAGAAGAAGGTAAAACATAGGGTTGGATCTGCTTGATAAACCTAGTGAGGGAAAAAGTCTCATGAAAACAATAGTTTGGACCTTTCTATGCCCACCCTGAAGAGCACTGGAGGGAAGGGGCCTGGAGGGACTATGCAGCAGAGAAAAGGGACTTCCTTGTGTTGGGTGAGGTAAGTAATGTGGGTGCCATGTTTGTTGAGTTGTTGAGATTCATATATATCTATGGTTGCGATCATTGGCTTAACAACGACCTCCCTGTTCCCTTATATGCTTGATAAACCCAACTGTAGGTTGGCTTAGCATTAGGATGGAACCTTGACTGTGAGAAAGCCTATTTATCCCTCATTAGTGGATACACAACCCAACTCGGGGGTGGTCTCTTAGCTGAAAGAGTATAGGCTGGACAGAGACCTAAGGTTGGGTGGAAAGTTGCTCTCACTTAGTTAGTTGCTTGGGCAGCTTCATTTCCAAGATAAGTGCTTTCTGTGGTGTAAAATGATGTTAATTTCCTTATTTTATGTTATGTTTGCTATGTTCAAGTTATTGAATGAAAGATTGCATGAAACTGATCAATAGGGAACTATGTATAATCTTGAGTATGAGGATGAGTTCATGTTTGAATGCTTCATCAACTGCATGAGTTTGATGTAATGCTAACCCCATAGGTTGTGGATGCATTGACTAGTTTAGTTCCTTAATATTTTCTTAGTTATGCATTGCATTCACCTTTATGAGGGACTACTTAGCTTCATCTAGACTTGGGGAAGGAAGTAGAAACCCCCCTGCAGTGGTTAACGACCCTTGGTGGGTCAGGTGAAGGGAGAAGCCATGACAAAGGACAAACAGATCCCCTTGCAGAAGGTTAATGATGCATGCAGGGAGTTTTAGGAAAGCATTCAGAGGGAAAAATGACAAGGTTAGAATGCTCAGATGTGGTGGGAATCACACCAATGGATAGAGATCTCCAAAAGCTTTCCAATGGTACTGACCTTGTCCAATTTGGCCCAAGGATGGAGGATTTATCACCCTTAGAAGTTGCAAGTGAAGTTGTTGGTGCAAGGGTCTGTGGTCTCAACCTTACACATCTGCAATGCGGATTGTAGAGGCCGAGGACCAACTTTTGGAATGGCGTGGTTGACTTTCTGAATCCGCAAGGAGGATTGTGGATTGTGGAATTTAGAAGGTGATTTCCACGGGGATTGGCGCATTGGATGTCCGCCTTTCTGCATCTGCAAGCGGGTTGCAGATTTTGGATTGCGGAGGGTGGTTTTTCCTCGGCATACGAGATGGGATTTCCGAGTTCTGACATCCATAACGTGGGTTGCGGATTGCGGAATTGCGGAGGAGTAATTCCTCCAGAATGACGATTGGAGGATTCTGACTTCCGAGTTCCGCATGCGGATTGCGGAACTGTGGAAGTCAGACAGGTAAATATTTGAGGTTGTGTGTTGACTCCGGCTTCCGACTTCCGCATTGCGAATTGCAGAAGTCGGTAGCACGAATTCATTGGAGAGGTGGATTTGACAATTTGACTTCCGAATCCCAACTACGGATTGTGGAAAGGAGGTTGCGGATTGCGGATCAAAGGCCATCGCGGATGTGTGTAAAATCAGAGTTATTTGTTGAAAAAAATGTAACAATGGGTCTCCCATCGCCTTTGAAGGGCACCAGGGAGACTGGGGACATGAAAAAATTCAAGGCCAAACTCTCAAACTAGAACTTGAGGAGGTGTCAGAAGGGGAAGGCCCAACTGGAGGTAAGAGTAGAGAATAAACAAGAGGCGTGCAAAGGAGGGGAAGTTATGAGGGGAAGAAGGAAGGAGGCCAAGGACAATTAGATGGACGGGAAAACCGAACGAATGCAAGAAGCGAATTTATGGGAAGGTTAAGGTGGTATGCTTGGTATGTAAAAGAAAGGTACAAGGAAATCATGCGGGACAACAACGACGAGGTAGCTGAGAGACGGAGCCTTGGGGAAATAATTAAGCTAAGATTTAATGCTTGCTTGGGTGATAAGATTGAATGCATGTAATGGTGGAGGGGTTATATGAGGGTATGAAGAAACTGACCCCGTGAAGGATGAGGTGAGGTGATGTATCAAATATTTTTTAGTAAGGAATAGGCTTGATGCATTGATAGTCTGTGAGTTGGACATGGATCCTCGTCAGCATTTGAGGAGCCGACGTGGGGGGATAATTCGGAGGGAGAAGAGGGTGGAGGAATATGACCAAGAGAAAAAAAATGGAAGGAATTCCTTCGCATGTTGATGAGTGTATCTTGGAAATGGAGGATGAGGATATGAAAGGATGGAGGAGCAAGGAATGTCGACGGTGTTGAGTCCGTAATGGGTCATGTAGAAATTGATGGCCAAAACAATGATGGAGAGGGAGAGTTTCGGTGACCTGGTAACTCAGGTATTAAACAACCTGAAAGAGGACATGCTACGAAATTTAGTGTACATGGAGGGTGTGATGGACCTCACAAAATCTTTGTTTGGTCGATGCTCAGTGCAGGAGGAGTCTCCTTCATCGATTCCTATGTGTTCTTTGTTGGTTTGTGTGGACAATTCATCCGAGGTAGAAATGCAACCATCTGCAGACGAAGGGTAATATCGTTTGATGTGTTCTAGTCTCTTTTTTGTTTGTGTTTGGTCATGGGAGTGCTTCTTATTTATGGTGGGTATTGTAAGGTCCAAGGGCCCGGAATATGGGAGAACAATGTTATGGCCATGAGTTGCATTTGCTTGAAAAAAATATTTTGATGACTATCCCACATAACCGGGAATGCCCTGTAATGGGATGGGAAGTTTTGATGAAAAGGGGGGCTATGTTTCACTTCAGGCCGTGGGAAGGAAATTGTGAAAATCTATGTAATGTTTTGTCATGGGAAGGGCAGTCTAGTAGATAAGGGGGACTCTGGTTTGCTTCAGGCGTTGGAATGACCATTTTTGTATCACTATGTACAGTTTGTTTTGATTAGTAATTAAAGGTTTCATCTTCTTACTCACAAAAAAAAATTGCAACATACCATTCCATACATACCACAAAAAAATGGTGTTGATGAGAGAAAGAATCACACATTAAAATAAATGACTAATTGTATAATCCAAGCTAAGGGATTCATTCTTCAATTTTGGGTTGAATCCATTGATTGTGCCAATTACATAGTCAATCACACTCCCTCCAAGTCCCTGAAAGATATAACAACAAAAGAAGCATGTAGTAACATTAAACCAGTTGTCAACCACTTTCATGTGTTTGGTAGTGAAACATGGACTCACAATCCTGATGAAAAATAGAAAGCATTCAACCTAAGAGTAAAAAATGCATATTTGTTGGATATTCTAAAGATGTAAAAGTTTATAGACTTCTTCAACCACAATCCAATGAAATTATTATTAGAAGAGATGTTAAATTTAATGAAAATTTCGTGGCATGTGAACCTAATTTGAAGTATGTGCCATCTTTGGTGATTCTGCCACCTTATACTCCCAAATTCTTTGATAGTGTTCCTACTCTGACTTCTTCTTTTGATGATGATAGTGAGGATGAAAATCCACCTCTCCCTACTCAGTTTCCTCTTGTACTTGCACCAACACAACTGCTTCCTAGTTGGGTCTATACAACATGTGAAGCAGTTGGTGATATTGCTTGTGATCCTAGAGATCTAGTTCCATAGAGGCTCTTCTCTTTTGCTTCAAGTTTTAGAGAATCTTGATCTAGAAACATTTGTAGAATAATATGGGCATCAAGATTGGTATGCCACAATTAATGAAGAATATTGTTCCCTAATGGCGAATGATACTTGGGATCTTGTACCTCTTGTTGAAGGATGAAAATTTGTCAAATGTAAATGGTATTTAGAACTATGTACGCATCTTATGGAAGTGTTGACATACTTAAGGAAATGATAGTTTCCATAGGATTTTCCCAAGTTGAATGGAATGACTTCAATGAAACCTTTTCCTCTGTCACCAAAATGAACTCCATTCACCTTGTTCTTTCCCTTGTCGCTTCACATAAATGGGAGGTCTATCAAATGGATGTCAAATCATACATTTTACGTGGAGATTTGCAAGAAATGTTTTACATGGAGCAACCTCTTGGCTATGTTTAAGAATGGCTCTATAATTGTTTGTCACCTCAAGAAATCTCTCTATGGTATTAATCAAGATACTCGAGCTTGGTATGCCAAAATGGATAGGTTTCTCCTTGACTCTAGTTTTTCTAGATGTCATTCTGACCCCAATGTCTATACCAAAAAAGTAGGAAACCATCTCATCATCCTTGTTCTTTATGTTAATGACCTTATTCTTTTTTCTAGTGGCCATAACCTTTTAACCCATGTGAAATCCATCCTTATGAATAAATTTGAAATGACAGACATAGTACATTTGCATTATTTGTGTGGCCTCCAAGTCCTGCAAACCAAAGAATATATTTTTATTTCTCAGTCTAAGTATGCTTGTAACCTTCTTTGTCACTTTCACATGGATGATTGTAAACCAACCCCCTATCCCTTCCACTATGGATTCAAACTTACTGCCACTTACACTACACCCAAAGTAGATGCTACCTAGTAACATCAGTTAGTTGGAAGCCTATGACCTTTATCTTATTTCTAGTGACCATTACCTTTTAACCCATGTGAAATTCATCCTTATGAATAAATTTGAAATGATAGACGTAGTACATTTGCATTATTTTTATGCCCTCCAAGTCCTGCAAGCCAATTTTTTTTTCTTTCTCAGACTAAGTATGCTTTCACCTTCTTTGTCGCTTTCACATGGATGATTGCAAACCAACCCCCTATCCCTTCCACCCTGGAGTCAAACTTACTGCCACTTTCACTACAACCAAATTAGATGCTACCTAGTAAAATCAGTTAGTTGGAATTCTATGACCTTATTCTTATTTCTAGTGACCATAACCTTTTAACCCATGTGAAATCCATCCTTATGAATACATTTGCAATGACAGATGTAGTACATTTTCTTCCTTAGTCGAAGTAGAAACCCAAGAAGTCCTACAAACCAAAGAAGAATTTTTTATTTCATAGTCTAAGTATGCTTGTCACCTTATTTGCCGTTTTCACATGGATGATTGTAAACCAACTCCCTATCCCTTCCACTCTAGATTCAAACTTACAGCCACTTGCACTACTCCCAAAGTAGATGCTGCCTAGTAACATCATTTAGTTGGAATTCTTTTGTACTTCACTCATACCAATCTTGATATTTCCTTTGATGTTGGTCTTGTTTCCTGGTATATCCAAATGCCCCGTGAAAGCCATTAGAAAGAAGCAAAAATGATACTTTGGTATATCTAGGGTACAATTCAGTTTGGGATTCATTATAGTTCAGGGGGGGATCCTTTGTTGGTTTGTTTCACCGATTTAGATTGGGTCAGTGACCCTGATGATCGAAAGTCTATTGTAGGTTATGTTTTCAGTGTTGGTTCCGAACTATCACTTGAGATTGTAAGAAACAACAATATCTTGCTCTTTCTTTAGTAGAATAAGAGTATCAAAACATCGTTGATGCAAGTCAGGAATCCTCATGGATTCAATAGATCCTTTTAGAGTTTGGATTTGAGTAGCAACATATGAATACCCTGGAGTGAGAGTCAGAGTGACATCAAGCTCACCTAATATCCAATTCAACGTTAGTGCAACAAACACATTGAGCTACATATGCACTTCATTAGAAAGCTTGCTCTTGATCGCATTCTTGAAGTACTGTTTTTCCTTATAGATGATCACATTGCAAACACCTTCACAGGGTATCTTATAAAAACAAAGTTTTCTAAACTTAAAATCCATGTTAGGAGTTCAAGAATTTGTCATTAAAGGGGGATATTAGGATATTTAGACACTTAGGAGTTAGTTAAGATCAACTTGGTATAATGTGTTTTTAGGTGAAGTGTGTATTAATATGCATTTGTACTTATGTAATTTGACGATCACGATATGTTCTAGACATAGAGTGATCCAATGGTTCATCTTCGCCTTGATATTAATGCCTATTGATCTGTGGCTTAGCACCTGAATGGTCCATGATCTCTATTTAAAGAGCATGGAGGGTCATTAGATTGATAATCAATTATGAGAAACTCATATGTAAAATATTTTTCCTTTGCTTAGTATATTTCCTCAAGTAAATATTTGGCTAGGTCATGGGTTGTTTCCCTCTTTGAGGGTTTTAACCATGTAAAACATCACTGTGTTGGTCTTTGATATGTTTGTGTGAGCAGTTGCTCAAGGCATTCGATCTTCTAGAAATACCTTGTGTTATTTGAAAAAAATGATTTAATTTTTATGTCAACCGTTTTAATTTTCCATCTAAATTAAAAGAGATAACATCATTCATTTCTAAATTTACTTGGAAAATTGCTTCATTTTTGTTCACTAGTTTAGGTTCTCCATGTGTTATTCTACTTTTGTTACTCTGAATTCAGATTCTTCTTCTTCCTCTATCACCATCTTATTCTATTCAATAAGTTATCAAGTGCTACAAGAAGACTCCCCAAATATATATTATATCTTCAACCTCTTACTTCTCCTTATAACTTCCATTAAGGTTTCCTCGGGTATTGCTTCAGGATGTTGCTTTGCAATATTGGAAGAACCTTACGCTTGGGTATCAATTTATGTTTTTTCTTCATCTCCTAATGAGTTAGCAACTTTCTTCTATATAAATTATTCCTAGCTCCTTATGGTCGATTGCATTGGAATGCATCTTTCACCAATAAGAAAATCAAACCATGATGAGCCAATTGGTTATGCTTTCTCTCATGGTGTTGCTCTTCCATTGCTTAGAGTGACCTTAGTAAGAAGAAATGAATATTAATTATTCAACCTCTTCTAAATTCATTGAGAAAAAATACATGGTAGGCCATGCATAGATATGAACACCTTTCACAAGTAAGATAATTAATAATATGTTCTAGAAATTCTCTTGAGGGTTAAGGTAAGGACATTTCTTCGATGCCCTGTTTTTTAGCAACAACATATTCATTGTATTCTAAGAAGGAAACCTTAGTTCTAGTAGATTCATTTCACTTTGTAATCCATATTCATCCTTCTATCGACAACCCTATAAATTTAGAAATGACTTCGTATGTCACTGAAATCTCCAATCCATTTACCCTTGTCCTTTCCACCTGCAAAATTCTAGAAAATTCATCCATCACGGGGACACTATTTTTTTGTATGCACTCAAATGATTGCAGCCATCCTGCTTGTCTAAAAAAATAGAAACTTGCGCTTATCATGGATTATTACTGTCGATATTGGTACCTACTTGTTTGAATCTGATCAAGATGGAGATCGGTGGCTACCCACCTATTCCATGAGACAAATTTTCATGTCCAAAACTTTGAGTTCCACCTTGAGGCTCTAAATGTTAGAGACACCATAGTCTATTCATAGACAAAGGAAAAATTGGACAAGTGAAATGTGTACTTATTGGATATACCTTTCTAATGGGATACCAAGTGCCCTAAACGAAGATCGTATGCAAAATTTATGCCCCGAGAAGTTGACACCTCAATTAGCCACCTTGAGACCTGTTATGCAACCAAGTCCCAAAAAGAGCATGAAGATAGCATAAATAGACCAAAAAGAGTAATCCAGCCTTAATAATGAATAAAAGAGATGAATACCAAGACTCTTCAAGGGGGAAACCTCCTTATACAATGTACTAAGTACACAAGGAAAGACAAGACAAGACGATTCAAATGAAAAGGTCTCCTTCCTATATATAAGAGACAAATAAGTACAATTACAACTAATGGACCCAATCCGACACAACTAATATAATAACACTAATGACAATTACCACTAATATACCCAAGCCGAAATCAATAATATGTAATGAGCCACAATATAGGGGGTAATGTGCCAACATTTAGGGCTTAATATGCGCCTCCCCTTCAGACAAGTGTTTTCCTCAACGCTTGATTAGTTGTGGATGCTTCTGTATGAAAGACTCATCTTCCCATGCCGAATCTTCAATTGGTAAGTTCTTCAACTTGATGAGGTACTTAGTAATAGCCCGATTGCGTAGTTGTTTTGTCCTTGTTTCATTGATTTGTTTAGGTTCCAATACGAATTTTCCTTCTTCATCATGCTCCTACAATATAGTTTGGATTTAGATCTTGTCTCTTATTACCTTCTTTAAGATAGAAACATGGAAAATTGGTTGTACCCTTGAAGATGAAGGGAGCTCCAATTTGTAAGCCATACTACCAATCCTCTGCAACACTTTATAAGGACCATAGTACTTGGGTGCTAATTTATTGTCTTTATTTAGTTGCTTGAGGGATTTGTTTGTAAGGTTGTAGCCTTAGAAATACCCAATCCCCTTCTTTAAAACTCCTTTCACTGCTTTGTTGATCTGTTTGTTGTTTCATCCTATTTTTTGACATAGCCAGGTTTTCCTTTAGTAACTAGAGAAATTCTTGCTGGTGCTCTAGGTGATCTTCCACAGATTGAACTTTAGATTTTCCTTTTAAGGGAGATATGATAGATGGAGGATGGTACCCATAAAGTTCCATAAATGGAGACATTTTTGATGATATATGGAAGGAAGTATTGTACCACCATTCTTCCAAAGATAACCATTTCACCAACTGTGTTTTTTTATTAGATGTGAAGCATCAAAGATATTCTTCCAAACATTTGTTCACTATCTTAATTTTCCCATTGGATTGAGGATGATAAGAAGAATTGTGAGCCAACTGGGTACCCAAACAAGAAAATAATTCAGTCCAAAATTTTCCAGTGAAAATTAGATCTTTGTCACTTACAATAATCTTTGGGTTTCCATGTAACTTATGAACTGTTTCCATGAAGGCCGCAACAACTTTACTTGCATTAAAAGGGAGAGAGAGTGCAAAAGAGTGTGCATACTTTGTGATTCTATGAACCGCCACCATAATAACATTATTTCTTTTTGAATTGGGTAGACTTGTGATAAAATCCATTGAGACTTCCTCCCAACGCTGACAGGGTATTTCTAATGGTTGTAAAAGACCTAGGTCTTAATTGTTTCAACCTTATGTTGTTGGAAAACCAAACATTCTTCTACAAACCTTTGAAAATCATATTTAATTCTTTCCCAAAATAATTCCTTCTTGAGCCCGTGGTATGTTTTTAGGAATCCTAAGTTCCCACTTATAGTATAGGTGTGTAATTCCAAAAGGATCTTTGTTTGAGTTGGGAGTTCTTACATATATATAAATGATCCTTATACCATAGTGAATCATTTCCACACAAAAGTATCTGATACACTGAGATCCTTTTGCAGCTTTTGAATGAGTGTTCACACAGATAGGTCATTCTTCCATTCTTCCCTTGCTACTACTACCCAATCAGGTTGTATAATCAAAATCGCACAAATTAATGCCTCGACATCCTCATCTTTTCTGGAGAGTGCATCTACCGCCACATTCTGGTTCCCTTTTTTATAGATGATTTCAAATTCATATCCCAACATCTTGGTTACCCATTTTTTTTGCTCTTCAAGTATTTAAGACTATCATGATCCATCTTCACCTTGAAGTGCCTATCTATTAGGTAAGGACGCCATTGCTTAAGTGCATGTAGTATTGCCATAATTTACTTCTCATAAATGGGTTTCTGTGAGTTCTTTCCCTTGATTAGTCGACTTTCAAAAGCAAGTATCCATTCTTCTTGCATTAGAACAACATCGATGCCATTTCCTAAGCCATAACATTCCACAATAAAGGTTTTTGTGAAGTTCGGTATGGTCAAAATAGGATCTTTTCACATTGCCTCTTTAAGTTGTTCAAATGATTGAGTTTCCTCTGGAGTCCACTAAAATGATTCCTTTTTCAACAATGTTGTTAGAGGTGTTGCTATTCTTCCATAGTTCTGAACAAAATTGCGGTGATACCCTGTCAAACCTAAGAATCCTCTAAGATTATTCAAGGTTTTGGGAATTGACCAGTCCATCATGGCTTTAATTTTGTTAGGGTCTACCTTGACACCTTCATGAAATACAATATAACCCAAATACTCTACCTCCTTTACCCCAAAGAAAAAAATGGAAGGTTTTGCGTATAGTTATTGCTCCTTTAGTAGTTTGAGCACCTTGTCAACATGTTGAACATGTTCTTCCCAAGACTTTATATATATTAGTATATCATCAAAAAATACTAACACAAATTTTCTATGGAAGGGCTTGAAAATGGAATTCATCAAACCTTGAAATGTGGAGGGTGCATTCGTAAGGCCAAAAGGCATGACCAAAAATTCATAATGACCTTCATGAGTTATGAATGTTGTTTTTGGGATGTCTTCTTCCTTCATTTTGATTTGATGATACCCTGAACAAAGATCCAAATTTGTGAAGTAAAATGCTCCATGTAGTTAATCTAACAATTCATAAATGACATGAATGAAAAAATTATCTTTAATGGTGATCTTGTTGATCTCTCTATAATCTGGACACATACGACATGATCCCTCCTTCTTTTGTACCATTACCACTGGTGCAGAGTAAGAACTTTGGATAGGCCTAATTATACCAACCTCTAACATTTATTCAACCATACGCTGAATTTCACTCTTGTAGCCATATGGGAATTTGTAAGGTATGATGTTAGGAGGAACACTTCTTGGAATTAAGTGAATATCATGATTAAAATATCGAGTAGCTGGAATAATTTTTGGAATATCTTCAAATACCTTGGAGTGCTTATCAATGACCCTTTGGATATCCAAGGGAATAGGAGACTTAGATGTTTGAACATCTAATGAGCATAACTGTGCAATTACACCTTGATGTCCCTTTTCGGCAATTTTATCATACCATTAGAGATTATCATTTTTCTTCGCTTCCCAGTGATACCCTTTAATTCAAGTTCTTTTCCTTCCTAAGAAAATTTCATGAACAACTCTTAAAATTTAAAAGCCACTGTTCCCAATGATTGTAACCATTGAAACCCTAAGACAACATCAACACTACCCATTGGGATAGAAATCATAGGCCTATTCAATACATAGTCCCCCATAGTAAGATTGATATTACGAAATTTCCTTGAGCAGTTGATAGTTCCTCCATTTGCAATCATTACTTGAAACTATGGTGCTAGATATACAAAGTAATTGAGAACTTTGGCTAATTTACAATGAATGAAATTATGAGTGCTACCATAATCAATCAACACTATTACATTTTTCTTTTTGATATATCCTTCGATCTTGAGAGTTTTTGGAGTGCTAATTCCATCCAATGCATGACAAGGTATGGTGGGAAAAGAGTAATCTCTTCAAGAGTAATATCTTTTATTTCTTCAGCTGGAGATAGTTCCCGTTCTTTTGCTTTTTCCTCTTCACAATATATGTAGAATAATTTCTTCTCACCACATTTATGCCCATTACTATACTTGATGACAAAATTAAAGCATAGAAAATTTTATCTTCTTTCATCTAGTTGTTGTGGTGTCAACATTTTAGGTGGGTTAGAAGAAGGAACATTATTCTCTCTATATGTGTTGGAGGTGGTTATTATAGTAGCCATCACCATATTTTTACTTTGCACCTTCCTTGCCAAGATGAAAGGCTTCTCTAAGGATGCTATTTAAAAGAGGCATACCTCATGTTGGATTTTATCCTTCAAGTTTCCAATAAAGATATCTAACAATTTACAACCTAGTGTTCCCTCCACTCCGAGACTCAACTTTTGAAATTGTTGAATGTGCTCGCATACTGGACCCTTTTGCCTTATATTTATCAATTGGGTAAATAAGGAATTGATCTTAACATCATCATGATGTGATATCAATTCTTCTGTAAAAATGGACCAAGAGTTAATGAAGTTCTTTTTGTGCTCACAAAGCCATTGGTACCACACAAACTACTTAGGTTCTAAATATAAAGATGCAATAGGTACCTTTTGGAGATTTGGAAACTGATGCATATCAAAAAGTTGCTTCGTCTGGAATATCCATGTTATGGGGTCCTTTCCATCAAAATTCCTCATGTCAATCTTGGGGAGTTAGATACCCCTTGGGAACCACTTATGGTTACTTCCATTACTAGAATTAATTCCTCTTGGAATATTCTTATCCATGGAAACGAATTTTATCTTCCCGAGTACCTTGGAACACATCATCACCTGTAGGGAGATTTCCCCTTGAATTTTGTATGAGATTAACAATATTTTTCATATGTTCCTCCATCATATTCTCCATATGTCCCATCCTTTCCTCTAAATTAAGTAAACCAACCATTTTCACAAACCCTTTAATAATATCTTCCAACTTGGACATTTTCAAAGATAGGTCTTCACTTTCATCGTAGGTCAGGGATGAATCCTCTAGTGGTTTGAGTGAAGTGTGATTTTAACACTACCTTTTGGTTTCATTTTTAACAATATAAATATATATCACACCTTGGGCTCACCTCAAATAGATCCTTATACTAAAATTTATTCAAATTAAAAATGGTGTACCTTTCAAACCTTGATTCGAAGACTGATTTGCTAGTTGACCTTCCAACTGAGGTAACCTTAAAATTTAGGCCCCTCTAATTATAATATTGGCATATGGTATCTTGATATGTCATCTTTCTGATTCCTTAGGTTTTGTTGAATTTGGATGTGCCGAAAACAAGTTGTGCCAATTTTCCCAACACTTGTTATTTTTGGACTTTTCAGAAGAGCGAGAGTGTACGTCCCACCACATGTCCAATTTTTTGAGTCTGATTCTGAAATTTCTACCCAAATGCTATGGTATGCATTCTTTCTGATGCAACAGGTCTCACTCGATTTGGATCTTTCATGCTCCATATATAACCGTTTTTCCCAGAACACCTATTTTAGACTAGTTTTTGGACTAGTAAGAAACCCTAACTTGCAAAGGGTATATCTCCAAATTTGTAATGAATTAGGATTTGAAACTCAGACCAAAAATATTTCGCTTTGTACTCTGTGTCTCCTATGAATTTCACTATTTGAAACTTCGTATAAAACAATTTATAGCGAAAATTTCAAGATGACTCGTTTTGGAAGCGCCTAAGCTCTGATAACAAATGTTATGCAACCAAGTTCTAGAAAGAGCATGAAGAGAACATAAATAGAAAGAGTAATCCACACCTTAATAATTAAGAAAATATATGAATACCAAGCCTCTTAGAGGGGGAAACCTCCTTATATAATGTACTAAGTACACAAGACAAGACATGATTGGAAGAGCAAGGTAGCTGAAGGCGAACGTAATGTAGAAGAAATGTATAAAAATGTAATGTAGGAGATGATAAATGAATACAATTGGTAGAGCTTAAATAAGTCTGTCTTGCACCTTTTCACCAAAGGGCATGACTATAATAATAAATTAATATTAATTATATTTAATATTAATTTATTATTATTTTATTGTTACATTTCCTTCCCCTTAAGGGAAGCTTTGTCCTCAAAGCTTATTTGACGACAATGATTACGTGAACTGTTGCATCGTCTCTGATGTGGACACCTGTATGGTTTGCTACTAACGGGTTTTGTCCCAGGTTCTATTTCGAATATGTGTTCGATTTTTCTGTTTGGTGGGAGCTCCATAGGTAGCTCTTGAAATACCTTGCAATGTTTTTGAATCAGCTTTTGTATCTTTGGTTGTTTGTCCCTATCTCCTTTACTTGTTAGAAGCGTCATTTCTTGACATTGAAGTATGTACATTGGTGCGTCCTTCCGAAGTAGCTTTTCCATCTGATGTGATGTAATCAACTGTGTCGGAGGTGGTTGGAACCCGTACAATTTGTGTGTTTTCCCGAACGCCTGGAATTCAATAAAATGTTCTTGGTGATTTGCGAAGTATGTACCCAAGGTTTGTAACCATTGTATTCCTAATATTACGTCGACTTTTCCCAGCGGTACCGCAAAGAAATCTGATTCTAAGTTATACTCTTGTATTTGTAACTTGACTTGGTGACATTTTCCTACGTTGTCAATCTTCTTTCCATCTGCTACCATAACCTTCATGTTAGGTACTGGAAAAACAAATAAGTTAAATACCTTAGCAAGGTTGACATTAATGAAGTTATGGGTGCTTCCAGAGTCGATGAGAACTGTGACGTTATTCATTTTGATATGTCCTCTAAGCTTCAATGTTTATGGTTGGGAGATTCTGGTAATAGAAGCTAATGAGATTTGTGGGGTGTCATCCTTGATTTCTGTGTGGTAGTCCTGTTGACTCTTCGCATCATTCTCAATTGGTTCCTTGACTTCCAACTCTGTTTCACAGGCATACAATTTCTTTTGTAAGCATCTATGCTTAGGATCCCATTTGTCTCCACATAACTTACATTTCCCTTCCTTTATTCTCCGGGCCTCTAAACTGGGCTTCACTCCTTCCCTAAGTTGAGGCGGTGCATATCTTGGATTTCCCGTGTATGCTCATTGGAGGGGGTTCTCTTTGGAGTCGTCTTGGTTGAAATTTGTATGAACGGATTTGCTTTCAACAATCTTGGCTTTACGTCGTGCTTCCTCCATGGTTGAGATGTTGTGTAACTCTAGTTCATCATGGATGTGTTGTTTTAGACCGTGTATGTAGGTCTGTAATCGTTGGTCATCGGTTAACTCTAGAACTCGAGTCGACAACGCTTCCCACTCACAGGTGTAGTCATTGACACTGCTTTTCTGTTGTAACCTTGTGATTTTGGAAAAGAAGTCTTTTTCTTCAATGCCTTGGAATCTTTTAATGAGGTCGTTCTTGAAACTAACCCAGTTGTGAGGATAGATTCTTGCAGTTTTCTTCCACCATAAGTACCAGTTGTAAGCGTTGCCTTCTAGATGCATGGAGGCATATTTAACTTTCTCCTCTTCGTAATGGATATTGTGGATGTCTAAGTATTCCTCGGCTTTGTTAATCCACGCTATGCACTGTCGTTCGTCCCCATTGTATTTGGGTAGCTTGACTTTCACCCGTATTTGGCGTCCTTGTGTATATGAGTATGATGACGACATGTTGAAGGGATCCGGCTACTCTGGTGTTCTGGGAGAGTTTGGTTGCGGATCTTTTGGTGATGGTAATCTGTCCAAGATGGCGTTTAAAACTGCCTGATTTTTCTTTTGGTCTTCTTGTAGAGTGAGGACAATGTTCTCCACTCGTGACGTGATTTGTGTCCAAGTCGATGTCAAATTGTCACTGGTTTGTTTGATCTTTTCCTGGAGTTCCTCGTAGTTCTTGTTAATCTTCTCATTGATTGAATCGAATCGGGCATTTAATTCACTCATTGATCTAGTGATTCGTGGAATTTTCTTGGCGCTGAACGTGGATTTATTTTTATTTATTGTACAAAGCCAGCCCACCATGATTTTGTTTTTTTAATTAACTAATTATAATAATAATTATTATTATTATAATATATATATATTTTTAAAATTAATAATAATATTAATAAACAATAATATTAATAAATATTATTAATATTAGGGTATTAATATTAAAAAATTTGACAAACGACTGTGGGAAGGAGGAAGGTGGCGGGAGGGAGGAAGGTGGGCGAATGGTGGGAAAAAGGTGGGCAGCAGAATGATGGGTGGAAGCAGGAGGATGAGTGGGTGTTGGAGCAGAAGGGATGGCGGGGACTGCGAGCAGCGCAGGGGATGGTGGCGGTGTGGGAAGGGGGGCCTGCGAGCAGGGGATGGCGGGGGCTGCGAGCAACGCAGGGGATGGAGGAGGTGTGGGTAAATGGTGGAGGGGATGGAGGGAGCGTGGAGCAGGAGGGGATGGCGTGGAGCATGAGGGGATGGCGGGGGCGTGGAGCTGCGGTGGTGGCTGGGCGTGAAGGAAAGTGACAAAGTGGAGGGTGAGTTGGAGGAGGAGGCTGGGTGAAGGGAGAAGCGTGGAGTGGGATGCTGCGGAGGGGGGTATACGTAGGAGGGTTGAAGGGAGTAAGCGAAAGGATGATGGGGGAAAAAGTGTGGGAGAAGGTGGATGAGAGGGAAGGAGGGAGTAGGGTGTATGGGAGTGGTGGGAAGCGAAAATTGGAGTGGGAGGTGGTGGTCTGGTGCCGAGAGCCAAGAGGCTCTGATACCAATGGAAGAGCAAGGTAGCTAAAGGTGAACGTAATGTAGAAGAAATGTATAAAAATGTAATGTAGGATATGATAAATGAATACAATTGGTAGAGCTTAAATAAGTCTGTCTTGCACCTTTTCACCAAAGGGCATGACTATAATAATAAATTAATATTAATTTATTATTATTTTATTGTTACAATGACAAGATGATTCAAAAGAAAAAGTATCCTTCCTATATATAGGAGACAAATAAGTACACAATTACAACTAATGGACCCAAGCCAACATAACTAATATAATAACACTAATGATAATTACCTCTAATAGACCCAAGCTGACATCAATAATATGTAATGATCCACAATATAGGCGGTAATGTGCCAACATTTAGGGCTTAATAGGACTCGCAAACCTTTTTACAGATCATCTCCTAGGGATAGGTTTTTGGATGTTAGGGTTTTCTCCATCCTGCTTATGATAAAAAGGCCATTCGGACTCCTTTTGTAATAATCTTATGATGAATGAGAGTAGCTGCCACATATCTTCTTAGAGATAAAGATACCACCATTCTAGTTTCTTTATTTTACAATATGTTCTATTTTCTTCAGTTAATAGAATTTGAGTTGACTATATCATTGTGTTTCTTGCATTATATCTGTGTATGTGGTTCTATATATGCTCTCTCAATTTGTTCTCACATAAATAAGGATCAATGGTATCAGAGAAATCTGCTCTTTGGTGTCTCTTAGTGCATGTCCCCAACAATATTTTGATATCGAGAGTTGGGTATTGAACTAGTCGAGCTTGGGAAAACCACTCTCATCAGCCCAAACCACTTCCCATGGTTTAGGGAAAGAGAGATGACAAAGCAGGAGTTGATATCAAGTTGTTGCTTGAGGAAGCCCTTGCGCAAGAGGAACGAGATTATAGAAAATTTTTCCTAGATCCTTCGATGGATGCCAGCAACAACAGAGAGATCTTCAAGCAGTCACTTCATAGGAGCCACGCCCTTCAAGGTACAAGTTAACTTTGATATTACTTTATTTGAAAGGCAGATCGATTCCAATTCCCTAGATAAATTGTTGAGTCTGCTAGAAGGGTATTTCTATGTCCACAATTTTTTTAGACAAGGAAAATATCACCTCTGTGCTGCTTAAGGCTGTCCCCAATGCCAAAAATTGGTGGAAACGTATTGTGAGCAAACCTTAACAGAGGATTCTGAAATGTTTGAGGCCAATCCCACTTGGGCTATAGATGTCATTATGGAACAATATTACCCTATGGGAAACTATTATGACTAGTACACAAAATGGACCATTGTGTGTCAAGAGAGGGACCAAGCAGTGCCAGAGTACACAAACAACTTTCATACCTTGCACACAAAGTTGGGAATTAGAGACTTTGAGTGGCACCTGGTTCTAAACTACATCAGTACATCAAAATAAATATGGAAATACTTGAAATCCCTTCACTAGGAGCCGCTTATCGATATGCTGTCAAAATCAAGGAAAAATTTCAACAAAGGAACAAATGAGAATTTGTACTTGCGAATCCACTACAGAAGCAAGGAAAGGGAAACCCTGGCTCACAAAACAAAGGATAAGGTAAGGAAAACCAACCCTAGGAAAACCAGTCCTAACCATACGCAAAGAATGGTAACATAAATACAAAGGACACCAGGAAGTGGTGAAAGTTCCACAAATCCCCTAGCACAACATTGATGAATGTCGTTCAAAGCAGTCATTGGAAACTAAGATCAAAGCTTCAGAACCAGATCATGATTTTAATTCTGGTTTAGAACCCAACATCACAATCGTAGACTAGGGGAAGCATATCATTGATGCAGAACCCAATGTTACCGTTGCTACCACATAGATTCAACAAGAGAAACTAAAAATGCAAGTGGCATATGAGCACCTCTTCCACTCATAGATGTGGGTGAAGGGAACCCCCCTACATTTTGTTGTCGACAGCAGAAACAAAAAGAACCCGATCTTAGCAGAAGTCATCAAGAGATTGGGGTTGTCGACAACACCACACACACAACCATACACCATCATTTATCTAAGCCAAGGACAGGTATTCATGTCATTCATCAGTGTCACCTACCATACAACATTAAGCCTTTCAAAGATAAGGTATTGTGTGATGTGGCCCCACTGAAGGTCTGTTATGTTCTTTTAGGGAATCCATATATGTGGAAGTTTCATGTTTTATATGAGTCATGACCTCGTAATGTCATTGTCACTTTGGGAGGATAGTGCTATCATATAACCAAGATAGTTGCACCTACCGCAGTTTCTTTGAACTCAACCAAGCAGTGTAGAAAGATAATATCCCACATTGGGAAATTTTCCCTCTTCAGAATTGCCTCTGTAGGTGAACATCATATCACATAAACCTCCACAACCTCTGTGCAGGGTCTCTCTACTCGCAAGAAACAAGAAGAACACAAAGCAATTGGTGCCTCGCCTATATGAGTACCTCTACAGTGCAAGGCCACGCATTCAAGGTGCTCCTCTAGAAAGGAATCATCCACACTCCTCTAGAAAGGAATCATCCACACTCCTCTAGAAAGGAATCATCCACATAGGTTTAGGCTAAGGATAATAATGAAACCGAAATTGTGAGTCCAACACATCCATCAACAACAATGACCACTCTATCAAGTTGTCAAAGCAATGTAACTTCTTCACCTTAGTAAATGTCTCACCAAGATCTCAAATCAACACACAGTTTGCCACATGATGAGGGACTTGATGCAATGGAGACAATTACTTCTTAAGGGGGGAGGATTGATCCAGATGGAGATCAGTGGCCAACCACCTACTCCATTGGCTCAAAATAGTTTTTTTCCATTTTGGCAATTTTTCGGGTCAGAGGACTACTCCAGATGGACATTGGTGTCCACCCACCTATTCCACAAGCTCAAGACAATTTTTTCCAGTTTGATAGTCTTTATGAATTTTCATGTCCAAAACTTCCAAGATCGTTTTAAGGCCCTAAACGACGTTATTTTTCAATGCCATAGTCTATTCATTATTGAAGGTAGGAAGGGATGGGATAAATGTGTACTTCTTGGCTAGATGTTTCCAATGGGCTATTGAGTGCCCTAAACATAGATCGTATGCAAAAGTTATGCCCCCAGGAAGTTGCACCTCAACTAACTACCTCGAGATCCGCAAACCTTTTTACGAATCATATCCCAGGAGTAGGTTTTTAGATGTTAGGGTTTTCACCCTTGTGATTATGATAAAAAGGCCCTTTGGCCTCTTTTTGTAATCAACTTGTGACGAATGAGCGTAGCTCCTACATGTCTTCTTAGAGATAAAGCTACCACCATTCTAGTTGCTTTATTTTACAATATGTTCTATTTTATTCAGTTAATAGAATTTGAGTTTACTGCATCATTGTGTTTCATGGATTATATATATGTATGTGGTTCTATATATGCTCTTTCATTTCATTCTCACATAAATCCGGATCCAAATCACCACCCATGTTTGCTCTGTGAATACTCTACACTATGCAGCTCAATTCAAATAATTTTCTATCGAATGAAGGTGGTATAAATATTTAATATTCATTTTTAATTTTGGAACCACCTCCACTCATACCATATACTTCACATTCTTTCTAGATCTATCCATCATTTTCCAACTTACCCATGATCCTCACGAAACTACTTTAGTTAATTGATTTGACAAGGGATCCCTTCTACCACCTTTCATTTTACTCATCAAATAAATGCCCTAGCATCTCACACTTATTTCTTAAATTGGTTGAATATAGATACACATGGATCCATTTATTGAATATATAGCATTTATTTCATTAAAATTTGAATCATTATATCATCAAGAAAATGATGACAGGTTCATTAATCGGTGACTAATCATGGAAAATCATACGTAAATACCAAAACTAAGTAGGTGTGAGGAAGGTGGTGTAAGATACATGATGCTACATAATATGTAAGTAAAACACCCCCCCCTCCCGAACTCAATGTGGCACCGACCATGCAATGAAGGAAAAGAGGTGGAACATTATTACTCACATAGAGAAATTTAACACTAAGAAATAAATATGCAAAAGATGAGAGAGAGTGTATAATATAAACAACATGGATTTGTAGTAGTTGAATGAGGAACCATATGCGTTGTAACATCCCCCTCACCCAATCCGACAATCAAGAGGGGACATTAATTGAATTTGGGCTCTGAAATTTTGCCCCAAATCCATAATACAAATTTCAATGTATAAAATGTGTGTAGAAATGTAAATAAACATACACAACGGAATTAAAATCTATGCACACACACCTAGCATGAAAATACAAGCATAAGAATTACATGCATCAAATAAAACCATTTCAAATTAAAATGCATGAGAATAATTATCTTTATCCAACGTAGATCCATGTAATTGGTTGGGTAAGAGCGATTTTCCACCCAACCATATGCACTAGTCCAACATGTACTCTTTCTGCTGAGAGGCCACCCCCAAGCTGGGCTATGAATCCACCGGGGTGAAGGAAACACCTACAGGATTCTCTCTCTCATCCCACAACCCATTCTTCTCTCTATGCTTATCCAAATGCTCATACATATCTCTACGAGGGTCTCGCTCAACCACAACAGCCTTGGCTTCCACAATACCTACCCCACACAACAACCTTCTTGGCTGAGGCATCCCATTCACTGTTCCAAGGTTTTGTTGGGTGATCCTTCTTTCCTGGTGCTTCTAGTGTGTGCATAGAGGAAGTCCAATATGATATGTGCTACTATAGAACCACCCGCAACTTCAATTCGTGGCTTCTCAAGCACCTATGAGCAACATAACTCAATGGGTAGGGGTTCCTAGCTTGCCCAACCTTTCTTCTCACCTACAACCATAAATTTTCACTTCCCAATCTGTAGCACTGTCTCCAAATTCGAAGTTCCGGGCTAAAAACAATTTGTTATGTTACTGGACAACAATGGAGAGCGTTGCCTAGTGTAGATATGCGTGAAAGAATGAGAGAATGGGGGTTTACTCCAAGAGGTATTAGAAAATGGTGAAAATGCAACTGACATAACTTCTAACAGTAGAAGAAAGGACTCCTGATAGCTACAAAATGACTTCTGTGATGACAGAACTGTCACAAAATTGCAATCATCCCCAGGCTTCAATAACTGCATGAGGTGACTTTTCCCACCAACTTTCATTCAATGATTGGAGAATAGTCAAAAAGGAGATAATTGGCTTATTCAAGGCACATGACAAAATTTGGGTGATTTCAAAGGTTGACACTTAACAGCAAGGATTTAGTCTCCCATAGACCCCCTTTCCTCTTCCCCTTTGGTGGAATCATAGCCCCTTTGGTGCTTTTTACATAGCCATTTGTGGACCATTTTAATATTTATGCACATATTATTTACATATATTCTAAGTCAGCATAATAAGCCAACCACATAGTCCAAATAAAATATATACATCATACATGCCTAGCCATTCACTAGTCGGGCCTTGGCCTTGAGCTCTGCACTAGGAATCCACACTAGCATATTTACATCATTTACATAATTTTGGTTAAATACATTCCAAGTCAAAACTAAAGGTATTACATGAATGATTAAGTGGTTGCAGAATACGACTAAGAATAGACTGGCGACGAATTATACAACAACGTCGAAGAAAAGTAGTTGGCCCAAGGGAGAAAATAGAACAGTCATGTAGAAAGTCTACAACGGGAAAAAGAGATGATAAAATAGTAACATGTTGTAGAAAAAGTCAACAAAAACAAAGAAAATAAGAAAACAAGGAGAGTGTTGTAGAGAAAATGAGCAACAATAGGCAGGAGTATGTGTGGTGGGGGGGGGCTTGTGACATCATTTTTTATTTTTATCATAAGTGTTGTCTTTTTAACAAAAAAATGATCAACTAAGTAGTGTTAGGGCCTGAAGACCAACATGCCACTCATGTTTTGTTGATTTTTCAACTAAGAAATAAAATTTGCTTTAGATTGGGGTTTCTTATATAACTTGAGACAATGTCCATTTAAAAGGAGTGGAAATTTATCATCATCAATTGTGATCAACTTGATGCCCCATTCTTGAAAACAATTTCAATCCCATATGGACCTAACCAACGAATACATGGTTTTCCTTTAAAGTCCAAGAATCTATAATCATATAATAATGCCCAATCACTTGGTTGAAAATATTTGGTTTTGATAAGGCGATCATGCCAATGAGTATGTTATTTTTATGAAGATGTTGTATGTTTTAGAGATTGTTGTTGAAGATAATATAATATGTTGAGTGATATGTTCATCTCGTGCAAAAATAAATAAATATATACATAGATAAACAACTATGCAAAGAGTTTTAATCTCAAACTCAGTTGGAAGAAGTATTGTCTTCCCAGAAACCAGTTCATGACTGAACGTTGTGGAGGTTTTCCAAGTAGATTTGTAGGCCCACATAGATTTAGAAATCCAATTTCCCAATATTGATGATGGAATTGAATATTTTTGGTCAAGATATTCTTGATTTCTCTATTAATAACTTCCATTTCCATTGGCCTGGGGGTGGTAAGGAGTGGACCTTCTATTTCTTATTTGATAAAGTTGGATGAGATTAGCAATCAACTTTGAAGTAAATTGGGCTCCTTAGTTTGATACAATTTCCCTAAATACCCCGAATCGAGTAAGAATACTATCATAGATGAATTCATCCACTCGTTGTTCTTGAATATCCTAAAGAGGTTAAACTTCCAGGCATTTGGCAAGGTAATCAATGCACACAAGGATGCATTTGAATTGGTTAGAATCCAAACTAATGGTTCCAAAAAAATCAATACCCCACTTCTAAAATTGTTCTAAATATTTTTGTGGATAGAGTGGCATTTCTTCATATTTGGTAAGTCGACAGGGAAAATTTTAAGAACCCCCCCTAAATTTCTATGTATAATAAATGGGCGAATCCCCATGATATATTGGAAAATATAAAGGCTATTTTATCAATTTTATATTATGTATATATAATTTTTTGGCAAATATCTCATCGAATTATATAATCTTGTAAAATCTTAGCGAATCTTTCACTAAATTAAAAAAACTTGTAAAATATTGGTGAATCTTTCACTAAATTATAAAACCTTGTGAAGTATTGGAAAATATTTCAATAAGTTTCTCCTTGGAAAGTCATGCCCCTTTGCATACCCAAATACGTGGCTATGAATGAAATCCTAGTCCCAGGCATGATGCCCCAAATATCCACAAAAAATTTATTGTCTCATCATCGATCGCAAGCTTCACAATCCCCATGTTTCTTGGGGAAACTTTGGATCTGAGGTGATGGGATTTAGAACTCTCCTAGATGTAATTGGGTTGCTATAAGACCTGATAGTAAATATAAACTTCCCTTCTCATGTGGACATTAAATAACTTGTAAAACAAGATTCAACCCATAAAATCACTAGTACAAAATGAGAGATAAGTGACCAAGTGACTAAAAAAGTTAGTCACCATAGTTTTTTCAAGGGATAAATGGCCAAAATTGAGCAATTTTAAGTGATCCAACTAAAAAAAACTAAGATAAATGACTAATTTAGTCACTAGATAAAATAAACAACTATATAACAAATGACTAATTTAGTGACAAGAATACAAATATGACTAGCTAACAACGACTAAGAATATGAATTAGTCGTTTATGTTAGTCATTTTTAGTTGTGTCACCCCGACAATAGAAAATTACAATTTTGACAATGAATTTGTACAATTTACTAAATTTTAACACCGCGGGTTGATTCAAGAACCCCCTAAGGGGGTCTATAAATCCATCCGCAATGTTAAAATTTACTAAATTGTAACATTGTAGATGGAGTTAGAGACCCAAGTGACGTTAATTGTGTCACTCAGCAATGGAAAATTGCAATTTTGACAATGAATTGTTACGATTTACTAAATTTTAATGTTGTAGATGTATTTAGAGACCCCCGTAAATTATAACATTGTATATAAATTCATGAGAGACCCCTTGTATCACTCGACATAAAGTTACAAAATGGTTTGAAAGTAGGGATGCAGTTTCAAAACTTAGCAAAAACGTGCGTTATTTAGCCCAACTGAAATTCCATGTTTCTTGTTTATATGTAACCAATTGTTGCAACAATAAAAGTAGGGAAGAACATAGCCCTTGTAAGTAAGGAGACTTTAATTGATGGAGGTCCCTTTATTCTGTCACTTACACACAAACACAAAGTTAAATTATACTTGCTGACTGTGATCATTCTGCTATTTTCTAGGTGATTATTATTATGTTAATCTAAATATGATGTATTGATTATTGTCTTTATAGATCCCATAATGTTTTATTATGATCCTTCTTTCCCGATAAGTTATCAACATTCCCTGATAATATATTTATAACAAAGCACTAAATTTCAAATGAAGAAAATAAGAAGACGGGTTTCTAATTTTAATGCAAATTCACACATGGAATTTAAATGGGACTGTACAAACAACATGCGATATGGCATAGGTATCAAAATTTCTATGACACTTGAATTTCACAAACAACGCCACCTACCAACATACAATCAAGGCTAGATTTAGACTAATGTAATATATTGCTTCTACACCACTTCTAAACACAACTAGACAACAACAATCTAAGTGAACTACCATAGCCAAATTGAAAGCAAAAACTAATTCCATCAACATTAAATCTTAAATTTACCTAATTTAGGATTGGATATCTCTTTACCCTTAAAAAAGATAGGAGAACAATTCTCTGGAATTGATCGACATTGGCTTCAATTTCTGTCATATGGTCGGAGAAGGTCGCGATGTCTAGATGTCATATTGGGTGGGGTCAATGAGACCATTGTTGGAAAGGGTATTTGAATTCGAAGGAGTGAGTCTGTCTAGACTTGAAACTGAGACTTCCAAGGGAGGTAATAACATCAAAACCCTTGATTTTCCTCTTTTAAATTTGGATAAATGGGTTAGTCAAGGGTTTGTGAATTATTCATCTCTGAGTTCTTTGCCTCTCCCCAGTTTCTTGATTAATAAATATGTCGAAGAGCACGAGTCTAACAGTGGAAACTAAATTTGCAGGAAAGGAAGCATTGTCTACTCCCAAGGGTTTAGTGAAATTACAGGAATTGGTTGTGGACATATCATGAGAATGAAAGAAGTTGAAAAATTGAGATGTATGCAATCCCTTATTACGATCCAAGCTAAAGTTCAAGCTCGTAGTATTCAAATGTTTGATGGAGGGTAGGCGGTTCAGAGGAAAATTGTGCTGAGATGCCGCTAGGAATCTCGTCCAGGGAGATCAATTGTAAGAATTTTCGTTTCCAGTCATGAAAGAAAGATCCCTTTTCATACAATATATCCCAAAATTGGTAAGGGCAAGCATATACAAATGAGTGTGTATACTCTATTACTATATCTTATACAGTGTAGGAAAATTTTGTCTATTGTTTTCTTTTTCTTGTGATTATGGTTTTTTGTTTCTTGTGAATATGAGAGAAATATATGTTCGTAAACTTATGTATGAAATTTAGGAAACTAGAATCAATACTAATTTCCAACTTGCTTTCTTTCCCACCCTTTGTTCTCCACTTGTGGTGTAGATCTTCCTCTAACTAGACTACCTTCAGTGTCACTTTCCTTGTATCTATATGGAAATTATTTTCCTTCTTATTTCCTTGCACATTAAGAAGAATGTTTTAGCTGCCAAAGTCCTTGATTGTCTATGTTTTCATGCATAAGAAAGAAGGAACCCAAGCACTAGTACTTTGAATGAACTGGAAGGAAAGCCACAAAGCCACTCTTCTCTCCTTTAGCAGTTGGGTTTTAGAGAGGGAAATAGTAGGCTATATGCCCATATTCATGACAAGGATGACACTCAAATGTAACATTTTTGTTGTCTAAAACCTGTTTCTAGCTAAAAAATTTGAATTTCAGAGTTATCTCATACAAAAGTCCCTCATGAAGATCTATTTCCACATAGCACAACACAAGACATGTGACCAACTGTGGGAGGTTGCATTGTTAGGTACTTTCCCAAGTATGTTCCAATACTATTCAATGTTTATTCATACCAAAATTGTGAATTAAAAAATTTGGGAGTCTAATCCAAATTGGAATAGTTTCAAATTCTTATATGAAGAGATTCAAATATGGATTCCATGGTTTCAACGGAGGGTTTCTTTCCCCCATAATCATGGCCCATATTTTAGAACAACTACTTTATTTATGTCAAACTCAAAAATTGACTAAAGAAACCCCTAGCATAGTATTGTATATTCATAAAGAAAATATTTTTGAATACCAATCCAAAACAATATTAAAAAGGATTAACCAATGCAAAATATACAAATCCTTTTTGGATAGTTGGACGCCTCTAAAATTGCAGATCCGATATGTGCACAAGAGACAACAATGAAAGAGCACTGAGATAATAAGAAAGTGCAAGGGAAGAATTGCCACAATTGTACACGTTGTACACTCTATGTGTCATTTGGTATATATAGAAGTACAAGAATTGGTAGGCGAGAAATAATATGGAAAGCTAGCTGAGGAATTTATGATTGGTAAGTGAGGTAGGTGGAGTAAAATAGGAGCTACAAATATAAATGTAAAATATACAAATATAATTTATCATTTCCTTTTCACTAGGATACTAAATCTCATCGTTTGCTTGTTGCTTAGAGGAATTTGTCCTCAATTCTTTTGTACGTGAGGGAACTTCTACTCAAAAGATAATGGGACAAACACTTGGCTTGGATGGAGAGCATCCCTTTGTAGCCGACCAAGCAAATGGTTGTTCGCTTTTGTCTAATGGTTCTGGTACAAACATTAAGCATGGTGTCATCAATCAAAGGAGGCTGAAAATATGGAATGGTTGTTTTCAGACATGTGACTAGAACCTCTTCCTACAAGTGTGAAGGCTCATAAAGCTTGAGTTGACTCACACTACATATTGAATACCAAGTTGCAGTGTTTTCCCCAACTGAATGGAATTGGATCCCACTTGTTGAGTGATGATATATGATCCATACCTGATTGTTTTGAGCGTATGATGTTGTAGCCATTTGAACCTCTATTTGTCTAAGTGAATCCAAACTCTCTCCATCCTAAAACTTGTGGAGATATGACATCTGTCATGGAGTTTTTTGTACTTGGGTTAAGTTTGTTGGAGTATATCATGTACTTTAGCATGAAAGTTTGACCAGTTTTGAACAAAATAAAAATATTTTTCTTGTCCCGATGGCATGTGATTAGAGTAGAAAAAGAAATCAGAAGCTCACAGAGTGCAATGCATTGGAAGTCATAATATTAGACTTCAAATCTAGAGTACCCTATTGAGACATGCAATTATCTATTGTGATTGTGCTACAAGATATAAATATAATTAGTCCAATAGTTTTTTTTATGGTATATGTGGAGAGAATATACTAAGGTCCTGTTGACAACCACAGTCTATTCATCGCTTTGAGGGTGAAAGAAGGTGAAAAACCTCAACTGACAGCCAAGTAGCTTCCACATGGACCAACAAAAGTTACCCTAAATTTGAAATAACTATATAACATGCTGGTAATTGGAAGCTCAAATTGACTCCAAATATGTTGAGAGGTATATTTGGGGTCATCTAGACTTATTACAAGGAATAATAAACTGCTAGTTTAAAAAATTTGTAGACAATGAAAAAAATAGTCATGTTTCCTCTAGTAGTGGGAAAACCACTTATAAAATCCATGGAAATAAATTCCCATGGTTTGGAGGATACTAGCAAATATTTGTATAATGCAAGCTTCCAGTTGGAAGGCTTGGATTGACTACAAAGAAATGTTATCAGGACTGGACCAATTTCCAAAATTCATAATTTGATTCCTTTAACACATCACTTCCCATGTGTGTTAAATATTTCTGGCAATTCCTTTAAGTCGGTATACACCTTCAACAACATACAATAGTTGGCCAATCACCTCAACTACAATTAAAGAAATGTTAAATAAAAAATTGTGTCCAATTCAATTATCCACCAAGTTTCTCATCTCCAATAAAATGTGGAAGCATTCCATAAAGCAAAATTTCTTAGATCTATCCTATAGAGGAGTAAAGAAATCAAAACAATCCATTGACCCTAACAAACTCTAAAAAAATTCAAAATATAAGGTGGAGAATGCCACATGTACAATGTCAAAGACACAAAAGGCCCAAGAAAAAGAGGGGCCTCCAAGAAATGAGGGATAATAACCAAGTGAAGCCAATTAAGTAACCTTCAAACTCTCCAAGAGGCTAACACTCCAATAGAATATGACCTACACCATAACCAACCAAACCCTAGATCCTAGGGTCTGACCCATAGATCTCCTTTAACACCAAACGAACTACTCAAAAGTCAAAGAATAAGCAAGATCACCATCAAAATGGGTTTGCCCCTCCAAAATATGCAACTATATTCCCACATATCTAGCCCAATTCCAAACAAATGTCAACAAAGTGATGCACTCCAAGGGAATATGTCTCCAAGTAGGTGACGACCTCCATAGGATAGGCAATGATCAAGTGAAAAGGATCCCAATAGGTGACATCCTCCCTAAAATATGTAATAACCATGTAGAAAGTGCCTCAAGAGAGCAATGACCTTCTCTAAATCATGCCAAATCATCTCCCAAGGAGGGCGATCCCTCCCAATAGCATAAAACCTCTCCAAAGTGTCTATAAAGGCTCCAAGGGAATGAACACTGTACCAAAATCCTCTAAGAGTTGTCAAGGACACAAAATGACCTGCAAAAGTTCCCTAAAAGGAATGCAAGTATACCTCTAGTGACTGGGTTCTCAACTGATCCACATAATTCATGCTCTAATGTAATCATCACCCAAAGATGGAGGGATACTTATCAAGGGAATTCCACAAACATTTGTTGTAATGTGATGAAGGGGTCGCAAAGCAAAGGATGCGACATATAAACCTGTTAGTGCTTTTAAAAACAGAGTATACTGCTCTTTTAAATATTTAACACACATAAAACTTGGTTTTAAGGCTTCTACTATAGGAAACCACCATATTTTATGCTCAGAATATGCCCATATTTGTAAACAATGTTGTTTACAGCTTTAAGAAGGTCAATAACATGGTTGTATGTTACAAATTTTAGTGATATGATGACTGTGCCGCTTGCCTCGGGATGTATGTATGTTCCCACAAATTCTATGCATGTCAATCACCTGAATTTCAGTGCAAAATCACCTGAATTTCAGTGCAAACTTCCTCGAATCGTGTCCACAATTTCTTTGATTTTTTACCCAACACTTAAAACCTTGCACTATCATTAGGCCCAATACCACAATAAATGTTGAACAATCCTTGTGACCGAAATGAACACATTCTTAGGGAATTCCAAAATTCATGTGCACCACAACTTCAAATATTACCTCCCCCGGCTTGGTTAATCTCTTGGCAACATACATTCTTCTTAGTGACACTAGCTCAGCCCAACAATACCTATTTTTCCCTAGTGTTATGTTCCATGTGAAAGCTGCCATAGTTACATTCAACCACCATTGGAGATTTGAAGAGGTAAGATCTAAATCCCACTCTTTGTTTGTTTTTGTTTTTTTTCCATTCTGTTGAATATTGAATATTCTCTTCTCCTACTATTTCCCATTGGTTCTTCTCCATCATTCTATTCCAAGCAACAAGTTATTCTCATCTTGTGTTAATAAGCATGATGGGTATCTGATTTTTCCTTTTGATTCCATTTTTTATTATGATGGTGGTATTGGGAAGCCAAAATACTAGCGATGAGGAGGAAGAAGCAGGTAGTGGCACATACCATGGAGAGGAGGAAGAAATGGAAGGGGATGATGATAATGATGCTAACAATGATGTTGGACAAAAACACAAAGAAACTTCAACACTCTTGTGAAAGTACGTGCCACAAGGCTTGGGGGAAGGAAAGAGGGTGGAATCAAAATTTTTATATGCTCCCATTGTACTAAAAATTACACAGGTTCATTTACTCAGGTGAGAAAGCATCTATCTGGGATTATGCCATGGGATGAAGGTAATATTATAGGATTCAAAACCTGTGACCAAGTGCCAGTCAAAGAGAGAAACAAATATAAGAAGGAAGAGGAGTTTGTACAAAACAAATATGAAAAAATCAAGGGTTGAATCTGAAACCTTAGGTTCACATAGAATGTATGGGGGTTGATCTCCATCCCCCCATGGTAGTGGGTTCTCGCCTATGCGTAGAACAATATCAGATTTCCTTTACCGAGGTTTTAGGGATGATGTGGATGCAAACAAGTTCAGGTTTCCCTATGTATGTGGTGTACCATTCAATGTTCTTCGCTCACGATATTGGCATGAAATGGTGTAAGACATCAATGATGCCCCTAAAGGATACATGAGCTTTGGGTATGCCAAAGCTAGAACCATGGGACTTGACAGGGAAAGAGCCAAAATTTATAATGGTCTAGGACAATTTACAAATGATTGGACTAAATATGGGGTATCCATTGAATCTGATGGTTGGATAAATGTTAAAGGTAGGCCATTGATAAATATGCTTGGTGTGGTTGCTAGTGTTGCGGTGTTCCTTTCAACCCATGACTACTCATATCGTTACAAGACTCGTATTAATATTGCAGAACCTTTAGTTAAAACCATTCAAGAGATTGGATTGTACAATGTCATTCAAGTCATCACTGAGAGTAATCATTGAGGATATGTAACCTAACATATTTTTGTCATGGTGTTTGGTTCACATATTAAACCTTTTGATGCATGATATTATTAAGATGAAGGACCCTAATTATAAGTGGATTGGTGCATTGTACAAGAGAGGGAAGAAAATGATAAAATTTATTACCAATCATAGCACGGCCTACCACATTTTTTGCAATCACTTTAGGTTGGAGCTAACTTAAGATTTCAAAGACAAGATTTTCTACTTACTAGCTCATCTTTAGGCACCTTTTGAAGGTAAGAGAGGCATTGGCTAGTATGGTCTCAAGTGATTCATGGCAGGGTTTGAAAGATAGGGTTGCATCCACATCTGATAGACATGAATTTTAAGAGGTGGAGGACATTGTTCTTGATGGTTAGTTTTGGGCAGAAGTTTGGTATGTTCTTGATGGTTAGTTTGAAGTTTGAACCTACCTTTGAAGTTTGAATTGTTGATTGCATCTTACAACTCTTTGGCAATGAATATGACGCTCTGTTTCATTTTGTGGTTGACAATATCTATTAGATTTTGTTGATGGCAAATGGTATATGTTGAAACTTGAAGGTTTATGTTGTGGTTGATGATTGACCATTTGATGACAATGTTATAAGTTATAGCTGCTAGATGATTGATGATTTAATGATAATTAATAATATGGTAGTTAGATCTATGTTTTCATGTTTTCTATAGCTAATTTGGCATTCCGCATGTGTTTTTTAATATATAAGCATCAAAATATATTAAAATATGTATTATATAAAAATGCTCTGCTCCTTGAATCTTTTTGAAAATTCTGCTTCTTGCTCTTGCTCCCGTTCCATTTTCTAGCTCCGTGCTCCCAACAGCCTTGGTATCATCCTCAAACTTTGTTCATAACTTAATTGCTAACATTAATGAAACAATTTGTTCAAGTAAAATAGTTGTGCCCAAACAATAATTCGATGGTCATATGGAGGGGGCTAAGAAACTCATTTTTGTTAGTATATGGTTCTATGGAGTAGAAATAAAGGGCTTAAAGGAAGTGGAACAAATAAAATCTGCTCCTCAAATTTCTAAGCTTCTACTGTTAACAATGGTTTTTCAACCACATGTAGGAGAGGGGGTCAGATCTAGATTCAACATCTTAAGAATTTCTTTAGAAACAAAATTGCCAAATGATTCATCTATTGCTTCACCTCCCTCATCTCAATATATTTTTCCTGCTAAAATTTCAATACTCCCATCTAAGACTAAATGCCAACCCAAAGGATTGTTGTTTTGTATTTCTCAGCCCAGTTATTACCATGTTTTCTGAGAAGCCACAACCAAAGAAAAGGAAGTCCCTTTCATAGAACCATTTGGTAAGACGTGTTCTTATTTATTTATTATTCTACACAAACATGCACACACCTAAGTCATAAGTATAAAATTACTTCATCGTGAAATTGCTTTGGGGATCTTCTAATAATACTTGTGCATATTAAATTATTAGCTTTTTATATCGCTCTTCTTTTTCAGGTGTTCCAGGTTCAAAAATTTGGAATAACTTGATTTCTAGTCAGACGAGAGTACACTGAGGTGATATGGTGCTTAGCAAGCCCTATGTTCTAAGGCTATTTTTTTCACACAGATACATAACCGCAAATGTGGTGGACAGGAACAGAGGTCACATAGTTTCAATTGCTTCATCAATAGAGAGGGAGCTGAAAAAGCATTTTGAATGTAAAAGAACATGTAATGCTAAAGATAAAAGTGGAGGGTCTTCCCGAAATTTACTCCATTGTTTAGAAGGAGCTCAACAAAGGCTTAAAAAACCAAGCTAAAATCTGGGCATTAATTAATTCTTTGAGATCCCATGGAATTAAGATTATTGATGATTCTGGCCTTTAGTATATTTTGTTTGCTAATTTGATACCCATTGTATATCTTTTCATCAATTAGTTTAGATTACCTATAGGGAAAAATTTGAGGGATTCCTCATGAATGTTTGTTGCAGAAATGAATGTTGAAGCAAAATAAATATTTAGACATTAATGATTGCGAATTCAGCTGAAGAGTCTGTCTAGAAAATATCAATCATTTAGGCCAACGTTTCAGAGAAATTTGCTTATTCATGAATTTCATTTGAATTTTTTTGTGATAGTAGGAGACTGGTTGATCCACCCAATAGTTGGAATTATTGTCAGATGCCAACATCGACTTTGACAAGTTCATCGAATTCGACCAGTTCAACAACTTCAACAAGTTCAGCAACTTCGACAAGTTCAACAACTTCGACAAGTTCATCGACTTCAACATGCATCGTCGACACTTCCGACTGACGAACTACAACAGATGTCTCTCTGTCTTCCAGTAGACCATAACGATTAAAATTCTGAAACCATTTTAACTTCTCTTGTAACTGAACATAACGGGAAGACATCCAAGTGTTCTCAACACTCTATATAAGCATGTAAAATATTATAATATACAGAGAACAAGTGATAGAGAAGAATCAAGATCAGTTTGTATTCCTGCATATTGTCTATGTGTGTGTTTATGTGTGTAGTGTATTCATGTTTTTCTTATTCTTATGCTTCCTCCATAACAATACCGATTCATTCAGTCGAACTGTTGTCCCCATGGTGCATCTGGGCGCGTATGGATAATTAGTATCAAAGCTTAGCTTTTTCCGTGCTTAAGTTGTGAGTAGACACTTCCATCGAAGTTATCTGACTTATGCATGTTCAAACACGCTCGCAAACTTAGCAATCCAAGTAGACACTACCTTTGAAGATGGACGTGGAAGCAGACAATCGACATGCAATTGACGAGACATAGCAACTCATAGAGAAAGCACTGGCCCGACAACGAACTGAAATGTTCGCCCAATTCAATGAGATTCTCACATGATTTGCTTTGACATCAGGAGGATTTTTGACAAAATCTAAATCCGACAAAATCATTCCATTTAAGGTGCAAATGAATTTGGACATACCGAATCTAGAAGGAAAGATTGACGCAAAATCCATCGACAATTGGGTACAACAATTGGAATCCTATTACTTTGTGAATCAACTCTTAGAAACTGAAAAGATCACCATTGCATCCTTAAAGATGTCAACATCTTGCACTACTGGTGGGAGAACATATCAACAAAGATGGAGAAAAGTGGAGACCCCATAGAGACATGGGAGAAATTTGTCGAATACGTCCGAAAGGAGTTTTACCCACCCAAGAAGTGGCAACAACTAAGGAAATGGAAAGACCCGTCCATATAGAGTTACAACGACGAGTTTTACCGACTAATGGCTAGAATTAGAGTTCAAGAGGAAGAGAAATTTCTTGTTCAGAAGTACGTCAGCGGATTGTCCCCGTACATTCAACAAGAGATGGAGTTTCTGACTGCCAATATGCTTGCGGATGCATTCCACTATGCTAGTAAGCTTGAAGCCAAACAAAAAGTAAAATCATGCTTTGCGACCAAGCCGACAGGAAGACCACCCGACAAGAAGGCACCAGTCGACTTCGACAAGTCAAGATCTTCTCAGCCAACTCCACCAAAGCAAGATCATGGAAAAAAACATTCTCAGAAAGACAAAAGGGAACGTAGCAAACAACCTCCTATCGAGAATTGGTGTGATTACAACAATTCATCATGGCATGATGCGTCTAAATGCAAAGATCAAAAGACATTTTTGGCAAAAGAGTCAACATCCGACTTGTTCGACAAGACTATGGTAGAATCCAACCCAGAAGCAACGACCCTTTTGACATCGACATCGACCAATCCAACAGCCTCGACTATCGTCGATGGGGAGGAACGAGAGCGCCTATTCCATAAACAGATATGGGTTCAAAACAATCCATTGCATCTGATTGTGGATAATGGTAGACAAAAGAATTTTTTTTTCTGAAGATCTCGTGAAGAAACTAGGTCTTGTTACCACCCCACATCCTCAACCTTACAACATCAGTTGGATGAAGGATGGATAGGAACTAAGGATCGCCCAACAATGAAAACTCACCTACTTCATTAATCCTTTTGAAGATGAAGTACTCTGCGACATGGCACCACTCTCCATAGCTGACGCCTTGTTTGGGAAACCTTACTTATGGGATCAACATGGAAGTTACCAGTCACGACCTCAGAAGGTGATTTTCAGAATTCAGAATCAATGGTACGACATACCAGAGCAACGACCTACACCAACGGTTGCAATGATATCTGCTAAACAGACGAAGAAGCTCATCAACCATGCTCAGAAGTTCTCATTGATCATGATTAAGCCGCAACATTCCGAGAAGACTGCAACAACCATTTGAGTCACCGGCCAGTGCAGTTCCTGACAGAAGCAACAGATCGACAATATTCTTGATGAGTATCAGAACCTATTCCAAGAGCCAGACGGAGTACCTCTACATTGCTAGTTAAAACACTCTATTGAACTTGCTCCTGGTTCTTCATTACCTAATGCATATGTTTACAAAAGATCCATTATCGAAAATGAAGAGATCTGTAGACAAATCCAAGATTTGATCAACAAAGTTCATATCCGACCCAGCTCCTCTCCTTCTGGAATTCCAGTCGTCCTCGTTCCAAAGAAATATGGGACTTGGCGCATGTGCATCGACTACCGAGCCCTCAACAAAATTTCGGTAAAGAATATATACCCTTTGCCACAGATAGATGATCTCATCGACTGTCTGAAAGGTGATAAATTCTTTACTAAACTCGAATTTAAGTCGAGATATCATCAGATTCCAATCGAGCCCGCAGATGTATGGAAAACTGCTTTCCAGACCAAGGAAGGATTGTTTGAATGGTTAGTCATGCCTTTCGGCTTAACCAATGCACCTGTGACCTTCATACGATATATGGACAACATTCTTCAACCTTTCATCGCAAATGGGTCATTGTCTACCTCGACGACATATTGATTTTCAGTCGATCATGGGAAGAACATGTCAGACAACTTCGACAAGTCCTCGACACTCTCTGACAACATCGACTCTACTTGAACATGGAAAAATGTTCCTTTGCGATGAACAACATCAAATATTTGGGGTATGTAATTGACTCTGCAGGCATTCACGTTGATCCAGACAAAGTGCAAACCCTCAAAGATTGGCCTATTCCTCAAATCATTCATGAACGAAGAAGTTTTCTTGGTTTGGCGAATTTTTATCGACGATTCATACTCGACTTCAATCACATAGCCTGTCCTTTGAATCATTTGACCAAAGGAAATGGGAAAAGTGTCTTCAAATGGACATCGACACAACACGCAGCTTTCAAACAACTCAAACTCAATCTTTGTACAACACCAGTACTTGTGTTACCTGATTTGCATCAACCCTTTGATATTGAGTCGGATGCATCGGACTATGCCTTGGGCGTAGTGATCACTTAGTCTGGTCACCTAGTCACTTTTCATTCTAAAACTTTTAACGACATTGTTAGAAGATATTCGACGTATGAAAAAGAACTGTACGCCATTGTTCAAGCTCTTAAGCAATGGAGACATTATATCCTTGGAAAGGATACGGTCATTTTCACTGACCACAAGCCTTTACAGTTTGCCCCGTCCCTATCGAAGTTACAAACAACTCGATAACTCAAGTGGATTAATTACCTGCAACAATTTTAGTTGGTAATTAAGTATCATAAAGGTAAAGCCAATGTCATCGTCGATTATATAAGTTGACCACCCATTACTCTCCTTCTTAAAATGATGAGTATGCAGGGTTATGACACCACCACTTGGCCTGAATTGTATTAGGAAGACAATGAATTTTCATCAGTCTATCGACAACTTCAGACCAACAAGTCGTCGACCTCCGACTCTTTCCTGACAAACACCTTTTTATACAAGCTTGGACAACTTTGTGTACCGACAGGTGAGCATCGACGACACCTCATTTGGGATGCGCACTACAACAAGACTGCAGGACACTTTGGAGTAGCAAAGACCCTTGCTATTATATAGAAGTATTTATTTTGTCCTTCACTTAAAACTGACGTCAACAAGTACATTCGATCATGCATGGTTTGTGCCATTGCTAAACCGCCTAATCGGCGATAGGGATTGTACACACCTTTTCCAGTTCCTAGCCGACCATGGGAATATATTTCTATGGACTACTTGACGGGATATCCTACTACCAAACATCAGCATGATGCGATCTTAGTAGTAGTCGACATATTTTCCAAGATGGCCATTCTCATTCCATGCAAGAAGACTACGATAGCGCAACAGATCGCTCAGCACTTCTTTGAACATGTCTAGAAACATTACGGTTTACCAACAACCATTATTTCTGACCGAGATGCCAGATTTGTCGGCATATTTTCGAAGACCCTCTGGGAACATCTCGATACAAGACTCTCCTTATCGACAGCTTTCCATCCTCAGGCAGACGGACAGACGGAAGTTGTGAATCGCTTGGTAGTACAACTGCTTCGTATGTACAACCACAAGCATCGACGAACATGGGATGACAGTATTTCATATATAGATCACAACTACAATCGTGCTCAGCATAGCTCTACGGGAAAGAGTCCATTTGAGATATGTTATGGATTTCAACCCTCGGTTCCTATTGACTTGATCAGTTCCTCGACATAGTCAAATGATACCGACTATAATCAACGATAAGTTGACAAAGCATTGAAGTTTCGATATCAAATCTGCGACATCCAAAGACAAGCACAAGAAACGTTGCAACGAGCTAATGTGAAAGCTAAGGACTGACATGATAAGCATCATATCCCTCATTCATTTCACATTGGGGATAATGTCTGGTTGCTTCCAAAGAAGGAACGATTTACTGGTCCATATAAGAAGTTGAAGCCTCTGCGATATGTCGGTCCGTACAATATCCTTGAACAGATTGGAGAAAATGCTTTCTAGCTCGACATTTCTTCTTTCCTGGGTTTGCATCCAGTATTTAATGTGGATTTTATTCAACCATACCATGCACCACTGTTGGAACATAATGACTTGCGGACAATAGAACCTGAAGACATCCATCCAGATGTTCAGGAGCCTCTTCCTTGCGACACCATTGTGGGACAACAAGTACGCCATACAAGGACGAATACAATTCCCTTGTTTCAGGTGGCAAAATCTGGACAAATCCCAGCACAAGGAAAATGGTACTCTGCTAATAAAATGACCAACAAGTTTCCTCATATGCATGAGCAAATAATGGGGACCATTGTTTCTTAAGGAAGGAGGTATGATCCACCCAACAATTGGCATTATTGTTGGATTCCAACATCGACTTCGACAAGTTCATTGAATTCGACCAGTTCAGCAACTTTGACAAGTTCAACAACTTCGACAAGTTCATCAACTTCAACAAGTTCATCGAATTCGACATGCATCATCGACACTTCCTATTGATGAACTATGACAGATTGTCTCTCTGTCTTCCAGTCGACCGTAACGGTTGAACTTCTGAAACCGTTCTAAATTCTCTTGTAACTGAACGTAACAGGAAGACGCCGAAGCATTCTCAACACTCTATATAATCATTTAAAGTATTGTAATATACAAAGAACAAATGATAGAGAAGAATCAAGATTAGTTCGCATTCCTGCATATTGTCTGTGTGTGTGTTTATGTGCGTAGTGTATTCCTGCTTTGCTTCTTCTTATGATTTCGCCATAACAGTACCAATTCATTCAGTTGAACTATTGTCCCCGTCGTGCACTTGGGAGCGTACGAATCACTGGTGAAAATAAGCAATGGAATTTATATCATTACTAGAAAGGGGCATGTGGTCAGTTAGAAAGTTATTCAAATTGTCTTTCATATCCAAAATTCTGTACTTGCCCCAAATTCCTTGTAAATGCACATTGCAAACAATATCATAAGATATACTTTCATAGACCGTCCAGCCAAGGTCTATGCATGTGATTTAGCAGGTTTACTGTTTTCTACATAGGAGTGTTGTTCAAAATGTGACTAAGATTGACACAAATGTGACTAAGGGTTGCAAATTTGAGTGAGAATGGACTAAGTGATATAGTAGCTAGTCTTAAGAATTCCTTAACTTCAATACAACAATTGACTAAAACAGATCCATCACCATTATTGGTTGTTCATATAGTTGATGTGCTATACAATTATTGCTTTAGTCTTCATTTATTTAACAGAGACTAGAAAAGTGATCCCCTTGATGCAACACTAGTTTGTTTAAGATTGTTTGCAGTATTACATCAGGTAGATTTTCCAAAAAACAGTTAGTGAATCTTTTCCAAAGTGTTTGGACACATCATGTTTTGCAAGATTCAAACGTGCTGGTGGATTGAGATTTGGAGATCTTTTGCAATTTCCATTTTTTTATTGTGTAATAGGTTGTCATTGCCTTGGACATTTCCATGATGTGGTTTTCAAGATGCTCTCCTGTGCATTTCCATGATGTGCTTTGCATGATGGTCCCAACCCCATATGCTCTGCATCTATTCTGGGATGGAGAAATTTGTAGTCTAATGTCTGTATTTGTTTTGTTATTCTTCAGATTTACTATACTGTTACCTGACACCTTATGTGCTTCTCTCATTAACATACTTATTGTAGTCATTCCTTGGACATTAATAAAATTATCTCATCTATAAATTGTGACCTTTCCTTTCAAAATTTTAAGTTTGTACTCCTTCCTCTCCCCCACTATATCCCTAAGTGTAACTATACATACAGAAGCATAATTGCTAGAAATTTTGGAAAAAGGAAAGGATGGAATCTTTGTTTGGATAAGTATCAATTAATTTTCATTGATGGGATGATTCATTTATTCTTTCTTCAAATGGATATATAGTATGAACATAAGAATGGATATATAGTATGAACATAAGAAAGAGACATTGTCAGAGGCACGGTAGTCTTTGTGGTTTCTTCCTTCAACAACACTTCCTAGTTTTCTGTGATTTATGAGGATGTCTGGTTTTATCTATTGTTTGTGCAAAGTTTTGCACTTTATCCCTAAGTGTAACTATACATACAGAAGCATAATTGCTAGAAATTTTGGAAAAAGGAAAGGATGGAATCTTTGGTTGGATAAGTATCAATTAATTTTCATTGATGGGATGATTCATTTATTCTTTCTTCAAATGGATATATAGTATGAACATAAGAAAGAGACATTGTCAGAGGCACGGTAGTCTTTGTGGTTTCTTCCTTCAACAACACTTCCTAGTTTTCTGTGATTTATGAGGATGTCTGGTTCTCTCTATTGTTTGTGCAACGTTTTGCACTTTTTTTTTTTGTTTTGGAAGTGGTTCAAGAAACACATACACAAAGGATCTGCACCCTAGAGAGTAGACTTTTTTTTTTTTCCCTTAGGTGCCAGGTCTCAAGGATAGCGATTCCACCAAATTTCTTGGAGCTAGAATCCATCCTCATCTCTTTGAAACCCATGCCATACAGCTGGGACAGACCACAACAAGAATGGAACCCTAATGGGATTCCTAACACATACGTGATTGTATTGGTGAAGAAATGACTTATTGGCATTGGTTTTTGCAGCATGAAGTTTCTAATATATTTAGATTTTGAATCTTTAAAGTTTATATATCTTAATTTAATTCCTGGAAATGGTACTTATTATGGAATCTGATGTATATATCTTTAAATTAGAATAGTTTTTGCAATGGAAAGCACTGTATAAAGCATGTTGGATCTAGGGTTGTGTGTGCAACAAATCTCTGCAAAACTGGCATGTTTGTGTGTATCATTTTTCTAACTCTTGATTCTGATAAGAAACAGTTATTAGTTTGTTTTTCACACTAGAATAGCTATAATACCCTGAAACAATTATAAGCTGCTTGTTCAATGTATATTAATTAAGGCATCAGCTTATTGATTATGGGGAACAAATTTCCAATGCTTTATACTACAACCCACACCTGACTCCAAGCATACTGCAAAAATTGGGAGTAGCTACAAAAATTTTCAATCTCTGGTTTCAGATGCTTCAAGAAGTAAAGAAAAGTGGTCAAAAAGTGAATTTCAGAAGGTATTGAGGGATTTATGATATGCCATTTTTGTGGTAATGTGGATAATGTATCTATTGTGAATTTCAATTTGAGTTATTTTGCTAGTGGTCTTTTTCTTGTTTATCAATCCAAACATGTTGCAGAGAGAATGACAAGAAAGTTTGCATTTTGGGGCTCACTTCACTCTTATCACTTCCTTCCGAACTTTTACCTGAAGAATCCCTAGGCCAACTATTCAGGGTTGTACTTGATCTGCTTGTTGCATATAAGGAGCAAATTGATGGTAACAATTCAACCGATAGAGATCTTATTTCTCCGTACATATGCTTGTATATTTTAACTTAGCATCCAGTATGCCTTAAAGTGTGTTTTATTTGTCAAGCTAGAACATGCTAATTATTTGTTTGTCACATCATGCAAAATTATGCAGTAGTGCTATGGCAATTTTTGTAACTTAATGTTTTTGGCTCTTGAACATTTTAGAAGCGAGAAAGAATAATGAAGATGGAGATGATGACATGGATGGCTGGTGTTGGCCCGATATATTGTTCTTTAAGTTTCCAAGATAGACCCAGGTTCTGCGCGGTTCAGGGAACCAACAAAACCCCTTTTCACCAGCCCTTTCGGCAACAGTCTGTGAGCAGACTGAGGTCTCACCCGAGGCGAAGTTATGGGGAGGTTGCGGAATCAAGTTTCCACAACCGGGTTATCTGCGCTTCAACATACTGGTGAGTAGCGCGCTACAGGACTCGCGCTACGGACTGGGGACTGCGCGAAGTTCACCTACTTCGTGGTTAACACTTATGCAATAGCGCATCCAAGCACTGCGCGGGTCGGAACGACCACTTAACAACAAGAAAACGCAATGGAGGACTGTGCTTCCTCTTCAAAACTTACACCACTTCATAGACTTTACTTAGTGTAAGTTTATGCATTCAACAAGCATCTTATACTGTAAATCTTGCAGACTTATACAATACGATGAACTACAATGCCACTACGCACTCCGGTGCTGCGCTTCAGGGCATCGCACTATACAGACTTCGCTGACTTAAGTGTTACCCATTCACTTATGCATTCATCATGTTCCGAAATACTAGTGCATTCAACATTCACTCATATGCATTCAACACTTAGCACATTATTCCTATCATTCATTCTTCCGGAGAATACACATGGAAGCAAATATACATATACTCATAAGCAAGAATTTAACCATTCATCAAAACAAACACACATTCAATCGCATAACACAAGTATTTAACATGGTTCACCCCCAGGATGGGAGCTACGTCCACATGAATTGTTGTAATATTATCAATGGGAAGGGTTCAACAGTTCTAGTCTGCGCACTCAGCTGCAGACTCTCTTCTCTCTTTAGTAGGTATCTGCGCACACAGATGCAGAGCCTTTTTACAATAGTATCTCAATAGAGGACAATATTCAACAATACTCAAAACGAAGATTTACGATTAACCCTTTCCCTTACAAAATATTCCCTTTTATAGATCGTTCCCTTAGGTCACATTTTTACAATAATGATGGGCTGAAACCCTAAGGTTCCCCAAAATTGGTGCGGTTACCCTACTAACCAGATCTGTTAGGCTATGATAGCGACTTCACCGTCGTAGACATCCTTTTGCGTTGTCTCTGGTTTCTGACATCTTCTGACTGCGCGTGGTCATGTCGCTTTCAACCCCTTTGTTGTACGCATGCCAATGGGTCACTTTCACCCCGCCGCTCCTTCTCTAACGGCTTTGTGCGCCCGATTCATGTAGTGCTGACTTTGCTCGTGTGACCGGTCGCTTTCCTTCTTCTCCACTCCTTACTCGCCTACTGGGAATCACAAAGTATCTTAACCAAAATAGATCGCCGATCGATCTTACCGGAACCTTTACCGTTTTTCGTCCAAAACTCTGCCATGCTAGATATTCGCGGTGCTGGAACTTTGCAGCGCTGTATCTCCACAGCGCAATAACTTCGCAGCTCCCAAAATTGACTTGCACAAAAATGCCTTAACTTGGGTTGTGCCCAACAGCTGGAAGACTGATGATGATGAGTAGGAAGAAGATGATTCAGATAAGGAAATGGAAGTTTATACTAAAGATGGGGATGAAGCTGATAGTCAGAGGCTTCACAGGCTAGCAGCCAAGGTGCTTTAACATTTAATAGAGTTTAGTTTCTTTAGAAGGAAAAATTGTCTGGCAGGTGTTTAGTTTCTGGTGTTGTATTTGGCTCAAGTTTTGTTAAGTTTTTAAAGAAGTTCAGTGCACATGCTGAATTTTCAGGCCAAAGCTTTCCAGGCACATGCAGATGATGAAGATGGCGATTATGATGATAATTTCAGTGACGATGAAGAGTTCCGGTCCCTAATTGACAATGTGGATACTTTTGTGTTCTTCAGTGATACCATGAAAGGTTTGGCACCTTCTGTATATTAACATTTGGAAACAATTTAAAGTGCTTCTATCTGAAAATTTGTTGCTGCTATTTTGTTCTATTTATAATGCAAGAAAATTCATCCATTGCTGGCTGGGTTTAGACATTAAGTATACATTTAGTTACTAATATTATATTTTATTTCGTGGTTCTGCCATCAGTCATGTCTGTTTCAGATCCAGGAAGGTTTCAGAATCTAACCTAGTCAATGGACTTCCACTACCAAGTTGTTGCAAATGTTGTAGCACATCATGCTGAAGAGAGGAGGGTGGAGATTGAAAAGGAAAAGCAGAGAAAGTTGCAAGTTGTGTGGTGCCACAACAATAGTTCTGCAAAATTGCAAAGTTTTGTTTCTTGTCGATCCATTTATTATTCATCAAATTTTATTGGTGGTTTTTAGAATAAATATACCAAGGCAATTTAGTCTCATTTTGTGATGGAAGCAGCATACCTTGTATATGTCCAAATTTTTCGAGTGTCTTCATGTATCCGGTAATGTGTTCGATTATTCTCGATACTACCTATGTTGAAGTGCATTTGTTAGTTAACATGTGGCATCTTTTTTAAAGTTTTGCTTGGATGCATAGATGCCTGAATTCCCCATGTTGAGTAGAAATTTAGTTTTGACATTCATGTACTGGATTCAAAATCAACTGTGGAAGGGTTTCCCCGTCTTACCTGCCTAAATTGTTGAATACAAAAGTAAGAAGAAATTCTTTTATCTATTTAATTATATTTCTGGGTGGTTGTCTCTAAATCTGCAGGAAGATGTAGAGGTCAGCGAAGTTGAATATCCCAGGAATCCATGAATGTAGAACTTCTGATATTGGTAATGTTATTTATTTAATGTGTCCATGCAATGTTATTTGTGTGAAAATCCTCACAGCAGATCTAAGAGATGATGTATAGCTCACAATGAAAGAATTTAGGAATAAGATTAAGAGTGGTCAATGCAATAAGTTGAGCAACAGAATAATAATATAGTAGAACTCGGATAGAAGCAAAAATACTTCACACACACTAATTAATTAATCACAATATGGACAAATAAGTAGTACAATGCATGAGGATTCAAATGCCAAGGTGGCAATTCGAATTAGCCTTCATGGAGTGATCAAAAGATCACTGGAGTGTCATCGGAGAACAACTAGAAGTCTATCTCATCATCAGTGGAGTCATCAATGCTCAAGTAACTGTCAACCATCAGTCAAACCGAGTCTAACTGAGTGTGGTAGGTGTAACTGGAACTAACTGAATGAAGGAGGCTCAGTGGAGGGTGCATGAGGAGCTAACTGAAGTCAGAATGAGCAATCTAGTCACACTGGAGGTCCATTGGAGTGGTAAGGTCAGTTAAGAGTGAGTCAAGCCTAAAATCAAGGAGAGAACTCAGTTAATTGAAGATAACTGGACTGGTAGGTGAAGAAGGGCGCCTTTATCAAGTGGATGGTGAGATGTGGGCGCATCACTAGCTAGGAGGGCTCAATATGAGTGGAAGTAAGCTCCTGAGTGTTGGAAGACTAGGGACTAGGTGCTGGAGGTATCAACCTGATGACTGGGCAGCATGTGAATGCATGCAATGCATGCAAAATGCATGCTGCATGCAGGAATGCATGCAAGACTGAAAATGCAAAGGATGAAAATTTTGGTAGGACTAGGATGGAGTATAGGAATATCCTAACAATTTGGGATTTTGCCAATAACATAGTTATATTTTTGTGGACAAAGAGAGGATATCTAGGGTGGAAGTTATATGTAAGTGTTTCACCTTGTTGTGTATTATCAGCAAGGCTCTATAACTGGCTAAATTTAGCCTATCCAATTCGTCTCACTCTGAATTCATCATGAGCCAAGTTGTAATGGACTCAGAATATGGATGATTGTTGCGGACATAAAAAAATTATGTTATTTTGATTTTGATTTTCATGATCAACCTTCTTGATTTGCTTGACTTTCCCTTTCAAACACATTTGGTCACTGGGCCTATTTGTAGAAGAATATAGTAAGATGCTAAATTTTAAAGAAGCATGCCATGTTGTCTTGTTAACTTTGACAGATTTCCAACCATGACTGGATCTTGCAGATACAAGCAGTAGTTTGATATTATGGACCTATTTGTTATTAGATTTCACTGTGATCAAGATATCATTTCTATAGCGAGGGAGGTCCCAATTTTTACAGTTTTGTTTATATTATAACATTTTAAATGGCATTTACAGTTTTGTTTTTGCAGATGAGATTGTGCTTCTGAAATATTTTTAAGTTTTTCTGTGTCTAGATTTGGAATCATCCAAGATTATTGCAAATAGCCAAAGAAGACAGAGACTCTCATCAAGGTGATGAAATAATTGAGAATTTCATTTTGGATTGTAGCTTCAGCGATGATGGTGCGGATAAAGACTTCTTGAATGGAGGTAAATATTAGTTTACAATAGCGATCTACATCCTTGTTCACAAAAATAAGATGCCATATGGAATCTGCTCGCTAGTCATCTAACAAGAAAACCATTACCTAGGCGTGTCACAATCAATGTTTTTTGCAAAGTGGGTCTTTGACTCCCTCTAATATTGTTGGTTTGATCACTTGCACATGTGGCGAATCATGTAGAAGGATCCACTTGAAGTTTAGAGTTTATTTCTTCAATCTGGGCTCTGATTTTGTCATGCTTTTTCTTAATCTTTAAGATTGTAGTAGTAGAATTAAAGTCTGCAGCCTTAGGTAGGTTTGTGCCATTTCTATCTATAAGATGCAGATGACCTTGAATATAATACACTGAATCATGCACTGATTCCTTGTCTAAGGGTAATTATATATTGAAGCTTCTGGTTGCCTTTTTTATAAGATTACTTGTGACCGGTGAGGACATTACTCATGGTAAATTGTTCTTTAAACAAACATTGTTGTGCCATGGAATACTACAACAATATAATTGCACTTTTTCAGTTGGTTTCTTTTCATCTTCCTTCAACATTAGAGTTCTTCCATTCCAAGATATTAGTGCAAAGCCTAGTTAAATAATTTGTAATAAACAGTGTTGAACCTACACAGGACTATTGGCAATAACATTTGTTGGGATTTAGCTTGGAATTCCTACAAAAATGAAGTAAAAAATAACACAATTGCCACATTAAATTTGAATTATGTAAATCCTTTTATATTTTATTTCAATTATGAAAAAAACCTGTTGAGCTACTCCTAAACAAATAGTCTAATGATCATGACTCATAAGTTGCCACTATTGCAAAACAATTTACAAAGGTTTAACACATTAGAAATGGATCCCCATGAACCAGAAAGACTATGTTCACATAGTTCATCAAACTTTGTGTTAAGTATTGATAGATTACTAACAAGTCCCCAAAAGATTGATAGATTGGCGAGTAAATTGTGTTGGCTGCATGCATTATTGATGATATATGAATCTGCGCTTCTTGAATCTTATTGTGTCTGGGGAAGAACTAAATGTGGTTGGACTAATCCATTAAATGACATGAAATCATACCAAAATATTAGGTAGGATGAATGGTTTTCCATGTAAAGATAACACGTAGTTGCTTTGAGACCCTTCTCTTAGGGGATTTACATGGAGAATTTGCTTAAGACCAAGTTACTTAACCCACAAAAGTTTTTGAAGGAGATGCAGTAGACCATACTGTTCCAAGTTTGTACTTTTTTTTACCATGGTTTCAATTGGAAACATGCCACGATCTTGCACGTTGAAGGAACAATAATTTATCATCGTCATTTATGCGGTCTTTATTTTCAAAACCTATACTCTGTTTTCCCGCATATTGGAAATGCAGGTGTCAGGGTTTTAGACTGAAAGCAATACCAAGGTATCCATTATATCCAATTATGCTAGACTGAGAAGAATATTAAGTTCATAGGTGTTTTGCAACATTCGTTAATTCAATATTAACTGATACCTTGTCTCTTCACCCTTGCAGTGTCGAATTTTCAGAGGATGGAAAATCTCAAGTCTCAAATCATAGATTCAGAAGATGGATTCTACATAGGAATATGCAAGGACTTCAAGGAAAACAGAGGACACATGTTGGTTAAATGACAATAAGAGAATTATTGGATTTCTATGGGCATTGCCAAGGTTTCACTTAGCGACCATTGTAATATTTTTAAAAGTCATCGATGTAGATGATTTTCATGTAAAGTATGGAGATTGTTTTTTTCATGGACTAGTGTTAGTCCATTAGTGGATATTCGGTTGGAAATTCAATATATTGTAATACTTGACATTTTTCACATAATAAAATTTACGTGGTTGAAATTATATGTGTGTACTTAATATTATTTAGTGTTGTAATTAATTAATGCGATTTTGTATGATTCACATATGTATTTAGATTTGATTAGAATGAATATTATAATGAACACAAATAAAAAGAATAAATGACTAAATTAGTCATTTATATTGATTAATAATGAAAGAAAATAAAATAATATAAAACTACTAAATTAGTCATTTATACAATGAATATGAAACTACTAAATAGAGATAAATGACTACTACAAATGATAAATTTGTGACTAAAAACATGACTAAAATTCACATATAAACGACTATTACTAGTTAATTTCCACTATCTTATAGCTCGACTAACTTAGTCGTATTTATTTTAGTCATTAATAGTTTCCTTATTTAGTAGTATTGTTAACACCCAAAACGTGCTCACTAGCTCATTTCCCTATTCACATGACCCATTTGTCCACTTTTTCACCATTTGAGTCTCTGAAGCCAACAAAAGGTCACCAAAAGGCCTCAATACACCCCTTTTCCCACTCAAAAAGATTATTTTTCCTGAAAAAACATAAAAAACCCCCAAAAAGGGTCCAAAATTCCCAAAAATATTAAAAAGGGAATAAAAATAATAAAAATATTCAAAAAAAAAGAAAAAGGAGGGAAAAGTACCTAAACCATGTTGGTCAATACCATTGGTTTCCACAAAACCATAAATGGTATTCCCCACCACCAAAACCTATAAAAAGGTGGTAGGGGCTCCTCATTTCACATCCATTCATATTCCTATCCTCATGCTGCCAAAATCTCCCTTGAGCTTTTGGCCATTGTAGCAACCTTGGAGAAAGGACATTTTGGAGTTTGGAGCTGCTCATCCTTGGAGCTTCTCAACTATCTTCATCATTTGGAGGTATTACTATTGCAAGCACTTGCTTGCTCCCATTTTCAATACAAATTTATTTTCTATATTTTCTTGTTCTTGTTTTTAATTCAAAATTTTATTATGATATGCACAAGCTAGTTTAGTTTAGATTTATATTTAGTTTATTGTTTTTGCTTAATATTGAAATTGCTGCTACTAGTTAGCAGGTGCCCATTGCACTAAGCTTGGTTGCAAAACCAAGCCAACAGTTTTTTGGCGACTCCGCTGGTTTTGAATATTTAGATCTCACTTTTGCTTTAAATCTTACTTTTTGATAGTATTAGTTAGTTTAGTTCATAGATCCGCCACCCTAGACAGCAGATCCATTGCTGTTATAGATCTTGGCCCATTTTTTAGCCATTAACAGCCCGAAGTTCTCAATTTTTGAGTTCGTTTTTCGGCGTTCGCGTACGGATTTCACCTCGCGGCTTTTTGCCCAACAGTCGCGTGGCTCATCGCGACTGCGCGGCTTTTTTCCGCGCAGTTCACCGCGGCTTCGCGGCCCATTAGCGCGCTGCACATCGTGGCTTCGCGGACCTTTTCCGTGCTGCACATCGCGATTGTGTGACTAAATCCCGAGCTGCACATCGCGGCTTTGCGGTCAAAACCCGCGCTGCCCATCGCGACTGTGCGACAGAAACCCGCGCGGTCCATCGCGGCTGTCCTGTCAAAACCCACGATGCTAATTTTTTCATTCGGCCGAATTGTTTAAAAAATTAATTTCTTACTGTATTTGCTGCTCACATAGCACATTTTCCAGTATTATAAATCTTGCATATTTTACAACCATAAAAAAAAAAAAAAAAAAAAAAAACTATTTAGCATGCACCTTTGAACAAAGTCTTTTAGCATGCACCTTTGAACAAAGTCTTTTTAAAAATTTTCAGAAATTGAAAGAAGGATTTCTTTTTGCATTTTTATCTAGATTTAAAAATTTTTGCTGTTAACTTCTTTAATATTTTGCCCATAGCAATTTTCGAAAAAGAAATCCATTTATTTCTTAAAGAAGTCCTATTATTTGCTTTCATATTTCAAAAGATCCTTTGTTTTTTGAATAGTCTTTGCAAAGCATTTAATTTCCATTTATCGAAAAAAGTCATATTATTTGCTTTTCATATTTCAAAAGATCCTTTGTTTTTTGAATATTTTTTGCAAAGCATTTACTTTTTCAATTTCAGTTTAAATACCACACGTGCACCCACTCAAACACTTAATTTAAACTGAGCCTTAAAATGAACCCTAACTTCAACCAACTTTTAACCCCACTTGAAGAACACTAAAAGAACTTTGTAGCTAGGTAGTATTGGGGGGATAGGTGTTCCAATAACACCCCTCAGTTATTACATCTGAGACATAGAAGTTGTCCATTAGGGAGCCAAAATCTCCTAGTATTTATTGGCACGGTCACAACCGGTTTGTGGGAAGGCCTCTCCCCTAGGAGGGTTGAAGTCGCGAGGATGGTTCCGGAAGCCTGAGTGGAATACCGAAATCCATTCAGTAACCGAAGGGCTACCATTCGCAGTTCTCGGGATATCCCTGTATGGGGGTATTGCGGTAAAAGGACCAAACGGCAGATTTACCTTTTCTCGACGTGTCATGAACGGAGTATCCTAGTAGCCATTCTTTAGGATTGATTACCCGGTGTCCTTCCCGGTAGGGGGATATCTAGCCGTTGACTCAACACTCATATTGTCTGACTTGGATTTCATCACCTTGCAGAGAATATCGTTTGTTGATTCACAATACTTTTAGTTAGGTGTTTGCATGATTCAATCCACCTTTGGTCTAGTTACACCTATTTTTTCTAGAAGCTGTTTGCATGTTGGTACTCTGATCGTTTGTTGCATCCCTCCACTTATTATAGCACAGCTGCTATAATAAGTGCCTTTTTGAGGTTGATTTTTTGGCCTGAGAGCCTTGATTTTTCACTCCCCTTCTTGCACCCTTGGTTGCATTAGGGTTTTGAGTTTTTTATACATTACCATTTTTACATATACAGATTTTCACACAAAAACTTATTTCTCACCATTGAGAATTTTAGACGCTCTCGTCGTCTACGGGGCGAACTCCCAGAGTTCAGTCTACTTGGCTCTCCACGTCACCGACGTAGAGCCTTATCCCTTGACTCGACACATCGTCGGTCAACCATACGGTCATCTGATTTTGACACGCCTCACTTCACTTCTGATTCTGAGGCAGAATCCGAAAACCCCACTGCATTATTCCCAACCAACCTTATGGCTGGAACACCTTTTGACCCACTTTTTACCAGCACCATAGGAGAGACATCCACAGACCCTTCTACTGCGGTGCCATCCATGGAAACACCCACCCCCCTAGGTATGCCTAATATGGGCAACACTCCACCTTTAGGAATGCCCAACATAGGGCCACCTCCTGTTATAGGAATTCCCTACATAGGACCACCACCTGTTATGGGTATGCCCAACATAGGGGTCACACCCCCTCTGATTCCCACAACCCAGATTCTAGGAATCACCACTACTATTCCTAACCCAAGTGTAACCCATGTTGCACTTGGAAGCGCCGCCCCATACCAGACCAAACCTATCGGAGGACACATACCTTCAATACCGAGCATACCCCTAGGCGCTACTGGACCCCTACATCATACCACCATGACTAGTCATGTCCCAGTCCCTACGCCACATACATCTGCTACCTTACCTTACATGGCAAGTCTGAACTTACCAGACTTAGCCAGGCTTACCAATGACCCTATCAGACACGATCCTGCGTGGCCTCACGTGCCCACCAAACTCCCCTCCGACATCCCTAAGTTTGAGGGCAAGGCAGGTGAGGACCCCCAGAACCATATCATGTCCTTCCATCTATGGTGTTCCTCCAACTCCATAGTGGATTACTCTGTCCGCCTCCGTCTGTTACAACGCACCTTCACTGGCTCTGCAGCCAAGTGGTATATCGAGCAGCCCCATGGGACCCATGCCACCTTTACCTCCCTTGCCTCGACCTTCCTGCAGTTCTTTTAGTTACCTGTCCGCTATGATGCGGGCGTCAAGATCCTACTATCTTGTAGACAGAACACGGCCACCCACATCACTGACCACATTCATGAGTGGCGTCGACACCGAAGCCTCTGCAAAATCAAGTTAGACGACCGTATCTTCCTAGATTGGTTTCTAAAATCCCTCCTCCCTCTCATTGCGAAGGATGTGGCATCCGAAAGACCCCAGTCTGAAGAAGAGGCCATCCTCAAAGCCCAACAGTTTGATCTCATTTATGCCCAGTCGGGTTATCTGTATACCATTATACCAGACGCCCCTCGAGGCGAGTCATCCCAACACGATGCACCGGGGGCATCCCATGCCACAGATGGCATCATTGGTCGTTTGACCTCGCAACCCCAACCCTTTTCCATTGCACATCCTATCCATGGTCCCGACTTTTTGCGGGCTACATCTCAATCTGGGGCAACCAATTCATATGCTCCCATGGCACATGACCACCATACCCACGGACCTTCATGTCCACCTCAGTGCTTTGGTCATGCACCACCCGCATATGCCCCCCTAGCTGCACCTCAACCAGTGTACTACCCACAGCTAGCTGCGACAGCTAACCCAACACCTCCAATAGCTCAGGGTTACCAACAACCCCAGCAGGTATCTGGTCCACTTCCAACCCCACCGGTGTATTATCCACCACAACCTGCTCTCGCACCTGTGGCGAACCAAAATCCTCCCACTGCTCAAGGGCAAGTGTACACATAACACAACCAGCCCCAGCACTAGAATAACCAGCGCAACCAAAATGCGCAACAGAACCGTGGAAGAGGATGTAACCACGGTAATAACCAACAGCATCAGCAAGGTCCTCCACCTCCCAATCCTCCGCAAAATAATAACGCTGCGCCTCCTAACCAGAATCCGGATCGTAATCCCAGGCAGCCCAAAAACAATAATCTTAGAACAAATCATCCTTGTTCTATTTGCGGGGTTTATGGTCATTACACACATGCTTTCCCACATTTGGAGCGAGCTCGGCAACTCTGGACTGACGATGCCCATCGTCAGGGGCAAGCGGCTCCTCAGCCGCCACCCAACCCTCCACCACCATAGCATCAACCTTTGGTGTTGCAAAATCCCTTTCCAACCCAAGGTGTAGTGAACACTCAGCTGTTAGCTCCCCCTCAGGGTAACGCGCCACCACAACAGATCACTTATGCTGCTCCTGATCAACCCATGTTCGATTAAGGTACTCACCACTTGTTGATGATGTAAACTGTCGATGCCAACCTCCAAACCCGTCGGAATCAATACGGCTCCACCTCTGAAGCCCCTCCCGCCGACAAGAACACTAATGTTAATCCCACAGATCAGACGTTACGTATACCCCCGACTCCGCTTGATGGCGCTCCCAAAACACCTCGCTTCCCACTTCGTCGCATCAATAATAATCCCAATGCTTGTGCTGCGTCGAATTACAACATTGTAGACGACTTAGCCCAGTCTCCTGCAGCCATGTCTGCTTTGGAAGTCCTAAAAAACTGCCCTTCGCAGCGCAAGACTTTGCTCTCTGCCATTGGCGCGATTGACCCCAATGATTCACAACTGATCGCATTCGATTCAGACCAATCTGAACCTCGACTGCCTTCCAGTTTAGCATTCCAAGTTTCCGTTTCCGTTTGGAATCTTGTCATCCATCGGTGCATTATCGATGAAGGGGCCTCTACATGCATCATGTCCACATTCGTTTGGCAAAAGTTGGGATCTCCCACTCTCCAGCAGTCCACCACTGCGTTGCGAGCCTACGCCGGCCGTTCGGCTCAACCCCAGGGTCTCTTACCTAATGTCCCCATCCAGTTCGCGGGTAAAACCGTGCTCATTGACATTGAGGTCATCAATGCACAACTTGACTATAACCTTTTACTTGGCCATAGTTACATGTATGCCATGCGGGCTGTTGCCTCATCCGTTTTTCGTACCATGCAGTTCCCTCATGAGGGACACGTGGTCAAGGTGGACCAACTCACCTATTACGATCCCAAGGCCCCCGCTGCACCTAAAAATGTTCTCCCCATGGTTGAACAACCTGTTTGTGGTGCAACTACCTCATTCATTTCCTCAGTGGGACCCGGACTGTACTCCGACGCGCCGATGACTTCTACATTCCAGGCCATTCCACCACCGTCACCGGAGACCCACGTCGCTAACCTCTGCACTCTTTCACAACAACCCGGTAGTCAACCCTCCTTGTTGCCTAAACCACCATTGGTACCTAGTCACATTGGGGTTACACCAATCCACACAATCCCCTTTCTATTCCCTCCTTCGGGTGTAGTAAGCGCTTCGATTATGGCTACCCTTAGTCTCCTCGGGTTAACATTGGGATTACCCGTGTGGTATATTTCGCCTCCCGTTCCCCCGCCGACACCAAATGTCATCCTACAGCCGGTGCAACCCATCATCACTTCTACCCAACCACCTCCCGGTATCACGACTCCTTCGTCATCTACAAATCCCCCTCCTCCCATCAGGCCCACTGGGGGCAGAGACCCACAACCATACACTGCGGTGCACCCACCCAAAGCAGTTAAACCTCCTCCCGTATTTCGTGCTCCTCCTAAATGCTCGTTGTGTGATGAGTTAGGCCATCCAACCCATCAGTGTCCACAGTTACCCGCATTACAGGAACACATGCAAATGCTGGACGACGACCCCAACATCCCAGTGGTCAAACTCGATCCAAACCCCATGCCTCGTGACAAATCACTACGTACCAACCACCCTTGCGCGATATGCGGTATTTACGGCCACTACTCACATAACTGTCCTGACATCCCAGATTACAGAGCAGCTCTCTACGAGATGAATAATTTGGACCTTGAGACGACACCCCCTACTATCGAGCAGATCTACCCTCCCACATCATCCTCATCCAGAGAGATTAACACCATCTATATGATCTCCTCAAAGACCACTTTCAAACCAGAACCCCTTGATTTATGGTCTGACTACTTCCGTACTGATGAGCAAATCTTGGAAACACTCAGTGCACCCGACTATCCTTGGGACGATATGCATCATCGCTCCTACTTCCTCCCAGAGGCGTCTACATCCACGGCATCTAACCAGCTATTAGTCGAGTCGAAAGATTTCATACCCACTAAGGTCGATTGGTTGAAGGACCCCATCCCAGCACCGGATGCCTTCGAAGAAGGAAACATGTCCAACATTTCCCCCATTATAAAAATTGACATTTCCACCACACCTAGGAAACCTGAGCTCATCTCGCTGGGTGCATCTTGCACTCAAGCAGAGACTCAGGCATACAAATTTTTTTTTCAAGAATTCTGGGATGTCTTTGCTTGGTCCTATACGGATATGCCTATTCTTGACCCCGCCATTATAGAGCACCACATTGACACAGGGCCTGATGTCCCCCCCGTTCGTCAGAAACAGCGACCCATTCATCCTTCCAAGCTCCCCGTTGTTAAAGCCGAGGTTGAGAAACTTCGCGAAGCAGGATTCATTTATCCTATTCCTTATACCACATGGGTTTCAAACCCCATTCCCGTCAACAAAAAACAAGGTACCCTTAGAGTATGTACTGACTTCCGTGATTTAAACCGCGCCTGTCCCAAAGACAATTTCCCCACACCATTCATTGACCAACTCATCGATGCGTGCGCGGGGCATTAAGTCCTATCTTTCATGGACGGTTTTTCCGGATACAACCAGATTCAGATCCGTGGATGGACACCATCGTCCATTACTGTACTTCATGATAGATCTTTCCCCTTTTTCCTCTCACCGTCTCGATTTGCGTGCCACATCGACCGTCGTCCATTTTTTGACAAACCTTATATCGCCGTATTCAGTTTTCTGCGCTCGTGATGATGCTTGAGATCATTTCTCGCTCTCACGCCCAGGTTTTTCGGGCATCTTTCCATGCCCCCCTTGTTGCCTCGATTTGCGTGCCACATCGGCCATCGTCCATTTTTGACAAACCTTATATCGTCGGATTCAGTCTTCCGCGCTCGTGATGATGCTTGAGATCATTTCTCGCTCTCACCTCCTGATTTTTCAGGCATTTTTTAAAAAAAATGTCACCCATCACCTGGGTTTGCGTGCCACAATGGCCGTTGCCCCTTTTTTGACAATCATTATGTCACCGGATCTAGTTTTCCGCACACATGATGCCGCTCGAGACCTTTTCTCGCTCCCATCAATCCCTTGTTGTTCGGTATAATTTTATCCCTTTTTCGGGCCGAGCAATCCCTTTTACGAAAAAGGCACCTAGGGAGTTTCTATTAAGCTCTTTTTTGACTCCTAAAACAATGAAAAGATCGCCGAGCAATCTTGCTTCCTTTCATGCTCGCTAAACGTATCTGAAAGGGCGTCGACTTGGTATAAGTTTACCCCTTTTACGGACCTTGTAGACTAATTACGAAAAAGGAATACTCTAGTCACATCGGCTAGAAGAGTTCTCATCTGCATCATTTTATGCTTTTTCGGGCCTTGGAGACTAAACTTACGAAAAAGAACACCAATGGAGTCCACTTACCGCTTTCAGACTCTCTAAACATGAAAGCGACCACGAGCAATCACCATCCTGGGCTCGTAAAACCAACAGGACAGTAGTCATAACCACTGCAGAGTCTTCTTATCGTTTTCAGACTCCTTAAAAATGAAAGCACCAATGAGCACGAACAGTCTTGGGCTCACAAAATCCACAGGATAGTACCATTTTAGAGCACACTTTTATCCCTTCTTGGAGCTCATTAAAACTACGAAGAAGGACCCAATGGTGCTTCTCGGTGCCACAATAGATCACGTCTACTCATAGGGCAGCTTCCCCATTATGGTCGCCTTTGTTGAAAGTATTCTGTAGTATGTCACCCTGAGAATCCCTTGACAGCACCCATCAGCTTGACCCCCCCGAGAGTCAAACGTACCCTTCAGTCCTTAAAAGCAGTGATACCCACACCTACAAGTCAGTTCCTTACGCTGCCAGGTCAACCATGTCATCATGCCCTGAACAAAGGAAGTTTGAGTCTTCCCACATATGACCCCAGTTACTTCCCATCCCCACAAGTATGTCAGTCCTACAATCAGTACTACCACACTTCAGTTCTACACCTCGCGCTCCTACCAAGGAAACATCATTGCCTTGTTAGTTGCTGGTCTCCCTCTGTCGACAACAACCAAATTTATTCCAGAGGATAGACCAAGAGGTCCCTGTGTCTTGGACTCATCACCATTTATGATGAGTGCCTACGAATCATTTCGAGAAGAGTCCTCAGTGCCTCTCCAAATGGTTGTTTCTCACATGCTCGACTTCAACACCTTGATCGCATCGTTGAGACTCGCACAGGGTATTGGTCCGCTCAGTTATTAGTCGAAGACCCCGGATACCTCTCGACTCCTCCACATTTGAGAGTCTACCTATGGATACAACCAGTTACACTTTTTTCTATAGATATCCGGGTTGCGCATGGCGACAGTATTCAGATGTACCCCAGCTTCATACTCCCTTGAGTATACAGTTACATTAATTCTCAGAGATGACTCACACTCTTTGAGTCCCTACAGATGTTGGACACCTTCAGTTTCAACAGTTGATCAGTTATTTCGGTGTATCAGTTATTGAGATCCATCATGATCATGAGCACATCCCAAAATAATGTCCCCTCTGGACCATTATGATGTACCGGTATATTTTTTATGTATTAGATCCCCCTTCTTGGGACTAATTGTTATGTCTTGATACGAGCATGGGTATGCCCGCCTCGTCCATTTTCAGAGATTATTCCTCATTCATATTGAGTCCATGTAACATTTGTTTATTTTTTGCAGCTTCCAAGGTCCGTGGATCCAGACTCCAAACGGTCTCTTCTCCTCTCCAAACCCCAGAAAAAAGACAAAAGAACTATGATGTCTATCGGCCATACGATGAGCTCCTTCCCTCACACATCAGGGGGCAATCTGTTAACACCCAAAAAGTGCTCACTAGCTCATTTCCCTATTCACATGACCCATTTGTCCACTTTTTCACCATTTGAGCCTCTAAAGCCAACAAAAGGTCACCAAAAGGCCTTAGTACACCCCTTTTCCCACTCAAAAAGATTATTTTTCCTGAAAAAACATAAAAAAAAACCCTAAAAAAGGGTCCAAAATTCCCAAAAATATTAAAAAAGGAATAAAAATATTAAAAAAAAAAAAAAAAGGAGGGAAAAGTACCTAAACCATGTTGGTTAATACCATTGGTTTCCACAAAACCATAAATGGTATTCCCCACCACCAAAACCTATAAAAAGGTGGTAGGGGCTCCTCATTTCACATCCATTCATATTCCTATCCTCATGCTGCCAAAATCTCCCTTGAGCTTTTGGCCATTGTAGCAACCTTAGAGAAAGGACCCTTTGGAGTTTGGAGCTACTCATCCTTGGAGCTTCTCAACTATCTTCATCATTTGGAGGTATTACTATTGCAAGCACTTGCTTGCCCCCATTTTCAATACAAATTTATTTTCTATATTTTCTTGTTCTTGTTTTTAATTCAAAATTTTATTATGATATGCACATGCTAGTTTAGTTTAGATTTAGATTTAGTTTATTGTTTTTGCTTAATATTGAAACTGCTGCTACTAGTTAGCAGGTGCCCATTGCACTAAGCTTGGTTGCAAAACCAAGCCAACAAGTATATTGTTTTGGCAATTAATGACTAAATCAATGACCAAATATACGACTAAATAAGACAACTATTAATGACTAAAATAAATACGACTAAGTTATTCGAGCTATAAAATAGTGGAAATTAGCTACTATTAGTTGCCAACAAAAAAAGTCATTTATATGTGAATTTTAGTAATTTTTTAGTCACTAATTTCTCATTTTGTACTAGTGAATATTAACGAATGTAACTCCGACTTCAATTTCCGTGATTGATAGAAGGGGAAAGAGCCCCTAACAACTGCCATTTCTGGAAATTGGGAGCAAATGGGAGCTTCCTAGCGATTTTTGTGGGCGAACAGAGGTTTCAATCCATTTTTAGAGGGGCTAAATTGTTTTATCTTGGATCCCCATTTTAAATTTGATGGGGCTAACCTCCTATTCATTAAAAATAAATAAATAAAATGTGGGCTAATCATAACTAACGAGTGTTTAATAAAAAATTATCCCATTAAAAATTTAAAAACCCTAAATTTAGCCCATGGGCTAAGATTACCCCCTAAATTTTTCCTTGTAGGTCGACCCATAATTTGACAAGCATCACAATGGTGCACATACTCTCTATAATTTTTATAAAGTGTTAGCTAATAATAACCACTGTAGAGAATTTTCCTAGCAATCCTTTCTACAACAAAATTTCCACCATAAGGCTCATCATGACATGCCTTCAATATATCATATACTCGAATACATCGGCAAATAATCTGACTAGATCCCAGATTGAATAGGTATCCCTTAATCTAGGAAAAAGGTCCACTTTTCTAAATTAGTGCACATTGTTCACAATAAGTAAAAATGTTCTGGAATTTGGTTGGTGACCAAATAATTTACAATATCATCAAACCAACGTGTGGTAATTGAAACTACACAAAGGTTTTCATGAGGAAAATAGTCATCCACAGGCTCAACTTCTTCACTTATGGTAACCTAGGATAAGAAATTTACAACAACATTCTCTTAACCATGCTTATCAAGTATAGTTATATTGAATTCCTCAAGAATCAATAACCAACGAATAATTCAACCCGACTAATGACATGCTTTTTCACTAGATATTAATAGTAGAATGATCTATGGAAAAATAGAGAATACAATGTAATACAATGACTAAAGTTATTGAGTGAAAAGACCACGACTAAAAAATCTTTTTTCAGTCACTACATAATTTAGTTCGCCGTGAGCGATATTTTTGCTAATGTAATAGATTGCATACATAACAATATTTTCTTTTTGTCTAAGCAAACTATCCAAACTATTATCAAAAGCATTAATATGAATATATAGTTTTGGCAAGTTAGGAGGTTTGAATGATTTGTATTGTAGCAAATACTATGAAATCGAGATCTAATATGGGTGTAAGCAGAGCACTCTAAGAGAAAGTGATTTTCATCCTCAACGCTCAGACTTACACAGATGACAAACCCTTTCCTCCCATGACGTTTTAGGAATTGATCAACGCACTGTTTCGCTATGGAGTTCATGAGAGTTCGTTCTTATCTTGGTTATATTTTTTTTCTTTGAACTAGTTAATACTGAGATGTACTTATGATCTTCTAGATTAGGGTCAATGACCTCTTTATAGTATCTTAATTTTATTTTAGCCTCTAAATCTTTCTCGCACCACATTTTCTCTTTAAACTTATATGTAATTATATTTTTGACATTATCAATATTATGCAAAGTGTCATTTTCGCCAGTGCCCCAAAGGTTTAACCAAGCCATGGTATCTTTACACCAACCCCTCTTGAGGCGTAATTAGTTTTGGCTTGATTTTAAAGCAATTTTAGGAAGTCTCTCGTCTCCCATGTTATTTATTTTGTGCTTGTACATCAGGTATCTAGTCATAGCCATGGTCTCAGTGGGGGGAAGACCTACTTCTATGAGGAAAATAGGATAAGGCGTATTACTTTTAATTTCGAGGTTATAAGTTATAAAACGTTTATATATTTAGACTCTCTAAAAAAATATATATTAATATTTATATACACATTCATTTTGTATGTTTAATTTCTCATTTTAAATTTTGTAAAATTAAATATTCTATAATTTAACATTATATTTTTAATTATTTATCCAAGTATAAATATTTAATAACAAACTTTCATCAGCAATTAGTTAAATTAGGTTTTTTTAATATTATAATATCCAACTATATGTGTATTTTTTCTTTTTACTACTTAGTCGAGGATCTTAAATTGTTATAGACTTACATTATTTCCCCATTTTCTTTCTAATTTATTTCCATTAAATCTAGTTGTTTTGTTATGGACTTACATTCTTTCTCCATTTTCTTTCTAAATCCTTTCCATTAAATTTAGTGGTTTGAAAATGTTATGGAATTACATATGAGTGGACAATTTGAATTCACGATGTACTCAATAAATGCTTTATATACAAATTTTCATCTTATCTAGATATAATTAATTGTTTTATATACACATTTTCATCCTACAAGTTACATAGATATATAATAATAATAATAATAACAATAATTATTATTTTGTTTAGAATATTTTGAAAATGCAATTTCATAATTAATTAATTGTTTGTTTTTCAAAATATTCTTCTTACAAGTTACAAAACCCATCCTTTCAACGTACCTTTGCATCTTGTGGAAGCAAAAGCTAGTGATTGGTGCTTAATGTCAAGTGGTGAGGACTGAGGCATTTCACATGAAAAAATAAACCATTAAAAAAATGTGAGATGACCTTTGCAAATATAATTGGATAGTACTATACCATGGTTGTCATTTCACATGAATAAATAAATACTATCCCATGGTACTTAAAGCGTGATTGTCTGATCATAATATTCCCAAAGTACTAAGGTTGTGATTTCACATGACTAAATGTTTTGACCAGTATCACATAGTACTAGATTTCACTTTTCGAAAGTACTAGGTTTGTGATTTCACATGATTAAATATTTTGAATAATATCGAATACTTAAAGTAAGATGGCTTGGTGATTTTGATTTGATGGTGTTTGCTTTTCATTTTATATGAATAATTAGCATGAGAATGTTTAAGTGGATTAAGGGATGGATATGTATGATAAAAAACAGGAGTTTGTGTTTTTTTGTTTGCCTAATTTTAATTAAATTAAAATATCATAAAGGTAGTTGTGAACTTGTGAGTGAAGATTATTTTTTAAATTGTGTTTTTTTAATTGTAAGGGAGGTGGGACTAACAAAGTAGTGTTGGTTAAGGTTGTCAACGGAAATTGTTTAGTTAGAATTTATACCACCATGTAGTCAAACAAACGAAATAAAAAGATTAATACATCTACATTTTATAAAAAAGCGTTTTATTCATTAAATATATTATTTAATATTTACATACGATAGGTAGGAAGAATAAGTTAATCCATACTCTAAATTTAATATAAAATGAAGTATTTTAGAAAATTATGTTGGATTTTACTATAAAATAGTTAGTATTAAAATAGATTCATCTTAAATTCAAATATGTGAAACACATTGATAGAGATCAATTTTTTTTGAAGTGTAAATTTCATCATGAAAAAATTCACATCTCAAGAAATGTGATTCCTTTTGGTGCTTGGTAGATCTTGATTTAAGATGGTTTTATGTTGGTTTTAATTTTGTATAGCTTTTTTAAAATTTGAATTTAAGATGGATAATAGGGCCAATATGTTTTTTTTTGTGATGTAGGGTGGCATTTTTTATGTCTACATCTATTATATATATATATTCTTTGTAAGATTACGTAGTGCTATGTAACAATATCTCCCCCATATTTAATTGTAAAACACCTCACTACTCTCGATACAATAACAAATTTATAAGTCAAAGAATTTATAATGCTTTATGAAGTAAAATATTAGTAATTGATAATCGAGAATTTTGTTTTCATATATGAAAAAATTGCTATGTTTAAGGTTATGGTGATGATTCGGGATATAGACATACCTTATATGAACTAAAAAATAATAATTGAGAATTGAGAATTTTGTTTCCATATGAAGGTTGTTATGTTGATGATTAGTGATCTACATATTAAATTAAATGGTTGTGTTTTTATGAAATGTTAGGGATTTATATTTATAATTTTTTAATAATTATAATATAATAATATTGAATTTATATGTAATATAATATGTTATATAAATGATTTTTTATTTTTTTTCGAATTTATTAAGAGAAAATTAAGGGTGAACAACATGTATTAGGTAGAATTTATGAAACTTTGGCGTGACACTTAAGGTATGTGGAACTATACTATTTGCAAAGTTTTGGGTGAGAAACTTGTCATGTCAAGGTTCTCATGTAATATCATGATTTTGAACCCTAGAATATAATGCATTGAATCATGCTTTATTTGAATGTTCTAGTTTACATTATGGGATTCAAGCCATGTGGGTTGAGATAAAGGACCCCATGCATAAATAATGTAAATAGAATATAGATATTCCTAGTGCGGAGCTCAAGGATAATGCCCAATCAATGAACACATATGAGTCGTAATAATAGTTTGAATTTTATGTTTTTGATGGTGTGCTTATGTATTTAAAACATGAATAAAAGGAAATACATAATAAAGTAATCTCCACAAAAAATATTGCTTGATAAGTAACCAGAGGATCATGATACCACAATGAGGGATGATGAAAGGAGTGCATGGGTCATATAGCTTGACACTTGCCCTTAGCAATACAATATTCCTTACCCATGCTTCGTTATAGACATTTCCTACCAATATTTGATTTGGGTGGTCCTTTGTATGTTTCCCCATGCTTCTTGGGAGGGGTACACTTTCCTTATGCAAACTCTTGGGGGGGAACTATTATTCACCATGGTGGATGGATCACTCTTACTCTCCTCCATTTGTGAGAGTGTTCCTCTTCCACGAGCATTCTCCATTTCATTATTCAAATTTTCTTTATGTCCATCTTCATGGAGGAAATTGTGTGAAACCATGGTTGTTATGCACACAATTGGTGAGAGAAGCCCATGAAATTATGGTTGGTAAGAAGTTGTTGAAATAAGGATTTTCTATTCAGAATTTGAAGAAGAAATGGGATGGTTTTGAGGGCAACCATGAATGGAATGTTAATAATAGATGAAGTGAATATCATAAACATGCAACCCTATTATTGTTGCCGATTGACTATTTTGGCCAAGTGATCTTCTGTAGGTCATTCAAAGTAGGAAATCAACAATGTTGGACTCTTTTTCCTTGCATTTGAAGAAAAAAGATCCCTTAGGGGGACTGTGAAGTAAAGAAAGGGAATATCTTCCTTGTGTTTTGAAAGATAAGAGAGTGCCATGGTACATTGATGGTTGGACGAGTGTTGAGAGTACTCAAAAGTGAGAAAATTGTCATAGAAATTAGGTAAATGAGTTGAGCTGAGTGAGATTAGATCTCTGCAAGAGTTTCCTTCACCCTAGTGGTATCATTATCTTAGGGGTGGAATTCATAGTTGAATCCTATAGTTGAGTGATGAATTGATCCTCAACAATTGGTTTGGCAGACTTTGCTTGAAAATGTATAAGTATTCATAATCATCTATGTGTGGAAAGCTTATGTTTACATTTTATCTGATAACATGCAAAGAATGAATTTGAATTATGCATGCTATTCCTGTTGTTATTTGTTTATGTACATGAATTAAATTATATTGTTGTTAGAGTTCAAATTTGGCTTAAGAGATAAATTATAGAAGTTCAAAGTTTGATTTGAGTGCCCAAATGGCCAAGGGAGGCAATTGAGAAAATTACATAAGGGTAGGTATTATGCTTGGAGCTTATTGATTGCAATAAACTAGTAAAAGTACATGAAAATATATATGATTGTGTATGATGATGGCGAGGACTATGCATTGAGACCAACTTTGTTCTATTGGACCTATAAACTTAAATTTATAGTTGAATTATTAAGTTGTTTCCATGATAGTTTAACCTGGAAACGAAAATTTTGAGTTTCCTTTGATTTTTACGTGTGAACAAGCTATGGAGTTTGGTTTTATTAAAATTCTTTTGAAAATTATATCCAATTCCTTTATAGGTTGGAAATGTAAGATAAAATGTTTTTCATCCTATATATTATCAATCTCATAGATTTTACATACTCTTTTGTGACAAAGCATTTTAAGCGTTATCCAACTTATATATGACTAAATGACTATAAAACTCATAGGAATTTGTTCTTATATTTACAATATTTTATTTTTTATTTTTTTTATCTTACCTTAACAACAAAATATAAATATTTTTAATATTTTTAACTTATAATTAACGATTCTTTATAATATTTCAATTTTCAATTTTTAGTTTATATTGATTGAGGGATCTTCCTCCATTATTTCCAATAGTTTAATCAAGACACAACCTCTCTAATCCAAGTTCTTTGAAACTTGAAATGAATTTTACTTTGTTTTAAGCTTAAAATGAAATAAACTTGCAAATATGAACAATGATTAAAGTTAAATGGAATTACAATTTTGATTGCATAATATTATGGTTGTCTTTTTCCCCTGAAATTATTTTCTCAATAGTATCACATATTCATATGATATTTATGAATATAATTATGTAGCAATGGGTTTTCATTTCATATTAAGTAAATATGTGTGAATGCCATCACATAGTTCTTAAGGGTGACATTGTCTTACTAGGGTTTGCATTTCACATGCAAAAATATATGCGATTCCTATAACCGGATTTAAAGTGGGATAGTGATTTTGATAAGATTGTAAATCACTATATGATCAAACACAAGAAATAGAGAAATTAGTGTTCCTACAATCTACGAAATTAAGTTTCACTCAATAAATAAGGGTTCATGTGCGATTCCTATAACCAAAGTGAAAGTGGGATAGTGATTTTGATAAGATTGCAATTCACTATATGATCAAACACAAGAAATAGAAAGATTAGTGTTCCTACAATCTACAAATTTAAGTTTCACTCCATAAATAAGGGTCCATGAAATGTGGGAAAATAACATGTTAGTGTATCCTCTAAATCCACTAATATCAATGGGAATAATAATGGACCAAATTTCTAGATTTTTTTTGAACAATGCTCACATTTAATACAACCATTGTACACCAAAGATCGAAGAAATTGTGTATTTTAAATTTTATACTTGTCGAAAATAATATTTCTCAAGGTGTAATGATTATATGTGGCATGCATGACCTTCATGTATTGGACACTTCAACCAACTAGAAAAAATATGTATATGTGATTCAATCATGAAGAATGGTATGTTTTAGAGTTGGGGAAGAGAAAATATTCTTTTATTATATAGATAGAGAATAAACATTCATGGACAAGAAAAAACATGGAAAAAGAAGAATATTGATTGATTGAAATATTGTGATTTTGTTGGATATATGATGTATTTATCTCATGAAAGCCACCATATGTGATTATGATTGGTTGGTTGTTAAAGGGATTCTAGTGGGAAATGTGATTAAAGTCCTTGTTTTAGAATAACAAAAAACATTTCTGCCTAAGTTATTATTATTTTTATGATAAATGTTTTGATTGTTTAATTTTTTTTAAATTTATGTAATTTTTTAATATAAAAGGAAAAAATAAATACAATTGTGTAATAAATTTTATCAAATATGTTATTAATGGTTAGAAAAAGTTAAATAATAAAATTAACGTTATTCATTATATTTTTAATTAAATTTTAAAATAATTATAGATATTTTTAGATTTTAAGTAATGTGTTTACTCATTACTAAAGATAAACTGAATAAAATGAACCAAGAATAAGACAAAGAGAACGTTATAATGGCATTAAATAAATAAGGATGAGAAAAATTCAACTATTTCAAATTAGTAAGAGATAGGATATGATGAATTTCAAATTAGAGAAAGATTAAATAAATAGAAAAAATGGTGTAAATATTAAAGATCGATTTGAAAGTTTGAATAAGAAGGTAAAGTAACATAAAGGTTGAAAATGAGAAAATAAAGATAATTTAAGCATAATTATAATGGGAAAACAATTTGAAAAAAGTAAAAAGGAATAAAGGAAGAGAAAGGAAAAAAACATGTTAAGATGATACAAAAAGTTCGACAAAACTAAAGGTAAAGGGGTGGAGAGTCAAAAGCCTTTAAATAAAGAAAAATGAAGAATCAAAGGTTTTTAAATAAAGAAAAATGAAGAAACAAAGGTTTTTAAATAAAGAAAAATGAAGAAACAAAGGTTTTTAAATAAAGAAAAATGAAGAATCAAAGTTTTTTAAATAAATAAAAAATGAGGTATATGCAAAAGCACTAGAGTAATGGGGCATGATAAAAGGAAAACGAGATGAAAATAAGAAAAAATGAAGAAGGTGGAAAAAATAGAGAGGTGGTAAATGAAAATGTTTAAACGTTGTGGTGGTAGTCATATTTATCAAGATGATAAAAAAAGTTTGACAAAATTAAAGGTAAAGGGATGTAGAATCAAAAGCCTTTAAATAAAGAAAAATGAAGAATCAAAGGTTTTTAAATAAAGAAAAATGAAGAGTCAAAGGTTTTTAAATAAAGAAAAAATGAGGTAAATGCAAAAACACTAGAGTAATGGGGCATGATTAAAGGGAAATGAGATGAAAATAAGAAGAAATGAAGAAGGTGGAAAAAATAGAGAGACCTGATAAATGAAAATGTTTAAACGTTGTGGTGGTAGTTATATTCGTGACAAAGGTTAATCATTGGATTCCATTGTTGACTAAGTATGGGAGAGGTGGGAAACATAAATATTTAAATGTGGTGGTGATACTTAGATATATGAATAACGTTAATAATTGTATTCCAATACTAACTCCGTGTTATCTTCTTTACTAATATTATTAGGATTGTTTTCAATTTTTTGTGACTTGCTAATTAATTTAGTAGAGTAATGCTAGGTGCACTCCAATGCCTTTTATCAAAACAAATTGTGTTCTTGATTTTGGAGGAATGATTTACAAACACCAATTTGGAGATGTGACAATGGCTGGCATCAACAATTTCTCTTTGACATGGGTTGGAATAGAGTGAATAGTTTGTCGAATGTAGGAAACACTACATGAACATGAAATTCCACATACACCTTGTTGTTGGAGGGGATAAATTTTATCTTTGATAGATTGAATGAATTATTTATGGTTTAGTGAAGCTTGAAAATAGTTTTTTATGTTCTCATTCTTAAGAATTTGGTGATTTTGTTGGCAGTACCTTGAATTAAAGGAAGTTAGGCTTGAGCTAACATAGTTTGTTTTTTTTTTTTGTAGGGGGGGGAGGGGGGTTCCTGAGTTTTGGGTTGGAAAGGTATTTTTAGTGGTTTGTTAATTTACATATTGGAGTTCATGTTGTTGAGGAGGAATTTTCTATGACTGTTTTTCTCTTGTTGAGGTGGTTTTGGTTAGAGATGTCAAGGGCTCGAGTGCCCAAAGAGGCAAGAATGATAAAAATTTTGGATGGGCGAGGGTGAGGATTTTTGTTAAGACAACATTTGGTATGTGTTTTCCTCTTTATCGTGGAATGTGATGCTTAGAGGCCTGGTATAGGTGCAATTTTAATGCAAGAGGGAAGGCCCCTTGCATTTTAAATTTGCCTACTTAAAGGAAGAAACTTACTCAAACCAATTTATGAAAAGGAAATGTGGTCATATTACATGCATTTAAGGAATGACGCCCTTACCTATTAGGAATACACTTCAAGGTAAGAACAAGTCATGGTATTCTTAAGTACTTCGGCCATTAACAATGTGCATGTATTTTTCTTTTACACTACCATCGACATACAATATGATTTATGGTTTGTTTGATGATTCTCTATGGTGTAGGTGGGATTTATTTGGTTACTAGGCTGGTGAATTTATTTCGTTTGTCCATCCGGGTGGGAGTCCTATTCAGCTTTAGCTTGTTGCATTGTTTTATGGGATGGACTTATTTATACCTAGGTGATGAAATTGTGAGTAGTGGTGAAGTATGGTGGGAAATTTTGTCAGCACATCTCCCTCTACTTTTGGCCTAGGCTTATGTGGTATGGTTTCCCCGCGCTCAGCCTAGCTGGGTTGGCAAGGATTTTTTAGTGGTTTGTTGATTTACATATCGGAGTACATGTTATTGAGGATGACTTGTCCATGGCGGTTTTTCTCTTGTTGAGGTGGTTTTGGTTAGAGACGTCAAGGGCATGAGTTTCCAAAGAGGCAAGAACTGTAAATTTTTTGGACTAGTGAGGGTGAGAATTTTTGTTAAGACAACATTTGGTATGCCTTTTCTTCTTGTAATCCTAGAGAGAAAATGATTGTTGTTGTAGATAACTAAAATACTAGAGGCAAGTAACATTTTTTTTCCCTCATAAATCAAATGTATTTGGAAAGGCTATTAAGGTGGGTAAGAAATTGTAAAAATTTTCATGACCATGGGGCCAAATGACAGAGATCTCATCAACATAACATTCAAATATTTAGATTTCAAAGGGGCTCTTTCAAGGGAGATATTTTTGAAATTTTCCACAAATAGGTTACCAATCATATAGATTGGGGGAACCCATGGCAATTCTCTCGTTTGTCCATAGAATTTTCTTTGGAAGTTAAAAATTGTAGACAAGATGAACATTTTTTCAAGACATTGGTGATGTAAATATTCTCTAATTTAAAGATTTAATCAATGCGGCATATTTAATAGATATTTTAGTAAAAGGAGAGATAACATTAAAGATAACTAGGAGGTCATGTTCATCTAGATGGATGTCTTTGAATTGATGAAACGGAGATTTTTTTTTAATATAATGGAAATTGTGTGAGGAACTAGGGGTAGCGGTTGGGGTTCTTTGTAAGGAAGCATAATAGTCACTACAATATAAAATACTAGAAATATGGTAAAGAGTGGGGTGTGCTCAAGGTTGAAATTTGACATTCACCTTTGATCATCAAACACACAATAAATGGTGGTTAAATATTTTCATAGCTCTTTAATGTATGTCCATACAAATTTATAGACTATATTTGCATTTAATAATATTGAATAGAAAATGTCAAATTAAGGGAGAAATAGGTACTTACCTTAAATTTGTTGAAGTTGAAGTTGAGATATGGAGACAGTATCCCAATATGTTACAAATTTGTCATTTCTTCAAGTTCACTTTTTCTGCTCTCTCTAATATCAAAGGAAAAGGGTGATAATGACGGTTGAATATCAAAGATTGGAGTTTGAAAAGTGATCTCAATCTCTCTCTCTCTCTCTAAACACCATATTGTAAAATTGCACATATTATAATTCAACAGCTATAAGGTGAAAATTGGAAATCACAATCTCTCTCTAAACCCCATATTGTAAAATTGTACATATTATAATTCAACACCTATAAGATGAAAATTGTAAATCACAACATTCTTATTAGGGGAATTGATGGAAATCTTGTTTCCAAACCTATAAAATCTATGAGTTGGGAATTTTGTTTCCAACACCTTCTACATTTCAAAGCTTGATGAATTCTATTTTTAAACCCTTCCTTAGAAAATTTGTGTTATTAGCTTTTTGATGATATACTAATCTATAGAAAATCTTGGGAAGAGCATGTACATGTTGGCATGGTCTTAAAACTATTGGAGGAGCGCCAACGATATTCCAAGCCTTCTAAGTGTCCCTTTGCAGTTTAAGAAGTCAAATATTTGGGTTATATTGTATCTCATGAAGGCATCAAAGTGGACCCTAAAGAAATTAAAGCTATCATGGAACAATCAATTCCTAAAACCTTGAATAATCTTAGAGGATTCTCAGGATTGAAATGCCACTAGTGCAAGTTTGTCAATAATTATTGTCAAATAGAAACACCTCTAACAAGGTTATTGAAAAAGGATGCATTCTCTTGGATTCAAGAAGAAACCAAAGATTTTGAAAAACTTAAAATGGATATGCATACAACTCCTATATTAGCCATGCACAACTTCACAAAAATATTTATTGTGGAAAGTGATTCCTAAAGGCATAGCATTGGTGCAATTTTAATGCAAGAGGGAAGGCCCCTTGCATTTGAAAGTTTCTAACTTAAAGGAAGAAACTTACTCAAACCAATTTATGAAAAGGAAATGTTGGTCGTACTACATGAAATTAAGAAATTACGCCCTTACCTATTAGGAAGACACTTCAAGGTAAGAACAATTCATGGTAGTCTAAAGTACTTCGACTATTAACAATGTGCCTATATTTTTCTTTTACACTACCATCGACATATAATATGATTTATGGTTGGTTTAATTATTATCTGTGGTGTAGATGGGATTTATTTGGTTACTAGGGTGGTGAATTTATGTTTTTTCTCCATCTGCGTGGGAGTCCTATTCAACTTTAGCTTGTTGCATTTTTTTATGGGATGGACTCATTTCTGCCTGGGAAATGAAATTGTGAGTAGTGGCGAAGTATGGTGGGAAATTTTTTCGTCACATCTCCCTCTACTTCTGGCCTACTCTTATGTGGTATGGTTTCCCCACACTTAGCCTAGTTGGTTTGGTTTTATCAACGCTTAGCCTAGTTGCTTGGGATTTTTGGTATGGATTGCTAGCTTGGGTTTGTCCATTTTGCATTCTAAATATCATCATGAATTTAGTTTCCTAGGTACCATCACGCTAGAGCATCTCCACCAAGGAAAATGTGTTTTTGTGAAGTTCTTGACCCGTTGAAGGTCATAAGGCCTTTGGTTAGGAATCAAGATGCTCTGCAAGAGGAAATTACTCATATGAATCATATCATTGGGAACCAAATTTATGCTCAATTGGTAATATATGAGGACTTAGAATCAATAATAGATTCCTAAAACAAAAGAATGGAAAAATTGGGTATTGACATTGATATGCAATTCAATATGATTCTAGGTTTCACTATAAGCTCTCAATTTATGTTGGAGAGGCCTTCAGTTTCCATAGAATCTATTAAGGAAGCATGCATGAAGGATACCATAGACTATAAAACATCAAAGGAACATGAATAGGACCAAACAACAAGTGGAAAAATGGACTACACAAGTTTGAATGAGAAGAAATGAAGGAAGCTCATTGTGGGCATGAATTGTCCTTAAATGAACAGGTTTTCATTATGTTTTAACAATTCATTTTCCTATGTGGATAGTTTATAAGGATATATAGTTTCTAGGAATATAGGTTGCATGTGGATAGTAGAAAGAATGCTCAATATGTAGGTGTAGGTGTAGGTCTGGTAGCATAACTAACATTTTTCCTCTATTTTTTGAATCTTTTAAGATATATTGTACTTTTTTCTAATCGACCAGGGAACAAATTTTATGTGTTAATTTCACTAATTTTTTTTATTAGTTCAATTTTTAAATTTTTTTTTTTTTGTTTTTGGCGTCTTTTAGTTGGTTTTCTATTTATTTTTCTTTTATATTTTTTCATTTGTTTTTTTACTTTGTTTTCTCAATTTAGTCTTAATGTTTTTGTCCTTTTTTTAGTTGTATTTTTATATTTGTTTAGTCTTTTTAGGTGGGAGATGAATAGAAATAAAATGGGGAGGAGGGTGTAAGAAAATGAAGATAATGGTAAGAGAGGGAATATAACTCGATGGGGGTCCCCTTTTGAATGAGTCCATTAGTGCTAGAAAAGGAAAGGGTGGATAATGAGGCATGGGGAGGAGGGGGAGGTTTCTTTTCGAAAGAGCTAGAGCAGAATGAGGGTATCCTTGTAAGAAATCACCAATTGCATCCCTACCAAAAAGTTGAAAGAATGGTTAGTGTACTAGGGGTGAAAAGCGGGGACAATGGTTGTAATACCCCCATTTTGAGCCTTATGATATATTGGCTTTTAATGTAAATGTTGTGTACATGTGATCTATGTTTCCTAGTGAGGAGCTCAAGGCCAAGGCCCCTCTAGTGGATGTTTTAATTAAAAGGAAAACATTTGATATTATGATTATCCATGTGCTATTAAGCCATGGAATATTGTAAATTGATGTGAATATTTAATATTGCAATAAAATACCAAAACTGGCTATGGAAGCAACTAATGAGAAGGGGCCATGTGTAATCCACTAGGGAGTGGTGAGGGGGTTGTGGGGTCGAACCATATGCTGCCAAATTTAATCTTGAGAACCCATTTGAATTTCCTTGCTGACATTTAATTCTGTGTAAGAAAGTTGTTGAAGAAATCAGTCTATGGCTTCAATGGAGCATGGGCAGCCCATAAATTCGTATGACAAGTATGGGCTCTGTTTCCTTGACCCACAATTCACTCTACCTCATGGAATTCGTCATACCTCATTCCCATTCCATTGTGGAACATCTGAGCTTCAGTTTTCATCCATTACACAGGGCTAAGAGTGAAAAAAACTACAAATCGCAACTCTGCATTAACCCATGTTTTGAAGTGCCAAAACGCCCATAATTTCGTGTTGACAGTAAAATACAATGGGGGATCCGTAGACCTGGACCTTGGGGTGAATTTGAGAGTGTTAGATGCTCAGAAATCCATTGGAAAACCCAGTATGTATAGCCCAAAAATCCAATTACGGGATTGAGTCATTTGGTCTCTGAATTGTGAGAATCCAAGCATGAATAACAGAACATAGGATAGAACAGAGGTTGGGATTGCTTGATAAACCCATTGAATGCTATAATATCAAGTATTTAGAATCTTGTACCTTTATATGCCCACCCCGAAGAGCACTGGAGGGAAGGGACGCCTGAGGGACTATGCAGCAGAGAAGGGGACCTTCCTTGTGTTGGGTGTGGTAGGTATTGTGGGTGCCATGACTGTTTGAGTTTAGTTGAGATGTGTGTAGCTCTGTGGTTGAGCTCAATGGCTTAGCATCCTCTTCCTTTGACTCTTGCATGCTTGATAAACCCAACTATGTGTTGGCTTAGCATGATTGTTGTGTGAAACCATGGTTGTGAGTGAGCCTGTTTAGTTCCTCCTTAGTGGATACACAGCCCAACTCGGGGATGGTCTCTCAGTTGAAAGAATACAGGCTGGACAGAGACCTATGGTTGGGTGGAACATTGCTCCCACATAGCCAGTTGTTGGACAGTTTCATCTTAAAGATAAGTATTCTTTGTGGTTTGAATTATGTTAATTCTGTGTTCTGCCATGTTTTAATTGATGGTTGTTATTGATATGTTGGATGCATGATGCAATTGTGTGTGAATAGTGTTTAATTTCGATGTGTTTATTTGAGTATGAATCTGCACACATGAGTTTTTATTTATTATGAATTTTGTTAGTAATGAATGAGGTTGAGTTCCCAAATAAGCCCTAGAATGTTAGTCATATTTCCTCCCTTGCATTGGATCGACGAGAGGGGATGTGACAATGGTTCTATGATGAGGTAGAGCTAAGTGGGGGTATCCTCATAAGGTTTCGACATCTCCTTCATCATCGAAACAAGTTAAAATTAGTCAATAGAGTGAGGATAAGAAGAAGGGACGTTTTTTTAAACAAAATAGATCTTGATATGAACCCTCTCTCCTAATGATGGTGAGGATTGAGGATGAAGCGGTCAATACTAATTTTTTAAAACTTTTATTTCAATGTGAGTCTTATATTTTGATAAGGTTAGAACAATTTTTTTATTAAATGACATTTTAGTTTAATTTTTGTAATTATTATATAGTTAGTCGAAATAATGCTATAACGTTATTTAATACATGCAATTTATTCAAAATGAAAAATATTTTTCTCTATTATTTTAACAAAATTCTAAAATCATCAAACTTAACGTGTGTGTATGACTAAAGAATAAATTATGTTTTTGTTTTTTGTCAAGCCCCAATCAATGAAGTTTTGCTAATATTTTTTTATGTTAGCCATAGAATCCTTTCAAAGTGAAAATTCTCAATATGGATTTTAGTCCCAGGCTTTGTCACATTAACTTGGTGGAAAGAGACAAACCAAAGGATCAGTAAAGACAAAAAATTGTTAGTACATCAAATATTAACCCAAATTGAAAGAAATACCAAAGAAACAATTATAGTGTAGGATTGGAACAAAAGAGATGAACAACCATATATCACAGCCATATAGCTTACATATTTGATATATTTCATTTAATGCATATATTGTTGATTTTTATAAGTAGGTTCAATGATTTTACAGAATTACAGGATTAAAAAGGTTGAGATGTCTTCCCTCCTTGGTCTCGTGGTTTGTATGGACAGTGAGGAATTCTGCCATTTTTTAGGAATCTTATAAGCCTAGGTTCTATGTAACCTCCCAGGTCCTCTCTACTTATAAGTTTTTTGTGGAAAAGGAAAGCTCTCACAAGGTTAGAATTATGAAGGAAATACTTATTAGAGAGAATGAGATAGCAGGTTTTTTTGACAAAGCTTGTGATAATGGCAAGTGTGGTATGCGAGTTATTTTGAACCTGACAAAGAAAGATTATATTTGTTTTCAAGCAAATGGAGGAACATGGTCAAACAACCTAGTAGAAGGGTTGGCATTGAGGAATCTAATGATGATAGCTAGTAAGGAAAACGTGGCAAATCTCAAGATATTCGGGGACTCTGAGCTTTGGATCAAGTTTATGAGGAAGGAAAATATCTTCAAAAACATGGATCTTCGGAATATAGGACGCAATCTGGGATGTTTAGTTGCTACTTTCAGCCATGTTCTTTTCTCTCATGTCTTTCGGGAACAAAATATGAGAGCAGATGAACTTTCTAAAGCATGGCTTAGTATGGAAGAAGGGAAATGTAAGATACTTTGTAACAGAAATGGAATACTAGAAACACTTTGGTGTCATCTATACTTTTGGTCAGGCTAATTAATCCAAATGAAAATTTTGTTATTACGACAATTTTGAATTTACAAAAATGTTCAAATGTAATATTTCCTGAAACTATCTGAAAATCAGTGTCTCAGCACCTATGGAATGTACTCTAGTTTGCTATGAATAAAAAGAGTATGCTTTTTTTTTCTTTTTTCTGTGGAAAAAAAAGGTTCAATGATTTTAATACTAACTGTTGTTTCAAGTAAAACTATTGAAGGTTAATTGTTGTCTTTTCTCCTTGTTTGGGATGTGGGTTTTGCAAATGCATTTTTCACCATAAACAAGTCATAGTGCTTGTAGTTAAGGTCAAGAAGTTGTAAAACACTAGGTCATAGTGATATTTTGTTTATATGGAACCATTTTGTATGTTTTCTTAAATTGTTTTGAAAAGGTACAACATTACAATGCAATGATTGTCATAATCGCTTGTTTTAAATTATTTTGTTGTAACTTTCAATATTGTCACACTTAGCGATGTCTATCATAGTCATATTATGTGGTGAAATAGAAAAATAATCTTGGATTTAGATACAATGTATTCATTATAAAATAATTTAATTCAAAATATTGAAATCCAAATACACATTGTCTTGGATTTAAATATAATTTGTTCACTTGAAAATAATTTAATTCAAAACATTGAAATCCAATTACACATTGTCTTGGATTTAAATATAATTTGTTCAATTGAAAGTAATTTAATTCAAAATATTGAAATCCAAATACATATTGTTGCAATTCGATGTTGATTTTTGGAATGGAAATTGACACTTTTGGATTTGAAATTTGTAATTTTGAAATAAAACATCACACTTTTGGAATTGAAATCATTCAAATTCATAATTTCAGATTGAAATTCACACTTTCGAAAACCAATACCCACACTTTCATAATCCGATTTGGCAATTTAGAAAGTCTAATATTCACATTTTCATAATCTAAATTCATATTTTCTTAGTCTAGATTATTCCTTATTAATCAAAATTTAATGCATTTGGGTTTAAAAGGTTATGGGCCAAACTAGGATTATGCCCATATTTCTCTTTCATCACATGAGACACTTATGCATGAGATTTTAGATATGAAGGAGGAGAATTGTGATGAAGTTATTGAAAATCTTGTTGTAGGACATCATGGATATCTTGATGTTAAAGATTCCATTGAATATTCTACATTCCGTCTTGTTTTGAAAGAAACATGTCATGATGACTCTTATGTACATGTGAGGTCATTTCAATAGCTATCAACATGTATTACAATGAGGATAGGGGTTTTGTAAGTTATGTTCCTTTTCACATTTTTAAATTTCATTATGAATCCGTCGATGATTTGAAGAGTATAGATATGGCTGAGAAACCCTTGGAGGATGAAAAAGTTGTAGGTGATTTTGCTAGATCATGCGAGAAACAACATGGAAACTAAGAAAATGATGACGTGGAAACTCTTTCAATGATTGAGAGACATGGATGGGATGTGAATTGTTGTTTTACTCATGGAGATCCCATCTATGACATGTATAATAAGAGATTTATGGAGGAAATCCAAAATTGACACTCTCCACATCCAATCAACACTGAGGACCACTTCATGGAGCATGAAGTGAACATTTTAAACCCTATTTTCATTGATCTTAGACAACCAAACATGGTTGAGGTATGAGAAGCATTTTCCATGGTAGATGAATAGTCATATATCCTTATGGGGCCGATTTCTTGTAGCATACAGACCATTATGATATGTAGAAATTTTCTATCCATTGATTTCTTCAACATGTACCCATATTTTACATAAAAAAATAGCAAAGGCGTGTGTTTTATAGGTTGCAATATATTTGATACAGCAACATGTAAAATTATTGGTGTATTTTAGAAATTTTGATCCTTTAAAAAGAGGGCATCAAGTTCGAAATCATGAGTTGATTCATTTTTCCAAATATAATTCCTTTTGTCATGTATCATGTGAAGTTTTAATAGAGGGTAACGAAGAGGAGAAACAAATATGTTACAAATTTATACCGGAGCCACCTTATAAACCAATGTTGCATGAAAATATGGCATGCGATTTTGTGATAGTGAAGGAGGATGATTGTTGGCGATGTAGGTTAGTTTTTGGAGATGCATATGGTGGTACATGGAGGTGATTCATGGCATGATGATGGGATACCATGTTCACATGTGGAAGTTGATGACTATATCATCCCTATTCAATATTAGATAGAATGATCATGTAGCGGCAGACTAAAAACTTATGTGATTTAGATGTTTTCTTTCATTTTAAGGAGATCCCTTCGGTTTTCAACTATACAGTGATGGATATTCTAGCATATTCATGCAAGATGCTTGTTTTAGCCTTGTTTTTTATTATTTCCAAACATAAGGGAAATATCATGTTGTTGTTGGGATGACATAGTGTTTGCATTGGATTTTTTATTTCATCTAGCATTGTTTTCTCCTAGTGTACAATAGTGTAGGAAGAATAAGCTCGGTGTTAATGCGTTATAGGTGTATTTTGTATGTTTCCTTTGGCATTATGGGATCATGCCTTTGTTTGTAGAACCCCTCAGAATGAGTAGATAGATGGACATTCTCAAGTCTTCTGTAATAAATTGGGATTGAAAACATGTTGACATGTTCACCTGATAAGAAGTCCCAATTAGACATCTCACCATTTAGTGTAAAAATATCATATGAATTCTATCCCAACAACCATTATAGATTTGGGGTTTTACTAGCCGTAGGTTGTTCCACTATATAGGATTTTATAATATGAAATAAATGAAATGCACCTAATATAATATGAAAAGTCTAGAATAATTCCTAGGATAAAGTAACATAATCTTAAACATAAACATAGTACGAAATATATCATTGTGTTTACCATTAGAAATAAATTTATTATGTAAATACGAGCATAAATATAAGTAACTAGATGCATAGCCAAAATAGTCTAAATAAATAGTTGATTATAGTCCTATGCTTATGGCTATAGATAAACAATTTGAGATACAAATAAAAATAACATGCATTGCTTACACATGAGAAAAGTATGCACCATAAAATAACATTCTTACATAATTCCAAAAAACTCAACAAAGTCATAGAAGTAGTTCTACAAATTATAGCCTCATAATTGGTCAACCCATAGTTATCCACTACACACCTGAGAATTAGCAAGATCGGTGAAGTGGTCAACTATATATCTATAAGGGTAAGCGAGCTGACTATCTACTGTAACACTACTTGGAACATCAGGGAACTGGGGAAAATCCCCCCCTCTCCTGGATATCCCAGTGATGAAGTAAATGTCCTCATCAGTGGTAGAACCACTTATCGATACCAATGCGAAAGGTATGTTTGTGGTGATCCCAATGACAGATCAACTATGCCAACAAAGTAGAGTTCCCCTAGAAGGATGTAGCCTCCTAATAGAATTCCAAGAGGATGACAACCATAAAGAGGTCTCGTGTCTAATTGGTAATGGGGAAATGGTACAAATATATCTCCCTCTCTCTGGCCTCCCACTCATGCAGAAATTTGTACTGGTCAAATCGTGCTTGCTACTGTTGATCGACCTCTTTCCTCTGACATCTTTGATTCACATATAACATCAACCAGTCTCATAAATACAAAAAAAATATTAAATATTTCATTGAATGAGCATGTTCTTTATTAACATCAAATAATATTTTTTCTCAAAATAAATGAGTTTGACAAGTGGTGCACCTAAATTACAGTAATGCACCATCACTTGATCTCTTCTAACACAAGAGCACCACAAACGGTGTGCTACAATAAAAGAAACACACCAATTACATAAATAAAATTTTAAATCATTTGGATAACTAGTGAGTTACAATGATAGAAACACTATGAACAGTGCGTCACATGGACCCTAATGCACTGTGTGCCTATTTATTTTTTAAATAAAAAATGGTGCATTTTTACATTCTATGCACTGGTGCTTGTGTGCTTTTAAAATGCATCGGCCATATGTTGTAAACCTTAAAAATGGTGCCTCCATCAATAGAAAGTACCAATGTAGTACTGACACGTCCGCACACCATCAACAGTGCTCAAACATTTTTAAGGTGCACCATAATGAGAGCACCTATTTCTGAGTTTTAGAATTATTTTTTATCAGCATAATGGTGCGCCCATTACACATCAATGCACTGAATTATTGGTGCGAACATGTTAACGAAGTGCTTGGTTAACGTGGTGATTTTTTCAAATTTATTTAGTTCGACGATTTTATTTTATGGAAAATGCACCATTGCGTATAATATTTTAAAATGCACTGATAATATTTTTTAAATATTAAAAACGGTGGTTCTATCAATAGGAAGCACCGGTACAATTTTGACATATCCATGCACCGTGAATAATGTTCAAAACGTTTTTAAAGTGCGCCATAATACAAGCACCTCTTTTGATTTTTATAATTATTTTTGACCAGCAAACCGGTGCGCTTGTTACACAACAGTCCATTGAATATTCGTTGTGGACATGTTAACAAAGCACATTGGTTAACATGGTGTTTTTTTAAAAATATATTTAGTGTGGGGGTGCATCCATCATTAGGAAGCATCAATGCATTTTGGACATGTCATTGCATTGTAAAATATGGGCAAATATTTATAGAGTGCACCGTAGTAGGAGCATCTCTTTGTGAGTTTTATACATTTTTTTATCAAGATCACAGTGCGCTCAACACACTATCATGTCAGTGCATTCTTGTTTACAATGCACACCAGTTAATGTTGTTATTTTTTTATAATTTAGTTTACCGGTGCATTTTGAAAATTATAGCGCACCATGGTTGCGGTGTGCTACACATACAAACACATTGATCACAGTGCACATTGTAAATATATAGGTTGCATCGTGTAGCAGTGCGAACCGAATGGATCGAACGCATCATGCGGGTTTTTTGAATTTTTTTTAAATAAGGGAAAATAAAGCTCAATTTTAATGTTTAATCTACTAAAATTCAAATTAGGAGGTAATAAAGAGTTTACCTGGTCACTTGCGCGTCGGAGAGGCATGGTTGTGAAGTGCACCAATTTTCAAAATTTTCCCATCATTTGGCAAAACTCAAAATCCACTCAACAAGCAATGGAAGCGAGCAATGCCACCACGTGGAGCACCGATAGAAGGGCATATGAGAAGGGAAGGTATGGCATCGATGGTAAATGGTTTTTTCAATTTGGTAATTTTTTTTATTTAACCTTGTTATAGTGCGCCTGAAACCCAAATGCCCTGGTGCGGTTAGTGAGCACTACCGCACCGATACTAAAAATTAAAACTAAATTTAATCTAATCCATGGTTTTTTAATTCAGAATTTTTTTATTTAACCCCAGCACGATGTGTATGAAACTTTACTACTTTGGAGCGTTTATTAAGAACAACCGCATCAACAATGGAAATTAAAAATACAAAATTAATCTAATAGGTGGTTTTTTTAATTTGGTAAAAAAAATTATTTAACCATTTCACGGTGCGCCAGAAACTCAAATTCCCCGGTTCTGTTAGTGAGAATGACCGCATCGAAAATGTAAATTAAAAATTAATTTAATCCATAGGATTTTTTAATTCAATATTTTTTAACCCGAATACGGTGCACCCTAATATTGAACACCCCCCAGTGCTATTTTGTAGAACTACCGCACCGAAAATGCAAATTAAAAATAAGAAACTAATATAATATGGTGCCTTTCACTATCCGTTTACCCTACTTTGATGCTTTCAAATCGGTTGTGGACTGGTGCGCTTGAGCAATATAAACATATTGAATGTGAATTTTATAATTTTTTTTCACTTGATGGTGTTTTTGATCGCAGTGCCACATGATTTATGTCTGGAGCAGTGCATTTGTGTCAGTTGCGCACTGGTGCATTTTTGTATGTATAAAATCACCCGAAAAAAACATCTGCTAAAACCTCTTCCCACTTGCCTCCACTAGTGACCTTTTTATAGGAGCATCTTCTATAACCTTCACTGCAGGGCCTTTTCCTTGTAGTGGATAGGTTTGGTTTAAAATTTTGTTAGGATCTTAAGTGGTCCCATGTTCCGTAGTACATGATTAAGTGGTCCCATGGTCTGTAGTACATACTCACAACTTGGAAATCATAGAGAACCAAAACTAGGACATGTACAAGAGGCACCAATAACTTGAAGCTAAATTTTCTACCATTGAGTCTTCAGTTAGAGACCTCTTCAAAAATATGGATACCTAAGGGCTATGGGACATTTATGTACACACTCGAGTATCTAGTTGCCAAATCAACACATCAATCCAACCAAGGGGGGATATGCAACAAATAAAGAGTAGGACACTCACACTTCTTTTTAGGTACTCATTCCTGTAATACCCCAATTTTGACCCTTATGATATATTGGCTTTTAATGTAAATATTGTGTACATGCGAAATATGTTTTTCTAACGTGGAGCCCAAGGCCAAGGCCCCGCTAGTGCATGCTCGGATTATATTTAGAAAGACAAGTATTTGATATTTTATTACCCATGAGCTATTATGCCATGAAATATTGTAATTGATGTAAATATTTAATATTGCAATAAAATACCAAAACTGGCTATGGAAGCAACTAATGAGGAGGGGACATGTGTATTCCACTAGGGAGTGGTGAGGGGGTTGTGGAATTGAACCATAGGCTGCCAAATGTCATCTTGTGAACCCATTTGACTTTCCTTGCTAACATTTAATTATGTGTAAGGAAGTTGTTGAAGAAATCAGTCCATGGCTTCAATGGAGCATGGGCAGCCCAGAAATTCGTATGGCAGAGTATGGGCTCTGTTTCCTTGACCCACAAGTCACTCTACCTCATGGGAATTCATTTTTCCTCATTCCCATTCCATTGTTGAACATCTAAGCTGCAGTTTTCATCCATTACACATGCCCAGCAGTGAGAAAACCAAAAATCGCAACTGTGAAAGAACCCACGTTTTGAAGTGCCATAAACGCCCAGAATTTGGTATTGACAATAAAATCCAATGGGGTATCCATAGATATGAACCTTGGGGCGAAATTGAGAGCATTAGATACCCCGAAATCCATTGGAAAACCCAGTTTTTATAGCCTAGCAATCCAATTACAAGATTGAGTTATTTGGTCACCGAATTGTGAAAATACAAGTGTGATTGTTTGAACAGAGGTTGGGTTTGCTTGATAAACCCAGTGAAGGCTAGAATCTCAAGGAATTAGCAGCTGGACCTTTCTATGCCCACCCTGAAGAGCACTGGAGAGAAGGGACGCTTGAGGGACTGTGCTGCAGAGAATGAGACCTTCCTTGTGTTGGGTGTGGTAGGTATTGTGGGTGCCATGACTGTTTAAGTTTAGTTGAGATGTCTGTAACTCTGTGGTTGAGCTCACTGGCATAGCATCCTCTTCATTTGTCTCTTGCATGCTTGATAAACCCAACCGTGTGTTGGCTTAGCATGAATATTGTGTGAGATCATGGATGTGAGTGAGCCCGTCTAGTTCCTCCTTAATGGATACACATCCCAGCTCGGGGGTGGTCTCTCAACTGAAAGAATACAAGCTAGACAGATACCTATGGTTGGGTGGAACGTTGCTCTGACATAGCCATTTGTTGGACAGCTTCATCTTAAAGATAAGTATTCTCCGTGGTTTAAATTATGATCATTTTGTGCGCTGTTCTGAATGTTAATTATTCATGTTAATGAAATCAAATGATTATCTTAATATGGTTGATATGAAGTTTGTACATAACATGAGAATGGGATTAATTCTTTGTATGTTGATTCATCCTTTGCTTGGGATAGATATGCTGATGCATTCCAGTTTGAGTGTGTGTTAATATGTTTTAATTCCGCTGTATAATCTTATTATGCATTTTATTTTTAATTGCAATTTAGTCTTACGGATTTGGGGAAAAATTAGACACCCCCATGTTTTAGTCATGTTCCTCTATGGGTCAGGATGACAGGAGAGGACATCACATAGTGGTATCAGAGCTCATGTTGCAGCACTGGGGTTGCTTGGGCCAAACGGTGAGTTACAGGTAGATATTAGAAGTGTTTTAGTGTGGTATTGAGGAAGTTTGGGTGGCATTTTGGATTGGAAAAATGTCAGGATCATAGTTCTCAGGTGTGGCTGAAGATCACACCATTGGATATATCTTTCCAACAGATTTCCAACGGTACCAGACTCGCCTTATTTGGTTAAGGGACGAGGGAGATATGAGCCCCGCAATTTACCGGAACAGAGGTGTTTCCGCAATTGCGAATTGCAGAAATGAGGATTTCCAAATTTTGTGTTTTGGATTCCTGCAATTCCGCACCCGCAATTGCGGATTGCAGGATTGCGGGAACATTAAAGTTTCGGATTTTCAATTCAGCTTTCTGCACCCGCAATTGTGGATTACGGGATTGCAGGATTGCGGGTTGGAGTATTTCCGGGTTGGAAAGTTGGCATTTCCGCACCCGCAGTACGGATTGCGGAAATGTTAAGATTTCAAACTTGCGTTCTGTCTTTCCGCACCCACAATTGAGGATTGCGGGATGCAGGTTGCGGGATTACATATTGTGGGATGCGGGTTGCGGGATTGCGGGACTGTGAAATTTTCGTATTTGCGACTTGGCTTTCCGCACCTCCAATTGTGGGATTGCGGAACCTGCAGATTGCGAAAAAAAAAGCATAGAGCCCGAAACTCGATTTTTGGATAATAGGAGCATGCAGAATCAGAAATGGATGTGTTCAATGGAATTCTAAGGCCATTAACGAAGGCCATGAAAGAACCAGTGAAGATCCCAAGCCCATTATGCTCCAATTTGACATAAAATTGGAATTAATGGCTTTTATAAATCGGTGTCCCGTTGCTTGATAGAAGGTCAGATCGAGTTGAAACTGATATGGAGTGGTCATGGAGCAGGCACAGTGTTAATTTTGGAATTTTGGAGCTAAAATCCAAAGGATGTGGAATCGGGGTGAGTGAGAAGGCCAAAAAGCACTATTTCGGGCCACTTTTTGGAGATTTTGAAAAGCTTGCAGTGGATGAAAGTGACCTTAGATGAAAGATTCAAGAAATTTACTGAAATCAAAATTTCATATTCTCATTAAAACAGATAATTCACGTTAGACAGATATTTTCCAGAAATGCACCGTTTGGGAAATAACCATTTTTGGCCCAAAATTTGAAAATTTGAAATTTTGGAAAATGTTAAAAGTGAAAAGTAGTCAAACTCAGAAATTTATTGAAGATGAATGGTGCATCAGAAAAAATATCTGAAGGTTGTTGAGTGTTCCTTGTTATATGTACTAACTTTGTCCGGTAGAAATTTTTTCCTGAATCTTCCTAGATTTGCTTCTACAAGTGGCCGAACTTGGCATTCCAAACCAAAATACAGCTGTGTAAAAGTGTAGAATTTTGGTTAAAGTTGTCATTTTTAAGGTAATGTAATTACCACACCTGAAGTCAGAATGAAGCACGTGGATATGCATTGGAAAGCTTACCCAACAGGGAATGATGTTGCATAACCATAATTTGAATGAAGCTATCATACATCATAGATATTTAGAGCATAAAAGTGCCAGTGATTGTTTTGTCAAATTGTTGACAATATGGGCAATTTCCAAAATTGCATGAATGGGCAAAGGAAATGAGGATTTAGTATTTATGTGAATTATTCCATGAGGTTAATGTTATTAAATATTGATGTTGTATGTTTCTATATGCATTCATAATATGTCTAATAATATTTTCATAATGCACGGTGCTTGCAGCTCATAAGATTTAAATAGTGTGGCAGAAGCAACATACAGGGAAAAGGGTCTCCAAAGGAAAATGTTGACCATAAATGATGCTTAATATCCTTATGAGCATGATGAAGATGTTCTAAAAGAAAATGTGCAAGAAGGGAATGCCGAGACTGAGTCTAATGGGAGAATGGAGCAAATAACTCCTTAGAATTTGGCTGAGACCATGGTAAGCTTCAACGAAAGGTTGATGAAGGATCAAGAAGAACAAAACCAGCTCAATGCTGCTATTTTGAAGAGAATCACTGATATGCAACAGAGGATAAACCTTGGATCTAACCCAAGTAATGTAGGTGAAGAAGGAGGAGATGAAGAGAGTTTCTCTAGAGGTTGTTCAAGGAAGAGGACTCCAAGCCCAAGGAAGAGTTCTGTGAGAAAAAAACATAGAACATCTTCCTCAAGCTCTTCTTCCAGCAAGTCATGTGACTCTAGGGGATCTCATAGAATTCCAAGGCATCCTTCTAACATGTTCGATGGAAGAAAGAAGTCCAAAGGAATCCCACAGGGAGAATTCAAGAAGGAAAGACCTCCCACATTTGATGGAGAAGGTAAGACGGGCCAAGAGGTAGAGGCATGGCTTCTTGGGATGAAGAAATATTTCAGGATTCATGATTACTCAAGAAATGAAAAGGCTAGAATTTCCATTTACAATCTAAATGGAAGAGCTTCAATTTGGTGGGATAACCTATTGGAAGTTAAAAGAATCAATGAAAAGAAGTTTAGTTGGGAAAGATTTAAGAAGTATTTCAAGGAAAAATACCTTTATGCTAGGTATTATGACAACAAGAGAAAAGAGTTTAACAACCTCAGGTTGGGACAAAAATCTATGGAAGAGCATGTCCACAAATTTTTGGAATTGTTGAGGTATGCGGACTATATCAGGGATGAGAGGATAAAGATCCAATGCTTCCTTGGTTGCCTACCTCAAAGTTTCAAAGATAGAATTGAGTTTGTTAATCCACCAAGTCTTGATGAAGCCATTAGGATGGAAATGCATTGCTATGAGTAGAATAAAGGTAAACCAGAGGTTCACACAACATGGAAATGAAAGCCAAAAGGGAGGTTCGATCAAAAGAAGAGTGGCTTCAAGCCACCATTCAAAAATCAACCCAGAACCTTTCCATAGGGGCAGCAAGCAAGGAGTGGATTCAATCCAGCAGTAGCAGCAGATAAAGCATCAAAAGGACCACTTCAGTGTTGGGAATGTGGAGAAAATCACATGCTTAAGGATTGCCCACATCGGAAGGAGAATCCCCGAAGGTTGCACAACTTAAAGGGAGCAGCTACAGTGGAGGATTTGGCAAGGGAAACACCTCGAATTTATGCAGCATTGGACAATCATCAAGCAGACCGTCAATCAACAATGGTGGAAGTTGAAGGTAAGATTGCTAAGCAATCTATTTTTGTTTTGATTGATCCGAGATCTACTCATAGTTATGTTTCTTTAAAAGTGGTTGAAGGTTTTTCTCTTAGGAAAGTGAAGCATAATAAGTCTTGGTTGGTTCAATTAGCCACAGAGACTAAGATAAAACTAAGTGAAGTAGTGGTGGAGTGCCCCATAGAATTGAATGGACTCCACATACATGCATAATTAAATGTACTGCCATTAAGACCTTATGATGCCTTAATTGGCATGGATTGGTTGGAAAGACATAGAGCCAAGTTGGACTGTTATGAGAAAGCACTTGAATGCATTGATGATGAGGGAAGACCAAGATTGGTAAGAGGAATTCCAAAGCAAGTTTCAGTAAGACAAATTTCAGCCTTACAGTTGAAGTTTTATAAGAAAGCTTGTCAATTATATGTAGTTCATATGTCAAATTCATCAGAGGACAAAGGACCAAGGACCAAGGATAGAAGACTTCCCATTGCTACAAGAGTTCAAAGATGTGTTTCCGAATGAAGTGCCGGGACTACCACCAAAGAGAAATATTGATTTTACCATCGATCTTGTCCTAGTGGCAGCACCAAATTCCAAAGCTCCGTATAGAATGAGCACACCAGAATTGATAGAGTTAAAGATGCAGCTACAAGAGTTAATGGACAAGAGGTATATCAGGCCAAGTGTATCTCCTTGGGGAGCACCTGTGCTATTTGTTAAGAAGAAGGATGTGAATTTAAGGCTGTGTATTGGTTACGGGCAGTTAAATAAAGTGACAGTCAAGAATAAGTATCCATTGCCAAGAATTGATGATTTATTTGATCAAATGAAGGAAGCTAGAGTGTTTTCAAAGATTGACTTGAGGCCTGGCTATCATCAAGTGAGGATAAAAGAAGAAGACATTCACAAGACGACTTTCAGAACTAGATATGGTCATTATGAGTTCACTGTGGTGCCATTTGGTCTTACTAATGTACCTACCACATTCATGTGTCTCACGAATAGTGTCTTCAACAAATACTTGGATAAGTTTGTGATTGTGTTCTTGGATGACATTCTTGTCTATTCAAGAAATGAAGAAGAGCATGAGAAGAATTATGCCACACATGATTTAGAATTAGCAGCCATAGTACATGCTCTCAAAATGTGGAGACCTTATTTGTTGGGAAGAAGATTTGAGCTCAGGACAAACCACATGAGCTTAAAGTATTTGTTTGACCAACCAAACTTGAATGCTAGACAAGCCAGATAGATGGAATTTCTTTGTGAATTTGATTTTGAAATTAAGCATGTAAAAGAGAAGGAGAATAAGGTTGCAGATTATCTTCGCAAAAAATTTCATGTTGCAGCATTAAGTGTGTGTAAATCATATTTCAAGACAATAATTCTTGAGGCCCAAACTAGTGATGAAACTTGCCTTCAAATTAAAGAAAAGTTGTAGCAGGGTAATGTGGACGAAGCATGTGCAAGATATCAGCTGGGTGAGGATGACATTCTCATCGATCAGGGTACCAGATTGTACATTCCAAATAGTGCAGATTTGAAGAAGCTTGTGATGGATGAAATACATTAAATGCCATATTCTGGACACCCAGGATATCAGAAAACTATAACAGCAGCAAGAAAGCAGTACTTTTTGCATGGTATGAAGGAGGACATAGCTGAGTACGTTGCTAGGTGTCAAAAGTGCTAGCAGGTCAAGGCAAAGCACCAAAATCCAACAGGATTGTTGCAACCCTTACCCATTCCAGAGTGGAAGTGGGAAGTGATCTCTGTGGATTTTATAACAGGTCTGCCCATGACAGTGAAGAAGCATGATTCAATCATGGTTGTGGTGAACAAGCTATTAAAGGTAGCTCACTTTATTCTAGTCAAGTCCACTCACAAGGATAATGAGATTGCAAATATCTTCATGAGAGAGATATTCAATTTGCATGGATTGCCCAAGGAAATAATTTCTAATCATGATACAAAGTTCACTTCCAATTTCTAGAAAGGATTATTTCAGGAATTGGGAACTAGATTGAATTTAAGTACAACATATCATCCTCAAAAATATGGGCAAACTGAGAGGGTGAATCAGGTTCTTGAAGACATGCTGAGAATGTATGTGATGGATAAACCATCCAAATGGGAGGATTACCTACACTTGGTAGAATTTGCATACAATAATGGACATCATGCATCATTGGGAATGAGTCCATTTAAAGCATTGTATGGAAAAGGATGCAGGACTCCAGCGAATTGGGATAGACCGGTGAACAGCGTAGTGCTTGGGCCAGAGATGATCAAGGAAATGGAACAGGAAGTTGTTAAGATCATGCAGAATTTAAAGGAAGCTCGGGACAAGCAAAAGAGTTATGCAGATTTGAAAAGAGTGCATAAGGAATTTCAGATTGGGGATCATGTTTATTTGAGAGTGAAACCCATGAAAAGTTCTCTCAAGTTGGGGAGTTATGCCAAGCTGGCACCAAGATATTGTGGGCCATTTGAAGTCCTAGATAGGATAGGACCAGTTGCATTTCCTGCTAACATAAGAGCTCATAATATTTTCCAAGTATCTTTGCTTAAGAAGTATGTACATGATCCTAATCATATGATTGATTGGAATGTAATACAGGTGGAAACTGAGGGAGAGTTCCAAGTAGAGCCTTTGCGCATCCTCGACAAGAAGGTCACTTTGCTTTGGAACAGAGCCATCGGGCAGGTAAAGGTCCAATAGGAGCAACTTAGTCCTGATGAAGCTACATGGGAGTTGGAGGATGCCATGAGAGAGGCATTCCCATTTTTGTTCAGTTTTGAGAACATCGAGGACGGTGTTGTTCTAAGGGGGAGGGGAATGTAATACCCCAATTTTGACCCTTATGATATATTAGCTTTTAATGTAAATATTGTGTGCATGCGAAATATGTTTTCCTACGTGGAGCCCAAGGCCAAGGCCCCACTAGTGTATGCCCGGATTATATTTAGAAAGACAAGTATTTGATATTTTATTACCCATGATCTATTAAGCCATGAAATATTGTAATTGATGTAAATATTTAATATTGCAATAAAATACCAAAACAGGCTATGGAAGTAACTAATGAGGAGGGGACATGTGTACTCCACTAGGGAGTGGTGAGATGTTTGTAGTTCTGTGGTTGAGCTCACTGGCTTAGCATCCTCTTCATTTGTCTCTTTCATGCTTGATAAACCCAACCGTGTGTTGGCTTAGCATGACTATTGTGTGAGATCATGGTTGTGAGTGAGCCCGTCTAGTTCTTCCTTAGTGGATATACATCCCAGCTCGGGGGTGGTCTCTCAGCTGAAAGAATACAACCTGGACAGAGACCTATGGTTGGGTGGAACGTTGCTCTCACATAGCCAGTTGTTGGACAACTTCATCTTAAAGATAAGTATTCTCTGTGGTTTAAATTATGATCATTCTGTGCTCTGTTCTAAATGTTAATTATTCATGTTAATGAAATCAAATGATTATCTTAATATGGTTGATATGAAGTTTCTACATAGCATGAGAATGGGATTGATTCTATGTATGTTGATTCATCCTCTACTTGGGACACATATGTTGATGCATTCCAGTTTGAGTGTGTGTTAATATGTTTTAATTCCGCTGTATAATCCTATTATGTAATTTAGGCTTATGGCTTTGGGGAAGAATTAGACACCCCCATGTTTTATTCATGTTCCTTTGTGAGTCGGGATGACAGGAGGGGACATGACAATTCCCCAACCTTTTAGGATCACAATTTGTGCAACTGCTTTCAAAAGGTAGACATGAACATGTTTGATGGTTATAATCCTTCGAGTTGGGTTACTCAAATGAAACATTATGTATCTCTCCATGGCATTATTGATGTCTTACATAAACTAAAAGTGGGGGTCTTATACTTGGACGCAGAACATTGGCAATGATGCTAAATAAGAAAGCTTATGGATGCCAAATTGTTTTGATCTTGTTTATGAAGATCTTGTATGCTTGTCTTGAACATGACACTCACTATCTAGGGTGACTAACAAAGTTATGGCAAACAATCACAACTATTGATTATGTTACGACCTTTTAGAAATTGGCAATATGCATATCAGGCCTATTTATTTCTTTTCTTAAAGAGTGTTTCATCAATGGTCTCAGGGTGGTAATTAGAGCACGTGTAATGATGCATTTCCCAAACACATGGTTGGACATTTATGAAAGAGCTAAAGAAGTTGAGATGGTGATCAATGCCCAAACTAAAATCCCCTTATTCACTACTTGCACTGTCCCTCTTGTGGAAACTACCCCCAACCCCTCCACCTCTCAACAATTGAGAATCCAAAAGTCGTCTCAGGAAGAGATGGAAGAACTCCAACACTTCAAACTTTGCTATAATTGTGATGAGAGGTATTGAAGGGCACAATTGTAAAGACCATAAATTATTTATAATGGATGTATCCCCATAATACCACTCATAAGACAGCCTAATTGAAAACACTCCTGAATAAAACTTTGAATATGCCACCCCTCGCATGGATGAAGAAACCCCCTTGCAAGCACCTTTCTAGGAACCTTAAATTTCTCGCCATGCCTTATAAGGTTTCCCTCCATCCCAAAAATTAAAGTTGATTGGTTACAGCAAGCACCACAAAGTGATTGTGTTGATTGACAACAACATTAATTGACCCACAATTTTATTCATGGATCTTTGCTTAGTGAAAGGTTTCCCCACCTTAAGAGGCAAGTGAACATTGATTTCTATTTTTTTATTATCTAATACAATGGTATATTTTGAGAGTTGTTGTTAGGATTTTAGAAGTGTTACAACTATAAGTGTTTCCCTCATGCCCAATTTCAATGTTATGTTATGTGTTTGCAAGTTAAATTATGTTTGAATAAAATTATATAATAGAGAGTTAAATAAAAAGTGTGCCCATATGAACAAAATGTGACAAATCTAGAGTGGAAGCATAGCTACATTCTCAACAATTTTGTCCAATTGTGATTGTTGCTAAAAATGTTTTCAGTAATATTTAGAGTGCACCAACTACTAGATATAATTGAAAATAAAGCTCAATTTGAATGCTTATTAATAGATTGTTGTGTATAAAATATTATTGGGTTTATTCTTCCTATTTGTTGCCCCACTACATCACATGTAATAGTCAGGCTATGTGTATCCACTAGTCCTAATGCCATGGTTCATTAATGATAGGGCCGAGAGTCGAGTCTCTTCATTGAGGTTGTGTTCAGATCCCCTTCAGAGGCTCGCTTGCTTGCCTTGGCTCTCCACCAATATCAACCAATAGTTAATTTTGGGAACATGTGGCATTGGGACAATTGAAGACATTTGGATGTTGTATATCGGATTTTCATTTGTTTGGACATAATAATAAATCCATTTATGTAGTAGTTGTTTCAATAAAATTTGGTGTGGCGAGTTATCCTTCAACTTTTCATGTAAGATTTAAAAAAACTTACATCCTAATATATATGGTCGAAGAACACAATTTTGTCTTTTCTCTAGTCTCTAGGCCCTTATGCAAGTTTATGAAATATGTTACCCTTGTATGTGTGCTCACTCAATTGATGACTCACATGCCACCATAACCAACTTTGTGTTCAATTATATAAAACCCAAAACCTTATTTTTCTTGTTATTTTGAAGTGATGTGTTGTCATTGTATTTCATATAGCATTGCACATACATGCTCCCCATATACTTACAATAATGTTATAGTTGATGACTTTCATCCTCTTCTGGTACTTACAACATTCCTTTGCAGCCTCTAGGGAAATTGCTATTTATTTTATTGTTACATTAAGTAAAATTTAGAAGTATCACACACACACACACACATACACGACATATTCATTGATCTATTATTTTATTATTGCATTAAGTAAACTTAAAAAATAAGAAAAGTTTAGATATATTTTGAAATAGGCATGAAGTTGGGGTGGATGCAATCAATGGCAGATATACTTCATAAGGGTGGGGGCATGAGGTCAGGGGTGGTGAAATTTAGTGGGAAATACTTATCATGGATTAAGGGGAGTCCCCACACCCCTACCATCATGGGGTGTTAATGAGAAAAATGTATTTGTTTTTCTCATTAACTTCACACACCTTCATGAAGAATTTTTCATATAAACTCCTGACACCTTGATAGGAGGCAAAAATATCCATAAGGGTGTGGGAAGTTAATGGAAAAAACAAATAAGTTTTCCCCACCCCACCCGCATAAGGGTGGATTTATGTTTTTCCCCACCCCCACACTCATGAAGGTGGGGGTGCTAAAGAGTTTTTTTCATTAACTCCCCCACTCATATGAGGGGGGTGGGATTGCCATTATGAGTTATGCCATGTACATGAATAATTTTACTGAGTTAAATTATAAACCTTACATCATAGTTAATAATAGTTTAAATTATTTACTTATTTAAATAATCACAATTATTTATATTTAATTTTAAGTGTATTCAACCATATTTGATTATAGTTTGATTATTGTATTGAATCATTCTAAATCTTAGACAACCAATCAATGTCAATCTTAAATATGATAAATTGGACTATATTAAAGTGTAATCAACTCCAACTCTACATTTTAATTGTATTTGATATAAGTAAACAATTATAATCAATAATAACTATGCTTAATTATTCTCAACTATAACAACTATGAACTAAATAGGTATATATTCATATTGGCAAACATAAATATGATGACTAAATAGATCCATATTAAATTTTAGAGCTCAATATTCAAGAGATTGCAATGACCCTTCTCATATGTTATGGTCCAATATAAAATTTTATAAAACTAAAAATAAAGTAATAATACAATGTGGGGATCTTATTGTTACTTTTATTTGTTGTTTGTAGTTAATGAATTTGCATGCCATATTGCACGAATAGTAATTATGTATTGTTTACAACATTTTGTCATTGTTATAACATTAATAAATTAAATAAAAATGTGACCTTATATAAATCCATCATTGTCATGGTTATAAAAATGTGACCTTATATAAATCCATCATCCTTAAGGTATAAACCTTTTTTTAAATGTAAAATGTGAAGAGAGATTTATGTATCAAGGGATTTGATCTTTCTCCATGCTTTGATTATAATTTTATGATCCCTGGTCAACAAACATAATTTATTATCTTTTGCAATACATAAAGGAATTTTTTGATTTCATGTGTTCGGTGATTCAAAAGTTCTTATAGACTAGGTAAATGGTAAAGTATTTCTTCAGATAGCTTCACTTGAACATTGGTTGGAAAGGATCAAAGAGCTCAAACCATCTTTTCATAATCTTGTTTTTACTCATGTCTACATGAAGTTGAACGAGGAAGCTGACTATCTTTCAAAGCGGGCGCTTGGGAGGAGGAAAGTGTATTCTTTTATGAGGAATTGCAAAATAACTCTGTGATTTCACATGGCAGTGTTCAGTTATATGGCCGATCGCATTGTCCTTTGGTGATTTTTTGCTATGTTGGAAAACTGTAATAGTTACAAAAGCCTTTTTGTTTTTGAAGGGTCTTTTGAAACTTTGTATGTAGTGTTTATTGAGGATATGATATGCTCAAATTTTTCATAAACTAGTTTTTTCTTATGTAAAAGTCTATTTCTAAAATTGTAAAGAATACTTCAGTATACACAGATTGCGTTTTTGGTAATTTTAGCTAACAATGATCACTAGATATCTATGTAATCTTTGATTCAAATGAATATCAAGATGCATGCTTTTTTCAAGTGAAAAAATATATATATAATTACATTAAAAAAATATTAACATGTTTTAACCAAAAACCTTTATTTATAAATTAGTTGATCCATGTACATCACCCATTTTATTTATAAACTAATTGATTCCTATACACCACCCATTTTTACATGATTATACTATTATAGAGAGTAAGACTACAAAGAGCAAATATTGTATTTAAAGAGGAAGGAAGTGGATCAACTAGCCAAAGATTCTACCATAAATATACAAGGAGAAGTTCAAAAACCTCCAAAGCATAAAATAGGACATTTAAATTTTATCAATAATAGAAAATCAAATTTTATCAAAGTAAAAAAAATATTTAAGGAATAGGTTAATCTTGTTATAATGTTCCTTTCATTTTTCTAAATCAGCATATATCCATTTTAAATTAGGATCTATTTAACACAAAGAGATCCAATTTCTTGAGGTGTAAATTTTTTTTATCTTAAACTTTTTACACATTAAGAAAAAAATTATTATTTTTTTTAATTTTTATTATAAAAATGGAAAGTTAGCTACACATGTTAACAACATCTCCCCTATATGCAATCTCATAAGTCAAATTTCTCTATAATCTAAGAAGTCAAATTTCTCATATTTGATTAGTTTAGGATGAGAGTCAAATTCAACTTCTTCTTTTATGCTACATCATTGTTATTTAAGAAGATCACGCCACCTTAAGGACCTTAGGTTCGATGAAGACAAAAACAATGATACTTATGATATCAAATTAAAAAATAAAAATAAAAGTATAAAAAAATAGCATGTCTGCTATTTAAAACATTACATATATATAAAACTACACAAATTAGATAAATCAAAGCGCATCCTCAACATTTTCACTCCTTTAAAAAGGGGTTTGCACTTCTAGAGATTTGATCCCTCTATGTGCTTGGTAGATCTAGATCCCCTTTAAGATGGATCTATGCTTGTAACAACAAAATCCAAAATACAATAGGTACAAAATAATTTTGGAACATAAATTCTAGTTAATTTTTTTTATTTTGATGTTATAGCTAATATGAGTGGGCCTAATGGTTAAGAGCATGTGTTTTCTCCTAGGAGGTCATAGGTTAAAATTTTTAAGTGATGGGACTCGCTCTGTTTCTTGTTTTCTAGTTTTCCCTATGCTATTATGTATTCAGTGAACTTGTGTTTTTTCTTTGGGGACTCCTATGTTGTCTCTGGATTATGTGTTTGTATTTTATGACTTTTATGGTTTTGATGGTTCTGGAACATTGTATCTCACTATACTATTTTTAATATAAATGGTATGTCCTTTTTTCTTGTGAAAAAAAAGGTTAAAATTTTGAGAGGGGTAGGGTATGTACACCTATATAAACTTTAGTAGTTAAAAACCCTAAATATGTTTATTAAGATAAGGGTTAGTTGGAATGCTTAAAGGATGATGATGGTGAGGGGGTGGAGAGTGTTGGTTAGTGAGTCAATGGTGAGGGCCTTAGTATCATGTTTGAGTTAGATTTAGGGTGTTAGTGTATTAGTAATTTAATGTCTTAATAGTTAAATATGATAAATGGATTAGGTGTTGGGTTTTATTAGGAGTTTAATTGATTAAGGAAGACAGATTTCAGCCTTACAGTTGAAGAATTTTTATAAGAAAAGTTGTCAATTATATGCAGTTCATATGTCAGATTCATCAGAGGACAAAGGACCAAGGATAGAAGACTTCCCATTGTTGCAAGATTTCAAAGATGTGTTTCCGGATGAAGTGTCGGGACTACCACCAAAGATAAATATTGATTTTACCATCGATCTTGTCCTAGGGGCAACACCAAATTCCAAAGCTCCTTATAGAATGAGCACATCGGAATTGGTAGAGTTAAAGATGCAGCTACAAGAGTTAATGGACAAGAGGTATATCAGGCCAAGTGTATCTCCTTGGGGAGAATCCATGCTATTTGTTAAGAAGAAGGATGGGACTTTAAGGCTATGTATTGATTACAGGCAGCGAAATAAAGTGACAGTCATGAATAAGTATCCATTGCCAAGAATTGATGACTTATTTGATCAAATGAAGGAAGCAAGAGTGTTTTCAAAGATTGACTTGAGGTCTGGCTATCATCAAGTGAGGATAAAAGAAGAAGACATTCATAAGACTCCTTTCAAAACTAGATATGGTCACTATGAGTTCACTATGGTGCCATTTGGTCTTACCAATGCACCTGCCACATTCATGTGTCTCAAGAATAGTGTCTTCAGCAAATACTTGGATATGTTTGTGATTGTGTTCTTGTATGACATTCTTGTCTATTCAAGAAATGAAGAAGAGTATGAGAAGAATTATGCCACACATGATTTAGAATTAGCAGCCATAGTACATGCTCTCAAAATGTGGAGACATTATTCGTCTGGGAAGAAGATTCGAGCTTAGGACAAACCACATGAGCTTGAATTATTTGTTTGACCAACCAAACTTGAATGCTAGACAAGCTAGTGGATTGAATTTCTTTGTGAATTTGATTTTGAAATTAAGCATGTAAAAGGGAAGGAGAGTAAGGTTGCAGATGCTCTTAGCAGAAAATTTCATGTTGCAGCATTAAGCGTGTGTAAATCAGATTTGAAGAGAAGAATTCTCGAGGCCCAAACTAGTGATGAAACTTGCCTTCAAATTAAAGAAAAGTTGCAGCAGGGTAATGTGGACGAAGCATGTGCAAGGTATCAGCTGGGTGAGGATGATGTTCTCATCTATCAGGGTACTAGACTGTACATTCCAAATAGTGTGGATTTGAAGAAGCTTGTGATGGATGAAATACATCAAATGCCATATTTTGGACACCCAGGATATTAGAAAACTATAACAACAACAACAACAACATGTTGATGTATATGTAACTTCGGAATGTATTTCATTTATATATTTATTGTACCCTTATAGAGATGTGTTATTCCTCTATAAGGAAGTGTCGTCATTTGTATTGACAAGTGTCGCAAGTGTGTTAACTTGCCGATGGGTTATTAGACCACCTTGTAAGGGGTCGGCCCGGATTTATGTAATATGTGGTTATTGTACCTAGCTAGACAAGTCGTCCCCATAAGGTTATTGGGAAAACAGAACAAGTATAAATAGAGATCGGGAGATCTCTATTTGGATCACTCAGAAACTCATTCTCCCTTCACTCAGAAAGTGGTGCACTTGTGAGGAGGAGGATCAACTGCTAAGAGGAGTCTATCTCTTGTACTTTGGTTGAGGTATTGCTCTATCTATCTCTGAGGAAGTTGTGGGGTTTTTACACCTTAGGGTTTTCCCCACGGAAACTCTGTGTGTCTATTGTCTCTCATGCTTTTGATTCTTGTGATGATTGACATGCTTGTTATGATTGATATGCATTGATATACTGTACATGTTGTTCTCTCAATAAAGATCCTAGAGTATATTTAATTAATGCTCAAAATTTAACATGGTATCCGAGCTAACCTGAGAAGAAGACATTGTGCAGTGACAGAAACTAGGGTTTCTTGTTTATTGGGTTTCTCTCCACAGATTTTGGAAAAGCAGTATAGTAGATTGACTCTACTCATCAAGGAGAATATATCTGTCCAATCAGAATTCAATTCTGAGCATTTTCAGATTTGGCCCTAAAAATTAGGGTTTCCACAAAAATAGGAATTTCTGAACTCTTAAGACATAGCTGGAAGCGCCTTGGAAAAATCAAAGTTTAGAGCTTTGGATCGATATTTTTGGTTGTGTAAATCTCCGGGAAACTCAAACCCTAATTCAAGGTCCTCCTCCCCAGTGAACCTGGGAAGACTAAAAGGCATTTATGAAGGGTGAAGCTTTGCAGATCTCAAATTTTGATTACACCAAGCTGATCCGATCATCAAGGCGCATCTTTCTATCCTTTCAGAAAGTTGAAATTCACTTTTTGAATTTTTAGGGTTTTTCCGACAAACCCTAATCTGGGACCAGATCCAATTTTCAGCAAACCAAGTGGTAAGACCTAAATCTCTTCTATTTCCATTTGAAGTACTCTTTAAGATGTCTCACCACACCAAGCTTGAGGATAAGCTTGAAGGGGCTGATAAATTCCGAGCCTGGAAGTATAGGATTGGGTTAATCCTGGAAGAAAATGAATTAGACTCCTACATCAGCTCTGAGGTCCCTATCCCAGAGGATGAAGAGGCTAAGGTATTGCATAAGAATAATTTGGTCAAGGAAAGAGAATCATTGTTGATTCTATCAAATACCATCTCATACCTCATGTGTCATCTCTAAAGACACCAAAGGAGATGTTTGACTCACTGACCAAGTTATTTGAAGGGAAGAACATAAAGCGGAAGATGACTCTGCGGAATCAATTGAAAAGGGTCAAGATGTTTGTATTGGAGAAAACACACTATGGCTTGGGAATACCACAATAGACAGATGACTACCAGAAATCTACTCAATTCTCAAAGCAATGCTATTATAAATGACAATGTTAAGATAATGGAGAAATGTAACCAACCAAAATCCAACGTTTGATGTAGATCCCCGTTGGAGCTTTCAATCCACGCACTTGTAAATCTGCAAATTAGTCTTAACATCCAATATCCAACAAGTAGATATAATATATAATTGACATTAACATTATCAATAACAATGGTCCATAATATCATAAGCAAATGCAACCCAATGTATAATAAACAACATTCACACCATGAATGGACAAGAATATGAGTATTTCTATTAATGAACAAGAAGAAGTACAAAGTGATATGACCTCTTGTCGGCAACCAATCTGAACCAAGATATAGATCAATCCACTTGTGCCTCCACAACTTCAATCCTCCATGAATGGCAAACTCAAACTAGAGAGGAGTTTGGAAGGTGAACATAAATGGTTCACAACTACAAGGATCAATGAGTGCAGACTCAAGATAGGGCAAAAATCCACTAGAGTTCTCTTACGATTCTCTTCTTCCTCCCGTCCATAAGCCATATGTGCTCAATATATAGTCCTCTCAAAGGCAAGTGAAAGGACACATCGAGGCGTTACTCGGGCAGATGGAGAGCTAAAGGTCACCCAATGACCGCTTTTTGGGAGTAAAAAGTAATTAATAGTGGTTTTTACCATTTTACTTGATACCCGCGGGCTATAGTGATGCAACTCGTGGGTACGCATGCTATAGTGATGCAACATGCGAGTAGGAAAAAATAGGGCAAACTGGTATCACTGAAGGATAAAAATGGATCTGAGTCACTAAAATGGATCCTACAGGCCAAAGAATGTTGATGCTCACAGGGTGGAAGATTTCTGTGTAACAGATGCCCCCTAATGTGTGAGGTCAGAGACTGAAAGTGCTACGATGGCCGAAATACATTATAAGCTCAGAAGTGGAGTGATGGAGACACAAGTTGAAAGAACGGTTCACTCATCATAATACAATAATATCTCTGGATACATGTCGGTATAGGACAACAATCTAATATAATGGCCATGAATAGGCAATACATAAGTAGATACATATCATAAGTGATCATAGCCATGATCCCTCTACAGTAAGATATGGTCTTCTGTTGAAAAGAAGACAACTGGTGCAAACTGGAGGTACAAATTACTGAAATCTGAGAGGTGATATCTCAGATGTAAAGTCAAAGTCATATGTAGCATACTGAATGCCACAACCGCCTGGGGTCTTCTACACAAGTCTTCGACGGTGCAAGTCCTATCAAGTGAATAAAGGAGTTGGGGTTGAACCTGATGAGACATTGTTTGATTACCGGTCAATGATGTATACCGTTAACAGACGCGAGATGACCCACCAATAATGAAAATGGGCATCAAGGCACAGAGCACAATCATCAAAGTGTGAATAAATGGGTTGAAGTCGAACACTAGGATGAATCCATCGATCAGGGGACATTGATGTATTCCCAAAACTGTCGATGGCGAGAGAACCTGCCACTAATGACTGCAAGCCTCAAGGTACTCAACCGAACTCTAAGCCTCAAGTCCCGGAATAAATGAGTTGAAGTCGACGGAACGAGACTCGCTGGAAGGAGGGCATTAAGGCATCCCCCATCAACCAGCATGAGGTACCAGCAATGCTGAAAGATTTGGAAGATCTTAGGTGGAACAGACTGACTCAATAAGGATGGCCGACATGCAATAGTCAAGAGATCTGAGGAGTGGCCGACACTGGTTTCAGGACTTCCTTTGAACAAGAGCATGAGCAGATGGATAGACTCAGGTAGCATAGACTTGACATAAATTTTGCAATGCAAGAGGCATTACAAAGGGCTCCATAATGACTGGAAGCTTAACCAATCGGTGGAGAAAACTGAGAAATAAGTACAGCTCCTAAGGCCCAACTATAGTCCTGACTCATAATGTACAGAGTGGAATGAAAGCTCTATTCAAAGGTGACACAACAACTGCCAATAAGAAATAGTGACCATAATCCCATCCGGATTTTTGGAATATTTGATTTTTTTGGTCTTTTTCATATTTGGGAAAAGCTTGAAAAAGAATAAAATTGCTTATAGTACAACAAGTGAGGGAACGAGTGTCAAATTGCTAGCAGACTAGTCCCAAGCAGTGGAACATACCTATGCTCAATGAAAGGAAGTGCGTGTAGGATGTGGACACTCGGGGGTGCGTTCCCTTAGGGTCAAAAGGTCATCAAATTGTGAAGGGCAAATATAAGCTCTGCAGGGCTTGACAGGGGAAAGTGCTCAGGCACCAGGCTAACAACTGAGTAAGCGGGAGTCGGCACAAGGCTCAAGCAACAAGCAGGATGATGCAATGCAATCACAACATGATATAATTGGGGGGAGTCCTTAAGGGAGATGGCCAGCATAAGACAAAGTAGATTATGAGTCTTTATCGCATCATCCCCAAGTCCTTCATATCGAACACGGTAGCAAGCTTCCGTTGCGTGTCAACAATCAATCTATCATCTCCTGTTACAAACAGGTCATCCACATACAAAGGTAGAATCACTCAACCTTGTAGTAAAGGTTGGAACCCGCTTTACTCTTGGTAACGCCCAAACTAAATAGAAATCCGCCTATCCTACCATACCAAGTTCTGCACATATATGATTTCTTGTCATGTTTATGGTACTGACAACATTCCTTTGGAACCTCTAGGGAAATTGCTATTTATTTTATTGTTACATTAAGTAAAATTTAGAATTATTTATCACACACACATACACGACATATTCATTGATCTATTATTTTATTATTGCATTAAGTAAAGTGAAGAAATAAGAAAAGTTAGATGTATTTTGGAATAGGCATGAAGTTGGGGGTGGATGCAATTAATGGCATATATACTTCATAAGGATGGGGGGCATGAGGTCAAGGGTGGGGAAATTTAGTGGGAAATACTTATCATGGAGTAAGGGGAGTCCTCACACCCCTACCATCATGGGGTGTTAATGAGAAAAATGTATTTGTTTTTCTCATTAACTTCACACACCTTCATCAATAAATTTTCATATAAACTCCTGACACCTTGATAGGAGGGAAAAATATCCATAAGGGTGTGGGAAGTTAATGGAAAAAACAAATAAGTTTTCACCACCCCACCCGCATAAAGGTGGGTTTATTTTTTTCCCCACCCCCACACTCATGAAGGTGGGGGTGCTAAAGCAAATGGGCAATACTCTTTGTAAGTATCTAGGTAGTTAATTGGAAAACCAAATAAGTTTTTTTCATTAACTCCCCCACTCATATGAGGGGGTGGGTGTACCATTATGAGTTATGCCATGTACATGAATAATTTTACTAAGTTAAATTATAAACCTTACATCATGGTTAATAATAGTTTAAAATATTTACTTATTTAAATAATCATAATTAGTTATATTTAATTTTAAGGGTATTCAACCATATTTGATTATAGTTTGATTATTATATTGAATCATTCTAAATCTTAGACAACCAATCAATGTCAATCTTAATTATAATAAATTGGACTATATTAAAGTGTAATAAACTCCAACCCTACATTTTAATTACATTTGATATAAGTAAACAATTATAATCAATAATAACTATGCTTAATTATTCTCAACTATAACAACTATGAACTAAATAGGTATATATTCATATTGGAAAACATAAATATGATGACTAAATAGATCCATATTAAATTTTAGACCCCAATATTCAAGAGATTGCAATGACCCTTGTCATATGTTATGGTCCAATATAAATTTTTATAAAACTAAAAATAAAGTAATGATACAAATTTGGGGATCTTATTGTTACTTTTATTTGTTGTTTGTAGTTAATGAATTTGCATGCCATATTACATAAATAGTAATTATGTATTGTTTACAACATTCTCTCATGGTTATAACATTAATAAATTAAATAAAAATGTGACCTTATATAAATCCATCATTGTCATGGTTATAAAAAAGTGACTTTATATAAATCCATCATCCTTAAGGTATAAACCTTTTTTTAAATGTAAAATGTGAAGAGAGATTTATGTATCAAGGGATTTGATCTTTCTCCATGCTTTGATTATAATTTGATGTGAATTTTATGATCCCTAGTCAACAAACATAATTTATTATCTTTTGCAATACATAAAGGAATTTTTTGATTTCATGTGTTCGGTGATTCAAAAGTTTTTATAGACTGGGTAAATGATAAAGTATTTCTTTAGATAGCTTCCCTTAAACATTGGTTGGAAAGGATCAAAGAGGTCAAACCATCTTTTCATAATCTTGTTTTTACTCGTGTCTACATGGAGTTGAACGAGGAAGCTGACTATCTTTCAAAGCGGGCGCTTGGGAGGAGGAAAGTGTATTCTTTTATGAGGAGCTTCAAAATAACTCTGTGATTTCACATGGTAGTGTTCAGTTATATGGCTGATCACATTTTCCTTTGGTGATTTTTTGCTATGTTGGAAAACTGTAATAGTTTTTTTTTTTCCAAGAAAAAAAACGTAATTTTATTTCAGCAGAGGTGAAAAAATTACATTCTGTATATGCAAAAATGCATGCGGATATCCATTCAAGGAAAGTTAGTACTGTAAAGAGTAGTATCTTCATTACATCAGTCTGGTGTGTTCAATATCACCATATTTAAAAGCCAAAAAGGAAACAGAAAATAATATTCCTGGGGGCTCCCCGAGCCTCCTATTATATCAAGTAATAACTTTTAAGGAACAGTAATATAGGTCTTCCATATGTCGTCACAAAAAAGAAAAAAGTTGATAGTCTCCTCCAAAATTTTATAAAAACATCACTACTATTCTTGAAAAGCCAAATAATCAACAAAAGGCCGATGATAGTACTCATAGATTGTCCCTTCACGGTATTCTTTTATTTTCCACACCCCCATTGCCAGGACCCTTCCAGCTTTAGAAGCCTCGTCTGCCTCCTTGTTATTCTCCCTGTAAATATGTCTGCAAGAAAAGTGTAAAAAAGAGTGCTTTAATTCTTGAATGTCCTGAAGAATGTTTGCAAGTCTAAGATCTCTGCATTGTTTTGTGCCAAGTGACCAATTTGTGACGTTCATAGAGTCTCCATACACATTAATATTTTGACAACCAGTCTCAATGGCGAACATAAGAAGTAGCTTGAGGCTCATGATTTCGGCATAGTTATTTCCACCCTCCCCCAGACCCCCAAAAGGTGATAATAGTGGGTTAATGAAAGATGTAAAATAGCCCCTCCCGCACAGATTTTTCCTGAGCTGAGCCATCGTAGAATCCCCATGGTACCAAGTGGTCAATGTCTAGTTCTAAAATAGTTCTCTGCTTCGCGATTCTAATATGTTGAGGATATGTCGTTATGAAGCCACACATGAGTATGGCCGAGACCGTCGGTGTACAAGGTTTATTAGTGGAAATCATGTCGTTCCACGCCAACCATATCACCCAGGCCACCATTAAAGGAAGGGATTTTAAAGAGATGCCTATTGGATCAATACACCACTGAGACCAAGCCTGTAGCAACGTATCCCCCTCCCAGTTAAACTGAACATTAGAAATTCTGGAGCATTCTGCCCATACCTGCACTGTGTATGGACATTGGAGAAATAAGTGAAGACATGTTTCCTCATCGTCTTTACACAATATGCACCACCCCGGCCCTACCCTGTTCTTTCTTTGCAAAAAATCCCAGGTGGGAATGGAATTTTCGAGAATATTCCACATGAATAATCTTTGTTTCATAGGACAGTTTAACTTCCAGATTGGTTTCCACCACCAAACCAATTCACGTGGATTTATGAAATGGCTTAAGCTGATGTATCCATTCTTCAGTGAAAACACGCCATTCGGAGCCCCTTCCCATACCAAATAGTCCTCCCTATCACGGATGAGAATTTGAGAAAGTATGAGAGCCCTGTAATAATTCCTTAATTCATCATGTTCCTCTACAGAAAGATCCAAGGTGTTGGCATCTATCCATGATTGAGTCCATGGGTGAACTAATTCTCGAATAGCAAGCTAAGATAGCTAAGTTATACCTATATCCCGGAGTGATGCAATCAGTCCGACTGATAAAATGTGTCTGCCTTCGCTCCCAAACCAGGGGTCTTCCCCAACCCGAAGAGACTGTCCATTCCCAATGTTCCAGGCCAGTAGGTCACCAACCACAAAAAAGGATTTTGTTACAGCTTTCCAAATAACAGATCCACCATGGTGAGACTTAATCGGATTCCGAACCCATTCCATGACAGTTGTAGGGGCAATGTATTTCTGAATGACAACTCTTGTCCAAAGACTGTCGGTTTTAAACATTCTCCATACCCCTTTGGCTGCGAGGGCTTTCAAGAAAAGATGAATGTTTTTAAGTCCCCAACCTCCTAAAGCCTTAGGGATAGCAATTTTCTGCCAACGAACCCATGGGGAAACAAAGTCCCCTTTACCGCTCCAAAGAAAATGAAAGCATAATTTTTGAGCTTTCTCCAACGTCCCTTTGGGAATCTAGGAGAGGGACATCCAGTAAACCAGAATGGCCTCTAGAACTGATTTCACCAGGACCAACCTTCCTGCTCTCGAAAGCCATTTGTGACTCCAAACCTTCAAACGTTTGTGGATTTTCTCAATAAGCCAATTCTAGTCATGTTTTGAATATGCATTAGGTTTTAACTGAAACCCAAGGTAGCTAAAACCAGCATCAAGAAACAATAAGGTATAACGGAAAATCCTTCTAATAGCCGTGATCTCATTATCACTTAGCAAGTGAGCCGACAAGGTGGATTTCCTTTCGTTAATCTCCATACCAGTAGCTTGAGAGAATAGTTGAAAGATGCCTTGAAGAGTTTCAATGTCCCCAAACGAACCAGAACAGAAAATGAGAATATCATCCACAAACAGCAGATGTGAAATAAATAAATCCGGATCCACCTGAATACCCTGGAGAGTGCCATCCCTACAAACTTTTTTCAGAGCCTTACTTAACCCTTCTGCTACCAACAGGAAAAGTAAAGGTGATAATGGAAAGCCTTGACGCAGGCCTCTTTCCGAGTGAAAGAAAGGAGAGGCTGCCCCATTTATGAGAACCGCAAATGAGACCGTAGAGATACAACTCATAATCCACCTGATAAAGTCCACAGCAAATCCCAGATGAGTAAGAAGTAAATGAAGATATAACCAAATCACCTTGTCATATGCTTTTGACAAATCAATCTTGATAATGGTTCCTTTGATTTTCCTTGATTTCATACTATGAATGCCCTCTTGTGCCATTCCAATTTCCCCATGAATTTGTTGTCCTTCCAGGAACCCAAATTGTTCCGCTGAGATATGCTTGGACAGAATAACTTTTAGCCGCCTGGCAATAATTTTGGACACAACCTTATACACACAATTGCACAGAGAGATGGGTCTGAAATCACCAAGAGAGGAAGAGTTATTTGTCTTAGATATTAGAGCAATAAAGGTAGAGTTTAGGGCAGCTGGAATACGCCCAGAGATTCTTGTATCTTCAACCATCTGCAGGAGGTCATTCCCAATAAGCTCAAAAAGGGCCAAAATAAATTCAACAGTCTAGCCATCCGGTCCCGGTCTTTTGTCTTTCTGAAAGCTCTGGAGAACCCCCTTCAACTCTTCTTCCGTGACAATTGCCATCAAGGAATGATTATCTTCCTCTTCCACGAACCGGGGAAAAATTTGTGCCATCCTAACAATTTCAGCAATGTTTACCTATGCAGGGGCTTTAAAAAGTGCCTGGAAATGATTTACCCCCACCCCAGCCATGCCATCAAATGAAGTCTGGGTTTCCCCCATTGAGTCCTCGATGCTCCTAATGGTGTTGGACACCTTTCTTCCTTTTGCATATGCATGAAAAAATTTAGTATTCTCATCGCCTGCTGCAATCCATACCGCCCTGCTTTTCAAGCGCCATGTTTCCTCTTTTTCCAGCAAAAGCATGTTCCTCCTACCTTCCAATGAAACCAAGTGAGATTTTTCCTCCAAAGACCCCAGGCCCCTGGATCCAGATTCATAAACAGACTTCAGATCCAGTTCAATCAACTTCAATTCTCTGTCATCTCTTCTACGCTTGTCATGGGCCCACGTCTTAAACGGTCCTTTAATCCTTTTGATATTAGCAGAAAACTGATGTGAGGTAGAGAGAGCTTCCCTAGGATTAAAAGAAACCCAGAGAGAGCCAACTAGGTCAGTTAAGGTCTCATCTTTTAACCAGATTTTATTGAACTTAAGCGGCCCAGCCGGTTTAGCAGGTCCATCACGGAATTCAAGAAAAATAGGGAAGTGATCAGATGATCCCCCAATACCTACCCACTGCCTCAAGAGGTAGTTTCTGTCCACAAAAGAATCATACACCAAATATCTATCCAAGTGCTTCTCGACCCGGTTTTCTCCAGTTATGTTATTCCTCCAAGTAGGCTTAAGGAGAGTAGGCTCAATGTCGAGCAAATTATGAGTGACCAACTTGTGAGTGAAATAATCAGCCAAAGGGTCAGAACGAGCTCTACTGCCCCAAACTTCTACCAATCCAAGAGAGAAGTTAAAATCACCTCCGAGGAAGAGGTTTCCTTCCTGTAACAAAGGGTTTGAGAGAAGAGAATCCCAAAAAGGAATCCGGTTCAAATAAGGACCATAAACATTTACCACAGTGAAAGATTCACCAAAATCAAGAGATGAGCAGAACAATCCTAGAATGGATTCCATCCCCCACAGGTTTTGACACATCATCGTTCTTGTATTCCAGCCAATAGCCTGACCACCAGACCGGCCACGAGCATCCAAAGTAGAAAAGGACCAGCCACTAAACCAACTTTCTAACAACGATTTAATCACCTCACCAACACCCAAAGTTTCTTGAAGTAGAATGATATCCGAGTGTTCAAGAGATACCACTCTACGCAGTGCTGATCTTTTATGGGGACCAGCCAGACCCCAACAGTTAAATGACATAACCTTCATTAATGCCCCCTCTTCTGGGCATGCACCACTCTAAGCGCCCGGTCAATAGTCACCTGTTTGCCTTCCAACAGATCCATCTTGGCCTTGGATTCTGCCTTAGATAAAAGAGACTTCCTGCCTCTTCCTTTTCCTGGTTTACAAACCCCAGCACCCAGCCCCCCAGGGGAAATCTTAGTAAGGGATCGTAAATAATAGCTAGAGTCCGAGGAGTTGGTAGGGGAAGAAGAAGGAGCTTCTTCGGGGGCAGGATCGGGGTTAGGGGGTAGGTCAAATATCATCACACCAGGATTTGGAGAAGTTTGCAGAGGTGATGGGGGATCAGGAGTATTACAGGTAAGTTCTGCCAGTTCCAATGAGGGGGAGATATTTAAGTTTTTTAAAGCCTCCAACTAGTCCGGATTTTCCAAAGAAAAGTTTTTTAATAACAAAATGAAAGGAAAGGGGGTTTATGGAAGGAAGAATACCCGTAGCCGAAGTCCCTGAGGCCGAGAAGGGAGCTGGTTGAGATAACCCAATAGGTGCTGATACAAGTGTCAACCCTTCCTCTTGAGACGCAGCCCGAACCGGTTCCAGATGTAATCCTCCAGCCACCTCCGCAATAGTAGAGGGTTCCGAAAATGCAAGACCAGCAGGAAGAGGAACCTCCAAAGCCCGAAATTGTCCATGTTCTGCGACAGCATCTAATACCACATTTTGGGTGGGTTTTTATGATGAAATTCCATCAAGAGGAGGAGCCTCCATAGCACTGGAATTTTTGTGACTACCACCATTTTTCCGCCATAAAGGTATTTTACAGTCTGCAACTGGATGTCCATAGGCATGGCATCGACGGCATCTAAAGGGGACATTTTCATAGTCAAGTTTCTGAACATAAGCATAGGGCCCCCAGCTGAGAGTGACATCCGGTGCCAACCCATCCCTGATATTTAAATTGACCAAGATGCAAGCTACCTTCCTCTGACAGGTTTGCATGAAGCTATAATCACCATCCAGATAAGTGCCAATCAAGTTCCCAATACCTTTGAAATGCCGCGCCGACCAGTAATGGAGAGGTAAACCGGGTAACCGAACCCAAATAGGGACTAAATCCAAACGTTCACGACTGGCATCAAACATCGGATGCTAGGGCTTAATCATAACCGAACAATGGTCCCAATTCCAGTTTGAATTTAGAACCCACTTAGCATGATCTTCATTATGGAAATTGAAAGCAAACCAGTTACGAGTTAATTTGACTACCTCAGGGGTATAGCCCAACTCTGCAACCCAGTGCTCTGCCACCCAGGCCTCACTGGTACGCAGAGAGAAGGATCTTCCCAACGCCTTACCAACCAAGGTGATACTGGTCATCTTGACCAAATGATGCCACTCAATATCTTCCCCAAGTGCGTAGTTGTATTTAGTCCTGCTCAGCTTCAGCCAACGTTTCCTGCCGCGCTTCACCGATTGAGTTGCATCATCCGAAGAACGCCCTCCCCACTCTTCAGAACTGGTACTAGAACCCACACAAGCGCTAGCAAAGCCACGTTGTTCGTGAAGCTCCAAAAATCCCAAGATTGTACCTTCCCGTATCTCTTCAGCATTCAGACCAGGGAGTGAATCCGATGAGGGGATGTTTAAATTACCTTGTCCATAGATGCTACCGATTGCAGAATAAGTGCCTTTTCCACCCGTCGTCAAGCCGTCAATAGCCTGTATCACCTAGTCAGAGGACCAGAGTGGTGTCACAGTTTCCTTCAAGGAAGAAACCGATGGAAAACGAGGCGATGGAGCATTTAACGGCAGTAAGCCAGGGGATAGTGCTAAAAAGATTGATGGTGAAAACCTAGATTCCAAACGAGTCGCTCCAGCTGATAATCCAACCTACCCACACTATACATTGTAAGCCACATCATGCCACCCGGCACCAGGTGGCTAGGTCCAGATAGGCATTTCATCTGACGAGTCAAAAGAATAGTCCAACTGATCATCATAGTTTGCCATTGCAGGTAAAACGAAAAGCACATTAAAATGAGTAGCAGGTAACAGATGCAGTGAAAATGTTAAAAAAGAAACTGCCTAGGGTTTAAACTTCAAACAAAAAAGACGCACAACCCAAAACTAAAGGCGTTGTTAACGAAAAAAGGTAAGCCTCCACGTCGCCATTCCTCATGTCAGTGCTACAGTCTCCAATGCCTGACAGCAGCAGGCCGCATGCGGCCATTTTTGAGCTAGGGTTCGGCCATCTTTAGCAAACCCTAGCTATTCCTTCCTCCCAAGAAATTTCACTCTTACAAGCTTCTTTGACCATTAGATGTTACGAATGTGCCTTGGGCTATATTTTTCTTGTAAAACAAAACTTTAGAAAACTGTAATAGTTACAAAAGCCCTTTTGTCTTCTTTTTTTTGAAGGGTGTGCTGAAACTTTGTATGTAGTGTTTATTGAGGATATGATATGCTCAAATTTTTCATAAAGTAGTTTTTTCTTATGTAAAAGTTTATTTCTAAAATTGTAAAGAATGCATACCAAAGAATACTTCAGTATACACAAAATTCTTTTTTGGCAATTTTAGCTAACAATGATCACTAGATATCTATGTAATTTTTGATTCAAATGAATATCAAGATGCATGTTTTTTTCAAGTGAAAAAAATATATATAATTACATTAAAAAAATATTAACATGTTTTAACCAAAAACCTTTATTTATAAATTAGTTGATCTATGTACATTACCCATTTTATTTGTGATTTTATTTATAAACTAATTGATCCATATACACCACCCATTTTTAAATGATTACACTATTATAGATAATAAGACTACAAAGAGCAAATATTGTATTTAAAGAGGAATGAAGTGGATCAACTAGCCAAAGATTCTACCATAAATATACAAGGAGAAGTTCAAAAACCTCGAAAGCATAAAATAGGACATTTAAATTTTGTCAATAATAAAATATGAAATTTTATCAAAGTAAAAATATTATTTGTAAAAAAATATTTAAGGAATAGGTTAATCTTGTTATAATGTTCTTTTCATTTTTTTAAATCAACATATTTCTATTTTAAATTAGGATTTATTTAACATCGAGAGATGTAATTTTTTGAGGTGTAAATTTTTTTTATCTTAAACTTTTTATACATTAAGAAAAAAATTACTTTTTTTTAAAAAAAATTTATTATAAAAATGGAAAGTTAGCTACACATGTTAACAACATCTCCCCTATATGTAATCTCATAAATCAAATTTCTCTATAATCTAAGAAGTCAAATTTCTCATATTTGATTAGTTTAGGATGAGAGTCAAATTCAGCTTCTTCTTTTATGCTACATCATTGTTATTTAAGAAGATCACACCACCTTAAGGACCTTAGGTTTGATGAAGACAAAAACAATGATATTTGTGATATCAACTTAAAAATAAAAATAAAAGTATAAAAAATAGCATGTTTGCTACTTAAAACATTACATATATATAAAACTATACAAATTAGATAAATCAAGGCGCATCCTCAACATTTTCACTCCTCTAAAAGGGGTTTGCACTTCTAAAGATTTGATCCCTCTATGTGCTTGGTAGATCTAGATCCCGTTTAAGATGGATTTATGCTTGTAACAACAAAATCCAAAATACAATAGGTACAAAATAATTTTGGAACATAAATCCTAGTTTTATTTTTTATTTTGATGTTATAGCTAATATGAGTGGGCCTAATGGTTAAGAGCATGTGTTTTCTCCTAGGAGGTCAGAGGTTAACATTTTTAAGTGATGGGACTCGCTCTGTTTCTTGTTTTCTGGTTTTCCTGCTCTAGATTATGTGTTTGTATTTCATGATTTTTATGGTTTTGATGGTTATGGAACATTGTATCTCAGTATACTATTTTTAATATAAATGATATGTCCTTTTTTCTTGTGAAAAAAAAGGTTAAAATCTTGAGAGGGGTAGGGTATGTACACCTCTATAGACTTTAGTAGTTAAAAACCCTAAATATGTTTATTAAGATAAGGGTTAGTTGGAATGCTTAAAGGATGATAATGGTGAGGGGGTGGAGAGTGTTGGTTAGTGAGTCAATGGTGAGGGCCTTAGTATCATGTTTGACTTAGATTTAGGGTGTTAGTGTATTAGTAATTTAATGTCTTAATAGTTAAATATGATAAATGGATTAGGTGTTGGGTTTTATTAGGAGTTTAGTAGATTAAGCATTGACAATTAGTAGATAAATTAATTTACCATCGTGGATCCATCTTAAATCGAGGGATCCAATTCTTTGAGGTGAAGAAAAAATTTACACTCCAAGAAATTGGATCCCTATCAATGCTTAATAGATTTGGGTTTAAGATGGATCTATGATAGTTTTAATTTTTCTTATTTTATGAGTCAACATGATTTTTTTTAATTGCACCCACACAAGTATGGGGGGAGATGTCACAACGTAACACTACATTACCAAAAATAAAATAAAATAAATTTAAAAATACATGTTGACTCATAAAATTAAAAAAAATTATAAAAATTAATTTAAAAATAGAGGGATCAAATTTCTTGAAGTTCTTACTGGATTGTAAACACATACATACTAAATGCAAAAACAATGTTACATAAAAATAATAGACACTAATTTTAAAAATTAATTAGTTGTGTTTTTCATTTTAATTTTATTTTTACTATTTTTATTATTAAATTAATTAAAATTAAAAAAATTAATAGCAAAAAATAATTTAAATCTAACAAAATTTTATCAAATTAAAAATAAAAAATAAAATAAATTTAACAAAATTACCGTAACACATTATTCTTAATTAATTTTATTATCTCGCCAAATTTTAAAACCCATTGCGACTTGCATATTATTATCTCACCAAATTTAAAGCACAATGGTAAAACCCATTGCGACTGGCATATTTGTTTCGATGGTTTTTATTAATGACCTAACTTCTAAATTATGCTTAATGATTTCGAAAATATTGATTAATAATAAAATATTATGATTTGAAAGAATAAATATTATAATAATAGGATATTAAGATTTATTTTATATATATATATATATATAATATAGAAAAATTTCAAAAATACTAATTATAATAATAAAGTATAAAGATTTAAAAAATATAAATTATAATAATAAAATATTATGATTTTTAAAATATTAATTATAATATTAATAAAATATTAAAATTCATAATAATGTATTAAATATATACAATAATAATAAAGTCTGTGTCATATATACTGAATAATAATAATAATAAAGTTAATATATATGTAATATTTTTTAAATAAATACATTATAGATTTAGATTTAATAAATATATAATATTTTTTTCAATAAATATATTTAATATGTAGATATAATAATCATAATTATATTGAGAGACATCAAATTTAGTTTAAGTGATATCATATTTAGCGTTTATATTTCACCAATTTTGTTGTAAACTACATACTTCTATAATCACAAAATAAATTAGGATGAAATAAATTTAGACTATAATATAAAGAAAAGAAGCCCTCTAAAAGTTGGAAAACTTGGTTAGAATCCTGCGATATGAAACTTAAAAAACCAGTGATTTGTGCTGATTAAATCGTTTTTTCTGAACATCTAGATGAATTCAGCACCCTGGAAAACCCACGATATCCAAATTATGCAGGATTAATACTGTTATTTGAGATTCTACAAAGCTAAATCGTAGAAGTTTTAGACAACTCTCAAAGAAAATGTTGAAATTTAAATTCTACATCATTAAACCAATCAATTCCAATGCATTCGTCTCATGGATAAAGTGGCCACATTTAGCTTAGTTATTGGAAATACAAGATTATTTTCTCTACTCTTATTTTTGGACATGTTACTAGATCCTACAACCAGAATGCTGATATTCTCTCCAAGCTAGGATTGAATTGTGGATAAGGGGAACTCCATTTCTTTTATTTTGATAACTATGTCCTGTAGAAGGAGGGTGCTTTTTGGATCTATTACTAAAACGCCCAGGACTAGTCGGAATGGGTAGAGCAATTTTAAAAATGACGATCTGGATAGTTTTAAAAATGAGCAATTAATTTAGTACAGGAAATCTGTAACATACCCTTTAAGTTGGAAAACATTTTGTGTTTAGAAACATTATGATAACTTTTATTGTAAAGTTTGTATTGGACAAATGTCCAAGGATGACTGTAATTTGCACAATATATTATTATTTAATAAATAAAATAGGAGACAAACACCTAAGAGGATTGTTGAAAGAGTGGTTATTGATCCACTAGGTGGAATGGAATCTGGGGTAGAAGGCAATGGACAAGTGGCATCATCATGATGCAACTAACTAGTTGTTGGTATGGGACAACTCCCTTGAAATGTGGTCATAGTGCTCTGAAAGATGGGACTGGAGCTTGAGGCTCATTTATTTCAAACTGACCACTAAAAGACCTTGGCAGTCTATATAATAGCCATCAAATATTGAACTGAGGTTCATCAATTTTCCTAACAAGGAAATTTACCTTGGGGTTTTGCTGTGTTTGCACCCAAGAGATTTGATGAGGGGATATGTTGTTGTTGATCATGTTGTGAGTCTATCAAACTCTTATTGAGTTCAGGAGGTTGATGCTGAGTGGAGAAGGCATTTTTCAGGAGGTTGATATCAAGTGGAGAAGGTATTTTTGAGGGCCTTGCTTCTACACAGATTCCACCCACTCACTGGATCAGTAATCAGGCTCGGGGGTTCATTAGAAGTCAGCAGTTGAGCCGCTTCTTCTGGAGAAGGTTGGAAGGAACAGTCCTCCTTGGGTGTTTGTCGGCCCTATTCTCATTTACAGGTTTCACTATCTTATCTATTTTCAGTTCTGTTATGTTTAAAATTGTTTCTATTTTTATTTTATAAGATTATTACAGTTCTTGTGTAAATTAATAATTCTGTATTTATGAGAAGTGATTGAATAAAATAGTTTCTGTATTTTTCCCCATGCAAAATGGAATAGCATCGTACTCTAGTACAGAAAACAAGTTAAGATAGGCATACTGCCATGATGATGAATGTACCAGTTTATATACTCTGTAAATCAATTGCTAAATGTCGAAAGGGCTTCTGTTCTATATTTCTGTTCATTGTATTTACTAATGTGTCAAAATACAGTTGCATATTCATTTCCGCATATAGTACACTGTTATTTTACTATTGCTGAACATTATCAAACATCATCTATTCTATACAGAGAGTTGCTTTGCATTAAACCCTAGCATTCAACAGAACTCGTATACCATTATTTTTATACAGCATTCAAGAAAATGAACAAACACTTATCATTTATTTATCAATGCATGCATATCATTATATTTTCATTTATCCGATTTCTATAATCTTTCGTTTCACAAAGTACACAATAGCCGAGACGGTTAAACATTCACTTGTCAACTACATTTCATATTTAAAACCCTAGTTTATTTATTTTAACAACAAAATACTCTTAGCCATGACATGTCTCTAGGTTGAAACCCACCTCGTTGAAAACGAAACAAGTAACACAAAATTTTTACACATCAACGAAACATTTACAAACCGAATCCTTCCCTAGTCACGGCCATCTATCCATTGATAATGGAAAACCATAGCTTCATCTCTAACCATTTTCATTGTACAGGATTCTTTCCATAAATTTTATTATAGGGTTTCACAGTACATACAAGAAAGGATAGCATAGAAGAATCAACACCTAGATACACGATATTGTTTTACACCAAAGATAAACGCAGAAGGCTGCTAAAACACAGGTTCTTTTCATTAACAAGTTACCAGCATATTTAAGGTTAGGTTCAAGGGCCAAACCCCCAAACAACTAAACTACTTACAACTCAACGGACTCTACAGTATCAAGTACTGGGTCTTTTCCTACAGCCGAGAACAACAACACAATGATTACATGACAAAAGAACTAATTCATTTATCCAATGACCAAAACACATTGCCAATGCCCAGAGGCATTTAAAAACTACAAAAATGGCCGAGCCATTAAAAAAATCCAAACGATTTACAGTCAACAACTCATGGCTGGGTTGTTACCAGGTTTACATTTACAAATAAACAACATCGTGTGACCACGATGGATGCCAGTAGCCCATCAGTGAAATGGATGAAGCCAGGTTCGCAAGATTTATGACAAGAGCACCTACAAGGGTTTTTTGCCACCGAGGCTTACCAGTGGAGCGAGCCACAGCCTTCCACGAAGCACTGGTTTTCTGCAATTCCCAGATCAAAGACCTTCACCTGTCAACGAAACATTGCAAATAGATTAGGTTCTTTCCATTGTAATTCACGCTAAAGATTGAAACGGGAAAGAAACATATCAATGTATTCACAGGGCTAGTATTCACCTTGCTCATTTTGCAGAAGCTCGAACACCGGAAAGACCGAGAACTAAACTCAAATTCAACCTAACAGCTGAAACCAGCAAACCCTCATTCAATGACTACCATTACAGTTGCAAGATGAGCCACTCAAACACACGCTATCAACCTTTAAATCTAAGATATCAACCACGAAAACCAGAGGTTCACCATCGAATTTGGGCAAGGAAGTCCACAGTTTAATAGAAAACAAAACCCTACATTCAAGCAGCTTGGCGGCCGTTTCCCAGAGCCAACTCCTCCCAAATGAATGCGAAAATAGTATGCCAAGGAGATTAACGATGCATCGGTTAGGGAAAGTCACGAAAACCTAGATCGTACTCCAAGTGATGGCAGAGATCAAGGCAACTAGGATTCCCGAAGTCCAAGTTATGTGTTCACAGGACAACATTAACTACAACCTAAATACAATATCCAGCGTGGAGGCAAGTCACACCAACAACACTTACGAATCACACATTCCACCATTAACATGTTTTGCACCACGTGAACCACAAGACCCGAGACCAACCAACTGGACAAATCACAAGGATGGCAGATGAATGCATCAAGGACTCAGTGCATTTCAGACTAACACGTAGAACAATACCGGAGGATAGTTAATATCCCTACTGATTGCATTTACGCACAATGTTGACCTTTCGTATCACACATCATACAGTACCACAGGGCATTTAATTGCCAACCCTTTCAACGTTAATGCCAAGACGACGACCTGTGAGGGTTACATTACACGTATGTTAACATTACAATGAAATCATTGCAAATCAATACATTATCGATGCATTCAATCATATATAGATTCTACACCTTAGTCACCTGTGATAAGGTTCGGTTATAATTCGATATGATGTGGTTTGTATATCATATAATTTAACGAATAATAACATTGTATTATTTACAACAAAGCTATTGCCAAATCATCGTAATGTTCATTGATCCACACCTTATAGAGTTGAGACCATAGTTCCCTTGTAATATTTCGATAAGACATGAATTGCAATACATATAATATTATTGTACTATATATAATGCAAATCATATTACATGCCATTCATAAGATTTGAATATCATTGCAATTAAAACATAATGGTAATAATAGTTACAATTGAAGAAGACGGGGGTTGATAAAAATGAAGACGCAAGGCGGATCTTCTCTGCGGCTAGGGCACAAACCCTAGCCGCCTCTCTCTAGTTTTCCGTTTGTAGGGACGCGGTCTTCTCTGGGATCGTTCTCGCCTCCATTGCTTGCAGAGCCACAGAGCCTGCGTTTTTGCTTGCCTGCGTTGCTCGCCCTGCTGCGCCCTTGATTGCTGGAGGTCGCCGCCTTCCATGATGGCCCCAGATCCGTTTGCTGAGATGGAACAAGACCCTTTGGAAGCTTTCAAAGCTTTAGTCCGTTCGGCAGGACCTAAAGCCAAGCCTTCTCTCTCGTCTAAGTTTGTTAAGAAGATGGAGGAGATCCCCTCTCTCGAGCTATCTCCAGAAGAGCCATGCAATCTTGCCCTCCTTCTAGCAAAAAAGGCCCTCATCGGAAAGTTCACGGGGCTATGGCCTAGCCCCAAAACGGTGGAGGCTTGGATGGAAGAACGCTGGAAATCGCTGATACATGGAAACGTTTCTCTGTGTGCAGTAGGCAGGGGCTTTTTTGTTTTTAGCTTCTCTAGCAAAGAGGATCGAGATCTAGTTTTCAGATCTGGACCCTATTTCATGGGGCCAAGGGGGCTGTTCTTAGCCCCCTGGACTCTTGATTTTAATCCCGGAGCTGAGATCACCGCAGCCCCTGTTTGGGTTAGGCTGCCTCATCTCCCCCTGCATCTATGGGGAAAAAGTTCTCTGGAGGACATTGGAAATAAGATTGGGCGTTTCCTGGACAGTGTGGAGCCGAAAGGGGATCAATTTACCTGTGCTCGTGTTTGTGTTGAGGTTAACCTCGAGAAAGGACTCCCGGAAGCCATTCATCTCTCCCTGGGGGAATGGCGCCATATCCAAGAGCTGGACTACGAGCAGATCCCTTTTAAGTGCCTTCGGTGCCATACTTATGGTCATTTCGCAAAATGCTGCCCCAAAGCCTCAGAGGTGGCGGAACTAGTTAAAGAAGATGACTTTCAGCCAGTAACTAACCGGTGAAGGCACCAAGGCGAAAGGAATCACTAGCCCAGGTTCCGAAGGCCACTCCTTCAGTGGGGGCAACTCTTGAAATTAAAAACAGCTTTGAAGCACTGCAAGAAGAAGAAGCCCTAGACCCTGAAGCAACAACAGTTATGGAAGACCCTCCGGTAGATGAAAGAATTCCTGATCCTGCCCTACCTGGCTCAGTAGATGTGAAGGAAGCCAGGGCTTCAGATCCTGAACCCCCTGCCCCTGCAGGTCCGGCTGTTTCAGTCCCGTCCAGCGGCTCTGTGGGAACTATTGAACCTGAAGACATTTCAGTCCCGTCTCCACCCCTTACCAGAGGGCAAAGGACCAACAAGGCACGTAGAGAAAAGGAGATGGCTTCCAACATCTCTTTTGGATCTCAGAAAAAGCTGGATCCCTACTTTAAGGGGCATTCATCCCCATGAGTCTAAATGCTTTGCTTTTGTCTTCTACTTTGCTCACAGTTTGTGAGAATTTACCCTTGTAAGCTCCTTTTGTCATTTTCTCGAATTAGCTCAAGAAACAGATGGGATTTGTCTCCCAAGACTTTTACAAGAAGGTTGGCAGCACTGTTAGAGGTCACCAACCTTCTTCAGATTTGTAACATTTTGATTCTGGTTTGCCAGAACGCCGATTAATGCATCCTAACCGTTCTTGTCAAAAAAAAAAAATAGTTACAATTGAAAGAACTATAATATTATTGTGTGTGGACAATTATTGACATATCAAATAAATAACGATAGATATTATGCATTGCAACCATAATATTAGTCCCAATAATGCTAGTAATTCATTACATTGGTAACGATGATAGCATTAGGACAAACACAAGGACGGTATTAATTTGGTGATAAACGAAACCACCTCCTATCGATACACTTTGGATAACTGTTAAAGTTGTTAGACATCGAAGGAATATTTTTATATTTTACGCAGAACCTCATCGAATTCAACCAACTTCATGTAATTCTATATTGTTTTACATAGTAATTACAGCCACTAACTGAAATGTCCTATTAACATTGTTTTTACATTGATGTCGATATTTTGAAAAGAAACCAGGTATTCATCTAATACTTGCAGATATCAGAACTTTAAATGAAATTCCACGATTCACCATTGAGAAAGAGGGTAAACAGTTACATATAGAAAACATGACGGAAACCAAATAAATATGGGTACAACACTGTGATATAAATATTGTAGATCTTCTTTGATAAATTGTTGATTTCTTTCGCAACCTTTTATTTCTTACCTGTCAATCTGTCACAAGTACGAATTCACATGCTTTAGCACGAATGCTAAGTAAGCTTCGGGGCCTCCGAAGAACCCCTTCATTAATCAAACAAAAGTACATTAGTCAATCAATCAATTCAAAATCTATAAACAGCAGCAGAAGTGATATGTAACAGCACAGTTAAATATAGATAACATTTCATGCATTATTCTATTCCGCATTATTAAATAACATTTATTGTCACATAGAAAAGTTTTAAATTTTTGCGATTTTCCATGATGTTACAAAATCTCCATTTACTGAAATTACAAAAATGTGAAAATAACAATTCGAAACATGAATTTCAAAAGTTTTAGACCCAAAATAACTGATCAACAGATTTTGGATCCAAAATCACAAGAAAAACAGGGCGTTTTGGTTGTCTCTTATTGTACATAGGACTGACAAGAATACAATAATCAATCTATCTCTTATTGTACATAGGACTGACAAGAATACAATAATCAATCTATCAATAATAATAACCCGGCAGTGTGACCTCACCTCATTGATTTTGGAGTTTGCAACATGAAACTGTTACCTCACATAGTACAGAACAGGGGGAGCATTTATTCAATGACAATACATTGTGGATGTCAGTCGAGGACAATAAGAATCCGGGCCGGTCCGGCCACCTGACTACAATTGGTATTGGTAACGTATGATCTGAGGGATGGACCCCAGATTCTCTGGATATCTACGTACAATAACAACAAATCCCAACTTTACAGGTTTTGTTTACGTAAAACGAAATTCTACAATAATCTTGATGACTGATGAATCCCAAGACGATTCTATATGTACTTCCCAAGTGGGTGAATTTACTTGAAATATGATATCTATTATTTACTTGAAATATGATATCTATTATCGACAATCAAATGGCGTTGCATATACAGGAATCCGTGGCAATTTGCAGAGTTGAAATCACACGATTTGGGTGGATTCGAATATGTTGCCACTGCAACTCAAGTTAAGATTACAGATTTATATTCATCAGATTGAAGGACAATCTGACAACAATTTATCCATCTCTTTAAAGTGTGCAATAAGCACACTGCAGCAGTGTATTTATTACTACTGCTTGCGAAACCATTTTTTCGCCATTGATAGAGTTTGAAGGCTTACTTTTAAAATGAAATGCTCGGCTAAGGTTCTTGGCCATCAATATCCACTTGCAACAACATTTTAATGCTGTTAAATGTAGTTATGGGATGGATTGATCAACTATTTATATCCTTGTTGCAGCAGCATAATATATTTCTGCAGCAGTAACTTGACATTATGCTGTTACAGATTTGATCAGGCTTGGAATTTCAAATTCTAACTGTCTGTCAATTGAAAATTTGATGATGGGAAATATTTTAGGTGCTTGTCATTTAAGGTTTTAGGCAAGTCAGTAGAGTGTCAATCAAAAGGTGCCGATCATTTGAGGTGGTTTTATGTAAGTTAGTAGGTGACTGCTATACATTGGGCTATACATTGGAGGACACTAGTATTAAGTATATAGATAAAGGAAAATAAATATAACAATCATTCCTCCCAACCACCCAAACTACATCCAATGAACCAATTCATATCATCATTTTCATCAACTCCAGACTTATTTCATATATATAATATACTAACAACCAGTTGACTGGGCTCAAGGAATAGAGCAGCTCATATGAGTGCCTAACAAGCCGTATAACCCCAGTGGCTAACATTTTTTCAAGCTCTTTCTCAACAAGAGGGGCTAACTTCTGTTAGCTTAATAATGACTACTCCGCATCCAAACTGATTTCCGCCTCAGCCCATCTTAGGCTCTCTGACATTATAAACATAAAGTACGTGGCAGAATTTACATTTTCATCCGATAAAATTTTAATACACTTGTTTAAAATTTGAATTTATGATTTAAAGGCTGTACGAAGTTGGAGAGCTCAAGCTTCCTCATGTGCGTTAAAGGGCACTTTGAGCTCTAATGATGTCATGATAGACGGATTTTACAGAGGCCCCTCTCCTAGTGGATAACCGTCAAATCTACCTTTCAAATATAAAAAAACAAAACGCCAAATTCTAGGCCTGGCGGTGATGTGGATAGTTGAAGTGATCCAACTATCCACATCTTTGTCCCAGCAACATAAAATACCGACCTGTATTACATATACTAAAATTTAAATCCAAGCAACAGCATTATTAAATGTACTGCACTGCTGCTTTGATGCATATCATTTACCATTACGAAGTTAAGATATGTCAGATTTCTAATCTAATAGTGTTTGATGGACAAATCGCCTTGTGCCGAGCAAATTGCCTGTCAAATTCCATACTTTGAATTTTAAACCTATTAAATAACAGTGCGACGTGTGTATACCGTATGTAAAATAGTTAAAGTTATTTAATTAGAGACCTGAACAACTTGTCTACCTGCAAAATTCCTGTGTATACCGCATCATGCATTTACAAGAGTGATTTGATTAAAGACGAACAACTTATCTACCTGCAATTTTGCTGTACATGCAATAAAACATGAAATAAGTTTTGACTTGTGTTGTTGATATTTTTTTAATGCCAGTTTATAACTATCCAATTCTTGCAGTCTCTGGAGGGTATTAACGTAATCACAGCAGTAGTAGGAGTGATCAAAATTGAAAGATTTCCAGCCATTTCGAATCGATTATTTTGGGTCTCTGGAGGGTATTAACGTAATCTGAGCAGTAGTAGGAGTGATCAAAATTGAAAGATTTCCAGCCATTTCGAATCGATTATTTTGGGTCTTTCTAAAAGGATAAAACTCATTTAAAAATGAAAATTCAAAAATCTTTGTTAAAAGAGTGGAATTTTCAAATCCATTTGATAAATATTATAAAATTTGAAAAGAAACTTTACATTTTAAACCACCCATTAAAATTCTACTCTAAGTATATATTCTTAGTTGATTAATGATTATTGTATCTTTAATATTATATGAGGATAGATGTGAATTTCGATCAAGGTCCATGCTTGAACAATCCTTTGCATTTACAACTAATATCATTTGTATTTTTTTGAGTTCTCATATTTTCAAACTAATAGGCTATAAGCGTTAGGATTTCAATCATTCTCCCATGTGATTTCGATGGAATTTGGCATAAATTTTGAAGGAATTCTTAAAATTCCAAATAACAATGTTTAAATTCTAAAATATGGATGCTTTGGCAATTTTTGAGGGTGATGAATCCACTTATGAATTCAGAATCACAATTTAAACAACGCAACATTTGAATTTCTTATAAAAAAAACCTCGTCGAATTACGGCCAAAAACTCATCTGGAAGTCGAAATCGTCCCATTTTGAGACTTATTTTATTCCCATTATGATCTACCTTCTACATTATTATATCCATTAAACAATTCAGACCCACACATTCATACCGCCATATTGAGGTATCCACCATTTTAAGTTTCACTTAATGAAATCTTTGTAGAGAAGCTTGGAAACATTGTTTTTTCCTAATCCCCACTTGAATCCATGTCACTTGAATCCATGTGTTATGCACATTATTGATCTTTCTTGATATGAGAATTGCCATTACATCCACTATCCAATGTGTTTGAATCTCACCCTCTACATAATGTCATTCAAGTTGTTATACTTTTCTCTATTCTTGGCTTTGCAAAACACCAAAGCAATGGGGTCTGAATGTAAATTGTAACATTGGAAATTGATTAGCAAGATTAACTACAAATATGTGGCTTAGTGACAGTTTTGAAGAGTAAAGAATAAATAATGAATGAATGAAAAGAAATGGGATCATCTCTCTTTCTTGATCATGTTCACATATTTTATTTATAAACTTTTTTAACATGTTGGTTCATAATTTTTTTGTTGCATTAGTAACGCTATATGTTTATGTAATATCAACCATCCCTTGGTTATGGCATTGATATTTAATATTTGATTATTATTTAAGAAGTTTTACATTAGTATCTTGACAACTAAGTATTTAATTAATGCATTAAGGATAAAAAAACACATTTAATACTTGAATCTAAATCTCAAACCTTTTGTAGGTTTGGTCAAAGGTAATTGTATAATGCATAATTTTGCTTTGTTGCAATTTATTACATCATTCTCCTTTTCTCCATCTTTATCTATCACACTCTTTCAATTTCTTCTTGTTGTTTCTAGCAATATCCATATCACTATACTTTAAGTGCCGAATATATCTATGATATGTATCATTTGTAGTATTAAAACAATAATTTTTATCCATGGGTGTTCTTAAGTAAGCTATGGAGAGTAACATAATTGTTGACCCTAGAGGTGCTTTCTACATCTCTAAGTGAATGAGGTGTGTCACGTTGTCACATGTCGGTTCCAAATTAAAATTGGCTATATTGTAAAATACATTTATATAAATACACATTGAATTTCAATTTCAATTTCCATTCAAGCATCCCACATTTTAAATAAATCTTTTCATAAACACTTACAAGACAACTAAATATTTGTGTATTAGTTAGTCTTGCCTTGATCTACAAGAGAGACATATATTCATACATATTAAGAATAATTGTTGCCTATTTGTAGGATTTATGTGTTGTTGTTTATGATTCCAAGTTGGAATAGTTGGCAAGTGGATGAATATATTGGATTATGTATTGTTAAGTTAACAATAAAACAGTAAGTTAGATATTAGTTTTGTGATAATTGCAAATTAATCAATAATTGGGTAAATGCCAAGCATTTTATTTCATAATTAATTAATTAATGCAATTTTAAGTATTTGTAGGATTTATGTGTTATAATTTACAACATGAAATAGTTGGCGCCTGGACCATTAAATTTGGGTAAATAACTATTTTACTTCTTAATTAATCAATGGATGCAACTTTTTGCCTATTTGTAGGATTTTTTTTCCAAGAAAAAAGTGTATTTTCATTCAAGTCAGAGAAAAAATACATTCCTCAGTGTCGTTCAGCAGTAAGTCTATCAAAAAATAATGTCGACTGACAGTCGAGAGAACTATAGCCGCCTTAAAGCTGGGATATTCTAGAATACTACCGGAAAAAGGAAGTTCCACAAAACTTCCAAATGCTTCAAATATCAAAGAAATGAATGATCTGAGAATTCATGGTAGTCCCCCCTTGAAATTCTTCCAAATGAAGAGTGCTCTGATGCAACAGTAGGCCCTGTTTGGACAGAGAATCGGCTGCCTCATTGAATTCACGCATGATGTGCTGGAAAGGGATGTAATGGAAAGATTCTCGAATTGTCTGTAACTACTCCACCAAATATATCAACCCAACATGAGAAACTTTGGCTAGGCCCTTGAGAAAATTAACCACTAATTCCGAGTCACCCAGAATCTACACACTGAGAACCCCCTTCCTGAAAGCCACCTTCAACAGGTAAAAGAGGGCTCTAAACTCTACCTGATTGTTTGTCTCGGGTACAAAACCACCACACCTTTTATAAAAGTGTTGCCTATCCAAGAAGATTAAAAACCCAATACCATTGACCTTGTTTCGATCTTAACTTGCCGCATCGAAAAAATCCCATGGGAAGCTTTCATCTACAACAGGGGGATCCAAAATTCTCATGGATTTAGACTCAATCTCCAGTTTGTAGAATGAAAACAAAGCAACAGATTGAGCAACCACCTGCATAGAAGAAAAAGTCGTATCCCTGAAAATAACAACATTCCTTGCTATCCAAATCCCCCAAGAAACAATAATGGGCAGAACTCTGAACGATGCAGCCTCCTTTGTCTAGAAGAAAAACTTAAAACACAGCTCCACCAACAGGCCTTCCCACCTAACTGGGGAACTCGATTACCTACCCACATCCAACTAGACTTCCTTAGCATAATCACAGACCACGAACAAATGATAGACCGACTCTTCACATACCCGCAGAGAGGACAAAACCCAGGCCCTTAAAAGCCGAAACTTTGTAATCGATCCCAAGTCAGAACTCTATTGTTTAGCATAATCCAAAAATGGAGAACACTTTTAGGGGGGCCTCTAATTTTCCAAAATTCCTTCCACCACCACATGCTATGATGCACAACAAGAAGTAAAGATTCATAACCCAATTTCGCATAGTACAAACCTCCTTTGTGATTAAAACACCAACGAAGATCATCCTCCTCCCTGTTGATGCCAATATGACCCTTTTCCATAGTAGCGACAAAAGAGTCCAATCTAGTCTCCCAGGACCCTCATAGACCCATCTCCTCTACTGAGATCCAAACCTGCTTCCAGACGTCAATTCCATCTAGCTTAGCAACTTTATCAAAGTGGCTACACCCCTGCTCTGAAGATGATCTATGAGCCCTGCCAACAAGTGACTCTCATTTGCAAGACCCTGGATGGAATCACACCCCAACCTTACCAATCTACCATTCCCAACCTTCCATACCAAATGGTGACCAATAATTGAGAAGGCGTTAGATAGAGCTCTCCACTGCTTAGAACTCTTGGTGACTGATTTCTCCCTACACCGAATCCAATCCATCATAGAGTCTGGAGCAATATATTTGGCCACCAAAATTCGCTTCCACGAGCTTTCCTTCTTCAAGAAATTCCATAAAGATTTTGGTGCTAGGGCCTTGTTGAAAACAAAGAATTTTTTAAGACCCCAACCCCCCATACTTTTAGGAGCAGCTATAACCTTCCAGCTAACCATATGAAAGGTCTTTCCTTCCTTGTCATTCCTCCAAATAAAATTAAAACAAAGCTTCCTAATAACATTTAAGGTCCCCATGAGAATCTTCGCCAACAGATGCCAATAAATAGGAATAGCCTCTAACACTGACTTGACAAGGACAAGCCATTCTCCCCTAGACATCCAATGATTACACCATAAATTGACTTTACCTACCACTCTCTCTTCGAGCCAACTCCAATCATTTTTTCTGTATTTGTTAGGCTTCGTATTGAATCCTAAATAGGGTATTCCTTCCTCCATAGAATTGCATTCAAATGGAAAATGACCGCTCCAAAACTCCTTGGATCCCACATGATTTTCCAACATATAAAGAGCAAATTTATCAATGTTGATCTCCATTCCCGTAGCCCTGCAAAAACACTCCAAAATAGAGTCCAGTCTCCAACACTCAGAAGCAACATGTCTATAGAAAATAAATAAATCATCCATGAACATAAGACGAGTGAGAGTCTCCCTTCCATTGAACGAGATTCCCCTTAAGTGCCTTCTATTTCATTAAAAAAGTATGGATCTATTGATCCCTTCAATGACTAGGAGAAACAAGTATGGGGAAAGAGGACAACCTTTTCTAAGCCCATTGGAAGCCTTAAAGAAAGGATAACTAGAACCATTGATAAGCATCGCAAAGACAAGGGAGGTCACACACCCCATTATCCAATTAGTCAGATCTAGGTTGAACCCAATGTGAAGAAAAACAACCTAAGAAAGATCCAGGAGGCCTTATCATAGGCTTTAGATAAATCAAGCTTTATGGCTGCCACCTGCAAATTATGAATCTTAATAGAGTGAATTCCTTCCTGGGCTACGCCCACCGCCTCATGAATGAGATGCCCCTTTAAAAATCCAAAATTTTCCATTGACATATAACCTGAGAGAAAAGGATTTAAACACACAACTAGAACTTTAGCATGATCTTGTACACCCCATTACAAAGAGAGATAGGTCTGAAATCAACAAAGGAGATAGGCCTATCCTTGTTAGGAATTAAAGTTATAAAGGTCGAATTGATAGCCTCTGGAATCATTCCAAATAGTCTCACCTCTTCCACCACCTTAATTAGATCATCACCAACCAACTAAAAAAAGTCCAGGAAAAACTCTGGAGGCCAGTCATCCGGACCAGGGCTCTTGTCTTTGTTGAAACAACTAAAGGCACTTGAAATTTCATCTAATGTCACAACCCTAAAGAGATCCTCACTCTCCTAAGAAGTCAACATTCTAGGGAATTTCTCAATAACCTACAACATCCCTAATATCATGCTGAGCCTATTCAAAATACAAATCTTGGAAATAAGAAATTGCTTCCTCCGCCAAACCAAAGAAACCCATGACAAAATTTCCCATTGAGTCTTGAAGATCCCATATCATGTCGACATTCTTGCAATGAGAGGCCATCTTCTGAAAAAAATTGGTATTAGAATCCCCTACTTCCATCCAAAGTGCCCTACTCTTCAGTCTCCACTCCATCTACTTATCCTCCAAAAGCTTATGTTTTTAATTTTCCAAAATAGTTATTTCTGCCTTCATATATTCCACAACAAACAAAACATGGTCTAAATTGTATAGATCCTCTAGCCTCTATTCAACTTCCAATAATATTCCATCCCGAGAGATCCTTCTGCCCGAATTCCACTCCTGCATTTTACTCTTAAGGACTTTTAAATTCTCAGACAACTGACTTGAGGCTCAGCCTGGGGAGTTTCAACCAGCTAAAATTGAACTTAAAAGGCCCTCTAGGTTTGACCTCTGACGCCCCAATTTCAAGATAAATGGGAAAATTATCCGAAAACAAGCAAATCCCTACCCAAGACCTGAACAAATAGATGCCTATCTTCAAATAAATCAACATTCATACAAACTATATCCAGTCTTTTGGAAATACCTTGTTCTCCTGCATGCTTGTTGGACCAGGTAGGCTTGATTTCCACAGGATTAACGTCAATCCATCCATGCAACTTGAAAATCCCCCTAAAATAAACAACACTTGAATATTCACGGGCTTGACAGCCCCAAATCTCGTCCGCTCTCAGGGTTAGGTTCAAGTCTCCTCGCATAATCAGAGAATAAGCCTTGTAGCATTTTTTCCCTAAAAGAGAGGACCATAAATCCATCCTTTCATTATAGGGGTCGTAAATACTAAGAAAAAGAAAGGTCTAATCCAATTCGAGGCTATGAGATTTCACTCCCATGACCGAATTCCCCACAAAAGAATGTAACACCCTCAAATTTATAGAAATACAAATACATGAGACCAAGATTCTAGAATTCCCACATGCATCAACAGCAAAAAAACCCATTGACGGAAACAACTTCTCCAAACGTCTAACTGAATCCGATCTGATCGCCATAGTTTCTTGGAACATTGGAATATCAAGACTTTCTACCTCTACCAAACGCTTGAGGGATAGAAGTATGGCTTGTCCTCCCAGGACACGAACATTGATAGAAATAATCTTCATCAAGAGCCCCCCTCCTAGGGTCTTCCTGCTCTAATTACCCCTAATAACTTTAACTGTCTACCTTGAGAAATTTCTCTCTTCACCTTCTCCTTGGCCTGGAACATATGGGACTTTCACCATGCTTTCCCAAAAATAATGTTCTATGTCTGCTCCATACCGATTACCTCTACCACGGCAGATCCTTTTACATAGGAATGTAAAAAGTACGGGCCGCTACTACCACTACCAGACAAAATTTCATAGCCTCTTGATTCTAACTTTAGACAGACAATAGAAGGTGATGCCTTTTTCATCCCCTCTGAGTGCTCCTTTCTTGATCCATCTAAAAGTGATGGCATTTTTTCAACCACCACAGGTATACTTCCTTCCCCTGAAATTTCCATCGCCTTGCATGCTGCATCCACGCCACCCTTGCCTACATCTGAGGCCCGAGTGTCCCCGTCACCTTTTTACCACTTTGTTTCCAGAGATCAACATATTTTTCCATTTGACTGCATGAGAGCTCAAAGCCCTCCATTAGGTTCACGAATTCGGGAAATTTTTCAGCCTCTTCAATTGGTTTAGTGGAGATAACTTCATCCCTAATGATCTCGGCCAGTGGAACCTCCTTCAACATTGGGGAACGAGATATCTCCGCACCAACCTCCGCTTTCAGGTATTGCAAAATGCTTTCATCCCCCTTTGGAACTTCTTTTCTTTTCCATATTTTCTTGATAAAATGTAGATTATAGTCCTCCGCCACATGCCCATATAAATGGCACCGTGCACATATAAAGGGAACATTAAGATAGTATAAGGGTTGGGAAAAAAATTTCTCACCTCCATCCAGATCTATTGATTCAAATAGACACTGGCTCGCATCCACTTCCATGAAAATTTTGGTTGCATATCTTCATTGAGTGTTGAATAAGTCTGCATCCACCACTATGAATTTGCTAATGGCATCCTCGATGGCCTTGAATCCTTCGTTAGACAATAATTCCAGGGGTAAGAAAGGCATTTTTACCCAAATTGGAAAGGAAGCAAGAGAATCCTTCCTTGGATCAAATAAGGGGTGCCAATGCTTAAGTGCTAATGGACATTTCCCAAATAACCATACATGATGAAGTATAGATTCGTCGTTCGCCACCGACTTGAACTCATATCCCATCCAACCTCGAGGCAGGCTAAAAACTTCATGAAGGGAATTAACAACCAGGGTCCATGAATCTTCAACACATTTCTTAACCAAATATTTCGAGAAACACCTCCCAATAAACACTATGGAGGAGAATTTAGGGATCTCCATCACCTAGATATCCCTACCTACCACCATCTCTTACCAACTCCTTTGGACTCTAATAATTTCTTTCAATGGATTCCCGTTGCCTCATAGCTTCGAGAAGTAGAGCGTCGAGTAGACCTAACAGTAAACCCTTCCAGCTCTAACCTCTATAATCTGCTTCCAATAAAATGACCTCCCTTAGGGTCTGTCGCTAAAGGTGAAACCTCACAACCTTCCACACCTGCATCATTGTGGCTCTCATGCGACAGCAAGGAAATATGGGGACTACCCTGACTTGAATTCCCAAATCGAGAAATCATACATGTCACTTCATAATTTTAATTAACTATCCGTCGAGCCCACTTCTTCAAATGGGGTGAACCCATCGACCTCATTGCAAAAGTGGAAGTCGTACCGCCCACTTCCGCCTTCTCCAACCATGATTATGCCTCTGGACCACCATTTGAAGTCCTCAAATGATGCCCCCCCACAAGTTCCACCACCAACGAAAAAGTAGTTACCTCAGCAGAGGTATTGTCTCCCACATGCATGAGCTGATCCGGTAGAGAACCAAATCTGGGAAAGGGACATGGATTTGAAAATCCCAACGACTTCCTTTCAACCTCCATAAACCCCCAACTAAAACTTGCACGCCCTTCGCTCCATTCCAACGGGGAACCATCCCCCCTATGGAACCCTGACGAGAAAAAACTTCATGATCTGACGAAAAGATACTGGTTACTTGACCATAATTGTCATAGTAGTTTACTAGGGTGTCGCAAACTTCCTCCATCAATCCAAACCCCAAGGCTAAAGCCCTTAGAACCAGCTACAAACCCTAATATCCATTCCACTTTTCATCAACAACCTTAAAAATCAATGATTTATGTCTTAATTTGAACAACTATATATTTAGCTTGTTATCACATTTGTAGGATTTACGTGTTATACTATACAATTTGTAAAAGTTGGCACTTATAATGGATTAAGTACTTTTAAGTTAATAATAGAACAATGAGTTAGATATTAGTTTTTGGTAAGTAACTATTTTACTTCATAACTCATTAATTAATGCAACTTTGACCTATTTGTAAGATATCCAAATTGGAATAGTTGGTGCTTGAATGATTATATCCTAAAATATAGTAGATTATGTACTTTTAAGTTAATAATAAAACAATGAGTTAGATATTAGTTTTGTAATAATTAATAAATCAACATAGATTCATCTTAACTCTTGCTCTATCAAATGCCGAGAGGAATCAAATCCCTTGAGGAAGTTTATGACTCTAAAATGGGGTTTGCATCTCAAGGGATTTGATCTCTTTCATGGCTAGATGGAGCCACAATTAAGATGCATCTATGTTGGTTGTTAAAATCAAATCTATGCATTAGGGATTACATTGTAACTTAAGGGAAATTTTAGGGTATGAGCTAAATTTTTTATGTTTTATTTTCGAAAAGAATATTTATCAATTTTCATTTTTTTCTAAAATGACTCATCCAAATTCTAGATGATAAAAATATTTTACTTTAAACATTTTCAAAATTGTCCATAAACTATAAAAATCTTTAGAAATTTAAATATTTTTTCAAAAATACCATCAAGTTTTTTATAGTTGGAAATTTAATAATTCTTAAGATTTCCCAAAACTTTGACACTAAGAAAATTATGAATCTTTGAAAATTTCCCTTTGTATGCACTTTTTCCTAGTTTGAAAGAAAACATGAACAATCAGAATCCACAATAAGAATAACATACTTAATAGTTTTGATGACTAAATCTGTTTATCTGTGTTTGTATGGATCTTAGGAAGCTTCAAATTATACATCTTAGCCTAAATAATAAATAATGGATGCAATCATGCTATATGTGCTTGTTCTTAAAGGATATAGAGGGGATAGGCTCTCTTCATGGCTCTAATAATGTTTTAAAATAATTGCCACAATTTGTAATTTATAAAAAGAACAATAATGGTGTAATGTACATTTATTAAAAATGTTATAATTATTATTAATTTCTTTGAAATTAAAGTTTATTTATTTTGTGGTTGACCTTTACGAAAGATAATGACAATATTTTTTTTTAATAAAATGCATACCTAATTTACTCTCCAATTGTATCATTAATTTTATAACTTTTTATCATGAAAGAGTTCAATGAACATTTATCTTCAATTATGGTATTCAATGCAAATTTATTCCCTTACCAGGAACATGAATTGCACTGCCTTTTAAAGCTCCTTGCAGTATCAAATCCATTTAAAAATAACTACTTTGGTGTAGTTTTTTCTTCAATTGCATTTATTTTATTGTAAGTTGAAACATGTAGAGGAAGTGGTTTTACATTTTAAAGCAATTTGTAAGTATGTGGGTGCCCTCAATTTTTTTTATTCGATGAAAGTGTTACATGTGTATCACTTTTGATGAAATTGTTACATGGTTGTTACTTGGGATCCACTAGGTACTTTAATATTAACTTCTTTTCCCTTTTCTTTTCAATCTCACGTGTCACAGTTGATTGATGTCCTTCAGCATGGTAAGACAAATGTATCTAAGGTAAGCAGCTGGATTATAACAATATTGTGGTCTTATGATGATGACATTGATTGTATTTGTGACACTTGGGGTTTGAATGTTTATTTGTTGGGTGGGTGTTTACAGTATAGTTTTTAAGTCAATGGAGTTGTTGGATGGTAGGCTAAGACGAATCACATTGCACTCAATATCATTTGGGTTCAGGAAATCTTTTCTAACATGTTTTCAAATGTCTTCCTAAACAACTATGATTAGGATAATAGTTAAACCAATATCTTGTAGAGGCTTGTTTTTTGCAATATACTTTGGTTTGAAATACATGTGGGTTTTGAGGGAGAAAATAAACCAATATCTTGTAGAGGTTTATTTTCTTCAATATGTTATATTTTCAAACATCTATGGTCATTACGGATAAAATAAAAATGAAAAACAAAGAAAAACTCAACTCAAATTCATAATGTAATGTAAGGGGGACAATATTTATTTTGTGTTAAAATAATGTAAGGGAAACAACGTTTCTTCTATGCAAAATAAACATAAATTTGCATTGTTATATATGTACACCAATGTATTTATTGGAAACCATATGGATAAGTGGTCTTTGATTACAATTCTCTCCTCATAGGAAATCAAACCATGTGATTACATTAAGAGAGATGACCAAGGCACAAAGTTTTGTTATGGAAAAAATGAAGCCTTCTTGCACTTGCACAATATTGAAAACAAGGGTATATTGAATTTTTCTATATTGCATCCACTTGTGACTCTTTGCCTTTCTTCTTTATATCCATTGCTCACTTGGAATACAAGGTGCTCATGAACTCCTCCACCCTCTACTCTTTTCCATGATCCCCCTGTAAAGGTTATGATATCTCTAGATATCCTTAAAGAAATATTCATGGTCTCTCTTTAGAGATATCTTGTAATTTTGTTAATAAGAACATTTTAATGGATGCCACATGGTACATTGTTTTTTTGGAATTTTTATCATTATGAATGTTTTTTAGGTATATATATATATAGTTGTGACATAAAATTGTATAATAAAATTTAGAGGTAAAATTTACATATAATGACGCATAAAAATTGGCATTATAAATTTGAATAAAACGTAAAATGAAAGGTACTAGAAACATATAAACATCATAAAATTTTTATTTTATAGGTAGGGATGATTTTAAATTCCAAGCCTGGTAGTAGGATGGAATCAAATTATTCAAAAACACCTAGTGTGGAGATAATTTGGGATTTGGATCTTTAAAGGGACAATAATCTCCAACATTATCCTTATTTGATAGACAAAATAATTATCATCCAATACTATTGTCGTCGCCATTAAATTTGAGGGAATTCACAAAATTACAAGGCTTTGAAGGGAATTCACACAATCAAAATAGTAGGTATTGAATTATTTGAGAATCCTTACTCACGGGATAATTTGGGATTTGGATATGTTGATGACAATAATATCCAACATTATCTTTATTTGGCAAGCATACTAAACTAAATCTCCAATACTATTGTCATCGCCACTAAATTTGAATTTATGTCAAGGACACTAAAATTGAATTTTTATTATCATTTGAACTGAAAACAAGCATTTGACATGGGAAAAATACATTGTCTTAATAAATAGAAGATTACATTAATTTGAGGATTAATTTTAAAGTAATTTAGTATTTTGGAATTCATCCAACAAATTTTGAAATTAAAAAATACTATAAATTAATTAAAAATGTATTTCTTTAGTTAAACATTTATTCTCTAAATTCTAAGCAAATATAAGCGATGAAATTCAATGTAAATAATTAAATAGTTAAAAAAATTATGATTGTGTTTAAAACATTTCAATTTGGTTTTCCGCGAAGATTGATCTTAAAAATAATTGTTGAATACAAAGACAAAGTTTCATGTGTTTGTGCCATTTGTACTCATTACAATTGTTCAAGCCTCAAGGAGGTAACCCAAGTGGCTAATTTGCCTACCAGAAAGTTAAGAGTCAAATAAGTGTAGTTTGAGGCATGTTGAAGTTGTGGGGGATTTATGCTTTGAGGCTTGATTGTCCTTGGTAGGGAATTACATTGGTGTATACAAGCACTAGAACACCCATGTGATATGGTACACCCATCAAGTACATGAGAAGAAATGATATCCATCCTTGGTCACAAAGTTTTTAAGATTGATCTTAATAACAATTGTCGAATACAAAGACAAAGTTTCATGTGTTTGTGTCATTTTTACTCGTTACAATTGTTCAAGCCTCAAGGAGGTAACCCAAGTGGCTAATTTTCCTACTAGAAATTTAAGATTCAAATAAGTGTATTTTGATGCATGTTGAAGTTGTGGGGGATTTATGCTTTTAGGCTTGATTTTCCTTTGTAGGGTATTACGTTGGTGTATACAAGCACTAGAACACCCATGTGAGATGGTACACCCATCAAGTACATGAGAACAAATAATATCCATCCTTGGTCACAAAGTTGTTAGTATTAATGATAATCAACTCACCAAAGTTCCAACTTAATCTCCACATATCCAAAAATCAATGAATGGGAAAGTTGAAGTGAATGAGAAGATGGATATGTTGGATAAGCAAAAAAAAGCAATAAAGCATAATCTAATCATGGAATTAAGGATGGATGATCTTATCCTTACAAGGGTTTGTGACCTCACTCCAATTACTTCGACAAAGTGTAAATGTGAATATGACAAAAAAAAACATTGGTTGGTTGATTAGTAACAAAACCATATATAATTAATTGAAACAATAAAAATATTTAAAATAATAAATAAATATTATATTAACATAAAAACTCATATAAAAAATCAATGTGAAAAAAATCATATACCACCAAAATGAAAGAAATATACCAATTAAAAATACAATTCAAATATCCTCCCATCTGCATGAAAACTAACTTTAAGTGTGTATTCTCAAATCCATACATGCTCAACAATTCAAAATGATCCCTTAAACAAATGTCAACTACATGTGGGACCAATTCAAAATGAGATTTGAAAAAGGTCATTTAATAGATTCTCTCATCTCCATGAAGACCTCCCTTTAAGTGTGTTATCAAAGCCACACAAGCTCACTAAAATAAAATGAACTCTTAAACAAATGTCAAATACTAGTGACACCAATTCAAAATGATTTATTGAATAAAGATCAATAGATAATAGTTATGAGACCAATTCAAAATGATTTATGTATTGAATAAAGGTCAATAGATAATAGTTATGAGACCAATTCAAAATTATTTATTTGATTTATTGAATAAAGGTCAATTACTATTGCCCTCAGTTTTTCTATCCACGGTGACAATATGAATTGGTCACTCTCCTCCATTCTCAACCCCGATTCTTCAAACACCCATACTTCTTGGCACTTGACATGAAGAGTTGTGGATGAAATTTGTAGAAGGTTCGACCTAGGAGAAGGCCCGACATTGGGTTAATGAGCTCCATCATGTTATCCCCATCGATAAGTTGGAACACATGCATGTGATATGCATGTTGGAGCTATGGGAACAACTTCACATCAATTAAGTTATGATTTATAATCAATCGGTGTACTCCAACTTCCCCTTGAAATACCTATGCCAAAGAACTATGGCATCGATGAGTTCATCATGTATGGCCTCCATTCGCTCTAGTGTGATTGAATATGTATGTTTACCATGATCTATATTATAGGTTCTCTTCTTGCATATATGATTGGTAATACCCGGATTATCTGGTGTACATTTACTTGTGTGTATCTTGACTTGCACATAGGCACTAATGGATTTTTTTGTATGACTCTGACACTTAACCATTGCTTAATTCTCAAAATATAGAATAATTAAAAAGTTATTAGAGTTATGCTTATATAGATTGAATGTATTGAATACATGTCCATGCCCCCCTCAACTTGAACAAAAATGTATTGCATGACTTTCAAAATATATATATCCCAATCACAAATCCAACTATTTACTAGATTTACTGAAAACTATCTGAACCACTTGGTTATGTCTATCAACCCGACACAAATTAATTGTATCAATAGGGTTGATCCTTATTGATTAGATTAAAATAAGCACAGAGGTAACAATAATACATAGTACTCCTTTGAAGGAGTGGTACAACATAACTTGATGGAGGGGTGAAGAGTTTTAGGTGGGTTATATTCACCCACCCTTCCCAGAGTGTTCCATTAAGCTAAGGTAGTTGGACCACATATGATTCCTATATGTATGTGACTAAAAAAAGTCCCATCCAATGCATCTTCAATTGGCTCGAATGCTTGAATTATTTTATATTGTAGAGTGCTACCAAGTCACATTTTTTCGAAATTCATATTTTTGATATGGGGATCATGCCATGCCTTCTACCATGAGTTTTCAACCATTTGGTTTAATTTTCTAGGAATTGGTCCTCTTCAAAGGTCATGATTTGTTTCATGTGGATTTGAATGAAATCCCATTATGACATTCTGGTGGTTTGGGTAGTGATCAACTTTGGGTATCACTAAATTTTGTAGGATCCACTACTTCCCTACCATACACCAAACTAAAGGGTGTAACAAACTTGGTATCCTCTTTTCATCCATTGATACCAAGGGGTACTCAAATACATATATGAAAATCTTCACTAACATCCAAATTCGTTTATTTTCTTCAATTCATTTAATTACATAGCAAAAATAAAAATACATGGTTGTCCAAAATAAACATATTCAATTGCTAAATTTTATGGGAATTATAAGCATGAAAGACATGCCAAGCCATGCAATTCCATTCACATATACAATCATAAACATTAATTTAAACAATATGCAAACAAAGAATTCACCATGGCATTCATACACAGTTAGATATTTATATTTTAAATAAAATGGTCTCCAACTGGTTGTAGGTGAAGGATGTTCCTACCAGCCATAGGCACTGTCAAGCCATATCTTACTTTGATGGGCCACCCTCGAGCTAAGGCTATAAATCCACAAGGGAAAATTTCTTCCTCAATCCCACTTTATACAACTAAATATCTCATGCAACCCACTGGTTCCTAAAACCCCTCTACAGTTGTCCCAATCCTCAATTCTTCTTCCCCATTAACCTGCACAATGCCAGGAACAAGATCCCTTCACTGAGTTAATAGTACCTTTAGAAGCCCCCAATTCCCTTCTAGCGCTCCAACACATGTTGTATCTGGATTTATCCGAACTGGGACTCTCAGGCACAAGTTGCACACTAGGTTTATTTCACAAACTAGTTTGCCCAAGTTAATGGCATCTTCGTTTTGTGTTACGGTACCAAGATACGGTGTTCCGGGATGATGGCAAGGATGATGAATGAATTCGATTGGTGGAACAATGCATGAAGGAACCAACCCCTCTAAAGCTCAAATTCTTGCTTTTATAAGCATCGCTTAGATTGCCATGTGGGTCCTCCACTTGGAACCACTTTTCCCCCTCTTAATCCTAATTTGGTATAGTTAAATAATTATTAATCAAAGCATGGTTCTCAATCAAGGTTTAAGTACTTGGTTTAAATTGCTGAGGCTAGGGAGATAAGCTAAGGCCCACTATCACTTCCCCTCTTGTGGATTCATAGCCCCCCATCTCTTCTTCGTCCTTCTTCCTCTATAGCCATTTAGAGATTTTATATTAATATAAAAAATGTACATATTTACATAGTCTTGGCCATACCAACCATTTGTTTCTAGCTTCTTATCCCTTGTACTTCAATATTTACAAATTTACATTATGGGGTCAAACTAGGGTATTACATTCCCCTATGCCTTAATTTATGTATTGTCCTCAGTGCATCATCAACACTATTTACAGTTACAAAACTTTTATCAAAACTTCAAAACAGATACAGGTATGCCTCCCGCATCACATCCTCTAGCTCCCACATTGCTTATTCAGGTTTGTAATGGGTACATTGGACATTTCCCTATCTGATGGCCCTATTCCTTAGCAATGTAACTTTCTTGTCTAGGATGTGCATTGGTTGTACCAAAATATTGCCTTCTAGTTCCACCTGGATCACAGCCCAATCAATTATGTGGTTAGGATCAGACACATATTTCTTTAATAAACACACATGAAATACATTATGCACAAGCAAATAAGCAGGCAATGTTAACGCATAAGCTACAGGCCCTATCCTATCCAAAATTTCAAATGGCCCATAAAATTGGGATGCAAGCTTTGGACAAATTCCTAATTTCAAGGAACTCTTCTATGGCCTGCCTTTCAAATACACATGATCCCCACTTTAAATTATTTTAATGCTCTTCCTTTTTCTACAAAACTCTTATGTTTGTCCTGTGCCACTTTCAAATTCTGCCTGATTTTTACCATCTACTATTTCATTTCTCTAAGTAATTATGGCCCAATTATTACCCTATCAACTCGATTATCCCAAAATATTAGAGTATTGCATTTTCTACCATACAAGGATTCAAATGGAATCTTCTTCAAAGAAGCATGATATCCATTATTATATGCAAAGTCTACCAAATATAGATAGCCTTCTCATTTTGATGGATGATCCATCGCATACATCCTTAGCATATCTTCAATGACTTGATTGACTCTATCAGTCTTCACATCTGTCTGTGGATGATATGATGTGCTTAAATTCATATTTGTGCCAATTCCCTTGAATATGCCCTTCCAAAAGTTTGAAGTCAACTTTGGATCTCTGTATGAAACTAATGCCTCAGGTATTCCATGTAACCTGGAAATCTCTTTCATATAAATATATGCTATATTAGCTACCTTATGGGTTGACTTGACTGGTAAATAGTGAGTAGCTTTGGTTAAATTATCCACCACCACCATGATGGAATTGCGTTGCTTTCTTGTCCTGGGAAACTTCGTGATGAAGTCACCGTACATTCCATTTCCAATTAAGTATTTGGAATGATTGAAGCAATCATGTTGGATGTTTATGCTCAACCTTTACTCTTTGGCATCCAATGCACCTTGCCATATATTCAACAATATATTTCTTCATTCATGGCCAAAAGTATTGACTTATTACTATTGCAATTGTCTTTTGGTATCCTAGATGCCATGCATATGGTACATTATGCATCTTGTTCATTACCAATTTCCTTAATTCTCTTGAATTAGGAACATAGACTCTGCTTTTGTATGTAAGAATTCCATCGTCTTCCAACCTGTAACCTTCATATTTATGCTGTATATTTTCTGTTTGTAATTCTTGTTTTACCTGAAGGTAATGTTCATCTGATATGATAGCTTCAAGAATTATGGGTTTTAAATATGATTTGCACATACTTATGGCTAAAGCATGCATAGCATGAACTCTTCTACTAGGTGCATAAGAATTTTTTTTTTTCTGCTTTCCTTTAATATGTTTGATATCAAAATCAAACTCACATAGAAATTTCAGCCATCTTGTTTTCCTTGCATTCAAATTTTGCTTCTCAAATAAATATTTCATCCCACTATGATCTGTTCTCAACTGAAATTTTCTTCCCGTGAGATAATGCCTCTGCATCCTTAATGCATGTACAATAGCAGCAAGTTCCAAGTCATGTGTGACATACTTTTTCTCATGCTCTTTAATATCTCTTGTATCATAACAAATCACATGTCCATTTTGCATAAGGACTCCACCAATTCCTTCTTGACAAGCATCTATGCATACTACAAAATCTTCATTTGGATCAACAATCTTGAGAATTGGTGTACTTGTTAGCAATATCTTGAACTACTGGAAACTTTCTTTACATTGTGGTGTCCTTTGAAACTTGACTCCTTTCTTATGTAATGATGTAATTGGACGTGCCACTTTGATTAATCCCTCTATAAATATCCTATAGTATCCATCTAATCCCATGAATGACCTTACTTCTCATTCCTATGTGTAGGCCATCCCATAATAGCTTCTATCTTCTCCAGGTCCACTGATATTCCTTCTTCAGATATGATATGTCCCAAGTAGTGTATTTTCCTATGATAGAAAGAACATTTAATCATCTTGGCATAAATTTGATGTTCTCTTAACACTTGTAGTACCAATCTCATGTGTTCTTCATGCTCCTCTTCTGACTTTGAATAAATACAAATGTCATCCAGAAATACAATGATAACTTATCTAAATACTTCTTGAATATCCCATTCATCAAGCACATAAATGTACCTGATGCATTTTTTAACCCAAATGGCACCACCACAAACTCATAATGACCATATATGGTCCTAAAAGTTGTCTTGCTAATGTCTTCATCTTTTATCCTCATCTGATGATAACCAAATCTCAAATCTATCTTTGAGAAAATTATTTGCTCCTCTGAGCTGATTGAACAAGTCATCAATTCTAGGAAGTGGATATTTATTCCTCACAGTGACCTTGTTCAACTGTCTAAAGTCAATATACAACCTCAGAGTGCCGTCCTTCCTCTTTACAAATAGTAATAGTGCTCCCCAAGGAGACACGCTTGGGCATATATACCCTTTCTTCAATAATTCTTCCAGCTGCAACTATGACTCTTTTAACTCAAGTGTCCTCATTCTGTATGGAACCTTATAAATTGGGCAAGCTCTAGGCATCAAATCAATAAAGACATCAATCTCTCTTTTTGGTGGAAATCCTAGTATTTATTCAAACACATCTGCAAAATCTTGCAATATTGGAAAATCTTTTAAACTTGGTATTTTACACTTCTTCATTTCTTGCACATGAGTTGCATACAAATAACATCCTTTTCTGAAGAACCTCTTTAACTGCAAAGATGAAGTTTCTCTTATGGAAATAGGCCTTGTAATTCCTTTCACTATCTTTTGTTTCTGTTCTTAATCAATACCAGTAAATGACTTGCTATGACAATCCAACATTTGGCGTGCATCTAACCAATCCATCCCAATAAGTACATCATACGAACCAAGTGGCATTATGTTTAAATCTGCAAAAGTGTTCATTCCATTCATATCCAATGGACAACACTTTACTAATTCATTAATCTTCCTTTTTGTCCTGGTAGCCAATTGAACCATCCATGATCTATCATGATTAATTTTATTTAGCTAAAATATTTCAACTAAATTAGGAGCAATATAACTATGACTTGATCCAGAATTAATGAGAATAGAAATAGGTTGATTGGCAATGTTACCTTCAACCTCAATCATGTTGGACTAATGATTTGTCTTTATGTTTTCCAACACTGCATATATTCTAGGAATTTTCCTGCCTACATCCTCCACAGTACCGACTTCCTATAAATTGTGAACATTTCTTGTTATTTCTCCCCTTCGTGGACAATGTTCATACATATGGTTTCCTTCACATCCCCAACATTTTACTTCCTGCCTAGTTCCTTTTCCAATAGATTATGTCATCCTGGGCCCATTTTGAGTTGGATTACTTTGTTGATATGAATTTTGTTGGTTCTTAAAGAAAGATGGTTTAAATCCTTTCTTCCTTTCATCTTGCTTATCCTGCATCTTATATCTCCAATACTTTTGAATATTTCCCTTCCTTTGTTCTGATCATACATGTGATTGGCCTTCTGAATTGTTTCTTCAAGAGTCTTGGGTTCATCATATTGAATTTTATCCCTGTAAAATGAAGGAAAATTGCTTAGAAACATTTGTATCATTACCTTCTCCTCCTTGATAAACCCAAAATATCTAACCATATCTAGAAACTCCTTTTCATATTCTTCCATGCTCATGTTTCCCAACTTGAGTTTAAATAACTCTTCCATATTTTTATCATAATAATGTTATGATAAGTACTTTTTCTGGAAGTACTTCATGAATTGACTCCATGAAATCCTCTTTTCATTTATATCCTTAACTTGAACCAATTGGTCCCACCAAATGGAAGCCTTTCCTTGTAAGTTGTAAATGGAAACCTAGCTTCCATGTTAGAAGAATAATTATGTAGTTGAAAACATCTTCTCATCCCCAACAACCAAGCTTCAAAATCTTCTCCCTTCTTGTTCTCACCATCAAGTGTGGGTGGCTTAATTTTTCTAAGTTCTCCTTAAAACTCATCCTTCACATGCCTTCTTTTATTATGTCTAATTGGAGATATTTCTAGGCTACTTGCTAGAAATCCCATATATATATGGCTTTCTGCATACATAGCGTGGTTAGTAGCACTTCTTATGACTCTCGATAGTAATTTTAGAGTGCTCAGATCTCTCATGTGATATATTAATTGAGCCTTATCTTCCTTCTTTCTCCTCAATTGAGGCTAATCCCATTTTCATTTTCCTTTGTAGCATATCCAGACTCTGCAATATTAGTTTGTTTTTCAGTTCATTTTGTTGTTCTTGGTGTTAATTTTTGAGCATCAATTCAATATGATCTAGGATCTTAACTGAGAGAATAACATGTACAACATATCAATCATAAGAAGCAATCACAAGAGACAATAGACACACATAGTTTCCTTGGGGAAAACCATAAAGGTGAAAAACCCCAATAACTTCCTCAGAGATAGATAGAGAAATGATACAAAACCCAAGCATAAGAGATAGTCTCCTAGTAGCAGCTTCTCCTCCTCCACTAGTACACCACTCTCCAATGAGTGTATGAGTGAGAAAGTGAATGATAAAATAGAGTGCCTCCCACACTCTATTTATACTTGACTTGACTTTCCTAATAACCTTTAATAGGTCGGCCTAAACTTAACCACTTATCATAATGATGACAGGTCCGACCCCCAATAGGGTGGTCTAATAACCCATCAAGTATAAGTTACGACACTTACAATATAAATGACGACACTTCCGTATCGAGGAATAATACCATCTCTATAGGAATACAATATACATATGTGAAATACATTCCAAAGTTACATATACATCAACACTCCCTCTTAACTAGGAAGGTATTTCTCGACACAGATCTACTAGCACAAGTCTTCTTCTCTAGATCATCGTCATCGTCATTGCTACTGCTATCTCAATCAATCTCCAATCTACTCGTCATAGGAAGTTCTACAAAGCCAGTCCTTTTTCATACTGGATGTAGGCCTGCCACCTGCAGGTCTTCATCATCTACAGAGCCAGCCCTTTTTCATGCTGGATGTAGGCCATACTATGGAATCCTCAGGACTCATTACGTGCATCACAAAACCTGGCAAGAGCATCCCAGGACTTATTACGAGCACACAACCCAACCTATCGGATCTCCTAGGAAGCTATTATATGTGATCACCACAAAAAATCGCAAGAGCATCCCAGGACTTATTACGGGCACATAGCCCAACCTATCGGATCTCCCAGGGCTACATTACATGTGGTCATGGAAAAACCTCGAAAGAGCATCCAGGACTGATTACGGGTACACAGCCCAACCTATCGGATCTCCCAGGGAAATATTACATGTCCTCCTAGAGAAATGCCTCGAAAGAGCATCCCAGGACTGATTACGGGCACACAGCCCAACCTATCGGATCTCCCAGGTCAACTTATATGCTCATCTGCACAACCTGTCCATGGCCACAGAGTATCAACTTGACACTCATCATACATCATCCTGATGTACATCATCACATGATCATCCTGATAATCATCATAGCATCATCCTGATACATATCAGCTAGAGCAGCATCCTAAAGCTCATCAACCATGATCATCCTGATCATACAATGTATCCACTTGATACATATACAAACACATGATCCAACTCATCATACAAAGCATCCACCTGATGCATATCCAGAGCAACAACTGGAGCATCGTCCTGATTCTCATCACACAACGCTTACATCCATAGCCATGGGAAGGATCCTCCTCTCACCATGCTTGGAATGGATCTGGAAAATGTGTCCATCACTTCTTCCTCGAAGTGTCATCAATCTGAAGAATACCAAGCCTCTCTATGAAGTACTCAAACTTCACTCTGGCTAGTGGTTTCGTCAACACATATGCAACTTGCTCATCCGTCGCAACATATAGGAGCTTCACTGCTCCTCTCTGCACCATATCCCTAATATAGTGATATTTTATCTCAATGTACTTCGACCTGTCGTGAAACACTGGGTTCTCAGATAGCTTCACACAACTCTGGTTGTCACAAAAGATACCAGTAGCCTCCAACGGGAGATCAAATAACTCACACAGTAGCTTCCAGATCCATACTGCCTCAAAACTAGCCGAACAAGCTGCAACATACTCTTCTTCGGCTGTACTCACTACTACGCAGGACTGCTTCCTGCTAAACCAAGAGATCACACCTAATCCCATACTGAAGCAACATCCAGAAGTGCTCTTCCTATCTGCAGCACTGCCTGCCCAGTCTGAATCAACATAACCCTGCAGGTTAAACTTTTGATTCGCATCATACTTAAGCCCATAATCAATTGTACTCTTCAGGTACCTTAGAACATGCTTTACAGCAACTAGGTGAACACCTATGGGATCCGTCAGGAACTGACTCAATGTGTTCACCACAAAGCAAATATCTGGTCTTGTGTTCATCAGGTACATCAAGGACCCAATCATATGACGATACATAGTGACATCAACTGGCTCAGATGAAGCATCACACAGAAGCTTTAGGTTCGATGCCATAGGTGTGGCGATGGCCTTGCAGTCCATCATCCCGAACCTGTTCAGGATCTCTACTGCATACTTCCCTTGTCCAAGGAAGATTCCATCTGCACTTTGCCACACCTCCATGCCTAGAAAATAGTGCATCATCCCCAAGTCCTTCATCTCAAACTCGGAAACAAGCTTCCTCTTCGTGTCGGCAATCAATCTATCCTCACCCGTAACAAACAGGTCATCCACATACAAGAGTAGTATCACAGGATTGCCTTCCTCAACCTTGTAGTAAAGGTTGGAATTTGCTTTACTCTTGGTAAAGCCCAAATTGGATAGGAAGCTTCCCATCCTACCATACCAAGTCCTAGGTGCTTGCTTCAAGCCATACAAGGATTTCTTCAACTTGCACATATATGAATCCCTATCATGTGTCTCAAAACAGAGTGGCTGCTCCACATACACTTCCTCCTTGACTACACCATTCAAGAAAGCTGTCTTGACATCCATCTGGTGTATCTTCCATTTCATCACTTGCTTTATATTTTTCTATGCTGCCATCTGCAGCATGCTTGATCTTGTAGATCCACTTGGAAGTCACAACAGACTTCCCTTTAGGTCTTGGGACCACATTCCAAACATCATTCTTCATGATCGACGGATCATGGTATCCTTCCATTACTTAATCCCGGATCTTGGGAACTTCAGATTCTTCAATAGATAACTTTGTTGCTGGAACAAATGTTGTAGTCCTTCTTTTGTAGGTGATGGTATATGATCTTTCCTACAAAACAGGTTTAATTGCATGATTAGAGACATCTCATAGTTTTCAGAACAAATTCTTACACATAAAGAAATATGTCATACAGTCATGCAATTATTTTAGCCAATGCTTCAATACAGCATTTATCCATATCCCGTAACTTTCTAGATGCATTCCAATCTCTACTAGAACATTGTTAAGAGTGTGCACAACTCCCAACATTTCAGGAAAGAGGTTTCATTCTAGATAAGTAGCAATGGAATGTTGTATAGTGACATAGGCCACTTACCTATTACATGCGTATTAGTAGTATACTATTCATTAATGCAATTATTCTAATATGCATAATACACAACCTAAGTCTAGGAACATAAGTATATACATCTTTGAACAGTATTATTTAATCAAATATACAAGAAATGACAATTCAAATACTTATCTTTGTTTGTTTGATGGGTGGACTCCCTCTCAATCTTTGTTTCCTTGTAGGAACTACTAGAGTGTGCTCCCTCTTGATCTTCACTTCCTGGATTACCTGTCCTTGAACTTATATCCATCCTCGATCACTATGCATGCTTACTAGTATCATCATTGTGTTATCCTTGATATCTCATACATAATCATACATTTATTAGTAAAATCTTAATACTATCAAAACACAATAATCTTAAGCATGTATAGTCATGATCATTTCAAACACAGATAATAAGCATTAGTATTCAAAGTTTATATAGGACTTTTCTGGTTAGTCATATCATTAATCAAAGGAAGGAACATAATATGCATAAACCCACGATTATTCAAACTTGTAACTTCATGAGTAATCATTATCAATCATATAAAAGTATACGATCCTTACATATGGTAGGATTCGAACTTGATATAGGAAAAACATGCCTAGTCATCATATTTGCTAGTTATGTCTAGCAATGTTTTCTTGTTCTCTTCAATGACCTGGATAACTCATAATTTAACCATTGCACATACCTCTATGTGATCGATGACTATGGATGAGTCTCTGTCTTCATGTCACCATGGTCTTGATATAGAACTTGATTTGTACCTTCATGTTAGTGGATAACATTCTACTCATACAACACCACAGTGCATTAGTACAATCATAATACAATCATAAATGTCATAACCCTAATCAATGAATGTCTTCTATCTTGCATTCATACTTTTACTAGGGTGATAAGACAAGTATAAAATTAAGCAAGATTGTTACTAAACTCAATAACATGAAGACAATCATATTATAAACTTAATCATGAATAGATTTCAAAACATACCTGTAAGTCATACCTGTCAGATTGCTTGTAGTAGCAGTTGTTGTTGTTCCATTAGGACAATCTGAGGAAAAGTGTCCTCTTCTTGGTATGTGTTGTGAGAGCTTGATATTCATTCCCCATATTTTCTTCTCGAGCTACAATCCGAGCTTTTTCCTGTGAGAATTCTTCCCACAGCCTACTGAATGTGATAAGTTTCTTCCTAGCACAAATTCCTTGGATGAAGGAATCCCATGACCTAGGAAGGTCATTAAGAGTTGTCATTACCACTTCTCCATTCTCTATATCTTCTCCCACAGCTTCAAGTTGTTCTTTTATTTGGGAGACCCTTGAGAAATAAGACTACATGGTCTCCGCATTTTGGAACTTGATATTCTTCAATTGATTCCTCAAGGTCATCTTCTGATTTATATTCTTCCCTTCAAATAGCTTGGTCAAGGAATCAAACATCTCCTTAGGTGTCTTCAGAGATGACATATGTGGCATGAGATGGTATTTGATAGAATCAACAATGATCCTTTTAGCCTTGACTAAGTTTCTCTTGTGTAAGGCCTTAGTCTCTTCTCCCTCTGAAACTGGGACCTCTTCTTTTATGTAGGTGTCCAAATCATTTTCTTCTAGGATTAACCCAATCCTATACTTCCATGCTCGGAAGTTATCAGCCCCTTCAAGCTTATCCTCAAGCTTGGTGTGTTAGGACATCTTAAAGAGTACTTCAAATGGAAATAGAAAAGATTTAGGTCTTACCACTTGATTTGCAGAAATTTGGATCTGGAGCTGGATTAGGGTTTGTCAGAGAAACCCTAAAAATTAAAAATTTGAATTTCAAACTTCTGAAAGGATAGAAAGATGCGACTTGATGAGCTGATCAAGCTGGTATACTCAGAATTTGAAAATTGCAAATTTTCACCCCTCAAATTTGCTTTTCAAACTTCTGGATTCACTAGGGAGGACCCTGAAGTAGGGTTTGATTTTCCCGGATCTTCACCCATCCAAAAAGTTCGATCTTGGTCTCTAAACTTTGATTTTTCAGAGGCGTTTCCAGCCATGGTCTCAGATTTCAGAAATTCCAACTTTTGCAGAAGTCCTAATTTCTGGCTTCACTAGACAGGACCCCAAACTAGGGTTTGATTTTCCCGAAGCTTCACCCAACCAAAAAGTTCGATACAAAGCTCTAAACTTCGAGTTTTATGAGGAGCTTCTAGCCATGGTCTCAGATTTCAGAAATTCCACTTTTTGTGGAAACCCTAATTTTTAGGGCCAAAAATGAAAGTGCTTAGAATTGAATTTTGATTGGACAGAAAGATGCGCCTTGCTGAGGAGAGTCAATCTAGCCTCCTGCCTTTCAATATTTGTGGAGAGAAACCCAAAAAACAAGAAGCCCTAGCTTCCACAACTGCACAGTGTCTTCTTCTCAGGTTAGCTCTGATACCATGTTAATTTTTGAGCATCAATTCAATATGATCTAGGATCTTAACTGAGAGAATAACATGTGCAACATATCAATCACAAGAGATAATAGACACACAGAGTTTCCTTGGGGAAAACCATAAAGGTGAAAAACCCCAATAACTTCCTCAGAGATAGATAGAGCAATGATACAAAACCCAAGCATAAGAGATAGTCTCCTAACAGCAGCTTCTCCTCCTCCACTAGTGCGCCACTCTCCAATGAGTGTATGAGTGAGAAAGTGAATGATCAAATAGAGTGCCTCCCGCACTCTATTTATACTTGACTTGACTTGCCTAATAACCTTTAATAGGTCGGCCTCAACTTAACCACTTATCATAATGTTGACAGGGCCGACCCCCAATAGGGTGGTCTAATAACCCTTTGACCCACATGACTTATACAGGGATGACCCCATTAAGGTGGTCTAATAACCCATCAAGTATAAGTTACGACACTTACAATATAAATGACGACACTTCCGTATAGAGGAATAATAACATCTCTATAGGAATACAATATACATATGTGAAATACATTCCGAAGTTACATATACATCAACACTTGGGACCTCAACATCCTATCATTATCTACCCTATAACTTTGTACCTCCATCATCATACTTCTCATGGTTTTCGCAAATTCATGTGGATTTATATCTTCTCTATGCCCATTTGTTTCTATTTATACATTTTCCACACTGATATCTTGACCTCTAACATCATCTTCATGGTTGTATGGAAGTTCTCCTTCTTCCATTTTATTGTTTTGTATTTTTATGAAATATTTTCCTATGAATGTGTTTAATTCAAAACTGTATCCGCAATGTGTTCATGTTCTTACATTTATTAGACAAATTTAATTCTAAAAATTCAATAAAAATTTCCACACACACACACATCCATATATTTTAAATTTTGAAAAACACCATTTGATAGTTTTTTCAAATAGGACCTACAGGTCCCTTTCTGTTCATATCTTGAAATGATATGTAACGCTTTATTTTTTAGGCCTATTTATTTTTATTCTCCTCATAATAATCTTTCCAATGACAGTGCCCATGCTTAATTTTGATATTGGATCTAAAAATTACAGTTGTTTATAATCCATAATTCTGCCAAATTTTATGAGGTTCCTATAGATTCCTAGAAACTCAGAAAGTAACTTTGTTGATTTATTAAAAAAAATGAGGGTCAAGGGGGCTTGCCCCCTTGTGGCCTCCCTACACCGTTACATGGCGGGTTAATGGCAACACCCTCTTTTTTTATAAATATTTTGATTTCATGCAATCTGGTGCATAATTTCCACTATATTTTTCAATTTCAGGAACCTGAAAATAACTGTTGAAATTGCTGCCATTTTCCATTCATTCTTGTACATTTTTATGGCTATTTTTACCCCTCTTCCTTTTGTAATGATTTTTTGACCATCATTAGCAATTTTTCGTTAACTATCAGCATTTTCTGGTTAATGTTTTCCCTTTTCTGGCCTTCACATGTCCACTAGCATGCCATGCATGAACAGAGGGTTAGGATATCATCTCCCACGGACCGTTTAAATCTCAGTCGTTGGTGCACCATTCATCAGGATGCACCATGATCAAGCTCCGTTTTCCGCAAATAGACAGGATTAGAAGTTCAAAAAGGCATGATTTGACCATGGCCACTGACGACCAAGTTCCTTTATTATCTTCCCATGCACTTTCCTTTTACTCTAATGGTCAGGATCGCACGATCAAATATCCACCGTTGGCGGCATGACCCCCTTATTAAATCTCGTGCACCTCACTTTACCGCCAATGTTCAGATCTAGCCCGATCTAACCTACACAGTCAATCTAGATCATTGGTGGTAGGGCCTTTATGTGAAATTGTGGGCACTTCCCTTTTCTGCTAATGTGTCAAATATGCTCAACAGAGCATGCTCACTCGATTTGGGCCATTGGCGGCATGTACAGACTCTACATGTGATGCGTGGATTCCACCCATGCATACGACCCATCTAATGCTGCCACCTATACTCTAAATCTATGTGGCTAGTCCAAATCACATATTCCTTCCCACTTGGATGATCCACATCATCCCTTCGCATATGTGGCACGTGTGGGACCCACATCAATTTTTTCATAAATTTATATAAAAACTTAAATTTTGAAATTCTTTCACATGTATATGTGTGACTATATAGTTAAAACAAATTTATGCTTGGCCTCATTCCATCAACATATGTTCACCCATAACTCACACTTGGAAAACATAAAATTATACTTGGCCAATAGAGAATTACGACGACCCCTTTCACTTTGATAGAAATTTTCATGTCAATTAACAAAGACTGTAATCTTGGAACGGGTTCAAATTTTCACCTGAATTTCTTAGGGATATTTCATCAAACAGTTAGCATGGAAATTGTAACTGTTTCCCAATTTACACAGAACCAACTTAAACATTAAAATTTCATTGTTGTTTCTATCCACATTCAGCCCCATCCCATTCATTCCTAGTGCTGGAAATATTGGCTATGATACCACTCTGTAACATACCCGGTTCATCCATTGAGACCACGTGGTACTCAAATACATATTTGAATTCTTCACTAACATCCAAAATCATTTTTTTCGTTCAATTAATTTAATTAGACAGCGGAAATAAAAATACATGGTCGCCCAAAATACACATATTCAATTGCTAAATTTTACAAGAATTATAAGCATGAAACACACACCAAGCCATGCAATTCCATTCACATATACAATCATAAACAGTATGCAAACACCATGGAATTCACATACAGTTAGAGACTTATATTTTAAATAAAATTTTCGCCAACTGGCTGCAAGTGAAGGTTGTTCCGCTTAGCCATAGGCATTGTCAAGCTATATCTTACTTTGACAGGCCACCCCCAATATGGGGCTATCAATCCACAAGGGAAATTTTTTTCCTTAATCCCACTCTATACAGGTGAATCTCTCATGCAACCCACCAGTACCTAATCCCCCTCCACAACTATCCCATTCCTCAATTGTCCTTCCTCATCAACCTACACAACAACAAGAACAAGCTCCCTTCTCTGAGTTAACAGTCCCTTCGAGCACTCCAACATAGGATGGACATGAAGGCTCTGAAATGGAACTCCAGGGCACAAGCTACACGCTAGGTTTCTCTCATACACCAGTCTACCCATTTTAATGGCTTGCATAATTAATATTCATAAATGGTATATTTATTCTCTATTACGGTACCAAGCTATGGCATTCCAGAATGATATAAATGATGATGAATGAATTCGATTTGTGGAAAAATTCATGAATGAATGAACCCCTCTCAAGCTCAAATTCTCACTTTTATAAGCATGGCTTATATTTCCATATGGCTCCTCCACATGGAACCACTTTTCCCCTTCTTAATCCTAAAATAACGCTTAATCAAAGCATGGATATTAATCATGGTCTAAGTACTTGGTTAAATTTCTATGGCTAGCGATATAAGCTAAGGCCCACTATCACTCCCCTTCTTATGGATTCATATCCCCCCATATCTTCTTTGTACTTCTTCCTCTGTAGCCATTTAGAGAATTTATATTAATATAAAAAATAAACATATTTACATAGTCTTGGTCATCCCTACCATTTGTTTCTAGCTTCTTAGACCTTTTACTTCAATATTTACAAGTTTATATTGTGGCGTCAAAGTGGGGTATTACAAAGGGCATGTAGTTTGTTAATTTCTTTAATTGTGTCCTATATGGAAAAAGCACAACTAGTACCTTGTCATCCCATTCATTATGATTATTAGCACAAACTTTATTTAGGATCCATTTGAGGATATTATTGAATGATTCAATTGTTCCATTTGTTTTTGGGTAATAGAGGTTTTGGTATGATGTTGTATCATGAAATCCTAGTTCATAGTAAGAATTGTGGAGATCATGAAATGTCACCATTAATATGTGATTAATATTTTGAGACACCCAAACCTATAAATTATGTCGTCAAATATAAATCTTGACATTATCTAAGTGGTGCAATTTTACCTTGTCGTTTCCTCTTCTCATTGATTGTGATAATTAGTCATGTTAATGATGTAGCTACATGCACTAGAGTGTCTAAATGGTGGTTTGATGGAATTGATGAATTCGACTCTGTATTTCTCAAATGTTTGAAATTAAAATTATAGGTGGAGGGGAATCTCGTCTCTCCCAGGGGGGTTGTATATTACTTGATATACATCACAAAATATGGTATATTCCTTAGAATCCTTGAAGACTATGGGACCCCAAGTTTCCACCTATAACACCTTCTAAGATGCAAATTTTCCCCCACAGTGGCATCCTACCGCCACGTTATTTCATTCCCATAATATTACAAAGTTTTCATTATCCATTACGCAACACCTAATTATCCCATTAAGGCCCAACTTATATAACTATCTAGTGATTAGTTGATCATCTATAGCCCTAACAACTAGTTTATGTTTATGCATTGTTGTGTATCCCTAGGGTGCAATTTTAGGCCTGATAAATATAGTGATATCCTCCAAATAATCCAGCATGGATTCTACTTGGAATAAATGGATTTGATCATTTATCAATTATGTGGATTCATTTGTCTTGATTATTAACAAGTGGTTTGGGACAACATTATTCCTTCCTTGCTTCAAAATCACTTCAAAATAAAAATCTTATAATAGTATAAGCCACCTACAGATGTGGCCCTCCAAAACTAGTTTATTAACCAAGTATTTCAATGCTAAATGGTTTGTGAAAAACATAATGCACATTGAGTAGATAACGCTCTTAGTTATACAAGGAATAAACCATTTCCAACCATTCTCTCTTTGTAGTCATGTAGTTGCACTATGCTTAAGAAATCTTTCTATTGGGAAAGTATATATAGGTGGTCCAATTTTCCCTTTTTGGGTTGCGTCACTATTGCTCCTAGATAAATATCTGAGGCATCTACATGCACATGAAATTCTAAGGCCCAATTTAGAAACATAAGGATCAGGTCACTTACTACTTTTTCCTTAATGATGTCCAATTTGGATTAATTTTAGACCAATATTAAAAGAGGTGTTCAATACAGAAGTTTGTTGTAATATAAGTGTTGGCATATCCAATCCCTTATGGAGGGAGGGTATCACCAAAATCATAGTGCCAATATGAGAGAAACTATGAGGCTCGAGTAGTATGACTATCAAGACTAGCCACATCATAGGTTAATTTAGCGGTTCCAATTAATAAATTGTAATGTCACCACCACCCATAACCAGATAAATAAATAGTATCCCCATTAACCATGCATCACATAAATTAGATAGAATAAAAAGCATTACCGAACATTACAATAGATACAATACAAAACTCATCACCACAGATAAATAAGGTAATCAAAATTTGCAATAGGTCTCGTACACTAGTACATATGGTCAAATTTGCCATGAATTTTCGTCCCTGTTACAACGATTGGGGCTTCGTTTTTTTGTGGAACGACATTCGTGGATATAGGGATGACAATTACCCGTCGTGGCAATAGCAACGCTTCTTGGTGGGCACGTGTCAACTACACAACAGTTATCAGATCTATGGAAGATGAATCCTACCATGAAGTTTCGTCTCTATATCGATGTTCAGCTTCTACAAGTTCCACGAATCATCGTCTCAATATCCACGCAGAGATCCACAAACTTTCATGGCAGGTTTAGCACCTGCGTCGAAACAATTTCACATTTCCATGAATCATCGTCTTAGTATCCATGAATAGATTCAAAAAATTTCGTTGTAGGTTCAGCACTTGTGTGGAAACAATTTTATATTTCCACGAATCATCGTTTCCGTATCCACGCATCGATTCAGAAACTTTCGTGGCAGGTTTAGCACCTGCATGGAAATAATTTTAAATTTCCACGAATCATCGTCTTAATATCAACGCAACGATCCACAAAATTTCGTGGAAGGTTTAGCACCTGCGTCGAAACAATTTTACATTTCCACGAACCATCATCTCAGTATCCACGCACCGATTCACAAAGTTTCGTGCCATTTCAACACCTGCGTGGAAAGAGTTTCTATGGCCTACACTAATGTTCATCGATATATCGACGATACCTGGAAGTGTTAAAAAAAGAAGAATTTGAATGCACATATTCTGGCCTACTATGGGTACAGGAGTTCAAATTCTGGTGGGCATGCTCCCTCCTTGTTGATTACTTGTTTGTAAATCATAGTGCATGGCTATCACAACTGCACTATCATTAACAATAATTAGTGCATTTTTATAGCATCCAATTCATCCTTGAAGCACTACTTCTTAGAGTTACATTCATCCCCCAATGCAGGTCACTTGGGTTTTCATAAAACCTATGAGAGAATTAAGCAATTATTTTGGGAAGACATGAAAATAGACATCCAAAAATTTGTCACAGCTTGTGACACTTGTCAACGAAACAAGGGTGAGACAATATGTTTTGAGCAACAATCAATGCTACGAGGAGTTTTCCAAACTATAATTTCTCACCTCATCACTCATTCATGAGGTATTTCAGTCCCAAGAATATCCCAAGTACTGAGAGTTGTGCACAAAAGACCCTTCAAAGTTGCTCATGGATGTGTTTAGTAATGTTTTTTGACAAACATCGTACCCAATATATTGTTGTCCTTGGATCAGTATCTAATTTTTTCTTGACATCCATATACTTTCCTTTTGTTTGAGCACTCTCCATATGTGAATTACCCTCAAATAGTGTTGGTCCAAAGGGTTGTCAGTGCATATCATCCTTTCTCATAATCTTCAGAAATTTTGAGGAATTTATTGTTGTAAAATTTTAATTCCTTGAGTTATAGAAATCATCTCTCCCTATTACTTCCACCCTTTGATGTATTGTTGGTCATCATAAGTAATTTGATATGTCCAAATAAATTCTCACAAATCTATCCCTTCTGACTATCGTCCTATTGCTGTCCCTCTTACGAATGCACTGAAAATATTGGTGTCAGATATTGAAACAAGTCGTCCCATCCTTAAATATGGTTTCTTGTGACGTTGAGATGTCGAGTTAGGGTTTTTTCTTTAGTAAAATTAGCAAGATAACTAGCATGAATTTCCAATTGGAAACCTAACCGAATGGTACTTGTTAACATTCATATCTGTCCGGAATGTTTGCAATGCAAGTCAACTTTCCAAAACTTGTTAAGTGGAAGGAAACCCTAAATAAGTGGCTTGATTAATACTAGCTCAAGCATTCAAGGCATCCTGAAAAGAGGCCCACGAGAAAGAAAGGTATTGTTGCATGTTTGGGGACAAAGAGTGTGTTAGGAACCCGTGTCAACCCTTCTCTTTACTATGTTAGTATATTGTTGTTGGATGCATATGTTTTGTAAGTCGTCCCGTAGTATTTGTTGACCCATAGTATTGACCCATAGTATTGGACGCATATTCTTTGTAAGTCATCTCGTAGTATTATATGTCCCATGGTTTTGACTCATAGTATTGGGCATAGACTTAGTATATAAGTGTGTGTTGAGGTCATTGAAGGCACCGTGAAGTTAATTGTATTGAGCTTGCTCAAAGGAGGTTGCCCCCTCGAAGTGGCCCGTGATCAATATAAAAGTGATTCTAAGTTCTATTATTTTTGATATCTCGTGTATTTGCATTAATTAATTATTGCAGGTTCTTCACATCTGGTATCAGAGCACTTTCTTGGGCTCGTTGGGTGGAATTTCTGCCAATTTTTTTTTTCGCATCTGTTGCAAGTTCGGATCTGGGAATAATCTCTATCCGCTTAACTGTGGGAAGTACTTGGGAATAAGCCCTAAAACTCATTGTGAGGAGTACCACAGGAACCCCAAAGTAGCTGGACCATTGAGAGGACCTGCCAGCGAAAAGGGAAACAACCCCTATCCGATTGACTAGTTCCCACCCGTGAAGTAAACCAAGAGCTGTTGTTTGTGGAAAAGTGGTTATCAGTTTTACCTGAGCCGTGGAGTGAGGGGTACTGCCCCAATACACAAGCCGTCAGACAGCATTGGTGGCAGAGTGAATCCCTGAACCGATAGGAAGCCGCACATACCTGGGGTCCATATCTATTTTCAGCTGAACTGTTGCCGATCACTTCCGCTCCAGATCCAGCTGTTTCAGATCTATTCTGAAAGTCGTTCCAGATCTAGTCATCGTTTCAGATCCATCCGTTTTCGATCCCTTCTGCGCTGTTGCAGATCCATTTGTTGCGGATCCCTTCCGTGCCACTGTTGCCGATCCATTTCTGGAAAGAAAAAAAAAGTATAAAATTATGTTTTTCGGCCATATCTCCCTTGTTTCAACACTGTTTTCCCTGAAACTTCACTGACATCCCTGCAATCCCATTTTGCATATTTCATTCCTGAAGACCCTATCCCAAATTCCACTTCCCAAGACCAGAAATCCCACATTTGTCTATTTTTAGGGTTTGCCATAAATCCTTCAATTTTCACCCAATCACCTTCTAATTTTACCATAGAGTTCCTTTCCTAATTCTGCTTCTGGGTCCCTCTCTGCCAAATTTTCTCATTCCTTCACCCCGCTTCTGAAATCTCCATTTTTTGCTTCCCTGTCTATCAGAAAGTGTCCAAAACCTAGTCACACCCCAATTACCCCTCCGAGTTTTTTCCAAATCCAAATTTCCCTTTACTAAATAAGCTTTTGTTTGTGTTTTTCTATCCATTCCCAAAAAAAAATAAAAAAAAATCCTGGTTATGGTTGTCACCCGCGTAGGAGCAAAAACCATGGAGGAAGCACTTGCAGCCATCCAAACCAAACTCCAAGATCTGGATGAAAAATTTCTTAGCCTTCATCTTCAGCATTCATCGATGAACAATAACCGACAACCAGAATCTTTTGCAGCCACCGGGTTCTCTTCTTCTAGCAATTTTCGTGGGCCGAAGCTTGATTTTCCTCGCTTCAATGGTACTGATCCGACTGGATGGATATGCCGTGCAGAACAATATTTCAACCTGCATAATACTTTTGATGTCCAGAAAGTTCCACTTGCATCCTTTAATTTGGAACAGGAAGCCCTTCAATGGTACCGTTGGTACATCAAAGCTCATCCCGAGCCAAACTGGACATATTTTTGCCAACTCCTTTTGCCACGATTTGGTCCTAGTGATTTTGACGACTTCATAGGAGCACTCAATAAACTTCACCAAACTGGCACAGTGAGAGAGTATTAGACAGAATTTGAGAAACTTGCCAATCACACAGAAGGATTGTCTGATGAATTTTACAGGAGTTGTTTTATCAGTGGTCTTAAGGATGAAATCCGGTCAGAGGTTAAAATGTTCTGTCCCAACACAATGATGGAAGTCCTAGGTTTGGCTAAGTTGGAAGAAGACAAGCTTGCAGCCCAACAACGCTCCAAACCCACTTTTGTTCCCTTCCGAAATATGGGTTCTCAATGACCTCCCATCCCGCCAGCTCCTCGACCAACTCCTATCAAGCATTTGTCTGAAACTGAGATGCAGGCACGCTGAGAAAAAGGGCTTTGTTATAATTGTGATGAGAAATTCACTTGGGGACATAGATGTGTTCAAGAAAAGCTCTATTTCTTGGATTTGGATTCTCTGCCTGCCTCTGAACTTGGTAAAGAAGATCCAAATACAGTAGATGATCAGGTCGACATTCAGCACCCGCCTGTTGACACCCCATCTCAGGACGACCCACCCGCGATATCTCTCCATGCTGTAACCGGCGTCACAACCCCACAATGCAGGTCAGGGGATACTTCAAGAAGTTCCCTCTTACCATACTCATTGATTCTGGTAGCACTCATAACTTCATTGACCCTCGGATTTCCAAACAGGCTGATTGTTTTGTCCATCCTTGCTCCAACTTTGAAGTCATGGTCGCTAATGGGGGAACCTTACCTTGCAAAGGGAAGTGTCACAATGTGTGTATCTCTATGGAATATTATAACCTGCGCTCTGACATGTTTGCCTTGTCCTTAGGCGGATGTGATGTGGTTTTGGGCGTTCAATGGTTACGCACACTTGGCCCCATCTTATGGCATTTTGCTGAACTTTGGATGCAGTTTTCAGTCAGTGGGGCACAACACAAATTAATGGGATTACAACCAAGGTCTCTCCACATCATCAGTTCACATCGCCTGGAAAAAATCCTTAAGAAGAATTCACATGGTGTCATCGCTCAACTCCATTCCATTCAGATGCACCCATCAACGGTCTCCACTACCTCCTTGGATAGATATGTAGGTGTATTTGCTGAACCAATGAGCTTGCCGCCTTCAAGCGAACTTTCCGGTAAGAATTTAGTCGCATCTACCTCTCAACAGGAAATAATGGCTATTTTGCATGCAATACAGAAGTGGCAGCCATACCTATTAGGGAATTATTTCTGCATCAAGACTGATCTCCAGAGTTTGGAAAATTTTCTGGACCAATGGGTCTCCTCCCCAACACACCTTAAATGGGTTATCCAACTCATGGGTTATCCCTATGTGATCGCTTACAAGAAGGGTAAGGACAATATGGTGGCAGATGCTCCTTCTCGCACAATTGATGACTCAGTTTCTCTTAGAGCTCTTTCTCTGCTTGTTCCAAATTGGTTGCAATATGTTCAACAGGGCTATCTCTTCTATGAACTCCATGCTTCTTCATCAGCAGGGCACTCTGGGTTCTTCAAAATGTATGACCGGGAACAATGTAACTTCTTTTGGCAGGGACTGAAAATGACAATTCAACAGATGGTGGCTGATTGTGATACTTTCCAGGTCAACAAGGGTGAAACGACACTCCTTTCGGGATTGCTCAAACCCTTGCCCATCCCTACACAGCTTTGGCCAACTATTTCTATGGCTTTCCTTGAAGCGCTCTGGTGGTACAATACCACATCTCAAAGGACACCATATGAAGCATTTTATGGACAGACACCGCTAGTTCTTCTTCCATACACCCTTAGCAGCTCTCCAGTTCAGGAAATTGACTCGGTTCTTCAAAACCACACTCAGATTCTTCTCATTTTGCAGGACAATCTTCACATGGCCAGAATTCGACTGAAACAACAAGTCGATCAGCACCGTTCCGAGCGCACTTTCCATGCAGCTGATAGGGTTCTTCTTCATCTACAGCCTTCCAAGCAATCCTCCCTAACACTCCAAAGGCATCAGTAGCCCGAACTGCAACCCGAGGATGCTACCGGGGAACCACTCCTTCAGATTCTGCAGTAATTTTCCCAACCAAAGCTTTGAGGACAAGGCTTTTTCTAAGGGAGAGAGGATGTTAGGAACCCGTGTCAACCCTTCTCTTTACTATGTTAGTATATTGTTGTTGGACGCATATGCTTTGTAAGTCGTCCCGTAGTATTTGTTGACCCATAGTTTATATTAGCCCATAGTATTGACCCATAGTATTGGACGCATATGATTTGTAAGTCGTCCCGTAGTATTATATGTCCCATGGTTTTGACTCATAGTATTGGGCATAGACTTAGTATATAAGTGTGTGTTGAGTTCATTGAAGGCACCGTGAAGTTAATTGTATTGAGCTTGTTCAAAGGAGGTTGCCCCTTTGAAGTGGCCCGTGATCAATATAAAAGTGATTCTGAGTTCTATTATTTCTGATATCTCGTGTATTTGCATTAATTAATTATTGCAGGTTCTTCACAGAGTGGATTCCATTGACCTTTTCACAACATAACTTAATGCTTTGTGTTAGAAAATTATTACACCTATGTACATTAATCATTTATCAAATGATGGTTAATTAGTACCAAACAGCTTAATAATTCCATCCCCAAGTTGTTTAGTGAGTAAATGGTCATTTAGCTTGAACCAGTTGGCAATGTGGACAAAACTGAGCATTGTGCCAAGTCAAACTAGCTGTTGGGTCCGCCCTCCCAGTCATTTATTGCTTCCTGCATGCCTAGGGCGCTCTTGCTCCTTATTTTGTGGGATTCTCTTTGACCAAGGGCGCACATGCTCAGAATGTGGACAAACTTGCCTCCTTTGCCCATTTTTAGCCAATTCTAGCTGCCTAACCTCTAACCAACCAGATTCTCCACATGTGTGAGGTCACATGGGCCTGTCCAGTCATTCCCAACGTTCACATGGCAGTTTCGAACTAGTTTGGGATGGTTTGGGATATTTTGGTCAACCTAGTGGGGTTTGAGCTATTTCTAAGCTAGATCAGTGTGAACACTCCAGATGGATTCGAATTGTTACAGATTTGTATAAAAGAAGTTTCTTAACCTATTTTGAGGTTGGACTGTTAATAATATTTACATTATTCACCCATTTCATGTGTTATTGTTCTTCATTTTACAGATTTATGCTTATTCTTCTAAATGTGTTGCAATCTTTTCACTAAGTGAGGAATCCATAGTAGCTAGGTTCTGCTGTGAATAAGATTTTACATGGTATCAGAGCTCTTGGAGCTACCATTCGAACCAGCAAGACTGTTTTAGTGGCTTTCCAGAAGCAGTGGAGAAACCACAGAATTCTTGAGGCCATTGCATTGAGTCCATTGGAGAAATCTAGTGGCTCTTCCCAGGTGTGATGCTCTCCCGAATACACCCACTATCAAACAGGGATCGAATCTGTTAGTGTAGATCCCTCCTGAGTGATTTGAGAGTTGTTTGTAGGTATTGAAGATCAACATTGTCAGCAATTGTGTGAGCAACAGAGAAGAATGGAGCCATCTCACCCAAATGTGGTTACTTCCTTTAACTATTTCGATTAGAAGGCAGAAATGGTCTCTACAGAATTACGATGGGCACTGAGGTGGAGCCAAACTCTGCTGTGGAGAAATCCAAGTTTTTTAATAGAATGGATGAGGCATTTGGCCTCCTTTGTCTCAGCATTTCAAGAGACCTCCTGTTTCATGTAGAAAGTCTAGCTACTCCAAATGAAGTTTGGCTCAAGCTTGAGACCTTGTTTGGAAAGACTGATGAGATGAGAGGCCACTAGCTCGAAAATGAGCTTGTTTCACTGAGCCCAGGGAATTTTGATTCCATCCAAGACTTCTTCACCAAGTTCAAGAGCTTGGTCTTGTAGATTTGACAATGTGGCATAGAGAAGAAAGAAGAACAGTTGGTGTTGTCTATTCTCTCCAAACTGGGTTCTGAATACTCAGTTTTTGTGTCTTCCTTCAACTCCAAAAGGCTCATAGTTAGAGGTTGGAAGATGCCACCTTTGGCTGACTTCATGGAGATGCTAACTCAAGAGAAAGACAAGCTGGTCTTGATGGGCACCATCAAGCAAAAAGACCAAGTTCTTGCAGCTGGAGATTCAAAAAATGGAAGAGGCAAGCAAAAACCCAAGGGGCCGAAACCTCAAGAGAAGAAGAAGAAGGATGAGAGGCCCAAATCCTCTGAGGGGGTTTCGAATCCTGCCAAGAACAAGGGAAAGAAGGATGAGAAGACAAAATGCCGCTACTGTCGAAGGGTTTTTCACCCAGAGAGTTCATGCATGAAGAAAACCATAGACATGATGACCCATCTCCTACAGAAAAGCAATATTCCTCTTCCTGAAAGTTCCAAGAAGAAGGAGAGCATTTCTGAAGACAAGGAGAGCTGCCATGCTTTGGTGGCTTGTACATCTCGGTCACCCTTGTTCATTATTGATTCAGGTGCCTCAAGGCACATGGATTCTTCAAGAGATTCATTTTCTGATCTTGCACCTTACAGTGGTCCCTCCATTCGCATGGGAGATGACTCAGAAATCCCTGCTCATCGCATTGGGAAAATCTCTATGGAGAATGGGTTCTTCTCCAATGTGCTGTATGTACCAAATCTTGCAGCAAACTTGCTCTCTGTATATCAAATGACACATACTGGGGCAGCAAAGAAAGTTGTCTTCACTCAGAATTATGTGGAGATATTATAAATTTCCACCGGAAAAATTGTTGCAATGGGTGTTGCAGACCATGATATGAAGATGTACAAGTTCTCCCACTTTCTCGAGTTCTCTTCACTAAGTGCACTTCTGTCACATGGGAATGAGACTAGAAATCTATGGCATTAGAGGTATGGTCACCTAAACTACAGATATCTTCAAGCTTTGAGCAAAGAATAGGTGGTAGAAGGGCTGCCAACCATCAGTTTTTCTAATGGAACATGCAAGGGTTGCATGGTTGGGAAACATCCTGAAAAGAAGTATGACAAAGGGAAGGAAAGGAGGGCTGATCAGCCACTTGGGATAGTGCATTCTGATTTGATAGGTCCACTCCTCACTCCCTCCTATGGCTGCAGCAAATATGTGCTCACCTTCATTGATGACTACTCAAGGTACTGCTGGTTATTTTTCCTTAAGCAAAAATCTGAAGTCTTTGAATTTTTCAAAATTTTCAAGAGTATGGTTGAGAACTTCAGTGGGAAGGCCATGAAGGTTTTGAGGACTGATAATGGCAAGGAGTATGTCAATAAAAGTTTGCAGCAGCTCTTTCAGGAGCATGGCATTCAGATGCAACACTCAGTGCCCTACACACGACAACAAAATGGTGTTGCAGAGCGCAAAAATAGAGCACTGAAAGAGATGGCAACTTGCATGATGCAAGCAAAGGATTTGTCTCCTAAATTGTGGGCTGAAGCTATGAATTGTGCAACATATGTTCAGAACAGAGCACCACACAAAGCATTGCAAGGAATTACTCCATTTGAAGCATGGATGGGCCACAAACCCAATGTTTCACATTTCAGAATTTTTGGCTCAAGGGCTTGGGCCAGAATTCCATCGAAGAAGAGAAAGGCCTTGCAGTCCCAAAGAAAGGAGTCAATCATGGTTGGGTATGTAGAGGATACCAAGGGCTACAAGCTCTTTGATCCATCCACTCTCAAAACTTTCATCGAAAGAAGTGTCCAATTCGAAGAAGAAGAGTTTTTACAAGCTAGTGGACAAGGTGATGGGGAATGCACATTTCCTCTTCTTGATGATGAAGTAAGTAGTGGTTCTTCTTCTGATATTTCTGAAGATGATGTTGGTATGGAATCTGATCATGTCCCTCCCTCAAGGCCCAAGTGGGAAGAGAAAACAATTCAAAGTGCTGGAGAGCTTGTGGGTAATCCCCAGTATGCTAGGAAAACTAGATCTCAATTTCACAATTCCTTTGCATGTGATAATTCTGATCTGAGTGAGGCATGTTATTTGATGGTTGGATCTGATCCAAAGTCATATTCAGAAGCATGTACAGACCCAAGGTGGCAATCATCCATGCAAGAAGAGATGAACTCACTCCATGAGAACAAAACTTGGAATTTGGTCCCTCTTCCTCCCAAGAGGAAACTAGTGCAATGCAAATGGGTTTATAGAACCAAATTTGGATCTGATGGCTCTGATCTGAAGTATAATACTAGGTTGGTGGCTAAGGGTTACTCTGAGGTCCAAGGATTGGACTATACAGAGACATTTGCACCAGTGGCAAAGATGGACTCCGTAAGACTAGTTTTGGCCATTGGGGCTTCCAAGTGATGGGAGGTTCATCACATGGATTGAAAAAGTGCCTTTCTTCATGGGAATGTGAATGAGGAGATATATATGCAGCAGCCTGAAGGTTTTATTTCTGATCATACACTTGTTTGCAGGTTGAACAAGTCACTCTATGGGCTCAAGCAAGCTCCTAGAGCATGGTATGCAAAAATGGACAATTTTCTGCTATCTTTGGGGTTTGAGAGGTGTAAGTCTGATCCAAATGTTTATATGCAGCATGTTAGTGATCTAATATTGATTATTGCACTTTATGTTGATGATATGTTGATCACTGGTAGCTGCACCAAAGAACTTGACTCAGTTAAGAGAGCATTGCACAGTGCATTCTCCATGACAGATCTAGGATTGCTAAAACAATTTCTGGGTTTGGAGATAGACCAAATTGTGAATGGGATTTCTATATATCAGTCAAGGTATGCTTCAGATTTGCTGCAGAAATTTAAGATGGCTGAATGTAAGTCTGCAAAATTTTCATTTCTTTCAGGAGTCAAGCTAAATGAGTGGGGTTCTTCTCCACTAGTTGACAGCTCGTTGTATAGGAAGCTTGTTGGAAGCTTGCTATATCTTACTCATTCTAGACCAGATTTGTCATATGCTATTGGGGTTGTTGCTAGGCACATGCAAGAAACTCATGAGGTCCATTGGAAGGCAGCCAAGAGGATCCTTCATTATGTTCAGGGTACTAAGTCCTTTGGTATCCATTATGTTGCTGGTTCATCTCTTGAACTAGTAGGATTACTGATTCTGATTGGGTTGGTGATTGTATTGATCGGAAATCAACTTCTGGTTATGTTTCTATGCTTGCACATGGACGTATTTGATGGTCAAGCAAGAAACAAAATACTATTTCCTTATCTTCAGCTGAGGCTGAGTACAGGGGAGCAGTAAATGCAGCCACACAATGTGTTTGGTTGCAAGGTATTCTTGCAGAATTCAGGATTGTTTTTTATTCACCCACTATTCTTTGGTGTGATAATCAAAGTACAATCAAGATTTCTACTGATCCAGTTCAGAGGCAAAGGACCAAGCACATAGAGATACACATGCATTACATTCGGGGTTTGGTGCATGAATGGACCATAACATTGCAGTATTGCCCTTCCAGTGAGAAAACTGCTGATATTTTCACCAAGTGTTTTACCGAGAAGACCTTCACTCACCTTAGATCTTTGCTTGGGGTGAGTGATGCATGGTGATGATTGGTGTATTCTGATATATGCCACATGTCCATTTTAGAGGGGAGGTTTTATTTCTCATGTGGTTTTCCTCCTTACCTTGGTTACATGGACAAATAATTTTTTATGATGTAAAAGGTGACTTGAGCCTAGTTTCCAGGCCTTATTTTGATATTTCACTAAGTCTAGATTAAGGGGGGGTGTTAGAACATTATTACACCTATGTACATTAATCATTTATCAAATGATGGTTAATTAGTACCAAACAAATTAATAATTGCATCCCCAAGTTGGTTAGTGAGTAAATGGTCATTTAGCTTGAACTAGTTGGCGATGTGGACAAAACTAAGCATTGTGCCAAGTCAAACTAGCTGTTGGGTGTGGCCTCCCAGTCATTTATTGCTTCCTGCATGCCTAGGGCGCTCTTGCTCCTTGTTTTGTGGGATTCTCTTTGACCAAGGGCACACATGCTCAGAATGTGGACAAACTTGCCTCCTTTGCCCATTTTTAGCCAATTATAATTGCCTAACCTATAACCAACCATATTCTCCACATGTGTGACGTCACATGGGCTTGTCCAGTCATTCCCAATGTTCACATGGCAGTTTCGAACTAGTTTGGGATGGATTGGGATATTTTGGTCAACCTAGTGGGGTTTGAGCTATTTCTAAGCTAGATCAGTGTGAACACTCCAAATGGATTCGAATTGTTATAGATTTGTATAAAATGAGTTTCTTAACCTATTTTGAGGTTGGACTGTTAATAATATTTACATTATTCACCCATTTCATGTGTTATTGTTCTTCATTTTATAGATTTATGCCCATTCTTGTAAATGTGTTGCAATCTTTTCACTAAGTGAGGAATCCATAGTAGCTAGGTTCTGCTGTGAATCAGATTTTACACTTTGGTTTGAAAATCATTAGGCCTCTCCTTCTCAGTTTTATACTAGGTTTGGCTTTGAGTGATTGCACAATCAAAGTATGGATTTTTGTTGGTGTACTAGGTTCTACTCATATTAGTAATTCACATAGTGTGGTTGCAACTCATGGTAAAGACATCAATTTTGTGGTTGTTTCTCGGAATGACATTTTTATGTATGCTGGTTCTCAGGACTCAAATGATAATGTAATTGGGCATATGGTAGTGAGACTTGTTTTCATAGGTTTTGTAGTGAGACGAACAATTTAGGGAACCATATAAGTGAAAAGATTTCCTGTAAAACAATTGAAAAAGCCAAGCGCAATACTGCAATGTATTTTATGCAAAACTTGACCAGAAAATGATCATGGCATCATAGAAGAACCCTGGTAACCCTAGATATTCACTACAATCATGGTAATTAGAAACTTGGGTTAATGAATACATAAATTAATGGAGGATAGTTGTAGCTTTTATTTTAGGTTTCCTTAATGCTTAACCAAATTAACTATCATGTCTGAAAGCATAGAGAGTGTTTCTTGAAATTCGATAGTTATTGATTTCCTATTCATAAAAACCATCCAACATCATATCATTTCTTCAGGAAAATAAGAACTACAAGACAAAAAATAGGAAACCAAATTTTTCACCATAGAGACACATTAATGTGAGCCTAATGTTTCAGACAACATCATTCATAAAATTAAATTAAAAAAACCATAAGAAATGTAGACAATACACAAGGACTATGAAAACAACAAACTGATAAAGTATGGTTATAGTATCTTCCAATTAGACTCATTAGATTACAAACAAAATTTCTTCACAAGAATCAAGAAAAATACATACCTTGTATATCAATAAAGAGATTGATTTCATCAAATCACCAACAACAATAAAATCTCCACGAGACTAAACATAGAGTGCAAGAACATGACCATGATGGCCACCTTCATATTGCAACTCTCTTGAACCATCATCACGGAGTACCCACTTGTATAACTGAATCTTTTTATTGATGCCAACAAGTAACTTTCCATTAAATGCATTCAGATTATAAACAGAGCCCTTTGTCTCCTTCTCAGTAACAAGTTCAGTTTACCATCTTCAACAGAAAATACTAAATTCTGCCCTATTAACAAAAACAAATGAAAATAAAACAATTGACTAAGATTTTAAAAAGTGAAAGTGATTGTTGCATGGCAAGTACAAGACATCCATCTAGCATGAACTTTTTTCGTATTTACTATTCTCATAAAATTGTAATAAAACCCTATAAAAAATGAGAGAATTAGAAGAGCAAGCATGAGTGATTTTATAAAAGAAGAAACAGAAGTTTCAGAGCTTTCCTTGTTAGGTTCGTTCTCCTCAGGAAAGACATATGCTGTCCCAACGCAATAGTAGGAATTGTTGTCATCAGAAAATGAACAAATGAGGATGGAACATCCATTTTCATAAGCATCATGTTGATATGATGAAATAGTTTCAAATGTCTGATCATCTAACAGACGCACAAAGTGTGTTTCTGACTCGTAGATCTGGGTTACCAAGTCTTTATGATAAGCACTATCACAAAATTTTTTGTTCAAGTAGTTTTCATACTTATCCCTTTTCAACAATCAATTCTTCAACTTCAATTTTTGTCTTTTAATGGCACAAATTTGTTGTAAAAAACTATTCTTCACTTCTGATTCAACATGCTTACAGGTAACATTGATGTTGTCCCATAACACTATTCAAACTCAACTTCAATTTGGTCACAAAGAATAGGCGCAGTCTTCAAGTTATAACACAAGTCCTTCAAATATGCTATCAATATGTTTCAATGCTTTGCAAATTGTTCTTCTTCAAGCTCAGATTTCACATCCTTGTGTCCTTTGAATAATCATAAGCCTTAAATAACATTTTGCAATGTATGATAAATTCAAAACTGCCATATCAACAGATTATAATGAGTTACACTGACAAGCAAACTAAAACGATAAACTAATATCCAGTAACATGTAATAAAATAAACATATATATCATATAACAAAAATATAGATATAGTTGAAGATACCAACCTGGGTGTGAAACCATTCTTGAAAATATACTCAGAAGTGTTACTTTCAGAAAACATTGTTTGTGCCTCGGAGAGGCCAGTCTTCTCTAGGAACCAGTTGACCCTACAAGAGGTTGTGTACAAACCAGAGAGAGAGAAATGACTGGTGTTGATTAGGTCAATGACAGTCAAGCATAGTACATAACTCAAAAGAAATAAAGTCATAAAAATTATAAACTTCAACCAAGTCTCAGCAGAAGAGAAGTGATTATCAGCACACCACAACTGATCACAGGTGATCAAAGTCAAGTACTCTATAAGACCAAAAATTCAACAAGGTGGTATAAAAAAAATGGAGGGTAAATGAATGCATTAACCACAAGTCAAACCAATAATAACTCAATCAAGGTGGGGAAGGTACAACAAGTATTTAATAACTCAACCAGTAACAGGTAAAAAAATAAACATATTGATCATATAACAATAAGAGAGGTATACTTGAAGATCTCCACGTCAACATTAAACCAAAAATTAGATCTGAAGTATGGGTTCAAATATAAACAATGGTCATAAAATAAGAAAATATAAACAATAGTCATAACATAGGTGTGGGTAGTAGAATACCCATGACCCTTAGAACCAAGGGTATGCTCCAAATGTGGCCAAACAACCATAGTACTCTATAAGAGAAAAACTTCAACAAGGTGGTTTTAAAAAAGTTACTCAAGGAGGGTAAATGACCCCATTAAACACAAGTGAAAGATAAGGTACTACAAGACCAATCATAGCTCAATCAAGGTGGGGAAGGTACAACCAGTCATATTTCTCTCAAATGTACAGCCATTCTATATAACCTGAAAGTTCATCATCACAGTATAAGGAAGGGTGGTGGGATTCCAAATAAAAATATCCCTCATTTCTCTCTATGCAATCCTGATAGCATCACATAATAGATAAGTACCTTGTACTATAGAAAATAAAAGCCACCCGTGTTAACATAATTTTGATCTCTATCAACTTCAGCACTCCTCTGTGGTCCATGTGTTGAAGTTGGTCCTCGAGATGTAATGGGAAGTAATCTTATAACATAATTTTCATCTCTTTCAGTAACAGTTGATAAAATAAACATATTGATCATATAACAATAAGAGAGGTATAGTTGAATATCTCCACGTTAACATTTAACCAAAAATCAGATCTGAAGTGTGGTACTATTTATGAATAGTGCTAAAGCAATAGTAAAATATTTTACAACATAATTTTGATCTCTATCAACTTCAGCACTCCTTTGTGGTCCCTGTGCTGAAGTTGGTCCTCGAGATGTAATGGGCAATAATATTATAACATAATTTTCATCTCTTTCAGTAATAGTTGATAAAATAAACATACTGATCATATAACAATAGAGAGGTATAGTTGAAGATCTCCACGTCGACATTTAACCAAAAATCAGATCTGAAGTGGTACTATTTCTGAATATTGCTAAAGCAACAGTAAAATATTTTACAACATAATTTTGATCTCTATCAACTTCAACACTCCTTTGTGGTCCCTGTGCTGAAGTTGGTCCTCGAGATGTAATGGGCAGTAATTTTATAACATAATTTTCATCTCTTTCAGTAACAGTTGATAAAATAAACATATTGATCATATAACAATAAGAGAGGTATAGTTGAAGTGTTGAGATATTGTAACTTCTAAGAATATTATATTTGTACTTTATTATTCTGGAGATGTTTCATTCCTCCGTGAAGATCTTATTGTATATCTGGAGATGTTTATTCCTCCGTCGGATTGTGGTAACTTGGGTTATTAGACTTCCCTAGTGGGGGTCGGCCCTGTATGTGTTATGTGGGTCAAAGGGTTATTAGACCACCCTAGAGGGGTCGGCCCAGTCAGTTGTAATGGGGTGTTTAGCCCAGTAATTAAGTTGGGGCCGACCTAGCTTGTGTAAAAGTCAGTCGGGGAACAAGTATAAGTAGAGGAGGATGTTCCTCACTTATCTCACTCATTCATTCACTTGTGAGTGGCGCACTTGTGTGAGAGAGGTATGCTATGGAGGAGGAGGAGATCATGTCTAGGTTTTGCATCTTTGTATTTGCTGGTCATCTATATTGCGGAAGCTTTGCTGGGTTTTCTACCCCATGAGGGTTTCCCAGGATAAATCTGTGTCTCTTATGTTTATGCTGTGCTTGTTGTTTCTTCAGTGATCCTGTATATGCTATTGTTGTGAAATGAAATGTAATGCTGATATTTTCTGTATTAGCATATTGAATCTTAACATGGTGTCAGAGCTAACCTGAAGGAAGGAAATGTATGGCACTTACAACACTTGCTTCACTTGCGACAATTTGAAGGTTAGGGTTTTATATAGCAAAGTCATCGTGGAACTTTCGCTATAAATCAATTTTTGAGAAGGTTCAGGATCTGAAATGTTTACAGGGCGTATATGACATCCACATGTACCTTGTGTCCAAAGGAAACCCTCATATTCGTTGTACTTTGTGAGTTATGATCAGTACAAGTTAGGGTTTCTACCTCTTCCAGATCTCAGTCATAATCAGGTGACCTAGGAAAAAAGGTCATAACTTGGGCTAGGAAACTCCAAATGAAATTTCGTAAAATGTGACAGGTAGTACACATATGGTACTATCTCAGGAAATGTTTTCAGAGGTCGAAGTTGAACCAGTGACACGTGGCATGCCGTACAAGTTAGATATCTTGTTTTATCCCATAAACAGGTCACGTTGCGACACTTGGCATAACTCTCTCTCTCAGAAAATCCAATTGAGGTCAGACCTGTCGGGATGGAAATATGACAAGTTAGGATACCATAGAAAACGTTTTCAGACCATGTGGATCGAAAAGTTTGGAGTTATAACATAAACAATCAGTTACATATTTTTGTCAAAACATAATTATTTTTGGAGCACCTTCATTCATGGCTTCCGGAATTTAGGGTTTCGGAGAAAGTTAGAATTTTTGGAATCGGAGTCCACGGCTGAATGATACTCAGGAAAATCAAATTTTAGAGGCCAAGATCGAATTTTTTGGTTGGGTAGAAGACCGGGCTTGATCAACCCTAGTTTGGGATTTTGATCGGAAAGATGGAAAATTAGGGCTTCAACAAAAGTTGGAATTTTTGAAGTCTGTGACCACAGCTGGAAGCTCCTCAGAAAAATAAGAGTTTAGAGCCTTGGATCAAACCTTTTTATTAGGAAGAAGGGTGGGCTCCATCAAACCCTAGTTCGGGATCCTGTCCAGAAGATCCAGAAGTTTCGAAGGCAATTTTGAGGGGTTAAATTTTGGAGATTTCAAAATTGAAGTATGCTAGTTTGATCAGCTCAGTAGGACACATTCTTCCATACATTAAGAAGTGTGAAAGTCAAAGTTTGAATTTTTAGGGTTTCTATGACAAACCCTAATCGAGCCCGAGATCCTGTTTCAGGGGGAGTTGAGGCTAAGGCCTTACATAAGAAGACTACAAGAATTTCCTGACAGGTATGACTTGAGGAAATACAGGTATGTCTTGAAATCTAATTCTTGATTAAGTTCATAATATGTTTGTCTTCATATTATTTAGGTTAGTACAATCTTGGTTAATGATAGAATTATCTTATCACCCTAGTAAAAGTATGAATGCATGATAGTAGACATTCATTGATTACGGCTATATGATTGTACTAATGCACTGTGGTGTTGTATGAGGTTGATGTTGTCTTCTAACGAGATGTAGGTACATCACGAAAGACAAATCAAGTTCCATTACCATGACGACATGAAGACAAAGACTCATCCATAATCTTTGATCACATAGAAGGTCTACTTACGAGGTATGTATGACTTTGTTCTATTATGCTTAACCTATGAGATATGCAGATTCTAGCACAGGATCTCTAAATCATTGAAGAGAACAAAGAATATATTGTTTAGGTATACTAATCTAGGTATGTTTTCCTATATCAAGTTAGAATCTTACCTTGTGTTAGGATCCCTTATATAAGTATACTTGGTATGATTGGTTATGCTTATTCATAAAGTTAGAAATGTAAGTAATCAAGCGTTTATGCATATTATGTCTCTTATCTTGATTGATGATTTAACTAACCAGAAGAGTCCTATGATCAAATAAGAATATGCATGAGTAAAAGAAGACTTCCTTGAAACCTTGAATACTAATGTTTATTATCTATGATCATGACTATACATATTCAAGATTATTTAGAATTATAATGTTTTGATAATATTGAGATTATACTAATGAATGTATGTTTGTGTATGAGATCATGAGGATGACACTAGTGCACACTTGAGCATGCACAGTGGTACAGAATGAATAGAAGTTCAAAAGTCATATAGAAGATCAAGCGGGAGGCAACCACACAAACATAAAAGATAAGTATTTGAGTTGTTATTTGAAATAGTAAATGATATTGCTTGTAATAGTTGTATGCATATTTGTATTCCTAGAATATATCATGCTGAGTGTAAACATTCATATAACATTGAACATTATACTACTAATATGCATATGATTGGTAAGTTGGACAAACATTCCATTGTTGATGTATAGAATGAAACCTCTTTGCTGGCATGCTGAGAGCTGTGCACACTCTCGATAGTATGTTCTGGTAGAGATGGAAGGCATCTAGATAGCCACTGTATGCATACAAGATATGGAAAAGTGTTGTGCCAAAGTATTGGTCAAGATAGTAGCATAACTATGTAAATCATATCTGTATGCATAGTAGGTTATCATGTCAACATGATTTGATGATTATGAAGTATTACTAATCATGTACTTAATTTTGATTTGTAGGAAAGATCATGAAGAATGATGAACACCAAACAAGTGATGGATGTTCAACAAGAAGATTTACAAATCAAACATAATATAGAAGGCTTGTGGCTAGAAGATTCTCTTAGAAAGAGGAAGAGAATCATGACGAGATGTTTGCTCCAAGTGGCTAGATAAGACCGTTATATTAATAATGTAATTGAATAAGAAGTACGAATCAAGGATTCAATTGAAGAAAGCTCTGTTCGGGTACATAGGATCGATAGTCAATTGATGAGCTTAATGATCATCATGGGTGATGTGGATCTCAACCTTTACTACAAGGTTGAATATGGTTTCTATAAACAGATGACATGGATGCAAGAAGGAACTCACCACATATTTCGAATGATATTAAGGCTCATATCAGTAGACCCATCTGACGAAAGATGGCACAGATAGATATGTAGAAGATCACTCAATGTAGAGTGTGAATGATGTTCAGTCACAAAGGGAGAATTGACAGTTTCTTGATAAGCTTGGGCTTTACCAAAAGTAAAGCTGATCCGTTACGAATGATGAACCTGTCATACTATTACTATACGTGGATGATCTATTTTTACAAATAGATCATGAAAAGCAAGAAGAAGATGGCTGCATAATTGAAAATGAAAGATCTCAGATTGATGGATTACTTCCTAGGTCTAGAAGTATGGCAAGGCTCAGAAGGAATCTTTCTCATCTAGGGAAAGTATGCTGTGGAAATATTGAGAAGAATTGATATGTTGGAATGTGAAGCCATGGCCACTCTCATGGGTTCCGACTTGAAGTTGTTAGTTGATGACTCCTCAGATTTAGTTGATGTGACTCTGTACAGACACATTATTGGGTCGTTGATGTATCTGACGAATACCAGGCTAGATGTATGCCTTGCTGTGAACACCTTGAGTCAGTATCTAGTGGAAACTAGATGTGTTCACTTGATAGTTGCAAAGCATGTGATGAGGTACCTAAAGGATACGATAGAATTTGATCTATGTTATCTTGGAAATCATCACTTCAGATGGATACACAGATGTTGATTGGGCAGAAAGTGTATCAGACAGGAAGAGCACATCAAGAGGATGTTATTGTCTGGGATCAACCATGATCTCGTGGTTTAGCAGGAAGCTGTCTAGTGTGGCTCTCAGCACAAGCATAATATATGGATGCTTGCTCTGCTAGTTGCGAAGTGGTATGGATTCAGGATTGTTTGACTTAGAGATAGACCCAACTGTGATCCTATGTGACAAACATAGTTGTATCAAGATGGCAGAGAATCCAGTGTTCCATGATAAGTCAAAGCACATAGAGATCTGACAAGATATGGTGCAGAAAGGAACTATAAAGTTTGAATTTGTAACAAGTTGCCGATGTACTAACCAAACCTCTACCTAAAGTGAACAAGTTACCGATGTACTAACCAAACCTCTACCTCAAGTGAACAAGTTACCGATGTACTAACCAAACCTCTACCTCAAGAGAACAAGTTACCGATGTACTAACCAAACCTCTACCTCAAGTAAAGTTTGAGTATTTCCGAGACAAGCTTGGTAGGACCCTCCTCGAAAGGGGGAGTGATGTAGACACTGATGATGAGATTTCCTGCATCGACAGTGAAGTCGATGATGAGGATACCTGTATCGATGATATGCTTACTTGTATTGATGATGATATGTAGGATACCTGTATTACTTGTATTGATGATATGTATACATGTATTGATGAGGATACCTATATTGGTGATGCCGACAGAGAGGTTGGTGGATGGTCCTTAGACAGGGTCTAAGTTGACAAGGGGATTGCATCATCCTTGAACACATGTTCTAAAAGGATCCGTAGACATATGTCTCCAAGAAAGAAGAGGGATTGCATCATCCTTGAACACATGTTCTAAAAGGATCCGTAGACAGTTGTCTCCGAGAATGAAGTCCTTAGTGGACAAGTGGGGATTGGATCGTCCCCGGACTTCGGTCCCTTGAATTGATCCGTAGACAGATGTCTCCGAGAATGAAGTCCTTAGTGGACAAGTGGGGATTGGATCGTCCCCAGACTTCTGTCCCTTGAATTGAGTCGTAGACAAGATGTCTTCGAGAATGGGGATTGGATTGTCCCTAGACTTCGGTCCCTTGAATTGACCCGTAGACAAGATGTCTTCGAGAATGGGAATTGGATCGTCCTCGGACTTCGATCCCTTGAATTGAGTCGTAGACAGAGGTATCCGAGAATTGAATGATAGGACTGGATCGTCCCTGGACCTTGGTTCAAAAGGTACATGATAGGACTGGATCGTCCCTGGACCTCGGTTCAAAAGGTACATGATAGGACTGGATCATCCCTGGACCTCGGTTCAAAAGGTACATGATAGGAATGGATCGTCCCTAGACCTCAATTCAAAAGGTACATGATAGGACTGGATCGTCCCTGGACCTCGGTTCAAAAGGTACATGATAGGACTGGATCATCCCTGGACCTTGGTTCAAAAGGTACATGATAGGACTGGATCGTCCCTGGACCTCGGTTCAAAAGGTACATGATAGGATTGTATCATACATGGACCTATGTCCTAAAGAGAGCGGGATTGATCATCCTATAATATGATCATGTGTATTACAGAGTATACGATGCTGATGATCGTGTGATGACGATGATGATGACGATGTTGATGATCGTGTGATGACGATGATGATTATCGTGTGATGATGATGATGATGACGATGCTGATGATCGTGTGATGATGATGCACATGATTGTGTGATGACGATGATGATGACGATGCTGATGATCGTGTGATGACGATGTTGATGATCATGTGATGACGATGATGATGATGATGCTGATGATCGTGTGATGACGATGATGATGATTGTGTTATGACGATGCTGATGATCGTATGATGACGATGCTGATGATCATATGATGACGATGCTGATGATCGTATGATGACGATGCTGATGATCGTGTGACAACGATGCTATTGATCGTGAGGATCCAGATGATGATATTGCTGTGGCTGTTCAAGTGTTGTAGAAGATTCGGTACTGAAGATGTTGATGTCCCAGTATTGAATATCTTGAAGATATTCCAGTAACTGGTTGAGTTACTGATGATGTTGAGAAAGCTCCCAATGATTTATAGATGTATCATGTATGATGGTTATGACTCCTTGCTCATGCAGATGTTGTTATAATATCCTTCTCGTTAAGGGGGAGTGTTGAGATATTGTAACTTCTAAGAATATTATATTTTTACTTTAGTATTCCGGAGATGTTTATTCCTCCGTCGGATTGTGGTAACTTGGGTTATTAGACTTCCCTAGTGGGGGTCAGCCCTGTATGTTTTATGTGGGTCAAAGGGTTATTAGACCACCCTAGAGGGGTCGGCCCGGTCAGTTGTAATGGGGTGTTTAGCCCAGTAATTAAGTTGGGGCCGACCTAGCTTGTGTAAAAGTCAATCGGGGAACAAGTATATGTAGAGGAGGATGTTCCTCACCTATCTCACTCATTCATTCACTTGTGAGTGGCGCACTTGTGTGAGAGAGGTCTGCTATGGAGGAGGAGGAGCTCATGTCTAGGGTTTGCATCTTTGTATTTGCTGGTCATCTATATTGAGGAAGCTTTGCTGGGTTTTCTACCCCATGAGGGTTTCCCAGGATAAATCTATGTCTCTTGTGTTTATGCTATGCTTGTTGTTTCTTCAGTGATCCTGTATATGCTATTGTTGTGAAATGAAATGTAATGTTGATATTTTCTGTCTTAGCATATTGAATCTTAACATGAAGATCTCCACGTCAACATTTAACCAAAAATCAGATCTGAAGTGTGGTACTATTTCTGAATAGTGCTAAAGCAACATTAAAATATTTTACAACATAAATTTGATCTCTATCAACTTCAACACTCCTCTGTGGTCCCTGTGCCGAAGTTGGTCCTCGAGATGTAATGGGCATTAATCAAATTATAAATAGTGATGATCATCGAAGTCATGATGAACATATCTAATATATGTTGATGTATATGTAACTTCGGAATGTATTTCACATATATGTATATTGTATTCCTATAGAGATGGTATTATTCCTCTATAAGGAAGTGTCGTCATTTATATTGTAAGTGTCGTAACTTATACTTGATGGGTTATTAGACCACCTTGTTTGGGGTCGGCCCTGTATAGGCCATGTGGGTCAAAGGGTTATTAGACCACCCTATTGGGGGTCGGCCATGTGGGTCAAAGGGTTATTAGACCACCCTATTGGGGGTCGGCCCACTCAGCATTATGTTATGTGGTTAAGTTAGAGCCGACATGAGTTAGGTAAAAAGGCAAGTCAAGTCAAGTATAAATAGAGTGCGGGAGGCACTCTATTTACTCACTCTCACTTCTCACACATGCACTCAAGGAGGAGTGGCGCACTTATGGAGGAGGAGGATCTGCTGCTGGGTTATGGCTATCTCTCTTGGTTGGTTGTATCATTGCTCTATCTATCTCTGAGGAAGTTATTGGGGTTTTTCACCTTTATGGTTTTCCCCAAGTAAATCTTTGTGTCTCTTGTGTGCTTGTATTATTGTCTCCATGATTGATATGCTGTAGATATGCTGTACATGTTGTTCTCTCAGTTAAGATCCTAGATCATATTGAAGTAAATTCAGAAAATTTAACATGGTATCAGAGCTAGCCTGAAAGAAGGCATGATATGGCATGTATGACACTTGTTGCACTTACGATGCTAGGGCTTGATATAGCAAAAACCAGTCATCGTAGAACTTTCGCTATAAATCCGTTTTGGCAAAGTTTTCGGATCTGAAATTGTTACAGGCCGAAGCTAAGATCTCCAGGTATCTTGTGTACAAAGGACAACCTCTAATTCGTTGTACTTTGTGATTTATGATCTGTACAATATAGGGTTTCTGCCTCTTCCAGATCTGAGTCAAAATCAGGTGACCTTGGGAAAAAGGCCATAACTTGGGCTAGGAAGCTCCAAATTCAATTTCGTGAAACGTGAAAGGTAGTACACAGGCCGAGCTATCTCAGAAAACTTTTTCAGAGTCCGAAGGTCAAACAGTGACACGTGGCACGCCGTACAAGTTCGCTCTCCTGTATTATCCCATAAACAGGTCATGTTGCGACACTTAGCATATCTCTCTCTCAGAGAATCCAATTGAGGTCAGACCTGTCAGGATGGAAAGATAACAGACCGAGATATCTCAGAAAACTTTTTCAAAGGCTGAAGGTCAAACAGTGACACGTGGCACACCGTACAAGTTCGCTCTCCTGTATTTTCCCAAAACAGGTCACGTTGCGACATTTGGCATAACTCTCTCTCAGAACATCCAATTGAGGTCAGACCTGTCAGGATGGAAAGCTAACAGGTCAGGCTATCTCAGGAAACTTTTTCAGACCCTGTGGATCAAAAATTTTGGAGTTACACCAGAAACAATCAGGTACATATTTCTGTCAAAACAGAATTATTTTTTGGTACCTTCATTCATGGCTTCCGGAATTTAGGGCTTTGGAGAAAGTTGGAATTTTTGTAATCGGAGACCACGGCTGGATGATACTCATCAAAATAGAAATTTAGAGACCAAGATCAGAATTTTTGGTTGGGAAGAAGGCCGGGCTTGATTAGACCCTAGTTCGGGACTTTGATCAGAAAAGTGGAAAATTAGGGCTTCTGTAAAAATGGGAATTTTTGAAATCTGTGACCACGGCTGGAAGCTCCTCAGAAAAATAGAAGCTTAGAGCTTTGGATCAAACATTTTGATGGGGAAAAAGAGTGGGCTTCATCAAACCCCAGTTTAGGGTCATGTACAGTGATTCCGGAAGTTTCAAAGGCAAAATTGAGGAGTGAAACTTTGCAGTTTTCAAATTCTGAATATACCAGTTTGATCAGCTCATCAAGACGCATATTCCTATCCTTTCGGAAGTTTGAAATTCAAAGTTTGAATTTTTGGGGTTTCTCTGACAAACCCATATCCAGCTCCAGGTCCAGTTCTTGCAAATCAAGTGGATTGGGTTAATCCTAGAAGAAGATGGATTGGTCACCTGCATAAGTGAAGAAGTTCCTGTTTCAGAGGGAGATGAGGCTAAGGCCTTATATAAGAAGATTACAAGTGATCTCGACAGGTATGACTCATCGAGGTATGTTTCGATATTTGTCCATGATTAAGTTTATGGTATGTTTGTCTTCATGTTATTACGGTTAGTACAATTTTGATTTTAGATTTGTTGTATCACCTTAACAAAATTATGAATGCATAATAGAAAATATTCATTGGTTAGGGTGTTGACACTTATGATTGTACTAATGCATTATGATGTTGTATGAGGTTTATGTTGTCTACTAACATGAAAGGTACACCAAGAAAGACAAATCATTTTCTGGTCCAAGAACATATGATCATGATAACATGAGGACAAATATTCATCCATTGTCATGGATCTCATAGAAGATCCATTTACGAGGTATGTATAACTTGGTTTTGTAATGGTTAACTTATGAGACATGCAGGTTACTAGCACAAGTCATTGACGAAGAACAAGAAGACATTATGCGGGTATGTTAGACATAAATAGCTAGCATGCTAATCCAGGTATGTTTTTCCTATATCAAGCTAGAATCCTACCTTGGGTTAGGATCTTATACTGTTGTGTTGTTGATAATGATTATTCATGAAGTCATAGGTTTGAATAATCATGATTGTATAATTGATGATATGACTAACAAGAAGAATCATGATGGTATAGGTTTGAATAATCACAGGTTTTATGCATATTATATCTCTTATCTTGATTAATGATTCAACTAACCTGAAGAGTCATAGGTTTGAATAATTACAGGTTTAGACATGTTATGTTTCTTATGATTTGACTAACCATAAGAATCCTACATAAAATGCTAATGCTTATTATTTTCTGTTTGAAATGATCATGACTATACATGCTTGAGATTATTGTGTTTTAATAGTATACTAATGAATGTATGATTTTATATGAGATCACAAGGATAACACAATCATGATACTAATAAGCATGCATAGAAACCAAGGATGAATATGAGTTCAAGAACAGGTAATCTAGGAAGCAAAGATCAAGAGGGAGTACACTCCAGTGGTTTATGCAAGGATGCAGATATTCAGAGGGAGTTGACCATCTCTCCACAACAGAAAGGTGTAGAAGAAGCTACTTCATATTAGGACTCCAGCAGCTCCTGCAAGGAAGCAAAGACTCAGAGGGAGTCCACCCAACGAACAAACAAAGATAAGTATTTGAATTTCTTAAATAATACTGTTCAATAATGTATATACTGATGTTCCTAGAATTAGGTTGTGTATTATGCATATTAGAATAATTGCATTGATGAACAGTATACTCCTAATATGCATGGGTAAGTGGCCTATGGCACTGTACAACATTCCATTGCTACTTATCTAGAATGAAACCTCTTTGCTGACATGTTGGGAGTTGTGCACACTCTTAACAATGTTCTGGTAGAGATTGGAAGGCATCTAGAAAGTTACGGAATTTGGATAAATGTTGTATTGAAGCATTGGCTAAGATAATTGCATGACTGTATGGCATATTTCTTTATGTGTAAGAATTTGTTCTGAAAACTATGAGATGTTTTCTAATCATGCAATTTAACTTGTTTTGTAGGAAAGATCGTATGCTATCTCCTACAAAAGAAGAACTACAACATTTGTTCCAGCAACAAATATATCTATTGAAGATATTGAAGATATTGAAGTTCCCAGGATCTGGGATGAAGAAATGAAATGCCATGATCCGTCGATCATGAAGAATGATGTTTGGGATGTAATCCCAAGACCTGAAGGGAAGTTTGTTATGACTTCCATATGGAACTATTAGATCAAGCATGTTGCAGATGGCAGCATAGAGAAATATAAAAGTGACAAAACAGAAGATACACCAGATGGATTCAAGACAGCTTTCTTGAATGGTGTAGTTGAAGAAGAAGTGTATGAGGAGCAGCCACTTGGTTCTGAGACACATGATAGGAAATCATATATGTGCAGAACTTGGTATGGTGAAGATAGATTGATTGCCGACACGCAGCGGAAGCTTACTACCGAGTTCGAGATGAAGAACTTGGGGATGATGCACTATTTGTTTTTGGCATGGAGGTGTGGCAGAGTGCAGAAGGAATCTTCCTTGGACAAGGGAAGCATGCAGTAGAGATCCTGAAGAGGTTCGGGATGATGGATTGCAAGGCCATGGCCACACCTATGGCATCGAATCTGAAGCTTCTATGTGATGCTTCATCTGAGCCGGTTGATGTCTCTCTGTATCGTCAGATGATTGGGTCCTTGATGTACCTGACGACCAGACATTTGCTTTGCTGTGAACACATTGAGCCAGTTCCTGACGGATCCGAGGAGTGTTCACCTGGTTGCTGTAAAGCATGTTCTGAGGTACCTGAAGGGTACAGTGGATTATGGGCTCAGGTATGAGGTGAATCAAAAGTTTAACCTGCAGGGTTATGTTGATTCAGACTGGGCTGGCAGTGCTGCAGACAGGAAGAGCACATCTGGGTGTTACTTCAGTATGGGATCAGGTGTGATCTCTTGGTTTAGCAGGAAGCAGTCCTGCGTAGCACTGAGTACAGCTGAGGCAGAGTATGTTGCAGCCTGTTCAGCTAGTTGTGAGGCAGTATGGCTACGGAAGCTACTGTCTGAGTTATTTGATCTCCCGTTGGAGGCTACTGGTATCTTCTGTGATAACCAGAGTTGTGTGAAGCTGTCCGAGAACCCAGTGTTTCATGACAGGTCGAAACACATAGAGATCAAATATCACTATATCAGGGATATGGTGCAGAGAGGAGCTGTGAAGCTCCTGTATATTGCGACGGACGAGCATATTGCAGATGTGCTGACGAAGCCACTAGCCAGGGTGAAGTTCGAGTACTTCAGAGAGAGGCTTGGCGTTATTCAGATCGAGGACACTTCGAGGAAGAAGTGACGGACACATTTGCTGAAGCCATTCCAAGCATGTTGGAAGGAGGATCCTTCACATGGCTGTGGATGTAAGCGCTGGATGATGAGCATCAGGATGATGTTCTAGTTTCTGCTGGATATGATCAGTTGGATCATTTTATGTATGTATGTACGCATCATGTTGGATGCAGGATATGATCAGTTGGATCATTTTATGTATGTATGTACGCATCATGTTGGATGCTGGATATGATCAGTTGGATCATGTGTATGTATTGTTTATGCATCATGTTGGATGCTTGGACCATGTATCTGTATATGTATTAGGTGGATACATTGTATGATCAGGAGGATCATGTATGATGATATGTATCAGGTAGATACTTGGTATGCATCAGGTAGATGCATTGATGATCAGGAGGATCATGTATGATGACATGTATCATATATTTGTATCAGGTGGATACATTGATGATCAGGAGGATCATGTATGATACTTGGTATGCATCAGGAAGATGCATTGATGATCAGGTAGATCATGCAGCAGGATGTTGCAGTGATGATCAGGATGATCATAGATGACGAGCTTCAGGATGTTGCTCCAGATGACATGCAGCAGGATGTTGCATTGATGATCAGGACGATCATAGATGACGAGCTTCAGGATGTTGCTCCAGATGACATGCAGCAGGATGTTGCATTGATGATCAGGACGATCATGGATGACGAGCTTCAGGATGTTGCTCCAGATGACTTGCAGCAGGACGTTGCAGTGATTATGATCAGGACGATCATGAGTACATCAGGATGATGTATGGTGAGTATCAGGTTGATACTCTGTGGCCGTGGATCAGGTTGTGCAGATGAGCATGTCTGGGAGATCCTATAGGTCGGAGTTGTGTACCCGTAACAGCCTGGGATGCTCTTTCGAGACATTGCTCTGGGAGGACATGTAATTTGTGCCCTGGGAGATCTCAGGTCGGAGTTGTGTACCCGTAACATCCTGAGATGCTCTTGCGAGGTTTTGTCCTATGGCATGTAATTTGGGCCCTGGGAGATTTCAGGTCGGAGTTGTGTACCCGTAACATCCTGAGATGCTCATGCGAGGTTTTGCCATGACCACATGTAATTTGTGCCCTAGGAGATCTCAGGTCGGAGTTGTGTACCCGTAACATCCTGAGATGCTCTTGCTAGGTTTTGTGGTGGACCACATGTAATTTGTGCCCTGGGAGATCTTAGGTCGGAGTTGTGTACCCGTAACATCCTAAGATGCTCTTTCGAGGTTTTGTGGTGGGGTCACATATAATAGCGCCCTGGGAGATCCTACAGGTTGGAGTTGTGTACCCGTAATATCCTGGGATGCTCTTTCGAGGTTTTGTGACGCACGTAATAAGTCCTGAGGATTCCACAGTATGGCCAGTGATGATGAAGACCTGCAGGTGGTGGGCCTACATCCAGTATGAAAAAGGACTGGCTCTGTAGAACTTCCTATGACGAGTAGTTTCAGAGATTGATTGAGATAGCAGCAGCAGTGACGATGATGATGACTCGATGACGATTATCTAGTGACGATGATCCAGAGAAGATGACTTGTGCTAGAAGAACTGTGCTGAGAAATACCTTCCTAGTTAAGAGGGAGTGTTGATGTATATGTAACTTCGGAATGTATTTCACATATATGTATATTGTATTCCTATAGAGATGGTATTATTCCTCTATAAGGAAGTGTCGTCATTTATATTGTAAGTGTCGTAACTTATACTTGATGGGTTATTAGACCACCTTGTTTGGGGTCGGCCCTGTATAGGCCATGTGGGTCAAAGGGTTATTAGACCACCCTATTGGGGGTCGGCCATGTGGGTCAAAGGGTTATTAGACCACCCTATTGGGGGTCGGCCCACTCAGCATTATGTTATGTGGTTAAGTTAGAGCCGACATGAGTTAGGTAAAAAGGCAAGTCAAGTCAAGTATAAATAGAGTGCGGGAGGCACTCTATTTACTCACTCTCACTTCTCACACATGCACTCAAGGAGGAGTGGCGCACTTATGGAGGAGGAGGATCTGCTGCTGGGTTATGGCTATCTCTCTTGGTTGGTTGTATCATTGCTCTATCTATCTCTGAGGAAGTTATTGGGGTTTTTCACCTTTATGGTTTTCCCCAAGTAAATCTTTGTGTCTCTTGTGTGCTTGTATTATTGTCTCCATGATTGATATGCTGTAGATATGCTGTACATGTTGTTCTCTCAGTTAAGATCCTAGATCATATTGAAGTAAATTCAGAAAATTTAACAATATAAAGAGAATCAATTTTTCAGAACAATATATCTACATGCAACACATACATGAGTGATGATGTGTGAGAAAACACAAAATTTGAATATTAAAATACAAAATAATTATAAACAAGCATACAATGACTTGTGATGACATTTAAATTTAAAATTGAAATTCTAAGAAAATAAAAGATATAAATGGGAAAATTCCTAAGAGCATCACATAAAAGATAAGTACCTCGTGACTATACCTCGTAAGTTAGTCGGGGAATTTCTCTCTTCCAATGCCTTATATCTTCTTTATGGATTTATTTTGATGAAAGCCACCTACAAATGATGCAATAAAACAATATATCAAGGCATATATAATATTTGCGGGAAAAACATAATATGTCAATAAGTTCTGCTACAAACCACAGACCAAGTACGTTTTCCAAGTAAAACATTACTTACCTCATGTATTTTCCAAGAACATAAATAATATGTTTTATGTTGTTGTCAAAGTCGTTTGGGAGAGATAAAGGTAGAATATACTGTATCAAAAAACACATAATTATTAATATTTATTTCAAAATAAGACAATAAAATTAATAAAATAGTGCATACCGATAATGAAATATATTATAGACTCATGATTACCTTAATGAATGTATGCCAATCATGTGTTTTAACCCCATCAAAATCACCTTTTTTCGTCAAGATATTCTTTATGTTTGACAAAAAACCCGTCAGAAACCTGATTTTTTTTATGACCTCTTTTACAATATTGCTCTGTTGCTCCGTCAAGCACCAAGGAAGACTAATATTCTGTTGATGGCCATCGCCATTAGAATTAACAATCACACTTTGCAATGCGTGATTAGCTTCTTGGATGTCACTACAAATCTTTCCATTTTTTTCTTTGTCAGTCCTTCCATCTAATATTCGCCATAACACTTCTATTATGTTCTTCCCGATATGCATTGTGTGAAACAAATGAACTATTTGCAGGTGCTCTTAGTATGGCAACCTACTGAATTGAATCGGGTAAATTTTGATTCCTCGTAGAAGCCCATTCGTGCCTTAACGACATTCATGAAACATCAACAAAATAAAATTAAAACTAATTAATCAATATAGGTATAACATATCGCTCTGAACATAATTCAATACAAAAGAAAATTGGCATACCTTGACGGTTTCTATTATATTCCACCTTCCATAGGTGAGGTGTCATTCTTCGTGATTTTTTTCCATTCTCTTCTTTACCATTAAATTTATCTTTGTTTGTAGTTCGATAACTATGGTTCTTAGGCAGAAAGTGCCTATACTCATCGAACACTTCCTTTGCTAAAGTCCTTGAACGACGAGATTTTATCCTGGGACCGCAAACTGGACATACAAATTTACCCTTTTTTTGAAGACCTACAAGATATATGAATTGGTGTAGCAGATTAGAATTACAATTTAAAATAATGCATGATATTATCAACAGATGTAGAAAATATTAAGGAACAAAAGAAAGTAACAACATACCACAAAAATGTGTTAACCCGGGAGCATCATGAATTTTAAATGCAAGTATTCCATGGAATTGAAATCGTCTTTGCCCTATTGGTCTAGAAATATCATACATAGTGACGCCAACCCATAACTTCAACAACTCATTGATAAGAGGCTCAAGATATACGTTCATATCTTTAACCTGGTACTTGCCTAATTGGTCCAACATACATGATTAATTATATTTAGCGCCTATATGTCGTTATATATAAAAGACATAATTATCATGCACGAAACAAATCAATGAAATATTTACTGATCAGACTTTCAAGTAAAAAATTACATATTAATTAAATACCTGGAACAATCATTGCCAACATTGTGTGCTCTCTCTTGATTGACATCCAAGGAGGAAGGTTATTGTTTATAAAAAAAACAGGCCATAGTCAGTAGGTAGAATGAAGCTCTCCAAATGGATTGACACCATCAGTTGCCAAAGAAAGTTTAACATTACGAGGATCTTCTTTAAAAATTGGAAACTTTTCTTCGATGTACCTCAATGCAGAACCATCTGCAGGAATTTGAAGAACATCGTCGTGACTTCTGTTCTTTGCATGGAAATCCATAAATTGTGCTATACTTTGACACTTGAACAACCGCTGGAAACATGGAATTATCGGAATATAGCGAAGAACTTTTTGAGGCACCTTTTTTGTCACTTTATCGGTTTGATACCTACTTGTTTGACATGTGGGCATTCATTTTCTAATGCATATTGTCCATATCATATGATATGATCATTAGGACATGCATCAATAGCTTGATACTCCATTCCAAATGCTTTCGTAATGACATATATCTCTCGATATGTGCGTGGTAAAATATTTGAAGTTGGTAATAGAAACTCACCTAACAATCTACAAAATTCAAAAGAATAAATCAATGAAAACAATGTTAATCATCAATATCGCATCCAAACTTTACAAATTAGATAACAATAGCAACAATATAGGAAAAAAGTCAACCCTTTCTATAGATTTTGTGAACACGCAGACAAAAATAATTAACAAATCACATACCTTAGTATCTGTGTCAGACAGGTGTTTGATAAACCATTCAAAACCTTCAAGTTCACTAACAACAATATAGCAGATATAAGATTTGTTTTTGATCCTTCATAAAGAGGTTGACGTGACTTCTTGAGTAGAGGATCAACATCATGACTATCATCCTGGTTGTCCTCATCCATTGGAGCAAATGTGTCTTGGATCAATCTATGTATCTCATCTTCCTAATTTGTATCACTAATGTTATCTACATCCATATCATCAGAAATAACTACTTGATCATCTTCAATATTCTGATGTAGAAGTTCGTCAGGCTGTGAATGAGTATTTCTACTAGTACTTGAAAAATAACTCTCTGGAGGGCGACATTTTGGGGGCATTGTCTATAAATTTACAAACAACGTAGAAAAATTAGTCTGTATAGAACAATATATAGTTAAAAAATAAGACATTTTACTGAAATTCATGACATGATGAATATAATTACAGTGAATATATTAAAAATTGAATAATGACCTCTTACCAGGGGACGATATTCATAACCCCCTTCTGCGTGCCCCTTCTCCCTACAATGTCTCTCAGCTGTTGTTATTAAAAGTCTTCTATTTTGAAAGCCCCTACAATCATAGCAAGGACAATAACATTTTCCATCTCCTTTCGCCTCTAATGCAGCTCTAAACTGAGCAAGCTTCCTTGCATTTTCATTCATAGTGACAAATCCTTGTAGTGGTACAAGTAATTGTCTTACCTACACCATACGAAACAATAACTTGTCAATTACATTAGATATTATAAGTATATTTCTGAATATAGTATATTATAATCCAATAATCCAATAATTTCTATAATTGTAAGTGGTCACAGCTCAGCTTTGATTGGACGACAACGCCTTTTGAATTCCTACTCTAAAAATGGAAGTAATATTTTATACTAAACTCATGGAAGAATGAGAAACTCAAAAAGCAATGCATCTTGCAAATTTATTTGTCATATGTATAAGAAGTACATAGGATTTTTTAATGAAATGTTCCACGATTATATTAATATATAGAATGACCATACATGCATTTTATTAAAAAAAAGAAGTTATGAGGACACTCACCAGAAGCTAAAGCTGCAAGGAAAAAAGATCCAACCTATCAAAACTTGCCATGTAAGGCATCCAAAAATATAGTCATGATAAAGAACGGTAGTGATGAGCAAGGTAGATAACGCTACAACACAATTAAAATAGGCCAACCACTAGAGAAAGTGATGAAATGAGGAGATTGTTGGAAGTAAACCAGCTAGAGGTACCTAAAAGATTCAATAACCAATTGTTTCTGTTGGAAAAATTCAACACTAGAGAAGAGCACATTGCCATGGCCTTAACATGATATCAATTTCCCCCATTATGGTGTATATGAAAAATAGAGAACATTTTGTAATATCTCTTGCCATTGAGTACTATGGTATAATATGGTCATTTTTGACTTTTTATTCATTTGACATTTGTTTACAAATCAATTTTAATTTTGTAAGCATTGCGATTTCGTTGACCCTATGCACCTTTGTTGCACTCAAGGATTTTATGAGTGCACAATAATCAAGGTTGTTGCTTGTGATGTCATTCTTGTTCGAGAACCGTGTAGTTAGTTTAACATCTAAATCTCCATGTTTTTACAAGATTAAGATAATAACAACTTTTGCTAGATTTGTATGAAGAAATATCTCCACGTGGTCATTATCTTAAATGCATGGGGATATTCATGATATCATACAATATTGGAATTCAAGAATATCCCATCCATATGTCAATTGTGATCTTTAGTACAATCACTTATAAGAGATTGACAAATACCCCAAATTGATGCATGAGAGAAAAGTTAAAATGAGGCAAATGAAAATGATAGAAAGTTCTTGAAAAAAATATTTGAAAGGAAAAATAGAAAGTTAACATGACCTAAGCCTCATTACTAAACAATATTAAATTCTAACCCTTATAAAAATATAGACAAAAAAATATACATTACTAACCTTGCAATTTCAAAATCAGAGCTATGTAGAATATCCAAGCTCAAACAATCACCCCGCAAGTCCAAAATCCGCGCTCAATGTGTTGCAAGAATAGAAAATATGTAAATAATGGTTAGATTATGTAGTATATATAGCTCAACATTCGTCTATATTGCAAGGAAAAGTGAAACCTAAAAATATCGTCCCTATATCGACAAAAGTTCGTGGAACAATACAAATCGTGGATATTGCCACGTTTTTTCTACCCTGAAAAACAAAAAATATAAAAATTCATTTTTTTAACCCACGAATGTTGAAAACGTGGAAATATTTCGTGGAACAATCCGACCATATGTAATAGTGTTATTTCAATACTATATAGGGTGATCCAATACATAGTTAGAAATGACAATGAATTCTATTGATAAAAAATATGTTATCATCATTAACCTTAGGCTAGAGCCTTACATTATATCTATGACAAAGTGATGGAAAGGTGCATGTAGATCTTGGCCAAAAATATTGTCTTTTCACTCCATTTGGTTTGATTGACTCCTAGTCTTCATCTTCTTCCTTGAATAGGTGGGGTGGCACTCTCCTTGTGCCACCTCTTTCATGGGAGTCTAGGACTTTAACTACTATTCTTCCTTGCAACCAATGGTCTAGATGATATGTGGTGTCACTTATTTAGCTTGGTTGTTTCTATCTTGCACCAGTCTGTCATTCCCATTATTCTGACCAAAATCAAAATTGTTGTAGCTTGTTGGTATTCACTTGGATGGCATCCATTGGGGACTCACATCGCTTAACTATTTGCATCCAGATTTTCATTATAGCCACAATATCTCAATATTACATGTAATGTCCTTGGTTTTGACCCCTTGGAATATGCTATGTAAATGATGTAATATTGTTGATTACTATAAGGAACATACGGTGAGGAGATCAACGCCAAGCACCTACCGTGGATATCTTGAGTATCGGTCAACAATTAAATATGGTTTAGGGGACCATGTGTGATGCAAGGATTTCCATGGGCTGAATTTTTTTTTTTTAAAGGAAGAAATAATGCATGGATTTCTGAGGGTTGTAACTTTTGACTCATTTATCTGTTTGGACTCAAATTTAACAAGAAGTGTTTTGAATAATTCACTACAGTGAGGGATAAGATCCTTCTGATCATACCTTTTTTGACACGTTTATGGATCCTAATTCCTTCATATAGTGCCTCAATTTGGGGTTTTAGTGCTTTGCTGGATTTTTTAAATTTGTAATTGTCAATTATCTGTTAGTTTATGCACCTAATCAGAAATGCGAGTTGACAACTAGTGTCACTCTAGTTAGCTTTAAGTTAGTGGTGAGTTTTGGATTCATGCGAGAATATTCTAAAATTAGCAATTTTAAAAAATATTAAATATTAGTTATTTGTTAGTTTATGCAGCTAATCAGAAAAGTGAGTTGTCAACTAGTGTCACTCTAGTTAGCTTTAAGTTAGTGGTCAATTTTAGAGTCATGGGAGAATTTTCTTAAATTAGCAATTTTCAAAAATCTTGGATATCAGTTATAAGAGGTTGAACCTCCATTGTAATAGTTAGGATGGAGAAAGAATAAAATATTGTTGTTTTTCCACTCTCATGTGTTTGCATGTTTTTTAGATCGTGTGAATGAATTAAATTTTATTGGCTAAATCAATGTGTTGGTTAAGCATAATAAAATTGTAAATGTGATGTAAATATGCATGATATTAATAAAGAAAACCTATAGTTGATTGTGCAAGCAAACAAGAGCATGGTGCATGATTTTCTCAAGGTTAGTGAGGGATGTAACAAAAACCATGAATTTGATAGACGAAATCCAAGTGTCCAAGAGAGAGTTTAGGATCCATCAACTACCAAGTTGAATTATGCAGCCAATCATTTAATTATTCCAAGAGGAGAGTAGTTTAAGAAGTTATTGTCTTGGAAAAGTGAAGGCATGGGTATGAAATTTCATGTTTTAGTCACCTAGCAATTTTGGAAATTAGGGATTTCTTATTGTGAAAGCTATCAATCATGAATTGAATCCCAATCAATGACTCATCCATTAGCTTGGGGGTTGTCGTAGAGACTTTCATGGACTAAGTGATTTTTCCTCACGTGCTTTGTTGTGTCAGCCATGGTTTTCCATCTTATAATTTCATTTTTGGTTTGCAAATTCATGGGTTACAGTGGGGATTTGAAAATGGAGTCTTTGTGTGCATCAATTTTGTGCTTCCCTTGTTGATTTATTTGTTGAAGGTGAAATCATGTTCCCAATTGTTGAATTCATGCCCAAAAATCATGTTTTGTATTCCATCAGCTGCAGGATTGTTCCAAAATCGTTTTTGTGTGCCCAATAGTTGTAAATATGCCTATAAATCATCTTTAGCACACCTAGTTGTCATATTGTTTCCCTGAAGTTGTTGAATCCTTTTCCAGTTAACATATATGTTCCCAGACATTCTTTTTATTTATTGTTTTGTTGTAAATTTGTTCATGAGTTGAACTATGTTTTCCATGGTTGGCGCAAGAATGGGTCGGCCGGACCCTCTTGCTTAACTATAACACATAGTAAACACACAAATGCTCACATAGACTGGACGTGAACTGGAGATGCCAAGAAGTTGGCTTATATTACTTGAATCGATTACAATGTTCAATACAAAGAAAATAAACAAGTCGGCCTTAGCTTGTTACAATCTACAAAGATAAATCTCTACTATGTTGGTGTGTTTCTCCCTTTTTTGTGTGATCCTCTCTGTCTTCCGATCCTCTGAATAACGAAAGAAATATCGATCCCCCTCTATGTGACTTTGCACCAATCTTCTACTATGTTATATCATTGTTCCTGAGGTCTCTCTGCTTGGCTTCCCCAAGACGTCCTTACTCTGTCCATCGCTCTACTCCTAACCCGACGGATCCTGCAGTTGGTAGCATGCCCTGACCATTCTGCACAGTATCCTCCTATGGTGACACACGGTATGGCCTCAACCAACCTTTTAACTGCCATTAACTTCCTCAACAACCCACAACGGCTGCAGGTCGATCTCCTCGACTACGACGCTTCTCTGACTTTGCTACAGTTTTCGGTCTTATCATTGTCCTCTTCCAACTAGTCTGCACTTCGCCACATAGACCATTTTTACCTTGCCGATTCTTGACTTAACTTGTTGACTTCACTTAGTATCTACGACTGTCATCTGCCCCATCCTCCACGCTTGGATTCTGCTGCTTCTCCGTCGATTGTCGCCTCTCGACCATCTTGTCGAATTTCGACTCCTTCGAATTCCATATCCTTTCGACCATACTTCGACAGCTCCTCGCTCGACTACCTGGCTTAAAGTTCCAGTCTTCCCGCACCAGTGGTCATCAAGAATCCCCCCTGGTCGGCCTCCTTCTGTCGATCAACTTCGACTGTTTCTCCTAGGTCTCGATGCCCCTACATCAGTCTCCCCAGGTGAAAAATAAATTTACTTCTCCTTCATCCATCTGTATTCTTCCAATGAAATCCATGTCGCCTCATTCATCTCATCATCCCCCCATCGTCTAAGTATTCCTTCTTCCACGAACTCCTTGTGCGTCCGAATTCGCGGTCATCCACTATTTCGGCGATCTCTTCTTCGTGTCGATCTGGAATTTTCCCTTTCCAGTCGATACTCGACACTTCTACACTGCTGCTTGTTGAACCTTCTTCATACTTGTACAGATCTGATACATTGAGCATAAGAGAAATGTTCAATTCCTTCGGTATCTCTAACACATAAGCATTGTCTGAATTTTTCTTCAGAATATTACATTGTCCAATCTTCTTCAGCTTCAGCTTGTTGTATGTTCCTGTCGGGAACCTCTCTTTTCTCAAGTGTGGATAGACTAAGTCTCCCTCTCTAAACAACTCTAGCCTCTTCTTCCTGTCGGCTCTCAAATTGTATGCCATGTTGCTCTTCTCAATGCGCTTGCGTACATCTTCATGTACTTCTTTCATATTCTCTGTGAATGTCTCTGCATCTGTGTTCTTTCTGATCTCTGTTGGTAATGCAACCAAATCCACCACACCATGTGGGATTCGACCTTGAACATTCTGGAATGGACTCATACCTGTCTACCGCTTCACAAAATTGTTATATGTGAATTCTTCTCGCGATAACACGTTCTCCCACTTCTTAGGTCTGTTGGTCGTCAAACACCTCAAAAGGTTTCCCAAAATTCTGTTTACTACTTCAATTTGTCCATCAATCTACGGATGGTACGCCCATGCAATATGACTATTTCCTTGAATAATAGTACAACAATGCTTGTGGCATCACTTGTCTTCCAACACGGAATAAAGTGTTCCATTTTAAAAAATCTATCAACTACCACAAAGATAGAGTCATTACCTCGCTGTGTCTTTGTAAATCCTAGCACAAAATCCATGCTCGGGTGCTCCCATGGGACATTTGACACTGGAAATGATGCATATAGCCCCGTATTCTGACTTCGCCCCTTCGCCAACTCGAAAGTTCGACATTGTCGTACCCACTTACCGACATTTGTTGCCATCCCTAGCTAATGGTAGTTTTCTTCGACCAAGGCCTTGGTCTTGTCGATGCCAAAATGACCTGCTAATATGCCACTATGCAGTTCTCGGATTAGGTTCTCTCTTATGGATCCCCTGGGAATACACAACGGTTTCCCCTTGAGTGGGTATCCCTTTTGGATAAAATAATCCAAGTATGGAATTCTGTCAACACTCCATGATTCGCGACTAGCCTTCCATGCCTTAGCAAAATCCTCATCAGTCTCATACTCTGTCTTTACCGACTCTATTCTTGTCACCTGAATTGTCATCATGTTCAAAAATGCAACTCTTCGACTCAGCGCGTCAGCAACCTTGTTCGACTTTCCTGACTTATGTTGCAACATGAAGGTGTATCCCTGCAAGCATTCAACCTATTTCATGTGTCGCTGATTCAACTTCAACTGAGTATTCTAGTAACTCAGTGCTTGGTGGTGTGTATATAACACAAACTCCTTGGGCAGCAAATAATGCCTCCACTTCTTCAATGCTTGCACGATAGCATATAATTCCTAGTCGTAGACCGATTATTTGTGCTTCGCTTGATCCAACTTTTCGCTAAAGAATGCAATCGGTCTTCCCTCCTGGATCAACACTGTGCCAATTTCCATTCCACTCGCATCGCAATCGACTTTGAAAACTTTGTCAAAATCTGGGAGAGCTAACACTGGGCTCTCGGTCACCTTCTGCTTCAACTTATCAAAGGATTTATGGGAAGCTTCTTTCCACTTGAACTCCCCTTTCTTCATGCACTCTGTCAACAGTGCACATATTCAATTGAATCCTCTTATGAACTTCCTGTAGAAACTAGCAAGTCCATGAAAAATCCGCACTTCGGTTGTGCTCGTCGGTTCTGTCCACTCCAATATAGCCTTCACCTTTTCCGGGTCCATCACTAACCCCTTACCCGAGATTATGAATCCCAAGTACACCAGTTCTTCCTTCATGAAGAAACATTTCTGTAGGTTCACCATCATCTTCTCTCCCTGCAGCTTCTGCAACACTTGTCAAATGTGATCCAAATGTTTGGCTTTAGTTCGATTGAATACCAAGATGTCGTTGAGGTATACTATGACGAACTTTCCCAAGAATGTCTTCATTACTTCGTTCATCAATTTCATGAACGTACTCGGTGCATTAGTCAGTCCAAAGGGCATGACTAACCACTCATATAGTCCTTCCTTCGTCTTGAATGTTGTTTTCCATTCATCGCCTTTTCTGACCCTGATCTGGTGATATCAACTCCTCAGGTCGATCTGGGTTAAATATCTTGCTCCACTCAAACAATCCATCAAGTCGTCCATCCTTGGAAATGGAAATTTGTACTTGATCATGATCTTATTGATAGCTTTGGAGTCTGTACACAACCTCCATTCTCCACCCTTCTTCGGTGTTAATACCATTGGTACCGCGCATGGGCTCAGACTTTCTCTGGTCAATCCTTTGTCAAACAACTCCTGGACTTTTCGATAGATTTCTTGACCCTCTTTCAGAGTCATTCTACGTGGTGCCTTGTTTGGAAAACTCAATCTTGGAATCAAGTCGATCTGATGGGGTATGCTTCTCGTCGGTGGCAATCCCGTCGGTACCTCATCGACCATTATGCTCTTAAACGTGTCGGGCATCTTTTCGAATCCGACCGGAATCCTTTCCGTCATTGACCTTTCGACACATGGTCCTTTTGGAATGATGGCGAAACATCCCAACTCTTTCTATTCCACCGCTAGGAATTCCTTCGCTAAGCACATTAGCACTCACTTCTCCCAATAGTTGCTTTCGCCCTGGTTGCAGTGGACGCAATCCTCCTGCTTTGACTTCAACATCCTATGCATGCCATTTTTCCACACTGTGACTGTGTTGGCTCAATCATCATAGATCATAATTCGATCATATTGTCATGGCCTCCCTAACAACAGATCACAAATGTCCATTGGGATTATGTCACACAGTATTGTCTTCGAGTTTTCCCACTTTAAAGTTGATCATGCACTGTCTGGTTAACTTCACATGATGTCCTTTCTGCAACCAAGACATCTTGTATGGATTTGGGTGTTGTTGACATCTCAAACCCAACTTGTCGATGACCTCTGTCGACAATAAATTTTTAATACTGCCTCCATCGACAATGGTCTTGCAGTATCTATCAATGATCAACACCTTGGTCTGAAAGATGGCCTTTCGCTGTACTGGCTCCTTCTCGTTCCGCTGGTCGTTTTGAACCAATGTTCTTTTGGTCGATGTGTTTCAACCTTTTCCTTTACCCTCTTTGCCATTGTTGGATGTTGAATTTTTCTTCTCATCGCCTTGATCATCTCGTTGACATCTGGGTTTTGAATCCTCCGCCACGTGTATATTCTCTAGGCATTCATAGGATTTGTGTCCCACTCCGCGACACTTATAATAGACAATCACTGGTCTTTCAACTCTCTCCTTTCTCCTGGACCATTTCGACCAAACACACCCCGACCGTGGGTCTCTTGACCATCTCGTCGGTTTCCTTGTGCCTTTTTTCTGTTCGTTGTCCCTTTCGCATGTCGGTTGTATTTGACGGATTCTCCCCTGGTTCCGCTGCTTTGTCCCTTCGCGGAAACAATCTTCGCACCTCAACCCGCCATCCTTCCTTTGGTCGATGCGGTTCTTATCGACAGATTCTTTTCTTCCTTCAGGGCTAGTTGGTAGGATTATCCAACCATTCTGAACTTCGACAGGTTCAACTCGTCTTGTATGGAATACTCCAAGCCGTTCACATATCTTGCGACTGCTTCTTCACCTTCATCGGTTTGACCAAATCTAATCGAAAGTCTGTAGAACTCTTCTGTGTATTCCTTCACGGTCATCTCTTTCTCCCAAAAATTTTGTAACTTCCTAAACAAAGAAATCACGTAGTCTCTAGGAACTTGAAAACCATTATGTCCCAAGAATTGATTTTCTCCTTGTCTTTCTTGACTCTGTCTGCAGGTACATTGTCCCACCATAATGCAGAATGACCCTTCAACTTTAGACATGCAGTCTTAACCCTCTTAGGATCCTCTATCTGCTCTATGTCGAAGTATTTATCCATCTCTCTGAACCAGTTTATCAAGTATTTTGGATCTAGACTTCTTGAGTGGGTAGGTACGTCCATTTTTTGCTTACCCCTCATCTCTCTCAGCAACTTGATGAATTTATCTTCTGGTTCTTCTTCCACTGCTTCCGAGCTTCCATTTCCTCGACTTCCTCATCGCTATGGTCAAGTTCATCGAGAATGCATCCACACCTCTGGCCTTCTTTGATCACTTCGACCTCATTGGTCAAGCTTCTCATTGTTCTCATGCACTCGTTGAACATTTTGCGATCAACTGTAACTCCTACACCTCGTGCTCTTCGTCCTACACCACGGATATTTACACCTATTTTTTTCATTCTTTCAGCCACAGCTGAAACCTCCTCTCGTCCAATCGCAACCGGACTTTCACTACACATGCACAACTCTACCCAACCATAGCTGGAGCTATTCACGCCTACACAGATTCTTCATTTTCAATACCACTTGACACTATGCAAGCTATTATCAGGATTCCTCCTAACTTCAGGATGTTATTTCTTTGATACCACCTGGTGCAAGAGCGGGTCAGTCAGACCCTCTTGTTTAACTATAACACATAGTAAACACACGAATTCTCACATAGACTAGACGTGAACTGAAGATGACAAGAAGTTGTCTTCTACAAAGATAAATATCTACTATGTCGGTGTGTTTCTCCCTACTGTGTGTGATCCTCTCCGTCTTCCAATCCTCTGGATAATGAAAGAAATATCGATCCCCCTCTGTGTGTCTGTTGGCAGGCGGTTTGATGGGGAAATGTGGCAGTACCGCCGACACTACGGCACATCGGATGAGGGCGCGAAAGGAGTATTTTGTGTTAAAGAATACCGCAATTGGCGGGTTTTGGGTCACTTGGACCATATGTTATGTAATAGTGAGTCAGTTGTACCATGATATGCGGGTTTTTGGGGTCATTTGGACCGAGTCAGTTAGATATTGGGTCAATTGTCTATAGTGTCGGTTAGGAAGTCATTTGTAAGTGGACAAATATTGTAATGGAAGAATCCTATAAATAGACGAAAGTTGTAAGTGTTAGGAAGGAGGAGGAAGAAGCGGAAGAATAGATAGAAACGGAGACAAGGAGATGTATGTATGGAGATCTATGTTTTGCGTCTGGTACAGGATTCCGACAATAATATAATGATGATGTTTTGGTACAATCTTTGTGCAATGTTGCGATATATGAATGTTGTTTGATGCACTGTCTACTTACTATTGCTATGATGATAAATGCTGTGATTAAGTAATATGTTGAATGTGATGAAAAATGCTGCGATGAAGCAATATGTTATAACTCCTTGTTGAATGTTTAAAGTCTCTGTTTAAGTATCGCAATAGAGTTAGTCCGTGCAACCACAACTCTCCTCCTCCCTCGGTGGAAACATGGTTCCGTCTGCTCTTCCTGGACACCTCGGGTGAGACCTCATCCGCTCTGTGGGTGTTGCTGGGTGGGCTCAAACCTGCCCCAGCTGGTGCCCAGGGAGACTACGGTATGTGTTGACAGTGAGGTGAACCCCTGTCGACTGAGGTCGCATTGGTCAACAAATGGATCCGATGCCGGGACCATGTGTAGAGTAGAAGGAGGTCATGTTGTGGCACCCAATGAAGCCGGAGATACAGAAATGGTTCGATCAGAAGCTGCAGGAGTTTGCTGAAGAATAAAGCCGGAACACGCGACTGACAGTAGATCACTGGCTGGGAAGATATATTCACGACGGTCCACATGAATGGTTTTTCTGTGAATTCCTGGTCATTCTGTACGAATGGTTGTCGAAGCTGACCTTCCAGAAGAGGAACTTCCAGGGTGGTGAGCTGATGGCTTGGACCTCGGAGTTGATTCGATTACTGCAGGAAGTCAATAATAAGGCATCGCAGGCTGTCGAAGTTTGGCTTGATAGCATCTTGGAGGGATATATCACTGAATTTGCGGTCGACACGAAGAAATCCTATAGTGAAGTTGAAAGATACTTCTTCGAAGGACCAAGGGGAAGGTTTCTACTATCGCTCCAACTGTAGATTAAGATGCTAATCTGCGAAAAGGGTATATTAAAGATGCACCTTGATCAGTAGACATCCTGGTGGGCGGAGGCTGTGGGTACCGCGACTATTGGGTTACGGTACATGGAATGGTAAGGGGTAGATGGGTGAATACCATGAGGAGACTGTGAGCGAAGCCGAGGAAGAAAGTGGTCTTACAAGAGGAGGAGCGAGGTTTCGATAGGAAAAGAGGCATAGGATGGGAGAAGGTCCTGCTACGATCGAACCGCAAAACCGCAAAGGAAGACCACACAGGACGAAGCGACCTCACAGTCCTGATAGGGATGACCAGGCTACGCCCAGGATAGAGGCATGACCAAACACTAGCAACAACGTACTCACACCTCCTCTCACTAACTCACAAACAACAAGAAATACCACTTCGACACCGCCAAGTTCGTCAATTGGTAGTAGCACAACGACAGGAGGAAGGAAGCCCAAAATGGCAGGCGATGACACTAAGTTACCGTTGTTCCATGGAAGTGCGACAGACAACCCAAAATAGTATTGGTTTTTATGTGAAGTGGTCTAGACCATGAAACAGATCATTGTTGCCAATGTTAAGAAAGGACAGCTAGCCACGACTTTGTGGGGTCGTGCATTAGATTGGTTCATGAAGTTTATTCTAGTCCCTACGGGGGCCCCGGAGAAGTCACTGGATGAGATTCGGGATGGGCTGATTGCTGAATTTAGATGGCCTAAGTCGGAGACCCAATACATTACTGAATTGAAGGAAATTAAGCAGTATCCCAATGAGACAGTATGGGATTTCGACCAGCGATTCAAGATGCTGATGGCAAAGGTTAGTTTCGATATGAGCACCATCCAACATAAAGAATGGTTCATTGCAACACTGTTGTTATACCTCTATATTTCACAGTGTCGCATCTCCATCACAAAACGAGTTGACAACACTTTCCCTACTGTTTTAAACCATCCAGAAGAGACAGATGATGAGTCAACCTTGAAGGTGAATCTACCCTGGCAAGTTTTGACCCACCTTAGACTTTATCTACACACACTACCGTGCCTTGCTAGTTTGTCAAAACGCGGTACTAGATACTACCGCGCTATGCTCTTTCCCCAAGACGCGGCAGTGCCGCGTTCTGCAGTCTTCGCAAAACGCGGTACTCTTTTAATAGCCTTTTTCCCTTGACTTGTGGGATTTTGGATTTTCGAAGATAATGGAAGATTGGGGTCCTTGATTCGATCTCAACTCATCTCCTTCGATTAGAAACCCTGATCCACTTATCTCTCCTTAGATCCACCCATCTCTCTTGTTGGTTAACCTCACCATTCACTATAAAAGAGAGGCATTCCATTGGGAAAAGGGGAGGACTCTTGAGAGTACCAAACTTATGGTCTTGCAGCATTGTGGAGATAGCTAGAGGAGAAGACACTTGGAGCTAGAGGATTGGCTTGGACATCAAGCACCTTTTGTAAGTATTCTTCAAGTTGTAATGGAATAACTTGTCTTGTTTTCCCAAATCATTTGTGTTAATCTTGTTTTAATGATATGATTTGTATCTTTCATAGATTTAGATTCTAACTCATGTTTCAGGTTGCTAGAGAATAGTGCATTCTTGTGTCTTGGTTCCATTTTGACAGGTTCATTTGTGAAAGCTTGAAGACTGGAGCAAATACCAAAAACAAGCGTCTGGATAGAAGGTTAGTTAAACTTCTTCTACTCTTTCTAGCATTTTAATCTTGAGATATTTGTTAGATCTAGGGATTCAAGGTAGCATTTGTTTTGACTTGTTTCTTGCTTTAAAGTTAGTTCAAAGTCTGCTTTAAAGTTAAGAGAGTTTTGACTTATCCGTAGGACAAAATTCTACATAACAAATGTTACCCCACATTCAGCTGCCGCTGATGCAGCAAAGCATATCGACACCTAGTGAAGCTCTAGAGATTGCAATGCGATTGGAGGCGTCACCGATTGGAGATAATGCAGCCGGGATGTCGCAGATACAGACACAGCTCACTAACCTGACTATACAGTTGCAAGATTTGAAGAAGAACAAGGAATAGTGTGATGAAGTATGGTGTACGCGATGCCAAGGAGAAGGGCATACAAAGGATAATTGCTTGGATTTCCATAATTATTTGGTGTCCGGCGTGCCAAACCCGTTGAATGGTGGTAGTATGCCGTGGTGTCACGTTCGTCACGTGTTTGGGCACAATCACGATAATTGCCCATATATGCAGAAAATGGTCACAACCCCGTGAAATCTTTACTGCACATTCTGCAAGTCGGTGGGTCATGATGACAAGGATTTCCGTGCATATGTGCTGCTACAGGAGAGGATGTGTGATGCATTCTACGTCAAGGACAATTAGCGCACTGCGCAACAACCACAACTGCAACCGCAGGTAGCCCAGCCGCTATCGCAACCACAGATGCAGTTTGCACCACAACAACAACAACCGCAATAGTTCATGCCGCAATACACTTCGATACAGATGACTCCCCCACAGCCACAATATGTGCAGCAACCGTAGTATGCACCACAAGGACAAGGGATTCCACCAGCACCAATGCAGCAACAATACCAGCAGCAGGGCGGCTACCGGGGAGGATACAGGGGTGGACGCGGTGGCGGATTTGGTCGTGGAGGAGGAGGCCAAGGTGGTTGTGGACCTGTTCAATGTTACCAATGTGCGGTATGGGGCCACTATCAGCGCGACTGCCCACTACTACAGAATCAGTGTACGTTTTCTTCTAGTAATGATCATACGGTTGAGAATTGTCCACAGTTGATTGCATGATGGCAGGCTGGGAATGCTCCGCAGCTACAGAATCATGCCCAACCACAAAAACCAGTATAGAACCCAGTGCAGCAACCCGTATAGAACCAGCCCCCGCGACCACCGCCGAACGCCAATCAAAATGTCAATCAACTAGGGAATTTGCACCAAAACTAGACGCAGGGTGCAAATATTGCGACCATTTCTGCAGAACCGCGACCACAAGATGCTTCGGTGGCTGTTATCACTCGTGGAGGCAAGACGACTAGGGAGGATGGTTCGCGACCACTGATTCGGTTGGCCAGTCAGAAGACGGTACCTTTTGACATTGATACAGAGAGGGAAACATTCCTAGAAGCACGTCGCACCTTGGATAAAGACCGCGGTAAGGCTGTTGTTTGCGATATGCTGCCTATCTTTGATACTACATAAGAAGCTGATCGACCGCCACCACCGGGGAAATTGCAAAAGTTTCTTGAAAGTTGTCTATTATTGGCCCGAGACCCGGCTGCCCTGGTTGAGATTGAGGGATGGTTGCAGCGATTTCCGAAAGGATGGCAGGAGTCGACAATAAACTCCCTACAGCGACGGAAGACTAGCAAGGAGATGCGAATGAATATTCAGATTGGTGAATATGATGTTGACTCTATGATTCTTGACCTTGCTTTAGATGTTAACATATTAAACAAGCAGGCATGGCAGAAGATGGGGAGTCCCCCATTGAGCTGGTCTCCTGTGCAGCTCTGGTTGGCTAACCATGCGAAGGTAACACCCATTGGGCGAGTTTCGCGGCTCATGATTGATATTGAGGGCATGAAGACTTATGCTGACTTTGATGTTATCGAAGTAGTTGAGGGAGGAAGTTCTTCTCCAACGCTCTAGGGGATCGGATGGGCTGACAATAGTGGAGCTGTAATCAACTTCAAGAAGTGCATGATGACCTTTGAGAATCGCGATTTCAGAGTCATAGCCCCATTGGATCCGGATGAAGGAGGCCGCTACGTCGAGCCTATAAAAGATGATGATCCCGCTAGATGGGACCATGCATTCAATATTTTTGAAGATTATATTCATCCTACCGCCTATGGTGAGTTGGAGTGGCGCAGCGAGAGTTCTGCATCTTCTGAATCTGATGATGATTGGAACATTGGCAGAATCAAATGCATGAAGTTTCAGTCCGAAAATGTGGTTTAGTTATGCAATCCTTATGTCGTGTTGTGATAGAAATGATCACATTGCATGTCTATGAGGGGTTTCCCGGCCTAACCACCTTTTTAGCAGAATTTGAAGACCGCGTCCCAGAACCACAGCGATTGTTGGCCTTGGAGGAAGCACTGAAGGCTGCTCCAGCACGCTGGTGGTCGACACATAAGAATTTCATTAATGGTTGGTCATAGTGTCGAAGGCTAATGCTGGTTCAGTTCGGCGATACTGAGGTTTATCATACCGGCAAGTACGATGGACGGACTGATCCCAGTGATCATGTGATGGAATGCCAACGATTGTGGGTAGCACGACCCAGAGATGAGTGGGTCCATGCTTTTGTCCATACTTTGGATGAGATACCGCGCTTGTGGTACACTGCAGTCGAGTTGCGCCGAGACATTACAACATGGAGGGAGTTGACGATCTATTTCACTCATACGTTCACTTTTGCGGATGCTAACCGTGATGTTCATAATGCCCTGCAGCTCATCCGTGACGTGGTATTTCAGGTTGTTCCGACGGCCTACTGTTGGCTTGGTTTTGCAACCAAGCTTTGTGCAATGGGCACCTATCAACAATGTGATAGCAGTTTCAATATTGAAAGCAAAAAAAATTATAAATTAAATCTAAATCTAAACTAGCATGTGCATATAACAAGTAAATTTTTTAAAAACGATTCAAGAACAAGAAATAAAAGAAAAAGTATTATGTATTAAGATACCTCAAATGGTGAGGATTTGTGTTGAGCAACTCCCAAGGTGAGTAGCTCCAAGCTCCAAAGGTCCCTTCTCCAAGATGCTGAAAATGGCCAAAAGTCTCATGAGAGATTTTGACAGCGTGAGGATAGGATGATGGATGGATGGAAAGTGAGGAGCCCCTACCACCTTTTTATAGTTTTTGGTGGTGGGGAATACCATTATGGTTTTGAGGAAACCAATGGTATTGACCAACATGGTTTAGGTACCTTTTCTCTCCTTTTTCCTTTTTCGAATATTTTGAATATTTTTATTCCCTTTTTAATATTTTTGGGAATTCTGGACCCTTTTTGAGAGTTTTTAATGCTTTTTGAGGAAAAATATTCATTTTGAGGGGAAAAAGGGGTGTATTATGGTCTTTTGGTGACCTTTTGATGGCTTTAGAGGCTCAAATGGTGGAAAATTGGACAAATGGGTCATGTGAATAAGGAAATGAGCTAGCGAGCACTTTTTGGGTGTTAACACCTACCTTGTTGACCCGCACACACATTTCCAGATGCAGTCTCTCATGGAGTGCTTCAACATCCGTGGTGGCCCAGAGGACGATGATGATCCCCGGAATATTAACATTTCCAAATCTGAAGGAAGTCGTGATGTTTGCTATGCCTCCTTTTTGTGTTGTTTCTTCTTTGAGCGGGTACCGACTTTGCGGCCACGGGTGCCGGTTCGAGACGGGTTGGTGAGCGAGCCGCGCATGGTGCGGTGGGGGAAGATGATGCCCCGCGGTGGTGGTGGTATCCATGGGTTCTTTTCACAGGATATGTATGAGCAGTGGGAGCAGATCCCCCTGCTGATTGATGACTATCCATATGCCGGTATGGATTATCGAGGAGATCCGGAGATGCCTCGAGCCCAGGGACAAGCCTGGGGTTTAGATGGTATGTTTTTGTGTTTTGTTCTCTACTATATCATGTGTTTTAGATGTGTTTGTTATGATTATAGTTAGATATTTATATGATGGTTCACTTGCGTGATTGTGCAGATGTTGGTCCTGTACCACCTGCCGACCATGTGGTTCGTAGGGGACAGGCGATGGTGGTCATTCCACCTCCTATAGTGGTACCGCCTCCTCATGCTCGAGGAGTTGGGGCTCGCGGTCGAGGGGCTGTGCCTCGAGATGATGCCGTGGAGGGTGTCCGAGAGACACTAGACATGATCCTGGCAGGATTTCCAGAGGATGGGTGGAGGGATTTTGATCGGGACATCGTCGAGCATTGTTTCGATGCGCCTCGTTGTCACGCTCCCTCCCATCATACCAGCTAGATGGAGAGGATCGTGACGTCAAACCGGGCATCTAGCCCCATGAACTATTATGTAAGCATTCATATAATATAAATGACATATGAAGATGCAAAATTATTTTAAAACAAAGCAGAAGTAATTTCAATACACATCCATCATACAATCCAGATTTTTTTATGCCATTCATCACTTTAAGCAATATCGAATTTGCAAATGAGAATACTTATCTTAAACCAAGTAATCCCTGAGAAACCAGCTACGCTTCTGCAACGTTCCACCCAACCGTAGGCCAGTGTGCTCCTTAATCTCTCAGCACCACTGCCACCCCCGACCTGGGCATGATCTCCACAAGGAAAAGGGAAAAACAGGCTCATCACATAGCCAAAGATACGCCAGAATCAGCCAAGCCAACCAGCAGTTGGGTTCTCAGGCTGCTAAGAGATGGGCAGAGGTGAATTACTAGGCTAGTGGCTCAACCCTAGAGCTATGGATACTTCATTGGGCTCATCAAGCCAAATCTGTCCTCTTCCACTCTTGAAGCTCCTGCTCACAGGTTCAAATCCAAAAACGGGATGCACTTAACAACAAAACCACAATTGCTGGGCATGAGGAAAACGTTTTCCACAGTGGGATGCATGAGATGGGGTTTCAACTAACTCAGAAAGACGTGGGAACACACAAAAACGAAATTGGAAGATGGGGATCAACCCTGGGAAGCCAAATCCGTTTTTAGAAACACGTCCCTGGACATTCGGGGGCAAAAACGACCTCCATACAGTCCCCAAATCGTGGCCCTTCTCTCCCAAGCTAATGTATATGCAAAAACGAACTCCCAGGCATGGAAAAATGCAGGATTTGGATGAAAAACGTGTAGGGGAAAGACCCAGCTAGCTCCAACTGCGTGAGTGGATGAATGCCATGGGTGAAGAGTGGCTTTGGGCATAATTTCGTGGGGGTTTTCTTGCCCAGCAAGCCAAAACTCGATTTCCCAGGTTGCTGTCTTTCCCATACACGAAAATTGACAGCCATACCTCTCTCATCCCGAGGCATTAATTGTCTCAACCAATTCTTGGAATAATTAAATGATTGGGTGCATGGGACCAAATGGGTAGTTGAGAGTTCATGGGTTTCCTCAATGAAATGGCTGAACACCATGGCTCAAGGGTTTGGTTATTTTCCCTCCCTATTCCTTGTAAAGATCATGCCCCCATCTCTTTGTTGCATTGCATAGCTGGTTGTGGGTTTTTCATTAAAATTGCATATTTACATGATGTCCGAATCTTCATTGTGCACGGCTAGCACAAGAATCATAAGCATCTATTTTAATTGCCGATACATAAACGCTAAATCAATGGTGGGGCCTTGGCCTTGAGCTCCTCACCATGATTAAATATCAATATTTACATCATTTTTCGATTTAATACAATGGGGGTCAAAATGGGGACGTGACACTCGTGAGTGGCACTCGATCTTGCTCAGAGCAGCATTGTTGGCGGCTGAGTGGAGGGATGGGGCTCGGCATGATCTGGCAGGGCCAGTGGAGGGGAGGATTCGGGTGCGAGATGATCCAGCGGGGCCGGCGGAGAGGAGAGTTCGGGCTCGGCATGATCTGGCGGGGCCAGCGGAGGTGGCGCCAGAGGAGCCTGGAGAGTATGATGATTAGATGATCTTGTATCTGCCCCCAAATGTTGATGAGCATATGGGGAAGTACCTTTTTGTATGGCTGATGTATTTTTGTATATTGGGTGCTGAGGGCACCCATGATATGTTTGACTGTATTATGATGTATATATATATATGATTTGGTATATAGTCGTGTATGCACATGGATGCATTTATTGTCTTTTTGCTTGCCCATGGAGGCATGTTTGATTTTCTGTATGCCCGTGGAGGCACATGTTATGCACGTGGATGCATCTTTGTTTAAGCCCGTGGAGGTACATTTGTGTTTACTATATGGTTTGATTGGTGTGCCAGTCAAGAATGTTGTTAGCCATATGGTCTGCTACACTGTTGAGATTCCTTGGGATATGTGTGAATGAAATGGATTCAAACTGTCGAACCATTTGTTTAGTGCGCAAGAATTTTATGAAAAGACAGGGATCGCGTACCTGGTAATCATTGTTGAGCTGGGAAACAAGGAGTTGTGAGTCCAAGAAAACGTTAAGGTGACTTATGCTCATTTGGAGAGCTGCGGCCAGGAGACTGGTCACGGCATCATATTCAGCTTGGTTGTTGGTGGCAGAACCTACGCACACTCCGTCGATGTGGATCAACTCATGTGAAGGGGAATATATTACCCAAATTGCGGAGGCTAGATTGGGGACCAACGGCTTGCACCATCGACGAAACCAACGTAGCAAAGTGGAATAGGATCCATCTGTGGTCATGCAGAGAAAACAAATATTTAGGTTTTTTTTTTTTTTAATTTTTTGTGAAAAACAAAATAAGACTGTACAATAATGGACGGTGGTGTCCATCAGATTTTCTATGGGTAAAATCGCTTGAGGTACAACCCATTGCGTGGGTTGCGTAGGGGGTTTCCTTCTGAATCAGTCAGAATATATGCCCCCTGTCTGAGGCAAGTGTGTATAATGTATGGGCCTTGCCACATGGACACAAACTTTCCTTTTCCGGTTTTGTCATGAGCTTGATCATAGGTGAGGACAAGGTCGCCATCAGTAAAATTTCTTGGGTGGACATGTTTTTCGTAACTCAGTTTGGATCGGTTCTTGGCTGCTTCCATGGTTTGGAGGGTTGTGCGCCAATGTTCATCGGCTTGCTCCAGGAGTAGTAAGTGTTCCTCAATTGGGGAAGTGTCCGGTAGGAGTTCAACGACCATATGTAGGGCTGGAATCTGGCACTCAATGGGGAGGACGGATTCGACACCATGAACTAGATGGAAAGGGGTAAAAGCGGGTGGCAGTTTTGGTTGACGTGTGGTATGCCCATAGTTCCGGGAAGAGCATGTGGTGCCAATTTGATTTGTGTTTTTCCACAGTGCGTTGGAGGATGGTCTTCAAAATTTTATTAATCGCTTCAACTTGGCCATTTCCTTGGGGGTAGTAGGCGGAGGAGAAATGGTGTTCAAATTTCAGTAAGGTTGATAATTCTCTCCAAACGGCATCTTCGAAGTGAGAGTCGTGGTCTGAGACGAGTTGCTTTGGCACTCCAAAACGAGCGATAACGTGGTTGAAGAAAAAACGTGCTGCGGTGTCGGCCTTGCAATTGTAAGTTGGCATGGCTTCCGCCCACTTGGTGAAATAATCTACGGCCACAATAATGTGTTTATGACCACCGGTTGACGTGGTATTGCAATCGAGGAAGTCAATGGCCCATTTGTAGAATGGTCCAACAATGACGACTGGATGAAGGGGGGTGGGTGGGGTTCTTGCCTTGGGGGAAAAAAGTTGGCAGTTTTGACAACATTTGACTGCGGTGATGCAATCAGTAAATAATGAAGGCAAAAAGTAACCTGCGTGGATGATCTTTTGGGCGGTGGCCATGCCGGAGAAGTGGCCTCCGCAGGCACCGCTATGGCAGTCATTAAGGACTTGTTCTGCCTCGTTATGAGATAGGCAGCATCGTAAGATGGTATCGACGCCGCGTCGATAAAGTACATCGCCTAATAGGAGATATTGGGGGGCGTGGTGTCGTATATGATGGCGTCCGTCACGATCGATGTGGGGTCAAAATTTTTGTGTGCGGAGGTAGATTAAGATGTCGCCGTACCATGGGTCATCAGAAGAAATGATGAAAATGTGATCGTCAATGAGATCCATTTGGATAGCGGGTGATGATGAAGAGGATGTGAGATCTGTGATGAGTTGAGCGAGTGCTAGGGCCTTGGTGCTCTTTGGGGTTTTGAAATTTAGGTCATATTCTTGCAGGATAATCACCCATTTAGCTACGCGGCCTTGAAGGAGGCGACGTGTCAAGAGGTAAACCATTGGATTGGAATTGGCTACAACTGTGGTGTGGCTCAGGAGAATGTAATGTCGCAGCTTTTGTACTTAAAAGACGACGGTGAGGGCCATCTTTCCTTCATGTGGGTAGTGGAGGGGTGGGCCTGACAAGGTCTGACTCACATTGTAGATGACATGCTCTTGGCGAGCAGTATCTTCTTGCACAAGAACTCCAGATACGGCATGTTCGGATGCTGAAACATAGAGGGTGAAATCTGGAGGAGAGATCAACGGGGCGTTTGTGAGTGCTTTCTTTAAGTCGGTGAAAGTTGTCTCTGCTTGTTGGTCCCATATGAAACGGGTATGCAGACGTAGTAGTCGTAGGAAACCGTGGACCATTGTGGCATAGTCAGGGACAAAGCGACGGAGGAAGTTGGACCTCCCTTGAAGGATTTGAAGTTGTCTTAATGTACGCGGTGACGGTAATTCTACAATGGCTTGGAATTTCAAGGGGTCTACAGTGATGCCTTTTTCTGAAATAACGAACCCCAGTAGGCAACCTGATGTAATGCAAAAGACACACTTGAGAGGGTTCAAGCCAATGTTGTATTTTCGACAATGCAAGAAGACTTGTCGAAGGTCGTCTATATGGTCAGATCGTTTCTTGGATCGAGCGGTGAGGTCGTCTAGATAAAATTTTATGATTCTATGTAGATCATGGAAGCAATAAGTCATGGCGCGTTGGAAAGTGGCTCCAGCATTCTTGAGACCGAAAGGCATGACGCGATAGGTGAAGGTGCCCCATGGGGTAGTGAAAGCTGTCTTGTATTGATCTTCTTTACGGATTTTGATTTGGTTATATCCAGAGAAATCGTCCATAAAACAAAGGACCTCATGTCCCGCACATTCATCGATTAGTTGGTCAATGAAAGGGGTGAGGAAGTTGTCTTTGGGACAAGCGAGGTTGAGGTCTCGGAAATCAGTACAAATGCGTATGGTGCCCACTTTTTTGTTTACTGGAACTAGGTTTGAAACCTAGGTGGTGTAGGCAATAGGATATATGAATCCTGCTTTTTGGAGTTTTTCAATCTCAGCTTTAACAGCTAGGAGCTTGGACGGGTGAATTGGTTGTTGTTTCTGTCGGACAGGAGGCACATTGGGCCAAGTGTCGATGTGATGTTCCACAATTTTGGGATCGAGGCTAGGCATCTCGGTGTAAGACCAGGCGAAGACATCACAAAACTCTTGGAAGAGTTTCTTATATGCCTGAGTTTCCGCTTGAGTGCATGATGCACCTAGCGAGATGAGCTCAGGTTTTCCAGGTGTGGTGGAAATGTCAATTTGTATAATAGGGGAAATGTTGGACATGTTCCCCTCTTCGAAGGCATTTGGTGCTGGGATGGGTTCTTTGAACCAATCAACCTTAGTTGGTAGGAAATCTTTCGATTCGACTGATAGTTAGTTCTTTGCGGTGGATGTAGACGCCTCAGGGAGGAAGTATGAGCGATGATGCATATCGTCCCAAGGGTAGTCCGGTGCAGTGAGTGTTTCTAGAATTTGCTCATCAGTACGAAAGTAATCAGACCATAAATCAACGGGTTTTGGTTTGTATGTGGTTGAAATCATATAGATGGTATTGATTTCTTCTGAAGAAGATGATTTCGGAGGGTAGATCTCCTTGATGAGGGGAGGAGATATCTATAAGTCGGCATTGTTCATCTCGTATAAGGATACTCTGTAATTTGGGAGATCAGGGCAGTGGTGTGAATAATGGCCATAAATGCCGCATATCGCACAAGGGTGGTTAGTGCGGAGCGTTTTGTCGTGAGGTTGAGGAGGTGGCTCAAGTATTACCACTGGAATTTGGGTGTCGTCATCCAACATATTCATGTGTTCTTGGAGTGCAGGTAATTGTGGACATTGATGAGTGGCATGGCCTACGTCGTCGCACAACGAGCACTTAGGGGGAATGTGAATAGTTGGGGGGTTTTTAGCTACCTTGGGGGTTGCGGGGGGGGTGCGAGTTATGGGTCCAGTGTTATAAGTTGGTGGGCCTCTGCCCCCTATGTTTCGTAATGGAGGTGGGGCATTTTTGGACGTTGATGCCGTAGTCACTATTGGGGGTGGTCTATTTTGTAGATGAGCGACAGGAGGGGGTGGGTGGTTGGTATTAGGGATAGGTTGTACCGGTTGTAAAATAACAGTCGGAGTCGGCAGGGGGCTCGGAGCAGGTAAGTACCATACAGGTATCCCTAATGTTAAACCAGGAAGGTAGAGTGTAGCCATTATTGGTGAACTGACAACTCTGGAAAATGGGAACAAGAACAGGATAGTATGAATTGGCGTTGTGCCAATATGAGTAGGCACTGTGGGTGTTTGTGGTAGTGACGAAGGCTGCTGTGTGGTGTGCGACAGGGTGCACAAATCCGATGTTTTTGTTATCGGTAAAGGTGGTGAGATCGATGGAAATGTGGAAGTCATAGGTGACTCGGTGTAGATTCTAGGACCAATTGACGACACAAATGATGTTGGTGCAGTTTGAATGGTTTGTTCAATCATTGGTAGCACATTTTGAGGAGCTGCGGGGGCATTAGGATCATAATATGTGAGTTGATCAATCTTGATAACGCGCCCTTCATGTGGGAACATCATGAGGTGAAAAACGGATGAAGCCACTACTTTCATTTTGTACATATAGCTACGTCCAAGAAGGAGGTTGTAGTCGAGCTGGGCATTGATCACTTCGATGTCGATAAGAACTAATTTGCCGCCTAGTTCTATGGGTACATTTGCTAAGAGACCTTGTGGTTGAGCTGAGCATCCGTCGTAAGCTCGTAATGCCATGGTGGATGGTTGTAAAGCAGGGAGCCAAGTTTCTGCCACACAAGGGTGGACATAACGCAGGTTGAAGCTCCTTCATCGATGATGCATCGATGCACAAAAAGGATTCGAATGTTTACTGATACTTGGAAAGCCAAATTTGATGGCAATCGAGGTTTGGCTTTGTCTAATTCGAAAGCCATCATGTGTGTGTCGTCAGGGTCTACTCCTCCGATGGCGGATAGTAGTATTTTTCGTTGTGCAGGGCATGTTTTCAATACCTCTAAAGCAGACATAGCAGCGGGGGATTGTGCTAGGTCTTCCACGACGTTATAATTGGATGTTGCGCGAGCATTAGGATTGTTGTTAATCCTTTGTAAAGGGATGCGAGGGGATTTAGTTCCTCTGTCCAATGACATATTTGGTATGCGTAGTGGTTGATCTGGTGGAAGGGAGGTGGATGCGTCAGTGGGAGGAGTTTCTGGGGGTGGGCCGTACTGATTCCTGCGAGTTTGGAGGTTAATGTCATTGGATGACATCATTAATAAATGGTGTGTGCCTGGATCCGTATGCTGATAATCAGTGGTGGCATAGGTGATTTGCTGCTGGGGTGCAGCAGATCCTTGTGGGGGATCCATAGGGCAAGTATTTACTACTCCCTGGTTTGGAAATGGGTTTTGTAATATCATGGGTTGCGGTTGATTAAGTGGAGCTAGCTGTCTAGCGTGGCCCTGGTGTTGGGCATCGTCAGCCCAAAGTTTACATGCTTTCTCTAAATGGGGGCAGTTATGAGTGTAGTGTCCATAGACTCCACATATAGAATATGGATGGTTTGTTATCAGGTTATTGTTTTTTGGTTGCTTGGGATGACGATCAGGATTCTGGTTGGGAGGAGCAGCATTGTTATTATTTAGAGGATTGGGAGGTGGTGGACCTTGATTATGTTGTTGGTTGTTGTCGCAGTTACGTCCTCTTCCATGATTTTGTTTTCCACCTTGGTTGCATTGGTTGTTGTGATGTTGGGGCTGATTGTGTTGTGTGTACACTTTCCCTTGAGTAGTGGGAGGATTTTGGGGTGCCGCAGGTGCGAGAGCAGGTTGCGGTGGATAATAGGCTAGTGGGGCTGGAGGTGGCCCTGTTGTCTGCTGGGGTTGTTGGTAACCCTGAGCTATTGAAAGTGTTGGGTTAGCTGGCGTAGCTTGCTGTGGGTAATACATTGGTTGTGTCGGTAAATGAATTGGATTCTGGGTGGCCAGTTGGTTATAGTATGTGGGTGGTACATATGTCAATGGCGCTTTCCCATAGCAATGTTGTGGACAAGAGGGTCCATGAGTGTGATGAGTCTGATTCGTTGGAGCGTACGAAGTTGTCACTCCAGAATTAGATGTATCCCTAGAAAGGTCTGGGGCATTTATGGTGCTCACCATGCTAAAAGGTTTAATTTGCACCGTGACTTGGCCGATAATACCATCAGCGGCATGTGATGCCCCCGGAGCGTCACCGCGTGAAGAATCGCCTCGTGGGGCGACTGGTATGATGGTGTAGAGATAACCTGACTGGGCATAAACCAGGTCGAATTGTTGAGCTTTTAAGATAGCTTCTTCCTCTGACTGGGGTCGTTCGGAAGCTACGTCTTTGGCTATGAGGGGTAGGAGTGATTTAAGAAACCAGTCCAAAAATATATGGTCATCCAGTTTTATCTTACAGAGGCTACAACGCTTGCACCACTCATGGATATGGTCGGTGATGTGGGTAGCTGTGTTTTGTCTGCAAGACAACAGTATTTCAACTCCTGCATCATAGCATACGGGTAGCTGAAAAAACTGAAGGAAAGTGGAGGCGAGAGACGTAAATGTATGGTGGGTCCCATGTGGTTGTTCGATGTACCACTTGGCTACAGATCCAGTGAACGTTCGTTGCAACAGTCTTAGTCTAATGGAGTCATCCACTATTGAGTTAGATGAACACCATAGGTGAAATGACATTATGTGGTTTTGGGGATCCTCCCCAGGTTTTCCTTCAAACTTAGGTATGTCCGAGGGGAGCTTTGTAGGCATGGGCGGCCATGTAGGGTTGTGCCTTATAGGATCGTTGGTTAGCCGGGCTAGGTCTGGTAAGTTCAGACTAGCCATGTAAGGTAAACTAGCAGATGGGTGTGGCGTGGTGACTGGAATATAACTATTAATGGTGGCATTATGTAGTGGTTCAGTATCCCCTAAGGGTATGCTAGGTATTGAAGGTATGTGTCCTCCAACCGTTGTGGTTTGAGATGGGCCAATGCTCCCAAGTGCAACATGGGTTGCAGAGGGGTTAGGAATAGTGCCAGGAATTCCTAGGATTTGGGTTGTGGGAATGAGAGGTGGTGTGATCCCTATGTTGGGAATACCCACAATAGGAGGTAGTCCTGTGTTGGGCATACCTAAAGGCGGAGTGGCCCCTATATTAGGCATGCCTAAAGGGGTTGTTGTTACCATGGATGGCACAGTAGTAGAAGGGTTTGTGGATGTATCTCCAATAGTACTGGTGAAAAGTGGGTCGTATTGTGATCCAACCATGAGGTTGGTTGGTGATATTTCAGTAGGGTTTTCGGATTCAGCCTCAGAATCAGATGTGAAGTGAGGCGTGTCAGAATCGGATGAATGTGTGTTTGGCTGATGACGTGTCGAGTCAAGGGATAAGGCTCTACGTCGGTGACGTGTAGAGCCAAGTATACTGAACTGAGGAGGTTCACCCTGAAGACGATGAGATCGTCTTAAATTCTCAATGGTGAGAAATATATATATATATTTTTTTAAATTTCAGTGTAAGGTGGTGATGTAAAAAACTCAAAACCCTAATGCAACAATGAGTGCAAGAGGGGAGTGAAAAAATAAAGGCTCTCAGGCCAACAACCAACCTCAAAAAGCACTTATTATAGCAGCTGTGCTATAATAAGTGGAGGGATGCAACAAAATTGGTCTGAATATCAAAAGTCAAACAGTTTCTAGAAAAAAGGGGTGTTACTAAACCAAAGGTGGGTAATGTATTATGCAAACACCTAACTAGAAGTATTGTGAGTCAACAAACGATATCCTCTGCAAGGTGATGAAATCCAAGTCAGACAATATAGAGTGTTGAATCAACGGCTAGATATCTCCCTACTGGGAGGGATACCGGGTAGACAATCCTAAAGAGTGGCAACTAGGATACCCCGTTCATGACACGTTCGGTTGGGTTAATCTACAGTTTGGTTCTATCGCTGCTGTACACCCTCTTGGGTGTACACCGAGAACTTCGAAAGGTATCCTTCAGTTACTGAATGGATTGCGGTATTCCACTCAGACTTCCAGAACCAGTTTGGCTACTTCAACCCTCCTAAGGGAGAGGCCTTCCCGATAAATTGGTTGATAACCGTGTCAAAATTATAAGGGATTTTGGTACCGTAGAGGACAACCACTATGTCTCAAATGTAATAATTGAGGGGTGTTATTGGAACACCTATCCCCTCAATTCTACCTAACTAAAAAATTCTTTTAAGTGCTCCCCAAGTGGGGTTAAAAGTTTGTTGAGTTTAAGGTAAATTTTAAGGCTCAGTTTAAATTATGTGGCAGAGTGGGTGCAAGTGTGGTATTTAAACTGAAATTGATTTGCCTTGCTTGGGCGATTGATTACAAATGAAAGAAAAGACACTTTCAGTTTTGCAAAAAATAAATGCGTTTTTGAAATGTAAATGCTTGAAAAAACTATTCAAAAATAATGGATCTTTGAAATAATTTGAAGGAAAGAGAATAACATAAATATTTCAAGAAATAAATGGATCTCTTAAAAAATTGCTTGGGCAAAGTATTGAGCAAATAAACAGTAAAACCTTGATCTAAATAAAATGCAAAAAATCTTTCTTTCGATTACTGAAAATTTTTAAAAAGACTTTTAATGGAGCATTATAAATAGTACAAGATTTAATATGGCTGTAAAAATGCAGAAAAATTTATGCTGTAAAATATGCTAAATGGACAGAAAATACGACAAAAACTATTTTCAAAAAATTGGCCGAATTCAAAAAAAATTGCATCGCAGGTTTTGGGAAAATAGCCGCGATGTGCAGCACGGGTTTCGGTCGCGCAGTCGCGATGTGCAGCGCGGGTTTAGGCCGCGAAGCCGCGATGTGCAGCGCGGGTTTCGGTCACACAGTCGCGATGTGCAGCGCGGAAAATGGCTGCGAAGTCGTGATGTGCAGCGCATAAAATGGTCGCGAAGCCGCGGTGTGCCTCGCGGAAAAAAGCCGTGAGGTCGCGATGAGCCGCGCGACTGTCGGGCGAAAAACCGCTAGGCGAAAGCCGAAAAACAGACGCCGAAAAACAAACCCGAAAATGAAAATTTCAGGCTGTTAATGGCAATAGAAGGGGCCAAGATCTAGAACAGCAATGGATCTGCTGTCTAGGATGGTAGATCTATGAATAAAAATGATTAAAACTAACAAAAACTAAGATCTAAAGCAAAACTGAGATCTAAGAATTCGAAGCCAGCGGAGTCGCCAAAAACTGTTGGCTTGGTTTTGCAACCAAGCTTTGTGCAATGGGCACCTATCAACAATGTGATAGCAGTTTCAATATTGAAAGCAAAAACAATTATAAATTAAATCTAAATCTAAACTAGCATGTGCATATAACAAGTAAATTTTTTAAAAACGATTCAAGAACAAGAAATAAAAGAAAAAGTATCCTGTATTAAGATACCTCAAATGGTGAATATTTGTGTTGAGCAACTCCCAAGGTGAGTAGCTCCAAGCTCCAAAGGTCCCTTCTCCAAGATGCTGAAAATGGCCAATAGTCTCATGAGAGATTTTGACAGCGTGAGGATAGGATGATGGATGGATGGAAAGTGAGGAGCCCCTACCACCTTTTTATAGTTTTTGGTGGTGGGGAATACCATTATGGTTTTCAGGAAACCAATGGTATTGACCAACATGGTTTAGGTACCTTTTCCCTCATTTTTCCTTTTTCGAATATTTTGAATATTTTTATTCCCTTTTTAATATTTTTGGGAATTCTGGACCCTTTTTGAGGGTTTTTTATGCTTTTTGAGGAAAAATATTCATTTTGAGGGGAAAAAGGGGTGTATTATGGTCTTTTGGTGACCTTTTGATGGATTTAGAGGCTCAAATGGTGGAAAAGTGGACAAATGGGTCATGTGAATAAGGAAATGAGCCAGTGAGCACTTTTTGGGTGTTAACACCTACCTTGTCGACCCGCACACACATTTCCAGATGCAGTCTCTCATGGAGTGCTTCAACATCCGTGGTGGCCCAGAGGACGATGATGATCCCCGGAATATTAACATTCCCAAATCTGAAGGAAGTCGTGATGTGGCCCCACTTGTTGCGCCAAGTAATCCGTTCAGTCAACAATTACAGCTTCGCAAGACGAATATCGGCACCGAGGCTACTCCCAAGTTTGCCAATGTTGGGGATTATTGGGACGATGAGATGATGAGTAAGGTTACAGAGTTACTTCATGAGTTTCAAGATGTGTTTCCGACGAAGTTTTCTGAAATGAAGGGAATCCTAGGTGATTTAGGAGAGATGAAGATTCCATTCAAACCAGATGCTAAGCCAGTGCGATAGCGACCTTATCGGCTAAATCCGTGGCATAAAGAAAAGGTCAAGGTGAAACTTGATCGCATGTTGGATGCTGGTATTATTGAACTTATGGAAGAGTCTGAATGGATCAGTCCTATGGTGGTGTAGGACAAGTAAACAGGCAAAGTGCGCATTTGCGTCGACTTGCGAAAGTTGAACGATGCCTGCTTGCATGACCCTTTTCCGACCCCGTTTACTGATGAAGTACTTGAAGGAGTGGGTAGCCAAGAGATGTACTCTTTCACTGATGGATTCTTTGGCTACCATCAAATTTGCATTGCTAAGGAAGATTTCCATAAGACAACTTTTGTTACTGAATGGGGTTGCTTTCAGTACACGGTAATGTTGTTTGGTTTGAAGAATGCACCTACGATATTCTCCTAGGTCGTTGTTGCCGCATTCAAAGATTTTATTTAGAAGTTTTTGTAGGTATATATGGATGATTGGACCATTTATGGATTGATTCATGACCATCTGGCCAATCTACAGTTAATGCTTAAGCGATGCTGACAGCATCAGATATCGTTGAACTTGAAGAAATGTATTTTCTGTGCACCGTTTGGGATATTGCTGGGTCATATCATGTGTAAGCAGGGATTGTTGGTTGATTCAGCCAAAATTGAGCTCATTTTGGGGTTGCAACCGCCAACCACTATTAAGAAGTTGTGCGTGACCTTGGGTCATACGGGATATTATCGCAAGTTCATTAGGGGGTATGCTGCGATTACTGCCCCTATGGAAAAGTTGTTAAAGAAGGACGCGACATTCCAATGGAGCCTGGAATGTTAGGATAGTTTCAAAACGCTCAAAGCGAAGATGGCGTCGGCCCCAATCTTGGTCTTTCTGGACTGGAGTAAGGAATTCCATGTCCATGTTGATGCTTCGTCGATTGCATTAGGGGTTGTGTTGGCTCAACCCGGAGAAGGCGACCTTGATCATCCAATTTCTTTTTCTAGTCGGAAGCTGTCATCTGCAGAACGCAATTACACGACCACAGAGCGCGAAGGTCTGGCCATGGTTTACGCGTTGCAGAAATTCATGCACGTTTTGTTGGGTGGCCACTTTAAAATGTTTACTGATTATTTTGCATTGAAATACTTGGTCAATAAGCCTGTGTTGGGGGGGAAGATCTGCCGTTGGCTACTTTTGTGTCAGGAGTTTGATTACAAAGTCATTGTGAAACCGGGGCGGTTGAATGCTGGACCAGATCATTTGTCATGGATTGACACGGGGGAGGAACCGACTAATATCAAAGACGGGTTGCCAGATGCCCAACTATTCCAAGTTGCCACCGCTGATCAATATTTTGATGACATCCTTCAGTTTTCGGTGACCGGCACTGCGCCCGCTGACTTTACCACTACTCAGAAGAAGCAATTGGTTGTCAAGGCTACTGACTTTCAACTAATCGTGGGAGAATTGTATAAATTGGGCTCTAATGAGATATTGCGCATATGTGTCTTACCGTATGAGCAAGCACAGATATTGGCTGAGGCACATGGTGGAGTAGCGGGAGGACATTATGGCGGTCGGGCGAATGCCCGGAAGGTACTGCGTGCAGGGATTTGGTGGCCAAAATTACATAATGATGCGATAGACTATGCGCGGTCTTGTGATGTTTGTCAGCGAATTGGAAAGCTGTCCAGACACGACGAGATGCTGCTGCTACCTCAGGTGACATTGCAACCGTTCGAAAAATGTGCTATGGATTTTGTCGGGCCGATCACTCCACCAGGGAAACCTACAGGTGCGCGGCATATTGTCACGGCGACAGAATACTTGAGCTGATGGGATGAGGCAGCACCTGTAGTTGATTGTTCCACTGCAACGGCTGCTCGATTTTTGTTTGATCACATTATCACTCGTTTCGGTTTCCCCTAGATATTGCTGAGTGATCAAGGCAACCACTTTCTTAATCGCACTATCAACACATTGACGGAGGATTTGAAGATACAGCATAAAAAGAGTACACCCTATTACCCACAGGCGAATGGAATGGTGGAGGCGTTTAACAAGGTATTGGAGCATGCATTGACGAAAGTGTGCAATGCGAACCGCGACGACTGGGATCTGAAAGTCCCAGCAGTGTTGTGGGCCTATCGCACCACATGTAAAATATTGACTGGTCAAACACCTTCCAAGCTGATATATGGGAAGGAATCAATTATGCCTATGGAGTACATTGTTCCAAGTCTACGAATTGCGGCTATTACGAGCATGGATGATGTCGTAGCATTAGATGAACGTCTAGCACAAGTGGTGGAGCTGGAAGAGGATCGATTTATCACTGGCTTTCACCAAGGGGTGGAGAAGGATCGCCAAAATGCATGGCATGATCGCCACATCAAAAGTAAACAGTTTCAGTAAGGAAACTTAGTGTTATTATATGACAACAAGTTTATGAAACATCCAGGCAAGTTGCAGATCCATTGGTTGGGTCCATATCGCATCAATAGTATTACTTCAGGAGGAGCGGTTCAGCTGCAGCGGTTGGATGGGGCGATGCTCCCCAAGCTGGTAAATGGTCATAGGTTGAAGCCCTATCGCTCGGGCTTGGAGCAGTGCGATATCTGAGTCACATAAAAAAAAAAAAACATAAATGTGTGTGTTGTAGGTTGCTTGGTGGCCGATGGCGCACCAACAAAAGAAGGTATGCGAAAGCGAGGAGGCTTGTGCCACAAGTTTGAAACAGTCAGAGACTCATGGCAGTATTGCGACCATGACCGACGACAGCTTTTGTTGAAGGATTTTGTGATGATTTCAGAGGATTTGGGGGGTGCGGGGAAGTTTTGTGACTACTGTTCCACTAATCTCTTGTCACCGCTGCCCATCATCCCTATACATGATTGCACCTCACAGATTCGGTCAGATTACCACAAGACGAAGGCATGTTTTGCACATGGCATGCTAGGCCGGTACGATCACCATGATTGATCACACGTCGGCATATGGGATCTTCGATGACAGCATGATCACCCCCCATTGTGTCAGTCAATGGGTTCACACACGCAGATGACAGGTAGTGGGGCATCATTCCCACTGTCGTGACCCAGGAATGGTCTGGCTATAAGTAGCCGAGACAGCTGGTAGTTCGCTACAACGACGTTGTTCTGAAATAGAGTGGTTATGTTGGTTGATCAATTTGCGAGTTGAGTTGTGAGGAATTCCAAGGAGGTTGTGGAAATGCTTCACTTCATTTCCCATGGCAGAACCCCAAGGGCCCTGCAAGCCTGCACGATGAGTGTCCCTGAGCGCCTTGATACAGCGGGTGCATTTACACTGTTTTATGTCCGAGCCAAGGGTCGGTCTAGCATGGTTAAGTACGCAATAGTTGTTCGAAGGATTGTGCTCTTCTCAACCCTTGAGCTGGGTGGGGCGGTAGCTCCCCGCCAACAGTAGGAACCGGTTGCCGGTGCAAAAAAGATGTGCCAGAGTCATCTGCTAATTCCGCACCTTGGTACTGTTCGTCCTCTTTTTCTTCCTGTCAGTACCATTCCAAGAGACTGGAGGCTGAGTTTGCGAAGTACATGACAGCAAGTCGGTGTTCGGGTACACAGGGTACTACCAAAGGACCGAACACCAAGAGCAACCACTTCACACATTCATATCACAGATCAACACACCGATTTTTTGACTTGGTTTAAACCCTCTTAAGGGAAACACTCCACGGCCCCGGCCAAATAGCTTCTACAAGACAATTTATTATGCAAAGAAAGAAAGTTACAAATGAGCTTCTCATAATCGATCAACTAAACAATGACCCTCCATGCTCTTTAAATAGAGATTATGGACCAATCGGGTGTTAAGCCACGGATCAAGGTTAGGTATGATCTAAGAGAAGTTGAGCCGTCGGATCACTCTATGTTGGGAACATATCGTGACCGTCGGATTAAGTATTTACAAATGCATACTAATGCATACTAAAGAAACACACTTTCCCTAATGGATATATTACACAAGTTGATCTTAACTAACTCCTAAGTGTCTAAATATCCTAACATTCGGACGATGACCATTTTTGGTTAAAATATATGACACTGAGTCGACGATCAGTGTAGCAGAAGAAGTACCACAACACTACGTGATCCAGACAGCAAGAACAGTTACCGGAACATAGTTCAGTTTGAATGCATTATGTCCAGCAGTTGACGTGGCTTGAGGGCGAGCCACAAGATTGTGTTGGGCACCTGTTGGCAGGCAGTTTGATGGGGAAATGTCGCGGTACCGTTGACGCTGCGACACATCGGATGAGGGCGCGAAAGGAGTATTTTGTGTTAAAGAATACCGCAGTTGGCGGGTTTTGGGTCACTTGGACCGTATGTTATGTAATAGTGAGTCAGTTGTACCGTGGTATGCGGGTTTTTGGGGTCATTTGGACCGATTCAGTTAGATATTGGGTCAATTGTCTATAGTGTCGGATAGGAAGTCATTTGTAAGTGGACAAATATTGTAATGGCAGAAGCCTATAAATACACGGAAGTTGTAAGTGTTAGGAAGGAGGAGGAAGAAGCAGAAGAATAGATAGAAATAGAGACAAGGATATGTATGTATGGAGATCTATGTTTTGCTTCTAGTACAGGATTGTGACAGTAATATAATGATGATGTTTTGGTACAATCTTTGTGCAATGTTGCGATATATGAATGTTGTTTGATGCACTGTCTACTTACTGTTGCTATGATGATAAATGTTGTGATTAAGTAATATGTTGAATGTGATGAAAAATACTGCGATGAAGCAATATGTTATAACTCATTGTTGAATGTTTAAAGTCTCCATTTAAGTACTGCAATAGAGTTAGTCCATCCAGCCACAACTCTCCTCCTCCCTTAGCGGAATAATGGTTCCGCCTGCTCTTCCTAGACGCCTTGGGTGAGACCCCATCCGCTCTGCGGGTGTTGCTGGGTGGGCTCAAACCTGCCCGGGTTGGTGCCCAGGGAGACTGCGGTATGTGTCGATAGTGAAGTGAACCCCTGTCGACCGAGGTCGCGTTGGTCAACAGTGTCTCTGCACCAGTATTCTACTCTTTTATGTCCTTATTCCTGAGGTCCGTCTTCTTGGCTTACCCGAGACGTCCTTACTCTCTTCGCCACTCTACTCCTGACCTGATGGATCTTGCAGTTGTCAGCGCCCTTTGACCATTCTGCACAGTCTCCTTTTCTGGTGACACTCGGTCTGGCCTCAACCACCCTTTTAACTTCCATTAACTTCCTCAACAACCCACAACGGTTGCAGGTCGATCTCCTCGACTACGATGTTTCTATGACTTTGCTACAGTTTTAGGTCTTATCACTATCCTCTTCCGACTGGTTTGCACTTCTCCACGTAGACCAGTTCTACCTCGCCATTTCTCAACTTAACTTGTCAACTTCACTTAGTCTCTATGGATTTCGTCTGCCCCATCCTCCATGCTTTGCTTCTTCCGCTTCTCCGTCGATTGTCATTTCTCGACGATCTTGTTGACTTTCAACTCCTTCGATTTCCACATCTTGTAGACCATACTTCGAAATCTCCCTTCTCGACTACTTGGATTCAACTGCCAGTCTTCCTGCACTAGTGGTCATTGGCAATTCCCCATGTTCGGCCTCCTTCTATTGATGAAATTCGATTGTTTCATCTAGGCCCCAATTCCCCCGCATCAATGGTTAATTTTGGTCGTGTTCTAGTGTGAATGGTCATTTGGGAAGTGGAGTGGAGTGGATTCCTGGAAGTGAGTCGGGTTGTGGGAAACCAAACATTGTAAACTAGATTTGATTGTTACTTCCATTCCTTATTTGACCGAGCGGTATTAAATCTAAGAATACTAGGTAGGGGCTTGGAATTGGATTTATGAACTTGGTAAAGGATGTAATCTCCTTACAGATGATTATGGTTTGTGTGATCATTCTACATACACACTGAATAGCACCTGGAGGAAGGGGATACACGATGGACTATTGAGAAGAGAATGGGTACCTTATTAGTGTTTTGTGGGGTGGGTAATGTGGAACCCAATCAGGCTGAGTCTGATTGAGATTCATGTAGCTATGTCGTGAGTTCAATATCTTAGCATCCCCCCCCACTCCCTGCTACCCGTGATAATATTTAGTAGGATCTAGCAACGGAAACAAACCTCATAATCAATCTCACTCAAGAAGTGCAGAGAAGAAGAGAAGAATGTAGTCAATAATCACTCATGAACACAGAAAATGGAGAATAGCAGTATAATCATACATCAGCTGTGATCTGGCACTATGAAAATTGAATACAATATAATAACTATGATGAGAATTCGAATTAACCAAGAGGTCATTCGAATCATCCTCAAAGTGTGGCTTGGATAACATTGGAGACATCATCCAGTCAGTAGTATCAAATGGTAAAAGGTCAGCCAAATGAGTCTAATGAACCATCTAGGCATGAATCATGGGATGGAGACTCCAAGGATGGCGCATGAGGCTGTCAGAAGGTCAAGTGGCACTCCAGAACTAGCTAACTAGGAGCTACATGCAGTTAGGATGAGCAATCAGTGCAAGAATTGCTCAATCAATGCTCTAACTGATTGTCAGACACCTGGAAGGTGAGATAAGGCGTTATAACTGAATGATAACTCCTGGTAGGTGATAAAAGGCACACATTTCATGTAGGAGAGTCAAATAGGGCGCATCGGGTAGGTAGGAGGGCTATTGGGGGCTGAAGACAGGCTCTAGGGAGCTAAAATTAGGCTCTAGGTGTTGGGAGGACCATCAAAATCATGACTGGATGCATGCAGTTGCATGCAATTGCATGCATGATGACTAGATGCATGCAGTTGCATGTAATTACATGCATGATGACTGGATGCATGCAGGCATGCAAAACTGAAAAAATGATGGAGAGAATATTCCAACACCCCCTCTCAATCTATACTATGAGGTAGTAACTGAAAACTGAAAAATAGGGCCCTGGTGACTGAAACCAAAGGTCACCCCGTACAACAATCTAAATAATAAATGAGGAAATAGGGAAAAACCAGTGGGAAGAAATCCCTCCCTCAAAAATAGACTGAAGGATGCTAATGTAGCATGTCATCACTCACCCCAGAAGGAGGCAAGTGTCCTTCTTTTCTGAATAAGGATCGATTGATCTGAAATGGATCAGTAATGTGAGAAGGATGAAACCTTCCATTCTAAAAATATGATATGGTTCTCCTCTGATCATGTGGATCACCAACCAAATCACCGGCAGATCAGAGTCTAATGGTTTCCCATCGAGGAAGAGGAGGATCATTAGGTGAGAGATCATTAGGTTCTTGTGGATCTGGATCTCCCATTCGCTCATCTTCATCATCATTTTCTAGACCTTCAGGTTCTTGTGGATGTTGGTCTAGCATTACCTCATCATCATATCCATCTTCAGATTCTGAATCTGAAATCTCGTGTGATGATGCATCGCTCTCTTGATCATCAATCAAGGGAGGTGTGGTAGGAAAGCTATCTTGCTCAACAGAAGGAGTATCATGGAGAGGAATCTCCTCAAATTGTACACTCCTTTCCAGGAATGTGGTCATGGTAGTAGGATCAAGTAGCTTGTAGGCCTTTGCATCCAATGCATATCCCACCATAATGTACTCTCTTCTTTGTGAATCAAGGGCTCTCCTTTTGTCAGTTGGAATCCTTGCCCATGCTCTGGATCCAAACACTTTAAGATGAGATACATCAGGTTTGTATCCCATCCATGCTTCAAAAGGAGTAATGTCATTGATTCCCTTGTGAGGAACTGTTGACTCAAACCCAATTGACAAGGGTTCCCATCACTGTCGATACCAACCCACCGCGATCTCCCTGAGCATTGGCCCAGACAGGTTTTACCCTGTCCAACAACACTTGCGGAGTAGATGAGGTCTCACCTGAGGCGATCAAGGGAGAGTGGACGGAACCATGTTTCCGCCAAATGAAGGAGGATGATTGTGGCAATACTTGCTTACTTAACTTATCGCAACATTCAATACAGATCTATGCATTCAAGTTCTACATCATTCATATTCATAACATCATGCCACAGAAACATTCATCGCAACAATATAAAATTAAAGTATTAATTGTAGCAAGAAACAATCGCAACATGCATAAAAGGTACACAAGGAATTTCACCAAACAGTTCCGTCATGTCATATTACTTCAGCAAAAACCCCGATACAATATCTCCGCAAGACCCAATCTCGACAATATCTCTTGATCTCACATACAGACTCAAAGATGCACACAATCAACATCCAAAGATCTGTACTAAGATACCCCCTCCCCTCTCTTACAACTTATGACTATATATAGGCTTCCGCCTTTACAATGCTTGTCCACCTACTAACAACTTCCTAACCGACACTTGGACAAATGACCCAAAGTCTAACCGACGTGGTCCAAATGACCCAAAAACTTGCCTACTGCGGTACATATAACTCAAAATTACATAAAATAAGGTCCAATGACCCAACAACCCGCATTCTACGGTTCAATCGACTCAAAATTACATAAAATAATCTAGCCTTCTGCCTTCCACGACCTCTTCTTACGTGTCACAGCATCGGTGATGCTGCGATCCTTCCTTACCAAACCGTCTACCAACAGGCCCCCAACACAATCTTGTGGCTCGCACTCGAGCCACGTCAACTGGACATGGTGTACTTTGTAGTCTTGAATTTTCTATAACTATTCTTGCTATCTGGATCATGCGGTATTGTCCTGCTCCTTCTGCTACACTGATCATCTGCTCGCTGTCATGTACTTCTTGCCCAAAAGTGGTCATTTCTTGGCTTGCTGTCATGGACCTTGCAAACTCATCCTCCAGTCTCAAGAGACCGATTGCAGACAGAGAGGAAGTGTACGAGCAATGCCAAGGTGCAAAATAGGTCGAAGGTTCTGGCACATCTGTTTCACACCAGTAAGCACATGTTACAGGGACCCGAGAGCTGCTACCCCCATCCTTTGTGTGGTTGCAGGGACCATGAGACTTCGGACTATTACCAATTGCCTAAACATCTCAGACGAGACTTCATGCTTGTAACCCCTAAGTGTTCGAGGTGTGGCTTTCTCCAGGCGCTCATGTACACTTGTCGTTCGGGCCCTTAGTGCACCTGGTGTGCTACCACATGAAATGAAATGGATCATTTCCACAACCTCCTTGGAATTCCTAACTTAGCTAGATGTCTGACCCTCTCGCATCATAACTCCTCTTGATTGGAACAACCTCAGTGCTCTTACTATCCTCTGGTTCCTCTATTTATACATCCCATTCAGCCGGTTGGCTGCCTCAACAATCCTTTACATCACCTACTCACACTCGAGGTGAATCATAACATTCCGCTGCTCCGTTTAAGTATGAACTAGACTTCTGATGTGTAATAGAAATCATGCTTCCTCCTGCGGCCCTGCATACCAAAGTGTGCGAAACCTCCTCCCTCGGACCCTTCGGTCATGCTTCCATGGCGGATTCCACATGCCAACCGTGCGAACCATCACTCTAGGTGCGGTCGGCCATCCTGCCTTGGTGTACTCCTCATGCCAAACGTGCGTGCTTCTAGTACAATCTGAATCGACTAACAATCATATCTTCCCATAAGGAAAAAATTCTGTCTGCGTAATGATGTCTGATTTGACCGCAGAATGCGGGTTGTTGGGTCATTGGACCACGTCGGTTAGACTTTGGGTCATTTGTCCAAGTGTCAGTTAGGAAGTTGTTAGTAGGTGGACAAGCATTGTAAAGGCGGAAGCCTATATATAGTCATAAGTTGTAAGAGAGGGGAGGGGGTATGTTAGTACGGATCTTTGGATGTTGATTGTGTGCATCTTTGAGTCTGTATGTGAGATCAAGATATATTGTCAAGATAGGGTTTTGCAGAGATATTGTATCGGGGTTTTTGCTGAAGTAATATGACATGACGGAATTGTTTGGTGAAATTCCTTGTGTACCTTTTATGCATGTTGCGATGGTTTCTTGCTACAGTTAATACTTTAATGTTATACTTGTCGCAATGAATGTTTCTGTGGAATGATGCTATGAATATGAATGATGTAGAAATTGAATGCATAGATCTGTCTTGAATGTTGCGATAAGTTAAGTAAGAAAGTATTTCCATAATCATCCTCCTTCATTTGACGGAAACATGGTTCCTTCCACTCTCCCTTGATCTCCTCGAGTGAGACCTCATCTACTTCGCAGGTGTTGCTGGATAGGGTAAAACCTATCTGGGCCGGTGCTCAGGGAGATCGCGGTGGGTTGGTGTCGACAGTGATGGGAACCCCTATCAATTGAGCTCGAGTCAACAATTGGTCCCATTTTACCTGTCTGGGCCGGTGCTCAGGGAGATCACGGTGGGTTGGTGTCGACAGTGATGGGAACCCCTGTCGACTAGGTTTGAGTCAAGAATTGGTCCCGGCACTCCCTGGGCACCGGCCCAGACAGGTTTTAACCTGTCCAACAACACCTGCGGAGCAGATGAGGTCTCACCCGAGGCGATCAAGGGAGAGTGGACGGAACCATGTTTCCTCCAAATGAAGGAGGATGATTGTGGCAATCCGTTCTTACTTAACTTATCGCAACATTCAAGATAGATCTATGCATTCAAGTTCTACATCATTCATATTCATAGCATCATTCCATAGAAACATTCATCGCGACAAGTATAACATTAAAGTATTAACTGTAGCAAGAAACCATCACAACATGCATAAAAGGTACACAAGGAATTTCACCAAACAGTTCCGTCATGTCATATTACTTCAGCAAAAACCCCGATACAATATCTACGCAAAACCCGATCTCAACAATATCTCTTGATCTCACATACAGACTCAAATATGCACACAATCAACATCCAAAGATCCGTACTAAGATACCCCCTCCCCTCTCTTACAACTTATGACTATATATAGGTTTACGCATTTACAATGCTTGTCCACCTACTAACAACTTCCTAAACGACACTTGGACAAATGACCCAAAGTCTAACCGACACGGTCCAATGACCCAGCAACCCGCATTCTGCGGTTCAATCGACTCAAAATTACATAAAATAATCTAGCCTTCTTCCTTCCATGACCTCTTTTGACGTGTCACAACATCGGTGATGCTGCGATCCTTCCTTACCAAACCGCCTGCCAACAGGAACTCTGTTCTAAATGTAGGAGGCACAGTTAATGGCTTCTTCCCAAAAACTAGGGTGCAATCCTTTAGACTTTAGCATGCAGGTAGCCATTTCTTTCAATGTTCTATTCTTCCTTTCAGCTACACCATTCTGTTTTGGTGTATAGGGAACAGTGTGTTGCATCTCAATGCCCTCTTCAGCACAAAATTTTTGAAAGTCACCCTTAATGTACTCACCACCATTGTCAGTGCGAATGGATTTTATCTTCCTATTTGAAAATTTCTCTACAAAAGACTTGAAAATTTTGAAGAATCCAAATACTCATGATTTCAACCTAAGGAAATATACCCAAGTGAATCTAGAATAATCATCAATAAAAGTGAGTACATACCTTAATTTTTTTAGAGACAGATCTGTAAATGGACCAGCCACATCACTATGGATGAGATCTAGAGGATGAGAGGCTCTCCTAGCCTTCCCCTTCTCAAATTTCTTCTCAGGATGCTTCCCCATCAAACAACCATGACAGATTCCTTTGGAAAAATTCATTTTGGGCATCCCATCAACCATCTCCTTTGTATGCATGTCATGCAAATACTGATAGTTAAGATGCCCAAATATTTCATGCCACAATCTGCTTTCTTCATTGGCATGAGTATGGAGAGATGATTGCTTCAAGAGAGGTAAGAAGTGTGAGAACTCATCTAATTTGGAGTTGTGATTTGCAACTCCGTTTGCAATGATTTCACCTGAAACCATGTTTTTTACTTCGACTTCATTTGGAGAGAATATCACTCTCTTGGGCTCTCCAATATGATTCATTTGGTACACTGAAAGTAAATTTGTCGTGAGAGAAGGAACATAAATAACATCAAAAAAGTAGCCATGGTCAAGATTGATTCTTCCAATCCCCTAAGAGGAAACTTCTGAATCATTTCCCAACTTGATGGAAGGGCCAATTGAGCATTCAAAGTTGCAGAAGAGATATTTGGAGGAAGACATATGTCTTTATGCTCTTGAATCTATGATGAATGAGGATTCTGTTGATGCACTTTCCATGAGATCATGGCATCTTTCTTTGTCCTCAGATCTAGAAGGTTCATTATCAGTATCTTTCTTCCTTTCACATGTAGGTACAGGGAGATTGTTCTTCTCAAGTAACTGAGCCATCAAATCTATAGTCTTCTTCATACAAGAACTCTCAGGATGGAGTCCTCGATCACAATATGTGCACTTGGATCTCTCCTTCTAATATTGCTTGGTATTCTTTGAATTCGAAGCCCCATCGGACTGATATGGAACATCTTTTGGCTTTGTATCATTCGCTCTCTTTTCAAAAAATAAATAAATAAATTAAAATTAAAATAAAATTAAAAATTAAAAATTAAAAAATAAATAAATAAATAAATTAAAAATTAAAAATAAAATAAAAATAAATAAATAAATAATTAAAAATAAAAAATAAAAAATTCTTGCCTTTTGCATTCGCTCTTTTGGCCTCAGCAGCTGTAAGGGCCAAATCCAACTTTGGTTTTATCATTCCCATGGAGATTAACTTCTCCCCCTCTTGTGTGAGAGATTGGATGAAGTTATCAATTGAGGGAAACTTCCATTTTGGAATGGACATCTTAGCTTACTAAAATGTGGAGACAAAAATTGAGAAATTTGGCCCCAATTTTGAGAGAATGGAAAGTATGAGTTGATTGTCTTCTTTCACTATCTCATATCTCTTCAACTGTGAAATCAAGCTTTTGAACTTGGTTAGGAAAGCATTGATGTATTAGAATCTTTCAGGACTCAATGAGATGAGTTCATTCTCCAATTTATGACCTTTCAAACCATCTTTCTATCAAAGAGGGATTCGAGCTTGTCCCAAACCTCTTTTGGAGATGTTAGATCGATGACATGGAAGTGAAGATCCTCAGAAATTGAGAGAAGAAGTAAGCCTACTGCTTCATCAAGCCTATCCAAGTACTTAGATTTCTCTACTGCACTAAGGGGTTTGACCATAGTTCCATTTAGTATCCTGGTGAAGCTCTTGGATCTCATGAAGAGGGAAATCTTGGATTTCCATTCGACATAGTTGGATTTTTTGATTTTTAGATCCATCTGAGCAGTGGAGTTCAAATTTAAGAGGAAATCGAATGGGTGAATAAACCTGCAAAAGAAGAGTTTTGTTGATGGATATTTACTACACTTCAAATGAACATTGCCTTAGGACATTGAGCACATATGACTAAGTCCTTCACACCTGGATAGACCTCACTAGATTGCTCTAGTGAATTCAAGGTAATAGCACCAAGATTTGCTGTGGAAACCCAGAGCCTTCTAGTGCTCAAGTGAAAGACAGTTGCTCAAATAAATGTTGCAGCTACTACTGCTACAATGGCTTCAATTAAAATAGTTGCTGCAAGCTCTGATACCATGTGATAATATGAAGTAGGATCTAGCAACTGAAACAAACCTCACAATCAAACTCACTCAAGAAGTGCAGAGAAGAAGAGAAGAATGTAGTCAATAATCACTCATGAACACAAAAAATGGAGAATAGTAGTATAATCATACATCAGCTGCGAGCTGGCACTGTGAAAATTGAATACAATACAATAACTGTGATGAGAATTCGAATTAACTAAGAGTTCATTCGAATCATCCTCAAAGTGTGGCTTGGATAAAATTGGAGACACATTCCAGTCAGTAGTATCAGTCATAAATTGTCAAAGGTCAGTCAAATGAGTCTAACAGAACCATCTAGGCATGAATAGGGGGATGGAGACTCCAAGGAGGGCACATGAGGCTCTCAGAAGGTCAAGTGGCACTTCAGAACTAGCTAACTAGGAGCTATAGGAAGTTAGGATGAGCAATCAGTGGAAGAACTGCTCAATCAATGCTCTAACTGACTGTCAGACACCTGGTAGGTGAGATAAGGCGCTCTAACTAAATGATAACTCCTAGTAGGTGAGAAAAGGCACACATGTCATGCAGGAGAGTCAAATAGGGCACATCGGGTAGATAGGAGGGCTACTGGGGGCTGAAGACAGGCTCTAGGTAGTGAAATTAGGCTCTAGGTATTGCGAGGACCATCAAAATGATGACTGGATGCATGCAATTGCATGCATGATGACTAGATGCATGCACAGGCATGCAAAACTGAAAAATGATGGAGATAATATTCCAACACTACCTTGGCATCGTGATAAGCCCAATTGTGAAATGGACTGGATTGAGATTGAGTCCATGAGACTATGGAAAACCTAATAAACCCAACTATGGGTTGGATTGGCTGTTAACTTTTGCCTATTCACTTGTGAGTGAGCCTTGAATAGTTCCCTTTCCTTGTGGGGATCATGTCCAATGTGGGGGTTTCTTCCTAATAGAAATAATATATGCTATACATAGCGCCTATGGTTGGGTGAAACATTTCTCTTGCAAAATGTTGTCATTGTATTGGTCATACAATTATAATTTCTATAAAAAATTTGTAATAGGTTGCGCGATCTATTTTGTATTAAGCTTGTGAATTATGTTTTGTATCATCCTGTGCATTATTTTGTATAGTGACCTGCGTAGTATAAATATATGTTAAGAAGAACTCAAGATAAGGTATAAGTTGTTAATATCAGTTAAAATACATTTGAGATACTGATAATTGTCTCATATTTTGTATAAAGGTTGAAAGGATGGGATTGTTTTGGGTTCATTCATGTATGCAAATGATGTCTAAGAATACAATGTAAGTGAATTATAAAGAGTTTTACCAAACGTATTGTGTCATTATTGATGAATATATGTATGTCTGTTATGGTGTATTGATGTTTGTGATAGACTGCACATGACTCTAATATTGTTTGTTATAGCATATTTTGGCACATCACTACAAAATTCTTATTTTTGGCTGATTTACATCTTTGCAAACTACCTTATCCCTTTATGGTTCAATTCCCTCATCCCTTCACAGTTAAATCCTTCAAAAAATCCTAATTTCCCACACATACGTGACCTATGCATTGCTAGCCCATGTATACACGACCTGCTAGTGTTTTTCCTACATATGCCCTATTGTGAAGGTCAAAAATAAAAATAATTTTGGGAAACATGAAAATAGTTTTACGGTTCTTTAATCGTTCCTTTCTTATAGATAACTAATTGAAATTTCCTAATAGCCTCCCCAAAAGTATAAAAGAGGCAAGGGAAAGCATGATAAGGAGTAGAGAACAATATAGAATCCTTATGCTAATGAGATTTCATCTTTTGGAAGAAAAAAAATGTTTTAAGAATTTGAATTTGTGATTTTTCAATTTTCAAAAAAGAAAAAGATTTTTTTTTATTGTGTTGTTTTGAGTGTTTGAAGTTAGTTATTTGCCAATTTTGAAAGGAAAACAAAAAAAAATTGTGCTTCTTTTTTCTTTCGCTAAAAAAAATTATTAAAAGGAAAAGTGGAAAAATGAAATATTTTGGAAAAAGTTTTCATTTTTAAGAAGTGTTGCTTATCACTAAAACACAATAAAATATTTTATTTCCTTTATATACTTATATCTTTGTAGTGTTTCATTTCTTGTAATAGTCACAACACATCACTAGTTGCACTTTCATTTCCCTCTCACTAAATAATAACCCATAAAAGTAAGCGCTTAACATTACAAATTATTAGACGTTTATTTTATAGGGTTCATCAATTAGCTTAGCAATAGAACCTTGGACTAGGTTGGAAGTAAACAATCTAAGGCTACTCTAAACTATGAAACATAGTTGTCTTTCATAAGGATAGGAAAATCCAATAATCATAAGGGTGTGGATGGGAAGCTCCACTAAAACCGTAGTTAAGCACGAGGTTGTGTGAGGTAGGTATGAAGAGATTACCCTCTGATACTTAACTAAGAGTTTATGGGATTTTTAATGTACGGGGATTTTACTGGTACAAATTTGGTCCCCCTGTGGTGCTCGTACTTTTTGAGATTTCAGGATTAACTACCCTTCCCATACGTACGATCCCGACTATCGATTGTTCCCTCGGATGTTGATTGCACATTGGTGGCATTAGTACCTTGTCTTAGGTATCAAACCTGTGTCTGCAGGGGGCTTCATGCATACCTTGGGCATACGTTGAGCCAAACTAATAGTACCACTTAGATGGTATCCCTTTACGGGAGACTTGCACTAAGAAGGGATATTAGAAGAGTCCTTAGTAACTACCTTCATACCTTTATTGTTTGTCTATGGGACTTAATCAACCTACACTAAAATTCGAAAGGCCCTTTGTTTGCTTGGTTGATATCTATAGGATTTTTCTAGTGGTGTGCTCTTTGTAATATTTGTGTTTTAGTTGGCCTTAGGTTTTAAATTTTTGTAAACACTTTTTAAGGGTGGAATACAAACCTCTTAAACAGTCTAAGAGGATTCAAAATATTCCTCTTATTAGAGTGGAGCATCCACTCCCTCCTCAAAGGCACCGATTAAAAATAGTTGGTTCTTTTGAGCCAGGAGGTTCTATCGATTTACTAAATGAACTAGAACCTATAAGAAATGACACTTTTGCACGTGACACCACTAGATTTGAATATCTTCAAGCTGAAGGCTTTGTTATACCCCTCAACCTTCCCTTACTAGACCCAACGATCCAGTCTTGGTGCAAATTCCAAGTTCTGTTGAACAAAGAAAAAGTACATACCATATAAATATAGGTTTGATGGACAATTTAGGGGAAGGATCAAGATATTCGCATACTCCCACTTTATCTATAGTGACAGGAGGATTTTCTCCTCCTCATGTGAGCACTCAGATGTTAAATGAAACAATAGCTAGTACATCCCCTGTTGTTATTTTTGGCACCAATACATTACCTTTTGGCTCTACAGTTGCTCAACCTATGAGTGTTGCTTTATCGTCAACTTTTGGTCCTAGTGCCTTTACATATGGGATGCCAGTGTTGGGTATGTCTAATATACCGATTACATCTAATCCATTGTTTCAAAATACTACTACTCGGTTTAGTGGTTCTTATGTACCTTTCCAAGGTTTTCCTTGGAATGGAGGACATATCCCCCCATCCTTTCCCTCTTTTGGGAGTGTAACTATCCAATCTATCAGACCTTTTTCAGGTGTAAACCCATTTACAGGTTTGGAATTCATAAATGGGTGGTTTTAAATCATCCTTTATGATTGCTAGATCTACCCCCTTTTAATTGTTTAGTGGAGGAGGTAGTAGTTTTATACCTTCAACTGGAATGCTATCTGGGGGCAACATTTCAGAGGCCCAATCAAATTGGATGTAGGGAAATCATGCTGGGCGCAATCCTATGCACAATCATTGGAACCATTTGATAGGAGCAAGTGCTTCGCAATAAATGATAGGGGGAACCCCTATCAATATTTTGGAAGTCTTGGTAGTGGGAACTTCTCTCCATAGGGTTCGTATCCCAAAAACAATTCCACACAACAGTCGAGACTTCGTTTTTTGGAAACTCTGAACTTTCCATCCTTATCAAAATTAGAGAATGACTTGGTGTGTCATGACCCAAGGTGGCCTCTAGTTCCATCCAAACTCCCTTCAAACATTCCAAATTTTGAAGGAAAAATTGGTGAAGATCCTGGAGATCGTGTCACCACATTTCATTTATGGTGTTCCCCTAACTCGCTTAATGATGACTCTGTCGAATATAGAGTATTTAAATGCACACTCATTGTAGTTGTTGTCAAATGGTACACTGAGTTTCCAAGTTCATCCTATTGTTGCTTCCATGATTTATCAACTATATTCTTGAACCAATTTAAAATTCTCATCCGGTATGATGTCAACACCGATCTATTGTCTCAATTTAGACATAATATATCTACCCATATATCATATCACATCAAAGAATGGTATAGATGGAAGAGGTTGATTTAGAAAAACATCCCACCTAAGTTCTTGTTAGAATGGTTCCTTAAATCCTTGTTTCCGTACATTTCCAAGGATTTTTCCATGTTAGGGGTAACTTCAGAGAAATAATCCATCTTTAAATCCTAGCAGCTAGATTTGATATACTCTCAATCTAGTATTTTATATGAAATTATTCTTGATGCACCAATATCTAGTTTAGACCCGTCAAAACACAAGTGAGGGCCACATGTTGATGGCACAGTTGGTTATGTTCAAAACTCTGTTACAAAACAAGTTAGTAATAAAATGAAGAATTTGTCAATACAACATTTTGCAACAGGAGCAGACATGTTTTTTCCCTCTCCCTCTTCCCAAACAAATTGTGTACATACTTTGCAGGAAAATAAAAAAGGAAACCAGTAGCCTAGTGGGAAAAATAATAACAAGAATAAAAGGAGAGGGTCATAATGATAAATCTAAAAAAAAAATAACGTTGGTGGGAAAAAGAAAGAGCATAGGAAAGTCAAGTTCCATTGTAAGATTTCAAAGGGAGACCACCTTACTTAGCAACGCCCATTAATGGAAGAAGTTCAGAAGCTATTGAATCAGAAATAGCAGCAACCTGCTATTCTAACTAATCATTTTCCACAAGGACAACACTTAGCTTATGGTTCTTCTAATTCTACTAGAACTGCACAAGGGGGCACTCAAAATGCTCCCTTTTCTTATCCATCATATATCAATATAGTAGGATCGGATGTCCTATTGTCAACTAGGCCTAAAGACTATGGAAATCTTGAGCCATCATCAAAAGATAAAGGAAATCCTGAGCCGCAAAACCCTCTTCAAATAGAGAAACCTGTGGTAGAGACAATGCCTCAAATACCAAAAGGTGTTTATAAGATGGCATCACACAATCCTAATATGAGAGCTGCTCCCAACTATTCTATTGTTGAATATTTATCTCAAAATATGTGTGTTATGTATGCCCTTGAGGTACTCCAAAGTTGTCCATCTCAATGGAGTGCTTTATTGTTTGCTTAAGGAAACCTTGATTCTTCGAACGATTAGATTTTCAAGTTTGATGTGTGAGATTTTAAGCCCCATCTCCCCTATCATGTTTCCTTTCATATCATTGTGTTTCATGCCACAAAGAATATTGGTAGGATTGTTGTGGATGGGCGATATTTTAGGTTGCATGGGATTATTCCATCCTTTCCCATCCAATTGGGAGGAAAAACCATTTGTGTGGAGGTAGAAGTAGTCAATGCTACTATTGATTATAATCTTTTGTTGGCATGTAGATAAACTTATTCAATGACCTCTATTGTATCATTAGTTTTTCAAGTGTTGTCTCATGAAGGAAATATCGTTACTATTGATTAATTTTGATTCACTCGACCTAATCCAAATGCCTCTAGGATCAAATATTACTTTGACTGATAACTCACATCCAGTAACAGAGAATGTAGGAGTGGGTTTGTACCCTTCACTCATGACATGTTATACAACTTGACGAGAACTTTATACTCAAAACGAGAACTCTAGCCATAAAAACTCATATTTTTGCATAAAAACACCAAAATACAACTCCAAATCAAAAAGCGGTGCTACCGTAGCACCACTTTTTTATGGTTAAAAAGATAGACATGGACCAAAACAAACATTATTGGTGTTTACAAAAATCTTAAAATCAAGCCCCGAATTGAAAACTAATGCTACCGGTAGAACACTTTTTCAAAAAAAGACATTATTATATCATTGTATCATAATTTCAAATTGGATTTATTAAAACGGTTAGTAACACTATATAAAAGCAGCACTAAGTTAAACATAAATTATTCAAGAAATTATTTCACCCCTCATTCCATCTAAAATAAAAGAATTTATGATATTATTCATAATAAAAAAATATTAAACCATAAATGTAGAAGTTATGATATTTGACGCACAAGATAGGAAATGTAATATCACCCCTTTTTTGGGGGGAGTAAAATTACAACTTTCTGGAAACCATGGGTAGTATCATTGTAATCAAAACCCCAAATCGACCTCTGGATTGAAAAGTGAACCTCCTAGAATCACTATCATTTTTATTCAACGTTAAAATTTTAAAAAACAATAACTTTAAAGAAACATAATTAACATTAACATTTAAAAAGAAAATTAACATTTAAATTTAAAAAAAAAAAATACAAAATTTAAAAAAAAATTAACATTTAAAAAGAAATTGAAACCCACGAACCATTTTTTTAAAAACATATCATTTTTTTTTAAAACAAATTCAAAATTAATAAAAAAAATTAAACAATTTAAAAAAAAAATTAAAGTTTAAAAAAAAAAAACTTAAAATTAAAATTTAAACAAAATTTTAAAACATTTAAAATTTATAAATTTATAAAAATTTAAAAAAAAAACATAAATCAATACCCCTACCCCTTCCCACTGCCCTCCTTCTCCCCCTCCCATTGTCCTCTACCTCCCTCCACCATCCACCACCCGCCCCTTCCCTCCCCCGCCCACTGCCCCCCCTCCCTCCCTCCCCCTCCCCCGCCCACCGCTCCTTCCACCACCCAAGCGTCTCCCTTCGTGGCGTCGCAATTTTGAGAACCGTGATGCCTTGCTAGGGGGGCCGAGTGGGCACTTTTCGCACGACAAGGAGGGGGAGGGGATGGGGGAGGGGGATGGCGGGGGACGTGGGAGGGGGAGGGGGGAGGGGATGGCGGGGGTCGTGGGAGGGAAGGGGCGGGTGGTGGGTGGCGGAGGGAGGAGGAGGGTGGTGGGAGGGGAAGCCGGAGGGCGATGGGAGGGGGTAGGGGGATTGTTTTATGTTTTTTTTTTTTAATTTTTAAATTTAAAATGTTTTAAAAAAATTAATTTTTTATTTAATTAATTTTAAAATTTGTTTTTTTTATAGATTTTGTTTTTTAATTTTTTATTATTATTTTGTTTTTAAGTTTTTTTTTTTAATTTGGTTTTATTTGTTTTTGTTTTTGTTTTTTTTTTCAAAATTTTCAATTTTTTGTCCAAATTTAACCTTAAAAATAAGTTAATGAAGATGAAAATTTAAAGAATAAAATGCAATATATGTGTGTGTGTGTGTTTCTAATTTTAAATTGCTTTTAAAAATTAAAAACTATATATATATTTCATAATAATAAGCTACGAAATGTAATGTTTTTGTAAAATTTGGAAAAACACAGTTGTAAATAATTTTTTTTTTTATGACCAGTAAGTTTCAAAATCGCAAAAAATGGGCTCAAAATGAAAAATGGTGCTACCAGTATACACACTTTCTGAAACAGAGGTAAAAATAGCTACTAAAATTGACCCCCCAAAAAATGACAACAGTTTCGGGTTCTCGTCAACTTGGAAAAACATAGTTGTAAATAAAAATAAATAAAAAATTATGACCAGGAAGTTTCAAAATCACAAAATAGGGGCTCAAAACGAAAAAATGGTGCTACCAGTATACACATTTTCTGAAACGGAGGTAGAAACAACTACTAAAATTGACCCCCAAACAAATGAGAAGAATGACAGGTTCTTGTCATGTTGTATAACATGTTTCATTGGTACTTTGAATATCCCAGCTCCTACTTTCTTGATTAGTTCCAATCCAATTTCAGCTGATGAGGAGGTCCATTAGATTATCCTTGGGTACTTCCTTCTCCATTGGATTCAATGGAGGACTCTTAGCATTTTGGAATGACCTTACCCTTGTCTACAACATAAATAGCTTATCAAGCCATTCAACAAAACAATGTAGAGAGTGATCCATTGCTTGTTGAAGAGGTGGACCACACCACTCAACCTGTTTGGGTTGGTGATTCCTCCACTTCTTAAGATTGTTTAGATATAGTCATGCCTTTGGATGAGGTTATCCTAGAAGCTTTAACAGGGCCTGAAAATCCTTGGGAAGATATGCATCATTGCTCTTATTTTCTTCCAACTATCAATAATATTGAGAATGGAGAGTTCCACATAAACTTACCTAATGATATTGATCGATCATTAAAACCTTTGGCTCAATAGGGAATATATGCCAAAGGTTTAATATGGAAAAAAAATTTGACATGATTCCGATGAATATCTTGTTGGAATCGATTTAATACTAAGAGGGGGGGTGAATCACTATTAGTGCAGTTATGAACAATTTTGACTTATTTATCATATTATTCTGAACCTAATATTTATCATCAATTATGCATCCATCATGAGTAAAGCATTCATCCACATATGCGCAAATCAAATAACACAGAACACACATAATTTTTATGCAGAAACCCAAACAGGAGAAAACCACAGAATGCACTTTTACAATGAAAAATATTACATTCAAGGAAGCACCAACTTCCTGCGTTTACCAGCACCAACTGGAAGGAGGAACCTACCCCCTAGTTTTACAGACATCGACCTAAAGGAAGTACCAACTCCATGTGTTCTCCAACAACAACTGGAAGGAGGATATGACCCCCTTTTCCTTCCCCCATCCTGCCACCCAGATACACAAAATAATATATTTCCTTGTTGTACTTCCAACAAGCGCACACTTTTGATCTTCTAATGTTGTTTTTTTTGTGCGCACCTTCTCTATGCAATCGTATAGTTGTCACTTCCCTGCATACATCACTTGAATTCTCATTCCACTCAATACTTCACTTCAGTTGATGTCGCACTGTTTGTGTTGTGTGCTACTTCAACTTGTTCTACAATCCGCGACTAGATTCATTGTGTCGTTCTGCAACTGCTCTCTAAAATTGATAGTGTTGCTTCAATTAATAGCTTTTTTTTTTTAGATTGCACACCAATATTATATGGAATTGTGCACTTACTGAGATGTGTCTATTCGGTTTAAGTGCCAAAGTATTTCAGACAATCTGCGACCTTCTGCGCATTATATGATTTGTCCTTTCGGTTTAACACACTTGTCTCATATCATCCTCATCATGACGCACATACTTGATTCTTCTACTACTATGTCTTTGCAGATCTTATGAAATTATTCACTTTGCATGTAATTTCCATTTTTTTAAATTTTATTAAAATGCCCAATTTTCACGTTTTCCCCAATTTCGACCCTTGACTAGTTTTGATGCCTAGGTCTCGAATTTGCCCCAAATGCTCCCAAATATTCTAAGAAGGTATATGACTAATAATAGGACTTGGTTATTATGTTCAAGGATGATATATGGCCACGAAAATACCCCTGCAAACTCCTTTAAAATTCTGGACCAAATATGTAATTTTACTAGCAATTTGAGGTTCAAATCCCCCCAGGGTAATGACTGAAATTGGCTTTTCAAATGCCTCCAAACCCACTCGAATTTATGAAAAGAGGTAGGGGATGTCTCAGGTATTTTATTAAATTCTCATATGCACCATTAATTAGTTGTTAAGTCTGTTCTAACCTCCCCACAAACAGCTGCAAAAACCACTAATTTGACCCTTGGGGAAATGGCACCAAATCTTCTCCAAATGTAAATAAAATAAGTAAAATTACTTCAAATGCTTAAGTGCTGAACATGAAACTTGTAACACTCATCCATGGTATTCTATTCATCTTAAATGTATCATAGAAATAATATTTTATTCGAAATCTTCAGCATTACAAAGGCATACATCAATAGAGTGGGGAAATGATCATTGTTTGCTCATTAATAATCATTTTTACATACAACCACTTGGTATTTAGACCTGAAAATTTTTGAATATGAAGAAAGGAGTATATTAAGCTTATTACAATAAAAAATACATAATGATAATCTCTCCCAAGTAGTACAATAGCTCACCAAAAATGCCCTCCCTCAAGGAGCAAGAATATGCCTTCAAAACTGGAAATGGTTAAGAGAAAGTGATGCACTAAAAAAAACCACGAGCTTCCATGTAGATGATACATTCAAATACAAACTCCATTAAAGCTCCATGAAAGACCTGATTGGCCTCTCCAAACACCAACTTGTATGGGAATCTTTCACCCTCAAAATTGGCTAAGGCAATAAACTAGTCATCCACTAGCTCTCTCTTCACAAATGCGATTTTTCTCAAATGATCAAAAGCACTTCTCTTGGTTTATCTCTGTATTTTATAAACATACTTAGCCTTCTAATGTTCCCAATCCACCCATAGACTCACTCCAATTTGAATTAGGGAAAGGGATCAATATTTTCCATGTGTCCTACCTTTCCTAACCTTCCACCTTCCACCAATTCGAGTGGGGGTCTCTTTGGCTTCTCCAACTCCCATGAGCACCCTCTTGGAGTCTATTTTTGGGGCTGACATGTCATAATGGTCAGATGTCAAATTTCAGATCTGTAATTTGTCATATATTTCACAGATGCTCCATCATTGTTGTCACAAGGGGTAGGGAATCTAGCCCAAGTGTCCACAAGCTTCCAATTTGACTCTTCCTCTACCATGGAGGTTACCAATCCATCCCAATTCGACCTAATATGCTCAATTCAATGTGTATGACTTACCAACTCACCCAAGAGTGTTCATCTTCTCATGAATTCGAATTGGCAAGAGAGAGATGCCATGTGTCCTTGAAAAATCAAGCTAGTGTGGGTCTCACATCCTCTATATGTCTTCAAAACCACTTGCCACCTATAATTTCTCTTGAATTTCTTTATTCAACCTATTTATTAAATAATTGAACCCTTCTAATGTCTAAACATCATTTATTAGCTTTCTTATTACACTTCCACATGTGCCCATCCAACCTAGGAAACTAGTAGGATTTATGGGATTCTCTTACTGTGTAATTATTTGAATGGGGACATTACAGTCCTCCCCACCCAAGATTGCTTGTTCTCAAGAGATTTCAGATTTGGATGCTGCAAAATATTCTCCTCTTCCCATGTGGCATCTTCATTTGGTAAGTCCTTGCATTGTACTAAATATTCTTTGATAATTCTACTCCTCAACCGCCTTTCCCGTGTCTTCAAAATATTTTCCGAAACAAGTGTGAGCTAGCTGCCCTTCATCATCCAAAGGATGAATTATTTCTGAAGTGATAATTTGTTGACCAAGAGCCTTCTTGAGACAAGAAACATGAAATACATTATGGATTTTACTCCCTTCCGGAATTTCTAATTCATACGCTACTTCTCCAACCTTCCGCACTACCTTGTATGGCCCATAGTACCTTGGTTTTATCTTTTCTGCTCCATTCTTTTTGAGAGATGTTTGTTTATATGGATGCAACCTCAAATATACTAAATCATTAACCTGAAAGGTCCTTTCTTCTATATGTCTATCAGCATATTTTGTTTGTTGATTTTGAGCAACCTGCAAATTGTCTTTCAAAAGCTTTAAAATTTCTTGGCTCTCTTCCACCCAATCTTTAGCCTTTGGGGCTCTACTATCACCAAAGATAATTTCAGCAAATGTAAGTGCATCATAACCATATAATTCTTTGAAAGTAGACATCCCTATTGACATATGATAAGTGGTGTTGTAGCAAGACTCACCCAAGTGTAGCCATTTTTCCCATGCTTTTTGCTGCTCTCCCACATAGTTTCTTAGGTACCTTTCCAACCATTGATTCACCCTCTTTGTTTGTCCATCGGTTTGTGGATGATAACTAGTACTTGGGTTCAATTGAGTGCCCACCAATCTAAAAATTTCTTGCCAAAAAGCACCCATGAATCTACTATATCTATCACTAACAATGCTCTTGGGGAGCCCATGCAATCTGAAGATTTCTTTGAAAAAAATATCAGCCACTTGTGCAACACTAAAAGATGATGTAACAAGAAATAAATGAGCAAATTTTTTCAACCTATCCACTGCCACATATATACAATCCTTACCCAAACATTTGGGCAAACCGGTGATGAAGTCCATTGAGATACTGTCACATTTTTGCTCCGGAATAGGCAATGGTTGCAATAGGCCAGCTGGGCATGTAAGTTCTGATTTGTTTTACTAACATAATTTACATTCATTCACATATTTCTGAACATCTTCCTTCAGCCCCTTCCAAAAAAATATTTTCCTCAATTGCCTATAAGTTTTGAAGATCCCCGGATGGCCAGCTAGTAGGGAATCATGTGCTTCTTGCAAAATTTTGTACTTGAGTTTTGAATCTTGAACCAAATAACTTCTACCCTTATAATATATCATCCCATTCAAAATACTATAGTTATCATCCCCTTTGATTCCATCCAACACATCACAAGCAAATTTGTCTTTGGCATATTCAACTAGTAGCATGTTTTTCCAATCCTTGGCAATGTCCATGAGAGAAAAAGAAGGTCTTCTAGATAAAGCATATGCTACTGTATTACTCTTTGCTTTGACATATTCAATATCAAAATCATAAGCTTGAATCTTGCTTACCCACTTTTGTTTCCTTTCATTTAGATATTTTTGGGTGAGAAAATATCTTAGACTATTGTGGTCAGTTTTCACCACAAATTTGCTGCCCACCAAGTATTGTCTGAATTTGGCCAATGCATGCATAATGGCCAGCATTTATTTGTCATAGATGGAGTAAATTTTTTCATGATGCTGCAACTTTCTACTCTCAAAGGCTATGGGGTGTTGGCCTTGCTTTAGGAAAGCCCCTATTCCTCCACCTGAAGCATCACATTCCACAACAAAAGGTTTAGTAAAATCAAGAAGTGCAAGTATGGGACAACTACTCATTACCTCTTTCATTTTTTGGAAGGCCTTTTCAGCCTCTTCATCCCACTTGAAAGCATCCTTCTTAGTCAAATCAGTGAGTGGAGAAGTCAACTTGGAGAATCCTTTCACAAATTTTTTGTAATAGGTGCATATGCCAATGAAGCCTCTCAATTCGGTAATATTTTTTTGGTGATGGAAATTCTAAGATAGCCCTGATTTTTTCCATGTGTACCTTCACTCCTTCTTTCCCAATAATGTGCCCAAGATACAGTAGTTCTTTCATCCCAAATTCACATTTTGATAACTTAGCAAATAAGGACTCTTCTTGCAAAAAATTTAACACAATCTCTAATTGCTGCAAATGCTCTTCCCATGGTTTACTGTAAATGAGAATGTCATGAAAGAAAACCAAAACAAACCTTCTTAGTTGCTTGCAAAATATCCTATTCATGCATGCTTGAAATGTGGCTGGAGCATTAGTTAACCCAAAAAACATGACAAGAAATTCAAAGTGGCCATAATGACATCGAAAAGCAGTCTTTTGCACATTTTCATCTTTCATTCAAATTTAATGATATCCTGATCTAAGGTCAATTCTGGAGAACTATTTGGCCCCATGTAGCTCATTCATGAGCTCATCAATCCTAAGAATATGATACATATTCTTGATAGTTTTTTTTTCAAGGCTCTAAAATCTATGCACATTCTCAATGTTCCATCCTTTTTCTTCACTAGCACTACTGAAGAAGCATAAGGGCTAGAGCTTGGTCTAATGAGTCCCAACTCTAGGATTTCTTGGATGGATTTTTCAATCTCATCTATGAACTTTTTAGGATGTCTATAAGGTGGTATCTGAATGGGTGAAGTACCCTCCTCCAAAACAATACTGTGCTCAACCCCCCTATCTGGTGGTCTACCATGTGGAAGATCTCTAAAAACTTTTTCATATTTTTGCAAGAGTCTCTCTATCTCCTTTGGGTGTTCAAAAACCTTTATATTTGGCTTGGGAGATGTAATATGACATTCAGTAGCCAATTATATGTCCCCATGCCTCAATATAGATCTCATACTATTGCAAGTCACTACTTGATTTGGATAAGTGTGTTTCCCTCTCACAACTCTTAGTACTCCTTTTGAATCTTGGAATTTCATTTCAGGAATTTGATAATTTACTGTATGCTCTCGTATTGAATACAGCCATTTCACTCCCAAAACCACATTAGTATCGGCAACATAAACCACATAAAAACTATCAACAAAAGTATAGTTACCTACGGTGACTTGTGGAACCCATGTTTTGCATTGCATTGTGTTGTGACCGAGAATGACAACTGTGAAGCCATCAAATGGTTCAATAGGTATCTTTCTTTTCTCCACCATCTCTGCATCAATGAAGTTATGGGTGGCTCCTCCATCTACCAAAACTGAAGTTATTTTTTCTAGTACCACACCCTTGCATCGGATAGTATGATAGCAAGGTATTGTTGAAAGTACGACCATTCTTGCTTTGTCCAGTGAAGGATGATTTTCTTCTTGTCTTTCCTCTTCTACTGCTGTCTCATATGCCTCCTATTGATCTGAAATATGTCCATATTCATCCATGCCCACATCATACCCCTCATTATCAAAATATACTTCTATGTATTGAGCCTTTCCTTTAGTACATTTGTGCCACGATGTCCATGGTTGAAAGCATGTGAAGCACAATTTCTTTTTTCGGAGTTCATCCCTATTTAGTCCTTCTTTTTTATTCTTTTCAAATAGATATTGTTGCCAAGGTTTCTTACAATATGCATCGCTTTGCCAAGGTTTCTTTTCAAATTTGAAGTTAGGCTTGGGAGGAAATCTCGTTCTAGGAAGCACATTTTGGAGATCCCTAGTCAAGCTCATTGCATCTTTTAATGTAGTTGGCTTGTGGGATTTGACCAAACCTTTTAAGGGTTCAGCCAAACCTTTAGTGAACAAAAATACCAACCTTCCCATAGATACATCAGCCATCTTGACTGATAATTTTTGAAATTCCAACATATATTCAGTAGGGTTCCCAGTTTGCTTTAATTAAGCTAGTTCCTTCAAGGGCAATTCTGAATCTTTGTGTTCAAATCTCTCAAGTACCCTGTCAACAATTTCTTCATATGTTTTAACCTGATCATGACCCAAAGTTTTCAGGCCATGAAACCACCATTCATTAGCATCTCCTTCCAAGTGAAAAATGGTCATTTTTAGTGCATCCACTTCTACCATAGGATTCAACTGAAAATACACATCCAATTTTTGCACCCAAGTGTTAGAAGAATTTTGAGAGGAACCATCAAAAGTAGGAAATGACATTTTATCAATGGCACAATTTAATTCTTTGTTTTGGAATAGAGTCCTATTGTCATCCTTCTCTTTTAGTTTTTGTACAGCATCAAGGTATGTACTAAATGGTATACTTCTCTTACAATCTTCATTCAAATCATTCCATTCGTTTGCTATTGTAGTAAAATCTACTTGAATGTTAGGATCTTCTTTGGGGATAATAAATTTAGGTGCAGTAGACCTTGTGGTGCTATGAAATTCATTTGTTCTATTATGGGGTCTGGTGCTTGAGAAAATATGCTCTCCCGTAGGCTTCTTTTCCTCACCATGAGAACTGTCGTTGCCTCCTACTACTATCCCTTTGCTTCCAAGTTGGCTAACCATCAACTAGAATCCATTCATCATTGATTTACTTATGTCTTTCATACCCTTGGAAAGTTATTCAAAGTATGGTTTTAAGGCTTCAACAAATTCCTCCTTATGGCTTAAGTTTTCATCCTCCTCTCTACCCATGGTTTTAACAAAAAACTCTTCTTCTCCTACTGTTTCTTCCTCAACAACAACACCTTCAACTTTTGGTTCTAAGGGTGGTGATATATTTTTTTTACTTCTTTTTAAGACCATCAGGTGCCAATACCATGCTTTGATACCATTTGTAATGTCCCTTTTTTAAAATTTTATTAAAATGCCCAATTTTTCACTTTTTCCCCAATTTCAACCCTTGACTAGTTTTGATGCTTAGGTCTCCAATTTGCCCCAAATGCTCCCAAATCTTCTGAGAAGGTGTATAACTGATAATAGGACTTGGTTATGATTTTCAGGGATGATATATTTCCACCAAAATACCTCTGCAAACTCCTTTAAAATTCTGGACCAAATATGTAATTTTACTAGCAATTTGAGGTTCAAATCCCCCCAAGGTAATGACTGAAATTGGATTTCCAAATGCCTCCAGGCCCACTCGAATTTATGAACAGAGGAATGGGATGTCTCAGGTATTTTATTAATGTCTCATATGCATCATTAATCAGTTATTAATTATGTTCTAACCTCCCCACAAACAGCTGCAAAAACCACTAATTTGACCCTTGGGGAAATGGCACCAAATCTTCTCCAAATGTAAATAAACTGAGTAAAATGACTTCAAATGATTAAGTTCTAAACATGAAACTTGTAACAATCATACATGGCAGTCCATTCATCATAAATTTATCATATAAATAATCTTTTATTCGAAATATTCATCATTACAAAGGCATACATCAATAGAGTGGGGAAATGGTCATTGTTTGCTCATTAATAATCATTTTTACATACAACCACTTGGTATTTCGACCTGAAAATTTATGAATATGAATAAAATAGTATATTAAGATTATTAAAATCATAAATACATCATGATAACCTATCCCAAGGAGTACAATAGCTCACCAAAAACTCCCTCCCTCAAGGAGCAAGAATATGCCTTCAAAACTGGAAATGGTTGAGAGAAAGTGCTGCACTAAACAAAACCACGAGCGCCCTATAGCTAATACATGCAAATAAAAACTCCATTAAATCTCCATGAAATACCTGAGTGGCCTCTCCAAACACCAACTTGGATGAGAATATTTCACCCTTGAAATTGGCTAGGGCAAGAAACTAGTCATCCACTAGCTCTCTCTTCACAAATGCAATTTTTCTCAAATGATCAAAATCTCTTCTCTTGGTTTATCCCTGTATTTTATAAACATCCTTAGCCTTCTAAGGTTCCCAATCCACCCATAGACTCACTCCAATTTGAATTATGGCAAGGGCTCAAGATTTTCCATGTGTCCTACCTTTCCTAGCCTTCCACCTTCCACCAATTCGAGTGGGGGTCTCTTTGGCTTCTCCAACTCCCATGAACACCCTCTTGGAGTCTATTTTTGGGGATGACATGTCATAATTGTCAGATGTTAGAGTTCAGATCTTCAATTTTTCATAGATGCTCCATCATTGTTGTCATAGGGGGTAGGGAATCTAGCCCGTGTCCACAAGCTTCCAATTTGACTCTTCCTCTTCCATGGAGGTTACCAATCCATCCCAATTCGAAGTAAGATGCTCAATTCCATGTGTATGACTTACAAACTCACCCAAGAGTGTTCATATTCTCATGAATTCGAATTGGCAAGAGAGAGATGCCATGTGTCCTTGAAAAATCAAGCTAGTGTGGGTCCCACATCCTCCATATGTCTTCCAAACCACTTGCCACCTAGAATTTATCTTGAATTTCTTTATTCAACCTATTTATTAAATAATTGAACCCTTCTAATGTCTAAACATAATTTATTAGATTCCTTATTACACTTCCACATGTTCCCATCCAACCTAGGAAACTAGTAGGATTTATGGGATTGTCTTACTATGCAATTATTTGAATCGGGACATTACATTGCACACTTCAATTCAACCTTCGTGCATCATCTATACTTCTACGCATCTTCTGATACACCTCAGTTTTATTTCTACACTTTTGTCTTAAACATATGTGACTATCTGTGTGTTGTTTCCAATACTGTCATTCAGTCCTCATGCAATTGTGCATACTTTGTATTGTGCCTTTTTGTCTTCATGGAATCGTCACAGATCTACAACATCATTCTGCGCACCACCAGCTATATCAATCATTTGCTTCTGTGCACTCGGCTCTTTGCTAGATCATGCTATTTTGTACCTCGATCCCTTGATGCCTGAAATATAAATTTGTATCTTCCACTTACCATATCTCCAACTTTCCATCAAGCTTACTTGAAATCTCCAACTTGCTTCCCGTTTTAGACACGTCCTGCATGGATTGTATGTCCACAAGTTGGTTGTGGAATTCCTTCTTCCTTGCTTCATGGTTTTTGCTTTTGCCACATGACATGTTCTGCGTCGTTGATGTGTCCTTTCTTTGTGGGTTTTGCACATACATGGTCCTTGACTTGGCAGGACTTTCACCCTTGGATTACCATTAATTGTGGGACTTGCTCACTTGATGTATCATTTCCTTATGGAACTTGCACATACATGATCTTCAAGTTGGTGTAACTTTGACCCTTGCGATACCATCACTTGTGGGTCTTGCACACTTGCTATGTCATTTGTTGTGGAATTTGCACATATACTGACTTCAACTGCTACACACTTCTTGGAACTAGTGAACGCTTCAACAATTGAAAGCTTCTTTTGATTCATGAGACTTGCGCGCTTTCGAGACTTGCATAACTGTTCAACCATTATCTTGTTCCTTTCTTCTTGCGCACTCTAGAATCTTGTCTTGATTTTCTTGTGCACACTATACTTTGTCCCATGTATTGTGTGGCTTGCTTGTGCACTCTTCAAACTTATGTCCAATCAACACTTTAGCTTGTACCTTGAAGAAATATGACTGGATCGACTTGTGACTTTCTCAAGTACATGTGCCTTATGTACTTCTTCAAATTGGATATGCATTCCTTATATACTTCTTTAAACTGGATATGCATGATGTAACCCTCGACACACTTCTTCAAACTTGATGCAACTTCTAGATATACTTCATCAAACTGGCATCCATATGCTTCATTATATCTCTTGCGCATATACTTCTTCAATGTGTATTTTCTATATTTATTCAAGTTGTCATGGGAATACTGAATCCACTTGACACCAGTTGACATCAATAACTCAAATTGAATCATTTGACACCCTCTTTGACATTAGTTTACATTAGTGACAACCAAATTTCAACAATCCCCCCTTTGGCATTGATGTCAACACCTTATGAAGCTGCGAAAAATAATCTCCTGAATATTGTATGCTTTATCTGTGCTTTTCGCGGTACTCCCCCTGTGTATGTGCTCCCCCTAAGTTCTTTTCCAGTTTGTACCTTTGACGTATGTGCATTCTGCTATAAGTGCTTCTTCTACTTTCTGTTACTTCTGCGTAGATAACATGCTTCAATATTATTTTCATCGTGATGTTGCATGCTCCTGCTTCTACTGCTTCATGTTGTTTCTTCACAGCTGCATTAATTCTTACCTTCATGCTTCTTCTCCGCTACTTCATCCAGCAGCTTCATGTTCTTTCTCCCCCTTTGACATCAATGGAAAATAGGTTCCATTACTTGCCCAATTGTAGGTTCTTATTTATTTTTCTTCGCTCAAGTATTCACTTACTGCTTACAGGGATAACTCCTCTTGACTGTAGGCTTCATTTATTTTGTTGATATCCAGCAATATTTATATTCACAACAAAATGTGAACCCAAAATCCGACGAGAAAATCTGAGGAATAATGACGAAATTGACCATGTCGTCAGATTTCACCTTTAAAATTACGAATTTTGATGAATTTTTTTTAATTGATACCTGACATTGTCGAATATACTACGCCAGTCAGTTCTCCGATGACCGTCGTCGGATATGCGACGTATAAATTATAATGGTAACTATGATAATATTGTCGAACATCCGACGAATTTTAAATTTTAGAAACTATAAATTATGGAAACATTTTGACATGTTGGCTATACAAGCGACGGTTTCCGGAAATTATATTCTTCGCACAAACAGTTTTACGTAAAAGAATACACAATTATTTCAATTTTTTATGTGATTAAAAATAGTGAAGTGTGAAGCTTGATTTTTTAAGATCGATAATCTTCATTCAAGCTCTTTATGAGAAAATGTCAAATAACAATATTCCTGATCCAGACAAACAAAATCGACAAATGCTTGCTAAATTGTGGGATGGACTGAAAAGAAAGGGTGATGGTAAATGTTATTGTCCATGTAGTCAATGCAGGGGCTTTAAAAGGATAAGAATAAAGATCACAATATACAGAAAACATTGTAGGGAACATGGACACGCTGAGGGGGGACATGAATATCGTCCATTTGTAAGTTTTGCATTATCTATGTCTTTATATTGATTGTTTTTGTAAATGTATGTATTATTTTAATATTTATTATATTAACTAATATTGGTTGATGGTTTCATGTAATTATAAAGGAAAGAACTCCTCGGCATATCTCCCAAAGGACATGATTTCATAACAAGTACCGGAGGAACATGGAGCTATGAATAATGGAGAACAAGTTAATGATCATATTGAAGAAGATAATCATATTGATAACATAGTTGAAGATGATGGTGCAAATACATTGATTTATGATACATTTAATGTTAGAATGGATGATCATGATCATGATCATGAAAATGATGACTTTGATGATGTTCATGATTTACCTCTTCTTGAGAAGGCATACGAACCTCTTTATGAGGGCTCCAACACAAATCTTCTCTCTGTTATATTGTTGATAATGAACTTGAAAGTTATGAACAGTCTTTCAAACACATCAATCACACAGATGTTAAGGTATGTAATATATTCCATCACATATATATGATTGCGCTAAAGGTTATCACTGTTCGTCTAATAATTTTAATAATTGTTAATTCATAAGTAAAATTAATACGGATGAAATGTGTTTCATTAATATTATTTATATATTATATTAACTAGTTTTTTATTTTAATTTGTTGTAGCTTGATAGTTGAATTTTGGTTACCACCGTCAAATATTTTACCTCACACATATCGATATTTATCTGCCATCATGAAAGAAATTGGAATGCAGTATGAAGCAATTGATGCATGCCCCAATGACCATGTTATATATTATAATCAACATGAATTTGAAACAGAATTTCTGGAATGTCATATCAGTAGATATCGAACATATCAAGTAACAAAATAGGTGCCTCGCAAGGTTCTTCGTTATATTATCATTATCCACGTTTGAAACGACTGATCAGGTGCAAAAACATAGCGCAATTTATGGATTACCATGCACGGAACAGAAGTCAAGATGACATTATTCGAATTCCTGCAGATGGGTCTACATTTAGAGATATGGAGGAAAAATGGCCTCACTTTAAAGAAGAACCTCTTAATCTTAGGATTTATTTGGTTGCAGATGGTGTCAATCCATTTGCATAGATGAGATCCATTTACTCGGTGTGGCCTATTTTCGTTATCAACAATAACATTCCTCCATGGTTTTCAGTAAAGAGGGAGCACATAATGTTGACAATGATTATTCCAGGTATGTGTCTACAACTTTTTTTTCTAATGTAGTGGCATCTCATTTGTCGTATTTTGTTGCATAATGTCATATATATATATTAGTTTTCTTTTGTGTATGGTTTATATATCTAAATAGTTGTAATAATTATATATTTTATATGTTCAAATCAATCAGGTAAGTACCAAGTTAAAGATATGAATGTATATATCGAACCTCTTATTGACAAGCTACTAAATTTATGGAATGGCATCACTATGTTTGATGTATCTAGAATAATACGACAAAGGCAATTTCAATTCCATGCAATGCTTGTATGGACAATACATGATGCCCCAGGGTTAACCCATTTTTGCGGTTTGTAATTATAAGTTCCACTTTAATTGCATTTATTTTTATGAACTAGTTAATATATTATGCATGCATGTTTTTTTAAATAATCCATTGATTTTATATATAATTATAATTGACATAGTTAATCCATCTCTTCATGTAGGTATTCAGACAAAGGGAAAATTTGCTTGTCCAGTTTGTGGTCCTAAGATAAAATATCGTCATTTAAAAAGTTTGGGAAAGGAGGTTTTTTATGAGTATAGGAACTTCCTCTCTAAGAATAATAGGTATCGAACTACCGAAAAACATATGTTCAATGGGAAGCAAGAGACTGCATTAAAACCGTAGAGAATGAAACCTCACCTATGGAAGTTGCAATATAATATAAATCGTCAAGGTACGTATGGATCAAATTGTCTATCTATCATCGTATATGAAATGTTATGATTTTTTTTTTATTGTGTGTTGTTTACTGTAATTGACATTGATTTCTGTAATTTCTTTATAAACTCTGATTCATGATGGCCGTCGTGATCATGAAGGCATTAATGGGCTTCCACGAGGAATGAAAAGTTATCCTAAATAATTCAGTAGGTTTCCCTACTATGAGAACCTACAAATTGCTCTTTTTTTTATACAATGCATATCGGAAAGAATGTGACTGAAAAATTATGGCGAATATTGGATGGAAGGAGTGAGAAAGAAAAAATTGTCAAATTTTGCAATGACATTCAAGAAGCCAACCATGCAATGAAAGATGTCATTCAATTTCATAGAAACGGAGACAAAATTAATATGAACTCACTTCCATGGATTTTAACGGAGAAACAAAGTAATGTTGTACAAGAATTCATGTGAAAAATCAAATTTCCCACCGGATTTTGTTCGAACATGAAGAATATCATAACAAAGAAAGGTGCTTTTGCGGGGGTGAAAACGCATGATTGGCATATATTCATGAAGGTAATAATTATGGTATGCATATAATTTCTATATGTTTTTATTCTAGTGCATATTGTTGGTATTTGTTTGTCTACTTTTTGTAAAAAAATGAAACGATTTGTATATTGTTACAGTATGTTCTACCTCTCTCTCTCTCACGGACAACTTTGACAACAATGTCAAACAAGTTATATATAATATTTGGAAATACATGAGGTAAGTAGCGATTTTTTGCATGGGCTTAGTGTTTGTTTAATTCATTGTAGAACTTAGATTTGATTTTTTTGCACTAATTGTTATGTAATATAATGCTTTTTTTGTTAAATCTCAAGATTGGTTTGCATCACTTGTAGATGGTTGTCATCTAAAGAAATCCATAAAGAATATATAAAGTATTGGAGGAGATAAATTCCTCATATCATGTGTGAAATGAAGAAGCATCTACCTTCGGTATTTTTCAATGCACAAGAACACTACCTCATACACCAAGCTAAGGAGGTTGACTTGTGTGGACCTGTACACTCAAGGTCCATGTGGATGGTTGAGAGGCACTTGAAATTTTTGAAGAGTTTGGTTAGAAAACGACCACGTCCTGAGGGTTCTATGGTGGAGGGATATATGGTATACCAAAACATTATGTATATTAGTGAATATCTTCCTAAATTAGTTTCAAATCTCAATTTAGGTCACATTTGTGATCCGTACTCCAATAACAATTTCGAAGGGGAGTACCTGAAGGGGAAAGGTAGATCGAGGAAGGTGAAAGGTAATTATTATCTAGTGGATATTAATTAATATAATACATGTGACTGTTGGTTTTTATGTATATATCATACTTATTGTATTTTTTTATTCAATATGCATCAATTTTAAGTGTAAACTACGTTAAGTGAAAATACATTTGTATTGAATTTTAATTTTATTTTCATCAAGTTGTTGGTCGAGAGTGGGATGCACTTCATTTATACATCGCAAACAATCTTGACTGGATGAAGGTATGGATTGAACGATGTGAACAATCTGGTCATGGAATATCATGGGAAGGTGTGCCTTCATTAGTTAAAGCAGATCATCGCAATGGAGATACCAATCTTATACAAAGGGAAATCGATTTAGCATATGGTTTAAAAAATAAGCAGGCAAGCATATTAATCAGCCATACTATTTATTTATTTTGAAAATATATTGATGTACATGTTGATTGTTTTCCCTGTAGGGAATAAACATGCACTTAATCATCAATTGATCATGATGTAGTATTTGCGTGTATGGATTGTTGTAGTTAAAACAACATAGATCTAAGTGGTGCAATGGTTGTAAATTTCGCATCAAAAAGTTGGATGAAACGAAGAAAACATCATATTGTGGGATATCTGCAGTATTTGAGGTGACGAATGTTTCCTCTATAAGTGGCAGACATCTAGAACTCTCAGAAAATCGATACTATGGATATTTGGAAGATATTGTTCAGTGTGACTTTAACTCCTTCAAAGTAGTTATGTTCGTTGTCAAATGGTATAGGTTACGATTGAATCAACGTGATCCCGATAAAACTATTATTGAACATGATAATGGATTTACCATGGTTAATAAAAGGTTGATTGCGCCAGGAACAGAGCCCTATGTTATTCCAAGCCAATGTGAACAGGTATTTTACTCTGAGGTTCTAGGTAGAGGGGGTTCGTCATTTGTTGTGAGACACGATCCAAGGGGAAGGCCGGTAAAGTATAACGTAGAGGAAGGTAATGAAGAGGGTCTCAGAGAAGAAGACGATTTTGAAGATGATCAACATGAGTTAGATGATCATGTTCCAGAGTAAGATGTCGAAGAATTAGTTGAATCAGATGATGTAGCAAACAATGTCCATGAAGATGACATCGACGATGACATGATGATCATAACTGACATCGATGACGATGATGATACGGCCAAACCTTACAATGTTGGATCTGTATCGGATGATACAGATGATGACTTGGATGAAGAATATGATGAAGTCCATTGAAGTGTATGAGGTATGCCTCAATATATCTACTCTATATATTTTGATTTAATATTGCGATAGAATTATTGAATTTTATTGGTACATATAAATTAACTGTTTCTTAGTGTTTTTTCCATTTTCCTGTATGTTGGAATATGTTATAATTATAGACATTGCTTCTTAAGTATGACAAAAAACACAACAAATTATTTTTTTGTATATAGATTTTGTCGGGTTATGGGGGATTGAGAGTGATGTGGGGTGGGGGGGTCATATGAGCTTCCACCTTCACGTGGTTGGCCCTGTTTAGTAGAGACTATTAAATTATTCTCAAAACAAAGATAATCTCAGTAAGTCAATGCACAATTATCATGCTAACCCAAATGGCATGCTTGATCATGTACTGCACAGGGCCAACGTTGAAATTTTTTAAATTTTTGCTTGCTTGGACTGAAATTTGGCATGGTTAGACTAGACGCATGCATTGACAATGTGGGAGGGTTTCCAAACTCAAACATGACTGACACTAACAATTCGACAATAAAAAACCATACCTATAGATTAATTAATGTGCTACACAAGGCCAACATTGAAATTTTTTAAATTTGTGCTTGCTTGGACTGAAATTTGGCATGGTTAGACTAGACGCATGCATTGACGGTGTGGGATGGTTTCCAGACTCAAACATGACTGACACTAACAATTTGAAAATAAAAAACCATACCTATAGATTAATTAATGTGCTACACGGGGCCAACGTTGAAATTTTTTAAATTTGTGCTTGTATGGACTGAAATTTGGCATGGTTAGACTAGACGCATGCATTGAATGTGTGGGAGGGTTTCCAAACTCAAACATGACTGACACAAAAAATTCAACAATCAAAAACCATATTACCTATAGATTAATTAATGTGCTACGTCACGGGCCAACGTTGAAATTTTTTAAATTTGTGCTTACTTGGACTGAAATTTGGCATGGTTAGACTAGACGCATGCATTGACTGTGTTGGAGGGTTTTCCGACTCAAACATGACTGACACTAACAATTCGACAATAAAAAACCATACCTATAGATTAATTAATGTGCTACATGGGGCCAACGTTGAAATTTTTTAAATTTGTGCTTGTATGGACTGAAATTTTGCATGGTTAGACTAGACACATGCATTGACTGTGTGGGAGGGTTTCCATACTCAAACATGACTGACACAAACAATTCGACAATCAAAAACCATATTACCTATAGATTAATTAATGTGCTACGTCACGGGGCCAACGTTGAATTTTTTTAAATATGTGCTTGCTTGGACTGAAATTTGTCATGGTTAGACTAGACGCATGCATTGATTGTGTAGGAGGGTTTCCATACTCAAACATGACTGACACTAACAATTTGACAATAAAAAAACATACCTATATATTAATTAATTATGTGCTACACGGGGCCAACGTTGAAATTTTTTTAATTTGTGCTTGTATGGACTGAAATTTGGCATGGTTAGACTAGATGCATGCATTGACTGTGTGGGAGGGTTTCCAGACTCAAACATGACTGACACAAACAATTTGACAATCAAAAACTATATTACCTATATATTAATTAATGTGCTACATCACGGGACCAACGTTGAAATTTTTTAAATTTGTGCTTGCTTGGACTAAAATTTGGCATGGTTAGACTAGACGCATGCATTGACTATGTGGGAGGGTTTCCAGACTCAAACATGAATGACACTAACAATTCGACAATCAAAAACCATACCTATAGATTAATTAATGTGCTACACGGGGCCAACGTTGAAATTTTTTAAATTTGTGATTGTATGGACTAAAATTTGGCATGGTTAGACTAGACACATGTATTGACTGTGTGGGAGGTTTCCAAACTCAAACATGACTGACACGAGCAATTTGACAATCAAAAAACATACCTATAGACTAACTATTTGACAATCATATAGAATGTGCACTAGTACACAATCATATATGTGTATCGATGCTCAAAAAACATAGCATGCATTAGTTTATTCAAAATATATAATAAGAATTGGTCCTTTAAAATATATAATACGCATTGGTGCATATCAAATAGGGGACCACCAAGGTGCCTTACTGTTTGAAGTGCATTGAATAAAAAACCTTTGTTAGGACCTTTGGCCACTAAAAATTTTAATTTATAATGAACATCTATTAAAAACTTTGTTGTCAATAGCAATTTTTTTTTTTATCATTTTTACCAATCTTGTAAAATTGAAAACCTTCACTAAGAATTTTTTTCTTGTATTGTTCAAACTAACAAAATGAATTTCATTGATTCAATCAACACACTTAGTAATTGCACCAAGCACCTAAGACTTCCCAATAAGGCAACTCATCTGAACTGTAAAGAAGTGGTGTTGAAACAACAAAATAAATTTCATAGATTCAACCATAATGTCCACAAGTTTCACCCATGACTAAGACTATTTAAAAAAGGATGCCCATCCTAGTATGCCTATGGCTAAAGTATGACTAATAATAAAAAATTTCCATAAATCGCTCATACAAAATCTTTGCAATTAGCATATTTTACGAATTATTCATTCAAAGCTTCCTTCCCTTTATTTAAGCAATCATTTATTGTGACTCATCTCCTATAAGTACAATTTATTGATAACCAATGCAACATTAAAAATAGATCATATTAAATCATTGAATACTCCATGCAATTAATCTAAAAATACAAATTGCTTATTTCAATGGTTCTCTATGAATTGGTACAAGAAATACTTCTAACATGGATATGCAATAAGAAGTATTTTAACTTCACTAGTATTCACATTTTATTACTTCAAATGGCTCCATTAGGTTTCCATGTGAGGAAGATGCTTAGCTAGGAAATATGTTGACAAAGATGCAAATAAAAAGATAATTAAACTAAATTAAACTAACTAAGATATGAACACAAAAACATGAATAAAATGTGTAAAAACTAATTTAAAATATAACAATATTTGTATTATTGTAAAAGAAAATATAATGTTTTCTATAAAAGAGAATGATTGAAAACTTGTGGGAAGGCATTAAGTTAAAGAAAAACTTAAGGGCAATGAACCCAAAGTAGAAGGCATTTGGAACTATCTTATAATTCAAGGTATGGATCTACTAATGTAATATTTACTTCTTGCAATAGAGTCTCCTTTATCCCCACAAAAAAAAAATTACTTTGTTAGTTCATGTGTTGTTCATGTTTTTACTTCATTGACGATTTGGCATTATTTATTGTTTAAGTAAGTATATCAAGGATTTACCATGCAAAGAGAGAGAATGTTTTCTCGGTTTATTGTGTGTAGGTTTTGCTTAGAATATAGTCACTTCCCACTGCTCCTCCAACTCAATCACAGTAAGGGAGACTCTACCTATTTCCTATAAACCCTAGGTTTTGTCTTCAAAGTTAGTGTTTTCTTGAATATGATGGTATAAGCCCATTGTTTGTTGTGTGTCACTATGCTAGTGGGAATAGAGTAGTATACATTATACCCCCCCCCAAAAAAAATAGGAGACCATTAAGGGCACTAGCCCTTAGAACTCATGATGGACATTACATGCCTTAGTGTGTTGATGTATATGTAACTTCGGAATGTATTTCATCTATGTATTTTATATATATTTATTGTTCCCTTATAAGAGATGTGTTATTCCTCTATAAGGAAGTGTCGTCATGTGTATTGATAAGTGTCGCAAGTGTGTGTAATTGTCGATGGGTTGTTAGACCACCATGTGCGGGGTCAGCCCTGAAATATATATTATATGGTTGATGTACCTAGCTAGACAAGTCGGCCCCATAAGGTCACTGGGCAAACAGACAATTATAAATAGAGATCGGGAGATCTCTATTTTGATCACTCGGAAACTCACACTTCTCTCACTCAGAAAGTGGCGCACTAGTGAGGAGGAGGATCATCTACTACTAGGAGACTATCTCTATGTATTTTGGTTGTACTTTAGTTGAGCCATTGCTCTCTCTATCTCTGAGGAAGTTGTGGGGTTTTTCACCTTAGGGTTTTCCCCACGGAAACCCTGTGTCTCTTGTCTCTCATGCTTTTGATTCTTGTGATGATTGACATGCTTGTTATGATTGATATGCATTGATATATTGTACATGTTAATCTCTTAGTAAAGATCCTAGAGTATTGTGAATTAATGCTCAAAATTTAACATGGTATTAGAGCTAACCTGAGAAGAAGACATTGTGCAGTGATGGAAACTAGGGTTTCTTGTTTATTAGGTTTCTCTCCATAGATTTTGGAAAAGCAGTATAGTAGATTGACTCTACTCATCAAGGAGAATCTATCTATCCAATCAGAATTCAATTCTGAGCATTTTCAAATTTGGCCCTAAACATTAGGGTTTCCACAAAAATAGGAATTTCTTAAATTTGAAGACATAGCTGGAAGCGCCTTGCAAAAATCGAAGTTTAGAGCTTTGGATTGAGATTTTTGGCTGGGTATATCTCCGGGAAACTCAAACCCTAATTCAGGGCTCTCCTCAGTGAATCCGGGATGACAGAAAGGCAGTTTTGAAGGGTGTAGCTTTGCAGATCTCAATTTCTGAATACACCAGGTTGATCAACTCATCAAGGCGCATCTTTCTATCCTTTCAGAAAGTTGAAATTCACATTTTGAATTTTTAGGGTTTTTCCGACAAGCCCTAATTCGGGACCAGATCCAGTTTTTCAGCAATTCAAGTGGTAAGAGCTAAATCTTTTCTATTTCCATTTGAATTACTCTTTAAGATGTCTCACCACACCAAGCTTGAGGATAAGCTTGAAGGGGATGATAACTTCCGAGCCTGGAAGTATAGGATTGGGTTAATCCTGGAAGAGAATGAGTTGGACTCATATGTAAAAGAAGACATCCCTATCCTAGAGGATGAAGAGGCAAAAATATTGCATAAGAAGAACTTGGTCAAGGCAAAGAGAATCATTGTTGATTCTATCAAAGACCATCTCATACCACATGTGTCATCTCTGAAGACACCCAAGGGATGTTTGACTCTTTGACCAAGCTATTTGAAGGGAAGAACATAAATCGGAAGATGACCCTACAGAATCAATTGAAAGGGGTCAAGATGTCAAATGGAGAAACCATTCAATCCTATTTCTCCAAGGTCTCTCAGATCAAGGAACAACTTGAAGCTATAGATGAAATGGTGGAGAATGGTGAAATTGTTATGACCACTTTGAATGGCCTACCTAGCTCATGGGACTCTTTTATCCAAGGGATCTATGCAAGAAAGAAGAAGCAAGGCTTGTGGAAAGAGAAGAAAAGATGGGGAATGAAGATCAAGCCCTCATATTACACACCAAGAAAGGCAAGTTCAAGAGGGAGCCATCCCATCACAAGAAGAAATCTTCTCATCCTTATCACAAAGATAAGAAAGATCTAAGGTGTTTCAATTGTAATGAGAAAGGTCACTTTGCTTCAGAATGTCCCAAGAACAAAAGGGACAACCACAACAACAACAACTCCAGCAAGAAGAAGAAGAGTAACAAAAGAAGGTACCATGTTCATGCTGTCGAAGATGATGAACCTCCAAAGAAGAAAGCTAGGGCAGAAAGTGATGATGATTCATCAAGTGAAGAAGAGTATGTTCTAATCTCTACTCTCACAGGTACTATCTCCCACGGTTGTAATGATTGGTTAATTGACAGTGGGGCTTCTAAACACATGACTGGGTTTAAAGAATCTTTTGTAAATCTGTCTGAACATGAATCACCCCATAAAGTGAAACTTGGGGATGATTATCAATACCCCATCAAAGGAAGTGGTGAATCCTCCTACAACCTAGATTCTGGAAAATCTTTGAAGATGAAGGAAGTCCTTTATGTACCTGGGCTCAAGAAGAACCTACTCTCCATCTCTGCATTGGATGCAAAAGGTATGAGGGTTGCATTTGTAGATGGCCAAGTCCTAATGTGGCCAAAAGGTAAAACTATTGATGATGCAATAGTGATTGGAGAGCAAGAGGGAGGATTGTATAAATTAAAGGGACAACCTGAACATGCCATGGTGCATGACTCCATGGAGCCAAGTGAAATTTGGCATAGAAGACTTGCACATATGCAGTACAAAGCATTACCCATTGTAAGTAAGGCTGTAGAAGGTCTTCCTGAAATCAAGACCAAGCATGAAGGTGTTTGCAAAGGATGTGCAAAAGGTAAGAACATTAAGAAGGATTTCCCAAGCAGTGAAAGCAAGGCAAAAGGTATCTTGGAAATCATCCACCCAGATGTATGTGGTCCCATGTCATCCAGTTCTCTAAGTGGGTATGTTTACTATGTCTCTTTCATTGATGACTTCTCCAGGAAGACTTGGGTCTACTTCTTGAAGAACAAAGATGAGGTGTTTGATAAATTCAAGGAATTCAAAACCTTGATGGAGAATCAAACTGATAAGAAGATCAAAACATTCAGATCCGACAATGGTGGAGAATTCACCGCAGGTGACTTCAAGAAGCTTTGCAGTGATTCAGGGATTAAGAGGGAGTTGACTGCTCCTTACAATCCACAACAGAATGGAGTTGCAGAAAGGAAGAACAAAACAATCATGGAAGCAACAAGGGAAATGCTGCATGACCAGGATCTACCTATGCATCTATGGGCAGAAGCAACTAGAACAGTTGTATATGTGCAAAACAGAACACCCCACAAGATATTGGACAACAAGACACCAGAAGAGGTATTTTTTGGTAAGAAACCTGAAGTCATCCATCTCAGAATATTTGGTTGTCCAGTATACACTCATGTCCCAAAGGAAAAGAGGACTAAACTAGATCCTTCAGGAAAGAAGGGTATCTTTGTGGGTTACAGTGAAAGCTCGAAGGCTTATAGAATATACTTTCCAGGGTTCAAGAAGATTGATGTCAGCAGGGATGTAACATTTGATGAAAAATCAGCATTCATCAAATCAAGGAAGGCACCTATAGAAGTTTATGAAGAACCTAAGGAAACTAGATTTCAAGACACTACCATGACTGAAGCAATTCCAGAATTTGTCTGTGAGTTTGAAGATCCGCAAGAACCTGTAGATCCACCCCATGAGGATAACTCTCACAAGAGGAAACCTGCATGGGCTAGAGAGCTCATTCAAGATGTAGAAAGATTTGGCATTCCAAAAGAAGAACACAGAGCAAAGAAAAGAACCAGATCACATACCATCTATGTTGCTTTACTCCGTGACATCATGAATAAAGAACCTTCCAGTTATGAAGAAGCAGCGAAAAAGAAAGAATGGAAGGATTCCATGGTCGAGGAATACCAATCAATAATGAAGAATGATGTTTGGAATGTTGTCCCAAGACTTAAACAGAAGTCTGTTGTGACTTCCAAATGGATCTACAAAATCAAGCATATTGCAGATGGCAGCATAGAGAAATACAAGGCAAGATTCGTAGCTCGTGGCTTCTCTCAGAAAGAGGAAATAGATAATGAAGAAACTTTTGCATTTGTAGCCAGGTATACTTCCATCAAAACAATACTTGCCCTGGCTGCAGCGATGAAATGGAAAATACACCAGATGGATGTCAAGACTGCTTTCTTGAATGGTGTAGTTGAAGAGGAAGTATATGTGCAGCAGCCACTTGGTTTCGAAATACATGATAGGGAGTCATATGTGTGCAGATTGAAGAAATCCTTGTATGGCTTGAAGCAAGCTCCCAGAACTTGGTATGGTAGGATGGACAGTTTCCTATCTAGTTTGGGCTTTACTAAGAGTAAAGCGGATTCCAACCTTTACTACAAGGTTGAGGAAGGGAATCCTGTGGTTCTACTCCTATATGTGGATGACTTGTTTGTAACAGGAGATGATAGATTGATTGCAGATACTAAGAGGAATCTTCCTGCCGAATTCAATATGAAGGACTTAGGGATGATGCACTATTTCCTAGGTATGGAGGTGTGGCAGAGTACAGATGGGATCTTCCATGGACAAGGGAAGTACACTATAGATATACTGAAGAGGTTCAGGATGATGGATTGCAAGGCCATGACCACACCTATGGCATCGAATCTGAAGCTTCTATGTGATGCTTCATCTGAGCCAGTTGATGTCTCTATGTATCATCAGATGATTGGGTCCTTGATGTACCTGACGAACATGAGACCAGATATTTTCTTTATTGTGAACACATTGAGTCAGTTCCTGACAGATCCGAGGAGTGTTCACCTGATTGTTGTAAAGCATATTCTGAGGTACCTGAAGGGTACAGTTGATTATGGCTCAAGTATGAAGCAAATCAAAAGTTTAACCTGCAAGGTTATGTTGATTCAGATTGGGCAGGAAGTGCTACAGATAGGAAGAGCACATCTGGGTGTTGCATCAGTATGGGATCAGGTGTGATCTCTTGGTTTAGTAGGAAGCAGTCCTCTGTAGCAGTGAGTATAGCTGAGGCAGAGTATGTTGCAGCCTGTTCAGCTAGTTGTGAGGAAGTATGGCTTCGGAAGCTACTATCTGAGTTATTTGATCTCCTGGTGGATGCTACTGGTATCTTCTGTGATAACAAGAGTTGTGTGAAGCTGTCTAAGAACCCAGTGTTTCATGACAGGTCGAAACACATAGAGATCAAATATCACTATATCAAGGATATGGTGCAAACAGGAGTAGTGAAGCTCCTGTATGTTGCGACGGATGAGCAGATTGCAGATGTACTGACAAAGCCACTAGCCAGGGTGAAGTTCGAGTACTTCAGGGAGAGGCTTGGTGTTCTTCATATCGACGACACTTCGAGGAAGAAGTGATGGATAGATTTTTTGAAGCCATTCCAAGCATGTTAGAAGGAGGATCCTTCACATGGCTGTGGATGTAAGCGTTGGATGATGAGCATCAGGATGATGTTTTAGCTACTGCTCAGTATATGCATCAGGATGATGCTGGATATGATAAGTTGGATCATTTATATGTATATGTATGTATGCATCATGTTGGATGCTGGATATGATCAGTTGGATCATTTGTATGTATTTTGTATTTGCATCATTTTGGATGCTTGGACCATGTATCTGCATATGTATCAAGTGGATACTGTGTATGATCAGGTAGATCATGTATGTTGATATATATCAGTTAGATGCATTGTGTGGATCATGTATCTATGTATTTATCAGGTGGATACATTGTATGATCAGGTGGATCATGTATGATGATATGTATCAGGTAGATACGTGGTATGCATCAGGTGGATGCATTGTATGATCAGGATGATCATGATGATGAGCTTCAAGATGTTGCTCCAGATGATATGTGCCAGGATGGTACAGTGATGATGATCAGTATGATCATGAGCATCAGGATGATGCTTCGTGCGATGATGATCCGTTGGATCATGAGTATCAGGTTGATACTTGGAGGTCAGAGATGATATGTGGTAGGTTGTGCAAATAGCATGTAATCAGTCCTCAGATATCTGATAAGTTGAGTGTGTGCTCGTAATCAGTCCTAGGATGAGGTATTTCTATGTAGTATGTAATCAGTCCTCAGATATCCGATAGGTTGAGCTATGTGCTCGTAATCAGTCCTGGGATAAGGTATTACTACGGAGACATGTAATCAGTCTTGGAGATCCGATAGGTTGAGCTGTGTGCTTGTAATAAGTCATGGGATGCTCTTTAGAGATCTTGCCGATCGTGCTGCAGCACATAAATGTTCTTGGGATGCTCTTTAAAGGTATTGTCTATTCACATGTAATCAGTCCTGGAGATCCGAGAGGTTGAGCAGTGTGCTCGTAAAAAGTCCTGGGATGCTCTTTAGAGATCTTGTCGGTCGTGCTGCGGCACATAAATGTTCTTGGGATGCTCTTTAAAGGTGTTATGAAGGAGATGCATGTAATCAGTCCTGGGAGATCTTTTCGGTCGTGCTTAGGCACATAAATGTTCCTAGGATTCTCTTTCCGGTATTGCATCCGCACATAAAATTAGTCCTGAGAGACCACCTCTATCAGACCGTTCGCACAGATGATGAAGACTTGCAGGTGGTGGTCCTACATCCAGTATGAAAAAGGACTGGCTCTGTAGAACTTCCTATGATGAATAGATTCAGAGATTGGTTGAGATAGCAGTAGCAGTGACGATGATGATGACGATGATCCCGAGAAGAAGACTTGTACTAGCAGATCTGTGTCGAGAAATACCTTCCTAGTTAAGAGGGAGTGTTGATGTATATGTAACTTCGGAATGTATTTCATCTATGTATTTTATATATATTTATTGTACCCTTATAAGAGATGTGTTATTCCTCTATAAGGAAGTGTCGTCATGTGTATTGACAAGTGTCGCAAGTGTGTGTACTTGCCGATGGGTTATTAGACCACCATGTGTGGGGTCGGCCCTGAAATATATATTATATGGTTGATGTACCTAGCTAGACAAGTCGGCCCCATAAGGTCACTAGGAAAACATACAAGTATAAATAGAGATCGGGAGATCTCTATTTTGATCACTCGGAAACTCACACTTCTCTCCCTCAAAAAGTGGCACACTTGTGAGGAGGATCATCTTCTATTAGGAGACTATCTCTGTGTATTTTGGTTGTACTTTTGTTGAGCCATTGCTCTCTCTATCTCTGAGGAAGTTGTGGGGTTTTTCACCTTAGGGTTTTCCCCACGGAAACTCAGTGTCTCTTGTCTCTCATGCTTTTGATTCTTGTGATGATTGACATGCTTGTTAGGATTGATATGCATTGATATACTGTACATGTTATTCTCTCAGTAAACATCCTAGAGTATTGTGAATTAATGCTCAAAATTTAACATAGTGTTCGGGTTTAAGGGTTTCCATGTCTATATGAGGTTTGTACAACATTTTCAATTCTGGAAAAGAGTTGGAGAAATATGATGTGAAGATTACAAGTCTTCCTTGAAGTCGGATAAGGATAATATCACTTCCAAACATAATAATGACATTGTGCCCTTTTGGGCGATAGGTAAAACTAGCCAATGCAAGACCCTAACCAAAAGAGGTTTCCTTCTTTCAAGGCCTCTTACTCGAAGGATGCGGAAGGAAAGAAGTGAAAATAAAGGATCTTGGGGCTAAAAATAGCCATAAGGGATGGGCATGGTCACTCACTCACTTATTTCATTCACCTTGGACGTAGCTTTTGAAGTTTAGGATGGTCTAGGTCAAATTCATTAAGAAGTAAGGGTTGGTTGAAAGGTCTCTATTGAATACTTATTTCTTTCATTCGCCTTTTTCTTTCATTCTTAAGGTGAGGGTTTATCTTCATTCTAAATTAATCAGCTTTGAATCTATGTATTTGCAAGTAGATAAATTTAGATAGTATCCAAAAACTCCTCCTCTCTATCACCATCTCCCATTATCGATTCTAAAACAACATTATGATGGCATGCATTCACAAACCAAGTGAATCACTGTTTTTTTCAAGAAACTTATCTATCATTTTTTTTATTGGAAATCCTTTAAAAATTGATGATAATCTAACTCTCAAAAGCAACACTAATATTTGAGGAGGGATTTGGCATTGATACTAAGGGATGTTAATTTTTCAGAATTTACTTCAATCTAATCTAGGATCTTAACAGAGAGAACAACATGTACATCATATATACAGCATATCAATCATGGACACAATAATGCAAGCACACAAGAAACACAGAGTTTACTTGGGGAAAACCATAAAGGTGAAAAAACCCAATAACTTCTTCAGAGATAGATAGACCAATGATACAACCAAGCATAAGAGATAGACATATCCTAGCAGTAGCTTCTCATCCTCCACAAGTGCGCCACTCTCCCGAGAGTGTGAGAGAGAATAGAATGATGAAATAGAGTGCCTCTCGCACTCTATTTATACTTGACTTGACTTGACTTGCCTAATAACCTTTACTAGGTCGGCCTTAACTTAACCACATAACATAATGCTGACTGGGCCGACACCCAATAGGGTGGTCTAATAACCCTTTTCCCACATGGCCGACCCCCAATAGGGTGGTCTAATAACCCTTCGACCCACATGACTTATACAAGGCCGACCCCAACAAGGTGGTCTAATAACCCATCAAGTATAAGTTATGACATTTACAATATAAATGACAACACTTGCGTATAGAGGAATAATAACATCTCTATAGGAATACAACCACTTCCGTATAGAGGAATAATACCATCTCTATAGGAGTACATTATACATATATGAAATACATTCTGAAGTTACATATACATCAACACTCCCTCTTAACTAGGAAGGTATTTCTTGACACGGGTCTTCTAGCACAAGTATTCTCCTCTGGATCATCGTCACTGGATAATCGTCATCGAGTCATCGTCATCGTCACTACTGCTACTATCTCAATCAATCTCTGAATCTACTCATCATAGGAAGTTCTACAGAGCCATTCCTTTTTCATACTGGATGTAGGCCCAACACCTGCAGGTCTTCATCATCTGTGCGAACAGTATGATAGAGGTGGTCTCTCAGGACTAATTTTATGTACTGATGCAATACCTGACAAGAGCATCCCAGGAAAATTTATGTGCCTAAGCACGACCGGCAAGATCTCCCAGGACTGATTACATGCATCCCCTTCACAATACCTTTAAAGAGCATCCCAGGAACATTTATGTGTCGTAGCACGACCGGCAAGATCTCTAAAGAGCATCCCAGGACTTATTACGAGCACACATCTCAACCTCTCGTATCTCCAGGACTGATTACATGTGAATAGACAATACCTTTAAATAGCATCCCAGGAACATTTATGTGCTACAGCATGACCGACAAGATCTCTAAAGAGCATCCCAAGACTTATTACGAGCACACAACTCAACCTATCGGATCTCCAGGACTAATTACATGTATCCGTAGTAATACCTCATCCCAGGACTAATTACGAGCACACGGCTCAACCTATCGGATCTCTAAGGACTGATTACATACTACATAGCAATACCTCATCCCGGGACTGATTACGAGCACACATCTCAACCTATCAGATTTCTGAGGACTGATTAGATGCTATTTGCACAACCTGCCACATATCATCTCTGACCTCCAAGTATCAACCTGATACTCATGATCTAATTGATCATCATCGCACAAAGAATCATCCTGATGCTCATGATCATACTGGTCATCATCACTGTACCGTCCTGATACATATCATCTGGAGCAACATCCTGTAGCTCGTCATCATGATCATCCTGATCATACAATGCATCCACCTGATGCATACCAAGTATCTATCTGATACATATCACCATACATGATCCACCTGATCATACAATGTATCCACCTAATACATACATAGATACATGATCCACACAATGTATCCACCTGATATATATCAACATACATGATCTACATATACAGATACATGGTCCAAGCATCCAACATGATGCATATACAAATACATATAAATGATCCAACTGATCATATCCAGCATCCAACATGATGCGTACATACACATACATATAAATGATCCAACTGATCACATCCAGCATCCAACATGATGCATACATACATATACATATAAATGATCCAACTGATTATATCCAGCATCGTCCTGATGCATATATAGAGCAGTAACTGGAGCATCGTCCTGATGCTCATCATCCAGCGCTTACATCCACAACCATGTGAAGGATCCTCCTTCCAACATGCTTGGAATGGCTTCAGAAAATGTCTCCATCACTTCTTCCTTGAAGTGTTGTCGATCTAAAGAACACCAAGCGTCTCTCTAAAGTACTCGAACTTCACTTTGGCTAGTGGCTTCGTCAGCACATCTGCAATCTGCTCACCCATTGCAACATACAGGAGCTTTACTGCTTCTCTCTGCACCATATCCTTGATATAGTGATATTTGATCTCAATGTGTTTCGACCTGTCATGGAACACTGGGTTCTCAGACAGCTTCACACAACTCTGGTTATCATAGAAGATACCAGTAGGATCCAACGGGAGATCAAATAACTCAAACAGTAGCTTCTGAAGCCATACTGCCTCACAACTAGTTGCACAGGCTGCAACATACTCTGCCTCGGCTGTACTCAATGCTACGCAGGACTGCTTCCTGCTAAACCAAGAGATCACACTTGATCCCATACTGAAGCAACACCCAAAAGTGCTCTTCCTATCTGCAACACTGCATGTCCAATCTGAATCAACATAACCCTGTAGGTTAAACTTTTGATTCACATCATACTTGATCCCATAGTCAATTGTACCCTTCAGGTACCTCAGAATATTCTTTACAGCAACCAGGTGAACACTCCTCGGATCCGTCAGGAACTGGCTCACTATGTTCACCGCAAAGTAAATATCTGGTCTCGTGTTCATCAGGTACATCAAGGACCCAATCATCTGACGATACATAGTGATATCAACTGGCTCAGATGAAGCATCACACAGAAGCTTCAGGTTTGATGCCATAGGTGTGGCCATGGCCTTGCAGTCCATCATCCCGAACCTCTTCAGGATCTCTACTGCATACTTCCCTTGTCCAAGGAAGATTCCATCTACACTCTGCCACACCTCCATACCTAGAAAATAGTGCATCATCCACAAGTTCTTCATCTTGAACTCGGCAGCAAGCTTTCGCTGCGTGTTGATAATCAATCTAGATTCACCTGTGATAAACAGGTCATCCATATACAAAAGTAGTATCACTGGATTGCCTTCCTCAACCTTGTAGTAAAGGTTGGAATCCACTTTACTCTTGGTAAAGCCCAAACTGGATAGAAAGTTGTCTATCCTACCATACCAAGTTCTGCACATATATGACTCCCTGTCATGTGTCTCACAACCAAGTGGCTGCTCCACATACACTTCTTCACCATTCAAGAAAGTTGTCTTGAAATCCATCTGGCGTATCTTCCCTTTCATCAGTGCAGCCAGAGCAAGTACGGATCTAATGGAAGTGTATATGGCTACAGGAGCAAAAGTCTCTATGCTACCACCTGCAGCATGCTTGATCTTGTAGATCCTCTTGGAAGTCACTACAGACTCCCCTTCAGGTCTTGGTACTGCATCCTAAACATCTTCATGATCGACTGGTACTCCTCGATCATGGCATTCTTCCCAGATCCTGGGAACTTCAATATTTTCAATAGATAACTTTGTTTGCTGAACAAATGTTGTAGTCCTTCTTTTGTAGGTGATGGTATACAATCTTTCCTACACAACAAGTTAAATTGCATGATTAGAAAACATCTCATAGTTTTTAGAACAAATTCTTACACACAAAGAAATATGTCATACAGTCATGCAATTATCTTAGCCAATGCTTCAATACAACATTTATCCATATCCCATAACTTTCTAGATTCCTTCCAATCTCTACCAGAACATTGTTAAGAGTGTGCACAACTCCCAACATGTCAGCAAAGAGGTTTCATTCTAGATAAGTAGCAATGGAATGTTGTATAGTGCCATAGGCCACTTACCCATGTATATTAGTAGTATATTGTTCATCAATGCAACTATTCTAATATGCATAATACACTACCTAATTCTAGGAACATGAGTATATATATTATTGAACAGTATTATTAAACAATAAAATATGCAAGGAATGATAATTCAAATACTTATGTTTGTTTGTTTGTTGGGTTGACTCCCTCTCAGTCTTTGCTTCTTTTCTGCAACTCCATTCTGATGTGGATTGTGAGAAGTGGTCAACTCCCCTCTGAATATCTGCATCCTTGCAGAAACTACTGAAGTGTGCTCCTTCTTGATCTTTGCTTCCTTGCAGGAACAACTTGAGTGTGCTCCCTCTTGATCTTTGCTTTCTTGCAGGAACAACTGGAGTGTGCTCCCTCTTTGATCTTTGCTTCCTTGCAGGAACAACTAGAGTGTGCTCCCTCTTGATCTTTGCTTCCTGTATTACCTGTCCTTGCACTTATATCCATCAATATGCATGCTTATTAGTATCATCATTGTGTTATCCTCGAGGTCTCATACATAATCACACATTCATTAGTATAATCTTAATACTATCAAAACGCAATAATCTTAAACATGTATATTCATGATCATTTCAAACATAGATAATAAACATTAGTATTCAAGGTTTCACGGAAGTCTTCTTTTACTCATGCATATTCTTATTTGATCATAGGACTCTTCTGGTTAGTTAAATCATCAATCAAGATAAGAGACATAAAAATGCATAAACCCCTTGATTACTTACATTTCTAACTTTATGAATAAACATAACCAATCATACCAAGTATACTTATATAAGGGATCCTAACACAAGGTAGGATTCTAACTTGATATAGGAAAAACATACCTGGATTGGTATGTTAGCTAGTTATGTCTAACATACCCACATGATGTCTTCTTGTTCTCTTCAATGACTTGTGCTAGTAACTTGCATATCTCATAGGTTAATCATTATAGAAGCCAGTTATACATACCTCGTAAGTAGATCTTCTAAGTGATCCATGACAATGGATGGAATCTTTGTCTTCATGTCATCATGATCATATGTTCTTGAACTAGAACATGATTTATCTTTCTTGGTGTACCTTTTCATGTTAGCGGGACAACATAAAACCTAATACCACACCCATAATGCATTAGTACAATCATAAGTGTCAACACCCTAATCAATGAATATCTTCTATCATGCATTCATAATTTTATTAAGGTGAGGACGACAAGTCTAAATATAATCAAGATTGTACTAACCGTAATAACATGAAGACAAACCTACCATAAACTTAATCATGAACAAATCTTGAAACATACCTGGATAAGTCATACCTGTCGAGATCGCTTGTAATCTTCTTATGTAAGGCCTTATCCTCATCTCCCTTTGAAACAGGAACTTCTTCACTTATGCAGATGACCAATCCATTCTCTTCTAGGATTAACCCAATCCACTTGATTTGCAGGAACTGGATCTGGAGCTGGATTAGGGTTTGTCAGAGAAACCCTAAAAATTCAAAATTTGAATTTCAAAACTTCCGAAAGGATAGAAATATGCCGCCTTGATGAGCTGATCAAGCTAGTATACTCAGAATTTGAAAACTGCAAAGTTTCACCCCTCATATTTGCCTTTGAAACTTCCGGATTCACTTGACATGACCCCGAACTAGGGTTTGATAAATCCCACCCTTCTACCCAATCAAAAGGTTCGATCCAAAGCTCAAAGCTTCTATTTTTCTAAGGAGCTTCCATCTGTGGTCACAAATTTCAAAAATTCCCATTTTTGCAGAAGCCCTAATTTTCCACTTTTCCGATCAAAGTCCCGAACTAGGGTCTGATCAAGCCCGGCCTTTTGCCCAACCAAAAATTCTGATCTTGGTCTCTAAATTTCGATTTTGATGAGTAGCATTCATCCGTAGTCTCCGATTACAAAAATTCCAACTTTCTCCGAAACCCTAAATTCCGGAAGCCATGAATGAAGGTGCTCAAAAATGATTTTGTTTTGACAGAAATATGTACCTGATTGATTCTGGTGTAACTCTGAACTTTTCGATCCACAGGGTCTGAAAAACGTTTCCTATGCTAGCCCAACCTATCATCTTTCCAACCCCATAGGTCTAACCTCAAATGGATCCTTTGAGAGAGAGTTATTCCAAGTGTCCGCAACGTGACCTATTTATGGGATAAAATAGGAGAGCGAAATTCTACGCCGTTCCACATGTCACTGGTTCAGTTTCAACCTCTGAAAAAGTTACCCTGAGAAATTACAATCCGTGTAATATCTGTCACATTTTATGAAATTTCATTTGGAGCTTCCTATCCCAAGTTATGACCTTTTTTCCAAGGTCACCTGATTATGACTGAGATTTGGAAGAGGCAGAAACCCTATATTGTACAGATCATTAAAACACAAAGTACAACAAATTAGAGGTTTTCCTTTGAACACAAGGTACATGGGGATCTTAGCTTGGCTTCAGACCCTGAAACCTTGCCTAAATTTATTTATAGTGAAATTGCTACGATGACTTGTTTTTTCTATATCAAGCCCTAGCATCGCAAGTGCAACAAGTGTCATACATGCCATACCATGCCTTCTTTCAGGCTAGCTCTGATACCATGTTAATTTTTCAGAATTTACTTGAATATGATCTAGGATATTAACTTATAGAACAACATGTACATCATATATATAGCATATCAATCATGGACACAATAATGCAAGCACACAAGAGACACAGAGTTTACATGGGGAAAACCATAAAGGTGAAAAACCCCAATAACTTCCTCAAAGATAGATAGAGAAATGATACAACCAAGCATAAGAGATAGACATCTCCTAGTAGTAGCTTCTCATCCTCCACAAGTGCGCCACTCTCCCGAGAGTGTGAGAGAGAATAGAATGATGAAATAGAGTGCCTCCCGCACTCTATTTATACTTGACTTGACTTGCCTAATAACCTTTACTAGGTCGGCCTTAACTTAACCACATAACATAATGCTGACTGGGTCTACAGCCAATAGGGTGGTCTAATAACCCTTTGGTACACTTGGCCGACCCCCAATAGGGTGGTATAATAACCCTTCGACCCACATGACTTATACAAGGCCGACCCCAACAAGGTGGTCTAATAACCCATCAAGTATAAGTTACGACATTTACAATATAAATGACGACACTTCCGTATAGAGGAATAATAACATCTCTATAGGAATACAACCACTTCCGTATAGAGGAATAATACCATCTCTATAGGAGTACAATATACATATATGAAATACATTCCGAAGTTACATATACATCAACAAGGGAGGGTCACTATAATTAAAAAGAAATAGGATGGGTATGTGAAGAACCTGCAACAATTAATTAATGAAAACACACGAGATAGCAGAAATAACAGAACTCGGAATCACTTTTATTGATCGTAGGCCACTTCGAGGGGGAAACCTACTTTGAGCAAGCTCAATACAAATAACTTCACGGTGCCTTCATTGGCCTCAACGCACACTTATATACTAAATCTAGGCACCAATACTATGGGTCAAAACCATGGGCCAATACAAACTATGGGTCAACAAATACTACGGGCGACTTAAAAAGCATATGCGCCCAACAACAATAACACAAACTATGGATCAACAAAAACTACGGGACGTCTTACAAAGCATATGCGTCCAACAACAATATACTAACAAAGTAAAGAAATGGGTTCCTAATATCCCCTCTCCCTTAGAAAAATCTTTTTCTTCAAAGCTTTTGATGTTGCATCTGAAGGAGTGGTGCCCATGTAGTAGCCTCTGGTTGCATGTCGTGCCACTGAATGAATACCACTATGATAGAGCGAGAGATAAGCGGACTCCCTTTGAGTGTTAGGAAGGATTGCTTGGAAGGCTGTAGACAAAGAAAAACCATATAAACTTCTTGAAAAGTGCGCTCAGAACGGTGTTGATTAGATTATTGTTTCATTCGAATTCTGGCCATCTGAAGAGTGTCCTGCAAAATGCGAAGAATTTGATCACGGTTTCGAAGAACCGTGTCAATTTCCTGAATTGGTGCACTGTTAAGGGTGTATGCAAGAATAAATGGCGGTGCCTAACCATAGATTACTTCATATGGAGTAATTTTAGATGCAGTAGGGTACCACCATTCAGCGAGATGGAGCCACTTCACCCACAGAGGTTGTTGTTCGAAGGTGAAGCAATGAAGATAAGTTTCCAAACATTTATTGGTAATGTCAGCCTGCCCTCCAGATTTAGGGAGCCCTTCAATGAATTCCAGAGACATATTTGTCCAGTTACGTGGAAGGATGGGTACGGGTTCGAGCAATAAAGGTATCATATTCAGCCACAATCTGTTGAATTGTCCTTTTCATTCCTTGCCAAAAGAAGGTATGTTGTGCCTACTCATACGTTTGGAGGAACCGGACTACCTAACCAATGGAGACGCATGGAGTTCAGAGAAGACATAGCCCTGTTGAACAGATTGCAACCAATTTGGAACGAGCAGAGAAATAGATGAAAGAGAAACTAGGGCATCAATTGTGCGAGGAGCATCTGCCACCAAATTGTCTTGACCCTTAATGTAAGTGATCTCATTAGCATAACCCAGGAGTTGGAAAATCCATTTCAGTTGTGCAGGTGAGAAGACCCGTTGTTCTAGGAAATATTTCAGACTCTCGTGAGCAGTCTTGATGCAGAAATAATTCCCTAATAGGTATGGCTACCACGTCTGTACTGCATGCAAAATAGCCATCATTTCCCTCGCAGATATATAAGCAGATAAATTCTTACGGAAAGGTCTCGTGAAACCGACAATCCCACTGGTTCAGCAAAAGCACCGGCATATATATCCAAAATTGGTTGGAGATCCAAGGGAGTAGTGGAAACCGTTGATGGGAGCATCTGAATGGAATGGAGGGTGAGTGATGAAACCATGTGAATTCTTCTTAAGGAGTTTTTCCAGGCAATGTGAACTGATGATGTGGAGAGTCCCTGGTTGTAAGCATGTAAATTTGTGTTTTTTCCCATTGACTGAAAGCTGCATCCAAAGTTCAGCAAAATCCCATAAAATGGGTCCAAGTGTGTGTAACCATTGAACAACCAAAACCACATCACATCTACCTAAGGCCAAGGAAAACATGTCAGAACACAAGTTATGATCTTCCATTTGAGATACGCACATTATGACACTTCCCCTTGCAAGGTAAGGTGCCCCCATTAGCAACCATGACTTCAAAGTTGGAGCAAGGATGGATAAAACAATCAGCCTGTTTGGCGATCCAAGGGTCAATGAAGTTATGAGTGCTACCAGAATCAATGAGTATGGTAAGAGGGAGCTTCTTGAAGTAACCCCTAGCCCACATTGTTTGGGGGGTGGTGATTCCGGCTAAAGAATGGAGAGATATATCTGGGTGGTCTTCCTGAGACGGAGGGTCAATAGGCGGCTCCTGAATGTCGACCTGATCATCCATTGTATCTGGAGCTTCTTCACCAATGTCAGAGGAAGGCGGAGAATCCACATCCAAGAGATAGAGCTTTTGTTGAACACATCTATGTCCCCGAGTGAATTTCTCATCACAATTATAACAAAGCCCTTTTTCTCTACGTGCCTGCATCTCTGTTTCAGACAAATGCTTCTTGATAAGAGTTGGTCGAGGAGCTGGCGAAATGGCAGGTTGTTGAGAACCCATATTTCAGAGGGGAACAAAAGTGGGTTTGGAGCATTGTTGGGATGCAATCTTGTCTTCTGCCAACTTAGCCAATCCCAGGGCTTCCATCATTGTATTGGGACAGAACATTTTAACCTCTGATCGGATTTCATCCTTAAGACCACTGATAAAACAACTCCTGTAGAATTCATCAGACAATCCTTCTGTACAATTGGCTAGTTTCTCAAATTCTGTCTAATACTCTCTCACAGTGCCAATTTGGCAAAGTTTAGTGAGGGTGCCTGTGAAGTCATCAAAATCACTAGGACCAAATGGTTGCAAAAGGAGCTGGCAAAAATCTGGCCATTTTGGCTCTTCATGAGCCTTAATGTACCAACGGTACCATTGAAGAGCTTCTTGTTCCAAATGAAAGGATGCAAGTGGAACTTTGGTGACATCAAAAGTATTATGAAGACTGAAATATTGTTTTGCACGATAGATCCAGCAAGTCAGATCAGTACCATTGAAGCGAGGAAAATCAAGCTTCGGACCATAGAAATTGTTGGAAGAAGAGAACCCATCATCTGATGAAGACTCGGATTGTCATTTGTTGTTCATGGTTGAATGCTCAAGATGGAGGCCGAGAAATTTTTCATCCAGATCCTGGAGTTTGTTTTGGATGGCTGCAAGTGCTTCCTCCATGGTTTTTCCTCCTGCGTGGGTGACAACCACAACCAAGAGTTTTTTTTTTTTTGAATGGGTAGAAAAATACAAACAAAAGATTATTTAGTAAAGGGAAATTTGGATTTGGGAAAAACTTTGATGGGTAATTGGGGTTTGACTAGGGTTTGGACACTTTCGAATGGACAAGGAAGCAGAAAATGGGGATTTCGGAAGCGGGGTGAAAGAATGAGAAAATTTGTCAGAGAAGGACAAAGAAGAAGAAATAGGAAATGAACACGGTGGAAAAATTTGAAGGAGATTGGGTGAAAATTAAAGAAGTTATGGCAAACCCTAAAAATAGACAAATGTGAGATTTCTGCCTTTGGGAAGTGAAATTTGGGATAGGGTCCTTAGGAATGAAAGATGCAGAATGGGATGATAGGGGTGTCATAGAAGTTTCAAGGGAAACAGAGTGAAAACAAGGGAGAATTTTGTTTTTCCAGAATGGATCTGCTACAGCACAAAAGGGATCGGAAACAGATGGATCTGCAATGGCGTGGAAGAAATCGATAACAGATGGATCTGAAATGGTGCGGAAGGGATCAACAACAGATAGATCTTAAATGATGCGGAAGGGATCGGCAACAGATAGATCTAAAACAACGTGGAAGTGATCGGCAACAAATAGATGTGAAACGACGCGAAAGTGATCGGCAATAGTTATGGACAGAGAAAATCTGCGATTTATTAGCTGAAAATATATATGGACCCCGTATGCTTGGTTTCCTAACGGTTCAGGGGATTCACTCGGCCACCAATGCTGTCTGACAGCTTGCGTATTGAGGCAGTACCCCTCACTCCACGGCTCAGGTAAAATTGATAATCACTTTGCCACAAACGACAGCTCTTGGTTTACCTCACGGGTGGGAACTAGTCAATCAGGTAGGGGTCGTTTCCCTTTTCGCTGGCAGGTCCTCTCAATGGGCCAGCTACTTTGGGGTTCCTGTGGTACTCCTCACAATGAGTCTTAGGGATTATTCCCAAGTACTTCCCACAGTTAAGCGAATAGGGATTATTCCCAGAACCGAACCTGCAACAAATGCGAAAAAAAATTTGGCAGAAATTTCACCCAGCGAGCCCAAGAAATTGCTCTGATACCAGATGTGAAGAACCTGCAACAATTAATTAATGAAAATACACGAGATAGCAGAAATAACAGAACTCAGAATCGCTTTTATTGATCGCATGCCACTTCAAGGGAGCAAGCTCAATACAAATAACTTCATGGTGCCTTAATTGGCCTCAACGCACACTTATATACCAAGTCTAGGCGCCAATACTATGGGTCAAAACCATGGGCCAATACAAACTATGGGTCAACAAATACTACGGGTGACTTACAAAGCATATGCGCCCAACAACAATAACACAAACTATAGATCAACAAATACTATGGGACGTCTTACAAAGCATATGCGTCCAACAACAATATACTAACAAAATAAAGACATGGGTTCCTAACAGGGTACTTCAACATGCATGAAGATGTTTACAAGATACATCATGTTTTCTCATATCATTAGCTAAGTCTAAACAATATATAGTTATGAAAAATTGGTTGTGCCTTTTGTTGATTGGGTTGAAAACTAATGGTTAGACTTCTTTAGATGTACAACAACCTCATGAATGGAATACCATTCCCTCCTAGTCAAGATTGGGGCAAGATCCATGTCAATTGAGGTTAAAGTCATTGATTCAGTATTATTGACATTAAAGTCATTGTATACATTAAATTCATAGTGCACCCCATATAGATCTTGTTGACATGCAATTGGATTCAGTTTGACCTCGTTTTACTTATTTCAATCACCTAATATTGTGCCCTTTGTGGAGGCCATGCCGGTATTATTTTCGAGTTATAAAACTATATCATATTAGGAAAGTATATGTTAAATATAATTGGGTCAAATTTCATATGATGCAAGGACTATTTCCAAAAAATTTAAAGTTGGCCCCTTTCACTAATCACTTGTAGGGTTCCATGTGAGTCGAGTCATGTAGTCGCGTCATGTGAGGAATCTAACCACCCAATGTGGAACACCAATATCAACATCCTATTACACACAAAAATGAGATACATTGGTTCATCTATGAATTGTTGGAAACATGTGTGGTCCATCCTAGTACCAACCCATACTCTCTACTCATCATGGTTATATAAGTATAAGGCGATTCACACCTATGATTATCATCCATATGAAACAATGATGGCCATGATGACGACGATGATGATGGTCATGATGACTATGAAGATGACAATGATTTTGTTATAAAAATCATCATCATTGATGATGATGATGATGATGATGAATATGGTGTTGTTTTTTATGATGTGTAATATCCTTGGGAGTATTCGAACAAGATATTAACTCCAATTCAGAAATTTTCACAAACTTACCAGTTATTTCCTTGATAATTTTCTGAGCAGGGAAGGAAGTAAGTGATGGGGACTGAGACTGAATCTGAGGATGGTATGATGAAATTTCAATTCTGGAATTTGTATGGGGAAATGTGCAGCAGCAAATATAATATCAGAGGGAGAGTCCTAAGCACAAAGCACTAGGGCCATTTATGTTTCGAACATTAGCCAGGCTGAAGTCTACTCCAAAGCTTCCTGGGCGCACCAGCATATGCTTACTATACTGGGTGGGAACAAGACTGAGTTATTATGGTAAAATAGGTTCAATGGATGTTCTGGACAACAATCAGAAATATTTGGGAAGAGTAGGAGCGGTTTGGAAGTTTTAGACCCTGTCGGGATGACAAAGCTAGTCAGTTTTCAATATTTACAAACAATGGGTAAATCCTTCCAAATTCTTAAAGTATGAGTTGATATGGCTTGTATGGTGTATTAATGAACTCCTACAACTTACAGAAAGCATATATGACATTTAGAATAAATTTGAAAGTCATTTTGGTAAAACTAGTCAATAAACAATGCTCAATGAGCTAGTCTTCGATTCTGAGTTAATTATTGACTTTATTTAAATGTAATACTCTGTTCTGAAATATTATAAGGATCTGATATAATGTGATTAATAGCAGAAAGTTGAAATATTACTCACTGAACCAAGTTTGTACTCATTTAATAGTTCCACCTCAGTACAAGGACTTGTAGACTAGAAAATCCCTTCATAGGGCCATAGAATAACTGGAAGAAGAGATGTAATGACCAAATATCGGTTCTGAAAGTGTATTTTGGTCTTCAAAAGGTCTAAAACAGAGTATGGATTTGTACTGGGCTTCCTAAGCTGCAATGGGTGCATTCACTTAACTGGAACTACACACGTGCGCTCCTTAACACATGAAATCTTGGCTCCAGTGAAAATGGTTGTATCTCGGTCATCCGGACACCTTTTTCGATGAGACAAAAAGCGTTTCCTACTGGAAACGGAACTCCGAACTTAATGGAACAGATCTCACATCCCATAAATGATCATAAGTTCTGAACACGAAACCTCCATTTCGTCCCTTCAATGTTGTCTCCTCCGAATGTACCCTGTATGATGATAAATCCTTGTAAGCTTGGGTTCTTCTTAGTATTGGATTATATGGACCTGCATATCAGATCTCCATGCTTCAAATCCTGAGAGAATATTAGAGAAGAGAATTAGAATAGAAGAATGGGGCACATCACCCATTGACTAGCTTGGGCACATCACCAAACCTTGAGAAGCTAAAATGATTCACTCATAAACTCACAATGACAAAAGATGTGAAATGGAGTTGGAATCCTTCTTTTATAGAATTCATGTTGACCTATTGAGAAAGTTACTCATCTTGGTGACCTATGAGAATAGGTCACCCATGAGTGGACAAACTTTCCTTCCTTCACTCTCCTTCACTGAAATTGGCAAGTGCGCTTTAGGGAGATTTTCTGGATGTTTCCATTTCTTTTCTGACTGCTTTTCTTCATCTTTCCACTTTCTTTACTTTCCTTTTTTCCTGCTTTTGTCTGATTTTTCCAGCTTTTGTTAGTTTCCTTCTTGGTTCACCTTGCCAACTTTTCTCCATTAGATTCCTTAGCTTTTCTGAAAATTTGCTACTTAGGCAAGATTGGCCCACTTGACCAATTCCACTTTCCTAGTCCATTCACTAACCACTTGGCACATTTATTAGCAATAATCATTTAAATAAAATAGTACAAATCATAAATAATTTAACTTAGCAATTAATTAATTATCCAGTAATTAATTAATTATTATGGTGCAATGCCTCCAAAAATATATCCATTAATTTAATGATAACTCCATTACTTTCTTAGATCCTTAGTTTGGGCATTAATATCTTCCAAGAGCCCACCTCATCCATTTAATACCCAAATATAACCTTAGGCATCTTCCATAAGATATTTTCCATACTTGCTCATCAATTAAATAATTATTGCCTAGGTGACTTAGGCCAAAATTACCCCATGGACCATAGCAAAAATATAGGGATATGACATGATGATGATGATTATTGACGACGATGATGATGAAAATTATGATGACAATGATGTTCTTGATGATGACGATGATGATGATGTTGTTGTTGATGATGATGTTTTTGTTTATAATGATGACGATGATGATGATAATGATGATCATATCTATGACAATAATGATGGTCGTGATGACAACAATGATGATGTTTGCGATGACTAAGACAACAATGATGCTTATGATGACAATGATGTTTATGTTGATGTTGATGACAATGATTATCATGATGACGATGATGATGTTGTTGTTTATGATGATTGAGATGTTTAATAGTGATGGCATCGACGATGACAACAACGACGATAATGGTGTTGTTTATGGTGATGATTATGATGATTAATGACAACGACAACGTTAATGGTGATGCTTATGATGATGATGATTAATGACTACGAAAACATCAATCATGATGCTTCTGATGATGATGATGATGATGATGATGATCACAACGATGATGACAATGATGGTGACGATTATGATGTTGTTTTTTATGATGATTGTGATGATGAATAGTGATGATGAAAATTATGATGGGGTTGGCGACAACGACGATGATGATGATGATGATGATGATGATGATGATGATGGTGATGACGATAATGATGGTGATGATGATGATGATGGTGATGATGATGATGATGATGACGATGATGACGATGACGATGGTGTTTTTTATGATGATGATGATGATTGATGACGATGGTGACATTAACGATAATGCTTATGATGGAAATGATGTTCTTGATGTTGATGATGATGATGATAATGATTATCATGATGATGAAGATCATGATGATGATCAGGATGGTGGCAATAGTGATGATGATAATCAGCATCAACACCGATGTCATCAACATCATCATCACTAAGATTGTCGTTAAATTTTTAATTTAAATTTTTTTATCAATTTTTTAAATAAAATCTTATTTTTAATTTTAAATTAAATTTTGTTTTTCAATATATATATTAAATACATAAAAAAATTAAAAAACAATACAAAAAGAAATAGCAAACAACATAATCGGCTCACATTTCTACCTCCCGCACCAAAGTGTTTCATTGTAATATTTAGCCTACGCGTGCACCCTTTGAGTTCAGTGAGTTGTGAGCAGAGAATTCCGGCTAGGGATTCTGTGAAACCATTGATTTCGCTGAGTTGTGAGCTGTGAGCGAATTGGGATTGTTGTTGTGCATCTTCAGCCTCTCGTGCTTGCACCCATTGAGTTCGGTTTGTTGTGAGCAGAGGATTCTAGCCAGGTATTCTATCCACCCATTGAGTTCGGTGAGTTGTGAGCTGTGACCAAATTTGGATTGTGGTCGTGTAGGGGAGGGGGATCCCGAGTAGAGTAATTATGAGAAGAGGAAATGCCTCCCAATTTTGTGCGTACGAAGCCCTAAATTTTATGGGGTCCAATTCATAGTTTGAATGGTTGATTTCATTGTTGTATATGTTTGTTTTCCCTTAGAAATCAATATAAATGCCAAATTGATTCATATTTGAACCTCGTCTCTCTCCGTTGGCCATGAATTCTTTGGGAGGGTTCTTAGAAATAAAGGAAAAACATACTCAAAATTTGGTACTGCTTCATTTGATGGATTTTCTACATCCTTCTACAACTGCAACACTCATACTATCAAACATTACTGCACAACCAGTAAATCGATTCCACTGGGAATTGATGTCCACTTTGAAGCATGTCTGTGGATGAGAAAGATCAGTAATCTTGTAGACATAAAAAATTGTTTCCAAAGTATTTGGGTCATCAAAAATCTTTTTTTCTTTCTTTTCACGACGCTCACCTGGGGTGAGTTTTCATGCAATATTTATGTCAACATGTGCTTGTTCACACTCAGCAATAGCACTGTGAATTTCCATTTCAAGCCTTGTTAGATCCTGGTTTGCTTCAACACCAAGTACCTTCATAATATTGCTCATCTTTACTTTTTTCTTTGGAGGCTCTATCAAACCTTGCCTTATCATCTCATGTGTATCTTTTTCCTTTGGAAGGCGTCATTGTGTATGCAATTTCTTTTGCTCCTTCTTGATCATCTTTAAAGGTTGCAGTGGAGGTGGAAGAGGTTCAGCTGGATGCTCAATTGGCTGAGGGTGCTCTACATATATAATAGGTTTTTCCATATTCACTTTTAAATCACCTTCTGTGACATCTGTGTAGCTACCAGAGGGTAAAAGAACCATATCCCACCACTCAACATCAGGTATAGGATCCTTTGAATTATCTTATTTTGTATGAACTCTTTCTGACACTTCAATCAGATTAGGATTTATATTAAGCTCATACTTTGCCTTGGAAAGTTGTGCTTGGTTGATATTCATCTCCTTTTCTTGTGCTTCTCCGAATTGACTCTTAAATTTCAATATTTATGCCTCCTTTGACCATATGCCTTCCTCAACAAATTGAAATGTCATCCTCTTAGGCCTCAAAAGCTTTGTTTTATTAATACCCATTTTTTGATCAAAATGGGGATTGGAATTGGGATCTTCATCAAATTCCGGCCTTAGAATTTGAAATGCTTCTTTTTTCTTTTTGTTTATGTTCACCTTCAAAGTGATCAAGTTTGTAATTTTTGGCTTGTCAATTACATTCCCATGTTCATCTAGTTCATGACCCTGAGCATCAAGACGAAGAACAAGAGATTTAGCAGGCTTCTGCTGGCCAAAAGTACCAAATTGATCAGGCAATTGTCCAAGAAACATACTCAAAATTTTCTTCATAGTTATATACTCAAAATTTATTCAAATTTACAAAGAGAATTCAAGAAAAATGAAAAGTATGAACAAAGATGAATGTGTTGAATGTGGAAACAACTTCCTAAGCTTCACGTATGTAGAGTTGGATGTGGATTGAGAGGTGACATTGTGTCAAATGGGGTTTGCAAGGTCAAATAAGAGGTAGTTACAAGGAGCTATTGCATATATTTGACCTTATTTGATCTTCCATCTCTTTGGAAGGTCAAATAATAGGTAGTTACAAGGATCTATTGCATGGATGCATGGATGATGCGGTTACAAGTGATGGGTCAGTTTCCAACCATTGCAAGGTTAACTCAATTTAGGAATGAAAACCTAGTTGAAACCCTCGTGAGGATTAGGAGATCCACATAACCTTAAAAAAAAATATAAAATTAAAATAAGGGATTGTAAAGTCACAAGGATGCCTAAGTTATTCATGGAATCATAGCTATGTATGGGTTGGCCCATATGATCCACAGTTTTTGACTACCCATACTTCATATAAATGTTAAGGCCAATAAAATATTTGTAGGCCTCGATGTCTCTTATATTTTGTTGTTTTTTCCTTGATAAGCTTGTTGATTCCATTAGAATTCAACAAGTCTGTAATAACCATAGCTAGTTCTCATGGTTATATATATCTTAGCCCCACATTGTCATGATTTTATATAAAATTGGCATCCAATATGCTAGTTTAGATGTTGTCATTGAAACTGCTACATCACTTGTAATACCATTCCTTGTATTTCACAAATTGAATTCTTCATAAGCAAGCCCATTTTTTCATTCTACTATCCCATTTATTCATACTATCATGAGGGTAAATCCTAAAATATTTATCTCTTATGGGCATACACTATAGGAATTGATCTCCTTATCTTCAATTCTCATCCATTTCATTTCACTAGTACGAAGGATCTTATAACAACTGACTCAAAGTAGAGAATGTATGTTATATTTCTCATACTCTATATATCGGGTGAGCTTGATAGACTCAAACCTTAATTCTTTTCCAAATTGTGTTCCAAGAATTATGGGCATTCCTTTACCAAATTGTCTAAACTATTTTCCATTTTTGTGAATTTACTAGCAAAGGGGATTAAATTTCTATTATATAAATTAATGTATGATATTTCTTTGTTTAGCGTCAAACTCATTCCCATGGCCAATATATAGTGCACGAAAAGTGGGTTAGGTGGTCTCTATTTTCCCCAAAAAATCTCTCTCTATTATTCATATGACTTAATCATAAACTGCATCCATCTCTTCTTTGCACGTCCTCCATGAAAATCAATGATGAGGCAAAAGGTGGGTACCATTACCAAATTTGTGCAATCTAATGCTTCCTCTAAATCAAGGGGCATGTTTTGCATCTTTCAAGTTATGTATATTCACATACTTTAAACTTGAGAAAAAAATTGTCTTTTCAATTATTCCAATGTTTATTTATAGAATTGGTGTTTATTTTTATAGTTTTCAACTCGAGGGGAAAATATTTTTTAGGGGGGCATGTTGTGTACTTAACCATGAAATATTTATTGGTTGTTATACTCTATCTATTATTATTTTTGTATGTATGTGCATATTGTATCATTTCTAAACTCCTGTAAAACGCCACTAGTATGTTATAGGGTACTTAACACTTTTATTAGTAACTCAAGCTTTTAAGTAAAATATTTTTTAGGAGCCCCTTGTGGGCTCCCTATAATAACACATAAATATATATAATTTTTAACAATAAGAAATAACCTATCTTGTGATGGAATGACGTAGGTAGTTTAATGTTGAACAAATCCTACTAAACCCAATCTTCCTAGAACCATTACTTAGTAGGCCCTGCTTTAAAATCAACATAGTTTCAAGGTTGTTTTCTACACATGTTGATGCAGGAGCATCGGGGCCTACGTAGAGCAGTTGAAGATGATCGACATGAAGAAATCCAACCAGAGGGAGTGTCGACGACCATGGGTGTGGAAGAGCAGATTGACTGTTGAAATCAATGAGTCAAGAAGGAGCATTCAGTATGCGACCGACAGAAGTAGCGAAGTTCGAGAGTCGACAAGGTGGGTCGACAGACGACGGGATGAGTTGAGGCATCGATGGTCAACATGTGTCAAACCGAGACACCGACAGGTTTGGGCATGAGCCAAGTGAGGAGGAAGGGGCGGACTGGAAAATCCTGAAGAGTGAGAAGGAAGTCGATAGGTATGTCGAAAACTGACAGAAGACAGTATGGTCGAGGCAGTGAAAAGACCGACTACTGTAGCAGTTTCAGAAGGACGCACAGGAAGTCAAGGATAGTACTTGGAAATAGTTCGGGGTTGCTAAGGAAGTTATTAGCAGTTATTGAAGGTAGTTGGGATCGTGACAGATGTCAACCCAGGCAAAGATTGTGCAGCACGATAGAGGCGCTGACAATTGCAGGTATGCAGGATCTGAGGAGATTGACAGACAGAGGAAGCGTGTCTCAGGGGTCTGAGTGATCTTGGGAACAGAAGCAGCAGAGTAGAAGGCCATGGAATTTGGATTAGTTGGATAACTTGGCAGCAAAGCTGAGGAGAGGAGAGGTATATTGGAGAGAACATTCACACATATACAAACCACAGAGAAGATCGAGCCATAGCTCAGAGTTCCGCGATGAGCCAGCAGAGGGTGAAGATCGACACACTAAGATAGCACACAGTTACTTATGTATTGTAATAGGTTGAGGCCGACAATAATTAGTTAATTTACATTCCTTGCAGTTTGCATTGTAACCGTTTCGGTAGAAGTAATAGAAGCCATCTTCTGGCATCCTGTTTACATCTTGTTTATGTGAACGCGTGTGTTGTGTGTAATTGTTAAGCAAGAACCTTTGTCTTAAGTCTCCTTGCGATCAAGTGGTATCAGAGCTGTAAGGGAATCCTGAGAGGAGAACGACAGTGATACCAAGTTGCCTTGCATCAAGTGGTATTAGAGCGGGAAGAGAATCCTCAGAGGAGAACGAAAGTGATATCAACTTGCCTTGCGTCAAGTGGTATCAGAGCAGAAGAATCCTGCGAGTAGAAAGGTGGTGATATCAACCTGACTAGGTCAAGTGGTATCAGCATTGGAAGTAAATCCAGTGAGCAAGTGCGTTGAACAGCTCCAGCTGAGGTTGGGTAGAGTTGTGCACAACTTGTGAAAGTCCGGTTGCGATTGCATAAAGTGGGAGTTTCAGTCAAGGTTGGAAATGGCTCAAAGAGGCATTAATGTCTGAGGAGTTGGACGAAGAGCGTGTGGCACAGCAGTCACAGTTAATCGTGAGATGTTCGATGATTGCGTCCAAACAATGCAAACTTTGACAAATGAAGTTGCATCAATCAAAGAAATCCAAAGGAGTGGTTGTATTCCTGATGAGTTAGACCACAACGACGAGGAGGTCAAATAAGTGGAAGCATGGGAAACAGCAGGAGAAGAACCAGAAGACAAACTAATCAAACTTCTGACGGATATGAGAGGTCGGATGAAGATAGACGTGCGTACCTACTCAGGAAGTCTAGATCCAGAATACTTGATCGACTGGTTCAGAGAAATGGAGAAATACTTCGACATAGAGTAGATCGAGGATCCTAAACGGGTTAAGGTTGTGTGTCTGAGGTTGAAGGGTCATGCCTCATTGTGGTGGGCCAATGTGAAAGCTGACAGAGTGAAGAAGGGCAAGGAGAAAATCAATTCTTGGGATAGGATGGTCTCCAAGCTAAAAGGGAATTTCTTTCCAAATGACTATGTGATTTCCTTGCTCTGGAAGTTGCAGAACTTTCAACAAAAAGAGATGAGCGTGAAGGAATATACAGAAGAGTTCTACAGATTTTCGATAAGGTCAGGACAGACCGACGAAGGAGAAGAAGCTGTCGCTAGGTATGTGAATGGCTTGAAATATGCCATTCAGGATGGATTGAGCATGTCAAGATTCAGAGAGGTTGGTGAATCCTACCAGTTAGCTCTGAAGGCAGAAGAGACACTGTCGAGGAAATTCGCAGCGACCAGCGGCAGGATGACTGGTCAAGGTGCGAATATTGTTTCCACGAAATTCCAAAGTAGCAGATATAAGAAGGAATCTATCGAAGAGAATCAACGGGAGGAAGGGACATCGTCAAGGGAGAAAATGCAAGAAAACCGGCACAATGGTTGTGATAACTGCGGTCGAGATGCGTATGGTTGAAGTGTTCCATCCGACAGAAAGGGAGCTGACAGACCAGCCATGATCTGTTACAAGTGTCGAGGAGCAGGACACAAGGCATATGAATGCCCAGAGAACCTACATGCTGCAAAGGAGTCGAAACCCAGACGTCGAAGAGATGAGCAAGTCGACAAGAGGACATAATCTGAATCCGATAGCAGTGAGGATGGTAAGAATAAGAGTCGAGCCATGATAGCCAGGAAGACACTGGTTTTGGATGAACAACGCTATGAGAAAGAGTCCACACAGCGAAAGGCCATCTTTCGAACTAAGGTGTGAATCGATGAATGGCATTGCAAGACCATAGTTGATGGTGGAAGCACTGAGAATCTTGTGTCAACGGAGGTCATCGACAGGATAGGACTGAAGTGTTGAGAACATCCACACCCATACAAGATCTCATGGTTGCAGAAAGGGCACCATGTGAAGGTGACCAGACAGTGCCTAATTAACTTCAAGGTCGGGAAGCTTGAAGACAGCGTGTTGTGCGACGTAATCCCAATGGACGCATGTCATCTGTTGTTAGGGAGACCATGGAAATATGATGGGAAAATGATCTATGATGGTCAAGACAACACAGTCACAGTGTGGAAGAATGGCATGCAAAGGACTCTTAAGCCGAAGCTGGAGGAACAAGCCAACTGGAAGAAAGGCGAGAGCAACTTTTGGGAGAAGCGAGTACTGATGTGTTCAATGAAAGAATTCCTCATGGAGGAGGAAAAGCAGTCGGGATGTTTTTCCATCATTCCAAAAGGGCCATGTGTTGAGAGGTCGACAATGGAGAAGATTCTGGTTGAAGTCGGAAATATTCTAGACGAGTTTCGAAGCATAGTAGTCAACGAGACACCGACGGGATTGCCACCGATGAGGAGCATATCCCATCAGGTCGACGTGATTCCAAGGTCAAGTATGGCAAACAAGGAACCACATAGGATGAGTTGTTGGACAGGGGATTGATCAAAGAAAGTCTAAGCCCGTGCGCGGTACCAGCATTATTAGCGCCAAAGAATGGTGGAGAATGGAGAATGTGTACATACTCTAGATCCATCAACAGGATCACGATCAAGTATCGATTTCCATTGTCGAGAATGGACGACTTGATGGATTTTCTAAGTGGATTGAAGTACTTCACGAAGATAGACCTGAAGAGCAGTTATCACCATATTTGGGTTAGAGAAGGAGATGAATGGAAGACAACATTCAAGATGAAGGAAGGGCTATAAGAGTGGTTAGTCATGCCATTCAGATTGACTAATGCACCCAGTACATTCATGCAATTAATGAATGAGGTACTGAAACCTTTCTTGGGAAATTTTTTCATAGTCTACCTAGACGACATTCTGATTTTCAATCGAACCGAGACAGAACACTTGGAGCACATTTGATAGGTATTGCAGAAGTTGCAGGAAGAGAAGTTGATGGTGAACCTGCAAAATTGTTTCTTCATGAAGGAAGAACTGGTGTACTTGGGATTTGTAATCTCGGGTAAAGGGTTGGTGATGGACCCAAAAAAGGTGAAGGCATCATTGGATTGACCGGAATCGACAAGTGCGATGGGAATAAGGAGTTTCCATGGACTTTCCAGTTTTTACAGGAAGTTCATTCGGGGATTCAGTCGGATTTGTGCACCTTTGATAGAGTGCATGAGAAAAGGGGAGTTCAAGTGGACGAAAGCTTCCCAGAGAGCTTTCGACAAGTTGAAGGAAAAAGTCACTAAGATCCCAGTGTTAGCACTCCTAGACTTTGATAAAGTTTTCCAGGTCGATTGTGACTCAAATGGAATGGAAATTGGAGCAGTGTTGAGCCAGGAGGGCCGACCAATTGCATTCTTCAGTGAGAAGTTGGATATTGCAAAGCAGAAATATTCGTTCTATGACCAGGAATTTTATGCTATTGTCCAAGCATTGAAGAAGTGGAGGCATTATTTGTTTCCCAGGGAATTATTGATATACACAGATCACCAAGCACTGAGGTATTTGAATACTCAGTCAAAGTTGAACCAGCGACACATGAAATGGGTCGAATTCCTACAAGGATATACGTTCATGTTGCGACATAGGTCCGACAAGTTGAATAAATTTTCTGATGCGCTGAGTCGAAGAGTTGCATTGTTGAACACGACGACAGTTCAGGAAACAGGAATAGAGTCGGTGAAGACAGAGTATGAGACTGACAAGGATTTTTTGAAAGCATGGAAGGCTTGTCGTTAACCTTGGATTGTCAATAGAACTCCATACTTGGATTGTTTCATCCAAGGGGGATACCTGTTCAAGGGACAACAGTTGTGTATTCCTAGAGGATCCATAAGAGAGAACCTAATCCGAGAATTACATAGCGGCGGATTAGCAGGTCATTTTGGCATCGACAAGACCAAGACATTGGTCGAAGAGAAGTATTATTGTCCAGGAATGACGATCGATGTCAGGAAGTGGGTATTACAGTGTCGATTTTGCTAGTTGGAAAAAGGAAGAAGTCAGAATACGGGGTTGTATACACCATTAACTATACCAAATACCCCATGGGAGCACCTGAGCATGGATTTTGTGCTAGGATTTTCGAAGACGCAACAGGGAAGCAATTCAATCTTTGTTGTAGTCGACAGATTTTCGAAATGGCACACTTTAATCCGTATCGGAAGACAAGTGACGCCACAAGCATTGATTTACTATTCTTCAAGGAAGTAGTCAGATTGCATGGGTTTCTGAAGAGTATCACATCGGACAGAGATACCAAGTTTATGGGGAATTTCTGAAGAACCCTATGGAAGAAATTGGACACGAGGTTCCAATTTAGCTCGGCATATCATCCGCAAATAGACGGACAGACCGGGGTGGTGAATAGAAGTTTGGGAAACCTTCTAAGGTGTTTGACAGCCGACAGACCCAAGCAGTGGGAGAACGTGTTGGCGCAAGCAGAGTTTGCATATAACAATTATGTGAATCGGTCGACAGGTTTGATCCATTCTAGATTGTTCAAGGAAGAATCCCACATGGAGTGGTGGATTTGGTCTAGTTACCAACAGAAACTAGGAAAAGCGCAGATGCAGAATAGTTCGTAGAGCATATGAAAGAAGTGCATGAATATGTGCGAAAGTGCATAGAAAAGAGTAATGTGGCATACAAGTTAAGAGACGACGGGAAGAAGAGTCCACAGTTGTTCAGTGAAGGAGACTTAGTCTATGCACATTTGCGGAAGGAGAGATTTCCGACAAGAACATATAACAAGCTGAAGCTGAAAAAGATTGGACCATGTAATATTATGAAGATGATTTGGGACAACGCTTATGTGTTGGAGTTGCTGAATGACTTGAGAATTTCACCAACATTCAATGTCTCAGATATGTACGAGTTTGAAGAAGTTTCAAGCAGTGGAAGCGCAGAAGTGTCGAAGATCGACTAGATAGTGCAGATTCCAGATCGACGAAAAGAAGAAATCACAGAAGTAATAGAGGAACAAGAAGTTGGGCATACGCACAGTTCGTGAAAGAAAGAATACTTAGTGCGATGGAAAGATGATGAGTTGCAGGAGGAGACATGGATTTTTCAAGAAGATTTCAGGAGACTGATAGAGCAGTTGAGTTCTTTTTCACCTGGGGAGTCTGATGCAGAGGCATCGGGGCCTAGGAAGAGCAGTCGAAGATGATCGACAGGAAGAAAACCAACCAGAGGGAGTGCTGATGACCACTGGTGCGAAAGAGAAAATTGGCTGTCGAAGTCAATGAGTCGAGCAGGAGCAGTCGGTATGCTACCAATAGAAGCAGCGAAGTTCGAGAGTCGACAGGATGGGTCAACATATGACAGGATGAGCTGAGGCGTCAATGGTCGACATGTGTCAAACCAAGACACCGATAGGTTTGGGCATGAGCCAAGCGAGGAGGAAGGGGCAGACTGGAAAAGCCTAAAGAGTGTGAAGGAAGCCGACAGTTATGTCGAAGACTAACAGAAGACAGTATGGTTGAGGCAGTGAAAATACCAACTAATTTAGCAGTGTCAAAAGGACACACATGAATTCAAGGAGAGTACTTGGAAACAATTCGGGGTTGCTAAAGAAGTTATTAGCAGTTATTGAAGGTAGTTGGGATCGTGACAAATTTCTACCCAGGAAGAGATTGTCCAGCACGACAGAGGCGCTGACAGTTGCAGGTCTGCAGGATCTTAGGAGATCGACAGACAGAGGAAGCGTGTCTCGGGGGTCGGAGTGATATCGAGAATAGCAGCAGCAGAGTAGAAGGCCAGGGAGTTTGTATCAGTTGGATAACTTGGCAGTAGAGCTGAGGAGAGGAGAGGTAGATTGGAGAGAACAGTCACACATCTACAGACTGCAGAGAAGATCGATCCATATCTCAGATTTTCGTAGAGAACCAGGAGAGGGTGAAGATCGACACACTGAGATAGCACACAGTTACTTATGTATTGTAATAGGCTGAGGCTGACAATAGTTAGTTATTTTACATTCCTTGCAGTTTGCATTGTAACCATTTCAGTAGAAGTAATAGAATCCAGCTTCTGGCATCCTATTTACATCTTGTTTATGTGAACGCGTGTGTTGTGTGTAATTGTTAAGCAAGAACCTTTGTCTTAAGGCACCTTGCGATCACATGCTTAAGCTCTGACGAAAAGCAAGTGCAATAAATGTACCTAAGATATTGTAACACTTCCTTATGCACACTATGCCAATTTCTCCAATTTTTTTACATTATGATGTAGTTGATGATGAACTCATTGATTTCCTTTCTCTTTGGAAATGTCTTATCATCATGATGTGTCGGATTCCATCATTAGTCCATGTTCACACATATACCTCATCATGACCACATGATCTGTGTGGACCCTTCTTCATACAGTGATGATGAACTTTCAAGTTATATGGAACATTTGTACATTTGAGAGAGAGATGACGGGTTGTACCTTCCCCGCCTTGGTTGATTTACTTTTGGTCCTTACACCTTATTTTTTATTGGTCTTGTGGTACCTTGTCCTTGGCGTGTGGTTAGTAGGGTCATTTCACCCATCTTGAGTTTTTTGTACCACCCTTTAATGTTTTTGGTCCTTTGGGTACTATGGTTTTTTATCGCCTAAATGACCCTTGAACCCTACTTATGATTTATGTTATTATTTATGACTCTTTTTATTTTATTTTTTATTTTATTATTTTACTTTTATTTTTTATTTTTATTTTTTTATATATTTTTTTGTATTAATTAGTTCCTTCCTATTTTAATGGAACCCTATTATTTTGTTGACTGGTCTGACTGAAGGAAGTCGTGGAAGTTATGAGATTGTTATCCTAAATCTTATGGAAGTCCGATATGCCTGCTTGAAGTCTAACCTAAGATTGATTTGTTGTTTTACCTGTGGATAAACCCGATCTGTTATTTAAGGACTTGTTTTTTATTCTAAGAATTATGATCTGTTATTTAAAGCCCTAACTTGAAGTTCGTTCACCTAGGGAATGCTTGTGTGAACTCAATATTTTTTTTGGGTAGATCGTAACCCTAGATCTGCCTCTTTGATGAAGTCCATGAGCATGATTGAGGAGGGTCGTGAAGCCTTAAGTTTTATCCTAGCCTACCGCATGCTTCTTTTAATTTGAATTTGTTTGTTGACCGATTATTTGAGAAGTTTGTATACTTAGCTTGGAATGAGTTCTCTTTGTTTGTGTTAATGTTGAATATTATCTTTGCCCAGATCTCTCCTATTAAGACTTGTCCCTCCAGACAAAATTGTTGGTGATCAGATCTGTGTTTTTTTGTTAAGCTTTTACTTGCACTGAGACTTTTGTTGTAATCATTCTTTGTGCTTTATTTAACTTCGGTTATGAATGTAATTGTATTTGTCTAACTACTATAGCATACAACCTTTCTCTCTCTCTTTGGTTTGTACTTACCCTTTAGTAGGGTCAGTTGGTTCCTAGTGTTGGATGACCTCTGAGAGGTACAGTTTTGACTGAAAGTAATATTTCTGAGTATAAAACAAGAAGGTTCCACATTACAGGTAAGTACCCTAAACCTATCTGCTTTACTCATGTTAATGTTGATTAACTATTGTTAGTAATTACATGTTACTGAAGATTACTTTAACACAGTGAGCCAACTAGTAGTGTTAAAGTCGAAAAGTCGAAAGAGATGAAAATTATGTTTTGTTATTGTTGTACTATTTAGTTTCAGTACTTGTTTATTAGATGTAATTTTGTATTAAAGTATATTGATTTTTTTTATTCTTCTGCATAAAACCCTAACTCTACCAAAAATTAAGAAAATGTAGATAAAATATTTGAAATCCCAATAAATATACTTATCTATAATGTTGGTAAACAAAAGTGGTAATATTTCAATTAGAAAACAAAGACTTATATATCAAGTACTATTCAAATATCATAACATCAAGTGCATGCTACACTAGAGTTCATCCCTCCTCTTGAATACAAGTTGTAAAGGTCAGCGCTATTGTTGGAAGAGTTGAAATGATATTTTAACTTGGAAATAATTGTGTGATTACTTTTTATAAGGAAACATGGAATGAATTAGGTGGTTGGAATGGATTAAAGAGAAGGAAACCCCTAGAGTGTTGGGAATTCCATGTCTCATGGTAATAGTTGCATATGTGTATGTACATGCACATACAAATGAAAATATGTGCATATGCATGAAACTAATACAACAAAGGGAGATAATAACAATATGGAATCACTTCCCTATCCAATGCTCCCTAACCATATTAGGACTCTTTATATCTATTTCATATTTCCACAAGATTCTAAAGGTCATGGTTATCTCATCATATTGGGAATGTCAATGTGGTTCATATGACAATTTCAATAAAAAATAAAATTTCAAACACATTAATAAGGTAATAATCAAAATTTCCGGTCTCACTTGAGTGATAGAGAGTGGGATGATTTAAATCCATTGTGGAGAAGTCAACATAATCAACTCAAAATACTTAAGACACCATGCATTTATCATATTGTTTTGAAAATAAGCCATGCACATTCATTTTAAAAAACATATGTCAACAATATCTAGATGGACCATTCATTTTAAAAAACATATGTCAACAATATCTAGATGGACCATTAAAATTTGAGTGCTTATGAAATTCTTATCTCTCTAAGGATAATATAACAATAATATACAGAAAAAAGGCAAAAAAAAAAGAAAAGAAAGGGAAATATATGGAAATCCAAGGGCTCATCATACCCTCCCAATTGGAACGTTGCATACATATATGAAATATAGAATTAAAATAACCCAAAGGTAGTTTCGTGCTTTAATAATTTGTCATCTTCAAGTTGTTGTTGCTTTCATATCTCCCTATGTTCTTAATATGGCACAAAGTGTATAATGGTGTCTTTGTCATGATATCCTAATTCATTTTCCATTGTATTCTATCTCTTCTTCTTCTCTCTCTCTAAGTCAATTATATGATTAGTATATTTCCATTATGGAGTGGGGTGTAGCAAAAGTGGGAATCTAAATCTTAGGCCAATCTTTTGATAGTTTCCACATACAATTGCGATTTGTATAGAGAAATTTGTAGGCCTTATGGAGAGTGATTTTTTTTCTAATTTGAGTGCAGTTAACTCCTCCCGCTTATTTTGGAATAATTATAACACTGTATATCGGAAGTTCCTCATAGTGCTTTGATATTGCAGTGTGCTTTCGTCTTGTTCCTCTTTTAGAATTGGGATCACCTTTCCACTTTTTTATATCCAAATCTCAAAGCATATTCCATTAGTTTATGTCCACTTGTTTATATCCAAATCTCAAAAGCATATTCCATTATATTTCAAAGTATGTCTCAGATAGTTTATCAACCCATAGGCTCAAAATTTTCATGATTCCTTCTTATATGAACTCGAGGCATTCAAAAATTAATTTTGGCCATTTTTACCAATTTTGAACATGAAAGACAATTAAAGGAAAACTCCCTTACTAATCCACACATGCATTTTTAAGCTTGGGGGAGCCATGGTAACTATGTATGATGATAGTGGAAAATGCATGCCTTAATGCCTTATCATTTTCTAATATGAACTATGCATACCCAACAATGTCCTATTTGAATTTTTTCCCATGGTGCAGGTAGAACCAAATAGGTATTTGTCAGATTTGTCTTCCTCGAGTGAGGGGAGTTTAGGAAGACTAGAGGAGAGTGAGACATCCAGTAGGTATACAAGAGTTATGTCAACTAGATGTCAAAAGATCAGAAGAAAATTCCATAAACGTATGGAATTTTTTATTGTTGAACAAGGGTCATGTTCCTATGATGATGAGACAATAGGAGACATCAAGGTGCCCATGAGGTACAAACATCTAGTGAAACAATGGGTACCCAAGGATCTTCCTCAACTAAACACATATTTTTGTGTGAACGAGAGGATATATCGAATTGCACCATCGTCATTACATGGTTTGGGGTTGTTTTGCATGGATGGCATAAAGTTCAGTTACGGCAGATGTACTGAATTAATGGAGTATGTTGGACCCTGTTACAACTACAAAGATTGGATGTGACTGGTACAATATACACGACGTACGCACAGATATGGATTGTCAGCAAATTATTTACGGCTGAAATACAATGATCAAAATGTGAAATTTAGTTCACACCAAGATCTGATCAATAAATTTCATACTCTCACAAGTTATCTCAAACAACTAGTCAAGAACACTGAAAAACAGTCAAGTATGATGCAAACAGAATTAATCTCATGAATAATAATACATCAGCCAACATTGGGAAAATAATAGGCTAAAAATATATAACATTACATCAAAGATTCGAAAGCAAAAGTTTTCCATTCGAATCCTCACAAAAGTAGGCTTACTAAAAATATGCAAAACCCCCCTAGGTGGAAAGTGTGATTTCCAAGTCACCTCTAAGGCTTGCGAATTTCTGAATTAGTAATCAAATGGTGATGTATGATGGAAAATAATGCTAAATCCATAATTTGGAAGGAAGAAACATCATGGAGGATGAGTTGGCCAAAAAACTACTAAGACTAGTCAACTAGCTTTCACCTTTCACCAAAAGTGGTAAAAATCAGTAAAAAGCAGTAAGGCGCCTTTCTATTCCAAGATTGGATAAGATCAGCCAGAATCCAAGGAAATATTATCCAGAATATTTAGAAATGCGCTCAGGTGAGTCTAGGATGCTTTTGGTCCACACAATGAAGACTTGTGGTCGACACAATGTATAATTTAGCCAACTACATAGTCTAACACCTAGGAATTAATAAAAAATGATCAATAATTCTATCCTAAGGTATTAAATGACATGGATGGGTTTAAATATTCCAACACCCCCCCTTAAGCTTGACTTTATGTGCTAAAAATTGTTAGGATATTCCTATACTCCATCCCAGTCCCACTAGTATTTTGATCATTTACATTTTTAGTCATGCATGCACTTTTAGGGTTTGCATGCATCATTTAGGGTTTTCATGCATTTGCATGCATTTCAGTCATCAGTCCAGCACCTAGCCCTCAGTTAACCATCCCCTGAGAGCTTCTCACTGATCATTTTTAGCCCTCCAGTTGCTTAATGCGCCCTTCTTCCTTGATTTTAGGAAGCAACTCGCCCTTCTTCACTTACCAGTCCAGTTGTCTTCAGTTTATACTCAATTACACTCAGTTACACTTAGTTACACTCAGTTACACCTACCAGACTCAGTTTGACTAATGATTGACAGTTACTTGAGCATTGATGACTCCACTGATGATGATGAAGACTTCCAGTTGTGCTCCGATGACACTAGTTGTGCTCCGATGACACTCCAGTTATGTTTTGATCACTCCATGAAGGCTAATTCGAATTTCCACCTTCGGAATTTGAATTCCTCGTGCATTGTATTATTTATTTGTCCATTTGTGATTAATGAATTAGTGTGTGTGAAGTAGTTTTGCTTCTATCCGAGTTCTTCTGTATTATTATTCTGTTGCTCATTATACTACATTGATCACTCTTCTTCTATTTTCTTGCTTAATCATAATTACTCTTGTGAGGTATACATCATCTCTGAGATCTGCTGTGAGGATTTTCACATGGTATCAGAGCCTGTTGAGAGTATTGTTTATCTCCATTCTTGAGATTTTTTTGCAGGTTATTACCAAGATTTCGAGTGCAGTAGTTGTAGCAGTTTCTGCATCTTTGCAGCAGTAGCGGTTGCAGATATTCTCTATTGTTTTTGCAGGTCTTCTACAGCTTCAATGTTTTCAGAAGATCCTCCTCTTCATCTATTCGACTATGTTGAATGGAAACCAAAAATGATAGCATATTTGAAGAGACATGATCTCTTTGATTATTGTTTTGAAAGAGAGTTCGAATCCTAGGGAGAAAAGATTGACTAGTTAAATGAAGGTGGAAGAGCTATTGCAGCCATCATGGTTGCTATGTCTCGAAGCTTGGAATTATATTCCCTTGATGATGTTGAATCTCCAAAAGAGCTATGGGCCCACCTGGATGAAAGATTTGGCAGACAGAATGAAGGGATTGGTCCAAACCCATTCGAGAGCAAGCAAAGTGTTGCATTCACCCTCCTTGATGATATCTCAAATCATGAACCAGTATCATCTCATATTGAAGTTGTCCACAAAGAACTTGCAGATTCTACACTCATGCTCCAACTTTTTTCTCTTTCTGTGCTAGCTCACACTCTAGATATTGCAGAAGGTCCTAAATACTCTCTTGCACCAGAGTCTGTTGGTTTGCATCATGATCTTATGAATGTTTCGGAGGTAATTCAGCCATTGGAGGTAATGCATTCACTCTCCTTGATTAATCACCTCTTACTTACTACTATATGATCATTAATTCATGCTTTCAGAAGGTTATTGAATATTATGGCCATTGCCATTCGCTTGGGATAATTTCTCATGCAATTACTGGTTTTGATCTCACCTCTAATGGTTCAAAGGAGATCTCAAGAAACCATGATTCAAGTCTTGGATCTAATTTGGATTCTATGCAATCACTACTTGGGATAATTTCTCATACATATGATGGTTTTGATCTCACCCCTGCTGGTTCAAAGGAGATCTCAAGAAACTGTGTTTTAAGTCTTAAATCTGATTTTGATTTCAAGCAAACATGTAATAGTTCTTTTTGGCATAATATCACCCATGGTGGTTCGAAGGAGAAGAGAAAAGACTAAATGCACATTCAAAGATTTGATCCTACCTCAGCTGATTCTAATCATAGGTTCAAGGATCATCCTCGTACTTTTGGATTTGTTCTCATCACATTCGATCTGAAGAGCAAGTACAAGCACATGCTTTTTGAGCATGATCCACTTCTTCCCAAGAAGAAGATACCTCTAGACATATGACCAAGCATCACACATGCTTGAGTTTGGAGCATTTATTTTTTATGTGTGCCTTACAGTCTGTTTTTGAGGTGGGGTATTTTTCCCATGAAATTTTTCCCACTTCCTTGGTTTATTGACTGTTATTATTCATTGTATTGGGTGACTTTTGGTCTTAGTTACCAGGGCCCAAGATGGATTAAGGGGGGGTGTTAGGATATTCCTATACTCCATCCCAGTCCCACCAGTATTTTGATCCTTTACATTTTCAGTCATGCATGCACTTTTAGGGTTTGCATGCATTTGCATGCATTCCAGTCATCATTCCAGCACCTAGCCCTCAGTTAGCCAGCCCCCGAGAGATTCTCACTGATCAGTTTTAGCCCTCCAGTTGCTTAATGAGCCCTTCTTCCTTGATTTTAGGAAGCAACTCGCCCTTCTTCACCTACCTGTCCAGTTGTCTTCAGTTTATACTCAGTTACACTCAATTACACCTACCAGACTCAGTTTGACTGATGGTTGACAGTTACTTGAGCGTTGATGACTCCATTGATAATGATGAAGACTTCCAGTTGTGCTCCGATGACACTCCAGTGATCTTTTGATCACTCCATGAAGGCTAATTCGAATTGCCACCTTAGGCATTTGAATTTGTCATGCATTGTATTATTTATTTGTCCATTTGTGATTAATGAATTAGTGTGTGTGAAAAAATTTTGCTTTTATCCGAGTTCTACTGTATTATTATTTTGTTGCTCATTATACTGCATTGATCACTCTTCTTCTATTTTCCTGCTTAATCATAATTACTCTTGTGAGGTATACATCATATCTTAGATCTGCTGTGAGGATTTTCACAAAAATAAGAAATAAAATAGGGCCCAGTAACAAGACATGGTCACCCTTTAACATACTTCCTTGTCCATGAAACAAGGAAAGAAGGAAAACCTCATGGGAAAAACCTTCCCTCAAAAATGGACATAATCAAAATCGAAAGATTGCTGATCAATCCTTCACTCCAGTAAAATCCTAATCACAGTAGGATCTAGATACTATAGATTCCTCACAGAAGGCACCTTACGCATGCTGGTGGTAATAAATGCATGTGGGAGAGCGCCCAACAGCTAGTTTGACCACCCTTGGCCCATACTTTGGCCCATACATTGTTATCTAGTTCACACTTTCCCAAACAAGTTCTAACCAACTTATAACAACTTCCTAACAACCTAGGGATGTAATTATTAACCAGTTTAACACCTAATAATCATTAATTAATTAATGATTAAGGTACTAATATATAATATTTTTCTAACAACTCCACCACATGTTCAACCATCCCAAGCAGTGATCTCAGATAACTGAAAGTATTCTCAGTAAAAGATTTAGTGAAGATGTCTGCAGTTTGCTCACCTGTTGAGCAATACTGTAGATTGAAATGATGTGATCATGCACTAAGCTCCTGATGTAGTGCATATGGATCTCTATATGCTTGGTCCTCTGTCTCTGTACTGGATCACTTGATACCCTTATAGCACTCTGATTGTCACAAAATATGACTGTGGGAGTGCTAAAGGAAATCTCAAACTCTGAAAGAATACCCTGCAACCACACACACTGAGTAGCAGCATTCACTGCTCCTCTGTACTCGACCTCTGATGAATATAGTGAAATTTCACTATGTTTCTTACTGGACCAGAAAACAGGACCTCTTCCAAGCATGGAAACAAATCCAGAAGTGGATTTTCTATAAAGGCTATCACCAGCCCAATCTGATTCAGTAAATCCAAGAAGATGTAGGATATAATCTGCAACATAGTGAATCCCATTAGACTTGGTGCCTTGCACATAATTCAAGATTCTTTTTGAATCCCTCCAATTAATCTCATGTGGTTGCTCCATGTATCTTGAGGCCACACTTACTGCATATGCAAGATCTGGTCGAGTATGAGTCAAGTACAATAAGTTGCCAACTAGTTTCCTATACAAGGTGTTGTCCACCAATGGTGTAGAATTTGCTTCTTCAAGTTTGACTCCTGAAAGGAAGGGAGTCTTTGAAGGCTTGCAATCAGCCATATTGAACTTATTTAGTAGGTCATATGCATATTTGGACTGAGATACCTTAGTTCCATTCTCAATTTGAGAAATCTCAAGCCCCAAAAATTGCTTAAGAATTCCCAAGTCAGTCATGTAAAAAGATTGATGCAAAGCCGTCTTTAATGAAGCTATTTCATCAGTAGATCTACCTATGATTAGTATATCATCAACATATAACACAATAATCAAAATTGATCCATCAATCAGCTTCATGTAAACATTTGGATCAGATTTGCATCTAGCAAAATATTGTGACAAGAGAAAGTTGTCAATTTTGGCATACCAAGTCGTGGGGGCTTGCTTAAGCCCATATAAGGAATTCTTCAACATGCACACATAGTTAGGATCATATGTATAGCCTTATGTCTACTGCATATATATCTCCTCCTCAAGATCCCCATGTAGTAATGTACTGTTGACATCCATGTGATGCACTTCCCAGTGCTTGGATGCAAAAATTGCCAGAACTAGTCTTATCGAATCCTTCTGTGCAAATGGTGAAAATGTCTCATTGTATTCAAGGACATGGACTTGGGAGAAGCCCTTTTCCACCAGCATATCCTTATATTCACTGCTACACCATCAGCTAAAATTTATTTTTTGAAGATCCACTTACACCTTACCAATTTTATGCCTGGGGGGAGCTTGACTAGCTCCCATTTCTCATTATTTTGCAGTGAATGAAACTCCTCATCCATGGAATACTGACATATTGGGTCATGTGAGGCTTCCTCTGTTACGATATCTCATCATTCAGTATGTACTTTTCATGCACTTTGCATGCATGCATGCATCCGCATGCTGCCCAGTCACCAGTTTGATGCCTCCAGCACCTAGTCCATAGTCTGCCAACACCCAAGAGCCTCTTTCCACTCAGTCTTAGCCCTCCTATTGCTTAGTGCACCCTCCTTCCTTGTTTTTAGGATACCACTTGAGAGGGGTGCCCTTTCTCACCTACCACTCCAGTTCACTTCAGTTAGCTAGTTGTCTTTCCTTGATTTGAGGCTAGACTGACTCCTAATTGTTGTTATCACTCCAATGGACACCTAGTGAGACTTGAATACCTATTCTGGGTGCAGTTAACTCCTCATGTGCCCTCCACTGATCCTCCATCCCTACATTAGTGCCATTACCATCAGTTACACTTATTACACTCAGTTAGACTCAGTTTGACACCTGACTAACAGTGACTTGTGCATTGATGACCACCACTGATTGATGATGAGGACTCCTAGTTGGATCCAAGCTACACCATGTAGTATAATCAAATGACCTCCTTGGCTAATTCAATTTCTCACTCATTGTGATAGTATTGTATTGTAATTCTACCATTCTGGATTATAGAGCACTGATGCACCTCTCTTGCACAGTTTTTACTCCAAATTGTTTTACATCTTTGTGATTGATATTCTTGTTCAATAGATCTGTTGTGACTAATTTTACATGGTATCAGAGCCATGGAAGGGACAATACTTCTTTTTTGCAGGTGTTCTACATGAAGATTGAGCAATTTTTGCTCACTTTGCAGCAGTTTTCTGCAGTTGCAGCTATTGCTCCATAATGGTTCTTGTTTTCTTGTGATTTGCAGGTTACTTACTTCCTCCATTTGCATTCGCTATTGCAAAGATGGAATATTCTTATTCACAAAATCTTCTTACTCCATTCAACTATGATGAATGGAAACCAAAGATGATAGCATGCTTGAAGGTGGCTTGAAGAGACAATGTCTCTTTGATATGTGCATTGGTATTACAAGAGATTTTGATTCCGATGAAGAGGAGAATGATTGGCTTAATGATTGTGACAGAGCTTTTGGGACAATATGTCTTGCTATGTCTCCTTGTATGCTCTACCTCAGTACTACTGCTGAAAATCAAAGAGATCTATGGGCCCAACTCAATAGAGAATTTTAAAAGCAGGAAGAAGAGGATCATGCTAGCCTTTTGGAGAACAAGCCCAGTGAGATCTCCTTATGTGCTCTCTCTGATTATGTCTTGGCCGCATCCATTGTTCAAGATGAAGAAGAAACTATAGATTGAATACTCATTCTCTCAAAGTCTTCTATTTCAAATTATGAGCAAGATAAACCAGCTCATACTCTAGATTCCGAAGAGGTTCTTGAATCCTCTCTTTCACATGAGTTTGTCGTCATGCAAAAAAATTATCTACTTGATATTTTGGAGGTAAAATCTGATTTTGGAGGTGAATCATTTGTCCTCCTTGATTGCATGCCTCCTATAGACTTATGTTCTATCATTTGCACAGTTTCTCAGAGTTTTACTGAAGATGAAGAGCACTATCATTCGCTTGAGTTCAATTATCATGCATCTTTTGTTGTTTTTGGTTTTGATCTCACCCCTGTTGGTTCAAAGGAGATCTCAAGGAACCATTTGCCATATCTTGGAGATGATTTAAATTCCACTGATAAGAAGTTCAAGTTTCAATATCTATTTGATCCGATTGGAGCTATTCCTACCTCACTTGGTTCAAATCACATGTTCCAGGATCATCCTCATATTTTCAAATTTGTTCTCACCATTTTCGATATGAAGAGCAAGTTCATAAAGTCTCCACATTTGTTTGCATCCACTGATGGAGAATTCAAGCACATGTTTTTGGAGAATGATCCATTTACTCCCAAGAGTAAGATACCTCCTGACATATCTACTTGAGTTTGGGGCAGTTAAATCTTTTGGTGTGTTACAATCCATTTTGAGGGGGGGGTTTTCCCATGAGGTTTTCTCCATTTCCTCGGTTCATGGATTGTTCTTTATTTGGATTATTATTGTATTGGGGTGACCTTTGGTCTCAGTTACCAGGGCCCTATCATTTATTTTTTACATCATAGTATATCTTGAGGGGGGGTGTTAGGATATCTCATCATTCAGTATGTACTTTGCATGCATGCATGCATCCGCATGCTGTCCAGTCACCAGTTTGATGCCTCCAGCACCTAGTCCCTAGTCTGCCAACACCCAAGAGCCTCTTTCCACTCAGTCTTAGCCCTCCTATTTCTTAGTGCGCCCTCATTCCTTGTTTTTAGTATACCACTTGAGAGGGGCGCCCTTTCTCACCTACCACTCCAGTTCACTTCAGTTAGCTAGTTGTCTTTCCTTGATTTGAGGCTAGACTGACTCCTAACTACTGTTATCACTCCAATGGAAACCTAGTGAGACTTGACTACTTATTCTGAGTGCAATTAACTCCTCATACACCCTCCACTGATCCTCCATCCCTACATTAGTTCCATTACCATCAGTTACACTTATTACACTCAGTTAGACTCAGTTTGACACTTGGCTGACAATGACTTGTGAATTGATGACCACCACTGATTTATGATGAGGACTCGTAGTTGGAGCCAAGCTACACCATGCAGTATATTCGAATGACCTCCTTGGATAATTCAAATTTCTCACTCAGTGTGACTGTATTGTATTGTAATTCTACCATTCTGGATTATAGAGCACTGCTGCATCTCTCTTGCACAGTTTTTAATCCAAATTGTTTTGCATCTTTGTGATTGATATTATTGTTCAATAGATCTGTTGTGACTAATTTTACATCCTCATATGTTTGAGGATCATAATCCACCATCAAAAATCATCTCTCAGATAGGTAAGGATCATTCACATTGAAAGCATTCTCAAATTGTGATCTATTCCTCCTAGTATCCTGAGGATTTCCCACTAGTTCACCAACTGCTTGAAGAGTCTTAGAAGCCCACTTAGGCCTTGTTGATGAATTAGGATCTGTAATAAAATGGTATTCATCATCAGAAATATCAGAATCAGAAAATTCAAAAGGAGCATCACTTACATCTTCAGGTGGTGGTGTGGAGGGTTCTCCAATTTCAACACTCTGTGAGGGCTCTTCTTCGAATTGAACACTCCTCTCAATGAAGGATTTTTGAGAAGGAATTCTCATAAACTTATATCCCTTGGATTCTTCTAAATATCCAACAAAATACATGGTTGGATTTGGGTCTTCATGGCCCTCCTCTTCTCAAGTGTTATTCTATCCCAAGCCTTGGAGCCAAAAACCTTGAAATGAAAAACATCAGGTTTGTGCCCATTCCAAGCTTCAAAAGGAGTGATTCCTTTTAATGCTTTGTGAGGAACTCTATTTTGGATGTATGATGCAAAATTTATGGCCTCATCCCAAAGTCTTGGAGATAAAGACTTGGCCTCAAGCATGCATGTGTCCATCTCCTTCAGAGATCGGTTCTTCCTCTCAGCAACACCATTCTGCTGAGGTGTGTAGGGAACAGTGTGTTGCATATGTATTCCAAAAGAGGCACAAAATTGCTGAAACTCAGATTTAATGTATTCCCCACCAATATCAGATCTAAGGATCTTGATATGTCTACCAGACTGGTTCTCAACTGAGGCTTTGAAAAGCTTGAACAAATTGAACACTTCTGACTTTAACTTGAGGAAAAATATCCAACAATATATGGAAAAGTCATCTATGAAGGTTAGGATGTATTTGGCATGGTTCAAAAACCCATGGGGGAATGGACCTAGCATGTCACTTTGAATAAGCTCCAGGGGTTCTGAGCTTCTCTCATTTTTTTCTCTTTCAAACTTATGCTCTAGGTGCTTTCCTAGGATGCAGCTTTGACAGACACCTTTAGAAAACTTGATATTGGGCAGCCCTATGACCATTTATTTATCATGGAGTTGGGAAAGATATTTGTAGTTTAGGTGACCAAATATTTCATGCCATAATTTTCTTGACTCATTGGCATGGGTAAGCAGAGCAAAAGGTGATGGGAAAGGCACAAAATGAGAGAATCTATAGATTTTTGAGCTATGGTCAGCAGAACCGAAGGCAACAATTCGGCTTGTTGACATTTCACATATTTCAACATCATTAGGTGTGAAGATCACCTTTTTAGGAGATCAAGTGTGATTCATCTGGTATACTAACAAGAGGTTTGCATCAAGTCCTGGAACATACAACAAATTAGTGAATGATCCAAAATCTAGATCAATGTTGCCTTTACCTTTGCTTGAAGTTCCAGAATCATCACCCAACACAATAGTTGGACCACTAGAAGAATCAAGTGAGGAAAAGATCTCCCTTGTAGACACCATGTGTCTTGAAGCTCCAGAATATATGATGAAAAGGGTAGGCCTTGATGTGCTTTCCATCAGAGCATGCACTCGCTCCTTGTCTTCAGAATTGTGTACTCCATCCTTCCTTCTTGCACTCTCGGGAAGAGGAATATTTGCTTTCTCCAAGAGTTGAGCCACTTGATCAATGGTATTCTTCATGCAGGAGCTCTCGGGATGAAAGCCCCTATTGTAATAGGTACACTTTACCTTCTCTTGCCTCTTATTACGATTCCACTTGAAGTTGGAGGAGTCTTCGTGAAATTTATGTTTGTATTTCTTCTTATTAGTGGGTTTCTTGAAATTGCCCTTCTTCTTGCCTTTCGAACTCATTGAATCTCCAGCAGTCAAACAATGATGTTTTGATGGATTTTTTATTGCTCCCATCAAGACCAACTTGTCTTGTTCTTGTGTAAGAGATTCTATCAATTTTGAGACAGTAGGACTCTTCCAGTTTCGAATTGCCTTCCTGGTAGCATGGAAGGTCGAAACAAAGACTAAAGAATATGGGCCAAGCTTGGAGAGGATGTCCAAGATTAAGTGATCATATTTTTTATCAATTCCACGTTTCTTCAATTGTAAAACAAGTGACTTGAACTTTGAGAACAATTCTTGAAGGTTCTCGAAATTCTGTGGACTCAATGAAACAAGTTCATTATCTAGTTGGTGGCCTCTTAATTCATTTGTCTTTCCAAACAAGTCTTGGAGCTTAACCCAGAATTCATTTGGAGTGGTAAGACAATCTAGATGGAATAAAATATCCATGGATTTCATGAGACACAGGAAACCATAGGATTCATCTATTCTGTTGTGCCACTTCGATTTCTCAATTGTTGAGATATGCTTAGTTTCAGTTGCCATAGTCACCCTGTAGAGGCCTTTGCTCCTCAACATGATCTCTATCTGCACTTTACAGTCAAAATAATTGAATGGATTGAGGATTATCTGATGTGACCAATCCATGGCATATCTAAAATAGATTTTGGAGTGGTTTGGGTGCGCCCCAAGATGCTCAGTTGCACCCTATGGGTGATTGAATGTGCCTTGTAGGTGACTGAATGCGCCCTTCTTGAGAATGGTTGGATCCTGCAAGACAATAAAGGAGAAAAGAATAGCTTGATAGCTCTGATACCATGTGAAATTTAGTTCACAGCAATAGCTGATCAATAAATTTCATACTCTCACAAGTTATCTCACACAACTAGTCAAGAACACTGAAAAACAGTCAAGTATGATGCAAACAGAATTACTCTCATGAATAATAATACATCAGCCAACCTTGGGAAAATAATAGGCTGAAAATATATAACATTACATCAAATATTCAAAAGAAAAAGGTTTCCATTCAAATCCTCACAAAAGCAGGCTTACTAAAAATATGCAAAACCCCCCTAGGTGGAAAGTGTGCTTTCACCTTTCACCAAAAAGTGGTAAAAATCAGTAAAAAGCAGTAAGGCACCTTTCTATTCCAGGATTGGATAAGATCAGCTAGAATCCAAGGAAATCTTATCCAGAATCTTCATAAATTCTCCCAAGTGATTCTAGGATGCTTGTGGTCCACACGATGAAGACTTGTGGTCCACACAATGTATAATTTAGCCAACTACATAGTCTAACACCTAGGAATTAATCAAAAATGATCAATAATGCTATCCTAAGGTATTAAATGACATGGATGGGTTTAAATATTCCAACACAAAATAAAGGAGCAAATTTTTACATTGATGGAAGGCCAAAGGCTACAAGGAATATTGCAGGGTTTATAAACAATACACAACCAGGGTCTACAATTAAGCAACCCAATTGCATATTTCAGGGGCATGAAGGAAACTGTGTTTTTGTATGTGCCATTAAATCAATAGCTGCAAGGGGAGATTTGATTATTAATTACAATTTGAATCGAATAGATACAAACACAGTTATTATGGGAGTGGTACATCTAACAATTTACCCAACCTTTTATTAATGAATTTAACATCTTATGGATTTTTCGTTAGTCTATTTTTATAATTTCGTCAAAATTTTCTATATTTACTTTACAGGGTAGTGATCAGGGCATCTCCCCAGCAGCTGGTTAGAGGAGTACAACATCCTCGAGGAAGCAGGTATACATCTTTGTAATTGTACAATTATAATATGAAAAAATAGTTTTTTTGTTGTGTTTTTTCATGAGTATATTCGTTTCATTTAGATAATGTTATCTATATATTTGTTGTAGATTTTTTATCATGGAAACCACCCAACTGTTGATCAGATGACAGCAGCCTCGGGGCAACAGGTATACCTGATTGTAATTGTACATTTCAAATACATCAATATGTTTTCTGATTATGTTTTTTCTGTGAGTATTTTGGTTTCGTTTAGATAATTTTTTCTATGTTTTTGTTGCAGGGTGTTTTTCAGGGCACCTCCCTAGAAGTAGATGAGACCAGAGCAGCCTCAAGGCAACAGGTATACATCGATGCAATTGTACAAATTTAATATGAACAAAAAGTTTTTTTGTTTTTTTTTTCATGAGTATATTTGATTCATTTAGATAATGTTATCTATATATTTGTTGCAGAGTGTTGATCGGGAAAACCACCCAGCTATTGATCAGATGACAACAACCTCGGGGCAACAGGTATACCTGATTGTAATTGTACAATATAAATACATCAAGATGTTTTCTTATTATGTCTTTTCCATGATTATTTTGGTTTTGTTTAGATAATTTTTTCTATGTTTTTATTGTAGGGTGTTGATCGGGGCACCTCCCTATCAGTAGATCGGGGAAGGTCCCCTACCATTGATCAGATGAGTAGACGATCCTCGAGGCAGCAGGTATAATTCATTGAAATTGTACAAATATAATATGGAGCATCGTGTTTTTTTTGTTATGTCTCTTTTGTGTGTATATTGGATTCATTATGATAATGTTTTCTACATTTTTTTGGCAGGGGGATGATCGGGGAAAGTCCCCAACTGTGGATCAGACGACACCAACATCAAGGCATCAGGTATACCGAATTGTAATTTTAGGAATCTATCATGATCGATATGTTTTTTTAATATATTTTTTTCCTCAGTCTATTGCTTTCACATCAGTAATTTTTTATATATTTTTGTTGCAGACCACTGATTCGGCGTATGGTCCAGTGTCAGAGCAATCAATATATTTTGATGTGGATGAGATGATGCGCGATGTTGACATTGGATCTTCTCTATGCCTGATTAAGATGATAGAGAATACCTTAAAAAAAATTAATGAGGATATCCTTCGTATGCTATTCATCCAACCGCAGACAAATGAGATTAGAGCAAAGGTTGATGTTTTGGTAAAGAGATCTCATGCCTTGAAATTAAGTTGTGGAATCTTGAATCAAAATATAAATCCAATTAGAATTTTATAATTTTTACTTGTATATGATGGTGAACTAAATATGGTTTGAATTTCCCGTATTTTTTGCTCCCACACACTAGTGGTCAAGGTGGTTTTGGCACTAGTGACGCTAGTCGAGAGTCGTCACATGAGAAAATTACTCCAAGTGCATCTCATGTGCAATTTTTTCAACTGAACAGTCGGAAACACATTCTGCGACACCCCAGAGGCCAGTTGTGAGTGCACCCGCTAGTGACTGACGTACGCCATATCGTAAAGAAGAAGGGGTCGATGCAGAGACTGCTAGTATTGGTATTGTTGAAGCAGCATATCCTGGATCTTCCCATTTCACTAGCACAGGTACACTACAAACCAAATGTTTGGTGGACGAAGAGCTCGTTCCAATCAAGATAGAGAACATTCCAGGTATTTATACATTGTTCAAGTTAGTGTTTATAATTTGATTGTAATATACTGATAAAACATTATTTTTTAACTAATGATGGCATGATTATTTTGAAGGAAATGATTTTTTTTATAAACATCTAAATGATTTGTCATTGGATATCTTTGGGCCCACCATCCGCACAAGGTGGGATAAACAAAGTAAAAATTTTAAATATGAACTCACTAATCGCTTGGTTGGCCTGTTCAGAAACGAGACCTTTAATCGATCTAAGGTCCTAAAGAAGGTTGGACAAGATATGAATATTTTTTGGGACCACTATAGGGTTCATATAGAAAGGAACCCTATGTATGAGCACCCTCCAATGATTCCAGGAAGAGAGTGGAAATCCCTAGTGGAAGATGGAAAGGAGAGGGATCTAAGAAAAGAAGGAAAGCTACCACCGGGCACAAGGAGGTATGCAATACTTTTCACAATGCAATTCTAAACCTTATTATTAATCATTTTTAGATCAAATTTGAAACATCTAACATATTTCAACACTTTCATAGGCTGTCAGACACATCAAAGGACACAAAGGCAAGACAAGAAAAAATTGTTCAGCACAAGCTTGGGCCTGGTGGTTATTCGAATTTGGCGGCACGAATTATAAGTATCGAAAAACCAATATTGCATCCAAATAATAAATTGCAAAGTGTTTCCATTTTATTGCACTGCAAAAGGTAAATTCATGACGTTATGCAAATATGTAGGCCGGCCGATTCAAGGAAGTTCCCATTGAGGAAGACTTGAAGCTTCGCTTCCAGCATGGCTTTGGAGCTGTTGTTGAACGCCGAAAAAGCTTGTATGGGAAAACACAGTCTTCTAGTGATCCACCTTGCGCACAGGTATATAAAATCAATATAGTTTAATGAAGATTTATTACTTGTGCAATCTATTCGTTATAAATATTTTCCATAAACTATTGACTATGTTTTGAGCAGGAAAGCAACAATCCACTTAATGTTGAGGATGGAGAACAACCAATCTAAGATAATGCTTCGGATCCTGGTAATTAATTTATTCATACTATACAATTTTAAATATTGCTTGCAAATGGTGAATATTAATTGTACTTTTCCATGTTTCAACTGCAAAGTATGTAGAGGGTCACACTGTACAGGATGAGACTAGACAGAAATATGAAGTACGTGATGTGGCTACAACATGTGAAAAAACACCTTTGTAATGTTTTTTTAAATGAAATAATTGTCATGATAATATCAGAAGATATCAATTTAACATTTTCAAATTATTGCGGCAAATCTAGACCCCTTGCCGCAACATCCACATCGTGAGTACTCTACTAGGAAGATAGCACAACAAGTTGATGAAGCCCCGAGAACTTAACAACAAGTTCCAGAATATGAGTTTCTTGCAAATTTTGTCAAGAGAAAAAAATCTAAAAAGAATTGACTGAAGAAACACTGTGTGTACTTATTTTTTATAATATAATGTCATGCATAATTTTTTTCCTACTAAATGAATGTTACCTTTTTTTGAATGAATGGTAAATGTTTCTTTAATTATGAAATCGGCATGTGTGCACATCATTATTTTTCAAGTACATGCATTGGGTATGGGGAATTGACAGTGATGTGAGGGGGCAGATGGGCCATAAGAGATTCCACCTTCACGTGGTTGTCCCTATTCAATAGATAATATTAAATTATTCTTGAAACAAAGAGGAGCTCAATGAGACCACACTATTATGATCACAAGATCAAATAGGTTTCAACACATCAAATCCTTCACACATGCAAGTGCTCATCTAAAGCACACAAGGGTTTCACCATTAAATAACCACTCATAGGTTCACCAACTGAAATACTTGTCTTTCAAAACAACAAGAAGGAAATTCCATCCCAATAAACCCCCTAGCTATAAGAAGTCAATTCCAACCAAAGTTGGCCACTTCGTCATCTGTATCACAGAAGTGAACATCCAAGTACATCATCACATCACGTTCCCAAGAAAGGCGTCTCTCCAAAATCCACCAATAATGACATCGCATCAAGCTCCAAGTCCTTGAAACAAATCATCTCACCATGCTCAAGTTCTTCGTGTTAGTGCTCCTATCGACAATAGGTCCATTTATCTCTGATAAAACCTACCCTATACAATATATAGTCTTTCCAAAACAAATTAAGTTTTCCCATACTAGATATTACATGATTATGATGGTTCATCCTTATCCAACTATGTCTAGATGGTCAATTGTAAAATGCTTTCTACTATGTTCTTTCCCCAAGGATTCCATTGACTTTGTGACATTTAATTACCAATCAAATAAATGGATCTTCAAAGGATCGATTTATCATCAAATATTACAACTATTTATCATGCTTGAGATAACAATTAAGTGTTATTAGTGTGGTTACAATACATTAGATTGGCAAAGTATAAATGTCCTTGTCAACAATGCAATATAGGGTAGTGATCAAGGTCGTATGCTTTAGCAACAAAACCAACAATATGAATACTAAAATGACATTAAAAGGGACCAACTCATTGAATTGAATGACCCTAAATATTGTCATATTTGATATTTTCCTAAGTATTGGCATATCTTTCTAGTTCCCAGGTCATTCACTATGAAAAATCTTAGACTTAGCACCTCTAAAATCTTTGTTCACCTATTGGTCGCTTCTTCATGATGCCTTTGCACAAGGATTCAGTCTTATTCTTATAGGTGGGACATGCCTCGATCCTTTCCTTCTTCTATGTTCAATTTCAAGTGGACCCAAACCCAACTCAATGTGCAACTAACTCCTCAAATTCCTCCAAGGCCTTAAGAATGTTCAACCCTTGGGTCCATGTTGTCAAGAAAATGTGCATAACTACCCAAGGCATCCCAATCCTTTAAATAATTCCATATCGTCAATGAAAAATTTCAAATCTTATTAAAAAAACAACGTATGGATAGTGGAAAATGAATTACAGTGTTAAAATAGGTTCTCTTCGCATAACTCTTCTCAACTAATGGATCCTTTTCATGTCATTTGAACCTCTGTTTATACTTCATTTTGGATAGAAAACTATTGTAATTGTCACCCTTGATAACAATATATTAAGAATTCTTCCATTAGGGGAAGAGTTTGAGGGATTTTATAAGAGGGAAAGTTATTTTTCTTTTCCATTTATTTTTAAGAGAAAGGAGGTAAATGTAGTTTCAAAAATAATAAAAGTCAACAAGGTAAGAAGGGTCCCACCATAATAATTCTATTGAATAAGTCACAAAAGGAGTAATTATATTATATCTCGTCTAATAGAAAACCAAGCATTTAAATTTGTTCAATGGAACAAATAGCTCCAACAATAATAGGCTTATGGCATTCTCAAGGAAATCAGCACCAGTTATAAGCAACACCACAGTCAACACTAGATTACACACCATTATAATTTTAGTTACAGAGTGTAGGAAAAAGAGTGACTTACAAGCTCCCACAAGAAGATCAAGCCACTTCCTTAAAGGTCTTACATTGTCACCAAATAGTGGGTGAGAATTGACATGAACTTATCGTAATGCCATTCCTTGAGTCATCCTTTTTTAAATGTGAAGTTGTTTTGACCAAGCTATTCACCTTTGTTAGACACATTAGAGGTGGTAGAGAAATCAACTACAATTAATATAAAACTTTTCTTGATTGAACTAGTTATAAATTGGATCAAATCATAGACACCAAAAATAAGATCAGTACCAAGGTATTTTTTAAGGATTCTAATATTATACTTAAGTATAGTATTCTACGCGATTATTTTGGATTGAAAAAATAATATATATAGATAGGTAGGCGAATATTAAATATGAAACCGACAATTTACTACTAAAACATGTAAATTTTGGCGAATATTATGATAAAGAAACATATTTTATGTAAATATAGGTGATATTAGAGACTAAAAATGACCAAATAATGAATTTATTTTTTGAAAAAATGCCCAAAAAATAGTCAATTGGTGAAATTTTGCCCCTAAAAATTACCCTGATCAGTACCCCATAATAGGGCATGCAACTCTATTAGATTTTAAAAATAGGGAAATGTATTCACCATGCCATGTAGTTTACTAGAAAGTAGATCCATTAAAATATTTCACACTTGATCTATCTAGTTGATACAATGGGGAACATTTATTTGTAAAGGGGGACAATTAATCGAGGTTGCAATTCTGGACCATCTTAGAAACAATCTAGAATTTATCAATTTTTGGGTCATGGTATTTTTCTATAGTTTTCAATCCATTCCTTTCATATTTTCAAGCCAAAAACATGTGAATAAAAATTTAGTTGCATTTATAGGCATAGATCTAGACAAGCTATTTCCAGTGAGGTAACACCTTATGAATTCCTATGAGAAATTTATCCCTAGTAAGGTGGCATTCCAATTCAACATTTTAGGGCCCACCTTTATTTTTCCATGTACATTTCTTTGTACATTAAAGAATTTTTGAAAAAAAAAAGTGGAATTCATCATGGCATTCATTCTTATCCCTACAATTTTCATGTAAGGTTGTGAGAGAGGCATTTTTCGAAAGGAATGGCATGCATGAATTTGTAACATTTCATGGAATTAAACAACATTTCATGGATCAACTTCCTTTGCATATTCCTATGCACCCTTCTATCCCACTGTGGTTTTGGCTTTAAGCTAAATGAACTTTGAGTCACCTGGTTCAAATGCAACTGACTTTGTTTCCACAACCTTTGCTTCCAGCGGGATGTAAAGAAGTTGCATGTGGAGAAGCGGTGAAGTATAACCATGAGTCTAACCTATAGAGGATATACCTTATGTAGGGAAGGAAGGATTTTCTTAACAAATCTAATTTCTGCGAACACCATCGTGACATTTTAGGTAAATATTTTGTTCATGTGTGATATATTTTATCTCTATGTTGTTTAAAAATGTTGTTCTATTTTTGTATGTCAATTTTAATGGAAGCACCTCTGTATTTTAATGGCTACCTAGTTATGGTTTGATTCTCCTAGGGCAATTAAAAAATTCCAATAGCTCTCTATTTTCCACCATTCTTTCAATTTTTAGATTAGAAATCAACGGCTTCCATTCAAAATTTGTTACACTATTATAGAGGGTTTCTAATTATGTTTTTCAAGCTTATTGGCTATTGATGGAAGACATATCACTTTATCTACTTTCCAATGGCTCTACAAAGGATGATTCAAATGCTCTGGAGACTGTATGAACTTGATAAGTGCCAACTAGAGATGTACATAGGTTATACAGGCCATATACACCATGTCTAGGCCATTTTATTTTAATTGGGATATTATAGAACTATATGCAAGCTTGGTTGTACATAATATTTCTCCTAAAGGAATGTGCATTGTTTGGACACATTGCTTAAAGTTTCAGAGTGATATGGAGTGGTAAGTTCAACCACTAGATCAAATCTTGAACCTATTAATTAGTCCTCCTTCAATGTTTTGGTTACTAAGAATCTCCTTCGTTAGACATATTAAAGTTAAATGATGGGAATTACATTTATATGATTTATTTTGGTTAGGTGTAAATTAATTGGTTTCATCTTTCACTACAAACTTGCAATGGTATCCTTCTGTTTGGTCCTCCTGCACTACTAGATGGAAGGGTATTTTAAGACAATTATTTGAGACAAATACTCATATTGTCTCAAAATTTTGTCCTCGTTTTTTATTTAATATTTATTTATTCATTTATTTCATATTTAAAGACATAACATGAAATATAAAAATGAAAAATGAAGTGGGTGTGGGAGGGAAAGCACATTGACTAGGAAATTTAGGGCAAATAGATGCCCATCACTGTGCAAAAGATATTATGAACTCCACAAAATACATCAATTACCATTGATTTAATGCATTCATCTTTGAGAATATGTATCCACAACATTTTCATTACACAACCTTTCAACAAATTCTGAGTTTACTCGGACCTCTTTACCACCTCAGATCGCCTAGTGAGTAGTCCACAGAGCTAAATCTCTATAACTCATCCAGTTTATGACATTTCTCATTTTAGGAGATTGGCGGATAGATACAAAGGGAAAAAAAAATGAGAAAGAGCATGAGCATCAACCTTAGGAGACTCGACACTTGGAAGAAGAATAATTTATATTGGGTTGGCTGTTAATTTTAAAACCATGAATTTTGTTTTCTTCCAAAGGCAGGAGCTAGCTGAGCCCGGTTCAACTGTGTACTTTTGACTGCCCCATTATTGTAAGTGGTTATTCGACTTCTAGATCATCACTTTGATGCCATCCCATTTATTTCTAAAGTTATAGGGACTACAATCTCTTGTCCATCATGATTAGTTTCGATACAGAAAGTTGAATCCCATGTCCATGTCCGTAGATACCTAGATAAATCAAGGGTTTGAAATTCCCTTCCCTCATATGTTTAATATTATTCTAAGGCATAGTATTTAAGGGTTTTACAATAAAAACAATCATTAGGATGAATGAAGTCAAAGGTAAGTAGACTTTTTTGGGGAATTCCATGACAGTCTTTATGAAAACAAGTTTTATGTAGTTTATTTTAATGGTCATCAGATCAAACCCTGCGACCTTGGGGATACATTGTTAGAATGGATGTCTTGGATACAAGGTTTGAAAAATCTCTTGATATATGAAAATGGAGGATGTGAAACCTCATTTAGATTTATTTTCTAAGAAAAATGTAACAACAAAACCATCGTTGTTGCTTCAAAACTATCCATCTTCCAATGCTTTAAAATTTATTTGATATTATTGGGGTTTCTAAATGCATATTTTATGGAAGCTTATATCCCCTTATTTGCAAGAAGAGAGGGTTATGGGGGGCATCATGCCTTCGATAGAAAGGAGTATTGGGGATGGTTAATTCTTCAAAAAAAAGGATTTTTCAGAAAGCTAAGGAATGACATAAAAAAAAATGAGAGCACTCTATTCCTAACTACACTTGTTTCTACCTAATCTATATTCAAAGGTAAACTCTAAACCTCGATCTATCCCACATTATTTATTGATTTTTTTGTTGATGGTTAAAAAATGGAATGAATTTAGTACTATATTTGATTGAATTGCTTGAGCAGTGGTGTAGTGCCAAGAGGGATTTAAATTCTAAACCTTGGTTGAAATTCTCCCAACATTGCAAAGGCCTACAACATGCAGAAAGATATCAACTGAAAATACTACATGGACTAATATATAACAATGGATATAGTGACCGGCTCACTCGGAACCTTGAAATGATGACCAAGCTTTTAAAACAATGGATTAATATCCAACTATATTAAGAAACACTACCTTTCCTTTAAACAAACAAACACCACCTTGTCATTTCTTGAAACAAACAAACACTACCTTGTTTAGTAGCTTAAATAAGTCTCCAGGGAAAAGGGTACAATAGTTGGAATGATCTACTTGTTGAGGGGAATCCCACCTTAAATTTAAGTAGATGTAAATCTATTAATTTGTAAGATTGCTTAGGTGGATTTTATGGAATTTTGAATTCAAAATGAAGGATATGTCAATGTGATTTAGCACTAGCAAAGTCCCACTATATAGAGATGAGATGAAGAAAAATATATAATATGTAATCTGGTCAACATGGAAGAAAACTAGTGGCCATTGCGATTGCTTTCCTGGGTGCCTTAGTTGATGGTGGTAGACCTATATGGTTACCTGGTTGCCTCAGTGGAGTGGTAGACCCATATGAGCTATTCAACAATTTTGTAGCCATCTTTGTAAAATTGTGGTGTAAATAGTTAAAAATAATATTTTCATGTTAAGGAGGGGCACCTGAGTATTAACACTAATAGTAGGATCAAATGAGTCATTATTGTATCAAATAACTTGTTGGAGTATTAACTCTCCAATACTAGGATCAAGTGACTCCAATATAATAAACTTTATATACCACCTCCTATTCATTTGTGTATTCTTATTTTTCTGAACATGGACAAACATTGAATCTTTGCAAAGTTGAAATTCCAGTTTCAAGGTCGACTTGCAACACCTCAAATAGAAAGTGCAGTTAGATTGTATTTGAAAATTACACTCAAAGAAGCACAACTCATTGGAATATCATTTCCTTAACGATATAGTTTTTGTTAACTACAATTTTTTGGTTGTGAGAGAAACCACTTGATTTGGAGGCCCTTTGTTTGGATGATATTGAACCCTCTTTTGACTATGGTGGAGATTGAAAGACCTATTTTGGAGGATTCACTTGGTTGGGTATATGTGGAGGACTGGGTGCAAGACCAACCAGTGTAGGAACAACCACAACATTAGCAATCAATTTAGAAGCACAAGAGTTGGTTGTTGGAGCAACTAGTTCGAGGATACACTAGACATGCAATGCTAGGACCCTCCACTTCTAGGTCTCATAGAAGGGGAACGCAAGAGGGAGTTGATACATCCATATATATGGTTTAATGTTCCATTTTTTTCGGACCTAGGAATTTTGATTTTGGAGCCTAGTAAGATATTGATTCTTAATGTGATGTACATGAGTGGACATTCTATCTAATAATGAAGAATATTATATCCATATTTATTTGACAATGCAATTATCATATGTTTTGAGTTTAATATTAATCTAGTTTAAAAAACATAAAAACTGTGCATTTTTTTATTATGCTAAATTTGGACTTTTTGGCAGAGTATTTCTTCGTGCTCATTTTTTGGATCCTTGCTGAATTATTGCCCTGGCAATTTTGATTCTTTATGTGAATTGAAAATTTCAATTTTTACAAGGAACAAAATTTAGAGTTAATATATCATATCTGCATGCTCCCTCAGGTTGAGGTAATTGATTAGCAAGGTTGTTGTGATGTTATGCTTAAATTGCTATCTTTCAACTCATGATTGATTTTTATGTACCTGGTATATATTTTGTTTAATGTTTATGACATGATAGTGTATACATATTTTTCTTGTGATTTGCTTATTGGTTTGTATTTGGAGCTAAGATGTGTGTTTTTTGTCATTGATAAGGATTAACTGGTTGCTAACTATGTATTGTGAGGATACGCATAAGTCTAATACACCACATAATGGCCATTTGTGAATGATTATGTCATATAATACTATTTAAAATGAATTGATAGAACAATTGTGGATCTTATATTTATTTGTAGATGTAGTTTGTTATTGTTTTTATTTAGCAGTCCTAAACTCAAGGGGAGGATCAAACTCTAAATATGGTTGTGGATGGATCAATATTCAACATAAACCTAAGACATCCAAGGACTTAGATGGTTTCCTAGTATTTTCTTTATTAATTATGGACTAAAGACATGTCTTCCTATATGCACAGTCATATTATGATTTTATGCCCATATGAGACAATCAAGGAAAAAAGAAAAAATATTTAGCAGAAAAAATACATGATTGTGGACCTTGGTCCCAGGTGAACCCCGTTTGGAACTACTAATTTTTTCTTTAAATTGCCAAATGTTGTCACGTATTCTACGGCACTTCCAGTACATCCTACAACATATCCATACCTCCGATGGAAAATGTCGTCGAACTTTGTCATATGTATGTGGTTACATCTGTTGGAACTTCAATGCCTCCTACATCGGATATCTGACTTAGGAGTATGTAAGTTTTGTAGGATCTCTGACGTATTCTTGGTCGGATATCTGACCTGTTAATTTTCAGAATTTACTTCAATCTGATCTAGGATATTAACTGAGAGAACAACATGTACAGCAAATCTACAGCATATCAATCATGGACACAATAATGTAAGCACACAAGAGACACAGAGTTTACTTGGGGGAAACCATAAAGGTGAAAAACCCCAATAACTTCCTCAGAGATAGATAGAGCAATTATACAACCAGAATACAAGAGATAGTCTTCTCCTAGCAGCAGAGCCTCCTCCTCCACAAGTGCGCCACTGTCCCAAGTGTGAGTGAGAATAGAATGTGTAAAATGAGAGAGACACACTCTCTATTTATACACTAACTTGACTTGACCTTTACTCAACTAGGTCGGCCTCAACTTAACCACTTAACATAATGTTGATTGGGTCGACCCCCAATAGGGTGGTCTAATAACCCTTTGACCCACATGACTTATATAGGGCCGACCCCAACAAGGTGGTCTAATAACCCATCAAGTATAAGTTACGACACTTACAATATAAATGACAACACTTCCGTATAGAGGAATAATAACATCTCTATAGGAATACAACCACTTCCGTATAGAGGAATAATAACATCTCTATAGGAATACAATATACATATATGTGAAATACATTCTGAAGTTACATATACATCAACACTCCCTCTTAACTAGGAAGGTATTTCTCGACACAGGTCTTCTAGCACAAGTCATCTTCTCTGGATCATCGTCACTGGAATATCGTCATGGAGTCATCATCATTGTCACTGCTGCTGCTATCTCAATCAATCTCTGAATCTACTCGTCATAGGAAGTTCTATAGAGCCAATCCTTTTTCATACTGGATGTAGGCCCACCACCTGCAGGTCTTCGTCATCACTGGCCATACTGTGGAATCCTTAGGACTTATTACGTGCGTCACAAAACCTCGAAAGAGCATCTGCCAGATATCCCAGGGCACAAATTACATGCCATAGGAAAAACCTCGAAAGACTATCTGCAGATTTCCCAGGGCATATTATATGTGACCTCACCACAAAACCTCGCAAGAGCATCCCAGGCTGTTACGAGCACACAGCTCTACCTATAGGATCTCCCAGGGACAGATTATATGTGGTCACCACAAAACCTCGCAAGAGCATCCCAGGCTGTTACGAGCACACAGCTCTACCTATAGGATCTCGCAGGGCATGAATTACATGTGGTCATGGAAAAACCTCGCAAGAGCATCCCAGGACTGATTACGGGCACACATCCCAACCTATCGGATCTCCCAGGGACATATTATATGCCATAGGAAAAAACCTCGAAAGAGCATCTGCCAGATATCCCAGGGCACGAATTACATGCCATATTCAAAACCTCGAAAGACTATCTACAGATCTCCCAGGGCCAAATTATATGTCCTCCCAGAGGAAAACATCGAAAGAGCATTTGCCAGATATCCCAGGGCACGAATTACATGCCATAGGAAAAACCTCGAAAGACTATCTGCAAATCTCCCAGGGCCAAATTATATGCTCATCTGCACAACCTGATCCACAGCCATAGAGTATCAACCTGATACTCACCATACATCATCTTGATGTACACATGATCATCCTGATCATGATCACTGCAACATCCTGCTACATGTCATCTGGAGCAACATCCTAAAGCTCGTCATCCATGATCATCCTGATCATACAATGCATCTACCTAATGCATACCAAGTATCTACCTGATACATATCATCATACATGATCCACCTGATCATACAGTGTATCCACCTGATACAAATACAAATACATGATACATATCACCATACATGATCCACCTGATCATACAATGCATCTACCTGATGCATACCAAGTATCTACCTGATACATATCATCATACATGATCCACCTGATCATACAGTGTATCCACCTGATACAAATACAAATACATGATACATATCACCATACATGATCCACCTGATCATACAATGTATCCACCTGATACATATACAAATACATGGTCCAAGCATCCAACATGATGCATATACAAAAATACATACACATTATCCAACCGATCATATCCAGCATCCAACATGATGCGTACATACATATAAATGATCCAACTGATCATATCCAGCATCCAACATGATGCATACATACATAAATAAAAATGATCCAACTGATCATATCCAAGCAGAAACTAGAACATCATCCTGATGCTCGTCATCCAGCGCTTACATCCACAGCCATGTAAAGGATCCTCCTTCCAACATGCTTGGAATGGCTTCAGCAAATGTGTCCATCAATTCTTCCTCGAAGTGTCCTCGATCTGAAGAACGCCAAGCCTCTCTCTGAAGTACTTGAACTTCAACCTGGCTAGTGGATTCGTCAGCACATCTGCAATCTGCTCGTCCGTCGCAACATACAGGAGCTTCACAGCTCCTCTCTGCACCATATCCCTGATATAGTGATATTTGATCTCTATGTGTTTTGACCTGTCATGAAACATTGGGTTCTCGGACAGCTTCACACAACTTTGGTTATCACAGAAGATACCAGTAGCATCCAATAGGAGATCAAATAACTCAGACAGTAGCTTCCGTAGCCATACTACCTCACAACTAGCTAAACAGGCTGCAACATACTCTGCCTCAGCTGTACTCAGTGCTACACAAGACTGCTTCCTGCTAAACCAAGAGATCACACCTGATCCCATACTGAAGCAGCACCTAGAAGTGCTCTTCCTATCTGCAGCACTACCTGCCCAATATGAATCAACATAACCCTACAGGTTAAACTTTTGATTCGCCTCATACTTGAGCCCATAATCAACTGTACCCTTCAGGTACCTCAGAACATGCTTTACAGCAACCAGATGAACACTCCTTAGATTTTCAGGAACTGACTCAATGTGTTCACCGCAAAGCAAATATCTGGTCTCATGTTCGTCAGGTACATCAAGGACCCAATCATCTGATGATACATAGAGACATCAACCGACTCAGATGAAGCATCACATAGAAGCTTCAGATTCGATGCCATAGCCTCGTAGTCCATCATCCCGAACCTCTTCAGGATCTCTACTGCATACTTCCCTTGTCCAAGGAAGATTCCATCTGCACTCTGCCATACCTCCATACCTAGAAAGTGTTGCATCATACCCAAGTTCTGCACATATATGACTCCCTGTCATGTGTCTAAAAACCAAGTGGCTGCTCCACATACACTTCTTCTTCAACTACACCATTCAAGAAAGCTGTCTTAAAATCCATCTGGTGTATCTTCTATTTCATCACTTTTATATTTCTCTATGCTGCCATCTACAGCATGCTTGATCTTGATAGATCCATATGGAAGTCATAACAAACTTCCCTTCAGGTCTTGGGACTACATCCCAAACATCATTCTTCATGATCGACGGATCATGGCATTCTTCCCATATCCTGGGAACTTCAATATCTTCAATAGATAATTTTGTTGCTGAACAAATGTTGTAGTTCTTCTTTTGTAGGTGATGGCATACAATCTTTCCTACACAACAAGTTAAATTGCATGATTAGAAAACATCTCATAGTTTTCAGAACAAATTCTTACACATAAAGAAATATGTCATACAGTCATGCAATTATCTTAGCCAATGCTTCAATACAACATTTATCCATATCCCGTAACTTTCTAGATGCCTTCCAATCTCTACCAGAACATTGTTAAGAGTGTGCACAACTCCCAACATGTCAGCAAAGAGGTTTCATTCTAGATAAGTAGCAATGGAATGTTGTACAGTTCCATAGGCCACTTACCCATGCATATTAGTAGTATACTGTTCATCAATGCAACTATTCTAATATGCATAATACACAACCTAATTCTAGGAACATCAGTATATACATTATTGAACAGTATTATTTAAACAATAAAATATGCAAGTAATGACAATTCAAATACTTATCTTTGTTTGTTTGTTGGGTTGACTACCTCTCAGTCTTTGCTTCTTTTCTGCAACTCCATTCTTATGTGGATTGTGAGAAGTGGTCAACTCCCTCTGAATATCTGCATCCTTGCAGAAACTACTGAAGTGTGCTCCTTTGCTTTCTTGCAGGAACAACTAGAGTGTGCTCCCTCTTGATCTTTGCTTCCTGGATTACCTGTCCTTGAACTTACATCCATCCTTAATCACTATGCATGCTTATTAGTATCATCATTGTGTTATCCTTGAGGTCTCATACATAATCACACATTTATTAGTATAATCTTAATATTATCAAAACACAATAATCTTAAACATGTATATTCATGATCATTCACAGATAATAAACATTAGTATTCAAGGTTTCAGGGAAGTCTTCTTTTACTCATACATAGTCTTATTTGATCGTAGGACTCTTCTGGTTAGTTGAATCATCAATCAATATGAGAGATATAATATGCATAAAACCCGTGATTATTCAAACCTATACCTTCATGATTCTTCTGGTTAGTCATATCATCAATTATGGTAAGAAACATAATATGCATACAACCATGATTATTCAAACCTATGACTTCATGAATAATCATTATCAACAACACAACAGTATAAGATCCTAACACAAGGTAGGATTCTAGCTTGATATAGGAAAAACATACCTGGATTAGCATGCTAGCTAGTTATGTCTAACATACCCGCATAATGTCTTCTAGTTCTCTTCAGTGACTTGTGCTAGTAACCTGCATGTCTCATAAGTTAACCATTGTAGAACCAAGTTATACATACCTCGAAAGTAGATCTTCTATGTGATCCATGACAATGGATGAATCTTTGTCTTCATGTCACCATGAGCATATGTTATTGAAGTAGAACATGATTTGACTTTCTTGGTGTACCTTTTGTGTTAGCAAACAACATAAACCTCATACAACATCACAATGCATTAGTACAATCATAAGTGTCAAAACCTTAATCAATGAATATCTTCTATTAAGGTGATACGACAAGTCCAGTAATTAATCAATATTGTACTGTAATGATATGAATACAAACATATGATAAACTTAACCATAAAACATACTTGTAAGCCATACCTGTCAAGATTGCTTGTAATCTTCTTATGGAAGGCCTTAGCCTCATCCCCCTCTGAGACAGGAACTTCTTCACTTATGCAGGTGACAAATCCATCTTCTTCTAGGATCAACCCAATCCACTTGATTTGCAAGAACTGGACCTGGAGCTAGATTAGGGTTTGTCAAAGAAACCCCAAAAATTCAAACTTTGAATTTTAAACTTCTGAAAGGATAGAAATATGCGCCTTGATGAGCTGATCAAGTTGGTATATTCAGAATTTGAAAACTGCAAAGTTTCACCCCTCAAAATTGCCTTTTAGATTTCAGGATTCACTGGGAGGACCCTGAATTAGGGTTTGAGTTTCCCGGAGCTTCACCCAACCAAAAGATTTGATTCAAAACTCTAAGCTTTGATTTTTCTGAGGAGCTTCCAGCCGTGGTCACAGATTTCCAAAATTCCAATTTTTGCAAAAGCCCTAATTTTCCATCTTTCCAATCAAAGTCCCGAATTGGGGTTTGATCAAGCCCGGCCTTCTGCCCAACCAAAAAATCTGATCTTGGTCTCTAAATTTCGATTTTGATGAGTAGCATCTAGTCGTGGTCTCCGATTACAAAAATTCCAACTTTCTCCGAAGCCCTAAATTCTGGAAGCCATGAATGAAGGTACTCAAAAATAATTCTGTTTTGACAGACATATGTACTTGATTGTTTCTGGTGTAACTCTGAACCTTTTGATCCACAAGGTCTGAAAACGTTCTCTGAGATAGCCTGACCTGTTATCTTTCCATCCCGACAGGTCTGACCTCAATTGGATTCTCTGAGAAAGAGTTATTCCAAGTGTCGCAATGTGACCTGTTTATGGGATAATACAGGAGAGCGAACTTGTACGGAGTGCCACATGTCACTGTTTCACCTTCAGCCTCTGAAAAATTTTCCTGAGATAGCTCGCCCTGTTATCTTTCCATCCTGACAGGTCTGACCTCAATTGGACTCTCTGAGAGATTGTTATGCCAAGTGTCGCAACGTGAACTTTTTATGGGATAATACAGGAGAGCGCACTTGTACGGCGTGCCACGTGTCACTGGTTCAACTTCGGCCTCTAAAAAAATTTTATGCGCTAGTACAGTCTGTGTACTACCTGTCATGTTTTACGAAATTTAATTTGGAGCTTCCTAGTCCAAGTTATGACCTTTTCCCAAGGTCACCTGGTTTTGACTCAGATCTGGAAGAGGCAGAAACCCTATATTGTACAAATCATAAATCCCAAAGTACAAAGAATTAGAGGTTTTCCTTTGGACACAAGGTACATGGGGATCTTATCTTCGACCTGTAAATGTTTCAGATCTGAAAACGTCGCCAAACCGTATTTATAGCGAAAGTGGTACGATGACTAGTTTTTGTTATATCAAGCCCTAGCATCGTAAGTGCAACAAGTGTCATACATGCCATATCATGCCTTCTTTCAGGCTAGCTCTGATACCATGTTAATTTTCAGAATTTACTTCAATATGATCTAGGATCTTAACTGAGAGAACAACATGTACAGCAAATATACAGCATATCAATCATGGACACAATAATGCAAGCACACAAGAAACACATAGTTTACTTGGGGAAAACCATAAAGGTGAAAAACCCCAATAACTTCCTTAGAGATAGATAGAGCAATGATACAACCAGAATACAAGAGATAGTCTTCTCCTAGAATCAGAGCCTCCTCCTCCACAAGTGCGCCACTCTCCCAAGTGTGAGTGAGAGAATAGAATGTGTAAAATGAGAGAGACACACTCTCTATTTATACACTAACTTGACTTGACCTTTACTCAACTAGGTCGGCCTCAACTTAACCATTTAACATAATGCTGACTGGGCCGACCCCCACTAGGGTGGTCTAATAACCCTTTGACCCACATGGCCGACCCCCAATAGGGTGGTCTAATAACCTTTTGACCCACATGACTTATACAGGGCCGACCCCAACAAGGTGGTCTAATAACCCATCAATTATAAGTTACGACACTTACAATATAAATGACAACACTTCCGTATAGAGGAATAATAACATCTCTATAGGAATACAACCACTTCCGTATAGAGGAATAATAACATCTCTATAGGAATACAATATACATATATGTGAAATACATTCCGAAGTTACATATACATCAACACGACCCTTCCCTATGTAACTTATGTCGGATATGCAACGGAAATTCCGACATTTTCTTGGTCGGATATCCGACCCTTCCCTATGTAAATGGTGTCGTATATGCGACGGAAATTCTGATGTCTTATTGGTCGGAAATCCGACCCTTACCTATGTAAATGATGTCGGATATGTGATGGAAATTTGGTCGGTTATGCGAGGTTTATATTAAAATAATTTGTCGGTTAATCGACATTTGAATGTCAGATATCCGACGAGAGCTCAGATATTCGTCGAAGTTGAACTGACGTTTAAAAAAAGAAAGGTTTGTCGAATTGTCGACAGAGTGATGTATAAAATCAGACATATATGTCGTCATATTTTGGGTTCATATTTTCATGTGATTTCTCTCATAATTTTCTTTGATTTCGCTTCCCTTGTCCAGGTGTTATCTTACTTATATATCTTGATATCATGTTCCTGTCACAGTACATCATCATTCTTCGCGCAGGTCTTTATGCAATCATCCTTTCGTGTTACTATGCAATTCCAAAATAAATATTTTACTGATTTAGCATTCTCCCTTTCATTGATTCCATTTCTGCGCGTCATTGTTTCATCTGTCACATTTACTGCGTTGTCACCATGCCTTGTCGCATTTACTAGCGTCACATTGCTTGCGACAACCACCAAATATTTGACACGTTTTTCACTTATCCACCAGCTCAATATTAAAGTGGATATGACACTCAGTTCGTGTGAAACAATGACATGTCGCGTCCGTACTTAATCCTTTTGGGCAACATCATTCATCGCATGGAGCAATGAATTGGATTTCCTCTTTTTGTACTAATTCCCGAGATCATTAATTCCAGCATTAAGTTTTAGTAACTCTGTTAGTTTTTCATCATTTAATTCAATAGATCTAGGATCTTAACTGAAATAACAACATGTACAGCATATCAAGCATAAGAGACAAGAGACAAGACACACAAAACATTTCACCGGGGAAAACCAAGAAGGTGCAAAAACCCCGCAACTTCCTCAGATATAGAATAAGCATCAATACAAGGATCACCATGATCAAACCCAAGAGATATATATCTTCAGCAGCATGCTCCTCCTCCACTTGTGCAAACTCTTCCTCTCTCTCACTAATGTGAAGTGAGTGAATAATAGAATGTGTAAAATGAGAGAGATGCACTCTCTATTTATACACTAACTTTTACTTAACCTTTACTGAACTAGGTCGACCTCAACTTGACCACTTAACATAATGCTGACTAGGCCGACCCCTACTAGGGTGGGCTAATAACCCTTTGACCCACATGAGTCATACAGGTCCGACCCCATCAATATGGTCTAATAACCCATCAAGTATAAGTTACGACACTTACAATATAACTTGCAACACTTGCAAGTACAACTAACAACACTTCCAATTGGAGGAATAATACATCTCCGTTGGGGATACAATAAAGTACAAATGTAATACATACAATATACAAGTGAATATCTTCTGAAGTTACAAATACATCAACACTCCCTCTTAACTAGGAAGGTATTCTCTTGACACAAGTCATAAATACATATATGCACAAGTCTTCAATTCTGGAGCTGGATCATCATCACTGGATCACGGAGCATCATCATCATCACTGCTGATGTACCTGACATCTCGATCACTCGGCTATCTCTGAATTCTTCTCGTCATAGGAAGTTCTATAGAGCCATACCTTTTTCATGCTAGATGTAGGCCCACCTCCTCCAGGTCTTCATCAACACTGGCCATACTGTGGAATCCTCAGGACTTATTACGTGCATCAACAAAACCTAGAAAGAGCATCCAAGGACTGATTACAAGCTCACTGCTCAACCTATAGGATCTCCCAGGGAGCTATTACATGTGACCAAGCAAAACCTAGCAAGAGCATCCCAGGACTGATTACGTGCCCAGCACAACCTGCAAATCTCCCAGGGAGAAATTATATGCAACCAAGCAAAACCTAGCAAGAGCATCCCAGGACTGATTACGTGCCCAACACAACCTACAAGATCTCCCAGGGAGAAATTATATGCTACCAAGCAAAACCTAGCAAGAGCATCCCAGGACTGATTACGTTCCCAGCACAACCTGAAAGATCTCCCCCGGAGAAATTATATGCTACGGACAAAACCTAGCAAGAGCATTTGCTAGATCTCCCAAGGAGCTATTATATGCCATCGACAAAATCCAGAAAGAGCATCTACAAACCTCCCAGGGTGCTATTATATGTCCCTCCAAGCAAAACCTCAAAAGAGCATTTGCCAGATCTCCTAGGGAGCTATTATATGCCATCGACAAAACCTAGCAAGAGTATCTGCAAACCTCCCAGGGCGCTATTATATGCTTATCTGCACAACCTGTCCACAGCCACAGAGTATCATCCTGATACTCACCATACATCATCCTGATGTACATCATCACATCATCATCCTGATCATCATCATAGCATCGTCCTGATGCATATCATCCAGAGTATCGTCCTGATACTCATCATAGCATCATCCTGATGCATATCATCCAGAGTATCATCCTGATACTCATCACGCATGATCATCCTAATCATCGTCACTGCATTTTCCTGATGCATGTTATCATACATGATCCAACTGATCATACAAGGCATCCAACTGATGCATATCCAAGGCAGTAACTGGAGCATCGTCCTGATGCTCATCACACAGCGCTTACATCCACATCCATGGGAAGGATCCTCCTCTCACCATGCTTGGAATGGCTCTCCTGCAAATGTGTCCTATCACTTCTTCCTCAAAGTATCCTCAATCTGAAGAACACCAAGCCTCTCTCTAAAGTAATCAAACTTCACTCTAGCTAGTGGTTTTGTCAACACATCAGCAACCTGCTCATCCATCACAACATACAGGAGCTTCACTACTCCTCTCTGCACCATATCCCTGATATAGTGATATTTGATCTCGATGTGCTTCAACGTGTCATGAAACACTGGGTTCTCAAACAACTTCAGATAACTCTAGTTGTCACATAAGATACATGTATCATCCAACGGAAGATCAAATAACTCAGACAGTAACTTCCTAAGCCATACTACCACATAACTGGCTGAACAAGCTATGACATAATTTGCTTCGGATGTACTCAGTGCTACACAGGACTGCTTCCTGCTAAACCAAGAGATCACACCTGATCCCATATTGAAGTAGCACCCCGAAGTGATCTTCCTATCTGCAGCACTGTTGGCTTGGTTTTGCAACCAAGCTTAGTGCTATGGGCACCTGCTAACTAGTAGCAGCAGTCTCAATATTAAGCAAAAACAATAAACTAAAACTAAACTAGCATGTGCATTTTTTAATTAAAAAACAAGAACAAGAAATATAGAAAATAAATTTGTATTGAAAATGGGGGCAAGCAAGTGCTTGCAATAAGAATACCTTCGATTGATGAAGATAGTTGAGAAGCTCCAAGGGTGAGTAGCTCCAAACTCCAATGGGTCCTTTCTCCAAGGTTGCTACAATGGCCAAAAACTCAAGGGAGATTTTGGCAGCATGAGGATAGGAAGATGGATGGATGTGAAATGAGGAGCCCCTACCACCTTTTTATAGGTTTTGGTGGTGGGGAATACCATTATGGTTTTGTGGAAACCAATGGTATTGACCAACATGGTTTAGGTACTTTTCCCTCCTTTTTCCTTTTTTGAATAAAATTAATATTTTTATTCCCTTTTTAATATTTTGGGGAATTTTGGACCCTTTTTGAGGGTTTTTTATGTTTTTTTAGGAAAAATAATCTTTTTGAGTGGGAAAAGGGGTGTATTAAGGTCTTTTGGTGACCTTTTGTTGGCTTTAGAGGCTCAGATGGTGGAAAAAGTGGACAAATGGGTCATGTGAATAAGGGAATGAGCTAGTGAGCACTTTTTGGGTGTTAACAGATTGCCCCCTGATGTGTGAGGGCAGGAGCTCATCGTATGGCCAATAGACATCATAGTTCTTTTGTCATTTTTCTGGGGTTTGGGGAGGAGAAGAGACCGATTGGAGACTGGATCCGCGGCCCTTGGAAGCTGCAAAAAACAATATTACATGGCCTCAATATGAATGAGGAATAATCTCTGATAATGGACGAGGCGGGCATACCCATGCTCGTATTAAGATATATATAAACAATTAATCCCAAGAAGGGGGACCTGAAGAAATAATATACTGGTACATCATAATGGTCTAGAGGGGACATTATTTTGGGATATACTCATGATCATATCATGACTGATCTCAATAACTGATACACTGGAATAACTGATGAACTGCTGAAACTGAAGGTGTCCAACATTTGTAGGGACTCAATGACTGTGAGCCATCTCTGGGAAGTATATGTAGCTGTATACTCAAGGGAGTATAAAACTGGGGTACATCTGAATACTGTCGCCATGCGCAGCCCGGATATCTATAGGAAAAGTATAACTGGTTGTATCCATAGGTAGACTCTCAAATGTGGAGGAGTCAGATAGTATCCGGGGTCTTCGACTAATAACTGAAAGGACCAATATCCTGTGCGAGTCTCAACGATGCGATCAAGGTGTTGAAGTCGAGCATGTGAGAAACAACCATTTGGAGAGGCACTGAGGACTCTTCTCGAAATGATTCGTAGGCACTCATCATAAATGGTTATGAGTCCAAGACACAGGGACCTCTAGGTCTATCCTCTGGAATAAATTTGGTTGTCGTCGACAGAGGGAGACCAACAACTAACAAGGCAATGATGTTTCCTTGATAGGAGCGCGAGGTGTAGAAATGAAGTGTGGTAGTACTGATGGTAGGACTGACATACTTGTGGGGATGGGAAGTAACTAGGGTCATATAGGGGGTAGAATCAAACTTCCTTTGTTCAGAGCATGATGACATGGTTGACCTGGCAGCATAGGGAACTGACTTGTAGGTGTGGGTATCATTGCTGTTAGGGACTGAAGGGTATGTATTGACTCTGGGGGGGGGTCAAGCTGATGCGTGCTGTCGAGGGATTCTCAGGGTGACATACTGCAGAATACTCTGAACAAAGGCGACCAAAATGGGGAAGCTTCCATATGAGTAGATGTGATCTGTCGTGGCACCGAGAAGCACCATTGGGTCCTTCTTCGTAGTTTTAATGAGCTCCAAGAAGGTATAAAAGTGTGCTCTGAAATGGTACTGTCCTGTGGATTTTGTGAGCCCGGGACTGTTCGTGCTCATTGGTGCTTTCATTTTTAAGGAGTCTGAAAATGATAAGAAGACTCTGCAGTGGTTATGACTACTGTCATGTTGGTTTTACGAGCCCAGGATGGTGATTGCTCGTTGTCTCTTTCATTTTTAGACAGTCTGAAAGCGGTAAGTGGACTCCATTGGTGTTCTTTTTCATAAGTTAGTCTCCAAGGCCCGAAAAAGCATAAAATGATGCAAATGGAGAACTCTTCTAGCCGATGTGACTAGAGTATTCCTTTTTCGTAATTAGTCTACAAGGTCCGGAAAAGGGGTAAACTTATACCAAGTAGACACCCTTTCAGATACGTTTAGCGAGCATGAAAGGAAGCAAGGTTGCTCGGCAATCTTTTCATTGTTTTAGGAGTCAGAAAAGAGCTTAACAGAAACTCCCTAAGTGCCTTTTTCGTAAAAGGGATTGCTCGGCCCGAAAAAGGGGTAAAATTATACCGAACAAAAAGGGATAAATGATAGCGAGAAAAGGTCTCAAGCATAATCGTGAGTGCGAAAAACTGAATCCGGTGACATAAAGATTGTCAAAAAGGGGCAACGGCCGATGTGGCACGCAAACCGAGGCGACGAGGGGTCATGGGAAAAAATGCCCGAAAAATATGGAGGTGAGAGCGAGAAATGATCTCAAGCATCATCACAAGCGCGGAAAACTGAATCCGACGATATAAGGCTTGTCGACAACGGACGACGGCCGATGTGGCACGCAAATCGAGGCGACGAGGGGGCATGGGAAAAATGCCCGAAACATCTGGGCGTGAGAGCGAGAAATGATCTCAAGCATCATCACGAACGTGGAAAACTGAATCCAGCGATATAAGACTCATAAAAAAATGGACAACGGCCGATGTGGCACGCAAATCGAGGCGACGAGGGGGCATGGGAAAAATGCCCAAAAAATATGGGCGTGAGAGCGAGAAATGATCTCAAGCATCATCACGAACGCGGAAAACTGAATCCGGCAATATAAGACTCATCAAAAAATGGACAACGGCCGATGTGGCACGCAAACCGAGGCGACGAGGGGGCATGGGAAAAATGCCCAAAAAATCTGGGCGTGAGAGCGAGAAATGATCTCAAGCATCATCACGAGCGCGGAAATATGAATCCTGCGGTGCAAATTGTGCGAAAAATGGAGGTCATAAGGACTCTGGAATGGTCAAAGGAAATAACTAGGTTAAAAAATGGCTACCAATAAAGGTGAGCCCACCAAGCCAAGGATGTAGTGGTGGGAAGAAATGATGACCCACGGGGGGAGAATACTAGGTGTATCAAATCAAATCGAATATACAAGTGGTATGTGACCTCAAAAAATGGTTGAGATCACGCATGCGAAAAAGTCAGCAGGGTTAATGACCTGCCCCCATGCTATGTGCATGGGGTTTGTGATTGTGGATCACATATGTGTTGGTTTGAACGATGGGCTCATTGAGGTGTTGAGATAGAGATGATGGGGAAGGTTCAAAATGATTGATCATGCCCCCTATCCCGGGGTCGAGGTAATCTATTATGCCCCCTAACTCAGAGGTGTCAATGTGGTGAAGATGTTGTCTCAGAGAGAGATCAATAGGGCATTGAGCAACTGCTGGCGGGGTGTTATACCATGAGGTTGTGGGTCGTGGTGGCATACTGAAGTGATGATATGATGATGGGGGATTCCCTTTGTGGGGTGGATGCCCCCAGTATCTCCGACGAGAATCACGATGATGATGAGTAGGCAAGGTTTTGGGCCTGCCCCCATGTTGTGGACATGTGGTTTCCTGGTCGATTTGAAAGGGTTGAACCTGTGTGTCAAAGGGATCAATGGAAGGGGCCGACCGGACAGAGGGGTATCCAGTGGAAATCGTGTAAATGGTGTTAATTTCTTCTGAGGAGGAAGATGGTGGGGGATGAATTTCCTCAATGAGAAGAGGGGATATCTCTAGGTCGACATTATTCAACTCGTACAGTGCTGCTCTGTAATCTGGGAGATCAGGGCAGTGATGTGAATAATGGTCGTAGATTCCGCATATTGCACAAGGATGGTTTGTGCGTAATGATTTATCACGAGGTTTGGGGTTTGGGTCGAGTTTGACAACCGGGATGTTGGGGTCGTCGTCAAGCATTTGCATGTGTTCCTGTAATGCAGGTAATTGTGGACATTGATGAGTTGGATGGCCTAACTCATCACACAATGAGCATTTAGGAGGAGCACGAAACAGGGGGGGAGGTTTAACTTCTTTGGGAGGAGGTACGGCAGTGTATGGTTGTGGGCCTCTTCCCCCAGTGGGCTTGATAAGAGGAGGGGGATTCGTAGAAGATGAAGGGGTAGTGACACCGGGAGGTGGTTGATTAGTAGTGACAATGGGTTGTACCGGTTGCAGGACGACATTTGGTGTCGGCGGGGGAACAGGAGGCGAAATATACCACACGGGTAATCCCAAGGTTAACCCGGGGAGACTAAGGGTAGCCATAACCGGAGCGCTTACTACGCCCGAAGGAGGGAATAGAAAGGGGATTGTGTGGATGGGTGTAACACCAATGTGACTAGGGACCAATGGTGGTTTAGGTAACAAGGACGGTTGATTGTTGGGTGTTTGTGTATTGTGGGACAGGGTACATAGGTCAGATACTTTGGGCGCGGGTGACGGGGTTGGAATGGATTGGAATGTTGAGTTCATCGGCGCGTCTGAGTAAAATCCGGGTCCCACAGAGGAAACAAACGAGGTAGTTGCACCACAAATAGGTTGTTCAACCATGGGGAGAAGATTTTTAGGTGCAGTGGGGGTGGATTGGTTTCGACGCGTTTGGAGATTCATGTCGGATGATGACATCATAAGGAGATGATGACTACATGAATCCATCGGTTGGTTTGTGTGTGCAGCATATGTGATTTGTTGTTGTGGTGTTGTGGTTCCTTGAGGAGGATCCAACGGACGAGTGTTCGCCATTCCTTGTGTGGGCAAAGGATTCTGCAGAACCATGGGTTGTGGTTGAGGAGGTGGCGCTGGTTGTGCCGCGTGCCCTTGTCGTTGGGAGTCATCAGACCACAATTGGCGTGCTCGCCCCAAATGGGGGCAAGTGTGTGTATAGTGGCCGTATATCCCGCATATGGAACATGGGTGGTTTGTTCGTAAATTGGGTTTCTTACCCTGTTTCGGTGGTCGATCAGGGTTTTGGTTGGCGGGGGTAGCGTTGTTGTTGTTTGGAGGATAAGTCTGAGCGATCGGAGGTTGTGGTGTAGCAAGGACTACCTGTGGTGGGAAATAAGCCGTTGGGGCTTGTGAGTGAACAGGAGCATGTATGGCCTGCTGATGGTAATAGATTGGTTGTGGCGGGAACTGAATCGGGTTCTGGGTGGCAGGTTGGTTATAGTATGCGGGAGGTGCATATGCCAATGGCGCTTTCCCATAGCAATGTTGTGGACAAGAGGGTCCATGAGTGTGATGAGTCTGATTCGTTGGAGCGTAGGAAGTTGTCGCTCAGGAATTAGATGTATCCCTAGAGAGGTCAGGGGCATTTATGGTGCTCACCATGCTAAAAGGTTTAATTTGCGGTGTGACTTGGCCAATAATACCATCAGCGGCATGTGATGCCCCCGGCGCGTCACCGCGTGAAGAATCGCCTCGTGGGGCGTCTGGTATGATGGTGTAGAGATAGCCTGATTGGGCGTAAATTAGGTCGAATTCCTAAGTTTTTAGGATAGCTTCTTCCTCGGACTGGGGTCGTTCGGATGCCACATCCTTCGCAATGAGAGGGAGGAGGGATTTTAGAAACCAATCTAAGAAGATACGATCATCTAAGTTGATTTTGCAGAGGCTTCAGCGTCGACGCCACTCATGAATGTGGTTAGTGATGTGGGTGGCCGTGTTCTGTCTGCAAGACAGTAGGATCTCAACTCCCGCATCATAGCGGACAGGTAACTGAAAGAACTGCAGGAAGGTCGAGGCAAGGGAGGTAAAGGTGGCATGGGTCCCATGGGGCTGCTCGATATACCACTTAGCTGCAAAGCCAGTGAAGGTGCGCTGTAACAGACGGAGGCGGACTGAGTCGTCCACTATGGAGTTGGAGGAACACCATAGATGGAAGGACATGATATGGTTCTGGGGGTCCTCACCTGCCTTGCCCTCAAACTTAGGGATGTCAGAGGGGAGTTTGGTGGGCATGTGAGGCCACGCAAGATCGTGTCTGATAGGATCATTGGTGAGCCTGGCTAAGTCTGGTAAGTTCAGACTCGCCATGTACGGTAAGCTATCAAATGTAGTGACTGGGACTGGGACATAACTAGTCATGGTGGTATGATGTGGGGGTCCAGTAGCGCCTAAAGTTAGGCTAGGTATTGAAGGTATATGTCCTCCAATAGCTGTGGTCTGGTAAGGGCCAGCGTTTCCTAGTGCAACATGGGTTACACCAGGGTTAGGAATAGCAGTAGGGATTCCTGGAATCTGGTTTGTGGAACTGAGAGGGTGTGTGACCCCTATGTTCGGCATACCCATAACAGGTGGTGGCCCTGTGTTGGGGATTCCTATAACAGGAGGTGGCCCTGTGTTGGGCATTCCTAAATGTGGAGTGTTTGCCATATTAGGCATACCTAGGGGGGTGGTGGTTTCCATGGATGGCACCGCAGTAGAAGGGTTGATGGACGTCTCTCCTATGGTGCTGGTAAAAAGTGGGTCAAATGGTGTTCCAGCCATAAGGTTGGTTGGGAATAACGCAGTGGGGTTTTCGGATTCTGCCTCAGAATCAGATGTGAAGTGAGGCGTGTCAGAATCGGATGACTGTATGGTTGACCGACGATGTGTCGAGTCAAGGGATAAGGCTCTACGTCGGTGACGTGGAGAGCCAAGTAGACTGAACTCTGGGAGTTCACCCTGAAGACGACGAGAGCGTCTAAAATTCTCAATGGTGAGAAATAATTTTTTGTGTAAAAATCTATTTTGTGTAAGATGGTAATGTATAAAAAACTCAAAACCCTAATGCAACCAAGGGTGCAAAAAGGGAAGTGAAAATGAAGGCTCTCAGGCCAAAAAATCAACCTCAAAAAAGGCACTTATTATAGCAGCTGTGCTATAATAAGTGGAGGGATGCAAAAAATGGTCAGAGTACCAACATGCAAACAGCTTCTAGAAAAAAGAGGTGTAACTAGACCAAAGGTGGATTGTATCGTGCAAACACCTAACTAAAAGTATTGTGAATCAACAAATGATATTCTCTGCAAGGTGATGAAATCCAAGTCAGACAATATTGAGTGTTGAATCAATGGCTAGATATCCCCCTACCGGGAGGGACACCGGGTAATCAATCCTAAAGAATGGCAACTAGGATACTCCGTTCATGACACATCGAGAAAAGGTAAATCTGCCGTTTGGTCCTTTTACCGCAATACCCCCATACAGGGATATCCCGAGAACTACGAATGGTAGCCCTTCGGTTACTGAATGGATTTCGGTATTCCACTCAGGCTTCCGGAACCATCCTCGCGACTTCAACCCTCCTAGGGGAGAGGCCTTCCCATAAACCGGTTGTGACCGTGCCAAAAAATACTAGGAGATTTTGGTTCCCTAATGGACAACTTCTATGTCTCAAATGTAATAACTGAGGGGTGTTATTGGAACACCTATCCCCTCAATACTACCTAGCTACAAAGTTCTTTTAAGTGTTCCCCAAGTGGGGTTAAAAGTGGGTAGAAGTTAGGGTAAATTTTAAGGCTCAGTTTTAAATTATGTGTTTGAGTGGGTGCACGTGTGGTATTTTAAACTGAAATTGAAAAAAGTAAATGCTTTGCAGAAAATATTCAAAAAACAAAGGATCTTTTGAAATAAAAAAGCAAATATTATGACTTTTTCAATAAATGGAATTTAAATGCTTTGCAAAAACTATTCAAAAAACAAAGGATCTTTTGAAATAGGAAAGCAAATAATATGACTTCTTTGAGAAATAAATGGATTTCTTTTTCAAAAATTGCTATGGGCAAAATATTAAAGAAGGAAACAGCAAAATTTTAATCTAGATAAAATGCAAATAAATCCTTCTTTCAATTTCTGAAAATTTTTAAAAAGACTTTTTCAAAATGCATTCTAAATAGTAAAATTTTCCTATGGCTGTAAACAATGCTGGAATCTTAGTACTGTAAAATGTGCTATGTGGGCAGAAAAAACAGTAAAAAATTAATTTTTTAAACGGATCGGCCGAATGAAAAAATTGGCATCGCGGGTTTTGACAGAACAGCCGCGATGGACCGCGCGGGTTTCTGTCGCACAGTCGCGATGGGAAGCGTTGGTTTCGGCCGCGAAGCCGTGATGGACCGCGCAGGATTTCGTCACACAGTCGCGATGTGCAGCGCGGAAAATGTCCGCAAAGCCGCGATGTGCAGCGCGCTAAATGTCCGCGAAGCCGCAGTGAACCGCGCGGAAAAGGGGGCGCGCAGTCGCGATGAGCCGCGCGACTGTTGGGAAAAAAGCCGTGAGGCGAAAGCCGTACGCGGATGCCAAAAAACGAACCCGAAAATTGAGAATTTCGGGCTGTTAATGGCAAAAAAATGGGCCAAGATCTAGAACAGCAATGGATCTGTTGTCTAGGGTGGCAGATCTATGAATTAAACTACCTAATACTATCAAAAAGTAAGATCTAAAGCAAAAGTGAGATCTAAAGATTCGAAAAGCAGCGGAGTCGCCAAAAACTGTTGGCTTGGTTTTGCAACCAAGCTTAGTGCTATGGGCACCTGCTAACTAGTAGCAACAGTCTCAATATTAAGCAAAAACAATAAACTAAAACTAAACTAGCATGTGCATTTTTTAATTAAAAAACAAGAACAAGAAATATAGAAAATAAATTTGTATTGAAAATGGGGGCAAGCAAGTGCTTGCAATAAGAATACCTTCGATTGATGAAGATAGTTGAGAAGCTCCAAGGGTGAGTAGCTCCAAACTCCAATGGGTCATTTCTCCAAGGTTGCTACAATGGCCAAAAACTCAAGGGAGATTTTGGCAGCATGAGGATAGGAAGATGGATGGATGTGAAATGAGGAGCCCCTACCACCTTTTTATAGGTTTTGGTGGTGGGGAATACCATTATGGTTTTGTGGAAACCAATGGTATTGACCAACATGGTTTAGGTACTTTTCCTTCCTTTTTCCTTTTTTGAATAAAATTAATATTTTTATTCCCTTTTTAATATTTTGGGGAATTTTGGACCCTTTTTGAGGGTTTTTTATGCTTTTTTAGGAAAAATAATCTTTTTGAGTGGGAAAAGGGGTGTATTAAGGTCTTTTGGTGACCTTTTGTTGGCTTTAGAGGCTCAGATGGTGGAAAAAGTGGACAAATGGGTCATGTGAATAAGGGAATGAGCTAGTGAGCACTTTTTGGGTGTTAACAAGCACTGCCTGCCCAATCTGAATCAACATAACCCTCCAGGTTAAACTTTTGATTCGCATCATACTTGAGCCTATAATCAACCGTACCCTTCAGGTACCTCAGAATATGCTTTATAGCAACCAAGTGAACACCTCTAGGATCTGTCAGGAACTGGCTCAATGTGTTCACCGCAAAGCAAATATCTATTCTCGTGTTCGTCAGGTACATCAAGGACCCAATCATCTGACGATACACTGTGACATCAATCCGATAGATGAAGCACCACACAGAAGCTTCAGGTTTGATTCCATAGGTGTGGCCATGGCCTTTCAGTCCATCATCCCGAACCGCTTCAGGATCTCTACTGCATACTTCCCTTGTCCAAGGAAGATCACATATGCACTCTACCATACCTCCATGCCTAGAAAGTAGTGCATCATTCCCAAGTCCTTCATCTCGAACGCGGCAGCAAGCTTCTTCTTCGAGTCGGCAATCAATCTATCCTCACCTGTAACAAACAGGTCATCCACATACAAAAGTAGTATCACTGGATTGTCTTCCTCAACCTTGTAGTAAAGGTTGGAATCCGCTTTACTCTTGGTAAAGCCCAAACTGGATAGGAAACTATCTATCCTACCATACCAAGTCCTAGGAGCTTCCTTCAAGCCATACAAGGATTTCTTCAACCTGCACACATATGACTCCCTGTCATGTGTCTCAAAACCAAGTGACTGCTCCACATATACTTCCTCTTTGACTACACCATTCAAGAAAGTTGTCTTGGAATCCATCTGGTGTATATTCCACTTCATCACTGCGGCCAGAGCAAGTACTATTCTATGTAAGTGTATCTATCTACAAGAGAAAAAGTCTCTTCATAATCTATCCCCTCTTTGTGGGAGAATCCACGAGCCACAAACCTCGCCTTGTATTTATCTATGCTACCATGTGCAGCATGCTTGTTCTTATACATACACTTGGAAGTCACAACAGACTTCCCTTCTGGTCTTGGGACCACATCCCAAACATCATTCTTCATGATAAACAGGTACTCCTCGATCATGGCATTCTTCCATTACTGCATCCCAGATCATGGGAACTTCATATTCTTCAATATATTCAATATATAGTTTTCTTGAACTTCGTTGCTGGAACAAATGTTGTTGTCCTTGTAGGTGATTATACACGATCTTTCCTACAAGTCAAATTCAATTGCATGATTAGAAACTTCTCATAGTTTTTCAAAAACACATTCTTATGCATAAAAAATATATTTCATATAGTCATGCAATTATCTTAGCCAATGCTTCAATACAACATTTATCCATATCTGTATTTACACGGTAACTTTCTAAATGCCTTCCATCTCTACCAAAACATCTGTTAAGAGTGTGCACAACTCCCAACATGTTAGCAAAGAGGTTTCATTCTAGATAAGTAGCAATGAAATGTTGTACAATGCCATAGGCCACTTACCCATCACATGCATATTAGTAGTACACTGTTCATTAATGCAATTATTCTAATATGCATAATACACAACCTAAGTCAAGGAACATAAGTATATACATGACTGGACAACATCATTTAAGTAATCATATATATAATAAATGACATTTCAAATACTTATCTTTGTTTAGTTGTAGGGTGGACTCCCTCTCAATCTTTGCTTCCTTGCAGGAACTACTGGAGTGTGCTCCCTCTTGATATTTGCTTCCTTGCAGGAACAATTGGAGTGTGCTCCCTCTTGATCTTTGCTTCCTGGATTACCTGTCCTTGAACTTACATCCATCCTGGACCACTATGTATGCTTAAATGTGCACTAGTGTCATCATTGTGTTATCCTCAAGATCTCATACATAACCATACATACATTAGTATAATCTCAATACTATCGAAACATTATGATTCTAAATAAAATTAAATATGTATGGTTATGATCATTTCATACATAGGTAATAAGCGTTAGTATTCAAGGTTTCAGGGAATACTTCTTTTACTCATGCATATTCTTATTTGACCATAGGACTCTTCTGGTTAGTCCTATCATCAATCAAAGTAAGAAACATAATATGCATAAACCCTTGATTACTTAAACTTCTAACTTCAAGAATAATCATTATCATTCATATAAAAGTATAAGATCCTAACACAAGGATTCTAACTTGATATAGGAAAAATATACCTAGATTATCATGTTTGCTAGTTATGTCTAACATACCCATATAATGTCTTTTTGTTCTTCTTCAAGACTTGTACTAGTAACCTGCATAACTCATAAGTTAACCATTGTAGAACCAAATTATACATACCTCGTAAGTAGATCTTCTATGTGATCCATGACTATGGGTGAGTCTTTGTCTTCATGTCACCATGGTCATATGTTCTTGATCTAGCACTTGATTTGTCTTTTTTCATGTACCCTTCATGTTAGTGGACAACATCAACCTCATACAACACCACAGTTCATTAGTGCAATCATAAGTGTCATAACCCTAACCAATGAATGTCTTCTATCATTCACATGCATTCATACTTTTACTAGGGTGATAGGACAAGTCTAACATTAATCAAGATTTTACTAACCTCAATAATATGAAGACAAACATATCATAAACTTAATCATGAACATATTTCAAAACATACCTGTATGAGTCATACCTGTCGAGATTGCTTGTAGTCTTCTTATGTAAGGCCTTAGCCTCATCTCCCTCTGGAACTGGAACTTCTTCACTTATGCAGGTGTCCAATTCATTCTCTTCTAGGATTAACCCAATCCACTTTGCTTTGTTGAAATTGGATCTGGAGATGGATTAGGGTTTGTAAGAGAAACCCTAAAAATTCAAAATTTGAATTTCAAACTTCTAAATGGATGGAAAGATGTGCCTTTCTATGCTAATCAAGTTGGTATACTTCAATTTTGAAATCTCCAAAATTTGACCCCTCAAAATTGTCGTTGAAACTTCCGGATCTTCTAGACAGGATCTCGGACTAGGGTTTGATAAATCCCGGTCTTTTGCACATCCAAAAGGTTCTATCGTGTGTTATAAACTTCAATTTTTCTAAGGAGCTTCCAGCCATAGTCACAGATTTCAAAAATTCCAACTTTTGCAGAAGCCCTAATTTTCCACCTTTCCGATCAAAATCCCGAACTAGGGTTTGATCAAGCCCGACCTTCTACCCAACCAAAAAAATCAATCTTGGTCTCTAAATTTTGATTTTGATGAGGATCATTCAGTCGTGAACTCCGATTCCAAAAATTCCAACTTTCTCCAAAGCCCTAAATTCCCGTAGTAGTGACAAGCCAAGAATGAAGGTGCTCAGAATCCAATTCTGTTTTGACAAAAATATGCACCTGATTGTTTCTGGTGCATCTCTGAAATTATGAATCCACAGGGTCTGAAACTTCGGCCCATGGTAACTTGACCTGTCATCTTTCCAACCCCATAGTTCTGACCTCAATTGGATTATCTGAGAGATAGTTATGCCAAGTGTCGCAACATGACCTGTTTATGGGATAAAACAAGCGAGCGAACTTGTACGGCATTCCACATGTCACTGGTTTGACTTCGGCCTCTAGAAAACATACCTGAGAAACTACAGTCCCTGCTCTACCTGTCACTTTTTACGAAATTTCATTTGGAGCTTCCTAGCCCAAGTTGTGACCTTTTTTCCTAGGTCACCTGTTTATGACTGAGATTTGCAAGAGGCAAAAACCCTAGATTGTACAGGTCATAAAATGGAAAGTATAGCGAATTAGATGTTGTGCTTCGGACACAAGGTACATGGGGATGTTAAATATGACCTGTAGAAGTTTTTATAGTGAAAGTGCCATAATGACTGGTTTTTTGTTATATCAATCCCTAGCTTCCAATTTGTCGCAAGTGCAACAAATCTCATAAGCGCCATACCATGCCTTCTTCAAGCTAGCTCTTATACCATGTTAGTTTTTCATTATTTAATTCAATAGATCTAGGATCTTAACTGAAAGAACAACATGTACAGCATATCAAGCATAAGAGACAAGAGACAAGAGACACAAAACATTTCACCGAGGAAAACCAAGAAGGTGAAAAACCCTGCAACTTCCTCAGAGATAGAATAAGCATCAATACAAGGATCACCATGATCAAACCCAAGAGATAGATATCTTCAGCAGCATGCTCCTCCTCCACTTGTACGAACTCCTCCTCTCTCTCACTAATGTGAAGTGAGTGAATAATAGAATGTGTAAAATGAGAGAGACACACTCTCTATTTATACACTAACTTTCACTTGACCTTTACTGAACTAGGTCATCCTCAACTTAACCACTTAACATAATACTGACTGGGCCAACCCCTACTAGGGTGGTCTAATAACCCTTTGACCCACATGACTCATACAGGGCCAACCCCATCAAGGTGGTCTAATAACTCATCAAGTATAAGTTACAACACTTACAATATAACTTGCGACACTTGCAAGTACAACTAACGACACTTCCAATCGGAGGAATAATACATCTCCATTGGGGATACAATAAGGTACAAATGTAATACATACAATATACCAGTGAATATCTTATGAAGTTAAAAATACATCAACAAACTCTGCCACCTTCTTCAAATCGTGAAAACTTGATTTCACATCTCTTCGACTTAACTCCACGCACGCAAACAACATTCATCTAGTTCTATAAGAGTTCTATGAACAATGCCTGGTTCATCACCTTTTGCACTCTTGCCATTATGTGTTGCATTGATTCCTGATTTTTCACCTTTCTTTCCAATGGCTTACTTCTACCAGAGAATGAATAATTCCCTTGAGAGTGTGCGACTTGTTGTTTAGTCACAGCAGTATGAATTTACACTCCTGAGAGTTGACATGGGATCCTAGCAGAACCTAATGGAGGAAACGGAGTTCCAACACTAGTACGTTCAGTCACGGGTGAATTATGGTCATGTTGCAAAAATGAATCACTTGATCCATTGGGTTGACAATCTAGATTTGCTGTAACAATTCATTCTGGATGAACTTTCATCACTTCGGTTAGATAATTCTGGACATCCATCGTCCGAAGCATTACAAATTCTTCCTTTGCATCCAACCTTTGAATGTATTGTTCTTGTTCTGGTGGACTTGGAGCTTCAACTTGCACACCATCCAGACTCTGAGTTGGACCTTCAATTGTGGCTATAGGTTATTCTACAATTCTCAATTTTTTTGCCTTCAATCATTTTCTTTTATACGCATTTTTGGCCTCAGCATGGAGTCCCTTATGATATTTACTTTGTAGAAGACTCGTGCAATTTTGTAAAAGTACATATTTTGAATATAATGAAAATTACATTTTTGCGCATACTCATGTCTATCTTGTACCTTTTATTCATTCAGATATATGCAAGAATTTTATTTTGTGCCACGACACTTAACTCAGCACTTAATATGTTATTCACATGCAAGACTTATTTATGCAATAATCATAACTTAGTAACAAACTGAATGTGCGCATGTTTCTGAAAATCCTCTTTCTGTGACAATCTAACTTAACACAAATAACCTTTTTCAACTTTGATAATTAATGCAATGGAAAACTTCAAACCATAACCTTCTTTAACATACTCCTTGAATCCCTAAATGCATCATGTTTAATTCAATGATCTCACCTGATCTTCTTGAGATCAGCAAGAGGGGCACCAATTCCTTGCTGATTTAGATGTACCCAGATTGTCTGCTTCTTTTGTACATTTTTTAGGAGATTTCCTTACCCAAGTTTTCATGTGCGCACTTATATCTTGATTATGTGCTTGAATATTTTCACTATGATTCCTTGTAATGTGATTTCCTTTTCACAACGATTCTTAATTAGGGCAGTTTACTACTCTTCGACGGTACATAGCCTTATGTCCAAACCCACCACATGCATAGCATCTCACAGTTTTACAATACTTTGCAATATGACCCATGCGATTGCACCTTGCGCACTTCCTCATGTTGATCCTTCTTTGATTATAATGAGAATATTTGTAATGAATGAAGGAACTGTCATACCTAAAGGACTTTAATTTATTTTGACAATATGAATTTTTGTAGACCTTTCTTGATGTTTTCTCATAACTGAGTCCAGACTTGTCTTCTGGTTTTCTCTGATCATTCAGAATCTTGTTCAAAATAGATGTGCTACCTTTGAATTTATTCAACAGTGTTTCTTCATATTCTTCCTTGTCACTTCCAAACTGTGTGCAAATAGGAATGTTGCTTGCAATATGCAATTGTTTTTTTCCTTTTATCTCAATCAATTTGTCTTCTAAATGAGATATCTCTGTATCATTCTCCTCAATTTGACTTGTCAGCATCCTACTTTTATGCACCAATTCTTCCAAACAATTCTTCAATGCAATTTTCTCTTCTTCAAGTATTTTGATTTTGTCTTGTGCACAAATCAGTTGATTCTCATAGTTGGTCACATTTTCATAGACCTTTGTATCAAGAGACTATTGAGATAGCTTGTCATATTCTTCAAACTTTGATAGCTACTCCTGCAAGAATTTATTCTTCTTTCTTGACTTCTTTAATTCATACAGGGCACTAATCAATTCACCTTCCCAATCAACTTATGTTGCTTCCTCATCTCCAGATTGATTATTAGTTTTCACTTATGCAACTGGATTTGGAGGAGTATTGAAGGACCCACTAAATAAGTATTTGTCTAGTGATCCTGAGTTGCTTTGCGAAACTGGAGTATTCTTCAAACTATTCTTCTTATTTTCATCACTGCTTTATTCTTCCACAAAGGCCATGAAAATTACCTCTTCTGGCTCTTCGTCGCGGTCACTTTCATCAAATACATTACTATCTTCCTCAATATACAAACTTTTCTTCTGTTTTGGAATCCTCATTTTATTTTTAGGTATGTATTGAGTGCACGTAGTTCTTAGTTCATAAGAACTAGGTTCTTCGTCATTGTCGATGACTCCATCTTCTCTGTGAGGACACTTAGAAGCGAAATGGACTAAATAGCCTATTCCTCCACATTTGAAACATTTGAAAGGAAAAAAAAAATTGTACTTACCTCTTCCTCTTTTCATATTTCTTATGAAGTTTGACTCCTCATCCTCTGATTCATTGCAAGATTCTTTGTCATGATCATGCTTATCCTTTTCGGTAGCTTTAAAAGAAGCTTCCTTTCTGATTGGAATCTCTTTCTCAATTCTCATCTCGTATGCTATCAAAATCCCCTGAAGATCGTACTTTTTCAAGTCTTCAATATTGATCTATCTTCTAATACATATACATTTGCATCAAATCTTTAGGTAAGAGCTCTCAGTATCCTCTCTACTACGGATTCTTCTTCCAGAGTGACCCCAAGACTTTTGATAGCATTAACTATCTCATCAACTCTTAAGAAGTAAGATGTAATGTTCTCTTCATCTTTCATTTTTAGGGATTCAAACAACCCAGAGTAGTTCTGTAACTTTCCCTTTTTTACCCTTTCATCACCTTCATAGACACTTTTGAGTTTGTCCCAAACTTACTTAGCTGAGGCGCAGTGCATAACCTTGACGAATTCATTATCTATCAAACCACAAAGCAGTGTGTTTTTGGCTCTTGCATTGTATTCATATACTCTTCTTTTAGTTGGATCAACCGGCACAACTTCTGGGACATTGTAACCATCAACAATGGACTGCCAAACTTATGCTCCTAGTGATTGCATATATACTTCCGTCCTAACCTTCCAGAAGGTATAGTTGGTTCCATCAAACCTTGGTACTCTGCTGATGGAGAGGCCTTCTTGTTTGTCCATATTTGCGCAGGGATATATCTTCCATATGTTAAGCTATTACTGAAGACCGGGGTAATTTTTAAGGATTATAAAAGTATGCTTAAGTGTAGTATTCTAGGCGATTATTTTGGATTGAAAAAAACATAAATATCGGATTGGTAGGAAAATATTAAATATGAAACATACAATTTACTACCGAAACTTGTAAATTTTGGCGAATATTATGATAACAAAACATATTTTATGTAAATATAGGCGATATTAGAGACTAAAAATGGCCAAATAGCAAATTTATTTTTGAAAAAAGGCCCAAAAAATAGTCAATTGGCAAAATTTTGCCCCTAAAAATTTCCTTGCAGTGAAGACACCCACTCTAATACCAATTGTTGGAATCTATTTAATACTGGGAGGGGGGATGAATCAATATTAGCACATTTATGAAATATTTTAACTTATTTATCATATTATTCTGAACTTAATCTTTATCATCAATTATGGATCCATCACGAGTAAATAATTCATCCACATATGCGCAATTCAAATAACACAGAACACACTGAATTTTTACATGGAAACCCAAACGGGAGAAAACCATGGAATGCTCTTTTATAATGAAAAATATTACATTCAAGGAAGCACCGACTTCCTGCATTTACCAGCACCAACTGGAAGGAGGAATCGACCTGAAGTAAGCACCAACTCCATGTGTTCTCTACAATCAAATGGAAGGAGGCTATGACCCCCTATTCCTTACCCCATCCTGTCACCTAGATATATAAAATAATATATTGCCTTGGTGTACTTCCAACATGCGCACACTTCTAATATTCTAATATTTGTTTTGTTGTGCGCACCTTTTGTATGCAGTTGTATAGTTGTCACCTTGTGAAGAACCTGCAATAATTAATTAATGAAAATACACCAAATAGAAAAAATAACAGAACTCAGAATCACTTTTATATTGATCGCAGGCCACTTCGAGGGGGCAACCTCCTTTGAGCAAGCTCAATACAAATAAATTCATGGTACCTTAATTGGCCTCAACACAAACTTATATACTAAGTCTAGGCGCCAATACCATGGTTCAATACCATGTGTCAATACAAACTATGGGCCAATACAAAATATGGATCAACAATTACTACGGGACGACTTACAAAGCATATGCATCCAACAACAATAATACAAACTATGGATCAACAAATACTACAGGACGAATTACAAAGCATATGTGTCCAACAACAATATACTAACAAAGTAAATATAAGGGTTGACATGGGTTCCTAACATCCCCTCTCCCTTAGAAAAAGATTTGTCCTCAAAGCCTTAAATGTGGAAATTGATGCAGAATTTGAAGAAGTGGTTCCCCTGCAGCATCCTCGGGTTGCATTCCGGCCCACTGACGCCTTTTGAGTTTCAGGGAGGATTGCTTGGAAGGCTGTAGACAAAGAAGGACCATATCAGCTGTGTGAAAAGTCCGCTCAGAACGGTGCTGATCGGCTTGTTGTTTCAGTCAAATTCTAGCCATGTGAAGATTTTCCTACAAAATGAGAAGAACCTGATCGTAGTTTCGAAGAACCGAGTCAATTGCCTGAACTGGGGAGCTGTTGAGCATGTATGGAAGAAGAACTGGCGGTGCCTATCCATAAACTGCTTCATATGGTGTCCTTTTAGATGTGGTATTGTACCACTGGAGCACTTCTAGGAAATCCATAGAAATAGTTTTCCCCATCTGTGTAGGGATGGGAAAGGGTTCGAGCAGTCTCGAAAGGAGTGTCGTTTCACCCTTGTTGACCATATGTTGAATTGTCATTTTCAGTCCCTTCCAAAAGAAGTTACATTGTTCCCAGTCATACATTTTGAGGAACCTAGAGTGCCCTTCTTATGAAGAAGCATGGAGTTCATAGAAGAGATAGCCCTGTTGAACATACTGCAACCAATTTGGAACAAGCAGAGAAATAACTGTAAAAGAAACTGGGTCATCAAATGTGTGAGAAGGAGAATTTTCCACAATATTGTCCTTACCCTTCTTGTAAGTGATCGCATAGGCATAACCCATGAGTTGGATAACCCATTTCAGATGTGCTGGGAAGGAGACCCATTGTTCCAGGAAATTTTCTGAACTTTGGAGATTAGTATTGATGCAGAAATAATTCCCTAATAGGTATGGGAGACCGTTGATGGGTGCATCTGAATGAAATGGAGTTGATTGATGACACCATGTGAATTCTTCTTAAGGATCTTTTCCAAGCGATGTGAACTGATGATGCGGAGAGACCCTTGTTGTAAGCCCTTAAATTTGTGTTGTTTCCCAATGACTAAAAACTGCATCCAAAGTTCAGCAAAATCCCATAAGATGGGGCCAAGTGTACGTAACCATTGAATGCCCAAAACCACATCGCATCCACCTAGGGATAAGGCAAACATGTCAGAGCACAGGTTATAATCTTCCAGAGAGATACGCACATTGTGACACTTCCCCTTGCAAGGTAAGGTGCCCCCATTTTGGAAACCATGACTTCAAAGTTGGAGCAAGGATGGACAAAACAATCAGTATGTTTGGCGATCCGAGGGTCAATGAAGTTATGAGGGCTACCAGAATCAATGAGTATTATAAGAGGAAACTTCTTGAAGTAACCCCTGACCCACATTGTTTGGGGGATGGTGACACCGGATAAAGCATGGATAGATATCTCTAGTTGTTCATACTGAGATGGGGGTTCAATAGGCGGCTCCTGAATGTCGACCTGATCATCCATTGTATTTGGAGTTTATTAACCAATTGTAGAGGGAGGCAAAGAATCCATATCCAAGAGATAGAGCTTTTTTTTAACACATCTATGTCCCCGAGTGAATTTCTCATCACAATTATAACAAATCCCTTTTTCTCTGTGTCTGCATCTCTATTTCAAACAAATGCTTGATAGGAGTTGGTCGAGGAGCTGGCGGGATGGGAGGTCGTTGAGAACCCATATTTCGGAAGGGAACAAAAGTGGGTTTGGAGCGTTGTTAGGATGCAATCTTGTCGTATGCCAACTTAGCCAACCCTAGGACTTCCATCATTATGTTGGGACATAACATTTTAACCTCTGACCGGATTTCATCCTTAAGACCACTGATAAAACAACTCATGTAGAATTCATCAGACAATCCTTCTGTGTGATTGGCTAGTTTCTCAAATGTTGTATGATACTCTCTCGCAGTGCCACTTTGATGAAGTTTAGTGAGTGCTTCAGTGAAGTCATCAAAAGCATTAGGACCAAATCGTTGCAAAAGGAGTTGGAAAAAATCTGTCCATTTTGGCTCGTCATGAGCCTTGATGTACCAACAGTACCATTGAAGGGCTTCCTATTCCAAATGAAAGTATACAAGTGGAACTTTTTGGACATCAAAAGTATTATGCAGACTGAAATATTGTTCTGCACGATAGATCCATCCAGTTGGATCAATACCATTAAAGCAAGGAAATTCAAGCTTCAGACCACGGCAATTGCTGGAAGAAGAGAACACATTGGCTGTCGAAGATTCGTGTTGTCGGTTATTGTTCATGGTTGAATGTTGAAGATGGAGGATGAGAAATTTTTCATCCAGATCTTGGAGTTTGGTTCAGATGGCTACAAGTGCTTCCTCCATGGTTGTTTCTCCTGCGCGGGTGACAACCATAACCAGGAGTTTTTTTTTGTTTTTTTTTGGAATGGATAGAAAAACACAAACAAAAGCTTATTTAGTAAAGAGAAATTTGGATTTGGGAAAAAATTAGAGGGGTAATTGGGGTTTGACTTGGTTTTGGACACTTTCTGATGGACAGGGAAGCAAAAATGGGGATTTCAGAAGTGAGGTGAAAGAATGAGAAAATTTGGCAGAGAGGGACAAAGAAGCAGAATGAGGAAAGGACTTATGTGGTAAAATTTGAAGGCGATTGGGTTAAATCCGAAGAAGTTATGGCAAACCCTAAAAATAGACAAATATGGAATTTTGGGCTTTGGGAAGTGGAATTTGGGATAGGGTCCTCAGGAATGAAATGTGCAGAATGGGATTACCGGGGTGTCAGGGAAGTTTCAAGGGAAGGGATCTGAAACGGCGCGGAAGGGATTTGAAACAGATAGATCTATAACAGCGCGGAAGGGATCGGAAACAGATGGATCTGAAATGGCGCCGACTGGATCGAAAACGGCTGGATCTGAAATAGATCTGGAACGGCTTTCAGAATGGATCTAAAACGGCACAGCAGTGATCGGCAACAGTTCAGCTGAAAATAGATATAGACCCCAGGTATGTGCGGCTTCCTAATAGTTCAGGGATTTCACTCAGCCACCAATGATGTCTGACGGCTTGTGTATTGGGACAGTACCCCTCACTCCATGACTCAGGTAAAACTGATAACCACTTTGCCACAAACAAAAGCTCTTGGTTTACCTCACGAGTGGGAACTAGTCAATCAAGTAGGGGTCGTTGCCCTTTTCGCTAGAAGGTCCTCTCAATGGGCCAACTACTTTGGGGTTCCTATGGTACTCCTCATAGTGATTTTTAGGGATTATGCCCAAGTACTTCCCACAGTTAAGCAGATAGGGATTATTCCCAGATCCGAAGCTGCAACGGATGCGAAAAAAAAAAAATTGGCAGAAATTTCACCCAGCGATCCCAAGAAAGTGCTCTGATACCAAATGTGAAGAACCTGCAACAATTAATTAATTACAATACACCAGATAGCAGAAATAACAGAACTCAGAATCACTTTTATATTGATCATTAGCCACTTCGAGGGGGCAACCTCCTTTGAGCAAGCTCAATACAAATAACTTCACAGTAACTTCATTGGCCTCAACACAAACTTATATACTAATTCCAGGCACCAATACCATGTGTCAATACAAACCATGGGCCAATACAAAATATGGATCAACAATTACTACGGGACGACTTACAAAGCATATGCGTCCAACAACAATAATACAAACTATGGATCAACAAATACTACGGGGCGACTTACAAAGCATATGCGTCCAACAACAATATACTAACAAAGTAAATAGAAGGGTTGACATGGGTTCCTAACACACCTCCCTGCATACATCACTTGACTTCTCATTCCACTCAATACTTCATGTTAGTTGATGTCACACTCCTTGTGATGTGTGCTACTTCAACTTGTTCTTCAATCTATGCCTAGATTCATTGTGTCGTTCTGCTACTGCGCAACTACTCTCAAACTGATATTGTGCTTTAATTGATAGATTGTTGTTCTAAGATTGGTCACCAATATCAAATGGAACTATTCACTTACTGAGATGTGTATGTTCGGTTTAAGTGCCACAGTATTTCAGAATATCTGTGACCTTATGTGCATTATATGATTCAACCTTTCGGTTTAACGCACTTGTCTTAGATCATCCTCATCATTACGTTCATACTTGATTCTACTATTTCTCTATCTTTGCGCATCTGATGAACTTATTCACTTCAATTCAACCTTCATGCATCAAATATACTTTTTTGCATCTTCCGATATACTTCAGTTATGTTTCTTTTCTTTTGTCTTAAACATATGTGACTTTCTGCATTTTGTTTGCAATACTATCATTCGGTCCTCACGTAATTATGCATACTTTGCATTATGCCTTTTTGTATTTGCGCAATCATCACAGATCTACAGCATAATTCTGTGCACCATCAGCTATATCACTCCTCTGCTTGTGCGCACTCGGCTCTCTGCTATATCATGTTGTTATGTACCTCAATCCCTTGATGCCCCAAATATAAATATGTATCTTCCACTTACAAGCTCTTCAACTTGCCATCAAGCTTACTTCAAATATCCAACTTGCTTCCCTTTTTATACACATCCTGCATGGATTGTATGTCCACAAGTTGGTTTTGGCTTTCCTTCTTACTTGCTTCATTGTGTGTGCTTCTGCCACATGACATGTTCTACACTATTGATGTGTCCTTTTTTGTGGGTTCTTCGCATACATGGTCCTTGACTTGGTGGGACTTTCACCCTTGTGGTACCATTACTTGTGGGACTTGCGCACTTGATATATCATTTCCTTGTGGAACCTGCACATACATGATCTTCGAATTGGTGGGACTTTGACCCTTGCGATACCATCACTTGTGGGTCTTGCGCACCTGATATGTCATCTACTATGGAATTTGCGCATATACTAACTTCAACCGCTACACAATTCTTGGAAATTGTGCATGCTTCAACAACTAAAAGCTTCTTTTGATTCGTGATACTTGCGCGCTTTCAGGAATTGCATAACAATTCAACCATTAGCTTGTTCCTTGCTTCTTGCGCACTCTACTGTGTCCCATGTAGTCTTTGGCTTTCTTGCACACGCTTCAAACTCCTGTCCAACCAACACTTTAGCTTGTACCTTGAAGGACTATGACTAGATAGACCTATTACTTGCTCAAGTACATGTGCCTTATGTACTTCTTCAAACTAGATATGCATTCCCTATATACTTATTTAAACTAGATATGCATGATGTACCCCTGGACACACTTCTTCAGACTGGATGAAAATTCTAAATATAGTTCTTCAGACTCACATCCATATGCTTCACTAGCTTGCTTGTGCATATACTTATTTAATGTGCCTTTTCTATATTTCTTCAAGCTGTCATGGGAATATTGAATCCACTTGACATCAATTGAAATCAATGACTCAAACTGAATCAATTGACATCCTCTTTGACATTAGTTGACATCAATGACAACCAAAGTTAAACATATCTCTAGCAACTCTGATGTCATGGAGAATGTGTACATTGGTGCAAACTTTTCTCTTGAAGAGATTTGTATTTATACTGAACTTTTCAAGTAATTATGTGATGTCTTTTCCTATTCATGTGAGGATATTCCAAGCATTGATCTCATCATTGTTGAACATGAGATTAAAACCTATGAAAATGTAGAACATGTTCGTTAGAAACTTCATCAATTCAACCCTAGGAAAGCTGTTGATGTATTTGTAACTTCGGAAGATATTCACTTGTATATTGTATGTATTACATTTGTACTTTATTGTATCCCCGATGAAGATGTATTATTCCTCCGATTGGAAGTGTCGTCAGTTGTACTTGCAAGTGTCGCAAGTTATATTGTAAGTGTCGTAACTTATACTTGATGGGTTATTAGACCACCTTGATGGGGTCGGCCCTGTATGAGTCATGTGGGTCAAAGGGTTATTAGAACACCCTAGTAGGGGTCGTCCCAGTCAGCATTATGTTAAGTGGTTAAGTTGAGGCCGACCTAGTTGAGTAAAGGTCAAGTGAAAGTTAATGTATAAATAAAGAGTGTGTCTCTCTCATTTTACACATTCTACTATTCACTCACTTTGCATTAGTGAGAGAAGAGAAGGGTGTGCACAAGTGGAGGAGAAGCATGCTGATCATGGTGATCCTTGTATTGATGCTTATTCTATCTCTTAGGAAGTTGCGGGGTTTTTCACCTTCTTGGTTTTCCCCGGTGAAATGTTTTGTGTCTCTTGTCTCTTGTCTCTTATGCTTGATATGATGTACATGTTGTTCTTTTAATTAAGATACTAGATATATTGAATTAAATGATGAAAAAATAACATGGTATCAGAGCTAGCTTGAAGCAAGGCATGATATGGCATTTATGAGACTTGTTTCACTTGCGACAAATTGCAAGCTATGGCTTGACATAGAAAAAACCAGTCATCGTAGAACTTTCTCTATAAATCCATTTTGGAAAATGTTCGGGTTCTAAAAATTCTATAGGTTGTAGATAACATGCCCATGTACCTTGTGTCCGAAGCACAGAATCTAATTCACTGTACTTTCCATTTTAGGACCTGTACAATCTAGGGTTTCTACCTCTTCCAGATCTCAGTCATAAACAGGTGACCTAGGAAAAAAGGTCACAACTTGGGTTGGGAAGCTGCAAATGAAATTTTGTAAAAAGTGACAGGTAGGGAACGGACTATACTTTCACAGGTCCACTTTGCAGAGGCCGAAGTTGAATCAATGACACGTGGCACTCCATACAAGTTCAATCTCCTGTTTTATTCCCATAAACATGTCATGTTGCGACACTTGGCATAAATATCTCTCAGAGAATCCAATTGAGGTCAGACCTATGGGGTTGGAAAGATGACAGGTTAGGATACCATAGGCCAAAGTTTCAGACCTTGTGGATCGAAATTTCTGAGTTACACCAGAAACAATTAGGTGCATATTTCTGTCAAAACATAATTGGATTCTGAGCACCTTCATTCTTGGCTTGTCACTGCTGCGGGAAGTTAGGGTTTCGGATAAAGTTGGAATTCTTGAAATCGGAGACCACAACTGGATGTTGCTCATCAAAATCGAAATTTAGAGACCAAGATCGAATTTTTTGGTTGGGCATAAGGTCGGGCTTTATTAAACCCTAGTTCGGGATTTTGATCGGTAAGGTGGAAAATTAGGGCTTCTACAAAAGTTGGAATTTTTGAAATATGTGACCACGGCTTGAAGCTCCTCAAAAAAATCGAAGTTTAGAACACAATATCGAACCTTTTGGATGGGAAGAAGAGTGGGCTTTATCAAACCCTAGTTCAGGATCCTGTCCAGAAGATCCGGAAGTTTCAAAGGAAATTTTGAGGGGTCAAATTTGGGAGATTTCAAAATTGAAGTATACTAGCTTGATTAGCTCAGCAATGCACATCTTTTCATCCAATCAAAAGTTTGAATTTTTAGGGTTTCTCTGACAAACCCTAATCCAACTCCAACTCCAGTTTTAGCAGATCAAAGTGGATTGGGTTAATCCTAGAAGAGAATGAATTGGACACCTGCATAAGTGAAGAAGTTCCAGTTCCAGAGGGAGATGAGGCTAAGGCTTTACATAAGAAGGTTACAAGCAATCCCGACAGGTATGACTTGAAGATATACAGGTATTTTTTGAAATTTGTTCATGATTAAGTTTATGATATGTTTGTCTTCATATTATTAAGGTCAGTACAATCTTGATTAATTTTAGGCTTGTCTTATCACCCTAGTAAAAGAATGAATGCATGTGAATGATAGAAGACATTCATTGATTAGGGTTATATGATTGTACTAATGCACTATGGTGTTGTATGAGGTTGATGTTGTCCGCTAACATGAAATGTACATCAAGAAAGACAAATCAAGTTCTAGATCAAGAACACATGACCATGGTGACATGAAGACAAAGACTCATCCATAGCCATTATAGAAGCTCTACTTACGAGGTATATATATTTTGGTTCTACAATGGTTGACTTATGAGATATGTAGGTTACTAAGCACAAGGCATTGAAGAGAACAAGAAGACATTGTTTAGGTATGTTAGACATAACCAGCAAGCATTATAATCCAGGTATGTTTTTCCTATATCAAGTTAGAATCCTACCTTGTGTTAGGATCTTATACTTTTGTATGAATGATAATGATTATTCTTGAAGTTAGAATTTTAAGTAATCAAAGGGTTTATGCATATTATGTTTCTTACTTTGATTGATGATATGACTAACCAGAAGAGTCCTATGGTAAAATACGAATATGCATGAGTAAAAGAAGTCTTCCCTGAAACCTTGAATACTAATGCTTGTTACCTATGTGTGAAATGATCATGACCATACATAAGATTATTTAGGATCATAATGTTTTGATAGTATTGAGATTATACTAATATATGTATGGTTATGTATGAGATCTTGAGGATAACACAATGACGACACTAGTGCACACTTAAGCATGCATAGTGGTCTAGGATGGATATAAGTTCAAGGACAGGTAATCCAGGAAGCAAAGATCAAGAGGAAGCACACTCCAGGTGTTCCTGTAAGGAAGCAAGAGGGAGAACACTCCAGTAGTTCCTGCAAGGAAGCAAAGATTGAGAGGGAGTCCACCCTACAACCAAACAAAGATAAATTTTTTATTTTTCATTTATTATTACTTAAATGATGTTGTACTTATGTTCCCAGATTTAGGATGTATATTATGTATTTTAGAAAATTTGCATTAATGAACAAGATACTACTAATATGGTAATGGGTAAGTGGCCTATGGTACTGTACAACACTCCATTGCTACTTATCTAGAATGAAACCTCTTTGCTGACATGTTGGGAGTTGTGCACACTCTTAACAATGTTCTGGTAGAGATGGAAGGCATCTAGAAAGTTATGGGATATGGATAAATGTTGTATTGAAGCATTGGCTAAAACAATTGCATGACTGCATGAAATATATTCTTATGTCTAAGAATTTGTTTTTTGAAAAACTATGAGAAGTTTCTAATCATGAAATTGAATTTGATTTGTAGGAAAGATCGTGTACAATCACCTACAAAAGAAGGACAACAACATTTGTTCCAGCAACGAAGTTGAAGAAAACTATCTATTGAAGATATTGAAGAATCTGAAGTTCCCAAGATCAAGGATGCAGTAATAGAAGGATGCCATGATCAAGGAGTACCAGTTGATCATGAAGAATGATGTTTGGGATGTGATCCTGAGACCAGAAGGGAAGTCTGTTGTGACTTCCAAGTGGATCTATAAGATCAAGCATGCTGCAGATGGTAGCATAGATAAATACAAGTGATGAAGTGGAAGATACACCAAATGGATGTCAAGACAGCTTTCTTGAATGGTGTAGTCGAAGAGGAAGTGTATGTGGGGAAGACACTCGTTTTTGAGACACATGACAAGGTGTCATATGTGTGCAGATTGAATAAATACTTGTATGGCTTGAAGCAAGCTCCTAGGACTTGGTATGGTAGAATAGACAGCTTTCTATCCAGTTTGGGCTTTACCAAGAGTAAAGCGGATTCCAACCTTTACTACAAGGTTGAGGAAGGCAATCCTGTGATACTACTTTTGTATGTGGATGACCTGTTTGTTACAGGTGAGTATAGGTTGATTGCCAACACAAAGAGGAAGCTTTCTACCGAGTTCAAGATAAAGGACTTGGGGATCATGCACTACTTTCTAGGCATGGAGGTGTGGCAGATTGCAAATGGGATCTTCCTTAAACAAGGGAAGTATGCAGTAGAGATCCTGAAGCGGTTCAAGATGATGGATTGCAAGGCCATGGCCACACCTATGGCATCGAACCTGAAGCTTATGTGTGATGCTTCATCTGATCCAGTTGATGTCACGGTGTATGGTCAGATGATTGGGTCCTTGATGTACCTGACGAACACGAGACCAGATATTTGCTTTGCGGTGAACACATTGAGCCAGTTCTTGACGGATTCGAGAGGTGTTCACTTGGTTGCTGTAAAGCATATTCTGAGGTACCTGAAGGGTACAATTGATTATGGGCTCAAGTATGATGCGAGTCAAAAGTTTAACTTGCAGGGTTATGTTGATTCAGATTGGGCAGGCAATGCTGCAGATAGGAATAGAACTTCGGGGTGCTGCTTCAATATGGGATCAGGTGTGATCTCTTGGTTTAGCAGGAAACAGTCCTGCGCAGCACTGAGTACGGCCGAAGCAGAGTATGTCGCAGCTTGTTCGGCCAGTTGTGAGGCAGTATGGCTTAGGAAGCTACTGTCTAAGTTATTTGATCTCCCATTGGATGCTACATGTATCTTCTGTGACAACTAGAGTTGTGTGAAGTTGTCTGAGAACCCGGTGTTCCATGACAGGTCAAAGCATATCGAGATCAAATATCACTATATCAGGGATATGGTGTAGAGAAGTGCAGTGAAACTCCTATATGTTGCGACGGTTGAGCAGGTTGCAGATGTGTTGACTAAACCACTAGCCAGAGTGAAGTTCGAGTACTTTAGAGAGAGGCTTGGTGTACTTCAGATTGAGGTTCCTTCCAAGGGGAAGTGATGATTCCAGAAGACATAGATGCACATGGGATTTTCCGACATGGTTGTAGATGTGTTCTCTCATGGTCATGATGTAATTGCTGAGCCATTCTCACATGGTGGTAGATGTGTTATCCCATGGTGTGGATGTAAGGGTGAAGCCATTTTTCACATGGTGGCAGATGTGTTCTCCCATGGTGAAAAAGTAAGGGCTGGAGCCTTCCCTGAATGGTGGTAGATGTGTTCTCCCATGTCGGTGGTGTAATTTTTGTATGGTGTGCATCTGGGTTGTGCTCCATGGACGATGTGATGATATGCATCAGGACGATGCTGTGACGATGGTCAGGTTGATCATGCAATGATGATGTGCATCAGGATGATGTTGTGACGATGATCAAGTTGATCATGTGATGATGATGTACATCAGGATTATGTACTTTGTGATGATGATCAGTATGATCATGAGTATCAGTATGATACTCCATGGCCAGATTGTGCAAGTAGCATGTAATAGCTCCCTGGGAGATCCGATAGTCTGAGCTCGGATGCTCTTGCGAGGTTTTGCTACAGGTTGGTTGCGGACAGATTGTGTAGGTAGCATGTAATAGCTCCCTGGGAGATCCTATAGTCTGTGCTAGGATGCTCTTGTGAGGTTTTTCTACAGGTTGGCCGTGGACAGGTTTTGTCGATGGCATATAATAGCTCCCTGGGAGATCTGGCAAATGCTCTTTCGAGGTTTTGCTTGGAGGGACATATAATATCACCCTCGGAGGTTTGCAGATGCTCTTGCTAGGTTTTGTCGATGGCATATAATAGCTCCCTGGGAGATATGGCAAATGCTCTTGCTAGGTTTTGTCCGTGGCATATAATTTCTCCCTAGGAGATCTTGCAGGTTGTGTTGGGCACGTAATCAGTCCTAGGATGCTCTTGCTAGGTTTTGCTTGGTTGCATATAATTTCTCCCTGGGAGATCTTGCAGGTTGTGCTGGGCATGTAATCAATCCTGGGATGCTCTTGCTAGGTTTTGCTTGGTTGCATATGATTTCTCCCTGTGAGATCTTGCAAGTTGTGTTGGGAACCTAATCAGTCCTGGGATGCTCTTACTAGTTTTTGCTTGGTCACATGTAATAGCTCCCTGGGAGATCCTATAGGTTGAGCAGTGCACTCGTAATCAGTCCTTGGATGCTCTTTCTAGGCTTTGTTGACGCACGTAATTAGTCCTGGGATCCACAGGATGGCCAAAGATTATGAAGACCTACAGGAGGCTAGGCCTACATCCAGCATGAAAAATGGTTGGCTCTGTAGAACTTCCTATGACGAGAAGAATTGAGAGATAGCACCAATGATCTAGATGACGAGTACAGCAGTAGTGGCGATGATGCTACGTGATCCAGTGACGATGATCTAGCTCCAGAGTTGAAGACTTATGCCTATATGTAATGATGACTTGTGTCAAGAGAATACCTTCCTAGTTAAGAGGGAGTGTTGATGTATTTGTAACTTCAGAACATATTCACTTGTATATTGTATGTATTACATTTGTACTTTATTGTATCCACAACGAAGATGTATTATTCCCCCGATTGGAAGTGTCATCAGTTGTACTTGCAAGTGTTGCAAGTTAAATTGTAAGTGTCGTAACTTATACTTGATGGGTTATTAGACCACCTTGATGGGGTCGTCCCTGTATGAGTCATGTGGGTCAAAGGGTTATTAGACCACCCTATTAGGGGTAGGCGCAGTCAGCATTATGTTAAGTGGTTAAGTTGAGGCCAACCTAGTTCAGTAAAGGTCAAGTGAAAGTTAGTGTATAAATAGAGAGTGTGTCTCTCTCATTTTACACATTCTATTATTCACTCACTTCGCATTAGTGATAGAAGAGAAGGGTGCACACAAGTGGAGGAGGAGCCTACTGCTGAAGATATAGATCTCTTGGGTTTGATCATGGTGATCCTTGTATTGATGCTTATTCTATCTTTGAGGAAGTTGCAAGGTTTTTCACCTTCTTGGTTTTCCCCAATGAAATGTTTTGTGTCTCTTGCCTCTTGTCTCTTATGCTTGATATGTTGTACATGTTTTTCTTTCAGTTAAGATCCTAGATCTCTTGAATTAAATGATGAAAAACTAACAAAAGCAACCGTTATCAAAGCTAAAGTTGAAAAAATTATTAAGGTAGGATTTATTTTTCCTATTTCTTTAACGGAATGGATATCCAATCTTATTTCTATAGATGACAAATAGGTTAACCTCTGAGTATGTATGGATTTTGGATATTTGAACAAGGCTTGTCCTAAGGACAGTTTATTAACTCCATTTATCAATCAAATTATTGATGGATGTGTAGGTAGTGAGGTCTTATCTATTGTGGATGGATTCTCCGGATACAACCAAATTCAAATCCACCCCTAGGATCAACATGAAACTGTATTTATTTCCCTTGGAAAACTTTCACATATCGGAAAATTCCCTCTGGCCTCAAAAAATATTGGATCCACTTTTCAATGGGCTATGCCCTTCACTTTCCATGATATCAAGCACATTGTTGAAGCTTATTTGGATGATTTAGAAGCTCATTCTTGTGGGAGGAGAGATCATCGAGATCCCCTTCGTCTTGTGTTTGAACGATGCAAACACTACAAGATTCGATTGAATCCCCATAAATGTATTTTTTGCATCAAATCTAGATGGCTTCTAGGTTTAATTGTTTCTAACAAGGGGATCATGGTTGACCCTTTAAAGGTTGAAGCATTGTTAACTTACCTCCTCCTTCAAATGTTCACCAAATTCAGAGTTTGCAAGATAAGGCCAACTTTCTCAGACGTTTCATTGTTAACTATGCTAAGATTACTAAAGGTTTTATGCGATTTCTTAAGAAAATATTCCCATTTATATGGGACAAATATACTCAAATATCTTTTTAAGATCTTTAACGAGCTCTCATGTATGCTCCTTTGCTTAGTCCTCCATATTACACAATATTTTTTGTTGTATATGGTCGCATTAGATTCCATAATTGGCATAGTATTAGTTTAAAAAGATGGAAATCTTCAAGAACATGTCATCTATTATCTCGGTTGTGCATTGGTTGGGACTGACCTAAAGTATTCTCACGTCGTGAATTTAGCCTTGGCAATTATTTTTGCAGTTCAAAGACTCTGTCATTATATATTGTTAGGAAAAACCACATTTGTTGCATATCTCAACCCATTTCAATATGTTTTGACCCGACAAATAATCGGTGGAAAATTCAATAAATGGATTGTGATCTTGCAAGAACTTGACTTAGAGTTTCAATCTGCTAAGTCAAAGAAATCTTTGGTATTTGATGAACTTATCTCGAAGTTCCCCTGTGAAGAATATGATAATATCGAACAAGATTCATTTCTTGATGAGCCTATATTTTTTATTTCTTCATCGGATCCTTCGTATGGATATATCCTTATATATCTCTAGAATATGAAGTGTCCTAAATCTTTTTCGAGAGATGAATGGCGTCTCCTTCGTCATAATGCGAACAATTATCTCATCATGGGAGATACTTTGTATCGCCATGGATTTTATTCTATTTTAAGTCATTGTTTAACTCACGAGGAAGCTGAGTTTGTTTTAAATGACTCTCACAGTGGAACCTATGGATCCATCACTTTGGTCTTGCAACTGCCCAAAATAATTTGTGTGCGGTATATTTTTGGACAACGATCTTTAAAGATTGCGTAGAAGCGATTAAAAAATGCCATGCTTGTCAAATATTTACTAAAAGTATGTGTGCACACTCTACTTCATTGTTTCATGTTATCATTGTAATTACATTCACTAAATGGGGGGTTCATTTTATGACTTGCGACCCAGCTTCGGCCGGGGTGGAATCAGTATATCATAGTGGTTGTAGACTATTTTACGGAATGGGAAGAACCCATGCCTACTTTTCACAACGATGGGGAAATTGTTACTTATTTCGTATTCAATCATATCATTACTAGATTTGGTATACCATGTGAACTTGTCACTGACCAAGGTCAACATTTAAAAATCATATGATGACCAAAATGATCACTATGTTGGGGTTTAAATATTCTTCACCATTTTATCCCAGAGAAAATGTTCAAGTCAAATATATCAATAAAACTTCGAAAACCATACTTCAAAGAATAGTTAATGTAAGTAGGTCCAATTTGCATATTATGTTGTATCCTACTTTATGGGAATATCGAACTACGGTTAATACTACTACATGATTCTCTCCTTTTCAAATCGTTCATGGGGTTGAAGAAGTCCTCCCAATTGAATGCAAAATTCCTTCATTGAAATTAGTCGTTCAATTGTTACCAAATACTTCAACTTTAGAAGAGCACTTAGTTCATCTAGAACATCTTGATGAACAACTTTGAGATGATCCTATGGAAAATGAACCACATAAATAACACAAGAAGAATCAATACGATAAGTCTATTCACCCAAGGGTGTTCTCAGAAGGAAATCTTGTCTTTCTCTATGATCAAGATAAATATCTGTTAGGGGCAAGTAAGTTTAGGTCTATGTGGATCGGACCCTATATTGTTTCTAAAGTTTTCAAAAAGGGTTCTTATTAGTTAATAGAATACGAAGGGAATAAGCTAGCTAATCCTAGAAATGGGCTCTACTTGAAAAAAGTATTATGCTTAATTAATATTAATTTTGCAAATATGAGATCTCATTATCTATGAAATCCTTTGAGAAAGAGATTCTCCTGACGATGGACCTAGTTTAAGTTTCGAAATTGTCAAGTAACAATCATCACCACATGTTCCTCTTTCATCACTCTCCAACTATGGAAAAAATGAACAATCATATGCTTTTTCTTGTACATAGTTGTACATTTGTACAAATTCTTGTTTTGGCTCATCTTTGATATAGGTTTTTATCTTGTGTTTTCATATGTCAATCATAATGTTTTTAGGCTTAGCAGATGACCCTAATCACTATACTCGTAATCTTGCCTCGGTTAAATGGGTAATTCATTCTCCTACCGGTCAGTTAGTAGTCTCAAGAGGCACTTGTCTAGGGCCAGCTACTATTAATATGGTTGAGTATAGTGTCGTGATAGAACTCCTTCATGATTCCCTTTTGAATGGTATCTTATATCTCAAAGTTTGACTTGATTCACAATTGATCATTTCATAGCTTAACAGTGAATATCAGGTCCGCGATCTTACATTATTTCGTCAGTTTTTGTGTGTATGTTTTCTTGAGCAAAAATTTATTTACATTACTTATAATCATGTACTAAGACATCAAAACATAATAATTGATGCATATGATAACTACATTCTCTATTGGCATTTGTATCATGCATAACATAGGTCAAACACCATGTAAATATCATATATTTTCACTTTAAACAATGTAAATAGGTACACCAAAGAAAAATATATGTCTATATATATAGATAGATAGATAGATAGATAGATAGATATAGATATAAATATATATATATAAAGTCTCAAAAAATTATATACATCGGCAAAAAATATGGATCTAATCATGTCTAGAAATGGGCACTATCAGCCCCATCTATACAATCATGAAATACTCCAAGGGAACATCTAAACCATGCCCCCTATGGTAGTACGTCAACATAGTGGCCACCCTTCTAAAAACATGGATCCAAGATCTGGGAAATCCAACCACCTATAGTTGTACTACCTCTGGTAGGTCCTCAATCTTTGTCTTTGGGATTCCCTCAATCACGTTGATCAATTTGATTCTGACATTTTCAAGTGTATCCTCAATCTTTGTCTTTGGGATTCCCTCAATCACGTTGATCAATTTGCTTCTGACATTTTCAAGTGTAGAAAAAGTATTGAGGGGCTCTCCCTCTCGGGTCCTATGCCTACTACAAGGAATTCCTATAGGTCGGATTGGTCTATATCTATGTAAATATTGTTGGAATGTATTAGTATCCATTCAAAAATATGTATTTTGGTTTTTATAACAAAATAAATAAAATTTTGAATAACATAAAAATGGTTTAAACATAGACCTACCAATCACACCCAATGCACTTCCCGGAGGGACCACCATGTCAAGGTCACAACTAAAGTTGATCTCTTGATATGAATAGTCCTCTATTAATATGACTAGGATCTCCCACCAAGAGAAGAATTCATCCTTGAATGGGCTAGTAACTCGCCTACATCCAAGTCGTAACATCAAGCTTGTCCATCATATCATGGCAGGCTGTCAGAGAGAGTGTGCCTCCACATACCCTCGTGGATTGATAGAAAGCACTCTTTCAAAAAATAATCTACACAAAATGTTTTTGAATCCAAAAGTCTTCATATTCCCCTATTTGCATGTTGATAGTTTGGATTTCATACATCCCAATAGCATGGTACACCAATAACAAATTGTAGGCTCAAGGAATCCTACTGCATAAAACAAACACACCTTGGAATATTGGTGCATTGATGTTGATCTGGATATATGAAAAATGGTCAATAAGATGATCTTGAGGCCCAAAATCTATGTCACGAATTGGACCTTGTGTTGCAATCTTTTGGGCCCAGGCTCTGTAGTATATAGACACATACTCGTCAACAGTCATATCGCCAATACTTTTAGCTTTGAATCTCAGTATCTCTCATCGACAAGAAAGACCAGGGAGAGAGTATATGTCGTTTAACTCTATATTCAGAGACTGGCCATCCAGAATGAAGGCACTTACCTCTGAATCCCAATAATTGATCAGTTCTTGTAGAAATTGATTTGAGCCCGCAGATTGTTTACTAATTCAAAGAAATTTTTTAATCTGGGTTGGAGGAGTTCTTCTAGAGATTCATCATTCTCTAAAACTTGAATTAAGCCTACCCTAATATCCAAAATAAACTCAATACCCTACTAATGTTGGATGAATAAAGGGAGAAGGCTCAGAAGAAGTTTGAAATTCACCAACAAATAGTTAAAATATGGCTTCACAAGATATCTACAGATAACAAAGACATTTTGATGGGAGACGTAGCTTTGAAATGGGACAATCCACATGTTGGAACCTAAATTTTGGACAAGTGTTCGTGCACCAAAGACTCAAATTGGAAGGGTGAGGTGCACCAAGGCAGGCAGTGCGTAAAAAAGGTCGCGTTGCATGTCAGCATCTGTCTACTCGTGGCATTTTGCATGCCACTAAAGTCGCACACAAGCTAACAGCATGAAATGGGAATAGTGGTTTATTTAAAGAGAATTTGTAATGGGAAAGGATTGAGAATTTAGTAAAAGATGAAACTATAAGTTGTTGAGCAATCAATGGGATTTGGAATTTTCATCAATGGCCTACATACTGTATCTATGCATGTTTTGACGTTAATATAAAATTGCTTCTCTATTCTGCGCAGCTAGATATCAGTATGTATTTTAATGTTTATGTGAATGTATGTTAACAAATGAATAAGTAGATGAAGAGAATCCCCATCCTTCCCTATGCACCCTATGTGACTTTCCTTGTAATTCCTATGCGCATGACCTTCTTTGGAATATTGAATATACCAATGCTTGAAGGGTATTTGTTGGTAAATCTTATCCAACCCTAGGTTTGACAAATCTGATCCAACAATTGGTTCCATCACCGAAACCTGACATTGGGATCATAGTGGAAGGATGTTGAAACGACGTGGAGTTCATCCAAAGGCGATATTGAAGAAAAAATGTAGATAAAAGAATATGAATTCGCACAGAAGGAGACATGAGGCTTGCATGTAGATCTTGAAAAGTGGAAGCAAAGGTACATATATTCTAACTTGAATGAAATTTTCTCTGTTGAGTTTCCATGTCTTTTGCATGAATGGGTCGAGAGAGAGACTGATATTAATATCACATGGAGTAGGCATGAACCCATAGTGTGGACCCAGGAGAATATAGATAGGTTGGGATATCTAGATAACAAATGGTCTAGAGTAGTAGATTTTTGGTTCGAGAGGGTTAACGAAGGATATATTGAGAAATTTGCAATAGAGTGTAGCAAGTTGTATAGCTGCGCAAAGGATATATTTGAATAAAACCATAGAAAAATATTCCTAACAGAGATATGTATGTGGATAAAGATGATGTTTGTCGATAAAGGACTAATAACCATGGAGATCGATACCATGGAAGTGTAAACCTCGCGCTAAGGGGTGATGGTATGAAGAGGTGGGGAGGTAGGTAGAACTGCAATGGATCCATAAGAGTATAGACTCTAGAGGGAGTGATATGAAAGAAGAGTCAATATAATACAATCAATCAGAAAAGAAAAGAGAGGAGAGTAGTCGACAGGAGAAGGTAGTTTCTATAGGAGAGGTAGAAAGAATGAAAGCAAAGAAACTACGCCAATAGGGTGTGCAGTAGGATCAGATGCACCAGAAGGGTGAGTGGGACATGCACAAGAAGAGTGCACAAAAGAAGAGAGACTGTCGAAGAGGCGCAGTATAGAATATAGTAGGAGATCTGAAGAAGATAGTGAGACCGAATCCTGAAGGCAGATCATAACAAAAAACCCAGAGGATTTAGAAGAAGATGAAGCACATTCAAATGGAGGTGCTATGGTGGTTGTCATAGAGACCGCACGGATAGAAATAACCTCTCCTAGATTCAGGCATTGTAAGAAGAAATCTACCAAGATGAAACCCCTTTTTTCATCTTGACCCCTTTGCGCTCCTTATTCGACAGAGATGTAATTCTATTAACCTAGTTTGAGAGAGAAGTGATCCCTAAATTCAAAAGAGAAGCAACACAAGGAGTAGCATCATTTCCTACAAAAGAAACCTAGAATATAGAAGGTAAGACAATAGTAACAATTGAACCAAGAAGAGATAGTTCACCTATGCACAGCAGAATGGAAACGACCTCTGATTTGACTCTAAGGTTACTGGTCTTCCATGGGACAAGGAAAGACGATGTTGAGCAACATTGGTTTACATGTGAATCCATCTGGTTAGTAAATCATATTACTGATGAAGTTGTGAATATCACACAGTTAGAAACAGCCTTCAAAGATCAGGCCCTAACCTAGTACATGAAGTATAAGATGACGCTACCCGGGACAGACAAGGTCACTGGAAACCATCAAGAGATATCTATTGAAGGAATTCCAAAACCCCAAGTCAAAATGCCAGTGCATAACTGAGATAAAAGATATTAAATAGAGGATTGGTGAGTCCATTTGGGACTACGATTAGTGATTCAAGATCCTTCTATATCGGCTAAGTTTTCATATTCAACGCGTGTAGCATCAAGAATGGTTCATCACGAGCCCACTCTTTCATATTAGGGTTCCTCTTACTCAAAAAAAGGTGGGAATGCAGTCGGAGGCCCTAGATATTTCCATGCGATTGGAATCCACTCCAAGTGGATAATATTCGGAAAGGATGGCATAGGTTCAGTCGCAACTTGTTGCGTTGACCGTGCAGCTACAACAGTTGTCAGCGGGGAAGGCTGTATGAAAAAAATGTGTAGTGCACTTTCTACAGGGAAGAGGGTCACCACAGGAATGAGTGTCCTACCCTATAAAATTACATATAAATCAGTGCACCCAACCCTTTCTCATTCGGTACCAAGATGGAATGGTGTGAAATATACAAAACCTAGGATCATTCGCCTCCACAATTCCCAACACTACAAAAGTATCATAATACTACACACAGCCCCTTTAGCAAGTTCTGCACGTTGATGGGGAATGATGTCGATAGTTCTATGCACTTCAACTCATGACGGACCACACTGCAAATGCATTCTGTGTCCAACGGATGGACGAGAACAAAGGATATAAACAAGGAGGGAACCAAGGAGCTGTGCGAGGGCGATAACAGGGCTGAGGAAGATGTGAAAATCCTCACAGCAGATCTAAGAGATGATGTATCTCACAAGAGAATAATTATGATTAAGCAAGAAAATAGAAGAAGAGTGATACATGCAGTATAATGAGCAACAGAATAATATGGTACAGTAGAACTCAGATAGAAGCAATAATACTTCGGTCATACTATGTTATTAATCACAAATGGACATATAAATAATACAATGCATGAGGAATTCAAATGCCTAAGGTGGCAATTCGAATTAGCCTTCATGGAGTGATCAAAGGATCACTGGAGTGTCATCGGAGCACAACTAGGTGTCCTCATGATCATCGGAGCGCAACTGGAAGTCTTCATCATCATCAGTGGAGTCATCAATGCTCAAGTAACTGTCAACCATCAGTCAAACTAACTCTGGTAGGTGTAACTGAGTGTAACTCAATGTAACTGAGTGTAACTGAGTGTAACTCAATGTAACTGAGTGTAACTGAATGTAACTGAGTGTAACTGAATGTAACTGAATGTAACTGAGTGTAACTGACTATAACTGAGTGTAACTGAGTGTAACTGACTGTAACTGACTGTAACTGAGTGTAACTGAGTGACAACTGGACTGGTAGGTGAAGGAGGGCGAGTTGCTCCCTAAAATCAAGGAAGAAGGGCGCATTAAGCAACTGGAGGGCTAAAACTGAATAGTGAGAAGCTCCTGGGGGCTGGCTAACTGAGGGCTAGGTGCTGGACTGATGACTGGGATGCATGCAAAATGCATGCAAACCCTAGAATGCATGCAAACCCTAAAAGGTGCATGCATGACTGAAAATGTAAATGATCAAAATACTGGTGGGACTAGGATGGAGTATAGGAATATCCTAACAGAAGAGTAGGATATGGAGGTGGTGGCAGGAAATCCATCTGCTTAAATTGTGGTGAACCAGGGAATCTAGTTTTATTTTGTACAAAACCCTGCACCCTTTGGGGATATTGTCACAAAACGGAGCATCTAACGGAATATTTCTCGGATTTTCTAGAAAAATGGGAATATAAGAAGGGTCAATGAAACATGGTGACGGCAGAACCGCATGAATATATCAGTGAAAAGGACCCCACCTATAGTAATAAAGGGTGGTTCTAAGACATGGGAAGATATAAATAGAGTACCTTGTGCGGAGAAACCGGTCGAGTCCAAAATAAAGAAATTTGTGCAAGCTCTACCAAGGTTCAATGCTACACATAAAAGGAAATTCTTGTGCGATGCACGGAGAGTGGTTGAGGAAGTCACGTTGCAGGAAGAAGAAGTGTGCTAGATAATATTGCATGAAGAAGACAGGCTACGAGAAGAAGAGGATCACCAAAAGACAATGCGCAAGGAGGATATGTTGCGCAGCATGCGCGATGAAGAGCAATAATAGAATTTGTGACATGAGGAAGAACTACGACATAGAAAATTGCAAAACAACCATATTGAGGACCAAGTAAGTGATTTACCTTAGTGTTATTTGAAAGTGTTGGGTGATCCTCAAGTTGCAATCAAATTAATTAATATACTCACAAAGATGGTGGCTTTGAGTGAGATGGTAAATCCCATTTTTTCGATGCTACTAGAGCGGAGTGTGTGACACTTGAGTAAGAAAATATGCACCAGGAAAGAATCCAAGATAACGCTTGAGTTAGGGGGGTATGAGATGAAATATGTAATGCTCAACCTGGCGTCATACGTCAATATTTTTCCTAAGAATTCTTGGGAATTCATGAGAAAACCCAAGTTAGTGTAGTCCCCCCCTTCAACTCAGGCTAGAAAATCAATACAGGATCTACCCCATTAGCAGGTTGGAAAACATCAAAGTGGAAAATGGCGGGGTTAAAACAGTAGTATATTTTGAGGTGATAGAGATACTTGAAGACACATATCCCCATGAAACTTTGTTGGGGATATATTGGGTGTTTCAAAAAAATGATATAATTAACTTGAAACAGCGGTAGATGTGGAGCTGTGTGTGGATGCCATGCTCGATGCTACAGAAGGAGCACACTACACAGAGTCAGTAAACAATGATGCCAATAGCATTGAAATCAAGAACATATATAACGTAACCAAACAGAGGGAAGATTATGTGAATCCAACTCCAAACAGAGAGTTGAGCTGAAATAGTATATATTCTTTCGACATAGATTCTCAGGATGCATTGGAGAGATGGAAGAATCGGCTATGTTGGCTCCTTCATTTTGAAAAATACCAGAAAAGGTGAAAGAAGAGAAGAAAAAGGAAGGAATTTATGGAAAAGAAGCAGAAGTTGAGAAAAGAGGTAACGGCCACAACAGCTTTAGGACCAATTTTGGACCCGCTCTACAAGTATAAAAGGAAGTGTAGGATAAGCGACAAAGAGACAAGAGAGAGTGCATGCATGAGACAATAAGACAAGATTTGAGCATCATATTAGAGACAACAAATATAGAGACAAACAGATCTACAACAAGAGTTACGAATTTTGGCTTTGGGCTCTATTTGAGTATCTCCCGCGATGGGTAATTCCACGGTGATTGTAAGGCTTAAGGCCACAATGTAAGCTATTGTAATGAATATCTACTTGATATAATGAAAATGATTACTAGGACCCTTTAAATTTTTGTGTTTCAAATATATCTGTTATGTTTGTTTTGTTTACTTTTATGATTTAGATGAATGAGTAAAGAATACAATTAAGTGTTGTTGTGATATAGTTGGTTGGATGATATTTTGGTGCCTATCGTTGTAAACCCTTAATCATAACCATATAGTTAACCGATCCCTATCTTATGTCGGTCTTGGATATGCTTCAGGTGATACCTTACCCCTTATGGGGATTGAAAATGCTATCACACTAAACTATAGCAGTTCCATTTTGTTGGCCCATGTGCAAGAACCCTAGTCTCAATTTTGCGCCAACAAATGGTTTTGTTTACAGGACCTGGTTCTTAACAGGACCTTGTTAACTGTACGGATACTTTGGTGATAGCCAGTCACATCAAGGACTGGTGGGAGAAGAGGCTTGATGATTTTTCAACACGGGAGGTTGAGCTACAAGGGTGGGAAGTAGACAAGTTCAAACAATACATTTTATATGGAGAGCCACCTCTAGATCAATACAATTTTTTGTGGTTTGAGCTTCCAGTAAACCTAGTAGAGTGGTTGTGATGACTTGCGGAAGCATATGATTATTGTTATAGACGGAGAAACTTTGTTGAGTGGACTCCAAGGGATTTGATTAGGTTAAATCGGCTAGACTCACCTTTCACCAAAGTTGTTGATTTATGGCAAGAAAGTACTATGTTTGGATATATTCTAGAATTTGAACCAAAAACAACCAATACGCACTGAAAGCCGAACACAAACTCGAGAGAGGAGAAAGAGGAAGAATATTGAAAGAATTTCCTTTATGGATTAAGATCTGGTTGGTTGAATTTTTATTTTTGCCTCTAGAAAGGATTAGAATTGTAATGACCCTTTTTCAAAATTTTATTAAAATGCCCAATTTTCCACTTTTTTCCCCAATTTCGACCTTTGACTAGTTTTACTGTTTTGACCTCCAAATCAACCCAAATGCTCCCAAATATTCTGTAGGAGTGTATGAATGGTATTTAGACTTGAATATCAGGTTTAGGGATGTTTTATGGCCCTCCAAATACTGCTGCAAACTTGATTTGTATTCTGATCAATATATGTAATTTTGACTAGTAATTTGTGCATCAAATCCCCCCCGGGTAACACTGCAAATGGCCTTCCAAATGCCTCCAAACTCCCACAAATTTATGAACAGAGGTATATAATGTGTTAATTATGTGATTAAGGTCTAATATGCACCATTAATTGATTTTTACTACTGTTCTAACTCTCTCACATTCAACAGCAAAAACCCCCAATTCGACCCTTGGGGAAATGGCACTATTTCACCTCCCAATACAACTAAACTGACTAAAAATGCTTCAAATGCTCAAGTACAGTACATGAAACTTGTATAAGACATCCATCGCAGTATATTGATCACAAATATATCAGATAATCATCCATCAATTCGAAATAATCAGCATTATAGTGTCATACATCAATGCATTGGGGAAATGGACATTGTTTGCTCATTAATCAATAGTTTTGCATACAACCAGTGGGTATTTCGACCTGAGACTTTCTGAATATTAATAAAATAGGATATTAAGCTATTACAATCAGAAATATATAATGAGAAGCTCTCTCAAGAAGCACAAGTGCTCACCAAAAATGCCCTCCCTCAAGGAGCATGAATATGCCTTCAAAACTGGAAACGGTGGAGAGAAAGTGCTGCACTAAGCCAAACCATGAAACTTCCTGTAGCTTCTACCTGCAAATACAAACTCCATTAAAGCACCATGAAAGACCTGAGTGGCCTCTCCAAACACCAACTTGGATGGGAATCTTTCACCCTCAAAATTGGCTAAGGCAAGAAACTAGTCATCCACTAGCTCTCTCTTCACAAATGCATTTTTTCTCAAATCATCAAAAGCCATTCTCATACTTCATTTCTACATTTTATAACCAACATTAGCCTTCTAAGGGTCGAAATCCTCTCAATAGATTCAATAGATTTCCATTTAGGAAATATTCCACATTTGCCACTTGTCTCCTAGTTCCAACCTTCCATCTTCTCCCAAATTCGATTTTGAGTCTCTTTGGCTTCTCCAACTCCCATCAGCGCCTTCCTTGAGCCTATTTTTGGGGCTGACATGTCATAGTGGTCAGATGTCAGAGGTCAGGTCTGCAATTTGTCATATTTGTCATAGATGCTCCATCATTGGTGTCATAGGGGCTAGGGAATCTAGCCCAAGTGTCCACAAACTTCCAATTTGACTCTTTATCTTCCATGGAGATTACCAATCCTTCCCAATTCGACCTAATATGCTCAATGACATGTGTTATGACTTACCAACTCACCCAAGAGTGTTCACCTTCCCATTAATTCGAATTTGCAAGAGAGAGATACCATGTATTATGAAAAATCAAGCTAGTGTGGATCCCACATCCTCCATATGTCTCCAAAATCATTTTCCATCTAGGATTTCTCTTGAATTTCTTTATTCACTATATTTATTAAATAATTGAACCCTTCTAATGTCTAAACATCATTGATTAGCTTCCTTATTATTATACCACATGTGCCCATCCAACCTAGGAAACTAGTAGGATTGATGGGATTGTCTTACTATGAAATTATTTGAATGGGGACATTACAAGAATGGAGGAGTAAAACCCTCGTGCCTAGGGGGTAAAGTTAGGGTGATGATGTTACGTTGTAGAAGGTAGATCTATCGTCACTGGAGGAGGTTGAAAATGTTGAATCTAGGGATGCGCGAGCTAAGTGAAGAGCGAAAATACGAGAAAAATGGTGGAAATATAAAATAAGAAAGGAATGACAAAGAAGCACATAATTGGAAGAATAAATAGGGAATGGGAAAAACAATGAAGAAAAGAAAGAGGAGCTACGTCAGATGAAGAGGAGAGAGGAACTTACTAGCACCAGATTAAGAGAGAACGGGATGGATGTGCCAGACATCCCAGTAAGAGGAAACTGGGGGGAATGCCCGAGCAAGAGGTGTGATATTTTGGAGGTTACATTACTTAGTTGTAGCAGACTTCACTAAAACTCACTCAAGAAGTGCAGAAAGAAGAAGAAATGTTGATTCAATAATCAATCATACACAAGAAATGACAAAAATGGTTGTATCATACATCAGCTGTAAGCTAGCACTCTGAATAGTGAATAATAACTGAATACAATCAAATGAATTTGAATACGCCCTAAGGTCATTTGAATTCTCCTCAATGTGTGGCTTGGATGACATTGGAGACATCATCCAATCAATAATAGTGGTCAAAAGTAGTCAAATATCAGTCAAATGAGTCTAACTAAGTCTAACTGGTGCATGTGGCACAAATCAAGGGAAGGAGACTCCAATGTGGGTGCATGAGGAGTTGTCAGTAGTCAGTATAGATGATCTAGTCTCTTTGGAGGTCTATCTAAGTGGTTCAGTCAGTTAAACTAGTAATCAATCCCAAAATCAAGGAATAGATCCACTAATCATGGAACTAACTGAAGAATCTCCTAAATAGGTGGAATAGGGCGCACTTGTACTCCAATGATGAAAACAAGGGTGCATCAATGGATAGGAGGGCTAGAACTGAGCAGAAACAGTCTCTTGGGGATGAAAAATTGGGGACTAGGTGTTGGGAGACTACCATACTGATGACTGGATGCATGCAAATGACTGGATTCATGCATGCAAATATAAAAAATAATGGTGAGAATATTCCAACACCACCCCCCCCCCCCGCAAGCCAAACTATGAGGAACAACTGAAGGAACTAATGGTAGGGCCCTGGTAATTGAGACCAAAGGTCGCCCCATACAACTCTAAATAATAAAGTGAGGAAAGAGGAAAAACCCAGTGGGAAGAAAGCCCTCCCTCAAAATAGACTGAAGTATGCTAAGGTAGAATGGAATCACTCACCCCAGAAGGAGGCAAGTGACCCTCTTTACCGAAGAATGATCAATCGGAAAGAAATGGATCAGTAATGTGAGAAGGATGAAACCTTCCATTCTGAAAATCAGATCTGGTTCTCCTTTGATCAAGTGGATCTCCCACAAGATCTTCAGCAAATCTAAGAGTAATGGTTTCCCATCTCGGAAGAGGAGGATCATCGGGTGAAAGATCATCAAGTTCTTGTGGAACTGGATCTCCCATTCGCTCATCTTCGCTATTAGTTGCTAGATCTTCAAGTTCTTGTGAATCTGGATCTAACATTCTTTCAAAAAGGGTTATCTTCCTCTTGGGAAGAAGTGGATCATGCTCCAAAAACATAATATGAAGATCATTATGGAGCATGTGATTCAAACCAACTAAGGTAGAATCAACTCCATGAATGTGTAGGTAGTTATTTGATATCTCCTTTGAACCAACATAGGTGAGATCATAACCAAACTAACTATGACATGATGATGGTATCTTGGATTTCAAATCAGAGCCAAGAGTTGTAAGATGGTTTCTTATGATCTCCTTTGAACCAACAGGGGTGAGATCAAAACCCAAATCACAAAAAAGTACATGAGTCATGAACCCAAGCGAATGATAGAGTCTTCCATCTTCTGTGAAACTCTGAAAACATGGTGCCAATGACCAAATAGGAGTCCAAAGGGAGCATTTGATCAAGGAGGGCAAATGCATTGCCTCCCAAATCTGATTTTACCTCCAAAATACTCAGTAGGTCATCATCTTGCACATCAGCAGGCTCATGGGAAGTAGATATTGTGAAAGTATCTTCAACTTCTAGAGTACTAGCTGACATCTCTTGCTCAGAATATGAATCAGAAGATGGATCAACTGAAACCATGTCTTTTATTTTGACTTCATCTTGAACAACTTCATCATGAGAGATGAGGGAGTCTGAATCATTTATAGAGAGAGAACTCGAGGCAGTACTACTGGGCTTGTTCTCCAAATGGATAACATCATCCTCTTCCTTCTTTCCAAATAATCTATCCAATCTTGTCTAGTTATCACTTAGAGGTTCTGCAGGATCAATGAGGTATTCCATATTGGAAAACATAGCAGTACATATTTCTTTTGAGGCTCTGTCACAATCATATAGCTAATCTTCTTCCTCTTCATAGGAAGCAAAATCTCTCTTAACACCAATACACATATTGAAAATACCATGTCTCTTCAGGTATGTTATCATAGTGGGTTTCCATTCTTCATAGTTGTATGAAGAGAGAGAAGGAACTGCTTTCAAATCCATGGAAGATGTTGTTCAATTCGAATCTACTGCTGCAACTGCAGAAAACTGCTGCAACTGCAGGAAACTGCTGCAACTGCAGAAAACTATTGCAACTGCAGAAAACTTCAGAATTGCTGCATCTGCAGGAAATTACTGCATCTGCAGGAAATTACTACATCTGCAGGAAACTGCTGCAACTACATAAAACTTCAAATAACCTGCAAAAACAATGGATATCCGTAGTATCTTCCGAATTCGAATCTGCTGAAGGAGAATTCGAATGATGGAATAAACCTGCAAAACAAATGAAATTAATGATGGAGATTTGTCACAATTCGAATTGAACACTGCCTTAAGACACTAAGCACATGTGACTAGGTCCTTCAATTTGGCTAGACCTCACTGGATTGCTCCAGTGAATTCAAGGAAATAGCACCAGGATTTGTTGTGGAAACCCAGAGGCTTTTGGTGCTCAATGAAAGACAGTTGCTCAAAGAATTGCTGCAACTGCTACCCGCTGCAATTCGAATAGTTGCTTCCAGCTCTGATACCATGTGATATTTTGGAGGTTAGATCACTTAGCTATAGCAGACCTCTCTAAAACTCACTCAAGAAGTGTAGAAAGAAGAAGAAATGTTGATTCAATAATCACTCATACACGAGAAATGACAAAAACTATTGTACCATACATCAGCTGTAAGCTGGCACTCTGAATAGTGAATAATAACTCAATACAATCAAATGAATTTGAATACCTCCTAAGCTCATTCAAATTCTCCTCAATGTGTGGCTTGGATGACATTGGAGACATCATCCAATAATTAATAGTGGTCACAAGTAGTCAAATATTAGTCAAATGAGTCTAACCGAGTCTAAATGGTGCATGTGTCACAAATCAAGGGAAGGATACTCCAATGTGAGTGCATGAGGAGCTGTCAGTAGCCAGTATAGCTGATCTAGTCTCTCTGGAGGTCTATCTAAGTGGTTTAGTGAGTTAAATTAGTAATCAAACCCCAAATCAAGGAATAGATCCACTAATCATGGAACTAACTGAAGAATCTTCTAAATAGGTGGAAGAGGGCACAGTTGCACTCCAGTGATGAAAACAAGGGCGCATCAGTGGCTAGGAGGGCTAGAACTAAGCAGAAACAGGCTCCTGGGGCTGAAAAACTGGGGACTAGGTGATAGGAGACTACCATACTGATGACTGGATGCATGCAAATGACTGGATGCATGCATGCAAGTATAAAAAATGATGGTGAGAATATTCCAACAAGTGTTAGGAATTACACGAGCATACATATTTTAACTTTCGAGAGAAATAAACAGAAACAAGCAATCACATAATAGAGACATAATTTACCCTGGAAACTCTATGCAGGGAAAACCAACACCCAATGAAGATCTTCATTACATGGCCAAACCGGCAATCCGGGCCAAGTGAGCTAGCCACCACTCACCTCCAGGCCACTTTACAATGGAGCTTCCTCAAGCCTTCTATAGGATTTATTACATGCAATACCTTGGTCCAATACCATGGGCTACAACAAACCATGTGCCCAAAACATGTGCTGGACCTAACCAACTTTGACTCATTCTCGATTCAAGGTTAACCCTAACAATCCCCCCTTTAAACTTGACTTGGAGTAATCACCAACCCCCCTCAAAGTTGTAACCGAGGAATCTCACATACATCCCCCTATCACCTAGGTCTTTCTCCCCACTTTACCGGTGAATTACCAGGGGTATGCATGCCTTACCAGGTGTTAGCATTTATATATTTTTCTACAATATGAATTTGAATGGAAGGAATGGAGGGTTAGCACCTTAGTACCTAGTATTGAAACCGAGATATCCTCCATGCTCCAGTGCTAGATGCTAATGGGAAGGACTAAAAGGTCTAAGGAAAACTAGAGGTGCAAAGGATTAAAAGATGTTGGAGTATAGGAAAAAATAAACAAGAAACATACTTTATAGCCTATAGTCCACTGGTCAAGTCATGGACAGCTAAACATCACATCAATCTACGCCGTATATTTGGCATGGGGATCAAATCCACGATCCTGCGTGTAATACCGCACAGCCAAGTTGCGAGGGATATAAGAAAGGAGTAGATGCGATGAGGCTTCTCCGCCAGCCAGGTGTCAGCAGCAGATGTCGTCGCAAGAAGACAGATCAAAGGGCGATATGTAAGAATGGGCGCATGCAATGGCGTGAGTTGGGGGAAAGATCCACGGTTCGGAATGCAAAAGTGATATGCATCAACGGCTCTCGCGGCAGCTCGCATAAAGAAGTAGCGCACCGGATAAGAAAGGGATGGATGCGATGATATTTTCCCACCTGCCAGGTGTCAGTTTCAGAACCCACCGCATAGAAGAGAAAAATCATGGTAGGGACCATTTGGATGCATGTGAGGCCATCTTATGGAGAAATGTGGACAAAAAGAATGGTGTGGATGGAAAGTAAAACCAGATCCGACGGCAAAGAAGACTCGGCGGTCAAATTGAGAGATAAAGAGGCAACTAATCTGACGATAACAAAGAGGCACGTGAGAAAACCAACGGTGGAGATCAAAAGACAGCAAGTGAAGAAGGTCCGAGGTTATGTTGGAACGATTATATATATAAGAAACAACCGCGAGGGTTGAAATTTGTTCTCGAAGATTGTAGAAGTCTGGTGGTCCCTCGGTGTGTGGCAGATGGCGAAGGCGACGGAACTTCCAGAAACCTGCTCAAAGATTCTAAACCGACAGGTAGGGCCTTGTAACCGTCCTCTCTCTTGAAAGTTGAATTTTTAAAGTCATAAAATGGGAGAGGAACGGGCTTCTACCAGCCATAAAGCTAGGGTGGCCCTAGAAGATAGGGATGTAGATGTATTCGACCCACACCTTCGGCTCTCTGTCCCAGAAATTAAAACAAAGCTAGACGCTCTGCATGAGCAGGGTTTGGACATACATGGGGTTTTTAGGTCGTCCTTTATTTACTTTTGCTTAGACCAGGTACCCTCTTTTCCCGAGTTTGTAACATGGTGCTCCGTGAATTATTCTGAATCGACAAGGATAATCATGGATGTCCCCAAGTCTAAAGTGGTCTATGTTTTAGATGCGTCAGTTGTAAGAAATTCATTTTTTATCCCCAAGCCACAGTACCAGGAATCAGAAAGCTTTTCATAAGAGTCGGTGGTCGCCCTATTCCACCAAATCATCCCAGAAAGCCATCGAACTTTCCTAGCCACATGCCTAAAACCCCATTCCGAAGTTGCCGAAAATCCGTACCCCTTGGACGTTAACCTTTTTTATGACGATTCCCAGTTGGTCTTCTCACTGTTGGCTCAATTCTTAGGTTTAGATACCGATCAATGGGTAACAGAGGTCCAGCTTAGTTTACTTTTTAGGATTAGTATTTGTTTAGTGAGGTCCGACATAGGACTCATCCCTCCTCTAAAGTTTGATGAATTTTTGGCTAATAGAATGCATGTACAGTTGGAAAATTTCCCAAATGCTAGGTTTTTCAGATACCAGACGCAACTCATGAAGATGATCATGTACAGTAACGCGGAAAGCCCTCATTTTCACCCTTTGCTTGAGACAAATGCTCGGTTGGACAATGTGTTTGAATATTTCAATTATGTTTTACCCCCAGTGTACAAAGTCATTTTTGGGGAGGGACTGCCGAGAGTGTTGCCCGAGATGAATTCCATGAAGCAATTAAAAGATGAAGTAGTCGTTGGAGATTGGTTCCTTTCGAAAGATACTACTGTCATTCGGCTGTATGACTTTGTGAAGGAACCCTACATCTTGCCCACCTTTTTGACATTAAGAACCTTTGCCCTGGAATTTATCAAGCAAAAATTGAGTTTAGAAGAGGCACTGTTCCTACAATTCAAAAAGGGCACTGATATAAAATACCCGTGGAAGGTCGGCCCTTTTATTGTAGAGAACAAGAAAGCTTTACCGGAGATAGAGGAAATGATAAGAATCCTGGGGTTCAAAAAGGACATAGCTGTTGAATACGATCCCCTGCATGTTATTTACAGAAGAAGGAAGGAGTGCAATATGAGTGCCTTCAAACACAAGGAGCCAGAGAGGCCACTCGAGAGACAAAACCTGCTACAATGGGAGCCCGAGGCAGAAATAGTACCAAACTTGCAGGAAAGGGACCCCGAAATGTCTGATGCTGAAATAAGTACCGAATAGGTGCCAGACACTGGAGAAGTGGGCCGGAAGAGAGATCTCGAGGAAATACAGGATGTGGATACTCAGATGGGTGGTGAAGATAAATGACCTAGGATGATAACACCAGTTGAGGTGTTTGATGGAAATACTCAGGTCGAGTCATCGATTCCCCTCGATGGAGAAGAGTTGGTTGATCGGACACCTATGGAAGAGTTGACCGTCTGGATGGATAATGAGAAAGCCGAAAATGAGGGGTCCCCATCCCTTGATGTTCAAATAAAATAATACAAGTTTCAAGATGTTGAAGAAGGTGAAGGCAGCAGTAGATTCCGGTCCAAGGCTGATCAGTATGAGCAATATAAACGAACTAGGCAAGCCTCATCCAAGAAGTTGTTTGACCTAATGCCGAGAGCTGGCAGTTTGTCCAAAACTAAGACCTCCTTAATAGCCAGTAGAGATGAGAAGCACAACACTTTAAATCTGGCCGTATCAACAGATGCAGAAGTAAAAGAGATGAAGCTCAGGTGGGATGCAATACCAGTCACTGACAAGATCCTTTTTCACCAACAGATCGGTGATCTCATCCATGTTGATCTTGAGAAAGCTGCACTGAAAGGTGATAACTTGGAAGTTGCTATAAAGAAATTGGTGAATCAACTAAAACAGGAAAAGAGTGAAAACCGAGCCCTTCAGCAACTTGTAAAAAGATTACAAATTGAACTTGTTGGATTTAACGGGGGAGGGAAATCCATGAAACAGTTGATGGCTGATAAAGAAAAACTAATTTCAAATATGCTGGAAAAAGGCTAAAGTCCCTAACATCGAGCTAATCTAGGCCCCTGAGGAAACCAGATTCGAAATACAAAAGGAGGCTTTATCTAAAGAATTGGATGAGTGTAAAGCAGAAATACTGAAGCTTGCTGGAGAAAAGGACAATTGGAAACGGGAGAAAACTAGCCTAGAAAAGCAACTGGAAGACCTAAGGAGTAACTTGTCCAGTATGGACATGCGGCCTACCAATGTAAGTCAAGGTGGTGATGAAGACAGTACAAATGATCTGGCACAGGCTATGTCACACGTCAGCCTGAAGGACAATGAGATCAGGGAGTTAAGAGAAAGAGTGTGTAAGCTAAAGGAAGAGAACAAGAAGCAAGAGGAGGAGATAAATGGCCTCCGGGTGAAGCAGAAAGAGTCAATTGAACAGAATAAAAAAATCACTCACCAAGTAGCAGGACAGGCTGCTATGCAAGGGTGTAGACATCTGGTGTGGGATAAGATATATAAAGAGGCAGAGAGTTTTTGGCCCTACCTGGAATTAATAAGAGTCAAGGAAAAAACAATCAATGATGCTTTGGCGGGATGTGTAGCCGCAAGAGAAGCCTTGACCCAAAAACCCAAAGAAACAGCATTAAGTGTTGTGGCCTTTTTAAATGACTTGTCAGAAGAAGATAGGGTCTGATTAAACATTGGCAACCGCATCGTGACAATCACCGCCGCTCGAAGAATTTTGAGGAAGTATACTCAGGTGGAAAGCGTGGAGGCCAAAGCAGAAGACATGAGGAAGGAGGTAGCGGACTTCAGAAGTTCATTTGGTAAGTTAAATGAAATGGGACTACCTTCTTTTTGGGATGACAATTTAGAGCTGCTCCCCAAAGGCGCCTACAAAAAGAAGATCTCGGCTATAAGAATGGATCATTCGAAGTTCAAACACATGGACCAGCTGCTCATACGTAAAACGCTAATGGAAAAGATCCAAGATGACTTTGAAATCTTGAATAGGTTAATTTCCATTAGCGAAAGGCTTCCGCCAGCCTCCTACTCTAACCACATTGAAATCCGAGTAATGGTGAAGGAAATGACAGATTACGACCTCCCTTCAGCTGAACGTTGGGCTGTTGTGCATGCATATGCAAATATGAGATGCGCTCTCCGTCGCCTGCAGGTGGCCTGCAGTAACTGTCTAAGTTTTTATAAGTTGTCAAGTATTTCTTTGAAAGGTCCGGAAGACACATAAGACATTTTTAATTTTGATATAATTTGTAATATTCTTTGAGGCGGCTAAATGGATAGCCAGCTGGAACTTTTATCTTTACTATGTTTGTTTTTACTGTAAGATTAATTCCATGCTATGATAATATCAGCAATTGTAAGAAATAGTTAGACCAGCTCTACCTGTTTCTGTTTTAAAGCAATTATGACAAACAAACTTTGATGAAGTGTCATTCTGTTGCAAAACATTTTGTTTTAGAGAAGTCGAGCCTAGAGCTCAAAGAGATCTATAAATATGTTTGTAATCGAAGGCACAAGGGTTGAAAATCTTATGTTGAAAGCTTTTGGTAATTTGAGGATTAGTCTGTAAGACATTTTTTGAGTTGTTTTAATAACGTTTGCAAAGCAGAAGCCTGCGTTTTTATAGGGATTCCTGTGTAATTGGTCTGGTAGTCTGTATTTTCTCTCTTCCCATTGGAAATTGTATTTTCTCTCTTTGTAATCCCATTTTGTGTTATTTCCTTCATGCTTGGATCGGGGTAATGATTAAGTGGAATTCATAGAAATTATGCTCTGCTTAGTCTTTTCCAAGTATTTCACCAACATGTTCTACTAAAGTTGATGTAGGATTCATCTTGGTATGCCTTACATTGATGGACTGTTTCTTTTCTCTTCTGTTCCACAAAATTAAGCTCTCTTTGACTACTTGCTGCTTGCTACCTTGCCTCTGTGAATGCGTTTGCAGAATCTTTGTGAGTGATGTTTCATAGTTTGTTAAAAGTGACTCCATTTCCCAAACTAAATCCCATACGTTTTCAACCAAACAATGCGTGAATCATTTTATTTCCAGACAGAAAACTGATCTTCTATATAACTGTTATAATTGAATTTCTTAGCCGTGAATGCTGGTGTTTCTTTTTCATTATTGACAATCTTGATTATTCCAGTATTTTCATGAGATTTTAGAGAGATCCCTCTCTATCTGTGTTGGGTCAGTAGCACAGGACAAAGATTGGTTAGTGGTTACCCATAATTACCCTCTTTCAGCCTTGGGGTTCAATTTCGGTGTTAACAAATTGGCGCCGCTGCCGAGGAACGTGATTGTTTTGTCAATCCCTAGGAGAACTACATATACATCTGAATTTCAAAGAACAAGAGAGATACCTATGGGAAAACAGAGGTTTTCATATTATTCAAGAAGGTTGAGGAATTTTTCCCTAGCGACTCCACTTACGGAGATCAGATAATTCAGGAAGACTCCACAGGAGACATATCAGTACGCCAAAACATACTACTGAAGAAATTCCAAAGGCATCCTGGCCTCAAGAAAGATCCATACGAGAGGTAATCCTTTTCCTGAAATCTTGCTAGGAGTAGATAATCCGGAAAGTTTACTCAAGCGTAGAACTGTGAAAGATCGAGCTAGTGCTCCTATCATCGAGACTATCCCTTTTTCAGAAGATGCATCTGTTTTTCAAGAATTGGATCTAGAGATTGATATTAGCAAACCTTTGTCAAGAACAAAATCTGAGTCATACCTAAGCCTAGGAGAAGAAGCTCTGAATAATTTTGAATCTAACCTTTTAGATCCTGTGTGGTTTGATTCTAAAAATCTTGCCAAATTTGAAGGCGATAAACCCAATTCTCAAGCCCCCCAAGCCCACGCTACAATCCCAGCCAGTGTTCTCGCTCAAAATACTTTCCCCCAAGCTCAGAATCCACCTAGACCTATGGCTTCCAAATTTGCACCTTCGATCCTGCCTACTGCTTTGCATGACCTCCCTCAGAACTACGCTCAAAGAATTGTATCTTACAATGGCGAGGGAGACTGGTCCACAAAATAGCATGTTGATAGATTTGAAGATTTTATAGACTTGGGAGAAGTGGACCATGATGACGCTAAAATGAGATTGTTTGCTCAAAGCCTATTTGGAGAGCCTAAGAAATGGTTCAGACAACTACCCAATGCTTCCATAGCAGATTTTACAGCTTTTAAAGGAATTGTTTCTAGAAAGATGGGAGACCATGGGAAGTCCTTCCATATTCTTATCCCAGTATAATCACTTAAAGAAAAGCGGGTTTGAATCAGTAAATGAGTTTTCTGCTAGATTCATGAAAGCTTATAATTCTATTCCCGATGATCTAAACCCTTGGTGGGCGCTGCAAAGATCCACTATGCAGATGCCTTTGATGGAGACTTCTCATGCACATTAAGAGAAAGAAAATCAGCCTCACTGCCTGTTATGCTAAAGGACGCCGTGGAGGTTGAAGCCAACATGATGGCCTCTGGGAAAATGAAGGGCAAAACTGAAGCAGATAAGAAGAAGCAAGAAAACCAAGCCTCTTCTAGTGATGCAAAATTTGATACCATGATGAGAAATATGGAAAAACGGATGGATAGGTTAGCCATGGAAAATAGGCCTCCTATTAGGGAACAGCCTGAAAATCAGATAAGGAACCCTAACTTTAGAAGGCCACCCCCTCCAACAAATCCAAGAAACCAAGAAGACCACCAGATAAGACCTTCTTTCCCTGAGAATTTGGTAGATGGAGAAGGACCTGAAAACCCTGTTGCTGACCAGATACACCTCTTCGACACCCTAGAACACGTAGTTCATTTGACTGAAAAGGAGCATGATTTTTTCACCAAAGGAAATGTTGATAAAGCCGCAGAGTTTGATTCTGAACAGTATCAAATGGGTTACATGAATGTTGTGGACGATATCCATAGAAAGATGAGGTTGAGAAACAGAGAAATACCAATAACTGAAGGAAATTCCACCCAGAGTCAGCCCCCTAAGGCTCAACAGAATACAGATAAGCTGAAGGGGAAACAACCAGAGGATCATGCACAGAAAATCTCAGAAGATAAGGGGCAGCATTCTAAAGAGGGTAGGAAACCAGAAGTCACTGAAGTAGGGAATCCAACATCAATATTCAGCTTGAAGGCTGAACTATCTAAGGTAAAGATCTCTATCCCCCTGAATGAACTATTGAGAGTCAATGAATACAGGGAAGAGATAAATAGCCTAGTAAAGGGGCAGGCAGGAAATACGCAAGATATGTTGGAAGTGACGGATGATGCTCCCATTATAATATTTGGTTCCAAACTGGAGGAACCAGATGATGAAGAAGTCCCTCCCTTCTATTTGAGTCTGAATATCCATAGTAAGTTATTACACAACGCCCTGATAGATTCTGGAGCTTCGTACAACTTGATGCCAAAGTCGGTAGTGGACCTGTTGGGGTTAGAGGTCACTAGACCTTATAAAGACCTATATTCTTTTGACTCCAGAAAGGTACCCTGTTTAGGACTGATTAAAGATGTGGTGGTAACCCTCACCCAGATTCCAGCGAAGAGTGTCATGATGGACATAGTGGTAGCTGATTTACCTACTAATTTTGGGATGTTGTTGTCTAGATCCTGGGTAAAAAAGCTAAAAGGAACCATGCAGATGGACCTATCTTATGCTACCATACCACTTTTCAGAAGCAATAGGAAGTTATACAGAGAAAAAAGGATGGCTTATGTGGTCAACAGTGACGACAAGCCTGAAAATCACCCTATATTCATTGTGGATACAGACATGGATTCCTCCATCCTTTTCAATGATGGTCCACATACTGATCCTAGACCCCCATTTTTTCATGAAGTAGAGGAAGACAAAGAATTTGCAGCAAGGCATGAGGCATCAGAGAGGTGAAAAAACAAAGAAGGATTGTGGAAGATGTACTTTGATGGTTCACTAAGCAAAAATGGAGCTGGAGCTGGGGTTTGGATCATACCTCCAGACCAAGAATCTAGGGCCCTATCCTATAAATTGACTTTTGAATGCACAAACAATGTGGTTGAATATGAAGCTCTACTTTTAGGACTGAGAGCTCTGAAAGATCTAGGAGCCAGGAGAGTACACGTCTTTGGAGATTCAGAACTGGTGGTGAACCAGGTGAATGATAGTTATCAGGCAAAGCACCCCAGGATGAGAGCTTATAGAAACGAAGTTTGGGACATGTTTGGGAATTTTTTCGACGAACATAAGATCTGGGCAATTCCGAGATGTGACAATCAAGTAGATGACTCCCTGGCCACTACTGCATGAGGTTTTAAAATACCCATTTTTTCCCAAGAAAAATACGAGGTCGAAGTGATAAACAGGCCATCCATCCTAGACAATTCCAAGTATTAGCAACTGTTTGAAGATGACCTACAAATTAGAAGGTTTTTAGAACTGTCTCATGAGTTTGCTAATGTTCATATCGATACAGAAAATGAGAATGGAGAAGGTCTAATGGACCAGGAGCAGTCAGAAAGCGAAGAGAATGAAAATAGAGGTTGGAAGAACACTCTGGGAGGAAAAGACATTGTCTAGTTAAAAATAAACTCTATTCCCAAAGGATTGATACCTCTATAAAAGCTCTTTGACCAAAACGATGTGGCAAAGAATCCCAAATTTAAACCTCCCAAGGATACAGTAGAAGACCATAATTTGGGTTCTGTTGGGGAACCTCGGATGGTAAAGTTGTCTAAAAAATTAGAGACTAGGAGGAAAAAGCAGTATGTTGATTTGATGAAAAAGTATGCTACTACCTTCGCCTAGAGCTATGAAGATTTAAAGGAGTATGATACCTCAATAATCTAGCATTCCATCCCAATTCGGCCTGGAGAAAAACCTTTCAAACAGAAGTTGAGGAGAATAAATCCTAAGTTGGTACCAGTTGTAGAAAAAGAGATCAAGAGGTTGTTCGATGCAAAGATTATTGTCACTCTGAGATTCTCTCAATGGGTGGAAAACCTAGTTCCTATAAGAAAAAAGAATGGAGAAATTAAAATTTGTATAGATTTCAGGAATTTGAACAGAGCCTCCTTAAAGGACAATTACCCCTTGCCAAAAATGGAACATATCTTGCAGAAGGTAGTAGGGGCAGAAAGGATTTCTACAATGGATGGTTTCTCAGGGTATAATCAGATCAAAGTTAGTCCAGAAGATCAAGAAAAGACTGCTTTCACCACTCCATGGGGCACTTTCATGTATGCTAAGATGCCTTTTGGATTGATGAATGTCGGAGCCACTTTCCAGAGAGCGATGGACATTTCCTTTGTTGAAGAGAAGGATAAGTTCGTAGTGGTATACATGGACGACTTAACGGTGTATTCAAAGTCTGATGACGAACATTTAAAACACTTAGAACGGGTCTTCAAGAAATACATAAAATATGGTATCTCCCTCAACCCAAAGAAATCTCATTTTGCTTTAGGAGAAGCTAAACTCATGGGACATATCATATCCAAAGGAGGTATCAAGATTGACCCTGAGAGGGTTAGCGCAATCCAGAAGGTTAGAGAACCAAGAAGAAAAAGAGAGGTACAGTCTTTTATTGGGCAAGTTGGCTTTCTGAGAAGGTTCATTCCTAGTTTCTCTGAAATTATGATGAGTACCACTAATATGATAAGAAAGGAGAGTCAAATAAAATGGATGGAGGAAGCTAGAGATTCTTTCAAGGGAATAAAGAGTGCTATCACTAAATCCCCTGTATTAGCCAGCCTCGATTTTTCTAAAGATTTTTTGATTTTTTCTTATGCTTCTGAGCACATAGTGGCAGGAGTGCCACTACAAAAGAACGACCAGAATGCAGAACAACCAATTGCTTTTTTCAGTATGGTGCTGAGAGATGCAGAGTTGAAGTATGACATCATGGAGAAACAGGCCTATGCCTTGATCAAATCACTAAAGGATTTCAGGATTTACATACTTCACTCACACATCATCGCCCATGTACCAAATAGTGTTGTGAAAGGTATTCTTACCCAAGCAGATCCTGAAGGTAGAAGGGAAAAATGGATTGTTGTATTGCTAGAATACGACTTAGAGATAAAGCCTACTAAGCTAGTGAAAGGGCAGGGATTAGCAAAATCGATGACCAAAGCAAATTGTGATTTCTTGCAGATGAATTTTTTAGAAGAACATCCACAACAGCTAGACACTGAAGTACAGATAAGTCCAGAATTTGCTGCATCCCCTTGGTATGCCAACAATGTTTATGTGTTACAAAATCTACAAGCTCCCCCAGGGTTAAGCAAGAGTAGGTCCCCGGTTGTGAAATTAAAAGATCCTTTTCAACAATGGGGATTAGATTTCATTGGAGAAATAAACCCTAACTCTTCTGGGCAGCATAGGTGGATACTGACAGCTACTGATTATTTTACCAAATGGATAGAAGCTATACCAACCAAAAATGAAACAGAAAATGTTGTCATGGATTTTCTGGAGGATAACATTCTATCTAGGTTTGGATGCCCCAAAAGAATTGTGACGGATAATGCGCCTACCTTTTGTTCAAAGAAGATGATTAATTTTTGTCACAAATACCATATCAGTCTGAACCATTCTACAGCATACTATCCGCAAGGAAATGGACTAGCAGAGTCCTCCAACAAAATCTTAGTGAGAATCATAAAGAAATTGTTGGAAGAGAATAAAAAAGCTTGGCATACGAAGCTGAAATATGCCCTATGGGATAATAGAATAAGCACGAAAAGAGCCATTGCGATGTCCCCTTTTCAGTTGGTGTATGGAGCCAAGGTGGTGTTCCCAGCATCTCTAGGGTTGCCGGTTATGAGATTGCTGCAAGGAATGGACGAAGAGCGGAACCATATGCAGAGGAGAATAAGCCAGATAATCGAACTAAATGAGCTAAGGACGAAAGCCTACGACAAAGTGTAGGGGCACCAGGAAAAGATGAAAGAAGCCTTCGACAAGAAAGCTAAAGAAGATGAGTTCCAGGTGAACGATCTGGTCCTGAAATGGGACACTCCTAGAGAAGATAAACATGGGAAATTCGACCATATGTGGATGGGGCCATTTGTTATTGCAGCAAAACGAGGGTTAAATTCTTTTATCCTAGAAAACCAGGATGGATCCGCCTGGTCCGGGGGACCAGTCAATGGCAGGTACCTAAAGCACTATCTATCCTATAGGAGTCGGGAGACCCATGTACCATAGCTTGTATATATGTATTATCTTTATTTGTTACAGTTGTTGTGAAGTTTTGGTTTGGGGTAAACGAGAGAGCATTGAAGCCCGAAAAGTGAAAACCCTAAGGTCAAGAAGGAGAAGCCACGATTCCATTCCTGGGGGTGCAGCCTGAATATGCTGCAAAGTATGGTCCTCAGTTACTAAAAAGAAGTCTCAGTCTAGGGTTTGAATGAGTCACCCAATGGATCAGGCACTTAATCTACAGAGTTCTTTGCTACCTCGTCGGGAGGATATCATCCCCTTTGGAGCCAGTTGTTACCACCTATATATTTTTCTACAATATGAAGTTGAATGGAAGAAATGGAGGGTCAAAATGTACCTGGTATTGAAACCGAGATATCCTCCATGCTCCAGTGCTAGATGCTAATGGGAAGGACTAAATGGTCTAAGAAAAACCAGAGGTGCAAAGGATGAAAATATGTTGGAGTATAGGCAAAAATAAACAAGAAACATACTTTATAGCCTATAGTGCATCGGTCAAGTCATGGAGAGCTAAACATCACATCAATCTACGCCGTAGATTTGGCGCGGGGATCAAATCCACGGTCCTGCGTGTAATACCGCACAGCCAAGTTGTGAGGGAGATAAGAAAGGAGTGGATGCGATGAGGCTTCTCCTCCAGCTAGGTGTCAGCAGCAGACGTCGTCGCACGAAGACATATCAAAGGGCGGTATGTAAGAACGAGCGCATGCGATGGCGTGAGTTGGGGGAAAGATCCACGGTTCGGAATGCAAAAGGGATACACATCAACATCTCCCATAGCAGCTCGCATAAAGAAGTAGCGCACCGGATAAGAAAGGGATGGATGCGATGATATTTTTCTGCTTTCCAGGTGTCAGTTTAAAAACCCATCGCATAGAAGAGGAAAATCATGGTAGGGACCATTTGGATGCATGCGAGGCCATCTTATGGAGAAATGTGGACAAAAAGAACGGCATGGATGGAAAGTAAAACCAGATCCGACGGCAAAGAAGACTCGGCGGTCAGATTGAGAGATAAAGAGGCAGCCGATCTGACGATAGCAAAGAGGCACATTAGAAAACCAACGATGGGGATCAAAAGACAGCAAGTGAAGAAGGGCCGAGGTTATGTTGGCACGGTTATATATATAAGAAACAACCGCGAGGGTTGACATTTGTTCTCGAAGATTGTAGAAGTCTGGTGGTCCCTCGGCGTGTGGCAGACGGCGAAGGCGACAGAACTTCCAGAAACCTCCTCAAAGCTTCTAAATCGACAGGTAGGGCCTTGTAACCGTCCTCTCTCTTGAAAGTTGAATTTTTAAAGTCATAAAATGGGAGAGCAACAGGCTTCTACCAGCCATAAAGCTAAGATGGCCCTGGAAGATAGGGACGCAGATGTATTCGACACACACCTTCGGCTCTCTGTCCCAGAAATTAAAACAAAGCTAGATGCTCTGCATGAGCAGGGTTTGGACATACAAGGGGGTTTTAGGTTGTCCTTTATTTACTTTTTCTTAGACCAGGTACCCTCTTTCCTCGATTTTGTAACATGGTGCTCCGTGAATTATTCCGAATCCACAAGGATAATCATGGATGTCCCCAGGTCTAAAGTGGTCTGTGTTTTAGATGCGTCAGTTGTAAGAAATTCATTTTTTATCCCCGAGCCACAGTACCAGGAATCAGAAATCTTTTCAGAAGAGTCGATGGTCGCCCTATTCCGCCAAATCACCCCAGAAAGCCGTCGAACTTTCCTAGCCACATGCCTAAAACCCCATTCCGAAGTTGCCGAAAAGCCGTACCCCTTAGACGTCAACCTTTTTTATGATGATTCCCAGTTGGTCTTCTCACTGTTGGCTCAATTCTTAGGTTTAGATACCGATCAATGGGTAACAAAGGTCCAGCTTAGTTTACTCTTTAGGATTAGTATGTGTTTAGCGAGGTCCGACATAGGACTCATCCCTCCTCTAAAGTTTGATGAATTTTTGGCTAATAGAATGCATGTACAGTTGGAAAATTTCCCAAATGCTAGGTTTTTCCGATACCAGACGCAATTCATGAAGATGATCATGTACAGTAACGCAGAAAGCTCGCATTTTCACCCTTTTCTTGAGACAAATGCTCGGTTAGACAATGTGTTTGAATATTTCAATTATGTTTTACCCCCATTGTACAAAGTCATTTTTGGGTAGGGACTGCCGAGAGTGCTTCCTGAGATGAAGTCCATGATGCAGTTAAAAGATGAAGTAGCAGTCTGAGATTGGTTCCTTTCGAAAGATACTACTGTCATTCGGTTGTATGGCTTTGTGAAGGAACCCTACATCTTGCCCGCCTTTTTGACATTAAGAACCTTTGCCCTGGAATTTATCAGGCAAAAATTGAGTTTAGAAGAGTCACTGTTCCTACAATTCAAAAAGGGAACTGATATAAAATACCCGTGGAAGGTCGGCCCTTTTATTGTAGAGAACAAGAAAGCTTTACCGGAGATAGAGGAAATGATAAGAATCCTGGGGTTCAGAAAGGACATAGCTGTTGAATACGATCCCCTGCATGTTATTTCCAGAAGAAGGAAGGAGTGCAATATGAGCGCCTTCGAACATAAGGAGCCAGAGAGGCCACTCAAGAGACGGAACCTGCTACAATGGGAGCCCGAGGCATAAATAGTACCAAACTTACAGGAAAGGGACCCCGAAATGTCTGATGATGAAATAAGTACCGAACAGGTACCGGACACTGGAGAAGTGGGCCGAAAGAGAGATCTCGAGGAAATACAAGATATGGATACTCAGATGGGTGGTGAAGATAAACGATCTAAGATGATAACACCAGTTGAGGTGTTTGATGGAAATACTCAGGTCGAGTCATTGATTCCCCTCGATGGAGAAGAGTTGGTTGATGGGACACCTATGGAAGAGTTGACAGTCTGGATGGATAATGAGAAAGACGAAAATGAGGGGTCCCCAACCCCTGATGTTCAAATAAAAGAATACAAGTTTCAAGATGTTGAAGAAGGTGAAGGCAGCAGTAGATTCCGGTCCAAGGCTGATCTGTATGAGCAATATAAACAAACTAGGCAAGCCTTTGCCCAGAAGCTATTTGACCTAATGCTGAGATCTAGCAGTTTGTCCAAAAATAAGAGCTCCTTAACAGCCAGTAGAGACGAGAAGCACAACACTTTAAATCTGGCCGTATCAATAGATGCAGAAGTAAAAGAGATGAAGCTCAGGTGGGATGCAATACCAGTCCCTGACAAGATCCTTTTTCACCAACAGATCGGTGATCTCATCCATGTTGATCTTGCGAAAGCTGCACTGAAAGGTGATAACTTGGAAGTTGTTGTAAAGAAATTGGCGAATCAGCTAAAACAGGAAAAGAGTGAAAACTGATCCCTTCAGCAACTTGTAAAAATATTACAAATTGAACTTGTTGGAGTTAACGGGGGAGGGAAATCCATGAAACAGTTGCTGGCTGATAAAGAAAAACTAATTTCAAATCTGCAGAAAAAGGCTAAAGTCCCTAACATCAAGCTAATCCAGGCCCCTGAGGAAACCAGATTCGAAATACAAAAGGAGGCTTTATCTAAAGAATTGGATGAGTGTAAAGCAGAAATACTGAAGCTTGCTAGAGAAAAGGACAATTGGAAACGAGAGAAAACTAGCCTAGAAAAGCAACCTAAAGACCTAAGATGTAACTTGTCCAGTATGGACATGCGACCTACCAATGTAAGTCAAGGTGGTGATGAAGACAGTACAAATGATCTGGCACAGGCTATGTCACACTTCAGCCTGAAGGACAATGAGATCAAGGAGTTAAGAGAAAGAGTGTGGAAGCTAGAGGAAGAGAACAAGAAGCAAGAGGAGGAGAAAAATGGCCTCCCTGTGAACCAGAAAGAGTCAATTGAACAGAATAAAAAACTCACTCGCCAAGTAGCAGGACAGGCTACTATGCAAGGGTGTAGACATCTGGTGTGGGATAAGATATATAAAGAGGCGAAGAGTTTTTGGCCCTACCTGGAATTCATAAGAGTCAAGGAAAAAACAATCAATGATACTTTGGCGGGATGTGTAGCCGCAAGAGAAGCCTTGACCCAAAAACCCAAAGAAACAGCATTAAGTGCTGTGGCCTTTTTAAATGACTTGTCAGAAGAAGATAGGGTCCGATTAAACATTGGCAACCGGATCGTGACAATCGCTGCCACTCGAAGAATTTTGAGGAAGTATGCTCAGGTGGAAAGCGTGGAGGCCAAAGTAGAAGACATGAGGAAGGAGGTAGCGGATTTCAGAAGTTCATTTGGTAAGTTAAATGAAATGGGACTGCCTTCTTTTTGGGATGACAATTTAGAGCTGCTCCCCAAAGGCGCCTACAAAAAGAATATCTCAGCTATAAGAATGGATCATTCAAAGTTCAAACACATGGAGTAGCTACTCATAGGTAAAACGCTAATGGAAAAGATCCAAGATGACTTTGAAATCTTGAATAGGTTAATTGCCATTGGCGAAAGGCTTCCGCCGGCCTCCTACTCTGACTACATTGAAATCCAGGTAATGGTGAAGGAAATGACAGATTACGACCTCCCTTTAGCTGAACGCTGGGCTGCTGTGCATGCATATGCAAATATGAGATGCGCTCTCCGTCACCTGCAGTAACTGTCTAAGTTTTTATAAGTTGTCAAGTATTTGTTTGAATGGTCCGGAAGACACATAAGACATTTTTAATTTTGATATAATTTGTAATATTCTTTGAGGCGGCTAAATGGATAGCCAGCTGGAACTTTTATATTTACTATGTTTGTTTTTACTGAAAGATTAATTCCATGCTATGATAATATCGGCAATTGTAAGAAATAGTTAGACCAGCTCTGCCTGTTTTTGTTTTAAAGCAGTTATGACAAACAAACTTTGATGTAGTGTCATTCTGTTGCAAAACATTTTGGTTTAGAGAAGTCGAGCCTAGAGCTTAAAGAGATCTATAAATATGTTTGTAATCGAAGGCACAAGGGTTGAAAATCTTATGTTGAAAGTTTTTGGTAATTTGAGGATTAGTCTATAAGACATTTTTTGAGTTGTTTTAATCAAGTTTGCAAAGCAGAAGCCTGTGTTTTAACAGGGTTTCCTGTGTAATTGATCTAGTAGTCTATATTTCTCTCTTCCAATGTGAAATTGTATTTTCTCTCTTCGTAATCCCATTTTGCGTTATTTCCTTCATGCTTGGATCTGGGTAATGATTAAGTGGAATTCATAGAAATTATGCTCTGCTTAGTCTTTTCCAAGTATTTCACCAACATGTTCTACTAAAGTTGATGTAGGATTCATCTTGGTATGCCTTACATTGATGGACTGTTTCTTTTCTCTTCTGTTCCACAAAATTAAACTCTCTTTGACTACTATCTGCTTGCTACCTTGCCCCTGTGAATGCGTTTGCATAATCTTTGTGAGTGGTGTTTCATAGTTTGTTAAAAGTGACTCCATTGCCAAAACTAAATGTTAAATTTTCTGAATTTACTTCAATATGATCTAGGATCTTAACTGAGAGAACAACATGTACAGCATATCTACAGCATATCAATCATGGAGACAATAATGCAAGCACACAAGAGACACAAAGATTTACTTGGGGAAAACCATAAAGGTGAAAAACCCCAATAACTTCCTCAGAGATAGATAGAGCAATGATACAACCAACCAAGAGAGATAGCCATAACCTAGCAGCAGATCCTCCTCCTCCATAAGTGCGCCACTCCTCCTTGAGTGCATGTGTGAGAAGTGAGTGAGTAAATAGAGTGCCTCCCGCACTCTATTTATACTTGACTTGACTTGCCTTTTTACCTAACTCATGTAGGCTCGAACTTAACCACATAACATAATGCTGACTGGGCCGACCCCCAATAGGGTGGTCTAATAACCCTTAGACCCACATGGCCGACCCCCAATAGGGTGGTCTAATAACCCTTTGACCCACATGACTTATACAAGGCCGACCCCAAACAAGGTGGTCTAATAACCCATCAAGTATAAGTTACGACACTTACAATATAAATGACGACACTTCCTTATAGAGGAATAATACCATCTCTATAGGAATACAATATACATATATGTGAAATACATTCCGAAGTTACATATACATCAACACTAAATCCCATACGTTTTCAACCAAACAATGCGTGAATCATTTTATTCCAGACGGAAAACTGATCTTCTGTATAACTGTTATAATTGAATATATTGGCCGTGAATGCTAGTGTTTCTTTTCCATTATTGACAATCTTGATTATTCCAGTCTTTTCATGATATTTTAGAGAGAGCCCTCTCTGTCTATGTTGGGTCAGTAGCACAGGCCAAAGATTTGTTAGTGGTTACCCAGAATTACCCTCTTTCAGCCTTGGGGGTCAATTTCGGTGTTAACCCCAGGTCTTATAGCCATATGCCCTTTTACATGCAAACTGCTCCATTAATATTTTTTTTCATGTGTCTTCATGGTGACTACACGATCACCATCTATTGCTTCATTCTCTCACTTTTCCATGCTTGTTTTGTACTTGCATGCAATCATGTCATTGATGTCCATATAAAGAAGAGTCCATCTACCGAATTACATGGGTCCTTAGCCGCTGTAACCGCCAGTTCTATAGAAATTCTCTTTGCATACATGGTTCATCAATATTGGTCCCAACAAGATCAAATCATCTCATATTTCCCCCTTTACAATCGAAGATTCACCTTCTTCGATTCCACATCAAGTTAACGTATGAGTACACCTACCACCATCGTACCTACCCAGTGGTTCATTCCACACTTGATGCAACATCTCTTCTCTGCGCATAAGAGGGATACCTTGTGCTTCTAACATTCGGGGAAATTACATTCTAACCTGGAACCATAAATGTTGGAGTGTCGGGTACCACCGATCATGCACCCCGTAATTAATTCAAAACACTAAATACAGCAAACCTTTTAAAATACTTATCTTGCTTTTCATGTGCAGAATTTTCATAACCTGTATGTAACTTTGCCATGACCCATAAGAACATTGGCATTTCAAGCACCTTCATTTAATTTTTATAAATATAGCCTCTGTGTAACTTTACCATGACCCATAAGAACATTGGCATTTCAAGCACCTTCATTTAATTCCTTATAAAAATATATGTCTCACCGTAACGTTTTCTTCTATGTCCACTATCCAAAAATTACTTATAAATCATTCATATAGAATGACGTGGAAAACAAAACCTTTATGAAGTGCATCATATAATAATATTTTATTCTTTAAATTAAAAAGGTCATTTTCACTTTTCACATAATTTCAAGTCTTCAACCATTAAGTTTTGCCTTGTCTCGTTGAAATATTCACGGTTGTGATGGCTCGGGCATCAAACTTTTCACAGCAAGCACTTTTATCTTGCGCTCAGGACTCCACAAACACTTATACATGTCGGCCCTCTTGATCTACGATTTGCACCAGTCTTCCCAACACATTTATTTCAGTGGCATTGTGACTTCAAAATCCAATGTGCATACCTCCTCCTCTTCACGCGAGGCATTTAAACTCATATTTCTTCTACAGATCCGTCCCTTTATTTGATTGCAGGTAACTGCTTCCATGCCTATCTCGTCCCATCGGATCTTAGCGTGATAACTTCACATTTACTCGGCATTACATTATTTTCTCCTCTGCAATAGTTAACGTTTTTTTTTTTTCATTTTCATGCAGAACACCAAAAGTATTGCAGAATTTATCTCATGTCGGGAATCTTCTACACTACACCTCAACCGAGATCTACACCAGATCTAGGCATTAAAACCTTAGATCTACGATCTTAAACAATGGATCTAGAGCACCAGGCTCTACTTCAACAGATATGATAGCAGAAAATGCCGAGGTAGTTTCCATATCGCAACCTCCAGCAGAAAAAATAACCACCGCTGGGCATCACATCCTCTATGCCCTCTCAACTCTGCACACTTAGAACATTCAACGAGCACAATATAAGCCAAACTATGGCTTTGATACTAAACAAAAACAAGCAATAACATAATAGACACATAATTTATCCTGGAAACTCCATGCGGGGAAAACCAACACCCAATGAAGATCTTCATTACATGGCCAAACCGAAAATCCGAGCCAAGTGAGCTAGACACCACTCACCTCCAGACCACTTTACAATGGAGCTTCCTTAAGCCTTTTATAGGATTTATTACATGCAATACCTTGGTCCAATACCATGGGCTAAAACAAACCATGTGCCCAAAACAGGTGCTGGACCTAACCAACTTTGACTCATTCCCGAGTCAAGGTTAACCCTAAGAACAAGAGGCAGGATCACGCATACTAGTTTTTAAGCACTGAAGTGCCATATCAGTCACCAGAATCAGCCCTAGACGCATACAAGGATCATAAATAATTATCAAGAACTATGGAAAATTGAAGTACTCCAAAAAGAGTACCTCCCATTATCACAAAAGTAGGCATCAAAAGCAACGGACACAACACTCCCTTGACTGACCCCCAAGTGCACTTGCGAAATCTGATAACAAACTATCAAATGTTTTTTTACAATTGCCTTGGTATAGTCAGATGAATAGTAGTATTAATAATTCTCAAATCAGCTCATTAGTAGGAGGAAGTAATAGCAGTTCTTAGAAAACTAGTAGCAAATTTACTACGCGACCAAGACCCCAAGGGTTTGTACTAGTAGGTACCCCAACCGTAGCAATGGTAGGTGCATCAATAGGACCACCCCTAAAATTATCAGAATTTTGGGGGGATGGCAAAGAAGATAACACGGCTCAACATTGGTTCCTCTATGAAGCAATATGGAACGCTAGAGTGACCCCAGTGGCATCCAAGTTGATATATTTTCATATGACCCTCTGTGGAAGGCATTTACAGTGGTACATGAGGCTAGTCGAGATACGGGGTGCGAACACACCAAATCCTACCTTGGTGGAACTAAAGAAATTGTTTCTAGATGAGTTTTCAAAACCAAAATATGAATAGAAGGGTGTTGTGAAATTAAGGGAAATATAAAAAATGCATGGAGAATCAGCCTAGGCATATGTACGATGGTTTAAAGACGTGCTAACGAAGTTAAAGTACCCAATCCACAGAACCCATCATAAAGAATGGTTTATTCAAGGGTTTTTTCCACTAACGAAGATACCACTATCACAACAAGTAATAGACTCACCCAAAACTGCATTAGAGCAGGTGATAAACACTGAGGCTATGAAAAATTATCCAAACTCTATGGGAACTTCATCTTCTTCTAGTGAATTAGCACAAGTGTATAATAAGATGGCATAAATAAATGAGAGACTCTAAGTTTTGAATGTACCAAAAGCACAATGACCACACGTATGGTGTATTGGTTGCACGATAGAAGTACATCACGCTTCATAATGTCCAAGGCTACGAGGAGGACAAGTTCCTCCAAGAGGAAAGTTTAATTTAAGGCCAAGTCGGATAGTTACACAGGTTGCTACAACAAATTTGTTTCATTCAGCAGGTCGTCCATCATATGTTCATCCACTTCTCCTTCTATGTTCAGCAACACGCTTCCCCTGCTCCGTCGGCACCGCATTTCCATGCGTAGCTCGTGTCGACACCCTATCGTTGTCACCCTTCGTCGTTGTGCCCATGTACCTCCTGATCGACGTCGCTCGTCGCCCCTCCTCTTTGTTGCTCGAACCCATGCCCCTCCTCTCTACTGCACCTTCATGCACCCTATCTTCCCTCCTGCTCGCCTCCCTCTGTCCCATATCGACCTACGCACCTGCTCCACGATCCCCACAGTCCTCCTATCCCGTGTTGAGTTCTCTCTAGCACCGCCCCAACTGCAGACCCCTACGCTTCACATGCCCCCCACGCTCCCAATCCTACACTCATCATCTCTTCATCCGTGTATTAAACTCCAACACGCTACACGCCTTTTCTCCCACTCGACAACTCCCCAACGACACCTCCTCGCTCCACCATTGCTTGCACATACCCCTCAACCAACGCAACGCTCTCTTAGCACCCTCCACTCCAAATTCCTTCCATTACGACCACCTCAATTCTTATCAAAATATAGATATTATAAACATTATTATTTGAAATAATTATAATAGCATTATTATTTGAAATAATAATTGTTATTATAAGTTTCATAAACCCTAATTCGACTTAGTTCCAAAAACAATCATAATATATTATTATTATAATTATTGTTATATAATAATTAATAATATTATTATTATTAAACTTTAATAAAATTACTTATTACTATTATTTAATAAGTGTATTTATTAAAATAAAATAATAATAAAAAATAGTTAAAGGAAGACCATACATTGTCGAAGAAGTCGAAGACCAATTATCAAAATAAAATTAAAAAAATTATATCGCCGAAGAAGTTGAATACTAAGGAAGATTAAAGACCACCTTGGGTTCCTTACACTGGTGATGGTTATTATCGACGAAGAAGAACACCAAAAGTCGAGAACTATGGCGAATTCAAAATCAGAATTGCGTCATAACTACAAGCAGTATTGGCCGAGCTAGAGCATTATAAAGCAACCAATCGTCATTTACAATTTGAGATGAATAAGAATCTCCTTCTTAATGAATTGAAAAAAAAATAGAATCATACCTTAGAAGATCAAAATCAAAGACTGGAAAAAGCTAATGAAGAATTTAAGAAAATGTTATCAGATAAGGATGAGAAAATACTACATTTAAAACGTCAAAATTGGAACCTTGAAGACCATATTAGAAATTTAAAGAATGGCGAAGAATCACCTTATAAAATCGATATCGATTTAGAATAAGAAATAAATCATTTAAACCAAGTCATCATGGACAAAGATAATGAATTGGCGCAAGTCCATAGAAAGTTGGAAAGTCAAGAATTAGAGATATGTCGACAACAACAACAGAAGAAATAAATCCAGCAGAAATATGATGACACTAAGAAGACGCGCAAGTTGGAAATTTCAAAAATCAATAGGATGTTATCAAACAATATGGAAGAAATATTTCGACTAAAGAATCATAACAAAACATTAGTTACAAGTATCAAGAAATTGAAAAATAGTCGGAAGACGGATCATTCTAATGAAGACTTCGAAGGAAAAATACTAGAAAAGAAAGAAGAAAATAAGCGCCTGACAAAATCTTAATCAAGAACTAGAAGAACAAATCAAGAAATTAACAGAGTACAAAACATCGCAAGAAGAAAAGTTCGAGAAGATTCAACGTAATAACAATCTATTAGAGAACAAATTAGAACAAATCCAGAAGGAAGCATCCAGACTCTCCAAAAAACAAATTCAAGTTGAGGAAAAAGAAGCCAATTTAGTATAAACAAAAACAACAAGAACTCCTTATCGACACCCAAATTATAAAAATCATTTTTACCAACAACAGGGTCAAAATGAACATAAACAAAAGAATTATGAATTCAGAAAAGAAAGAACTAAAAATCAACAAACTAAGCAGAATACGAGAAGTTCCATCCAACAAAGCGATCAACAAACAGCTTCGATGAAGATAGATCTTGGATGGACCACTTCACAAACAATGCGACATTTTTTCTTTGGAATTCGTAACTCATATCACCTTGTTTTGCCAAGTATCAGAGTTGCAAGTTTAGAAGACCATGAGAAGAAGTTACGAATAAGAACAAAGGATGGGAATCTTCTATAATCATGTTTTAAGGACAAAGCATCTCTAAGAGGAAGGCAATGTTATATACAAATATATATCATAATATAAAATAATAACATTAAATATCAATATTAATTATTAATATTAATATATATATTAATATTAATAATTAATAACTAATAAATAGAAATGATTAATTAATTAGAAAAACAGTAAAGAGATGTACTCTTTCATTTGAAAAGGAACGAACAGGCTTATATAAATCCCTACATTGTAATTGTAAAATATCATCATATATCTCATCATTTATAGTTATCTATGGATTATTTGTCCTTTTTGAAGTGGAAATTCTAATAAAACAAGTTTTTTCTTGTTTCAGACGGGGAGGCTACGGAAGAGGATTTGGATCCGAAAGAGAAGGAGGTTGCAAGGGACCACTACAATGCTACAATTGTAATGAAATTGGTCATTTGTCTCATGACTGTCCTCTACCAAAATACCATGGTGTACTTACTGTCGCACTAACACCAACATTGTTGGAAAATGCCCTGAGCTCATCGCTAAATGAGAATATCGCACAAGAATACCAACTAATTTTATAAACGATGAACCCTGAGAAGATCGAACTGCAACAAGATTGTTGTTACCCGAGAAAGCGTGAAAGCTAGATCATACCAATGACGACCAAACTCTTTGGTGATTCGAAAGGCAGCACCAAAGAAGACTAAATACATTTCAATTCAATAGAAGGAGATATATTGGGAAGCCATAGATATGTTTGGTCGAATACCAACCCCGCAAACCCAAGAGGGTGCAATACCATCTCACCAGTTCAAGCCGAATGATGCAAGAGATGAGCGTGAGGGATTAGGTACTAACAAAGCAAAGGACTCTATTTCACTATGGTTTCACTTACAGAAGGATATCCTGGAAGATGAGAATGTTAGGAACCCATGTCAACCCTTCTCTTTACTTTGTTAGTGTATTGTTGTTGGACGCATATGCTTTGTAAGTCATCCCGTAGTATTGTATGTTCCATGCTATTGATCCATAGTTTGTATTATCCCATAATATTATATGTTCCATGGTATTGATCCATAGTATTGGACGCATATGCTTTAAAATTCGTCCCGTAGTATTATATGTTCCATGGTATTGATCCATAGTATTGGCGCATACAATTAGTATATAAGTACGTGTTGAGGCCAATGAAGGCATCCATAAGTTATTTGTATTGAGCTTGCTCAAAGGAGGTTGCCCCCTCGAAAGTGGACCACGATCAATAAATCTATTATGTGTTCTGTTATTTTTGATATATCATGCATTTTCATTAATTAATTGTTGGAGGTTCCTCACATCTGGTATCAGAGCACTTTCTTGGGCTCATTGGGTGGAATTTCTGCCCAAAAGAAATTCGCATCTATAATGTTCCTTTCAATTGCAGATTCGGATCTGGGAATAATCCATATCCGCTTAACTGTGGGAAGTACTTTGGAATCGCTCTAAAACTCATTGTGATGAATACCATAGAAAGCCTGAAGTAGCTGGCCCATTGAGAGGACCTTCCAACGAAAAGGGAAGTGACCCCTGCCTGATTGACTAGTTCCCACCCGTGAGTTAAACCAAGAGATTTCATTTGTGGAAAAGCAGTTATCAATTTTTCCTGATCCATGGAGTGAGGGGTACTGCCCCAATACGAAAGTCGTTAGACAACATTGGTGGTTGAGTGAATCCCCTAAACCTTTAGGAATTCATGCATACATGGGGTCCATATCTATTTCCAGTTGATAAATCGCAAATTACATCTGTCTAAAACTGTTGCAACTCCTAGTTATGGTTGTCACCCACGCAGGAGAAAAAATCATGGAGGAAGAACATGCAACCCTCAAAACCAAACTCCAAGATCTGGATGAAAATTTTCTAAGCCTCTATTTTCAGCATTCATCCATGAAAAATAGACAACATCCAGAATATTCTACGGACACTAGGTTCTCTTCTTTCAGCAATTTTCATGGGCCGAAGCTTGATTTTCCTTGCTTCAATGGTAATGATCCAACTGGATGGATATACTGGACAGAACAATATTTCATTCTACATAATACTTTTGATGTCAACAAGGTTCCACTTGCATCCTTTCATTTGGAACATGAATCCCTTCAATGGTACCGTTGGTACATCAAGGCTCATGAAGAGCCAAAATGGACGGATTTTTTCCAACTCCTTTTGCAACGATTTGGTCCTAGTGCTTTTGATGAATTCACATGAGCACTCACTAAACTTCATCAAATTGGCACTATGAGAGAGTATCAGACAGAATTTGAGAAACTAGCCAATCACACAGAAGGATTGTCTGATGAATTCTACAGGAGTTGTTTTATCAGTGGTCTCAAGGATGCAATCTGATCATAGGTTAAAATGTTTTGTCCCAACACAATGATGGAAGTCACACGGTTGGATAAGTTGGTGGAGGACAAGATCACATCCCAATAGCGCTCCAAATCCACTTTTGTTTCATTCATAAATATGGTTTCCCAACAATATCCCATCATGCCAGCTCCTCGAGCAACTCCTATCAAGCATTTGTCTGATGCAGAGATGTGGGCACGTAGAGAAAAAGGGATTTGTTATAATTGTGATGATAAATTCACTCGAGACCATAGATGTGCTGAGCAAAAGCTCTATCTCTTGGATGCTTGCCCATGAACTTGGTGAAGAAGATCCATATACAATAGATGATCAGGTCAACATTTAGCAGCCTCCTGTTGACCCTCTGTCTCAGGACGACCACCCAGAGATATCTCTCCATGCTTTAGTCGGAGTCACCGTCCCACAAACAATGCAGTTCAGGGGTTACTTCAAGAACTTTCCTCTTACAATACTCATTGATTATGGTAGCACTCATAACTTCATTGACCCTCGGATCGCCAAACAGGCTGATTGTTTTGTCCATCCTTGCTCCAACTTTGAAGTCATGATTACCAATGGGGGCACCTTACCTTACAAGGGGAAGTGTCGCAATGTGCGTATCTCTATGGGATATTATAACTTGCGCTCTAACATGTTTTCCTTGGACTTAGGAGGATGTGATGTGGTTTTGGGTGCTCAATGGTTACGCACGCTTGGCCCCATCTTATTGGATTTTGCTGAACTTTGGATGCAATTTTCAATCAATGGGAAAAAACACACATTGACAGGCTTACAACCAGGGTCTCTCCGCATCATCAGTTCACGTCACATGGAAAAGATCCTTAAGAAGAATTCACATGGTGTCATCGCTCAGCTCCATTCCATTCAGATGCACCCATCAATGATCTCCACTACTCCTTTGGATCTACACGACATTTTGGATAGATGTGCAGGTGTCTTTGTTGAACCAGTGGGATTGCCACCTTCAAGAGCCCTTTCTGGTAAGAATTTAGACGCCTCTACATATGAGAAGTAAATGATGGCTATTTTGTATGAAGTACAAAAGTGGTGACCATACCTATTAGGGAATTATTTATGCATCTAGACTGATCACCGGAGTCTAAAATATTTCCTGGAACAATGGGTCTGCTCCCCAGCACAACAAAAGTAGGTTAGCAAACTCATGGGTTATGACTATGAGATCACTTACAAGAAGGGTAAGGACAATCTGGTGGCGGGTGCTCTTTCTCGCACATTTGGTGACCAATTTTCTCTTTCATCTATTTCTATGCATGTTCCAAATTGGTTGCAATCTGTTCAATGGGGCTATGTCAATGACTCCTCATTATCTCAAATCATCCAACAGTTGGCCAACAACCCTTCGGTTGTACCACATTACTCTTGGGATGGTACTTCCCTGAGATACAAGGGTCATCTGGTGCTTCCCTAGAGCACAAATCTTCAACAGAATGTCTTCTATGAACTCCATGATTCTCCATCGGCAGGGCACTCTGGGTTCCTCAAAACACTTGGGCGGGCACAGCGTAACTTCTTTTGGAAGGGAATGAAAAGGACAATTCAACATATGGTGGTTGAATGTGATACTTTCCATCTCAACAAAGGTGAAACGACACTCCTTACGGGATTGCTCGAACCCTTTCCCATCCCTACACGGATTTGGACAGATATTTCTATGGATTTCATTGAAGGGCTCCCTAAATCTGGAATGATTTTGGTTGTGGTTGATCACCTCTCCAAATATAGTCAATTTTTTTCCCTCAGCCATCCCTATACATCCTCCTCAGTCACAAAAATTTTCCTGGACCAGATCTTACGTCTTCATGAAATCTCTTCTTCCATTGTCTCGGATCGCGATGCAACTTTCACCAGTCATTTTTGGACAGAACTATTTCGCCACACTAGCACCAAACTAAAGATGAGTTCAGGGTCTCACCCACAAACAAATGGTCATACTGAAATTACCAATAAATGTTTGGAAACTTATCTTCGTTGCTTCACCTCTGAACAACAACCTTAGTGGGTGAAGTGGCTCCCTCTCGTTGAATGGTGGTACAATATTGCATCTAAAATGACTCCATATGAACCAATCTATGGTCTGGCACCACCAATTCTTCTTTGATACACCCTCAATAGCTCACCAGTTCAGGCAGTTGACATGGTTCTTCGAAACCGCGACCAGATTCTTCGCATTTTGCAGGACAATCTTCACATGGCAAGAATTCGAATGAAACAACAAACCAATCAGCACCGTTCTGAGCGCACTTTTCAAATAGGTGATATGGTTTTTATTCGTCTACATCCTTCCAAGCAATCCTCCCTGAAACTCAAATGGACTCATAATCTCGCTCCAAAGTTCTATGGGCCCTATAAGGTTCTTCAGACTATTGGGTCTGTTGCTTATAAATTGGAACTTCCTCCTTCTTCCCGCATTCATCCAGTAATTCATGTCTCTTGTCTAACGAAATTTATTGGCACCAACATCAGAGGACAAACTATTTTACCATAACTGGATAATGAAGGATCCATCCTTTTGGAGCCGGAGGCCATCCTCAATAGGAGCACTCGTCAGCTTCGCTCTTGATCTATCACAGCGGTATTAATTCAGTGGCATGGAATGCAACTAGAGGATGCTACATGGGAACCACTCCTTCAGATTTAGCATCAATTTCCACATCTAAATCTTTGAGGACAAAGATTTTTCTAAGGGGGAGGGGATGTTAGGAACCCGTGACAACCCTTCTCTTTACTTTGTTAGTATATTGTTGTTGGACGCATATGCTTTGTAAGTCGTCCCATAGTATTATATGTTCCATGGTATTGATCCATAGTTTGTATTAGCCCATAGTATTATATGTTCCATGGTATTGATCCATAGTATTTGACACATATGCTTTGTAAGTCGTCCCGTAGTAAAATATGTTCCATGGTATTGATCCATATTATTTGACACATATGCTTTGTAAGTCGTCCCGTAGTATTATATGTTCCATGGTATTGATCCATAGTATTGGCGCATAGACTTAGTATATAAGTACATGTTGAGGACAATGAAGGAATCCAGAAGTTATTTGTATTGAGCTTGCTCAAAGGAGGTTTCCCCCTCGAAGTGGCCCGCAATCAATAAATATATTATGTGTTCTGTTATTTCTGATATATCGTGCATTTTCATTAATTAATTGTTGGAGGTTCCTCATAGAGAAACTCAATAAGACTGACTAACTTTATAAATTGTGAACCCCGAGAAGACCGAACTGCACAGGCTTTGTAGTTACCCGGGCAAGCACGAAAGCTAGATAATACCAACGATGAGCAAACTCTTCGGTAATTTGAAAGGAAACACCCAAGAATACTAAATACATTTCAGTTCAGTAGAAGGATATATAATAGGAAGCCACATATACGTTTGGTCGAATACCAACCCCGCCAACCTGAGAGAGTGCAATACCATCTCACCAGTTCAAGCTGAATGATGCAAAAGTTGAGGGCGAGGGATCACATACTAACAAAGCAAAGGACTATGTTTCACTTTTCTTTCACTTACTAAAGGATATCACGCAATATGAGAAATCCACTCAGAATTTATGCAAGGTGCTTTGCAACCTTTCTGACGTTGCGGAACTCGATGGAGAAATATGCGCCACGTTACTAAAAGGAAACCTAGAATTGGGAGGGAAGGGAGTGGGGAAGGGAGTGGGGGAGGGAGGAAAGGGGGGATAGGGAGGTGGGTTAGGAGGGAAGGGGTGAGAGGGGGAAGGGAGAGCGGCGAGGGTGGGGACAAGGCTGGGTTTTGGTTTTTTATTCCAAATTTTCTTTTAAATTTTTAAAATTGTTTTTGTTTTTAATTAAAATTTTTATTTATTTTTTATTTTAATTCTTTGTCAAATTTTTTTGTTTTATAATTTTTTTAAAAATTATGTTTTTGGATTTTTTTTAATTAAAAAATTTAATTTTTTTTCAATTTTTTATTTGTTTAAATGTTTAAATTTAAAAAAAAAAAAAATTCATTTTGAAATATTTTTTTTCAATTTTCTAAATACATTTTTTTGAATTTTTTTTACTTTGGAACTTTTGAAATTTTTTCATTTTGAATTTTTTTTTACTTTTTGGGGATTTGTTTTTTAATTTTTTGTTTATAAATTTGATAATGTTGTAAAAAAAATTTGAAAATCTTTTTAATTTGTTTTTTTTATTTCTTGTTTCACTTTTTGTTAAGTGATTGTTCTTAGATTTTAACCTCGAATAAAAACTAGGGTGATTCTAGGCGGTCTACTTTTCAATCTAGGGGTTGATTTAGGGTTTCAATTGCAATGACAACACTCATGGTTACCAAAAAGTTGTAATTTTATCCCCCCCCCCCAAAAAAAAGGGGGTTGATATTGGTATCACCACTTTTCAATTTGGGGTTTTTTTGTGTTTTTGATGCATAAATATGAATTTTTATGGCTAGAGTTCTTGTTTAATTGTATATTGGGTTCCCCCGGATGGGGTGTTTGACAATGCATCAACGAGAATTCATGGCGATGGGATGGTGAGAGGAACGAGGAACGCGGTGATGGATGAAGAGGTGGTTGTGGAACCACCAAGGGAGCCCACCATTAATGATCCATCCTGGAACCTGCAACAAAATGACGGATAGCATTAAATCCTTCATCGCTCTCGAGGTTAGTCATTTTACGGTGCTTAGACAGACGAGGGAAATCATTTCCTCTCTAATCTTGCAGCTTTGCTTTCGCATTTGTATCCTCCATTCACTCAAGACGACCTACACTGTGATTATTTACGACGGAACGACCTTCTCCATGACGTGAAGCGAGTGTAGAGGGAGGAGGGGTGGCAATGCAACTCAACGTACTTGGGACAACTCTGACTCTAATCTCTCTACACAGCTTGAAAGAATGACGGATGTCATGCTTCACCTTCGAAATGACCTTAGCGAGGCAGAGGAAGACCACCAGGCGCGTATCATGGAGATGAAAGACAGAGTCTAAGCTCTAGTGAACTGGTGTGCGAATGTGGCCGCTCACCATCGCATATCATCGTTGCTCCTCCAGACCATCGATGCAGATGGCACCATACATGGGCTCTTTGAAGACACCGATGTCACTCCCGTTGACAAGGAAGGAAAAGAATCAGCAGTTAAGGTCGATCAAGAGAACCAGACCACCGACACCAGCAAAGACAAACGCAACAAACCGGAAGCTATTAAGAGCGAGGCCACATCCACAGCCTCCACGTCGCAACCATGCACAGGTCCACATGTCATGTAGTTATATCTGGTGCTATGTTTTCATCTCTTTTTGGGCTCTTTTTTAAGCCAACCAAGGCAATTAAGCATCTTGTCTCTACTTTAGTTCTAAGACTGGTAATTTTGACAAAAACTAATCCTCATATACAAACATGTAAAAATGGTTATAACTATAGGTTGTTTTCTCCTATGGGGAGGCCTGCGCATGAACATAATGGGTTGTTTTCTCGCTATGGGAGGCCCAGAAACTCTGTATATTTTTGTATTTGTATCTTTTTGAATTAATGTGATTACTAGCTTACAAAAAAAATTGTGTATTGGGTTAACGATTAAGGAAACTTAGGATAGAAATAAAAATTCCTTCCCATAATAAATTAATAATTTTAAGGAACTAAGGATAAGAGACTTATATTATATGAATGGAACCTCCCCTTTCTTTTCCCTTTCATGGATTCATGGCTCCCCATTCATTATTCTTCTTCTTCTACAACATGCGATGTATTTATATTAGCGTTCAATTTTCAAATTACAATTGCATATGTCTAACTTATATCCATTCATCACATACATATACATTAATTTTGTGGGGATCAAAATTTGGGTATTACATTCCCCTCCCCCTTAAATTTGCAACATCTTCAGTGAAACATCATAACTATGTACAATATCAAAAACTTAAACTTCAAACTTTTTAAAAAAATGAAGGTATATTTTCCACATAGCTTCTTCCAGATCCCACATTGCTTCTCCAAGGCCATAATGGATCCATTGGACCTTTACCTACCCTATGAATTTTTTCTTGAGTATTGTGACCTTATCTAGCATGCACACTAGTTGTACCTAGAAATATCTTTCATGTTCCACCTAGATCAAGTCCCAATCAATGAAATGGTTAGGATCGAGCACATATTTTTTTAACAAACATACATGAAACACATTATGATATTTTATACTAGTATGCAATCCAAGCTCATATGAAACAAATATTATTCTATCAAAGATATCAAAGGGTTCACAGTATCTAATTACTGCCAACTTACTGCAACTTACCAACTTCAAATAACTTGTCTTTGCTTCCACTTTTAAAAATGCATGCTTGTCAACTTTCAATTCTTGTCGTACTCTCCTTTTATCTACATAAATATTTTACTTGTCATGTGCTTCCTTTGATATTGACCATGTATTTTTCCATATCCTTAAGTAACTCTAGTCCAAGCATCACTTTGTCAACTGGATTATGCCAACTTGTTGGGGTATTTCACTTTCTACCATACAAAGCTTCAAATGGACTCATATTCAAAGAAGCATGATACCCATTATTGTATGCAAATTCCACAAGCATAAATATTCCTCCCACTTAGAAAGCTTATCCACAAAATGCATTCTTAACATATCCTCAATCACTTGATTAACCTTCTATGTTTACCCATCTATCTCTTAATGTATGTTGTACTGAAATTCATATTTGTGCCAAAACCTTAGAAAACGCTCTTCCAAAATTTCAAAGTGAACTTAGGATCTCTGTCTGAAACAATTACTTTGGGTATTCCATGCAATCCTGCAACTCCTTTCATGAATTTTTTGTTATATTTACTGTAACTTTGTGGGTTAACTTAATTGGAATAAAATACGCATATTTTGTTAACTTATCCACCACTACCATGATAAAGTCATGTTGCTTCGTTGTACTAGGAAACTTGGCGATGAAATCAATGGTCACCACATCCCATTTTCACTATGGTATCAGTGTTTGTTGTAGAAATCCTATTGGATGTATGTGGTCATGTTTTACTCTTTAACATTCTATGCATATAGCTATACACCCAACAATGTATTTCTTCATTCCTAGCCAAATATATTGCTTCCTTACTATTACAATTTCCTTTTGGTATCCAATATGTCTGTCATATGGAACATTATACATCTCATTCAATATAATTTTATTTAAATCATAAGGATATTCTATTTTTATACATAAGAATTCCATCATCTTCTATTTTATAGCCTTGATGTTATGATTGTACATTTTGTTTCTGCAATATTTCTTTTACTTGTATGTAATTCTCATTTGAAATAATAACTTCTAAAATTTTGTTCTTCAAATATGATTTACACATGCTAATGGTTTTAGGATGCAGTGCATGTTGTCTTCTACTCAATGCATCTGCAACCTTGTTCTCTTTCCCCCTAATATGTTTCATATCAAATCATATTCACAAATAAATTCCAACTATCTTGGTTGACTTGCATTCAAAAATTTTATGTTCAAATAAATATTTTGGACCACTATGGTATGTCGTTAACTCAAATTTTATCCTCATCAATTAATGCCTCTACATATTCAGTGCATTCACAATGGTAGCAAGCTCTAAATCTTGTCTAACATAAATATTTTCATGCTCCTTAATATTTATGGACTCATAGAAAACTGCATCCCCATTCTGAGTAAGAATTACTCCAATTCCCTCTTTGCGAGAATCTATGCATACCACAAATTATTCATTTGGGTCAGCAATATTAAGAATGGGTGCAGTAGTGAGAAAATTATTTAACATATAAAATCCTTCCTCACACTTTGTTGTCCATTCAAACTTAATTCCTTTATTTTGTAATAATGTCATTGGAAGTACAATTTTATAAAATCCTTTTATAAACCTTATGTAGTATCCATCCAATCCCATGAATGATATCTCCTTGAAAATATCCATTGGTGTAGGTCATCCCATTATCACTTATATCTTCTCTTAATCCACCGTTATACCTTCTTTAGGAAATAATATTCCCCAAATAATGAATTTACCTCTAATAGAAGAAACACTTGCTTCACTTAGTGTTGGTGTCCATTTTTGTCGTCATTTTTTAACATCAATTACACTCTGATTGGCATTACTTTCACCATTTTTGATGTAATAAGTCATTATGCTTTCCATTCATACCGTCAAACAGATCAAGTATGCATATATTCACACATCACATGAATTTTGGGTAAAAATCATCATTTTGTGATTTATTGATGTTTAATTAATATTTCTTGGCTTGCTTGGAAAATACATTTCATTCTACAGGTTGTGGCTCTCAAACGAACCTTCACTCAGACATGTATCTACGTTGCAAATGATTAGCCGTATTCATCTCGTCGTTCAGACCCACATTCAGCCTGTAAGACCGTTGGTTGAGATATTCTCGGGCCGTTAGGAAGAAAACCATCATATGGGTTCTATTTAGAACGAGGCCCCTATGGTACGTGAGTTGGTGTTCTGGAAGATTCCCTCTCCTGCACGCTCAGATCGACAGCACATTTCTCTGCCACATCAAAGGAAGATCAAACGTCTCAACAACTGCGTGAAGGAAACTAATGCCTTGGAACCTGGTAGATGCTCGGTGCGCTGTCATGAACTGTTATGGGACCATTCCTTGGCCATGAGTTGTCGTAAGCTGCTAAGCCAAGCCGTTTTGTGACATTAAGGTTGCCTATTATTAGAGCAGTCGACCACTAAAGGGTTGACTTTCTCCCCCAATTGTAACGTTGTATATATAGGCATCCTCGTGACGAGACCAGTTAGTCAAGTCAGTCAATCAATCAGTCATTCTCATCTTTTGTCTTGTTAATCTTTTCCAGCTGCAAATGGATACAGAAACACTGTAACTCTATCTTTTATTTAATACTGTTCTAGTTTTATGAAAATTTATCAGCATGTGTGGTGATTGAGTGATTAAGGCTTAGCCTCTGTTTGCTGAGAAGGGCCCCTCAACAACCAATGGTCTTCCGTTTGTGCATATAATTTCTCTTTGTCTTCTGCAGATAAGTTGTGTATTTGTTTAATTTTTGTATTTATTTTGTATATGATATCTCTGTTCTGTAATGTATATGTTGTTTTACTGCTTGTGTAAATGATACATTTGTTTTATGTTATGTGTATCTTGTTGCTATTCATATTAATAATATTTCTAGAATGTAATTGGTGACCGGTCATGTAATGTCCCCAGTTTGACCCCATGGCATTAAACTGTAAATGATGTAATATTGTTATAAAATCGTGGTGAGGAGCTCAAGGCCAAGGCCCTGCCATTGATTTAGTGATGCATATGGTTTACGTGCTAGCCAGGCACATTGAAATTGTAAATATGCATTTTAATAAATACCCACAACTAGCTATGTAATGCAACAAGAGATGGGGGCATGATTTTATAAGGAATTGGGAGGGAAAACATTCAAACCCTTGAGCCACTCAAGTTAAGCCAAGTGTCAATGAGAGAACCCATCAAACCCTCAACTACCCATGTTGACTTTTGTACCCAATCATTGATTTCTCCCAAGAGTTGGTTGAGGTAGTTAATGCCTTGGGGAATGGGAGGTATGGCTGTCCAAATTCGGGTATGGGAAAACCACCCTACATGGGAATTCGCATTTTGCTTCTTGGGCAAGAAAAGAGCCATGAATTTCTCCCCCAAGCCATTATCCATGATCATTCCTTCTCCCTCACGAGTTTAGAGCTACCTGGGCGTTTTCCAGGCATGGTTTGCTGTGTTTTCCTTCATTCTCCCAGTAGAGAAGGGCATTTTTGTGTTGTACACCAGTGGGGAAGAAGGGGAATGGAACGGGGGTTCCATAGAGACCGTTTTTGTTGTTAAATGCTGAGAGAGTTGGGGAGAAAACGTTTTTCCTCCCTGTGGATGCATTTCCCTTCCCACGGCTCGTTTTGGGTGAGCCACGATTTGGGGAAAATCTATGGCCATCTTGTTAGTGAATTCCATTGCTGGAAATGTGTATCTATGCCCAATGTTTGTGCTTGCTGTGTGAGAAATGAATATGTTGGGGTATGGGTATGGGTATTCATTGCTTTGGCTTGAGCTTGAGAGTAAGCATCCAGGGTTCAAATGTAGCCTGATAAACCCAGCTGTGGACTGGCTTGGCTCAGATGAAATGATCAATTGGCTGTGAATAAGCTAGAATGCTCCCTTTCCTTGTGAGAATCATGCCCAGCTCGGGGGTGGCAGTTGTATCAAGAGGTTGATAAGCACAACTGGCCTATGGTTGGGTGGAACATTGCAGTTGCATAGCCAGTTTCTTGGGACTACTTTGTTATAAGATAAGTACTCTCTTGTGTTAACTTTGCAATTATTTATTTGATGAATATTGTGAATGTATGATGGATGTGTTATTGCAATTACTTCCGCTGTGTTTTCTTATAATTATACATTTCCATATGTTCTTTTATATTATGTGAATGCTTATTTAAAAGTTCATGGGCTAGATGCCCGATTTTAGCATCACAATCCTCTCCATTGCCAAGTAGGATGGGAGGGGATGTGACAGGTCACGTTTAGTCCATTTAGTTTGGTTAACTAGTTTAGTTCACTTAGTTTGCTTAGTTTGCTTCGATGGTTTAGATTGCTTAGTTTGCTTAGAGTCTAGTTAGCTTAACCTTCTAAGTTCACTCATAGTTGGATTTAAGTTCTATAGTTTCTTTCATGTAGTAGAAGATTAGCTTTAGTTACATTTCCGTCTTGTTTTAGGATGAAATAGAAATAGCTAGTTTCCTAAATTTTGATTGACATAGATGGCTCTTTCTTATTCTAGCTCTTAAATAGATTATTCATTGATTTCCTTGCACTGTAGGATCATATGAATCAGACAAATGGTAGTTAAGATCATCCAATCTTCTCTTCCTTAGTTTAATCATTTTCCCCCATCCGGAATGTCATTCGGATAGTCATCCGGATTGTCATTCGGACTTTTATATTTCTGCATTGTTTTTATACTTAATTAGGATCCAGTTTCTTAAGTTTTTAAACTATAATATTTATTGTCTTTAATTAACATTTTTAGGTGTCATTAAGCTCTTGTTTTACATTGCATAGAGTTTTAATTAAGTTTTATCACCATTCTTAGTTTCCATCCCATCTTCTTTAACTTCATTTTAACTGCTTTTTAAGTTATGTCCTTCATGTTTGATTTGCCAGTATGTTACTGTTCTAGAATTTATCAGTTTTATTCTTGGTGTAGTTCATTACATGTTTTTAAGATTTATTTTAGATTAGAGTTGATAATTTCATTCTCCAAGTTATCTTGGTTGTGATAATTCATTCATTAAGCATGGGAACAATTTTCCATTCACACAGATAATGAAGATGTTCATAGAATAGGGTTTGGTTCAGAAGTAAATATCTTTATCAAGTTTTCTACTTGCTTCTATATAACATATCCTTATCAAGTTTTCTACTTACTTCGAATCAGATTCAGGTCAAATTAAATATCTTTATTAATTTTTCTACTTGTTTCTAAGTTACATTAGTTCTGTATCATTTTTCTTATAGATAGGAAATAGATCACCATGATTAAAGTTAATTATAGTTGGACAATATTTAGCTTACATTTATTTGTAGAGGTTAAACTAGACTTGCTTCCATTTTGCTTTCTTTGTAAGCTTGAAAGTCACTTTGACACCTTCTCTCCCATCCCCATTACATTTGACACACTTCCTCAGAATCCCCAAGGAGAATGGAATTAGGTAGTTTAGTGTAGTCTTGAATATTAATGCATGAATCATTGTTGAATTTATTAAGTAAGTTGTAGACTTATTTTGAGTGAACATAGTTTATTGTTTTCATAATTAATTGTCATAGATAGTTTTTCAAATTCACATACCGTTATTTCTAATTCTTAGATTAAAGTTTCTAAATCAATAGTTTCCAATTTCATCAAGTAGTCTTGTTCCAATTTAGTCTTGCTTTTCAGAAGAATATTGTTGTTCTTTCAGTCATTATCCATAGAGTCTAGTAGTATAGTTTGATACTATTTTGATCTGCTTGTTTAACTAGGTTTAATTAGTTCCTTTATTGTCTTTTTGAAGTTTGACTCAGTTTTTCATTTTGAAATATCTTTCGATCTTTTCTTTATTAAATATTTCTAAGGTCTGACAAACCAAAATCTTAGGTACCATTCTACCTCAGCATATACTTTGCCACAACTCTAAGAATACCAACCCTGGTTGATAATTAAATATTTTGGTGATTCCTGAAGACAGTAAATACACCTCAACACTTAGCATAAATTTGATGCTCTCTTATCACTTGTAATATTAACCTCAATTGCTCTTCATGATCCTCCTCTGATTTTGAATAAATAACAATGTCACCAAGGAACACAATGACAAACTTGTCTAAATATTACCTAAAAATTTCATTCATTAGGTGTATAAAATTAGTCGGTGCATATTTCAAACCAAATGGCACCACTACAAACTAATAGTGCCCATATATGGTTTTGAAAGTTGTTTTATTGATGTCTCACTCATTTAACCTTACCTGGTGCTAACCAAACCTCAATCCTATCTTGGAGAATATTTCTTCTTCTTTTAGATGATTAAATAAGTCATCAATTATGGGTAGAGTATATTTATTCATCGCGATGACTTTATTCAGATGTCTAAAATCCATGCACAAACTCAAAGTTTCATCCTTCTTCTTCACAAAAAGTATTGGTGCTCCCTAAGGAGAGATAATTGGGTGTATATACCCTTTCTTTAACAATTCTTCTAACTACATTTGCATCTCATGGCACCAAATCAATATCCATTTTTTATGGCACTCTTTGCATTTTTTTTATTTTTTTCTAAGCTAATACCCACGGGGATTTGAACTTGTGACCTTCCATTTACAACTTATCTTCTTAATTACTCATTACCAATTGCTCTACCCCCCATGGTTGTTAAATTTTGAGCATTAATTCACAATGCTCTAGGATCTTTACTGAGAGAACAGCATGTATAGTATATCAATGCATATCAATCATAACAAGCATGTCAATCATGACAAGAATCAAAAGCATGAGAGACAATAGACACACAGAGTTTCCGTGGGGAAAACCCTAAGGTGAAAAGCCCCAAAACTTCCTCAGAGATAGAGAGAGCAATAGCTCAACCAAAGTACAACCAAATACACAGAGATAGTCTCCTAGTAGCAAATGATCCTCCTCCTCACATGTGCGCCACTTTCCGAGTGAAGGAATAATGAGTTTCTGAGTGATCCAAATAGAGATCTCCCGATCTCTATTTATACTTGTTCTGTTTGCCCAGTGACCTTATGGGGCCGACTTGTCTAGCTAGGTATATCAACCATATATTACATAAATCAGGGCTGACCCCACACATGGTGATCTAGTAACCCATCGACAAGTTAACACACTTGCGACACTTGTCAATCCACATGACGACACTTCCGTATAGAGGAATGACACATCTCTATAGGAGTACAATAATATATAAATGAAATACATGGATGAAATACATTCCGAAGTTACATATACATCAACACTCCCTCTTAACTAGGAAGGTATTTCTCGACACAAATCTGCTAGCACAAGTCTTCTTCTCTGGATCATCGTCATCGTCACTGCTGCTGCTATCTCAATCAATATCTGACTCTACTCGTCATAGGAAGTTCTACAGAGCCTGTCCTTTTTCATACTGGATGTAGGCCCACCACCTACAGGTCTTCATCATCACTGGCCATACTGTGGAATCCTTAGGACTTATAACATGCGTCACAAAACCTCGAAAGAGCATCCCAGGATGTTACGGGTACACAAATCTGACCTGTAGGATCTCCCAGGGCGCTATTACATGTGACCCCACCACAAAACCTCGAAAGAGCATCCATGGATGTTAAGGGTACACAACTCCGACATGTAGGATCTCTCAGGGCACAAATTACATGTGGTCACCACAAAACCTCGCAAGAGCATCCCAGGATGTTACGTGTACACAAATCCGACCTGAAGAATCTCCCAGGGCCTAAATTACATGTGGTCATGGAAAAACCTCGAAAGAGCATCCCAGTATGTTACGGGTACACAACTCCGACCTGAAGGATCTACTAGGGCCCAAATTACATGCCATAGGACAAAACCTCGCAAGAGCATCCCAGGATGTTATGGGTACACAACTCCGACCTAAAGGATCTCCCAGGGCACAAATTACCTGTCCTCCCAGAGCAATGTCTCGAAAGAGCATCCCAGGCTATTACGGGTACACAAATCTGATCTATAGGATCTCCCAGACATTCTCATCTGCACAACCTGATCCACGTCCACAAAGTATCATCCTTATACTCACCATACATCATCTTGATGTACACATGATCATCCTGATCATCATCACTGCATCGTCCTGATGCATATCATCTGGAGCAACATCCTGAAGCTCATCATCCATGATCATCCTGATCATACACTACATCCATCTGATGCATACCAAGTATCTACCTGATACATATCATCATAATCCACCTGATCATACACTGTATCCACCTGATACCTAGATACACACTGTATCTACCTGATACATATCAATATACATGATTTACCTGATCATACAACATATCCACCTGATACATATATAGATACAAGGCCTAAGCATCCAACATGATGCATACAATATAAATGATCCAACTGATCATATCCAACATCCAACATGATGCGTACATACATAAATGATCCAACTGATCATATCCAGCATCCAACATGATGCATACATACATAAATGATCCAATTGATCATATCCAACATCCAACATGATGCGTACATACATTAATGATCCAACTGATCATATCCAGCATCCAACATGATGCATACATACATATACAGAGCAGTAACTGGAGCATCGTCCTGATGCTCATCATCCAACGCTTACATCCACAGCCATGTGAAGGATCCTCCTTCCAACATGCTTGGAATGGCTTCTGCAAATGTGTCCATCACTTCTTTCTCGAAGTGTCATCAATCTGAAGAACACCGAACCTCTCTCTGAAGTACTCGAACTTCACTCTGGCTAGTGGTTTCGTCAGCACATCTGCAATCTGCTCGTCCGTCGCAACATACAGGAGCTTCACTGCTCCTCTTTGCACCATATCCCTGATATAGTGGTATTTGATCTCTATGTGTTTCGACCTGTCGTGGAACACCGGGTTCTTAGACAGCTTCACACAACTCTAGTTGTCACAAAAGATACCAGTAGTCTCCAACGGGAGATCAAATAACTCTGATAGTAGCTTTCGAATCCATACTACCTCACAACTAGCCGAACAGGCTGCAACATACTCTGCCTCAGTTGTACTCAGTGCTACACAGGACTACTTCCTGCTAAACCAAGAGATCACACCTGATCCCATACTGAAGCAGCACCCAGATGTGCTCTTCCTATCTGCAACACTGCCTTCCCAATTTGAATCAACATAACCCTGCAGATTAAACTTTTGATTCGCTTCATACTTGAGCCCATAATCAACTGTACCCTTCAGGTACCTCAGAATATGCTTTACAGAAACCAGGTGAACACTCCTCGGATCCGTCAGGAACTGGCTCAATGTGTTCACCGCAAAGCAAATATATGGTCTCATGTTCGTCAGGTACATCAAGGACCCAATCATCTGACGATACATAGAGACATCAACTGGCTCAGAGGAAGCATCACATAGAAGCTTCAGATTCGATGCCATAGGTGTGGCCATGGCCTTGCAATCCATCATCTCGAACCTCTTTAGGATATCTACAGTATACTTCCCTTGTCCATGGATGATCCCATATGCACTTTGCCACACCTCCATACCTAGTAAATAGTGCATCATTCCCAAGTCCTTCATATCGAACTCGGAAGCAAGCTTCCTCTTTGTATCTGCAATCAATCTGTCATCTCCTGTTACAAACAGGTCATCTACATACAGGAGTAGAATCACAGGATTTCCTTCCTCAACTTTGTAGTAAAGGTTGGAATCCACTTTGCTCTTGGTAAATCCCAAACTAGATAGGAAACTGTCCATCCTACCATACCAAGTTCTGGGGTGTTGCTTCAAGCCATACAAGGCTTTCTTCAATCTGCACACATGTGACTCCTTGTCATGTGTTTCAAAACCGAGTGGCTGGTCCACATACACTTCCTCTTCGACTACACCATTCAAGAAAGCAGTCTTGACATCCATCTGGTGTATCTTCCATTTCATCGCTGCAGCTAGGGCAAGTACTGATTTGATGGAAGTGTACCTGGCTACAGGAGCAAAAGTTTCTTCATAGTCTATTCCCTCTTTCTGAGAGAAGCCACGAGCTACAAATCTTGCCTTGTATTTCTCTATGCTGCCATCTGCAGCATGCTTGATCTTGTAGATCCATTTGGAAGTCACAACAGACTTCCCTTCAGGTCTTGGGACAACATCCCAAACATCATTCTTCATTATTGATTGGTATTCTTCAACCATGGCATCCTTCCATTCCTTCTTTTTCGCTGCTTCTTCATAACTGGAAGTTTCTTTGTTCATGATATCAAAGAGTAAAGCAACATAGCTGGTATGAGATCTAATTCTCTTCTTTGCTCTGTGCTCTTCTTCTGGAATGCCAAATCTTTCTGCATCTTGAATGAGCTCTCTGGCCCATGCAGGTTTCCTCTTGTGAGAGTTGTTCTCACGTGGTGGATCTACAGGTTGTTGCAGATCTTCAATTTCACGATCAACATCTGGAATTGCTTTAGTCATGGTAGTGTCTTGAAATCTAGTTTCCTTAGGTTCTTCATAATCTTCAACGGGTGTCTTTCTTGATTTGATGAATGTTGAGTTTTCATCAAAAGTCACATCCCTGCTGACTTCAATCTTCTTGAACCCTGGAAAGTATATTCTATAAGCCTTCGAGCTTTCACTGTAACCCACAAAGATACCCTTCTTTCTTGAAAGATATAGCTTGGTCCTCTTTTCCTTTGGGACATGAGTGTATACTGGACAACCAAATATTCTGAGATGGATGACCTCAGGTTTCTTACCGGAGAAGACCTCTTCTGGTGTCTTTTTGTCCAATATCTTGTGGGGTGTTCTGTTTTGTACATATACAGTTGTTCTAGCTGCTTCTGCCCATAGATGCATAGGTAGATCCTGGTCATGCAGCATTGCCCTTGCTGCTTCCATGATTGTTCTATTCTTTCTTTCTGCAATTCCATTCTGTTGTGGATTGTAAGGAGCAGTCAACTCCCTCTTAATCCCTGAATCACTACATAGCTTCTTGAAGTCACCTGAAGTGAATTCTCCACCATTGTCAGATCTGAATGTTTTGATCTTCTTATCAGTTTGGTTCTCCATCAAGGTTTTGAATTCATTGAATTTATCAAATACTTCATCTTTGTTCTTCAAGAAGTAAACCCAAGTCTTCCTGGAGAAGTCATCAATGAAAGAGACATAGTAAACATACCCACTCAGAGAACTGGATGACATAGGACCGCATACATCAGAGTGGATGATTTTCAAGATACCTTTTGCCTTGCTTTCACTGCTTGGAAATGCCTTCTTAATGTTCTTTCCTTTTGCACATCCTTTGCAAACACCTTCGTGCTTGGTCTTAATTTCAGGAAGACCTTCTATAGCCTTACTTGCAATTGGTAATGCTCTGTAGTGCATATGTGCAAGTCTTCTATGCCAAAGTTCACTTGGCTCCATGGAATCATGCACCATGGCATGTTCAGGTTGTCCCTTCAATTTATACAAGCCTCCCTCTTACTCTCCAATCACTACTGCATCATTGATAGTTTTACCTTTTAGCCACATTAGAACTTGGCCATCCACAAATGCAACCCTCATACCTTTTGCATCCAATGTAGATATGGAGAGTAGGTTCTTCTTGAGCCCAGGTACATAAAGGACTTCTTTCATCTTCAAAGATTTTTCAGAATCTAGGTTGTAGGAGGCTTCACCACTTCCTTTGATGGGATATTGATAATCATCCCCAAGTTTCACTTTATGGGGTGATTCATGTTCAGATAGATTTACAAAAGATTCTTTAAACCCAGTCATGTGTTTGGAAGCCCCACTATCAATAATCCAATCATTACAACCATGAGAGATAGTACCTGTGAGAGCAGAGATTAGAACATACTCTTCTTCACTTAATAATTCATCATCACTTTCTACCCTAGCCTTCTTCTTTGGAGGTTCATCATCTTCGGCAGCATGAGCATGGAACTTTCTTTTGTTGCCCTTCTTGTTCTTGCTGGAGTTGTTTTTGTTGTTGTTATCCCTTTTGTTCTTGGGACATTCTGAGGCAAAGTGACCCTTCTCATTGCATGTCAAGCACCTTAAGTCCTTCTTATTCTTTTGGTGATAGTGAGTGGATCTCTTCTATTGAGAGTGCTCCCTCTTAGGCTTGCTTCTTTTGGTGTAAGCTGCGAGAGCTTGATCTTCATTACCCATCTTTTCTTCTCGTGCCACAAGCCTAGCTTCTTCTTGAGAGCATTCCTCCCACAGTCTACTGAAAGAGATCAATTTCTTTCTTGCACAGATTCCTTGAATAAAGGAGTCCCATGACCTAGGTAGGCCATTCAGAGTGGTCATAACAACTTCACCATTGTCCACTACTTCATCCACAGCTTCAAGTTGTTCATTGATCTGAGAGACCTTGAAGAAGCAAGATTGAATGGTCTCTCCATTCAGCATCTTCACTCCTTTCAATTGATTCCGCACAGTCATCTTCCGATTTATGTTCTTCCCTTCAAATAACTTGGTTAGGGAGTCAAGCATCTCCTTAGGTGTCTTTACAGATGACACATGAGGTATGAGATGGTCTTTGATAGAATCAGCAATGATTCTCTTTGCCTTGACCAAGTTCTTCTTATGCAATACCTTAGCCTCTTCATCCTCTGGGATAGGGACCTCAGAGCTAATGTAGGAGTCCAATTCATTTTCTTCTAGGATTAACCCAATCCTATACTTCCAGGCTCGGAAGTTATCATCCCTTTCAAGCTTATCCTCAAGCTTGGTGTGGTGAGACATCTTAAAGAGTACTTCAAATGGAAGTAGAAGAGATTTAGGTCTTACCACTTTTTTTGCTGAAAACTGGATCTGGTCCCGGATTAGGGTTTGTCGAAAAAAAAAACCTTAAAAATTCAAAATGTGAATTTCAACTTTCTGAAAGGATAGAAAGATGCGCCTTGATGAGCTAATCAGCCTGGTGTATTCAGAATTTGAGATCTGGAAAGCTTCACCCTTCAGAAATGCCTTTTAGTCTTCCCGGGTTCACTGGAGAGGACCCTGAATTAGGGTTTGAGTTTCCCGGAGATCTACCCAGCCAAAAATCTCGATCCAAAACTCTAAACTTCGATTTTGCCAAGGCGCTTCCAGCTATGTCTTCAAATTTCAGAAATTCCTATTTTTGTGGAAACCCTAATTTTTAGGGCCAAATATGGAAATGCTCATAATTGAATTTTGATTGGACAGATAGATTCTCCTTGATGAGTAGAGTCAATCTACTATACTGCTTTTCCAAAATCTGTGGAGAGAAACCCAATAAACAAGAAACCCTAGTTTCTGTCACTGCATAATGTCTTCTTCTCAGGTTAGCTTTGATACCATGTTAAATTTTGAGCATTACTTCACAATACTCTAGGATCTTTACTGAGAGAACAACATGTACAGTATATAAATGCATATCAATCATAACAAGCATGTCAATCATGACAAGAATCAAAAGCATGAGAGACAATAGACACACAGAGTTTTCGTGGGGAAAACCCTAAGGTGAAAAACCCCACAACTTCCTTAGAGATAGAGAGAGCAATAGCTCAACCAAAGTACAACCAAATACATAGAGATATTCTCCTAGTCGCAGATGATCCTCCTCCTCACATGTGCGCCACTTTTCAAGTGAAGGAAGAATGAGTTTCTGAGTGTTCCAAATAGAGATCTCCCGATCTCTATTTATAATTGTTCTGTTTGCCCAGTGACCTTATGGGGCTGACTTGTCTAGCTAGGTATATCAACCATATATTACATAAATCAGGGCCGACCCCACACATGGTGGTCTAATAACCCATCGGCAAGTTAACACACTTGCGACACTTGTCAATACACATGACGACACTTCTGTATAGAGGAATGACACATCTCTATAGGAGTACAATAATATATAAATGAAATACATGGATGAAATACATTCTGAAGTTACATATACATCAACAATGGTAACTAGTGCTAAGATTCAATATGCTAAGACAGAAAATATCAGCATTACATTCCATTTCACAACAATAGCATATACAGGATCACTGAAAGAACAACAAGCACAGCATAAACACAAGAGACATAGATTTATCCTAGGAAACCCTCATGGGGTAGAAAACCTAGCAAAGCTTCCTCAATATAGATGATCAACAATACAAAGATGTATATCCCAAACATGAGCTCCTTCTCCTCCATAGCAGATCTCTCTCTGTGTCACGTCCCCATCTAGACCCTATCACTTTAACATTTTAAATGATGTAATATTGTTATGAAATCGTGGTGAGGAGCTCAAGGCCAAGGCCCCGCCATCGATTTATTGATGCATATGGTTTGCATACTAGCCAAATACATTGGAACTTCAACATCATGTAATATGCATTTTAATAAAAATACCCACAACTAGCTATGCAATGCAACAAAGAGATGGGGGCATGATTTCACAAGGAATTGGGGGGGGGGGGGGGGGGACATTCAAACCCTTGAGCCAATCAGGTCAAGCCAAGTGTCAATGAGAGAACCCATCAAACCCTCAACTACCCATGTTGACTTTTGTACCCAACCATTGATTTCCCCCAAGAGTTGGTTGAGGTAGTTAATGCCTTGGGAATGGAGAGGTATGGATGTCCAAATTCGGGTATGGGCAAGCCACCCTTCATGGAAAATGGTGTTTGTCTCCTTGGGCAAGAAAAGAGCCATGAAATTGCTCTCTAAGTCATGATGCAACCATCAGTTCCTCTCCCTCACGAGTTGGGAGCTACCTGGGCGTTTTTCAACCATATTTTTATGGTTTTCCTTGATCCTCAGTTGGGAAAAGGGCGTTTTTGTGTTGTATACCAATGGGGAAGAAGGGGAAATCGAATGGGGGTTCAATAGAGACCGTTTTGGGCTGTTGAAGGCTGAGATATTTGGGGAAGAAATCGTTTTTCCTCCCGGTGGTTGTTTTCCCCATCCCACAATCCATTTTGGGTTGGGAACATTTTTGGGAAAACCCATGGCCATCTTATTCGTAAATCCCATTGTTTAAAATGGGTATCTATGCCCAATGTTGTGCTTGCTATGTGAGAAAAGAGTATGTTGGGGTATGGGTTATGGGTATCTATTGCTTTGGCTTGAGCTTGAGTGCAAGCATCCAGGGTTCAAATGTAGCCTGATAAACCCAGCTGTGGACTGGCTTGGCTCAGATGAAAAAAGTAATTGGCAGTGAACAAGCTGGAATGTTCCCTTTCCTTGTGAGAATCATGCCCAGCTCGGGGGTGGAACGTTGCAGCAACATAGCTAGTTGCTTGGGGCAGTTGCAAAATGAAGATAAGTGTTTTTTTTATGCCTATATATTTACTTCTGCAATGCATTAATTTGATGACTGTTTTGATATGCTGGATGGGCATGAATTGTGTGTGTGGATTAGTTTTAATTCCGCTGTGCATATTGCCTAATTTGTATCTACACACCAATGCTTTTATTCATATGATGCTAATGTATGGGATGAGTTTGTGTAAAAGTCCCAGAATTGCCATCATGTTCCCTTCCACGATTTGGATAGATAAGTGGGTACGTGACAGATGGTATCAGAGCTGCTGGTTGCAGCATTGGGCCTTTATGGGCTACCTATCATAGTTTGCAGAGGTAAGGTTACCTCTTGCTGGGAAGCAGTCATCACAGGAAGAAGAAAAGAAGAATCAGAAATTGTTCTAAGTGTTTTTGAAAATTTTGTTTAAAGTTTGTTTCGAGAAGAACTCGGAAAGTCTTCGCCGCAACGGTGGAGAACTCGCCAAGTTGGCCCGAAACTGCGGAAGGATTCGGCAAGTTGTTCCGCAACGCGGAAGAATTCGGCAAGATGGCTCGAAACTATGGAAGGAATTTCTGAATCTCTTCCGAAACTACGGAAGGAATTTCCGAATCTCTTCCGAAACTGCAGAAGGAATTTCTGAATCTCTTCTGAAACTGCGGAAGGAATTTCTGAATCTCTTCCAAAACTGCGGAAGGAATTTTCGAATCTCCTCCAAAACTACGGAAGGAATTTTTGAATCTCTTCTGAAATTGCGAAAGAACTCCACAAGTTGCTCTGAAACAAGGAATTTCAACCATTTTTCAAGGAGATTTTCAGGTGCCGAAATGGAAAAATTGCCTTAGAACTTATGCACCAGATTGCGCGAAATGGAAAGATTTACAAACAAACAAACAAAAAATCGAGGGTGCTACCCTCGACCCGCCCTGCAGTGGGCCACAAGGGGGCCCTTGACCCCCGTCGTCCCCCAGAGACAGTCATTGAAAGTGTGAAATGCACTCTTGGGATGAGGAGCATAGATTGCATAAAGGATGGAATTCTCAGCAAGAGAATTGGTTGTGATATCCATTATGGAAGATGAAAGAGAAAATGCCTCACCTTAAACTATTTCTGTTTACAGCATAAGAATTGCATGTTTGGAAAATAGCCAGAATGAATGATTGCACACATGTATATGTTGAATTGCTAATTCATGATAATATCATAGCTAATGATTGCTTGTATGCTTGGTAGGGAAGCCAAGGAAAGGATTAGCTATGATGTGGATGAGAAACTCCATGATGGAATGAAGAATTGGACCAAAGACAACCGAAGCATGGCTAAAGGATGTGGATGATGATTGTTGCATACAACCTCATGAAGAGAGGATGGTGCAAACAATCCATGATCATGATGTTGGAAAAAGGACTGAGTAGCCTTGGTAAGAGGCCGACTGATCAGGTAACATCAAGCGATATTAATAACAGCCATGCAGGTAAGGGTTAACGGTGCTTAATTGCATGAATGTTGAAAGAGGATGTGGTGAGTCTCTTCAACTAAGCTTAAACTAAGGTGATTTGGTTTGCATTGAGTACCTGAATATGAATGCCAACCCACCAAGTATGGTGAGGTGCGGGTAGGTGAAGGCAGGGAGCCTTACACCCTATAGTTTCTAGAAACCTCAATGCATTCATATGAATTCATATCATGCCATTTGTGAATATTGGTTGTGAATTTAACAACCAAAGCAACTGAGGACTTATGGACCTGTCATGGTAGTGCATGCCGTATGTAGTAATCATAGTTAGGCCATAGTATGTTTGAATGCATAGTATTCATGAAATCATGCAAGAGGGCATTGAAGAGATGTGCATGGAAATAGTTGGTAAATGTTGTAAATATGCATGCATGTGTAGGTGCACATGTTGAAATGCATTGTGTGAATGCATGGGTGTGACATATATATGTTTAAATGCAGTTAGATAATAGATGAAATGGTGGACTATTGTTAATCCTGAGACCATTCCATAAGCTGCTATGAATGCAGGAGAAGGACTGCATGAAGAAGGTAGACATGTGATGGGCTACCAGAGCACTCTGTTGGAAAGATAGAGCTGCATGGAATATGAAGTAATGAGTATTTACAGTTATTTAAATTGCATGGATAGTGTGACTATGTCTTGCAATTTTATTCTGATAATGATGCATATATAGAAATGTATATATATTTCATTGCATTTCAAATGTTAAACAACTGAAGGTGTTTGAATTATTGAGTATTATAATTCTGAGATCACTTCAGTGATTGTTATGGCAATGAATGATTATGTGCATAGATACTCACCACATGTTTGGCTGATTGAAGTTTCAGTTTTCAGGTAGAAAAGTCTTGTGTATGGCAATGAGGATAAGTCCATAGTAAAGACCGAGATCTACCATGTGCAGAAGCCAAAAGTTATGAGAAGGTTCTCATGATTGTAAATTTATGCATGAAACAAATCTAAAAATTGTTTGGTTTAAGTTTATGAGAATAGTCTCATAGTTGCAAATCTAATTTCTGTAGGAAAACAAATTTATAAATTCAGATTTGAGAATTTGCTTATAATTGCTAATGATTGTTTGGCTTATATAGAATTGTGTCAGGAGGACATGTTGTAGGTGGATGTTTAGGTATGGTAGAAAGGGTGAAACCATAATGGACAGAGTGATACCACTTACGAGGTCCAAACAATATGAGGATAGCCTCATTTCTAAGCAAATCAATTTCTGTAGGAGACAGAATTGTAAATTCATGTTGAATTTAATTATTAATGTTATTGATTGGTTATGAAACAATCATATTTGAGGCTTATTGCTAAATGTTGCTGACTGTTTGGCTATTTGATAAAGTGTGCCAGGATGACACATTGCAGGAAGACCATGTGTGATGGCCTGCAGAAGCCAAACTAGATGGGAAGGATCCCATGCTTTGGAAATGGGTTGTGGGTGAAACGCCATTGTAAATGTTGATAATGTCTCAGCCGAACTACATGTTGGTAAAGCATGTGAGTGAGACGGTAAATTATGCCAAGAAGGCATGTGTGGGTTATGGCATGTGAAAAGATTGGGGTGGCAAACCAAAAGACTGTTAACTCAGAGAAGGGAGCCCCCATTCTTCGCAAATGAAGAAAATATACATCTATAAAATGAATGAGTATTCAGTAACCCTAACTAAGGATATACATGTCTGGTTATTAGATTTAATATGCAAGGCATGTTTTATTATTTCATTATTGTTCCAGACTGCTTGAGTATGACTAAGGCCTACATGGCTCACATCGTAAAGGGATGCATACCTTTCGGGTGATGGGTTATGTTAGGGTTTCAATATTGACTACACCCTAAGGGAATGGACGCATTCCTGGTGGTTCAATACTTGATAGTGAATGATATGAAATATGGTTACGATTTTCGAGCAGCAATACTGATGAGTCTGCTTATCCTTCTTGTGCTATCAGCTTACACAGATGCAATTTGGTGTTGCATGTAAAAGGAAAAGTGAAGAAAAGGTGCTCAAGAGGACTGTATGGGCAGTGGTAACCTTTATACGCTCACACTAAAGGACACTAGAAGAGATGGATAGGCCCAAGAAGTTGTGTTGCAGAAAAGGGGTATCATCCTTGTGTAGTGTGAGTGGGTATTGTGGGGCCATGCTAGCCTACAGTCAAGTGAGTCACCTATGGAGTTCCTGGAAGGAACCACTGGTTGCATAAGAGAAGGAGCCACGTAATCATATTATGTTATTCATATTTCCTGATAAACCCAGTCGGTGTACTGGCTTGGCATTGATTATTTGGGTATTGTGGCGAAAGGTTGCTGGATGCCTGATAAACCTAGTCGGTGTACTGGCTTGGCATGTTGTTAAAATTAATGCCTGACAAACCCAGTCGGTGTACTGGCTTGGCATTGGTTATTTGCATGTTGTGGAGGTATTGGTGAAAGGTGTTATTTCCTGAAAAACCCAGTCGTAGAACTGGCTTGGAAATGGTTATTGTATGCTTGATAAACCCAGTCAGCATACTGGCTTAGCATACTGTTTTTTTTTTTTGAAACACTTGATAAACCCAGTCGGCGTACTGGCTTAGCATACTGATTTTTGAAATGCTTGATAAACCCAGTCGACGCACTGGCTTCGCATTACCTATTCGGATGATGTTGTGGAGCAACATGTGTGCTGGCTAAGCATCCACCCCACAAGTGATCCAAGGCTTGTAAAGCAAAGAAGGAAACCTGTGGAGTAGCGAGGAAAATGCACAATACAGATAAGTATTCATTTTCATTTATTTCTTGTTTGGAATAATGAAGACTTCAGGTTCAAGTCTTATGACAACCAAGCTAATACACTATTGTTTCTTTGTTGGAAACCTTGGCCATTACAGGAAGCAAGGACCCTGAAAGAACTATAATTTCTTGGTAAACCCAGAGAGTAACTGGTGGAAGCTATAAATGCTTGGTAAAGCCAGAGAGTAACTGGTTGGGCGCTATAAAATTCATGGTAAAGCCAGAGAGTAACTGGTTGGGCGCTATAAAATTCTTGGTAAATTCAGAGAATAGTTGGTGGGAACATTAACCACTTGATGTTGTGGAACAGCCGGCGTGCTGGCTAAACATTCCCTTAAACAAGTGATCAAACCAGTCAGCGTACTGGCCTAGCATTGCCTATTCGAATGGTTGTGGAGTAGCCTGCGTGCTGGCCCAACATTCATTGTTGTATCCACGGGAAATCCAATGCTTGGAAAGCAAAGAAGGATCCTATGGGATAAAGTGAAGACATACAACAAAGATAAGTATTTGGTTATCTTGCAACTCTTGCTTATGAATATACGTGTGTATATGATTTAATTATGATTTCTTAAACTCTTGTTTAGAGATAAACCTTACGAAAATACACTAAGCATGTGAACTGATTCAATGCTCGAGTGTAGGTACTGCTAGAATCAAGAACTATGAAAGCATATGGAGGATGCATGTGGACATGTGACCATCCTAAAAAGAGCTCAGTATGAGCGGTAATGAAAGATGGTGCTAGTGGAACTGTGTGGGTCCTAGCAGCCAAAGGTTCTGTAAGCAACAATGGGGAAGGGTTCCCTAGTTGAAAGGCATTAGACAAACCTTAGACACTAAAGTGTCAAAGCCAAGAAAGGGCAAGTCAATCATTCACATTGAAGTGAAAGAGGCTAAGGAGCATAGAACCACAAGTGATGGTGTGGCTCCGGATTGGAACAAGACTAAGAGGGGGAAACTCTTACTCTTATCTTTCCTTTTGACCGATGCATTTCAGAAACAAAAGACTGTTGAGTGCATGTCCTAAATGAAAACAAATTGTGTTTAATTGCTTGAAATGAATTGTGAATGCTGAAATGGTTATTTTCTGGTGAAAGGATGAACATGAATGAGTTCATGTGTATATTGGGAAAGCATGAAATGTCTGGAAGTCTCATGAGTAAAGCATGGACGTTCCATGTCAATTAGGCAAATAATTGACTAATTTTAACAATGTTTTATGCTTGTCCTAACAGGAATTTCCATGATGAGTCTCCACAGGTGAGAAATCGAAAGCAATTGATTACAGCTATTACTAGCCAAGTGTTACTGATGAGAAAAGAGAGAGCCATTTGTGCACTGTGATCATGGCAGCAGACCAGAGACTATTTGTTTTGGGATGGAAATATTCCCCAAATAGTTGTCGGGACAACAAGAAAGATGGCATCCATGAAATTCTAGACTTGTGGATCAGTTAGAAGGTGAATAAAGGGAAGGGATTGCTTTGGAGCAATGCCCACCTGCAGAGCTAGAAGACCAAAGCTAGCAGGAGCAACTTGAGGAAGCCAAAGGACTTGATCCTGAAAGTTCAAAGTAAAGAGATGAAACGCAGGACAGACCTGCCCCCAGTTGTTAATTTTGAGGCATATGTAAAGTGGGTATTTATTCCTAAGTGTTGGAACACCAAGGACGGTGTTATTCCAAGGGAAGGGGAATGTCACGTCCCCATCTAGACCCTATCACTTTAAGATTTTAAATGATGTAATATTGTTATTAAATCGTGGTGAGGAGCTCAAGTCCAAGGCCCCGCCATCGATTTATTGATGCATATGGTTTGCATGCTAGCCAGGTACATTGGAACTTCAACATCATGTAATATGCATTTTAATAAAAATACCCACAAATAGCTATGCAATGCAACAAAGAGATGGGGCATGATTTCACAAGGAATTGGGGGGGGGGAACATTCAAACCCTTGATCCAATCAAGTCAAGACATGTGTCAATGAGAGAACCCATCAAACCCTCAACTACCCATGTTGACTTTTGTACCCAACCATTGATTTCCTCCAAGAGTTGGTTGAGGTAGTTAATGCCTTGGGAATGGAGAGGTATGGTTGTCCAAATTAGGGTATGGGCAAGCCACCCTTCATGGAAAATGGTGTTTGTCTCCTTGGGCAAGAAAAGAGCCACAAAATTGCTCTCTAAGTCATGATGCAACCATCAGTTCCTCTCCCTCACGAGTTGGGAGCTACCTGGGCATTTTCCAACCATATTTTTATGGTTTTCCTTGATCCTCAGCTGGGAAAATGGATTTTTTGTGTTGTATACCAGTGGGGAAGAAGGGGAAATCGAACGGGGGTTCAATAGAGACCGTTTTGGGCTATTGAAGGCTGAGATATTTGGGGAAGAAATCGTTTTTCCTCCCGGTGGTTGTTTGCCCCATCCCACAATCCATTTTGGGTTGGGAACATTTTTGGGAAAACCCATGGCCATCTTATTCATAAATCCCATTGTTTAAAATGGGTATCTATGCCCAATGTTGTGCTTGCTATGTGAGAAAAGAGTATGTTGGGGTATGGGTTATGGGTATCTATTGCTTTGGCTTGAGTTTGAGTGCAAGCATCCAGGGTTCAAATGTAGCCTGATAAACCCAGCTGTGGACTGGCTTGGCTTAGATGAAATAAGTAATTGGCAGTGAACAAGCTGGAATGTTCCCTTTCCTTGTGAGAATCATGCCCAGCTCGGGGGTGGCCTTCGAATGGACTCAGTATAAGCTGTCGAAGGGCCTATGGTTGGGTGGAACGTTGCAGCGACATAGCTAGTTGCTTGGGGCAGTTGCAAAATGAAGATAAGTGTTTTTTTTATGCCTATATATTTACTTATACAATGCATTAATTTGATGACTATTTTGATATGCTGGATGGGCATGAATTGTGTGTGTGGATTAGTTTTAATTCCGCTGTGCATATTGCCTAATTTGTATCTACACACCAATGCTTTTATTCATATGATGCTAATGTATGGGTTGAGTTTGTGTAAAAGTCCCAGAATTGCCATCATGTTCCCTTCCACGATTTGGATAGATAGGTGGGTACATGACACTCTCTCACCTATGCGCCATTCACAAGTGAGTGAATAATGAGTGAGTGTGATAAATGAGGAACACACCTCCTCTATTTATACACTACTCTTACTTGTCTTTTTACATTAACTAGGTCGGCCCCAACTTAACCACTTAACATAATGTGGCAGGGCCGACCCCACTAGGGTTGTCTAATAACCCTTTAACGCACATGACTCATACAAGGCCGACCCCCACTAGGGAAGTCTAAGAACCCAAGTTACCACATTCTCCACGGAGGAATAAAACATCTCTGGATATAAAATAAGGTCTTTACGGAGGAATGAAACATCTCCTGAATAATAAAGTACAAATATAATATTCTTAGAAGATACAATATCTCAACACTCCCCCTTAACGAGAAGGATATTATAACAACATCTGCACGAGAAAGGAGTCATCAACTATATGATACATGATACATCTATAAATCATTGGAAGCTTTCTTCATACATCATTAGTAACTCAAACAGTTACTGGAACATCTTCAAGATCTTTAATACTGGAACATCAACATCTTCAGTACTGAGTCTTCATCTTTTGCAGCACTCAAACAACTACAGTAACATCATCATCTGGATCACTCGATCAATAGCCTCATCGTCTGGATCAACCGATCAATATCATCATCCGGATCACTCAATCAACAGCCTCATCGTCTAGATCAACCGATCAACATCAGCATCTAGATCATCATGATCAACGGCATCGTCATCTAGACCATCACAATCAACAGCATTGTCATCTAGACCATCACGAGCAGTAGCATCGTCATCTAGACCATCACGAGCAGCAGCATCATCATCTAGACCATCACTATCAGCAACATCGTCATCTAGACCATCACGATCAACAGCATCATCATCTAGATCATCACGATCAACAGCATCATCATCTAGATCATCATGATCAACATCTGGATCCTCTCGATCAACAGCATCAACATAGCAGCATACTCTACAATGTACAAGATCCTATTACGGGATGATCAATCCCTCTCACTTTAGGACATAGGTCCAAGGATGATACAATCCTGATCCACTTACGGGATGATCAATCCCTCTCAATTTAAGACATCTCTCATGTCTATGGACGATGCAATCCAGATCAACTTACAGGATGATCAATCCTTATCTCTTTAAGACACCTCACCATGTCTAGGGACGATGCAATCCCGAATCAACTTACAAGATGATTAATCCTTATCACTTTAAGACACCTCACCATGTCTAGGGATGATGCATTCCCGAATCAACTTACAAGATTATTAGTCCTTATCACTTTAAGACACCTCACCATGTCTAGGGATGATGCAATCCCGAATCAGCTTACAGGATGATTAGTCCTTATCACTTTAAGACACTTCACCATATCTAGGGACGATGCAATCCTGAATCAGCTTACAGGATGATTAGTCCTTATCACTTTAGGACATGAGCCCAATGACGATGTAATCCTGATCCACTTACGGGATGATCAATCCCTATCACTTTAGGACATGAGTCCAAGGACGATGCAATCCTGTCATGTACATTTTGAACCATACGTTCAAGGACGATGTAGTCCTATCACGTACATTTTGAACCAAACGCTCAGGGACGATGCAGTCCTATCACGTACATTTTGAACCAAACGCTCAGGGATGATGTAGTCCTATCATGTACATTTTGAACTAAACGTTCAGGTACAATGTAGTCCTATCATGTACATTTTGAACTAAACGTTCAGGGATGATGCAATCCTATCATGTGCATTTTAAACTAAACGTTCAGGGACAATGCAGTCCTATCACGTCCACTAGGGACCACTTTCTCGGAGACATATGTCTACGGATCTCTTTTAGGACATGTGTCCAGGGAAGATACAATCCCTCCTTGTCCACTTAGACAAAGTCTAAGGACCATATATTGACCTCATTGTCGGAACCGATAACCTCATCATCGACCTCATCGTCGGAACAGGTAGCCTCATCATCGATACAAGTATCCTCTTCATCGATACAAGTATCCACATCATCAATACAAGTATCCTCGTCATCGATACAAGTATCCACATCATCAATACAAGTATCCACGTCATCGATACAAGTATCCTCGTCATCGATACAAGTATCCTCGTCATCGATACAAGTATTCTTGTCATCGATACAGTATCCTCGTCATCGATACAGTATCCTCATCATCGATAGAAGTATCCTCGTCATCGATACAGTATCCTCGTCATCGATACAGTATCCTCGTCATCGATACAGTATCCTCGTCATCGATACAAGTATCCTCGTCATCGATACAGTATCCTCATCATCGATAGAAGTATCCTCATCATTGATACAGTATCCTCATCATCGATACAAGTATCTATATCAATACAGTGTCCACATCATCGATACAGTATCCTCATCAATACAGTATCCACATCATCAACCCTACCGTCGATATAGGCAATCTCATCATCGATACAGGTATCCACAACGATACCAATATCCAAATATCATCATCGACCATATCACTCCCCCTTTCAAGGAGGGTCCTTCTGAACTACACCAAGCTTGTCTCGGAAATACTCAACCTGTACTTGAGATAAATGTTTGGTCAATACATCAGCAACTTGTTCGTTAGTGCTCACATACTCGAGCTTGATAGCTCCTTTCTACACCTTATCCCGTATATAAAAATATCTGATCTCTATGTACTTTGACTTATCATGGAACACTGGATTCTCTGCCATCTTGATACAACTCTGGTTGTCACACAGGATCACAGTGGGGTCCATCTCTAAGTCAAACAATCCTGATAACAACTTCTGAAGCCATACCGCTTCACAACTAGCAGAGAAAGCATCTATATATATTCTGCTTCAGCTATGCTGAGAGCCACACTTGACTTCTTCCTGCTAAACCAAGAGATCATGGAAGATCCCAAACAATAACATCCACCCGATGTGCTCTTCCTGTCTGATACAATTCCTGCCTGGTCATCATCTATGTAGCCATACAATCTGAAGTCATGATCTCCAAGATAACATAGACCAAATTCTATCGTACCCTTTAGGTACCTCATCACATGCTTTGCAGCTATCAAGTGAACATGCCTAGGTTCCACTAGATACTGTCTCAAGGTGTTTCACAGCAAAGCATATATCCGGCCTCGTATTCGTCAGATACATCAATGACCCAATAATCTGTCTGTACAGAGTCACATCCACTAAATATGATGAGTCATCAGCTAAAAGCTTCAAATTGGAATCCATGGGAGTGTCCATGGCTTTATATTCCAACATATCAAATCTTCTCAAGATTTCCACAGCATATTTTCCCTGGTTGGGAAAGATTCCTTCTGGGCCTTTCCATACTTCCAGACCTAGGAAGTAATGCATCAATATGAGATCTTTCATCTCAAATTCTCTAACTTCTTCTTGCTTTTGATGATCTATTTCTCATTCCCTGTCAGAAAGAGATCATCCACATACAGTAATAGTATGACAGTTTCATCATCCGTAATGGATCAGCTTTACTTTTGATAAATCCCAAGCTTGTCAAGAAGTATCAATTCTCCCTCTGTAACTGAACATCATTCACACTCTGCATTGAGTGATCTTCTGCATATCTATCTGTTCCATCTCCCGTCAAATGGATCTACTGATATGAGCCTCAAGATCATTTCGAACTTTGTGGTGAGTTCCTTCTTGCATACATGTCATCTGTATATAGAAACCATCTTCAACCTTGTAGCAAAGGTTGAAATCCGCATCACCCGTGGTGATCATTAAGCTCATCAAATGACTATCGATCCTAGGTACCCGGACAAAGCTTTCTTCAATTGAATCCTGGGAGTTTTCTCGATTCGCACTTCTTCTTTAATTACACCATTAAGAGAATGGTCTTATCTAGCAACTTGGATCAAACATCTCGTCATGATCCTCTTTCTCTTTCTAAGAGAATCTTCTAGCCACGAGCCTTCTATAGTATGTTTGATTTGTAAATCTTCTTGTTGAACATCCATCACTTGTTCATTGTTCATCATTCTTCATGATCTTTCCTACAAATCAAAGTTAATTACATGATTAATAATACTTCATAATCATCAAATCATGTTGACATGATAAACTATTATGCATACAGATATGATTCACATAGTTATGCAACTATCTTGACCAATACTTTGGCACAACACTTTTCCATATCGTGTATGCATACAGTGGCTATCTAGATGCCTTCCATCTCTACCATAACATACTATCAAGAGCGTGCACAGTTCTCAGCATGTTAGCAAAGAGGTTTCATTCTAGACAAGCAACAATGGAATGTTTGTCCAACTTACCAATCATATGCATATTGGTAGTATATTGTTCAATGCTATATGAATTCTTACACTCGGCATGAGCAATATCATTGACTACTCAGAGATTCAAGAAGTAATTCAAATGACAACTTAAATACTTATCTTTTATGTTTGTGTGGTTGCCTCCCGCTTGATCTCTATTTTCCCTTCATGATTATACGTCTTTGAACTTCTATCCATCTTGGACCACTATGCATGCTTAAGTATGCACTAGTGTCATCCTCATGATCTCATACATAAACATTCATTAGTATAATCTTAATACTATCAAAACATTATGATTCTAAATAATCTTAAGTATGTACGGTCATGATCATTTCATACACATGTATACTTACCTAAGATCCTAACAAAGTAGGATTCTAACTTGATATAGGAAAACATACCTAGATTATTAAGCTTGGTTATGTCTGAACATACCCAAACAATATCTTCTTTGTTCTCTTCAATGATTTAGAGACCTTGTGCTAGAACCTGCATATCTCATAGGTTAAGCATAGTAGAACAAAGTCATACATACCTCGTAAGTAGAGCTTCTATGTGATCAAAGATTATGGATGAGTCTTTGTCTTCATGTCATCATGATCATAGAACTTGATTTATCTTTCTTGATGTACCTGTATCTTTTTAGTAGACAACATCATCCTCATACAACACTAGATGTGCATTAGTACAATCATATAACCCTAATCAATGAATGTCTTCTATCATTCACATGCATTCATACTTTTACTAGGGTGATAACACAATTCTAAGATTAATCAAGATTGTACTAACCTCAATAATATGGAGACAAACATATCATAAACTTAATCATGAACAGATTTCAACACATACCTGTATCTCCTCAAGTCATACCTGTCAGGATTGCTTTTAACCCAATCCACTTTGATTTGCTGAAACTGGATCTGGAGCTGAATTAGGGTTTGTCAGAGAAACCCTAAAAATTCAAACTTTGAAGTTCAAACTTCTGAATGGATGGAAAGATGTGGCTCTCTGAGCTGATCAAGCTGATATAATTTAATTTTGAAAACTGCAAAATTTGACCCCTCAAAATTGCCTTTGAAACTTCTCGATTCACTGGACAGGACCTCAAACTAGGGTTTGATAAATCCCACCCTTATGCCCAATCAAAAGGTTCGATCCAAAGCTCTAAACTTTGATTTTTCTGAGGAGCTTCCAGCCATGGTCACAGACTTCAAAAATTCCAACTTTTGCAGAAGCCCTAATTTTCCACCTTTCCGATCAAAATCCCGAACTAGGGTTTAATCAAGCCCATCCTTCTGACCAACCAAAAATTTTGATCTTGGTCTCTAAATTTTGATTTTTTTAAGGAGCATTCAGCCGTGGACTCCGATTCCAAAAATTCCAACTTTCTCCGAATCCCTAAATTCCCGCAGTAGTGATAAGCCAAGAATGAAGGTGCTTAGAATCCAATTCTGTTTTGACAAAAATATGCACCTGATTGTTTCTGGTGCATCTCTGAAATTACGAATCCACCGGGTCTGAAAATTTGGCTTGTAGTATCCTGAACTGTCATCTTTCCAACCCCACAGGTCTTACCTCAATTGGATTCTCTGAGAGAGATTTATGCCAAGTCTCGCAATGTGACCTATTTATGGGATAAAATAGGAGAGCGAACTTGTCCGGCGTGCCATGTGTCATTGGTTCAACTTTGGCCTCTGAAACACTTACCTGAGAAACTATAGTCCGTGCTCTACTTGTCACATTTTACGAAATTTCATTTGGAGCTTCCTATCCCAAGTTGTGACCTTTTTTCCTAGGTCACCTGTTTATGACTGAGATCTCACCTGTTTATGACTGAGATCTAGAAGAGGCCGAAACCCTAACTTGTACTGATCATAACTCACAAAGTACAACGAATTAGAGGTTGTAATTTGGACAAAAGGTATAGCGGGATGTTATATACAACCTGTAAAGGTTTCATATCCTGAACCTTCTCCAAAATGTATTTATAGCGAAAGTTCCACGATGACTGGTTTTTCTATATAAAACCCTAACCTTCAAATTGTCACAAGTGAAGCAAGTTCCGTAAATGCCATACATTTCCTTCCTTCAGGCTATCTCTGATACCATGTTAAGATTCAATATGCTAAGACAGAAAATATCAACATTACATTCCATTTCACAACAATAGCATATACAGGATCACTGAAAGAACAACAAGCACAACATAAACACAAGAGACACAGATTCATCCTGGGAAACCCTCATGGGGTAGAAAACCCAGCAAAGCTTCCTCAATATAGATGATCAACAATACAAAGATGTATATCCCAAACATGAGCTCCTTCTCCTCCATAGAATATCTCTCTCTCTCACCTATGGGCCATTCACAAGTGAGTGAATAATGAGTGAGTGTGATAAATGAGGAACACACCTCCTCTATTTATACACTACTCTGACTTGTCTTTTTACATTAACTAGGTCGGCCCCAACTTAACCACTTAACATAATGTGACAGGGCTGACCCCACTAGGGTCGTCTAATAACCCTTTAACGCACATGACTCATACAGGGCCGACCCCCACTAGGGAAGTCTAATAACCCAAGTTACCACATTCTCCACGGAGGAATAAAACATCTTCGGATATACAATAAGGTCTTCACGGAGGAATGAAACATCTCCGGAATAATAAAGTACAAATATAATATTCTTATAAGTAACAATATCTCAACAACTAACACTCTTTGTATTTATTCAACACATCTACAAACTCTTGCAACACTAGAAAGTCCTTAAGAGTAGGGATTTGGTATTTTATTGTCTCTTCCACATGGGTTGCATACAATTGGAACCCTTTTCTAAAGCATCTCTTCAACTAGAAAGATGAAATCTCCCTTATAGAAATAGACCTTAGAATGCCTTTCACTATAATGTGTTTTCCTTCTTCATCAAGACAAGTAAAATATTGTTATGGAAATCTAAAACAACATGATGTGCATCTAACCAATCCATACCAATAAGGACATCATGCGATCCAAATGGTATCATGTTCATATCTGAAAAAAGAATTTAATACATTCGTATCTGATGGACAACCCTTTACTAATTCATTGATCTTCCTTTTAGTTCCAATATCCAACTAAACTAACCGTGATTTATTATGCTTACTTCTCTTCAAATCAAATCTTACAACCAAATTAGGAGAAATATAACTATGACCTTATCCTGAGTCGATAAAAATGGCAATAAGTTGATTAGAAATATTACCTTCAACCTTAATCATGTTCAACTAGTAATTTGTCTATCGTTTGTTTATAGCTGCTTAAATTCTTGGAATGTTCATGGCCACATTTCCCATTGTAGTTGATTCATGGATGTTGTGCATAGTCCTCATTCTATCTTCCCTACAAAGATAGTCTCAATACAAGTGATCGCGTTCACATCACAACATTTAATTGGCTACCTTGTCCTTTTTCCTAAAGATTCTACCATATTGGATCCACTATGGGTTGGACGACTTTTTTATATGTATTAGGATTGTTTCTAAAGAAAGGAGGTTTAAAGCCTTTCTTCCTTTTATCATGCTTGTATTTCTTCTTATCTCTCCAAGAATTATGAAAATATACTCTACCTTTGTTCTGGACATACATATTTTGGCCTCCCAATTTGTCTCTTCAATAGTCTTAGGATCATCAAATTGAGTTTTATCTATGTAAAATACAGGAAACCTGCTTATAAACATGTATTCCTTTACCTTCTCATATTCAATAAACCTGACATATCTCAACAGCTCCAAAAATAATTACTCATATTCTTCCATGGTCATATTTCCCATCTTGAGTTCAAAGAACTCCTCCATCTTCTTTTCATAGTAATGCTTAGATAGGTCCTTCTATTGGAAATACTTCTTGAACCACCTCCATGAAATCCTCTTCTCATTAATGTGTTTTATTAAATTGAATCAATTGATCCCGCTAAATTGAAGTCTTTATGTGCAACTTGTAGATGGCAATTCAGGATTCCATGTTAGATGGGTAGTTATGTAGTTGTAAATATTTCCTCATCCCTAGTAATGAAGCTTAAACATATTCTCCCTACCTCTTTTCACCATCATAGGTGGGTGTATTAATCCTCCTAATCTCGCTTCCAACTCGTCCTATGCATGTCTTCTTTTATGATGTCTAATTGTGCATTAATTGATTGTTTAGCTAATTTTGTCTCCCTTGATCTCTCATCATTCTCTCATTATCTTCTCTACATATCTACACTTCCATATTCATGCTCCTAAATTTTTATACCAACTCTGATGGATCAATCCTTTCTCTGTTCTAATAAGCCTCTGTCTCTTCATTTTCTACATTGATGTTCAAGCTTCTAATTTCTGCTTCATCACTATAAGGCTTATCCCTCTTTCGTTTTCCTTCTTCAAAGAATCCTTGATGTATTTACTATATTTGATACAACAATGTATCTACAATGTGTCATAAAATTTAATTTTTTATATACACTTACTATTCCAAAATATGTAGAGAAAATTATTTTATATGCACACTTTGGAAACTACCCATTTTTGTGAAATCAAGGTTACAAGACTTTTTCATCCTAAATTTGGAAAATATATGAAACACTTATCCATAATATAAGGCATTAGATTTATTCAATTTCTAGTAATATTTCCAATGACTATACCCATACTAAATTTTGAGCTCTAAGCTAAAATAGTACAGTTCCCATAAAACAACAATTATGTCCATTTTCTGAATTTTTGTCACTAGAACAACCAAGCTTAGAGGCCAAGTTGCACCACCTATAGAATAAAATCCATAAAGATCCAAGAAAATTTTTGTGTCAAGTTCAATTATTAATTATGATATGAAATACAAAACAACCTTTATCTTGGTGATTTGACAATCCAATCAATTTCTACAAAATTATAGAATTGTTCAATTTTCCCATTTTGCACTTCTCCCAAAATTGGATTTTTTGGTTAAAAGTACTATCTCTTAAACCGCACAAAATGGGACAGTTATCACTCAATCAAATCCATCAATATTTTTTATGGGATCAAAAGTGGAGTAAGCAAATTTTTCTAGTTTTGAAGTCTCGAGTCACTTTGCCTCCATTTTTCAATTCCCAATATCACTAAAAAGTTTTCTAGAATAGTGAATTTTGGCCTATTTCTTCAAATCCACTCCAAAACCGTTGTAATTTGACCAAATCATCCATTGGGATTCTTCTTGCATGCTTGTATTCCCTCATTAATGGAATTGCTTGCAAGACATGCCATCATGTTTTTTAAAAGATACTAGTTGCAACTTTCTAAAATTCTAGAGAAGGATGAGCAAACAATCCTCACTAACACTTTTATAGTGCTCATCACTATGGACATAAAAAAAGTCACATGATTTAGACCTTTTTTATTCATTTATGGCCAAAACAAGATTTTGTCTCTAGTATTGTTTGTTTGTTTATTTGTTTTTTTATTCTATTGCAATATTGCCACAACTTGATATATTGTCACACTACCTCATTACAGAAACTTGGTATATTATTGTATTATCATATTGACATCTTTCTTCCTTATCACAACTTGCTATATCACCATCTTGCCACATTGGCTCAGCTTGTCATATTGCCATCTAGCCTCATTGGTGCAACTTGCCACATTGCCATTTTGTTGCATTGGTACAACATATCATATGGCCGCATGAGTACAACTTGTCATATTGTTGCATTATTGTGTTTCCAACTTAACATATTGGTATGACTTTTCATATTGTCACATTGTCGTGTTTCCCTCTTGACACATTAGCATGACCTGCCATATTGTCACATTGATGCAACTTGCCATATTGTCGCATTGCCATGACTTGTTATATTTCCACCGTTGTACATTTGACCATATTGACACATTGACATGACCTACCATATGTTAGGATTAGAATGACTAGCCAAATTGTCACTTTTCCACAATTGTCCATATTGTTGTGTTGTTGCAACTTGTTATATTTATACATTGGTGTGGCTGGCCATGTTGTTGCATTATTGTGACTCTATATTTTCACACTGGTTCGACTAGCTATATTAACTCTTTGCCATGACTTGCTATATTTTTGCTTTAGCATGGCCAGCCATATTGCTGCAACTCCCCACTACACACTTTCAGCTTCTTGCATCAACCTCTAGTGATTATGTTGGTTCCCATATGGTAATTTCAACCTTATCTTCAATCCATTTCAACCCTATCATTGATTGGATTTGGGTATTTGGTGAATTCATAATCCTTGTTGGTTATTTAATATCATCGAGTTCTATAACTCATAAATTTAATCCAGGTCACCCCTTACCATATCTATACAATTTTTTCAAGAACACCATATGGATTTTCTAAACCACGAATTCCTCCAATACAATCGTTTTACACAATCATTTCCATATAATTTTTTAAAACACTACAAGTATAATTTCCATTCCTCTTGTACATGTAATTCCTTTCCCATATAGCCCTAGTGTTGTAACTTCACTCTAAGAACACTCTATAACATACCCATTTACCATCTCAATGCTTTGTTAATAAACTCATTATGAAATGCATGCATTCTATTAAGGTGATATGAAGAGTTTTGATAAACCTATGTAAGAAAATAAATACCAAATGAGTATAAAACGCAAGAATTAACAATGGCAAAGACACACACACATAATGCATGGAGATTTACCCTAGAAACCCAAAATCAAGAAAATCAACCTACCTGGGAACTTCTCTACTCTCTGTCTCAATGTATTATGTTTTTTGTTTACAATACAATATTATAGAATCCAAAACCCTATTCCATTAACCTATATTAGATTACAACCCTAATTCCTTAACTAGAATAAATTTACAATGGGACGGAAAACCATAGGCTGAAAATGAACCAAAAACAAACCCAAAAAATTTCTTTCAAGGGGGATAATCAGCCCCCTCATACCCCCTTTTCTATAGAAACCTACAAATAGTACAAAACATGTCCAAAATGATACACGCACATAATTTATCCATTGATTTAGTTACAAATTCGTAAAGAGAAATTTAGATTAATACATCCATTATGAATTATCCAAGGTATAAACTAAATTAACATGTAATAGGAACAATAATAATTATAATCAAGTTCGATATACCATTTTTGGGATTATCTATGTAGTGTAATTCATTTATATATGAGCCATATCCCATGAGTATAGTTGCAACTGACCAATTTCTCATGGTTTTAAATATTCCACTTAGCACTCATTGCATTGGGTGATGCTCACAAGGGTGAAGAAGTTGGATTGAGACTTGCAAAATGAATCGCATAGAATCAATAATCGCCTCCAAAAGTTGCACCCAGTAACCGAGACTTATCGAGAGGTCACCCATCCCAATATTCATATGGCTCAAGCATGCTTAGCTATGGGTTTTTTCCCACAATCAATCCCATTTAGCTTGCTACCCCATTTGAAAAACCTTAGCAAGTAGTGTGCCTTATGAACTATTCAAATAGAACTCCCTTAACTCGTTTTATTTAAGTATTGAGGGGCATTAACTGTCCAATATATGATATATCATTTTTTGGATTATCTGTGTAGTGTAAGTCATTAATCTATGACCCATATCCAATGAGTATAGTTGCAACTAACCAATTTATGATGGTTTTGAATAGTACACTTAGCACTCATTACATTGGGTGATGCTCATAAGTATGAAGAAGTGGGATAGAAATTGGTGAAATGAATCGCATAGCATCAATCATCACCTCTAGGGAAGTTGCACCCGGTAACTAGGATTTCCTGAGAGGTCAACCATGGATCATAAATTAATGAATTACACTACGCATATAATTCCAAAAATTATATGCCATATGTTGGACTGTGAAAGCAACACAATACCGTAATCAAGTCACGAACACTTATCTATGAAAATTATTCACCAAATGGTTGCAAAAAAAGAATATTCCACCCAACCATAGGCTCTATGTCATACCAATACTCTTTATGACAAAGGGCATTCCCGATTTGAAGCTATAAATCCACCAAGGTGAAATTCTTATGGTTGGAATATAATTCCTCTCACACAACGCAATTCCCATAATTATCAAATCAACTTTCACTTCAACAATCCCAATCTACCATCCCTCTTTCCCCTTAACCTACAAAACCCAAGGAATGGGATACCCTTCTCTAATAGATAGTCCCTTGGTCTATCCCACTTACATCTATTATTTCAACAAAAGATGGATAAGAAAATCTATGATGGGATTCCAAGGATTTTCATTTTTAAACGAACGCTCTTAATAACATGAATCAACTCTACACATAGTCATAATTCCTTCATAGTAACGTAGTAGTGAATATTTATAGTTTACTAGTTGTAAAAAATATGGTAGTGTAAGCTCAAGCCAAAAGGATGGAATATGGTTGTAACTATTGTAGTGCAACCTCGAGTAAGATATATCTAAGGAGAATTAATGTGAATAATGAACCACCTCTACACATACTCGTAATAACATCATAATTCCATAGCAACAATTTCACATAATTTTATTACAGCAATTTTAATGGTGGTTTTAGCTCTCATAGCACTCAAGGAAGAGTGTACAGGAATAATGAATAGGGAGAGAAATTTTACATGCCCGGAATCATAAAATATTTATGCATGCTTAAGAGAATCCACGTGCCTTCATAGGAAGTGAGTGTATCTCACTTTAGAAACTTGTAGTTTTGCAACTAAGTTCAAGGTTGTATAGTCATCATAAAACAACGGTTAAAGAACTTTAGGATAGAAATAAAATATTATTCCTTCATATTTTCTTCCCCTAATAAAATAATAATTTTAAGGAACTAAGGTTAAGGACTTGGGATATATTAGGAGAACCCCCTATTTCATTCCCCTCTGGATTCATGGCTCCCCATTTTTTGTCCTTCTTCTTCTCCAACCTATGACATATTTAAATATTAGCATTCAATTTACAAATTACAATTGTGTATATATGACTTATAGCCATTCACATACATATAAATTAATTCTCTAAGTATCAAAACTTCCCAAGTGTAGCCGATCCTTCTAATTTTCTCATCCCAACTGCAAGCAATAACTAAAACTTCATTGCAAACTAGAAACCATATCACCCACCATCATCATTATATTCTCTATAAGAAAATATGTTGGCTTCATTTCACCACTGATTCTTGATGTATAATGATGGTAGGGCCATCAATATAGTATTTTTCTAGGCCACTTCCCCATGGTCCATCATCAATTTTACCCCACATAACATTTCTCATAATCATTGTCTGGGGATTTGGGGGATCGAATATGCTTGCAAATATGCTATTATATTTTCAAGGAGAAATTTTAAATTTTAGATAAAGGAAATAACATGGACATTGATATTTCATTTTTGTTTTTCCTAAGTGTGCTAATGTTCACTATTGTTAACATGGATGAAATGCAAGGCATATAAATAGTTTCAAAAAGACAAAAGAAATGGGAGGAAATTTTCTAAATTAATCTAGTTAGGAAGGAATCAAAAAATCTAGAAGAAGGGATCCTAGGACCATTATGTGAGGACACTTTGTGCACAATAGATTTAGAAATGAGCTACCAATGAGAAGAGATCCACCAAATGTTTAAAGAAGAAACATATCCAAAGATCCCTTCTCCACTGAGAAAAGTAAACCCCGAGATCAGAGTATAACAAATGATTAGGAAGTTTGGTCTCCATAAAGTAGTAGCTAGACCAGTGTTATTTCCATATGTTGAAGTTATATCATAATTAATCATCCATACCAATGTTGAAAATGGGTTGATAATATATGTAGAAGGAAAATCCATCACCTCATTTCATCCGTCATGCTTGGATGTGTGTTACGATTTCCCAAGGCCTCTTGTAGATGTCACTAAGGAATGGACCTTACAATTTTCTCTTATTAATCATGATCTTATGAAGAGTTGGTAGATTAGTAAGAAATATTACATGAATGAGATATCGATTGGATATAAAATGACACGTATTAGAACACTCCATAAAATAATTGTAGCATTAATAAGTAGACTGTGTGGGGAAAAGATGAAACACAATTTTAAAAATCCTAGGTCCCATCATTATACCAAGTAACAAAGGTTGGAACAGTCTTCAACTAGGCCTCCAATTTTATCATCTTCACTAAGTTGAGCTACATCTAGAGATAAGTACCTAGCCATATAATCCATACATCCTTCCAAATGTCATCATACATGTTAGATGTGGCATGTATCAAAAATAGTTTCACAGTGTTGGGGTGTTGGTGGTATCGCAACAAAAATCTCATTCATGTGTACCACGAAATACTCTATGAGCACAAATTCAGGATCCACTATACCAAAATATGTGAACATTTTGTGTTCCTTATGTATAAGGTAATTTTCTATGGACCTCCTTAGTGCATGAAAAAAAGGCCATGAAAATAATCATATAAATTGAGGATTGGTATGTTATGGAAAGAGGAACCGTACATAAGAGTACTTAAAGCCACCAAGTTCCCACATTTGCTACCAAGTTTCTTCCCGACCAAACTTTACCTTCAAGAAGTAGCTTACTAGAATTTTTGGATGGAGTTGGGGCATCTCTTAACCAATACAAAAAAGGCATATGGCCTCCTTCGTCTTTTTATATAGGAGCTTATGGTGTAGATAATGTGAAGGCAGCAAAAGAAGAAGATGTAGCACTTACTACTTTCCACTTTGGAGAAAATAGATTTAGGAGACTTGACCCCCTCAATGTGCTAGTTCACCATTGTGTATATTTCCCTACCATAATAAAGTTTGGAAGGAGGAAGATATATACCAAAGAGATGCATCATTGGATAAGGTAGCAGTGAGAATCAACAACAAAGGAACGGGTGGAAAATATAAAATAAAAGAACAAATTTAAAATGATAAAACAAAAAGGAAGCCATGGAAAGAGCAATAGTAGAGGAAGCAAATATTAGAGCATAAAAGGAAGGAGTTGAAGCACAAAGAAAATAAGAGCCACTGAGGTAACATTAAACAACAAAAAAATAAGGCAAGAGGTAGTGGAAAGGAAAAGAAATGAGGACCTTGAACTTACCCAAGATTATAAAGCATGGAAGGTAAGAGAACAAGAAGAATCCAAATCCAAGAAGAAACAAAAAGTGGAATCAAAAACAAAAATATGAGTCAAAAAAGAAAAGAAAAGAGGATACTAGCAATGTAGAGAACATGGACATTGGACCTCCAACCCAAAAGAAATAATTTATTTCTCTATAACGGCCATCACTGGAGGCCATTTCCTCTTCACAAGTTGGGTCTAGGAAGGTTCACTCCCTCTAAATATGAAGTAGTCACAGTCGTGGATTCATTTGTCTTTGATAAGAGAGCGATAAGTAGTAAAGCAAATGTAGAAGAATATTAAATTGCCAAGAATCCTAGAGCATACAATTACTACTATGATCCAGGTGGATACTAGTGGCCATCCACCTGTTCCACGGAGTTACAACGTTTCTCCATCTTCTTGGCAATTTTCTACGGGTTTTTCATGTCCCAAACTTCTGGGGTTGTTTTGAGGCCCTAAATGATGTATTTTGGCCAATTGGGGGACAAGGGCTTCCATGGCATTCCCTAGACCCAATCAAAAGTTGTAATGCTTATTTAGTTATTTCCAAAGAGATATCATGTGCCCTAAATAGAGATCATATACAAAATTTGCACCCCCGGGAAGTTGGTGTATCAGCTAGCCACCTTGGGTCCCACAAATCATTTTGGCGCTTCATCTCCTAGTGTTAGGTTTGGGATGTTTAGGGTTTTTTACTCTTTATGCTTATGATAAAAGTCCATTTTTTCTCTTTGTAATCAAATCATGTGAATGAGTGTAGCTGAAACATCTCTCTTTAGAGATTATCTACCACCATCTGACCTAGTTTCTATTGCTTTGCAATTTATAGTGTTTTTCCCTTCCATTCATTAATAGAATTTTGGTTTTACCATACTACTGTTATCTCTGCAAAATATTTGTGTGTGTGTTTCCATTTTATATTATTTCATTTATTCTATTCTCTAAATAATCCAAATCATATCGGGAATCCAATGATCATCCAAACAGAGGTTTACTTAGTTTCCACAGCTTCTGTGAGAGTTGCTTGCACCCAAGCAACTGAATCCAATATCATAAATATGCTCAAGAAGATGGAAGGATACAAAAATATAATAAGCACCATGGAAGAAGAGGTGGCACATTACAAACCATATATGACCAACATATCTGACTTCAAGGCCTATGCTTTTCAAATACAATATGACTTGAACATTACGCAAAGGATTATGTATAGTGATCTGCAAGAATTTCATGGTTATTCTACCTAGTTCCTAAGTTTTATCGACAATATCAAAGATAAAAATGTGATATTCATGGATTCCAAATGGGTATGGACAAACTAAATAAGTGGAAAAATAAAGGGAAGTATCTGTGAAGAACCTGCAATAATTAATTAATGCAAATACACAAGATATCAGAAATAACAGAACTCGGAATCACTTTTATATTGATCACGGGCCACTTCGAGGGGGCAACCTCCTTTGAGCAAGCTCAGTACAATTAACTTCACGGTGCCTTCATAGGCCTCAACACACACTTATATACTAAGTCTAGGTGCCAATACCATGTGTCAATACCATGTGTCAATACAAACCATGGGCCAATACAAAATATAGATCAACAATTACTACAAGTCAAAACCATGGGCCAATACAAACTATGGATCAACAAAACTATGGGCGACTTACAATGTTGATGTAAATGTAACTTCGGAATGTATTTCATCTATGTATTTCATATATATTTATTGTACCCTTATTAGAGATGTGCTATTCCTCTATAAGGAAGTGTCGTCATGTGGATTGACAAGTGTCGCAAGTGTGTGTACTTGCCGATGGGTTATTAGACCACCATGTGTGGGGTCGGCCCTGAAATATATATTATATTGTGGATGTATCTAGATAGACAAGTTGGCCCCATAGTGTAACTGGGAAAACAGGTTAAGTATAAATAGAGATCGGGAGATCTCTATTTGGATCATTCGGAAAGACACACTTCTCTCACTCAGAAAGTGGCGCACTAGTGAGGAGGAGGATCATCTGCTCTAGGAGACTATCTCAAGTGTATTTTGGTTGTACTTTGGTTGAGCAATTTCTCTCTCTATCTCTGAGGAAGTTGTGGGGTTTTTCACCTTAGGGTTTTCCCCACGGAAACTCTGTGTCTCTTGTCTCTCATGCTTTTGATTCTTGTGATGCTTGTCATGCTTATTGTGATTGTTATGCATTGATATACTGTATATGTTATTCTCTCAGTAAAGATCCAAGAGTATTGTGAATTAATGCTCAAAATTTAACATGGTATCAGAGCTAACCTGAGAAGAATACATTTTGCAGTGATGGAAACTTGAGTTTCTTGTTTATTGGGTTTCTCTACACAGATTTTGGAAAAGCAGTATAGTAGATTGACTCTACTCATCAAGGAGAATCTATCTGTCCAATCAGAATTCAATTCTGAGCATTTTCAGATTTGGCCCTAAAAATTAGGGTTTCCACAAAAATAGGAATTTCTGAGATCTGAAGACATAGCTGGAAGCTCCTTGCAAAAATCGAAGTTTAGAGCTTTGGATCGAGATTTTTGGTTGGGTAGATCTTCGGGAAACTCAAACCCTAATTCAGGGCTCTCCCTAGTGAACCCGAGAGGAAAAAAAGGCAAATCTGAAGGGTAAAGCTTTGCTGATCTCAAATTCTGAATACACCAGGCTGATCAGCTCATCAAGGTGCATCTTTCTATCCTTTCAGAAAGTTGAAATTCACATTTTGAATTTTTAGGGTTTTTCCGACAAACCCTAATCCAGGACCAGATCCAGTTTTCAGCATTTCAAGTGGCAAGACCTAAATATTTTCTATTTCCATTTGAAGTACTCTTTAAGATGTCTCACCACACCAAGCTTGAGGATAAGCTTGAAGGAGCTGATAACTTCCGAGCTTGGAAGTATAGGATTGGGTTAATCCTGGAAGAGAATGAGTTGGACTCATATGTAAAAGAAGACATCCCTATCCCAGAGGATGAAGAGGCTAAGGTATTGCATAAGAAGAACTTGGTCAAGGCAAAGAGAATCATTGTTGATTCTATCAAAGACCATCTCATACCCCATGTGTCTTCTCTAAAGACACCCAAGGAGATGTTTGACTCTTTGACCAAGCTATTTGAAGGGAAGAACATAAATCGGAAGATGACCCTGCGGAACCAATTGAAAGGAGTAAAGTTTCAGAAGGGAGAAACCATTCAATCTTATTTTTCAAGGGTCTCCCAAATCAAGGAACAACTAGGAGAAGTGGATGAAATGGTGGAGAATGGTGAAGTGGTGATGACCACTCTAAATGGCCTACCCAGGTCATGGGATTCCTTTATTCAAGGAATTTGTGCAAGGAAGAAGTTGATCTCCTTCAACAGATTGCGGGAAGAATGCTCTCAAGAAGAAGCCAGGATTGTGGCCCAAGAAGAAAATATGGGAAATGAAGATCAAGGTCTCACAGCACATGCCAGGAAAGGCAAGCCCAAGAAGGAATCATCTCATAACAGGAGATTCTCACACCACCATTATCATAAAGATAAGAAAGATCTCAGATGCTTCAATTGCAATGAGAAGGGACACTTTGCTTCAGATTGTCCCAAGAAGAAGAAATACAACAACAACAACTTCAACAAGAAGAAGAAGAATAACAAAAGAAGATATCATGCTCATGCTACCGAAGATGATGAACCCCCAAAGAAGAAGGCTAGGGCAGAAAGTGATAGTAATGATGACTCATCAAGTGAAGAAGAGTATGTTCTAATTTCTGCTCTCACAAGTACTATCTCCCATGGTTGTAATGATTGGTTGATTGACAGTGGGGCTTCCAAACACATGACTGGGTTTAAGGAATATTTTGTGAATCTATCTGAACATGAATCACCCCATAAGGTGAAACTTGGGGATGATTATCAATACCCAATCAAAGGAAGTGGTGAAGCCTCCTACAACCTAGATTCTGGAAAATCCTTGAAGATGAAAGAAGTCCTTTATGTACTTGGGCTCAAGAAGAACTTACTCTCCATCTCTGCATTGGATGCAAAAGGTATGAGGGTTGCATTTGTGGATGGCCAAGTCTTAATGTGGCCAAAGGGAAAGACCATAGATGATGCAGTAGTGATTGGAGAGCAAGAGGGAGGTTTGTATAAATTGAAGGGACAACCTAAACATGCCATGGTACATGAATCCATGGAGCCAAGTGAACTTTGGCATAGAAGACTTTCTCATATGCACTATAGGGCACTTCCAATTGCAAGCAAGGCTGTAGAGGGTCTTCCTGAAATCAAGACCAAACATGAAGGTGTTTGCTAAGGATGTGCAAAAGGTAAGAACATTAAGAAGGCTTTCCCAAGCAGTGAAAGCAAGGCAAAGGATATCCTGGAAATCATCCACTCAGATGTATGTGGTCCTATGTCATCCAATTCTCTAAGTGGGTATGTTTACTATGTCTCATTTATTGATGACTTCTCCAGGAAGACTTGGCTATACTTCTTGAAGAACAAAGATGAGGTGTTTGATAAGTTCAAGGAATTCAAAACCTTGATGGAGAATCAAACTGACAAGAAGATCAAAACATTCAGATCCGACAATGGTGGAGAATTCACCTCAGGTGACTTCAAGAAGCTTTGCAGTGATTCAGGGATTAAGAGGGAGTTGACTGCTCCTTATAATCCTCAACAAAATGGAGTTGCAGAAAGGAAGAACAGAATAATCATGGAAGCATCAAGGGAAATGCTGCATGACCAGGATCTACCTATGCATCTATGGGCAGAAGCAGCTAGAACAGTTGTATATGTGCAGAACAGAACACCCCACAAGATATTGGACAACAAAACTCCAGAAGAGGTCTTTTCTGGTAAGAAACCTGAAGTCAGCCATCTCAGAATATTTGGTTGTCCAGTATACACTCATGTCCCAAAGGAAAAGAGGACCAAACTAGATCCTTCAGGAAAGAAGGGTATCTTTGTGGGTTACAGTGAAAGCTCGAAGGCTTATAGAATATACTTTCCAGGGTTCAAGAAGATTGATGTCAGCAGGGATGTAACATTTGATGAAAACTCAGCATTCATCAAATCAAGGAAGGCACCTATCGAAGTTTATGAAGAATCTAAGGAAACTAGATTTCAAGACACTACCATGACTGAAGCAATTCCAGAAGTTGTTCGTGAGTTTGAAAATCTGCAAGAACCTGTAGATCCACCCCGTGAGGATAACTCTCACAAGAGGAAACCTGCATGGGCTAGAGAGCTCATTCAAGATGCAGAAAGATTTGGCATTCCAGAAGAAGAACACAGAGCAAAGAAGAGAACCAGATCACATACCAGCTATGTTGCTTTACTCTGTGACATTATGAACAAAGAACCTTCCAGTTATGAAGAAGCAGCGGAAAATAAAGAATGGAAGGATGCCATGGTTGAGGAATACCAATCAATAATGAAGAATGATTTTTGGGATGTTGTCCCAAGACCTAAAGAGAAGTCTGTTGTGACTTCTAAATGGATCTACAAAATCAAGCATGCTGCAGATGGCAGTGTAGAAAAATACAAAGCAAGATTCGTAGCTCGTGGCTTCTCTCAGAAAGAGGGAATAGATTATGAAGAAACTTTTGCACCTATAGCCAGGTATACTTCCATCAGAATAGTACTTTCCCTGGCTGCAACAATGAAATGGAAAATACACCAGATGGATGTCAAGACTGCCTTATTGAATGGTGTAGTTGAAGAGGAAGTATATGTGGAGCAGCCACTCGGTTTCGAAATACATGACAGGGAGTCGTATGTGTGCAGATTGAAGAAAGCCTTGTATGGCTTGAAGCAAGCTCCCAGAACTTGGTATGGTAGGATGGACAGTTTCCTATCTAGTTTGGGATTTACCAAGAGTAAAGTGGATTCCAACCTTTACTACAAGGTTGAGGAAGGGAATCCTGTGATTCTACTCCCGTATGTGGATGACTTATTTGTAACAGGAGATGACAGATTGATTGCAGATACTAAGAGGAAGCTTGCTGCTGAGTTCGATATGAAATATTTGGGAATGATGCATTATTTCCTAGGTATGGAGGTGTGGCAGTGTGCAGGTGGGAGCTTCCTTAGTCAAGGGAAGTACACAGTAGATATCTTGAAGAGATTCGGGATGATGGATTGCAAGGCCATGGCCACACCTATGGCATCGAATCTAAAGCTTCTATGTGATGCTTCATCTGAAACGGTTGATGTCTCTATGTATCGTCAGATGATTGGGTCCTTGATGTACATGACGAACACGAGACCAGATATTTTCTTTGCGGTGAGCACATTGAGCCAGTTCCTAACAGATCCGAGGAGTGTTCACCTGGTTGTTGTAAAGCATGTTCTGAGGTACCTGAAGGGTACAGTGGATTATGGGCTCAAGTATGAAGCGAATCAAAAATTTAACCTGCAGGGTTATGTTGATTCAGATTGGGCTGGCAGTGCTACAGATAGGAAGAGCACATCTAGATGCTTCTTCAGTATGGGATCAGGTGTGATCTCTTGATTTAGCAGGAAGCAGTCCTGCGTAGCACTGAGTACAGCTGAGGCAGAGTATGTTGTAGCCTGTTCAGCTAGTTGTGAGGTAGTATGGCTACGGAAGCTACTGTCTGAGTTATTTGATCTCCCGTTGGATTCTACTGGTATCTTTTGTGATAACCAAAGTTGTGTGAAGCTGTCCGAGAACCCAATGTTTCATGACAGGTCAAAACACATAGAGATCAAATATCACTATATCAGGGATATGGTGCAGAGAGGAGCTGTGAAGCTCCTGTACGTTGCAACGGACGAGCAGATTGCAGATGTGCTGACAAAGCCACTAGCCAGGGTGAAGTTCGAGTACTTCAGGGAGAGGCTTGGTGTTCTTCAGATTAATGACACTTCGAGGAAGAAGTGATGGACACATTTGTTGAAGCCATTCCAAGCATGTTGGAAGGAGGATCCTTCACATGGTTGTGGATGTAAGCGTTGGATGATGAGCATCAGGATGATCTTCTAGTTTCTGCTTTGTATGATCAGTTGGATCATTTATATATGTATGTATGCATCATGTTGGATGCTGGATATGATCAGTTGGATCATTTATATGTATATGTATGTACGCATCATGTTGGATGCTGGATATGATCAATTGGATCATTTATATGTATGTACGCATCATGTTGGATGTTGGATATGATCAATTGGATCATCTATATGTATGTACGCATCATGTTGGGTGCTGGATATGATCGGTTGGATCATGTGTATGTATTTTGGTATATGCATCATGTTGGATGCTTGGACCATGTATCTATATATGTATCAGGTGGATACATTGTATGATCAAGTAGATCATGTATGTTGATATGTATCATGTATTTATATTTGTATCAGGTGGATACACTATATGATCAAGTGGATCATGTATGATGATATGTATCAGGAAGATACTTGGTATGCATCAGGTAGATGCATTGTATGATCAGGATGATCATGGATGACGAGCTTCAGGATGTTGCTTCAGATGACATGCAGCAGGATGTTGCAGTGATGATGATCAGGATGATCATGTGTACATCAGGATGATGTATGGCGAGTATCAGGTTGATACTCTGTGGTCGTGGAACAGATTGTGCAGATAAGCATGTAATTTGTGCCCTGGGAGATTTTCATATAGTCTTTCAAGGTTTTTCCTATGGCATGTAATTTGTGCCCTGGGAGATTTTCATATAGTCTTTCAAGGTTTTGCATATGGGATATCTGGCAAATGCTCTTTCGAGGTTTTGCTTGGGAGGACATATAATTTGTGCCCTGGGAGATTTGCAGATAGTCTTTCGAGGTTTTGCCTATGGCATGTAATTTGTGCCTTGGGATATCTGGCAGATGCTCTTTCGAGGTTTTGTCCTATGGCATGTAATTTGTGCCCTGGGAGATCCAATAAGTTGAGCCGTGTGCTCATAATCAGTTCTGGGATGCTCTTTCGAGGTTTTTCCATGACCACATGTAATTTGTGCCCTGGGAGATCCGATAGGTTGATCCTTGTGCTCGTAATCAGTCCTGGGATGCTCTTTCGAGGTTTTGTGGTGACCACATGTAATTTGTGCCCTGGGAGATCCGATAGGTTGAGCCTTGTGCTCATAATCAGTCCTGGGATTCTCTTTCAAGGTTTTGTGGTGGGGTCACATGTAATAAGTCCTGGAGATCTGGACAGGATGAAAAAGGCCTCAGATGCTCGTTAGAGTTCTTGCTAGTCAAGAGACTCTTTTAAGGTTTTGTGATGCACCTAATAAGTCCTGAGATTTCCACAGCATGGCCAGTGATGACGAAGACCTGCAGGTGGTGGGCCTACATCTAGTATGAAAAAGGGGTTGGCTCTGTAGAACTTCCTATGATGAGTAGAGTCAGAGATTGGTTGAGATAGCAGCAGCAGTGACGATGATGATGACGATGATCCTGAGAAGAAGACTTGTCTAACAGATCTGTGTCGAGAAATACCTTCCTAGTTAAGAGGGAGTGTTGATGTATATGTAACTTCGGAATGTATTTCATCTATATATTTCATATATATTTATTGTACCCTTATTAGAGATGTGCTATTCCTCTATAAGGAAGTTGTTCGGATATCCACATCATCTTTTTCAGGATCTTGCATGCAATTAGGGTTTGCATGCAAATTCTAGGGTTTGCATGCACTTTGCATGCATCCCAGTCACCATGTGATGCCTCTAGCACCTTACCCACCTTATTCTAGAACCCGGGAGCCACTTACTTCAGAGTTTTAGCCCTCCTAGTTAGGAAGGCACCTACTTCTCACCTACTCCCAGAGAAGGGCGCATTTCTTCACCTACCACTGCAGTTCCACTTCAGTTACACTCAGTTAGCTCCGATTCTCCTTGATTTGAGGATAGTTTCACTCCCAACTGACTATTTCACTTCTGTTGGACCTCCAGATTGACTAGATGACTTGTTCTAACTTCAGTTAGCCTCCCATGTGCCCTCCACTGAGCCGACTTCCCTATATCAGTGCTACACAGTTTAGTTACACATGTTACACTCAGTTAGACTCAGATTGACACCTGGATGACTGGTTCTTGTGCATTGATGACCACCACTGATTGATGATGAGAACTCCTAGTTGGAGTCAAGCTACTCCATTCAGTGATTCGAATGACCTCCTTAGGCAATTCGAATTGCTCAGTCATTGTTACTGTATTCTATTGTAATCATTCACCCTTACTGGGATATTGAGCACTGCTGCATGTTTTGCACAATTTTACACCATATTTTCTATATTCATCTGTTGTGATTGATTTACTTGTTCATTAGATCTGTTGTGACTAATTTTACATGGTATCAGAGCCATGGCAGGGACAAGATTTCTTTTGTACAGGTGTTCTACATGAAGAGAGAGCAATCTTTGCTCACCAATATATTTCAGCAGCAGCATGCAAAATCTCATGTGCATTCGCTCATGTGCATGCAAGGCTGAAAACATAGTGTTTGTTTGTGTGTGATTTGCAGGTTTCTTACTTTCTCCATTTGAATTCGATATTGCAGAGATGGAATATTCTTCTTCACAAAATCTTCTTACTCCATTCAACTATGATGAATGGAAACCAAAGATGATTGCATTCTTGAAGAGACAATGTCTTTTTGATATGTGCATTGGTAATACAAGAGATTTTGATTCCGATGAAGAGGAGAATGATTGGCTCAATGATTGTGAGAGAGCTTTTGGAGCAATGTGTCTTGCTATGTCTCCTTGTATGCGCTACCTCAGTATTACTACTGAAAATCCAAGTGATCTATGGGTCCAACTTGACAGAGAATTTGGAAAGCAGGAAGAAGAGGATCATGCTAGCCTTTTGGAGAACAAGTCCAGTGAGATCTCTTTATGTGTTCTTTCCGATCATGTGTTGGCCTCAACAATTGTTCAAGATGAAGAAGAAACTGTAGATTCAAAACTCACTCTCTCAAAGTCTTCTATTTCGAATTCTGAGCAAGATAAACAAGCTCATACTCTAAATTCCGAAGAGGTTCTTGAATCCTCTCTTTCACATGAGTTTGTCGGCATGCAGAATAATGATCTACTTGAAGTTTTGGAGATAAAATCTGATTTTGGAGGTGAAGCATTCGCCCTACTTGATTGCATGCCTCCTATAGACTTATGTTCTATCATTTGCAAAGTTTCTTAGATTTTTAATGAAGATGAAGAGCACTACCATTCGCTTGAGTTCAATTCTCATGCACTTTTTGCTGATTTTGGTTTTGATCTCACCCTTGTTGGTTCAAAGGAGATCTCAAGAAACCATTCATCTATTTTTGGAGCTATTTTAACTTCTATTGATAAGAAGTTCAAGTTTCAAGAGCTATTTGATCTTATTGGAGCTTATCCTGACTCACTTGGTTCGAATCACAGGTTCCAGGATCATCCTTATATTTTCATATTTGTTCTCACCATTTTCGGTATGAAGAGCAAGTTCATAAAGTCTCCACATTCGCTTGCATCCACTGATGGAGAATTCAAGCACATGTTTTTGGAGCATGATCCATTTACTCCCAAGAGTAAGATACCTCCAGACATATCTACTTGATTTTGGAGCGGTTAAATCTTTTGGTATGCTACAGTCTATTTTTGAGGGGGGGTATTTTTCCCATGAGGTTTTCCCCATTTCCTTGGTTTATTTGACTGTTATTAGTTTGGATTATTATTGTATTGGGGTGACCTTTGGTCTTAGTTACCAGGGCCCTACATTATTTTTTTTTTCACATCATAGTCTAGCTTGAGGGGGGGTGTTCGGATATCCACATCATCTTTTTCAGGATCTTGCATGCAATTAGGGTTTGCATGCACTTTGCATGCATCCCAGTCACCATGTGATGCCTCCAGCACCTTACCCACCTTATTCTAGCACCCGGGAGCCACTTACTTCAGATTTTTAGCCCTCCTAGTCAGGAAGGCACCTACTTCTCACCTACTGCCAGAGAAGGGTGCACTTCTTCACCTACCACTTCAGTTACACTCAGTTAGCTCCGATTCTCCCTGATTTGAGGATAGTTTCACTCCCGACTGACTGTTTCACTTCCGTTGGACCTCCAGATTGACTAGATGACTTGTTCTGACTTCAGCTAGCCTCCCATGCGCCCTCCACTGAGCCCACTTCCCTATATCAGTGCTACACACTTCAGTTACACATGTTACACTCAGTTAGACTCAGATTGACACCTGGATGACTGGTTCTTGTGCATTGATGACCACCACTGATTGATGATGAGGACTCCTAGTTGGAGTCAAGCTACTCCATTCAGTGATTCGATTGACCTCCTTAGGCAATTCGAATTGCTCAGTCATTGTTACTGTATTCTATTGTAATCATTCACCCTTACTGGGATATTGAGCACTGCTGCATGTTTTGCACAGTTTTACACCATATTTTCTATATTCATCTGTTGTGATTGATTTACTTGTTCATTAGATCTGCTTTGACTAATTTTACAGAAGTGTCGTCATGTGGATTGACAAGTGTCGCAAGTGTGTGTACTTGCCGATGGGTTATTAGACCACCATGTGTGGGGTCGGCCCTAAAATATATACTATATTGTGGATGTATCTAGATGGACAAGTCGGCCCCATAGTGTAACTGGGAAAACAGGTTAAGTATAAATAGAGATCGGGAGATCTCTATTTGGATCATTTGGAAAGACACACTTCTCTCACTCAGAAAGTGGCGCACTAGTGAGGAGGAGGATCATCTGCTCTAGGAGACTATCTCAAGTGTATTTTGGTTGTACTTTGGTTGAGCCATTGCTCTCTCTATCTCTGAGGAAGTTGTGGGGTTTTTCACCTTAGGGTTTTCCCCACGGAAACTCTGTGTCTCTTGTCTCTCATGCTTTTGATTCTTGTGATGCTTGTCATGCTTATTGTGATTATTATGCATTGATATACTGTATATGTTATTCTCTCAGTAAAGATCCAAGAGTATCATGAATTAATGCTCAAAATTTAACATACAAAGCATATGCACCAACAACAATAACACAAACTATGGATCAACAAATACTACGGGACGACTTACAAAGCATATGCGTCCAACAACAATATACTAACAAAGTAAAGACATGGGTTCCTAACATCCCCTCTCCCTTAGAAAAAGCTTTGTCCTCAAAGCTTTAGATGTGGAAATTGATGCAGAATCTAAAGGAGTGGGTCCCCTGTAGCATCCTCAGGTTTCATTCCGGGCCACTGGCGCCTTTTGAGTTTCAGGGAGGATTGCGTGGAAGGCTGTAGACGAAGAAGAACCATATCAACAACGTGAAAAGTGCGCGCAGAATGGTGTTGATCGGCTTGTTGTTTCAGTCGAATTCTTTCCATGTGAAGATTGTCCTACAGAATGAGAAGAAGCTGAATGTGGTTTTGAAGAATTGAGTCACTTGCCTGAACTGGGGAGCTACTGAAGGTGTATGGAAGAAGAACTGGCGGTGCCTGTCCAGATACTGCTTCATATGTTGTCCTTTTAGATGTGGTACTATACCACTGGAGCACTTCCAGGAAATCCATAGAAATAGTTGTCCAAATTTGTGTAGGGATGGGCAAGGGTTCGAGTAGTCCCGAAAGGAGGGTCGTTTCACCCTCGTTGACCTGGAAAGTATCACAGTCAACCACCATCCATTGAATTGTCATTTTCAATCCCTGCCAAAAGAAGTTACATTGTTCTTGGTCATACGTTTTGAGGAACCCAGAGTGCCCTGCTGATGAAGAAGCATGGAGTTCATAGAAGAGATAGCCCCGTTGAACAAATTGCAACCAATTTGGAACAAGCAGAGAAATAGCTGTAAGAGAAACTGGTTCATCAAATGTGCGAGAAGGAGCATCTGCCACCATATTGTCCTTACCCTTCTGGTAAGTGGTCGCATAGTCATAACCCGTGAGTTGGAGAACCCATTTCAGGTGTGTTGGGGAGGAGACCCATTGTTCCAGGAAAGTTTTCAGACTCTGGAGATCAGTCTTGATGCAGAAATAATTCCCCAATAGGGATGGCTGCCACTTCTGTACTGCATGCAAAATAGGCATCATGTCTTGTTGAGATGTACATGCAGCAAAATGCTTATCGGAAAGGTCTCGTGAAGGCGGAAATCCCACTGGTGCAACAAAGACACCTGCATATCTATCCAAGGAAGTAGTGGAGACCGTTGGTGGGTGCATCTGAAGGGAATGGAGTTGAGCAATGACACCATGTGAATTCTTCTTAAGGATCTTTTCCAAGCGATGTGAACTGATGATGCAGAGAGACCCTGGTTGTAAGCCCATAAATTTGTGTTGTGTCCCATTGACTGAAAACTGCATCCAAAGTTCATCAAAATCCCATACGATGGGGCCAAGTGTGCGTAACCATTGAATGCCCAAAACTACATCACATCCACCTAAGGACAAGGAAAACATGTCAGAGCGCAGGTTATAATCTTCCATAGAGATACACACATTATGACACTTCCCCTTGCAAGGTAAGGTGCCCCCATTGGCAACCATAACTTCAAAATTGGAAGAAGGATGGACAAAACAATCAGCCTGTTTGGAAATCTGAGGGTCAATGAAGTTATGAGTGCTACCAGAATCAATGAGTATGGTAAGAGGGAGATTCTTGAAGTATCCCCTGACCCACATTGTTTGTGGGGTGGTGACGCCATTTACAGCATGGAGAGAGATCTCAGGTGGGTCGTCTTGAGATGGGGTGTCAACAGGCGGGTGCTGAATGTCGACCTGAACATCTACTATATCTAGAGCTTCTTCACCAAGTTATGAGGCAGGCAGAGAATCCACACCCAAGAGATAGAGATTTTGTTGAACACATCTATGTCCCCAAGTGAATTTCTCATCACGATTATAACAAATCCCTTTTTCTCAGCGTGCCTGCATCTCTGTTCCAGACAAATGCTTGATAGGAGTTGTTCGAGGAGCAGGCGGGATGGGAGGTCATTGGGAACCCATATTTCTGAACGGAACAAAGGTGGGTTTGGAGCATTGTTGAGCTGCGATCTTGTCCTCTTCCAACTTAGCCAACCCTAGGACTTCCATCATTGTGTTGGGACAGAACATTTTGACTTCTGATCGGATTTCATCCTTGAGACCACTGATAAAACAACTCCTATAGAATTCATCAGACAATCATTCTGTGTGATTGGCCAGTTTCTCAAATTCTGTCTGATACTCTCTCACTGTGCCAATTTGGTGAAGTTTAGTGAGTGCTCCTGTGAAGTCATCAAAAGCACTAGGACCAAATCGTGGCAAAAGGAGTTGGCAAAAATCTGTCCAGTTTGGCTCGGGATGAGCTTTGATGTACCAACGGTACCATTGAAGGGCTTCTTGTTCCAAATGAAAGGATGCAAGTGGAACTTTCTGGACATCAAAAGTATTATGCAGACTGAAATATTGTTCTACTCAGTATATCCATCCAGTCGGATCAATACCATTGAAGCGAGGAAAATCAAGCTTCGGCCCACGAAAATTGCTGGAAGAAGAGAACCCAGTGGTTGCAGAAGATTTTGGTTGTCGGTTAGTGTTCATGGTTGAATGCTGAAGATGGAGGCTGAGAAATTTTTCATCCAGATCTTGGAGTTTGGTTTGGATGGCTGCAAGTGCTTCCTCCATGGTTTTTGCTCCTGTGTGAGTGACAACCATAACAAGGAATTTTTATTTTTATTTTTGTGGGGGGGGAATGGATAGAAAAACACAAACACAAGCTTATTTAGTAAGGGGAAATTTGGATTTGGGAAAAACTCGGAGGGGTAATTGGGGTTTGACTAGGTTTTCGACACTTTCTGAGGGACAGGGAAGCAAAAAATGGGGATTTCAGAAGCGGGAACTCTTTGGTAAAATTTGAAGGCAATTGGGTGAAAATTGAAGAAGTTATGGCAAACCCTAAAAATAGACAAATGTGGGATTTTTTATCTTGGGAAGTGGAATTTGGGATAGGGTCTTCAGGAATGAAATATGCAGAATGGGATTGTAGGGATGTTAGTGAAGTTTCAGGGAAAACGGAGTTGAAACAAGGGAGATATGGCCGAAAAAAAAAAAAAAAAAATGTCAGTGAAGTTTCAGGGAAAACAGAGTTGAAACAAGGGAGATATGGCCGAAAAACAGAAATTATTATTATTATTTTTTTATCTTTTTTCCAGAAATGGATCGGCAATAGCGGCGCGGAAGGGATCCGCAATAGATGGATCTGCAACGGCGCGGAAGGGATCGAAAACGGCTGGATCTGAAACGGCGACTAGATCTGGAACGACTTTCAGAATAGATCTGAAACGGCTGGATCTGGAGTGGAAGTGATCAGCAACAATTCAGCTGAAAATAGATATGGACCCCAGGTATGTACAGCTTCCTAACAGTTCAGGTGTTTCACTCAGCCATCAATGTTGTCTGACGGCTTGCGTATTGGGGCAGTACCCCTCACTCCACGGCTCAGGTAAAACTGATAACTGCTTTACCACAAACGACAACTCTTGCTTTACCTCACGGTTGGGAACTAGTCAATCAGGTAAGGGTCGTTGCCCTTTACGCTGGAAGGTCCTCTCAATGGGCCAGCTACTTTGGGGTTCCTGTGGTACTCCTCACAATGAGTTTTAGGGCTTATTCCCAACTACTTCCCACAGTTAAGCGGATAGGGATTATTCCCAAATCCGAAGCTGCAACAAATGCAAAAAAAAAAAAGTTGGCAGAAATTCGACCCAACGAACCCAAGAAAGTGCTCTGATACCAGATGTGAAGAACCTGCAATAATTAATTAATGCAAATACACGAGATATCAGAAATAACAAAACTCGAAATCACTTTTATATTGATCACGGGCCACTTCGAGGGGGCAACCTCCTTTGAGAAAGCTCAATACAATTAACTTCACGGTGTCTTCATAGGCCTCAACACACACTTATATACTAAGTCTAGGTGCCAATACCATGGGTCAATACCATGTGTCAATACAAACCATGGGCCAATACAAAATATAGATCAACAATTACTACGGGTCAAAACCATGGGCCAATACAAACTATGGATCAATAAAACTATGGGCGACTTACAAAGCATATGCGCCAACAACAATAACACAAACTATGGATCAACAAATACTACGGGACGACTTACAAAGCATATGCATCCAACAAAAATATACTAACAAAGTAAAGACATGGGTTCCTGACATATAATAAGCACCATGGAAGAAGAGGTGGCACATTACAAACCATATATGACCAACATATCTGACTTCAAGGCCTATGCTTTTCAAATACAATATGAATTGAACATTACGCAAAGGATTATGTATATTGATCTGCAAGAATTTCATGGTTATTCTACCTAGTTCCTAAGTTTTATCGACAATATCAAAGATAAAAATGTGATATTCATGGATTCCAAATGGGTATGGACAAACTAAATAAGTGGAAAAATAAAGGGAAGTATCTCCCTCATATGAGCAAGACAAGAAGCCAATACATGAATTTGCAACCCTAGAAAATTTCCAATCAACAAGTGCATTCCTATAAAGAGATAGTACTAACTTAGTCAGAAAATGCCAGTGCTTACACCTGGATAGTGAGAGAGTTGTAAAATGATTTCATTTATTTCCACTTAAGGAAATGAATTCACCGTAGCCAACAATCAACATTTGAAGGAATTTGAAGAAACATTCATGCATAAAAGATTTTCTATAGGACCAACTTTAAAAATATCCAAACAATTTTTGGAGTATGTTTCAAAACCTTCAAAATAAATCAATTCAATAAATTCATATATCAACACACTCAAAACAAGCATGGGACCCATGCCAAAGGAGTTATTATCTTATGAAGTTGTCTTTGAACAATTAATTTCTAGGGACTTAATGAGCATATCATCACAACATGAGGTATGGGTGTGTTGGTGTTTATTATGTGTTAAATAATTCCAATATTTAAATTGTCAACCTGAGGAGGGAGCTTATGAGATGCAAACACTATATGTGCAGGATTGAAGGCTTGAACTATCCTAAGCTGACTAAAGATGCAAATGTGCTAACATGCAACTATATGATTTTAAACTACTTGCATGACTTTCATAATTATTCTATATATGAAAACAGGAAACTGATTAACAAATAAAACAAGTAGAAAACTTAATAAAGATGTTTAACCAAATTGTGTTGACTATGGAAACAAGTAGAAAACTTGATAAAGATATTTAATATTAATCCAAATCTTAAAACATGAACATCTTTATTAAATAGAAACTATCAAACTAAAACAACTTGGAAGATGGAATTATTAAACTATTACTGGAAAAACAAACTATCTAGAAACAAAATTAATAAGTTCAAAACAGTAACTAGTTAGCAAAACAAAACTACAGATATGAACTTTGGAAGAAGGATGAGAAGAGGATAAGGAGGAAGTAAAGAAGAAGGAAAGAATGACTGAACTTAATTAGAAACTTTAAATAACAAAAAGCGAGATTGAATTACATCTAAAACTATTAAGGAGGAACAGGAAGAATGATGAGTGGAAGGCAGAAGAAATTGGATTTTGAAGAAGGCCTAAAACAATACAAAAAACACACAGGTCCGAATGACGATCCGAACGCTGGTCTAAATGGCGGTCCGAATGACAATATGAATGGAGGAAAATGTTTTAAAGTGATGGAAAGAAGAGTTTTTGGATGATTTAATTACCAGCTGGATTATGCAAGTGATCCTACTGTGCAAAGAAAGCAGTAGAGTGATTATTTAGAAGCTAACAAATAATGAATTATCTACTCTAATCATTATCTAGGAAGAGGAATTGCTTCTATGAGATGTAGGAAGAAGGTTGGGATGGAAGAAGAAAGAGTTAATCTACAGCAGGTAGGAAGAAGAACTAACAGAGGGGAAGAAGGGAGAGAAAGGAATGCTAACTATGGAGGAATTTGGAAGCAATTTTGAACTATAGATGATGGAAGAAGAACTGAAAACAAATTACAAAACTAATTAAACTATTGGTCGACCATTCCTAGTTCAGAAGAAGGGAGATTATATTAACAGCATAATATTAATTACAGAGGAATAAAGATGATACACACAGGAAAACGAATTAAATTCCACGAACAGGAAATAAACTAGTTACTTGCAAGAAAAGAAATGCAGAAAATGTAAATAAAACCTCCAGTTGATGAGGGACACTTCGTAGCAATCAAAGGGTGAACTAGATCAACTTAAACGACTACCAGCAGGATATCAACGTACTGAAACTTCCATTAATTCTGAGAAAATTACACAACACTTATGCAGACGTAACTGCTACCTCTCATCTATTCTCTATGCTATATGATCTTATACATCTGCTGCGTTTCTCCAAAGGAGGCGTCTATTTATAAGTTTACAGAGGGAGAGAGAGTCAAAGAAGTCGACCTCTCTAAAAATAGCATCGTTAATGACTGTCAACCAACTGCGTGGTAGTTTACAACAGCGCAAAGGCCGATTAAGTGCTACATGCCAACACATAGGTCACCTTCCTGCTTCTTGGCGTCAATCCAACCCAACATGAACAGCTGAGCATTTGTTTCATCAAAACGTGTACAGAAGCACGTGCTGGAGCGTCGACGTGGGCACAGGGGTTACGTTGGCAAGCTGAGCATGAATATGCTTGACTCCTTCCAGAATGATGGCGTGAGCAGTCAAGAACAGGCGTGCGTGATTGCAGGCTGAGTGTGCAGACAAACCGTAGGTTGAAGAGTTAACATGGACGTAAGATGTGCTGTCAGGCTTGGCGAGCATAAGGATGGATCATCTAGAGCAACGGTTCATTAACCATCAGCACCACATGGAAAACAAAACCCACATGTACTCCTCTTCATTCAACGGTCTGAGATGTGTCAACCATGGATTTTGCAAGCTGAACGAAGGACTGAACGATGAGCTGAACACGTTTTAACTTAACACATAAGCACGCGGTCTGAATGAAGGGTCATTTGAGAAACCCAGCCTGCAAATTAAAACATAAATACCAATTATGCCCATAAAATGTCACTTTAACATAAATAAACCATAATATAACGAAATGTGAACAAGATTTGCGTAATAGGTAAATATATGCATACCTGGGCTGTTTGATGGGCTGAATGGCTAAGAAAACAACTTACTATAGATGATAGAAATAATGCCATTCAGAGTAGATTTATTAATCAAAAATAGTGACAAAAATGGACGTCAATAGGGTGGCATATTTGGATGATAAAGAAAGCAGATGACTATGAATCTATATAAAGAAAAAACATATGAATGTAAAATGCTCCCTTTCAAAAATAGAAAAAATTAATTCAACAATCACAAACTGCCAAGAAGGAAACTCAAGAATCTACAAGACAAATATATAAAAGGTTATAAATGTAATTGGGAGGGAGAGAAAGGGATTTTTTTCAACTAGAATGTTTGTAAACTGTTTTATGAATTTCTAATAATGAGAAGCCTTCGAAGCCAACTTTTTTGTAGAAGCTTGGATTATGGTGTAATGTGTTGTGAACTATTTATGTTGCTTATTTCAAATTGGGATTTCTATAAGATTGTTCCATATCTATTATAGAATTCTCTAAGAAAATTGCATTCTTATTTTTCTTTTCTAAATATATTTGTTTTGATATGGTGAATGTAAGACTATGGACAATAATTTATCTACGTACTTCTCTTGACTACATTCTTGTTCATTTATGTATGTATGTATGTACGTATGTATTTCAGTTACTATAGTTTGATTAAATTTTCATTCTGGAAATAATTACAAGGATATAAATTCAATCTTGTCTTTATTAGTTATATATGTGTTCCTAACTAGTATAGATAGAGTAAAAATGCACCATGCACATTGATTAGAAGCATTACTACATTTTGTGTCTTGAATTTTCATAATAAAATAATAATGGTAGTCAATCCAAAATCTAGATGGGTTCCCTATTTTAAATTATGTGAGGTCTAATTGGGACTTGACATCGAAGAGAACCCCTACTATTGAGAAGGTCATTTTTCCCAAGTCAATATTACTCTTATTAATGCATTGGGAGAGTTCACATGGAAATTGGGGATTTCATTATTTACCTATATAACGAGGTCGTGGGGATGCAATTCATATCCAAGGGAAAAAAAATTAAATTTATGATGTCAGAATCCAAATAGACAGATAAGATACCATTCTTGTTCTATCCAATTACTCATCTTCACTTCTAGATTGTGACCAACCACAAGGGAATTTTATTCTTCCACCATTTTGTTAGATATGGAGCACATGAGGAAAAGAACCCTACCACAAATATCTTGGGTCCCACCTTTCCACAACAAATTTTTCAAGTGTTTTTGCAAGTTTATGCTTTTCCATTGGTCTAATAAAGTACATTTCATTTTTCACTAAGTTTTTATATATTGGAATTTCAGATAAAGTAATAAACCCTTAGCTTAGATATTTGATTGCTTTCATCTCATCATTGGGGTTAATGATAGTGATTGCATGTCTACTTGTTCCTTCCATTTATTTTTTATGTTCTTAGTTTCATAACCAACTAGCAAAAAGTTGTTTGGTACACTTGTTGACCAAAATATCCACAATAGTGTATCAATAACTACAAGGACAATAGGAAAAAATAGATTTCAATTACCATCTTCAAGATAGACTACCCTTTAAAATGGGGAGGATTTGTGCAGCAAAAAATAAAGAGTGCAACTGATAAGGGAGGCTCACACCTCCAAGTTTGCTTGTTATTTTGGTGTTAGGAAGATTGTAGCCAACTTGCAAAGATAAGTTTAATGGCCCAAAAATCAAGAAGTAGCTATATTTATTAGAATTTGTAGTTTATCTTGTACCAGCAAGCCTAATAACAAGAATCATTGACTATATAATGCACTTCTAGTTCCTACAACGCCATGGGAAATCATATGCATGAATTTTTATGGAGTTTTGTTGCGAACAAGAAGAGGGCATGACTATTTTTATGTGGTAGTAGACAGGTTTAGGAATATGGATGTTTTGATGGCTTGTAAGAAGGCAATCAAAGGACAAGGATCTCAAGGCTTATTCTTTGAAATGGTTTGGATGCAATTTGGGATTTTAAGGAGCATCATTTTGATAGATATATTAAATTCCTCAGTGTATTTTTGACTTAATTGTGGGAGAATTTGGATATTAAATTGAAGAGATCAACTTCCTTTCATCCACAAAATGATGGGAAAACAAAGGTATTGCATATGACTTTGGTTCAAATTTTGAGAAGTTACAATCAAAAGCATCCAAAGAGTTGGGATGAAAATTAGGTTTACATGCAAAAATCTTATAATAGAATTTTCTACACTTCCACTAGTAAGCCTACTTTTGAAATTTGTTTTATAAATTTGGCACCATCACCATTAAATATTGTATATGCTCGGCCTAAAGCAAGTGCAACAACCTCAAGTGATGCATTAAAGGAAAAATGTTTCATATATAGGATAAGGAAAATAAACTTATAGGTTAGAGAGAAAGTGAAGAATTTTAGGGAGAAATATAATACCAAACATGATAAACACAAGATCTAAAAGACTCTGTAAGTAGAAGATAGAGTTTGGTTACACCTTAATAAAGAAATTTTACAAGGACCGGGAAATGAAATCAAAGCATTGAGATATGGGCTCTTTGAAATATTGGATAAGGTAGGAAACAATGCTTACAAACTTAGTCTTCCATGTTATATGTGCATTTACTCAGTAGTAAATGTATAGAACCTGAAATTATACAAGGCATCCATGCTTGATGAGGATGAAGAGGGCCAACTATTACCTTCCATTGAATATTTGGAACTAGATGCATAGGTAGAATCACTAGAAGAAAAAATTATTCAAAAGATATTTGAATGGCCCAAAAGGGTCAACAAGAACTTTGGAAGGTGGGATTGAACGGTCAACTACCAACCAAGGCCAAATGGTACTCCTAGCAGAAAGCTAAGGAATTATTCCAACATCTCTTAAAAACTAAATATTTTGGAGACCAAAAGCCTCCCAAAATGGGGAGGGATGATCCAAAATGGATCTACATAGGTAAAAATTGTATTTAATGAAGCTTTAGATGGGAGAGATTAGAATTTGGGACATCTCAAAGATAGTTTTATTTATTAAATTCAAACCATCAAATTTTGGTGCATTTTCAAGGCCCTAAACAATTTTTTGGGGACATGGTGTTGTATAAAGGTTGTCATGGGATTTTCTCATTCAAGGTGATAATTTTTCTGCTCATATATGTCTTTCCAACAAGTTATCTTACACCTAAAATGGAATTCGTATGCAAAATATATCACCACTGCAAAGTAGTGATCCAAATATTTCTCACATATCAAGTGGAGATCATGTCAACTCACCATATTTAAATATAGGGAGTTTTTAATGTGTGGGAATACACTAGACACTTCTAGAATAAACATAAAGGTTTCTAGAGGGTTTCAAAACCCCAAACCTAACCCTAATTCTAGCCATCAAAAACCTTGTAGAATGGAGGAAAGGGCTCACTTTTTTACAAGTCATTGGTTGTTTTATAATATTAGCAAGAGTGTGGAGGAGATGCTAACAAAACATAGAGATGAGATCATATTCTAGATAACTTTAGAATACCATAGTGTCTTACAACTTCACAATAAGCTTGGAAATATTTGTAATATCTATTGTAATCTCTATAATATAAGACATAAGGCACAGTCTTGCATTGAATGTCCCGGATTGAAATATTTGTAATATCTATTGCAATCTCTATAATATAAGACTTCGGCACATTCCTTCATTAAATATTTGTGTTTCATTGTGTGTATTTACTATTATAGTATAAACCATATGTCATTGTAGTTAAACAATCTAAGTGGTGTTTTTATTTATGTTAAAGTATTAAAAACACAAAAAGATCATTGCATAATTGAGCATGGGCTCATTGTGGTTGTTTTAAGTTTATATATGTTTCACTAGGACAATAATTGGAATAACCAATGTGATTTAAGGATCATTGTTCCTTTTATGAATCTCCCTTGCACTTTAGATATGATGATGAGGAGACATTTTAGCATGTTGGTAATTATCTTAGTGAGAATTCTGTAGGAGTCATTGCATAGGGAGATGGGGCAAAAAATTTCAAATCGTATTAATTATTCTTGTCGATGCATAATTATGTGCATAATATTTAATTATTTGTGCAAATCCAATAATAAATTATGCACAATAAATAGCTTTGTAATTATCCATCAGAATTACACTTATCTTGATCTATATATCCAAGGATGGATCTCAAGTTTAAGCTTAACTTGGACAATATTTTAGTTTTGGCTTAGTGAACTAAAAATAAATGAGCAAATTGCATGTAATCATTTACTCTATAAATAAAGGAGATGGGTTCTCGTTGTACAAGAAGAGAGTTGATAGATAAATAATTGAGCTCTACACTTTTTCTCTATGGGTTTTTTCCTTTCAAGGGTTTTACCATGTATATCTTATGTCATTTGTGATTTTAATGTTATACTATGATCTTGCATCCTTATGCAATTTTGAACATGGTATCAAATAAATTTTATGGTAAACTTTGATCATCAAATCGGCTATAACAACAACATTATGTAAATTGGTCATGTGAAAACTTCTCATATCCACACATTTGGTGTCTTTTGGAGCAATATGAACACACATTTGAGATTGGAGTAGCCAAATTGGCTAGGAATGCTTCTTGTTTCCTGATAAACAAACCCATAATGCTATAGGTCTTATTATTTTAACATTTATGTGTTTATAAGTTCCTTTATGAAAAGAGTTTTAAAATTTTTAGAATTTATTAAAAATTCTACTTCTTTTGGAAATTAGTTTTTAAAGCATTGTTTGGATATTTTTCAGCACACTTTAGTCATCACTCATACTTTCCCATTGGACTACCCCTCAGCCATCACTATACATCTGTGACCCCCGCCCCTTTCCTTTTACCCTTTGAGGTTATTATTATTGGATCCCCATGATGCCCTCCCTTTGACCACTCCTACTATTTATTGATCCTCATTGTACTTCCCATTAGCCACCTCACAAGCCCCACTATGACCTCCCACATAAGAATTAATAAAACCCCCATTATAATCTCCCTACACCACCGAAATCCTTTACCTACTCTTATCGGAAATCATATCCATCACCGGTGCCTCCCCTTATAACCCGTGGAGCCCTTCTCTTCGGCTGCACATAAATAACTAATGTGCACTTTTTTCAACCCTTTGTTTGGATCACAATTAAACCCACATGGTAGCCAATTTCTCATCCTTTCCATGGAAACACCTCAGTGTGGATATCCACTCACCCACCCATTTGAACATCCATGTAATCATTTCCCCTCACAATATCTACCACATGGCCAACACTTCAACAAAATAGTGACACTTGGTAGCCTTCCAGGTATTACATCGGCATTTTCTACCTACTCAACTCAACATGTACATACAATCAGTGTCACATGGACCACTAAGATAATTCCACGTTACACTGCCCTCCCTCCCCCCGACCAAGGGATTCAACTCTAGCTTTTAAAGGAAATTTTCAAACTGAGATAAATTAGTCGATTTTTTAGATTGTCTTTTTAAGTCCTCTAAATAGTGGCATAGGTGGTCTCAATTTATTTTTCAATTGATGCAATTGAATTTTCTTTTCCTACAAAAAGGCAAGGCTCATCTTTTTTTTACACATTTTAAGAGGTGTAAATTCCTCATACATACTTGATTTTGAGTCTTATTTTTTTAATTTTTATTTAGCTGTTTTTTCAAGCTCTACGTAGTGGTATAGTTATTTTAGCTAATTCTTAGTTCTTCTTTCTAATTTTCAAAATGGCTACTTCTAACCCTCGTGAATTTTGATTAATAAGCACCATTTATTATTCTTGGAAATCCTACATGGGGGCCTACTTGGAAGTAAAGATCTATATATAATCACACTTGGGATAAATGTCACACAATTAGACAACAAAAACATGCAAAATGGCTAACTCATAATGATGAAGCAAATGGCCTTATTGGCATGTTGATCTTTGAAGATCTAAAATTCTATATTTAATCCGTTGACACATAGTAGGAAGCATGGTTGAAGTTTAAGAAACTCTTTGGAAAAAAAAATTGATTGATGCTCATTAGTTGGAAATTTAGTTCATTGCTTTTGATCCTACAAAATTTCCCAAAACTGAAGACTACATCACAAAATTCAAGCTCTTACAACTTCAACTTAATGACTATGGGATCAGTAAGCTAGATGATCATGCAATCATGACTATTATTTCTAAGCACAAATATTCTTTTGATATTTTTCATCTCTGCAATTAAATCCATTAGAGATGCATTAGGTACAAACTATAAGATGCCTTATTTTGAGTTTTTTGTGAACAATTAACACATGTGCAAGACAAGATCTTGTACATGAGTACACTTGATACAGTTTCCAAACAAAAATATTTTTTTTCTCACAACAAGGGCACCAAACCCTCCAGAAAGTATTCCAAAGGACCCACTAGATACCCAAGATCGCCAAATCTCCTACAATTACTCCTTTTCTGAAGTCTTAGAAGAGAACCAAGTCAAAGGAGAAGAAGCCACTAAGGAGTACAACCCAAGATAGATAAGAGATTTTAGTTATACAATAAATCCTTAGAGAATATAAGAACCTCTTCCAAATACCCCAAGATCATGGAAAATTTTAGGGGTGAAATTTAGCCCATGGGCTAATTTTCGAGGTTTTTTTCCAAAAAATATATGTCATTTTCCATTTTTTCTAATACGATTCGCCCAAATTCTATAGGATTAAAATTTTGTACTCTTAAAATCGCCAAAATTTTCCAAATACTATATAAAATACTTAGAAATTTGAATTTTTTTAAACTATCGCCAAACATTTTATGGTTGTAAATTTGATCATTAGTAAGGTTCGCCAAGGTTTCTACACTTTGATAAAAATTGTGGATCCTTAAAATATTTCCTACCCAAGATATTCATACATCAAATTCACGTGTTCCTCTAAACATGACCTCTATATATACTTATCCACTTATTGCACATGTGATCCCTTCATTAGGCCAACCATTGTTACATGTGAATTCACTTCATTACCTATACATTTAACCTCATATATGCCCCCCTGGGGTCGGGGTCATACCATATACATTTAACCCCATATATGCCCCAATTAACGTCATAACAAACTTGTTCTTTTAGCAACAAGGATTGGCATCTTGATACACATTGTTGGAAGTATCCATGAAGAAGCATGATATTCATATATAGTATTCCTCCTCTTATGCTTCTTATAAACCTTCTATTATTTCTACAATGGCATGTCATCCTAACAATGAGTGGATTTTAGACTCAAGGGGATCTCATTATATGGCCAATAACAGGGATTTATTTTTTAGCCTTGATGATTGTACAACCTGATAGAATTTTGTTGTCAGTTATAACTCTCCTTTAAATGTTGTAGGAGTAGGAATAATAAATATTCCTTATGGTAAAATTAACAATTTATTTTATGTTCCTACTCTCTCAGGAAATTTGATTTCAATTTTTAAAATAACTCATTCAAGTGGTGGTAAAATTGTTGAGTTTTCACCTCACAACATTGTAATCAGAGATCTAAAGGATTATATTCAGGTAATAGCTTCAAGACATGTTGACAATGCTTCAAGGCTACAAATTTAACAACTTTGAACCCTCTTCGCCTACCATTGCATTCATTGTCGATGACTTGAGTAGATTTTGGAAGGAGTGGTTTGGTCATTTAACTACCACTACTTGCAAAAGATCTCAAAGCACCAAGTGATATGTGGCATGCCCTTTGTCTTATACACTAATGGTGTTTTTCATGGTTGTATCTTTGGTAAGCATCACAAAAATCTATTTCCAATTGGTCAAACATGATAAGTACAAGCACCACTATAAATGGTTCATATAACATAAGTTGACCATTCTCCACTCCACTCCATTTTTTTAGGTGCATGGTACATTCTCACTTTCATTGATTCACACTCAATGCACATGGGTTTACTTCATTCAACTTAAAGTGAAGTTTTTAGTGTTTTTGTTGCCTACAAAGCATTGTTTGAAAATCATCCAGGACATTTAATAAAGAGAATTCACACTAGTAATGGTGGAGAATATGTCAGTGAAAACTTCATTGACTTTTGCTCAACACTTGGCATTCAAATGCAATGTACTAAACTCTACACTCCACAATAAAATTGTCATTGATCGTAAAACTCAAACACTTAGAAAAATGGCTATCCATATGGTTCAAACGAAAAAATGATCTCCACATTTTTGGGCTGAAGCAATCAATTGTACTAATTATTTCTTGAACCCAACTACTTCAAAAGTAGTAATTAATGTATCACCTAAAGAATCTTGGTCTGTGATTAAGCCTAATGTAATTCATTTGGATGTTTTTGGTTGTGAACCAAGGGTTCATATTCCATATTAAAACCATAAAACAATGCATATTTATTGGCTATGTTGAAGATGTTAAATCCTATATGATATTTGTACCTCACAATTCATGGGTTTTCTTTCATAGAGATGTTTGATTTGATGAACACTCATCGGAATTCATGCCTACATATTATTTTTTCCACTTCTCTAGTCTTCTTCTACTTCTCCCAGACTTGTGTCTTTTTAGCATGTTTATTCTTCTTTTTCAAAAGATGAGCATGCAATGGAGCCTCTGGCTCCTCCTCCTCTAGTTCCATCTAATTATTATGCACCTCTAGTTGCTCCACTTCCAAAATGGATCAAGAAAACAAGGGAAGTTTCCACTACTTTAGTTAGTGATCTCATTGATCCTTGTAGTACTCGCTCTCAATTTTGTCTAGTTGGTTCAACTCATATGGCCTAGCATATTGTGATCAAATATGCCCGAACTTATAAAGAACCAAGTGGTCTACTTGAACAAGAAGAAGTTATGAAATAAAAAAAAATGAACTCTTTATTGAAAAATAACACTTCCTGAGGTCGCAAGATTTTTCATTGCAAGTGGGTCTATAGAACCAAGTTTTTAGCAAATGTAAGCATGGAATAGTTTAAATCCCACCTTATTGCCAAATGTTTATCTCAAGTTGAACATACTGATTACTGGAAAAAATTTGCCCTCATTGCAAAGATGGATTCTATCCGGCTTCTTTTTTCACTTGTTTCTTCTCAAGATTAGAAAGTATATCAAAGGAACATCAAAAGCACCCTTTTACATGGGGACTTGAATGAATAAATTTCCATGGAAAACCCTCTAGGTTTTTCTTAGGTTGACACATCTATTGTTTGCTACCTTAAGAAGTCACTCTATAGCCTAAAGCAAGCTTCTATAGCTTGTTATGGAAAAATTGGAAAATTCCTTATGGGTTTTGGTTTCTCTAGATGTCAAATTGATTCCAATGTCTATATTAAACATGTAAAAGATGAGATACTCGTCCTTGCTCTATATGCCAATGGCCTCCTTATTATTAGGACTAATCACCATTAGATCAATCATGTGAATTTTAGTCTTATGACTTAGTTGGAGATGTCTAACTTCGGTTTCCTTCTTATTATTTGTTGGGTCTATAAATCTAACAAGGGGGTAGTTGTTTCTCAATGTAAATATGTTTTTAACCTTATTCATTGGTTTCACATGGAAACTGCAATTTTTTCCATACTCCTTATCAATCAGGAGTTGAAATTCCTGTTAAGTTTTCAACTCCCAAGGTTGATCCTACTTTATATAAAAAAAATTGGTATGAAGTATTTTTTACTTGATCCATACCTAACCAAACCTCTCCTTTGTTGTTGGTTTAGTATCTTAGTTCACACAACATCTTCATGAGAGTCATTGGAAAGAAACAAAGTGTATCCTTCACTACATCAGAGCACTTATCAATTTGGTATCGAGTATACTAAAGGGGGATCCTATGTCTTATAGGGATTTACAATTTTAGATTGGATAGGTGCTTTTAATGATCAAAAGTCTAAATTTGGTTACATTTTCAGTGTTGGTTCGGGTCCTGTCACTTGGTCCAGCAAAAGGAAAAAAGTAATTGATCTTTCCTCTACAAATACATAGTACCCAGGTGTTTTCAATATTAGTGGAGGAATTTTTGGATTTCATAATTGCTCAAATATTTTGGTTTTCCCAAGAACAACCTGCAACCCTTGGGTGTGACATTTGAAGTATCATCCACATTGCATTAAATCCAGTTGAGCACCAGCATATTCGACACATTGAGGTCCATATGAAATACAGATAGTAGCTCCACGTGATCAAGTTCTCGACTTGCAATTTTGTTGTTCAAAAGATTGGGTCATATATATTTTCACCAAGCCACCCACTGAAGCCAAGCTCCTTCAACTTCAATTCTTGCTAGGGGTGAAGGAATTGTATTTAAGGGAGATAGCATATAAATATTCTTTCATTTCCCTCAACTCCAAGTCAATATTACAAAAGGATGTCGATGTATAATCAAGGAACAATAGTTTCTCAGATCAAGGAACAACTTGAATCAATTGAAGACAAAGTTGAAGAAGGAGAGATTGTAATGACTACCTTGAATGGTCTCCCAAGATCATGGGACTTGTTGGGTTCCAATCTACTGGTGTAAATTAGACCTTAATTTTATGTCAATCTGGAGTTTGTAAGACTTAGAGGCATATCCAAAATATAGAGACTCATAGCAGACTTAACTGGAAATTCGGTTTACTTGTGAAATAAATCTATTAAATGCTAGAATGTTGTAACCTCGAAATGCAAAACCTCCCTTACAGAAGCAACTTCATTTGATCTCTTAATTTAATCAGCAATTCAAATATGAAATACTCTGAGATTTAAAATTCTAAAACCTAAACCCTAGAAATGAATCACAATGCCTAATATCTCACTATTGAAAGCAGACAACCATTGATTTCCTTTACAAGAAGACAATTCGCAATGTTTAACTATTCTCAGCAGTTCACTATCAAATAAGCAATGCAATTGGAATTACTCCTACAGTGTTTAACCATTTAGCTAGAAGACCTCATAACCCTATTCATATAATCTAACTCGTTCTGCAATGTATGAGTTAACAATAAAGAAAATCGACTTCTACAGGATTCAACTAAAACATACCACACGCAATGATGCAGAAATATGTGTGCGGGATTGGCAAAGGGGGTCGTCCAATGCTTTGCTTACACACGCAAGGAAAAATCACAGAACTCTAATACTCAATCGCATTCACCATATAAAGATAGACATACACAGTAATATATCAAATCGTGAGTCTTTAATTCGAAATCATACGTTTATTATCCAAGAAGTTTTTCCTCTGTCAAATCAAATACTTATACAATTTTTTTAAAAACTGAAATGCTGCAAATCTGGGAGATTCATAATGATATGCTCCTAATATCTCTCTATACCCTCGAGATCCTCCATTAGCTCCATCAAAATAGACAAAATCGAAACTGTCATGTTTTTATGCTAAGTGGCAGCACAAGTGGTCGTCTTTGACCAACGTTGACTCGACACCTGTGAGAGCCATATCATAGGTTTGTTAGAAATTTAACCATCCTTGGACATCGAGGATCTTTCCCCATCTCTCAGTTTATGCCCAGCTAGCCTACAAGTATCCAACCTAGGAGAAATTAAGGGAAGTATCCAAGCATCCAAAATTGAAGAGGGATCAAATTTATCCTGGGCCTGGGTACACATAACAGCAAAATCTCAAGTGTTGGGCATGTAGCAAAAAAGTTTTTACAGTAGAATGCCCAAAATGGGGTTCCTATCAGCTTCAGAAAAACGTGGGCAACTCAAAAACAAAAAAGGAAGATGGGGAAACACTCTGGGAAGCCAAATCCGATTTCAAAAAAACGCCCATGGGTATTTTGGGGCAAAAATGACCTCCCTCACAGTCCCCAAATTGTGGCCCTTCTCTCCCAGCTGTTGTACATTGCAAAAACGAGCTCCAAGCATGGGAAAAATGCAAAAAATAGTGGAAAACGTGAAAGATAAAACCCCAGCAAGCTCAAACTGCGTGAGAGGATGAATGCCATGGGTGAAGAATGGCTTTGGGCACAATTTCGTGGGGGTTTTCTTGCCCAGCAAGCCAAAATTCGATTTCCCAAGTTGATGGCTTGCCCATACACGAAAATTGACAGCCATACCTCTCCCATCCCAAGGCATTAACTACTTCACCCAATTCTTGGGAGAAATCAATGATTGGGTACAAAAGTCAACATGGGTAGTTGAGGGTTTGATGGGTTCTCTCATTGACACTTGGCTTGATTGGATTGGATCCAAGGGTTTGAATGTTTTCCCTCCCAATTCCTTGCAATATCATGCCCCCATCTCTTGTTGCATTGCATAGCTAGTTGTGGGCATTTTTATATTAAAATGCATATTTACAATTCCCATGGTTCTCTAGCACATGGGCAACATAATATCCAATACTTTCCTCTTCAAGGTCGAGCATTCACTAGCGGGGCCTTGGCCTTGAGCTCCACGCTAGGAATCATACATAATATGCATACATTATTTACATTAGAAACTAATATATCCTAAGGGTCAAAATGGGGTATTACAAGTCACCCCACAAGGTGAAACTTGGGGATGATTTTCAATATCCCATCAAAGGAAGTGGAGAAGCTTCCTACAATCTAGATTCCAGAAAATCATTAAAAATGAAAGATGTTCTCTATGTACTAGGTTTGAAGAAAAATCTTCTCTCCTTCTCAGCATTAGATGCTAAAGGAACACGGGTTGCATTTGTTGATGGCCAAGTTCTAATGTGGCCAAAAGGAAAGACAATAAATGATGCAACAATAATTGGAGAGCAAAAGGGAATCTTGTACAAGTTGAAAGGTCAACCAGAACAAGCATTGGTCCATGAATCCATGGAACCAAGCGAATTATGGCACATAAGTCTTGCACATGTACACTATAGATCACTACCAATTGCAAGCAAAGCAGTTTCAGGTCTACCAGAAATCCAAACAAAGCATGAAGGCATTTGCAAGGGATGTGCACAAGGGAATAATGTGAAGAAAAAATTTCCTAGCAATGAAAGCAAGGCAAAAGGAACCTTGGAGATAATCCACTATGATGTGTGCGGCCCCATGTCTTCCATCTCATTAAGCGGGTATGTATACTATGTTTATTTCATAGATGATTTTTCTCGTAAGACATGGATATATTTCTTAAAAATAAAAGATGAAGTGTTTAGAAAATTCAAGGAATTCAAAGCCTTGGTTGAAAACCATACTGAAAGGAAGATCAAGACTTTACGATCAGACAATGGCAAAGAATTCACCTTAGAATACTTCAAGGACCTTTGCAGAGAATCTAGGATTAAGAGGGAGTTGAGCACTTCTTACATCCTCAACAAAATGGAATTGCATAACGTAAGAATAGAACAATAATGGAAGCAGCGAAGGAAATGCTCCACGATCAATATCTTCTTATGCACTTATGGGAAGAAGCAGCAAGAATAGTCGTGTATGTACAAAATCGTACACCCCACTATGTATTGAACAACAAGACTCGAGAAGAAGATTTCTCAAGAGAGAAACCATAATTCAGTCATCTCATAACATTTCGCTGCCCTGTGTACATACACATCTCGAAAGAAAAGAGACAAAAACTAGACCCTTCAGGAAAGAAGGACATATTCGTGGGATACAGTGACACATCAAAATCTTACCAAATATACTTCCTAGGATTCAAGAAGATCGAAATCAACAGAGACATAAATTTTGATGAAGATTCAATATACAACAAATCAATACAACTACCTACTGAAGATACTAAAGAACCTGAAGTTCCCAGAACTAGAGACACGGTTATGGAAGAGACACTCCAAGAATATCACCAAGACCATGACATGGCAGAACCACAAGAACTTGTAGATCCACCTCGTGAGAAGAACTCCCACAAGAGAAGACCAGCATGGGAACGTGAAGCAATACAAGATGCAGAAGTATGGCGCTCCAGATGGGACATACAGAGAAAGCAAGAGACCCAGACCATACTCCAATTATGTGGCCCTACTATGTGAAATCATTGATAAAGAACCTTCCAACTATGAGGAAGCAGCCAAAAAGAAGGAATGGAAGGATGCCATGATCGAAGAGTTCCAGTCAATTATGAAGAATGATGTCTAGGAGATAGTGACAAGACCAGTAGGGAAGTCTGTTGTGACTTCAAAATGGATCTACAATATCAAGCATGATGCAGATGGCAGCATTGAAAAACACAGAGCAAGGTTTGTGGCACGTGGCTTCTCCCAAAAAGAAGGCATAGATTATGAAGAGACATTTGCACCGGTAGCAAGATACACTTCCATCAAATCTATACTTGCTTTAGCCACATTAATGAAATGGAAGGTACACCAGATGGACGTGAAGAAAACATTCTTGAATGGTGTAGTCGAAGAGGAAGTGTATGTGGAGCAGCCACTAGGATTTGAGACACATGACAAACAGACTAATGTGTGCAAGTTAAATAAATCCTTGTACAGCTTGAAGCAGGCACCCAACACCCAAGACATGGTATGGAAGGATGGACAGCTTTCTGATGACCTTAGGCTTTACCAAGAGTAAAGCAAATTCCAACCTTTAATTCAAGGTTGAGGGCGGAAAACTAGTGATACTACTACTATATGTAGATGACCTGTTTGTAACAAGAGAGGATGAGCTTATTGCAGATACGAAGAGAAGGATTTGCGCAGGGTTTGAGATGAAGGACCTGGGGATGATGCACTAAATCTTAGGCACGGAGGTGTGGCAAAGTACGGATGGAATTTTCCTTGGTTAAGGAAAGTATGTAGTGGATATTCTGAAGAGGTTCGGAATGATGGACTGAAAGGAAATGGCCACACCAATGGCATCGAACTTGAAGCTACTGTGTGATGTTGCATCAGAGACAGTTGATGCCACGATGTACAGGAAGATGATTGGTTCGTTAATGTACTTGGAAAACATGAGACCAGACATATGCTTCGTTGTTAACACCCTGAGCCAATTCCTGACGGATCCGAGACATGTTCACTTGATTGCTGCAAAGCATATATTGAGGTACCTAAAGGGTACGATTGAGTATGGGATCAAATATGAGACGAATCATAAGAATAACCTGCATGGTTATGTTGATTCGGATTGGACAGACAGTGCCACAGACAGGAAGAGCACTTCAGGATGCTGCTTCATTTTGGGATCTGGTATGATCTCTTAGTTTAGCAGGAAGTAGTCATGTGTGGCGCTAAGTACAGCCGAATCAGAGTATGTTACGTCCTGCTCGACTAGTTGTGAGGCAGCATGGCTTTGGAAGCTACTGTCAGATTTGTTTGATCTTGAGTTAGAGGCGAATTGTATCTTTTTTGACAACCAGAGTTGTGTGAATTTGTTTGAGAACCCGATGTTCGATGACATGTCGAAGCATATTGAGATCAAGTACCACTATATCCGGGATATGGTGTAGAGAATAGCAGTGAAGCTCCAATATGTGGCGCCAGACGAGCAGATATACAATGTATTGACCAAGTCATTAGCAAGAGTGAAGTTCAAGTACTTCAGAGAGAATCTTAGTGTTATCCGGATTGAGGTTCCTCGAAAGAGGGAGTGATGTGACCGGAAGACGCGGGTGCACCAAGGTTGTATCATACATGGTGGAAGACGTGGGTGGTCCGAAAGGACGTAATGCATCTGGGATGCTCCTGGGTTGTATCCACATGTTTGAATACGTTGGTAGGTCCATAGGTCATAAAGCATCTGGGATGCTCCTGGGCTGTATCTTACATGGTGGAAGACGCAGGTGGTCCAAAAGGACATAATGCATCTGGGATTCTGATGGGATGTATCCACATGTTTGAAGACACAGGTTGAATGAGAAAGTTGTAATACATCTGGGTTGTATCCACAAGGTGGAAGACGCAAATGTTCCTGGGTTGTATCCACTGGGTGGAAGATGCGGGTTGGATGAGAGAGAGATATAATACATCTGGGTTATATCCACTGGGTGGAAGACGTAGATGTTCTTGGGCTATATCCACTGGTTGGAAGACCCAGGTTGTCTGATGGACATGGTATATGCACTTGGGTTGCTCTCTACATGAGATGATGAGATGATCTGTATACGATGAGATGATAGTAGGAGACACAAGTGATTGTTGAGGCAATGTAATATGTGGTCATGGGATGTACGTACTTGATGGATTGCTCGTAGAGATGATGAAGACCTAGATGAGAGCTAGGCCTACATCCAGCATGAAATAGGGTTGGCTCTATAGAACTTGTCATGACATATAGATTCGAGAGATGTCACCAGTCAATGATCAACAAGATGAGAATTGTTGCAGTAATGATGATGATGATCCAGCAATGATGATGACGTTGTCCAGAGATTGTGTCTAGCTGTGATGATGATTGTGTCAAGAGAATACCTTCCTATTAAGAGGGAGTGTTGTTGTAAATGTAACTTCGAAAGATATTCTTTTGTATATTATTATTGTATTTTTATTGTACCTCCGTCAGAGATGTTCTTCCTCTATTCGAGGATGTCATTATTGTATTTGGTCATGCAAGAATATTGAGGTAAAATCTCCATTGTAAGTCAGGGCAATAGTTCCCCAAAGGTCAAATGTAAAATTTATTTTTGAGTCTCCCTAGGAGAGGTCGGCCCAGCTAGGTAAGAGAGGTCGACCCCATTGGGATTTAGGTCAATCTCACATAAAGTATAAATAGAGAGGCTCCCCCTCTCATTTGGACATCACACTCACCAAGCAAGTTCGTGCCAAGTGAGAGAGAAGACATGTGCGTTGGAGAAGAAAGAGAAGTTGCAGAAGACATCTTATATTTGGGTTTTCTATCTTGCTTGATATTGTACTTAGTGACGAATCTATTTCTGAGGAAGTTGCGGGGTTTTCTCCTTTATAGTTTCCTCGAGGAAATTTCTTGTGTCTTTTTTGTATTGATGTGTTTCTCTATCTTTCAGTTTAAAGATCTAACATAATTGAATTAAAGTGAAAACACTAACACACCCAATATAGGCTATGTCCACTAAGAAACAGCCAGTCATTTCTTTATTCCATCCAGTCAAATGAAGGGATAAAACCTACAACACATATGTTGCAACCTCCTCTTCATCTTATGACAGTCTCCTTTCTCAATGAAAACGCTCTCAAGCAGTACCTAGTTGTAAGACAATGCTCTCATAAAAGGAGGGTTGTCTTCTAAGGAAAAAATACCAACATAACTTCTACCATTTGATCTACGAACTATTGGTAAAATATCCAAATTAACTATTAAATTATGATATATTTCAAAGAATTCTTCCAAAAAAATTATATTCAACAATGTTGCCCCTAGCGTGGACTTCAAAATCTGTCACTACCCCCGTAGACCCCCTAGTGACATAAATGGGGATCAATCCCCCTCACACCCCCAGTCAAGAATTGGGATTCAAATATGACTGAAACAATACCTTTGAATCAAGAATATAATTAGGCTCCACAACCAACCATCTAACACTTTGAGATTGATCACAACAACTCCACTGCTACTACACCTTCTAAACTATGCTCCAACTTTGGACATGGTAAGTTTCTCATCTTCACCGTCGTGCTTAAAGGTCAATTGAAAATGAGCAAGAACTCAATTTCTCCCGGATTACTACCTTCATTAACATTTTTGTCGGGTTATAGCTAGTGTGTACATTTTCCATCTTCAACTGATCCATCTTCCAAAACTAATCATATGAAATGGTACTTGAGTTGGATATGTTTAGTATTAGAATGGAATTTTGATTCTTTGCAAAATAAATGGTACTCTAGATATCATTGTACAACCTTATATTCTCATGCTTCTTTCCCAAATCCTCCATAAACCTATGTATCCAAATCATCTCTTTACTAGCCTCTGTACAAATGACATACTCTACTTGCATTGTTGAAAGTGCAACAACATTTCACAATTTTGAAATCCAACTTACTATTTTTTCATCTAAAGTAAAAGCATACCCTATGGTGTTCCGCTTGCCATCTATATCACTTGCCATATTTGAATGAACATATCCTTGTCGAATAGTGTTTAAACCTCCAAAACATAATGGCTGAGTAGTAGTACCTCTCAAATACCTGAAAATCCACTTTATTGCCTTCCAATTCTCTTTATCTAGATCGTTCATATACCTACTCACAACTCCCATTGAATATGCAATGTCTGACCTTGTACACACCATCGCATACATCACGTTGTCAATTGTCATTAAGTATGGAACCTTGGACATGTAGTCCATATACTCCTGAGTCTTGAGACACGTCTCCTTAGTTTGAAATGCATGGCCAAATGTGTACTGCTAGTTTTGCATCCTAAATTCTAAATATTTCCAATGCTTTCTCTATGTACTCACCCTAAAACAATGTTAATTTGTGATTTTTCCTCTCTTGTTATTCTCATACGAAAGATTTGTTTTGTAGCACCCAAATCCTTCTTCGCAAATGAATATAGATAATTTTCTTTTAGTCACATTTATATCCTGCATGTTAGAACTTGTAACAAGCATGTCATCTTCAAACAATAACAAGATAAGATAGTTTACATCATCTAATCTCTTACAATAAACAAACTAGTCAGAATGACATCTACTATAACCTTGCTCTATTATAAATCTATCAAATTTCAAATACCACTGCCTTGGAACTTGCTTTAGGCCATACAAGTTCTTCTTCAACCTACATACTAGTTTATCCTTCCCTTTGACCTCATACCCATGTGTCTACTGCATATAAATTTCTTCCTCCAAATCCCCATGGAGAAAAATTGTCTTTACATCTAATTGCTCAAGATGCAAATCTTCTACCACCACTAGACTTAAAATAGTTTTAGTTGAAATCATTTTAACAAGAAGAAAAAATATTTCATCAAAATCTATACATTTCTTTTGTGCAAACCCCTTTACAACAAGTCTGGCCTTGTACCTATCTTTGCCTCCATCTTCTTCCTTCAACCTATAAAACCATTTGTTATGCAATGCTCTTTTACCTTCAGACAATAGAACCAAGTCCCAAGTCTATTTATGTACCAAGGAGTCCATCTCCTCTTTCACGCCTTGCTCCCGCTTCTTTTTGGTTTCTACTTGCATTGCTTCTTCATAGTTAAATAATACTATGAAATAGAGTATCCTTTAGGGGGGCTACTTAACCTAGTAGATATTCTAACAACACTTGCAAGAATTTGAGGTGCCTACTATTGTTGTTGTTGAACATTTTGATTTTATGGCACCTTCGAAATTTCATTTTAAGTGATTTCATCAAGCACTATGTATTATGTATTTGTCTTTTCCTGTCTTTTTCCTACAACTAATCTTTGTACATGACCTTCTCTTTGAATATCACATCTCTACTACTAATATTTTCAAAATCCCATAAGCAATAACCAAAATCACTAACTCTAGATCCAATAAAAATACACTTCTTATATTTTGTCTCAAGCTTTGTTTTATTTCCTCTATCGTTATGGGAAAAAGCTTCATAACCAAAAGCCTTCAAAAATGAGTAGTTTACATTTTTACATGTCCATGCGTCCTCTGGAATTCTACCATCCAAAGACCTTCATGAAAACCATCTATTTATTAAGTAAATAGTGGTATCCACGGCATCTACCCAAAACTATAAAGGCAATCCTGAATCTCATACTCATTACACACTCCATAATTATCATGTTCATCCTTTTTGACACACCATTTTCTTGAGGTGTTCTTGGAACCGCCTTCTCTCTATGAATCCCATGGTATAAATAGTAACTATCAAACTCCTTGTTTTAGTATTCACCTCCATTATCTGATCCGATACGTTTCAACTTATTTCATGTCTCATTCTCAACCAAAGCTTTCCATTTCTTAAAAGTATCAAAAACATCATACTTTTTTCAAATACAACAAACCCAAGTTTTCCTAGTCAAATTATCATTAAAAGCAACATAATAATGAGATCCATCAAGAGATGATACCTAAGCAGGTCCCCATAGATCTGTATGCACAAGCGCTAATTTTCCACTCTTCTTTTTCTTCCCAAATCTAAGAAATGTGACTCTTTTGTTTTCCATAAACATAGTGCTCACAAAAATCCAAATCAACCTACTTCAAATCTAACAACAAATTCCTTGAGTGAAGAATCTATATCCCCTTCTCACTCACATTCCCAAACCCAATGTTATATTTTCTCTCATAGAAGCTAAAGCATAGAAGAGTCAGCATTATCTGTAGATAAATACAACGTACCTACCTTCTCTCCTTTTGTTATTTTCAGTGATACGTTAGTGACCTTCCATGAATTTTCTGTAAATTAGTTGTACAACATTCACTTCCCAACTGCCCTGTTGAAATTAGATTTATTCTCAAATCATGAATGTGCCTCACCATTTCAGCAACCATTGGTTTCCATTTTGTGATTATATCTATATCTTACCCTTTCCAACAATTTTACATGGTTCGTAATCATCAAAATAAATTTGTCCAAAATCACCTTGAACATAGTCTTGAAAATATTTTCTATGGGGTGTGGCATGAAATGAAGCCCCTAAGCCTAACACCCAAGCATTAGTAATATTATCTAATGAAATTATTAAAGCATCTTGCAACACATTACCTACTACGTTTGCTTCCTGATTATTCCCTTATTGTCCATCTCCTTGTTTTCCTTTTCAAAACCAACAATCTTTCTTTAGGTGTCCTTTATTCTCACAATGCTAGCACTCCATCTTCCCTCTAGATTTGGATCTAGCCTTCTTAGACTTCCCACGATTCCCTGGGCCCTTTCTTCTCTCCCTTTGGATTCCCCTATTTTCCACATTCAAAGCATTACTTGATGTCTCACCTATGCTTTTCGGTCGCATTTCCTCACTAAGGATAACACCAACAACATCATCAAACGTTAAAGTGCTTGAACCAAAAATAGAATAACTCAACTATGTCCAAGCCATTCTAGCTTTCTAGCAATAATTGAGCACAAAATTAAAAGAGCCCTCACCTCATCATCAAAGTTTACTCGTACTAAACTTAACTAATTGGTGACTATGTTAAACTCATTTAAATAATCAACAACAAACCCACCTTCTGACATATTCGTATTAAATAAAAGCTTCATAAGAAATACCTTGGAGGCTAAGGGTTTTTCATACAGTTTAGCCAATACCTTCATCAAATCCTTCATTGTCTTTTCTTTTGAAATATTGAAATCCACCGACATTGCTAGGCACAACCATATTTTTCCTAGTGCATTTATGTCAAGAACCTTCCATTCTTCATCCTTCATAGTCGTCGACTTCTTTTCTTTTCTACAAAATGGTAGGAAAATATCCTTCTCATATGAATAGTCCTTCATTTACCTCTTCCAAAGCTGATAGTTTTGGGTGCTAAAATTTCTCAACCCTAAACTCGCCTTCTTTTTCCATTTATCCCACTCGAACTAGGAAACCATCCTTTCATGTGAGTTTATCATCCAAATAGACCTTCAACTATGATACCAATTGTAAGGAATAGAATCACAGAACAATAAAAATCAAAATGAATGCAGAAATAAAACACAGAATAATACAATACAAGTGAGATGCCAATATATGTGGTTCACCCGATATGGATTATGTCCACACAAAAATAAACTAGTCATTTATTTATTCCATCCAGCGAAATGAAGGGATAAAACCCCCACTGGGGGGGCTCCAAAATCTATCATTGCCCCTCCCACCCCCTAGCGACATAAGTGGGATGCAAGCACCCCCACACCTCCCCGTCAAGAACTAGGATCCAAACACTGTTGAAACAAGACTGCTAAATTAGGAAGATAATCAAGCTCCACAACCAAAACCTCTAAGTAGAGGTCATTGCAATGATAATGAGCCTCCTTAAAGAGATGTTGGAGGTCCTCCACCTTGTTTCCATTTGTTGTTGTGATTGAAGGATTGGTGTTCTTATTTTTGCAAGTGTTTTCTTTCCTTTGGAAAAACCTAATATTCTCCTCCCCATCCTTTAACAATAGATTTTTAGATTTTAGTCTCAGGTATGTTTCATCATCATGTTGGACCTTGATCAAGTTCTCACTTAGCTCTTTTTCTTTTAGGATTAGTTATTTAGAAAACTCATGTACTTACATGGATGTCTGGTGATCCCCCAATTGAACTTCTCAGAGTTGTGTTGCTTTTGGGGGGTTCACTCAAACAATCCAAGCCCAACTCTTGACTTTTCCTTGAGCTCATTGACCTTCATTCCCAAACATAGAAGAGGAACTTATGATTTTTTAGGACCAAGAGAAGGAAATTATGAGGCCAACTTCTTCATGGTGAAGCTAGAAGGATTTGAAACAGAAGCATGATAGTCCTTACACAAGTGAGGAGGGTATTATTAAGCTAATAGGGCTTATGGTAAGAGATAAAGGGGACTATTTCTAATGAGATGGAGGATTTATCAAGGGGAAGAGAGTCATAGATAAGGAATCTATCTAATCTTTATGTTTTCCCATTTTGAGGCTTGACATCAACCAGTTCCTAGTGTGACATTAGTTCATCCATTATTTCTCGACAAGGGTCCCAAAACAAAATTCCCCTTTCTTTCTTTCTTTCTAAATCACCTTCATCACTATACCCATGGATCTTGAGGGATTCCCAATAGCTTTGGTTTTCTATCCATTGGTTGGGGACAAACACCTTTAAGCATTGAATCTCTTGTTAGATATCATGAGAAAAAAGGGAGTTATGAATCCAATGGGTATCCAAGGCAAAGTTGTCTAGTGATACCTTTAGAGGGTCCCAAATGGTGCTTATTCCTTCCCACTATCCTTGGCCTCCAACACTTATTAGCTCGTTGTCTCTCCAAATATAAGGAATAAGATTGGAGAGGCCTTCTATACTTAACCTTGTTTCTAGAAGCAAGAAAATGTCGGGTTTCTCATTTCTAATCATATAAGAAAACATCGCTATAAATAGGGACCTAAACCTCTATTCAAATAATGAATATTACTTACCTAATAAGGTTTTTAGTATGGAGCCTAGGGCACTATGGATTGTGGGTTGTAACCCAAAGGTCTTGTTTCTTGAGGTTTCTACTTTTCGCACCTTTTTTTGTTCGTCCCTTTTTCCTTTGTCACAATTTTTCTTCTAGTTCCTCCAATCATTGATAGGATTTGAGTAAGGATTCCCAATGGAGTCTCATTGTTCTCTAAATCATGGTGTGGGGAGACTTGTTGAACATTCGTTATGGCCAATGTGTAACCTTCTAAGAGAGGGGGCTTGACCTATTTTCCCACTTCTCTCCTCTGCATTCTCTCTTATGTCAACCCTTGTTCTTCCTCTTATGTCAACCCCTATTCTTCCTCTTATGTTGTATTACCATTCAGAAGTTGTTTCCTTATCTCACCTTCTTCTTGTGGGGTCTCCTCTTCTTGCCCTATTAGGGTTTCAAGTGCTTTGTATCTATTTGAAACAAGGGGTGGCTCACTTTGATTCCACCATGCCCTTTGTTGTAAGACCATCAATCCATGCTCAATATAAGAGATTTTAAGAACCCTTGCTCCAACTCAACTTCTATGCGGACTCTTACATAGGCATACCCCTTAAGCTCAGCTATATTGAGGTATTCTCCTAGAGTATTCCCTATAATTACCAAAGATTGATCACCACAAAGCATAAAAGGGAGGTGGTTCAATTTAACCCACATTGACAATGATTTCGAAATATCTTTTTTAGGGTTGAAGTTTATGGACCATATATTCAAGTGCATTCATTAGGATATGCTCTATCAAGGTATTTTCCTAGAGTATTCCCTATAATTACCAAAGATTAGTCACCCCAAAGCGTAAAATCCCAGGTGGATCAATTTAACCCACATGGACACCGATTTCAATATATATTTTGTAGAGTTAAAGTTTATGGACCATATATTCAAGTGCATACCTCAAGGTTCCATGAAATAGGGAATGCTTTTGAATATTGAGATCTTTGTTTTCTTTCAATGCAAAATAGAACACAAAGAGGCCTTCTTCTATAATAGTAGTTGCTCATTCAACATTTTCACAAGTGGTGCCCATTTTATTAGGTTCAATCAACGATCAATTTTAGGTTAGGACAATGTCCAATGAATTGTTCAACCTAGGCTCCCTTAAAGTAGGTTACAACACTTTTTCAATTGGAAGATATTCACCATTGAAATCTAACCTAGCTTCTTTCTAAATTAGAGGCAAACGACTTGGCTTGGCTCCAACTCACGATAGCTATTGGTTTTACTAAAACCTCCTTAAGCTCAAAGTCGAAGTCAAGAGTCAAGAGGCTGGGTGGACATCATCACACCATGAAAAAACCCTAGTTCGATAGGGTTTTGCAAAAGCTCACATAGCCCAACTCATTCTATCAAAAAGTATTTTGTTATCAAAACCTATTAAAATTATATAAATAAATTATCTCATTTTGTATTTATTTATCTAAAAATAATCAATCCATTCCAACCAAAAAGACCATCAAAGATTCTATATTTGTTGGTAAAAGAGATTCTATATTTGTTGGTAAAATCTTAAGTCTTAAACACTTCTCTTTATAAATATTTATATTTGTTAGTAAAATCTAAAAGTCTTAAAACACTTCTCTTTATAAATATTTTTATTTGTCAATTGGTGTGTAATAATATATCTAGGTGAATGCAACTTGCTCTTAGTTATACAATATATAAAATCCATGAGCTGAGCTCAACCGGTTCTCGCGAGTGTTGTTGGATATTTCACTATTTTAATGTTGGCAAATGCCTAATTACACACTAAAGATCAAGGGGCTAGCTTAAGAAGGTGTTCTGATTGTTGTTAGACATTTCAATCATTACATCTCGACATATGCCTAATTTGAAACCCTTGAGTGAGGCACGAGAGTCCACGTGAACAAGTTTCCTAATGATGTCATCCATGAATATCAAAAAGCATCCCTTGGGTTTTCTTACACATATTTCCTCAAAACAAAAGTTATAAATTTTATCACTTATAACATTATCTTCATTATTTGACTCAGATCCAATTTTCAACCAAGTTTTTCATTGTAAACACTTTTTTCTAAAATGTAATGGGTTATCGTTAACCTTCTAAAAGATGGGAGAACATTATTTGTGTGCTAGGGTGAACATGATTTGCATGATGGCTTATCCTTTGCATGCTAGAGTGAACTTTAAAGCCAAATATGGTATAAGTAACTAATAAGCATCCAACTAGATGCAGTTAGATTTAAGCCATAGTCTAAATGAGACAATTGTTTTTGTAAGGCATCACAATTCTTCTTGGCACTATTATTTCAAATATCTTATTAACAATTGTAGTTGTATTGTTCATCAGCTTTTTATTATCAACAATTCTTATTTTTATATTCATGTTTATGTGTTTTGAATATTGGCTATGTTATGTATTTTCTATTGGTTTATACTAACTTGATGTATATCCATCTTAACCGTGTATAGATCCATTTTCACCTCAAATTTATTAACAATGATAACTCTATTCTTTCTGAAACTTTTATCATCAAGAATTGTTGCATTACTCTGAACTCTTTTCGTACTTTATTTCTTCTATATTTATATTCATGTCCATATGTATGATCATTTCCAGAGTTTGTAGTTCCAATTGATTGGTACTACACCATCATGGATTCATATCTTATAACCATTCATATATTAATTTTCACCTCAAATTTATTCACGGTCAAGAAGGATCGCAACAGAAAAACCAGATCAATAAGCACCAACAAAGATCAAACGGAAAAATCAGGCATAAACTTCTCAAATCTCAAGAGAGCAAAATGTAAAAACCAATACATAAAATTCTCAGCACTTAAAATATTGAGGATTAAAATGTATCTATGCTAGATTTATTTATTACTGTATTTGTTTTAATTATTTGTTAAACATCTCATCATTACAAAATTACAAGTGTACCTTGTTTCTCTAACTACAATTATGTTATTTCATGATTTTCCCATAAAAATTATCAGGTTCTCTACCTCGTTTAAAGGAAATCTTTATTAAAAATATTTGTAACTAAATTTAAGCATCTAAGATTTGGTGAATATTCCCATCAACCTTCCCTAAACAAGGTAACCTTTGATAAATACCGGTGCTTAAAGTTCAGCTTTAAGCATCTAAAGATTTGGTGGAAATCAGACGACGTATGGCACATGGCAATGCAAGTGAGAAGCAAGGGTCGTGCCAGAGCGGCTCTAATATGTAATAACTGCAAGTTGATGAGTACATACTGGCAAACTACTAATTAGACCATTAGTGACAGCAATGAGAAAAAGCAGAGATACAACTTTAAAATATATATTATGTGAGCCACATATTTAGGCCTACATTTAAAAATTATCATCTGGATCAGTCCCTACTAATTACAAAGGTGGGTTAAAGCTATATCATGCTTTTAGCTTTTCATTAAATCCTTATCATAAATGATGGTGCAAAGGTGGGTTGAAGCTATATCATGCTTTTAGCTTTTCATTAAATCCTCATCATAAATGATGGTGTGGTTGCCATTTAAAAAGAAGCCAAACCATTAGAATGCAGGATATGAATATACGTGGAATAGCAATGATACAACAATCAAGGACAAATTAACAACCATACCTAGAGACTTTGCCTAATTGGGTCCACCAGAGCCCTAAGGAGCAAGCACCTAAGGATTGGAATTTAAAATCGTTTAGTTTGGGGGATTTGTTAGGCTCTACAGTTCACATCTTGGATGGTGTCTAAAGCTTAGAATTGCCATTGCAAGTTTAAGATGAGCGAAGAGTTATTTTCCAGTGTTTTTGGTAGAGTCCTCCCAAGGGGCAATGCAATTCTGTATTGATTTTATTGATTTTCTTGCTTTCCTCAAAAATAGAAGAGATACAACATAAAGTAAAAGTGGAAACCAGCAGCATCAATTTGAGTGGGAAGTATGCTTTGAATTGATTGATCCTTTTTAGAGATAGTGACTCAGTTATGAAGTCCTCCATGTCCGTAGTACAACCAGGCCAACTACACTTCCAACTCCCAAAACTACAAGAGAAGCCGCAATGGCAAGCCCAGAATCACTAGTTCTTGTGCTTCCTAAAAATCCTTCCCATGTCCATCTTCTGTTTATATTATGCTGGCTTTTATGCACAATGTTTTCACGTAGAAGATTACTCAGTACATCCAACTGTTTTGTTAGATGCCTCTGCCCTCGACCAAGAACCTTTACCTGCAAACAATAAAACAAATATAGGCCAATTTCAAATGGCTTGAAACTTTCTTACAGTTGCTTATTTAATAATTTGATTAGAAGATCGTAGTCAAATACAGAACACCACTTCAGATTTCAGCAAAGCTATACCTCCTCAATTATGCTAGGATCTAACCCTGTTCCTGAAGTATTTGAAGCAACCACTGGAGGAGATGGTCCAAACCCATTGGTAATTCCATTTGAGTACACACCACTAGGATTATTTCCAAAAGAACCAACAGCTGAACCCTGTCGATGAAGATGCCCCTGACTACCAGACTCAGACAACTTATTTTCTAGCTCTAAAATATGAGACAAGAGTTCCTCTAACCTCTCACTCAGACCTGTCATTTGATCTGAAAGGCGAGAATAGCCCTGAAAAAACAGATATCTGTTTATTAGTATGCTAGAATACTATATTTTTTATTGGCACCATAGAAAGGACTTCTTGGTAAAATTAATAAACACAGTTGGCTCCAATACTGGCAATCCAATACCTGATCTTGAAATCCATTTGGAGAATCCAGAGTCCTGTCATCATATCTTTTGCTATTTCCATTGCCCCATAGTGTAGGAGTTGTAGAATTCCTTTGTGTCTTTAAAAAATCTTGTTGATCATATGTTCCACTGTTCAAGTGATTGATACATGCTCTGTCAGCTTGAAAGAACCTTAAATTTCATTAGTACAGAGAGCCTACAAATGAATGAAAAAAACACAAGTAATCAAGTAGAGAGAAGCTTATGTTACCTTTCAACAATATCATTGCTGGTATGTCTGCTCCAGCTGTAAAATAATGGGCACAAATATTAGAGGTATTGTATGAACTATCAACTAAGTCTCAAAAGATGCTTATAAGAAAACTTAAAGGCCCAATAACCCTTGAATTCAAAAGATTCTTTATAAACAGCAACTGGATTGCAATTTCCATTATCCCCCTTCAAATTGAACATAGTCTTGCCAGATCAAAATCAGAAAAACCAATTGCACAGAAAATCTCATTTATTACCATCAGACGAGCTTCCAGCCTAACTTCAACGTTGTCCCGTGAAAACAAAACCACCTAATTTTTAAATACATTTGAACCAAGTTCTTCAAAGATGAAACCCGACAGAAGGTGTTAGCAATTAAATTGTGAGCACAACCAACCTTTTAGGCTAGACTCTGCACAATAGTTTTCCCCATGCCCTAAGATTTTCAATTCATGATACTTGGGATGGAATTCTGGGAATAGCATACTGTGCATTTTAGGCATCAGGTATGGTTTGTATACATTTCATCCATACCTAAATGTACCTTCGAAAGACTCATTGAATTTGAATAAATTCAATAAAATTTGAATAAGTTTGCCTTAATGTCGAGGTTTGAATTTGGTTGAAGTTCAGCAAATTTCAACTTTCAAGCTTGAAATTCACCAAACATGATGAATAAGTAGTCTGTTGTGTACCAAACCACAACATCCTTATTGGCTATTAGGTCCTATGTACATGAGCTATTTTGAATGTATTGCTCGTGATCTTGTCATAATGTTCATATACTAGGCATTTATAATATCCTAGGCAATTTTGAATATCCCCCTTCAAATTGAACATAGCCTTGCCAGCTCAAAATCAGAAAAACCAATTGCAAAGAAAATTTCACATATATTACCATCAGACAAGCTTCCAGCCTAACTTCAATGTTGTCTCGCAAATAAAAAACTACCTAATTGTTTGAATACATTTGAAACAAGTTCTTAAAAGATGTAACCCAACAGAAGGTGTTAGCAACTAGACTGAATAAGGGAAAATGACAATTGTGTGCACAACCAACCTTTTACGCTAGACTAGCCCGCACGGGTGTGGCTCATTGGCAATTTGCTTGATATGAAGTCACATGTTGTAAATAAAGGTCACGAGTTCAAATCACACCCGGGCTTACCTGTGTCCCATGCTTGTGGGCTGTTGTGGGGCACCTAGGAGTATAGTGGTAGCGGGATTGGATCCCTGGACCCCGTGTCACGCGAGTACCAGCCCAATCCCCAGTTGTCAATTCCCCTAGTATAAAAAAAAACCTTTAATGCTAGACTCTGCACATTGGTTTTCCCCATGCCCTAAGATTTTCAACCCACGATACTTAGGATGGAATTTTCGGAATAGTATACTGTGCATTTTAGGCATCAGGTATAGTTTGTATACATTTCATCCATACCTAAATGTACCTTCAAAGGACTAAATGATTTTAAATAAATTCGATAAAATTAAAAGAAGTTTGACTCGATGTTGAGCTTGAGGTTTGAATTTGATTGAAGTTCAGCAAATTTAGAATTTCAGGCTTGAAATTGACCAAACGTGATGAATAAGCAGTCTGTTGTGTACCAAACCACAACATTCCTTATTGGATATTAGATTTTATGTACATGAGCTATTTTGAATGTATGGCTCGTGATCTTGTTATAATGTTCATATACTAGGCACTTATTATATCGTATTCCAATATTTGTAAAAACTCCACTTTTACATAATAACGGCCTAGTCATTCTTAATAGTGACTTAAGCTTTAATTTAAGGTTTTTGACTCTATCAGTTCAAATAAGGTTTTTGTCCCCTCTCTAAGACTCATGTTTCTCTTATTATTTTATCAACACAATCAACCAGATTATTGGTGTTTATTTTTAGTTGTCTTCATCCATTACTCAGATTTGCTGGGGCAATCCACCTCTGGGTATGTCGGTTAGCCCACTCTTTTTGTTGCTTTTGGCTCCTTATTTTTGTTTTCTATTTTGGTTATTTCCATAGTCGTCGTAGTAGTAGTTCCCTTTCAAGTACAGGAACACTGCAAAATTGCACTTTCCATTAATTTTCTAGTGACATTTCCATATCCAACCTTTTGTTTGCAAGTCATTTTATCTTTCCATAAATCACCCAAGGACGTTTACTCTCAGCAGGCACTACTCTCTACTCCACATAAGTAAATTCAAAAATGGAAGTATAACAGCCTCAATTTGATCGACAGCTTATTGGTTAGTACACAAGGGGTATTTGGAATATGATAACAGGTCTCATACAAATTGTAATATATTTGGAAGTGGATTCTAGCATAAATCAAACAATAGGGAAAAATGTCCGCTATCAAATTATTAATATCATAGAACTCTGTTTTAAAAGAGATTCCATAAGCAAAAGCATCAAAAACCCATGTGGATGTCAAATGAATATTGTCTATTTGATGTAATCATGTGTAATGCTCTTGTCCACATTAAATTCTGGATCCTCAATGTGTCCTAAATAAAACTCAAGAGCCTGCTGAAAGAGAGTCTATCACTCTCCTTTGTCCCTGCGGAGGGAAACCTTTCAAAGGAAGTGGAAGAATGGATGAATGGGGCTTGCAGATCCCCCGCAAATCCCCCCTCCCTCCCCCAGTGCGTCCAAGAACAGCTCCAAGCTGGCAGATCAGATTGCCAAAAGAAGATTTTGAGATATGGAGAGTGAATCGGGGCCTGTTCTATTTGCATTTTGATGGCACTTTAGAAAGAAATCCAGGGGTGGTAGGTGTGGGGGCATGATCTATAACCCTGAAGGACATCTGATCAAACAATTTGCTTGGGGACTCGGAGTCAGAACCAACAACTAAGAAGCCTTAGCTCTCCTACAAGGCTGCAAATTGCTTCGAAAAGACAGGATAACATTTGCAATAATCTTAGGAGACTCTTTGATGATCATATGATACATGAACACCAATTCTAACCCACAAGACATATATCTACAAAGAATAAGCAATCGCATCAGGCAAGAAACAGGTAATATGAGCAGGGTGCAATTGTAATACCCCTATTTTGACCCTTAGGGTTTATTGGCTTCAATGTAAATATTGTATAAATGCAATGTGTGTTTGCCATAGTGAGAAGCTCAAGGCCAAGGCCCCACTAGAGGATGCTCAGGTTTTATTTAGAAGGCAAGTATTTGACATTCTGATTATCCATGTGCTATTAAGCCATGAAGTAATTGTAAATGATGTAAATATTAAATATTGCAATAAAATACCAAGAAAATTGGCTAAAGAGGCAACCAATAAGAGGGAGCCATGTGTATCCACTAGGGAGAGGTGAGCAGGTTGTGGGATTGGAAAACCATGCTGCCACATGTCAATTTGTGAACCCATTTGACTCCCCATGCTGACATTTAATTCTGCTATAAGGTGGTTGAGAAAACCTGCACATGAAGTCGATGGAGTATGGAGCAGCCCTGCAATCCGTATCACAGGGTATGGCTCTGTTTTGCTTGTCCCTTAAGCCACTCAACCTTCTGGGAATTCGCTCACCCTAATCCCTATCCCATGGTTGACCAACAATGGGAGTTCTCATGCATTGCAGAGCCAAACCGTGAAGGAAAAAAGAAAAATCAAGATTCTATGTAAGCACAAATTTGCAGAGCCGAATGCACATAGAAACCCTACATAGGAAGTAAATCACTTGGGATATCCATGGATCAAACCCTGGGGATGAGTTACAGAGCGTGAACAGCTTAGAAAACCGGTGAGGACACCTGGATCTGATAGCAAAAGAATCCAAGCTGCAGGACAGAGTTTCGACCGCAGCCCTGAGAAGATTCCAGCTAGATTAACAGAGAAGGCATGACAGAGGTTGGGCATACTTGATAAACCCAGTGAAGGCTAATGTCTCATGAATACAGCAGCTAGACCTTTCTATGCCCACCCTGAAGAGCACTGGAGGGAAGGGGCCTTGAGGGACTGTGCAGTAGAGAAAGGGGCCTTCCTTGTGTTGCATGAGGTAGGTATTGTGGGTGCCATGCTTGCTGAGTAGTTTGAGATGCATGTAGCTCTGTGGATGAGCTCACTGGCTTAGTATCATCCTCCCTATTCCCTTGCATGCTTGATAAACCCAATTGTATGTTGGCTTAGCATTAGGGTGGAGCCTTGGCTGTGAGAGAGCCTTATTTAGCCCTCCTTGGTGGATACATAGCCCAGCTCGAGGGTGGTCTCTCCGCTGAAAGAGTATAGGCTGGACATAGACCTACAGTTGGGTGGAACATTGCTCTCACTTAGCCAGTTGCTTGGACAGTTCCATTTAAAGATAAGTGCTTATGTGGTGGTAAATGATGCTAGTTTTCCTATGTTATGTTTACTTTATGCTTAAATGATGTGAATGAATGATTGCATGAAATGGATCTGTATGAAGACCATGTATAGGCCTGAGTATGAGGCTGAGTTCATGCTTGAACACTTTACCATTTGCTTGAGTTGGAAATGTTGCTAACCCTACAGGTTGTACATGCATTCATTAGTTTTATTTCCACTATGTATGTCTTTTATGCACTGTACACACCCTTAGTAGGCTTGTACTTCACCTTATGAGCTTGGGGAATGAGTTAGACACCCCCCTGAGGTGTTCATGCATCCCTCTGTGATCAGATGAAGGGACCTTGGCAGGGTGATTCCAAGGCTTATGGCAATGGGATAAAGAGGTTTTGAGAGACCTTAGAGCAGCTTTTGGTTTGGAAATGAGGCAAGGTCAGAGCCCTCAAGTATGGTAGGATCCACACCATTGCATAGAGCTCTCCAAGAGCTTTCCAACGGTACCGGAGTTGTCCAATTTGGCCCAAGGATGAAGGAGTTATATGGCTAGGAAGTTGACTGTAACAGGACCTGGCCAGTTCTCGACTTCACACATCCGCATTGCGGAATGCGAAAGTCGGGGACACATTTTTGCAACGCCGAGTACTTTGGCGCTCTTCAGTTTCGACTTCCGCATTACGGAATGCAAAAGTCGAGGACGCGTTTCTACAGCGCCGAGTACTTTAGTGCTCCGCAGTTCTGACTTCCGCACTACAGAATGCGAAAGTAGGGGGCGCATTTCTGCAACACCGAGCGTTTTGGCGCTCCACATTTGAGACTTTCGCACTACGAAATGCGGAGGTCGAGAACGTAATTCTTCGGGGCCGAGCGTTGTGGCACCCCGCATTTCCAATTTTCGCACTACAGAATGCGGAAGTTGAGGGCACACTTCTGTAGCGCCGGTTATGGTGGTGCTCCGCATTTCCGATTTTCACTCTGCGGAATGCGGAAGTCGGGGGCGCACTTCTGTAGTGTCAATTATGATGGCGCTCCGCATTTCCAACTTTTGCACTACAAAATGCGGAAGTCGAAGTAGCATTTGTTCGACGTCGTGATTTGGGCGTTCCGCCCTTCCGAATTCCGACTATGGATTGCGGCCACGTTGACTACGGGTTGTTGATCAGAAGCCATTGTGGCTGCATGTAAAATTGAGAGAATTGTTTGGAAAAAAAAATGTGTATCAGGGTCTCCCATTGCCTCTGAAGGGCACCAAAGCGACCGAGGACGTGACAGCAATTCAAACACATCCTGAAAAACCTGAATGAGGAAGCCAATTGCTCAGCCAACCACACAACACGCCTAAATGAGCAACAACTTCAAAAAGATTAGGAGCCCTCCACGTGGGACCCTATCCCATGATGATGGAGCATGGTGGATTTTGGCGTTTGGATGGTAGTCGTCACTCAAGCTATCCCACCCAACATGAAGGTGGATAGACAGAATAATCACCCCCCCGAATCATATCATGTTGCAGTGAAGCAATACGGGATGGGGGCTTGAATGGAGGACATAAGTCTGGCTACGAAGGATCCAGTCAATAAGCACGGCAATGTGAGTGTAAGGAACTACAACTGATGCAAGCCGACGTTGAAACAATCATGAATCATAATACAGGTAGAGTAACAAAAGGGAAACACCTTAAGGAGACCAAGGCCATTCTTCGAAGAGCGAAGGAATGTATGCACGGCGAACAAGGGAAGTTGATAGGAGAGCCGACACACAAAAAAAGCTAGCAGGTCTGCATGCAATGCTGAGAAAATGGAGGCACAAAAGGGAAGAAGTCTACCCCTATCATGGTCTGCAGAGGGTGGAGGACGAATGTCGCCACACAGGCAGAGTTCTGAGATGTTTCATCAGGGAATGCGGTAAGGACTTCCAGGGCCTGGACCAACAAATCGAACAGAGGAGGAGGTGCAAGACCAAGAGTGCAATGTAACCAGGCAGCGGGAGCAGGTGCTGTTAATGGAACTTGAGATTGAGAAGCAAAAAAATGTGGCTCTTACGGCAAAAATCACAACAATGGAAAACCAGTTTGCAATTCTGCAGATCCAAGTCAGCAATTTGGAACTGGGAGGCATCCCTTCGGTGTCCGGCTTTGTCTGTTCCTCCAGCCCCCTAATTGAAGTTGGCCATCATACGATCCTCCAGCAATGGTGGTGCCAAACACCGAAACCTTGTCTTCTTAGGAATCAAGCTGCACCAGGTTTCATGGTCTTAGGTTTTTGCAATTTAAAGGAAATTCAAATGTATTTTTGGAATCTAGCTCTAGGGACAAATTGATTTATTTAGGCAATTGCGGGACTAGTAGATATCTGTGTTTGTTTTTTATCTTCTTATGAAGTAGAGAGGACCAAGTTGAATTAGGCCGTTTGGCCAGTGTCTTGTACTCTTGCTGCTTGGAGCAACCCAGCAGGTTTTTTTAAATATAAATGTTCACTGTTTCAGTAAAAAATCTAAAAATAAAAATAAAAAACTCAAGATTTACCCCAAATTTGGATCATATAAAAAGTGCAACACTGACAACGAAAAAATATGTTCCGATGGCAAACACCCACTCACACGTGTACATTCATCTATAATACTATCTGTTAACATGCCTACACTCATAGATAACAAGAAACAGCTTTTTTGAAGATTCTAAACATTAGAGAAAGAGAACAGAATAAAAATCAAATATTTGAAACCACGGAAATCCTTCTTTATCTCTATTACTTGATAATATAAGGAACAAAAAACTTGAGCAAGCTCTGAATCAGATAACTCACGTGGGGTGTTTAAATCCTTCTTTAACTCTATTACTTGATAATATAAGGAACAAAAAACTTGAGCAAGCTCTGAATCAGATAAACTCACGTGGGGTGTTGCCTTCTAAACAAGTTAAAGACCAATTTATATTTAATGGCTTGACGCTTAACAAAATGAGATGGAAAGTAGATAATCAGAGGATAAACTCAAGTCTTAAGCAAAGGAAGAGTTTCTTGCTTCCTCTATAGGAGGGTAGACAAGTGATGCAGCTTTGATTCCTATTTCTACACATAATTGTCCTTTATAAGCATTCTTGAATCTTAACCTGGGAGAAGAATACTGGCATGAGAGCTTTTGTAGGGCCTTCATCCTCGACATTCAGTAAATTCTCCCAGAAGAATACTTCCATAGAGAATTCTTTATAGGTTTACTCACATGAATTTCATTGTACAACTATTTGTGACTAGGCTACTACATTACAAGAGAGAGAAGGTGAATGTCACCAAAACTTGTGCATGTTACTAGTACCTTTTGCTGTATTGATTCCTTACTGCAGGCTTTGCCTGAGATATCCAGGAAAATGATGGCATGGGACTTGCAGCAAGAGGATTACTTATCAACTTGGACTTCAAGTCATCTGGCAATGCCTGTCAAAATACACAAGGGGCAGCATAAATAAAGGTTTGTGTGGATATCAAACTCTAGTAACAGCCAGCCTTACTGAATTCATACCATAACTTCTGCTGTCAGCTTTTCTAGTTGGATCTGTTCAATATAGGAGTGAGGTACATAAGAACCATCAAGGCCCAATTTACTTGCAACCTCAGCAACTCGAGTTCTGTCATTACCTTGTACCTAATGATGTACAGGGAAAAAAATCAATTTTTGTATGACAAACTTATAAAGAATAAATTGCTTGCAAATTGGTCCATTCAACTGGAAGAATTTTACCACATGTTGAGTACCTGCATGTATTTTCTATGCAATTGTTCAAGTTTATCAAGTTTCACAATCAACCCATCATCTGAAAATACACGGCTTATACGCTTCAATATGGTTGTTATTGTGTACCCGAGAGCCATCAAACCCCCAAGCAGACGGACACTAACTTCAAATGTAATTCTTGGAGATATGATAAATGGATTGTCTGTAACCCATTCCTGCAATTATAGTCAAATTCTGTCATTTTATTGATTTAGATCACTTCAAGTAGCTACCGTGAAACAACTACTGTACACCAAAAACAATTATGTAATAAGTGGGTTGCACTTTTTCTTTGTTACTCTTTCCTCAAATAGCAATCTTCATTGCCAAAGACTAATTGCACCTGGTTATTGTGTAATGAAATAAAAGGAGATGCTAGTATATCGACTAATGCATAATATAGAATCATAATCACCTCGAACATAAGACTGTACTTGCCATCCCTATTCCGCATCCTCAGGTAAGATTGACATGTCTCTGGATCTTCCCCAGGGGGCAAAAGATAGATGTCATAAGTTTCTTCAGTTTTCTCTGTGTGATCTGCAGATAATACTTCCTTAATTTGATCCACTGTCACAATACGAGTAGACTGCAAACAATAGCAGAGGAGATGATGGGAGAAAAATAAAGTTAATGCTGAAACCAAACTCAGCTCACAAACTTAGCAAATAAATCCTTTCCATTTCTTAGGTCATGATAAAGTAAATTCAATGGAACTCCATGTTAAATCGATTTGATTCTTGAAATACCTTTAAAATGTAATTTGGTGTTTGAAATCCAGAAAAAGGATTGAATTTGTTCACAATTTTAATATGCGCAGTCTCCAGGTCAGGTTCAATGAACGCCTTATACATAGGATAAACCTGCACAATCATTTTCACATTTATTTCAATAACAGAATATTATGCTTTTCATTTGTCACTTGAATGAAAAGGCAGACAATAATAAACATGACAGGCAATGCAGATCTTAAAATAAGCACGAACAACGCTGTCAACATGCAAACCAAGCAAAGCCTGGAAAGGGCCGAACGAAAAAGCTAGACTACAAATTGCTTTTAGAATAACATTGTGTCCAAGTAAACATAACTTATGATAAAGCCCCAAGGGTTAGCAACTTAGCTTAACTGGTTGAACCATCTGCCTGAGGCATGTTGCCAACAGGTAGGTCACAGGTCACAGGTTTATATCTGATCAAGCCCCTTGGGGCTACTGGCCACTATTATGGTTGGCGGTTGAGCTGGCTGCCCTCCATTAAGATATTCCAGGAAAGGGGGGGAATCTGGCAAGGCTCTCCTTGGGACCAAAAACATAACTTGTGATATGGTGGCATCACTACTCTTTTACAAACCTACAAACTCCACCCCCTAAGGTTTCAAAGTTTTTGCATGACAAATTGAAAATATATCACCAATTAATCATTACTAGTTTATCAGAGATGCATTGGATAAACATAGTATCTTATCAAGCAGCAAAAAAAATTAACTTGTTACAACATCCCCACATGATTGAAGCGATGTAATGTCTTCAAATAATCAGTATGCTAAATAACAACGAACATGTTTGCAAATTAAAACCTTTCAAGGGGCACTTTATTTCTGAATTGACACCTGATTTTGTATAAAGCACAAGAAAATTCTTCCTTTTGCCTATGTTGTCTTTTGGATGGTTGTTAAAGAGTTACTACATATAAGGAAAAAATGTCACAAGATCAAATTATTATACGATAGTTGCTGACTTCTACAATAAGTCATTACAAGTAGAGATTCTATCTCATGGCAGGGGTGAGGATCTGCAAGGAAAAAGATAATAAAATGAAAACTCTTGCCACTTAATATGATATCCACAGGCTTTGACCTTACACACTACTAATGGTTGAATAGTCATAACAGCTTGCCAACAACTCTAAAAGGCTATATTTCATTAACAAACAACCTATCTACATCCTGCTTAAATATACTCTGACCAACAATTAACTGCAACAAATGTTTGCGCCTTCTCTTGTACAGAGAGCCCACAGAAAACCCTAGACAGAAACAGCACGAGATGGTAGGAAGTCTTGCAATTCTGCTTGAGAAGTATCAATTTAAGGATGCAAGGTAACCTTCCATATTAAATACTAGACCAGAGCATGAACTTTATAGTGACTGAAATCCAGACTGTTTGTAACTTGGTTTGTATGGCATTATTTTCATTTACTTGGGTATTAACTATTAGACTATATATTTTAAATTTTAATAAATATCTAAAAAATTGAAGTAACAATATCAGATGCTGACAACCAGTTTCTGCACATCTTTGAGTTATTTTGTGGGTATATTTGTGAGGCTCCCCACCATACATTGGATACACTGGAAGCACAAATAAGCTTGAGTCTGTTGACAAAGAATGGCATCAAAGCTGACTAAGAGGTCTCAGCTTTCTAACTTCTTGTAACTGAACAGTAAATTATATTACAAAAAGTAACAAGGCCGCCAGGAATTGTGCCTATTAGTTAGTTAACCATGATTATGTCTTGAGCAAACTTTTATTGCCCAAGGTACAAGCACCCCATGTACACAAGAACAACAAAAAGTTTCAGACAAAACAGAACCTAACTAAGTTATCAATATGTTACAAACTCCAGCAACAAGAACGCCACATAAAGTGGTATAGTGAGTCTTAAAATGAGAAGCAATAGGTAAAAGATGCAGACTTACGATTAGATGTGATATATGAAGTTCCAAATCTGATGGAAAGACAGGCAAGTGGTAGCCTTCTGTATACACACACACTGAATAGTATATGTACAAGCAAAATGGGAATGCATTACACCAAGTTTTCATCAGGCAACATGGTTGAATAGAGATAAATTGTGAGAAGAAAAAAATTGAGTTTGGTTTTTAGGCCTTTTGGCCAAAGAATAAATTATATTTGCATAAAATCACTTTTCATTCCAGTCAAAAATAAAAATAAAGCCACCTACTGTTTCTGATATTTGATGAATGATATCCTCAGGTGCCTGGCCAGAACGATTGATATCCCTCAGAACCCTCTTGACAAGATCAAAGTGAACACCTCCAGTGACAGAGACCCGGAGATCCAATAGAGGGCGTAACCTTTCACTCAAAGCATAGATACCCTCAATGATAACAATCCTAGATGATGGAACATCAACATCTCTGGAAAATTATTGAGAACAAATGTTAGACAAAAATACCCTTACAAATATACTGTACACAGTTCTAGAAATTCCTATAAGGAAACTGAAAAAATACATCTTACTACTCATTTCAACAACAGCTACAACTATCGTGAATATAATTACACAAAATAGGCAATCTCCAAATATTGTGTGCAGACCAGAGAACAGACCTGTATCCACAGCGACGACTGAGCTTAAAATCATAAATGGGAACCTTCACAGCTTTTCCAGCTTTCAAATCTTGAATGTTCTGAAGAAGAGTATCATAGTCTGTCAATCTAGGATCTGCCATGGAAAAAATTGTGAAAACAGTTAAGTATGAAAATAAAAAGTGAAACTACATTACACAAAATGCAGATAACTGTAGAGAAGCCATACTCTGAAAATTTCATCATCAGCCACAAATATATCTAAAATCTCATAATGAGAAAAGATGAAATAACAATCTAGAGAGAAGGGATACATAAGTGGGGTGGCAAGCTAGTTGCTTGACTTCTTTCCATTTCAATTCCAAGACGAAATATTGACACATAAATCATGGAAGACAGTTATTTGACTATTTGTCATTTTATTAGAAGGAAGAAACATTCTGCTAGAACATTTTTTATCTCAAGCACAGGAGGGGGGATATGTTGAGTGCTCTGAGTTAATGCATTATGTATGTCTTTCTGTAATGCATAATATATGTATATGTATGTGTGTGTGTTGGCCTGATGATAAATTTCATCTTCAGCCAACACAGGGGGGATATGTTGGGTACTCTGAGTTAATGCATTATGTGTGTCTTTCTGTAATGTATAATATATGTATATGTGTGTGTGTGTGTTGGCCTGATGATAACCCAAGGGTTAGCTCAATTGGTTAAAGTTTGAATCATCCGCCCAAGGCATGTTCTGGTCAAGTCCCTCAGGGTTACCAGTTGCTATTTTGGCCGGCAGATGAGACACCTTCCATCCGGATATTCCATGGAAGTTAGGGGGATCCTGCAAGGTTTTCCTTAGAAAAAATTATATATATGATGGCATGATGAAATTAAAAAATATACAAGACTAATATATAATATTACAGAAAACACCAATCACGAGTCCTGGAAATGCATTTCCACATTTTGAAACAGATGCCCATATGAAACATGCCTTCAAGACAAGGCTGAAATGTTTCAGCGACATTTCATTTTTTTTAAATGCCATGTCAGCCATTTCAGCCAAGCATGTCAGCTGTTTCAGCCAACATTTTGGTCACTTGAAAAAAACAAAATTAAAAAATAAAATGCCAACACTAACTTGTTACAAATCATGTTATAAATAGTAGATAGTTTGGGCATCTTTTAAAGGTAACTCTCGTTTTGGCTCTACTTCCAAATTTGAAATTCATGAATGGTATCCTGAAACTTTGTCTCATGTTTCTTTTGCACATGTATGTATGTATGTATTTGTTGTATTCTAACCATATTGTATCCTGATTTTCTAAAAATCTGTCATATCCATTCTGAACACCGTATCCATATCTGTATGTATGAACACACACACAAACATCTAGGTTTGCAACTTGAGGTTTTTTTATTCCTCTCACACAGCAGCAACCATGAAGAGGAGGAATTGTGAACAGTGTGAACCATCTTCAAAATGCAAACTTTGCAAAGCCAACAACTGAGCAATAAACCGAGATCTATAGTCTACCCTCTGAAACAAATAAATTTGAAACACCCAGTTGCAACTTATGAAACATTCATCTCCATTTTCACATTAATTTCCAACCATCTATTGCTACTTCTTCCTCAGCTGTTTTGGCAAAATCAATACCCTATCACCACATTCTCTTCATGACCTGCAAAAAATCCTCAAAACAATCAGATAAATAACAAAGCACCTTCTTTGGCCATTCTATCAATGACAGAACTCACCTGAACCTTTAGAAAAAGGGACCTAAGGATCAAATGTAAGCACTAAAGCCTTATTTTCAAAAAGAATAGATCCTATAGAATAATCATTATTAAATCTTCTTTGACAAGTTATTTTTAACTCGATATTCACTATTTTTATGCCTAAGTATAACAAGATGAACTTGTCATTCTGAAGAATGATTTCATCATAGAACATCATGGGCCCAAAATCATACTGATAGCGTTGACAAGTTCTAGGAGGTGTTTTGAAGGTAAACTTTTCCAGATGTGAATAAGGCTTCAAAAACATTGAGACCAGTGAAGACATTACATTCAAATTAGTCAACTGGATTTAAAAGGGTTGATTTATAATTACAAAATAAGATTTTATAAGAGATTGAAGACTCGTTTATTTTTTTCAGTTTATTGCATTGCCGGGCTTCAACCTCTAGTCTAGGCTCCTGCAATGAACAGAATTAGCCAAGATCGATTGAAACAATTGTGAAGTCCTAAAACCCTGTGCAAGATGCAAGGAAAGCCATAAATCTCCTATCTGTGGGAAGAATTTATCAACTAAACAACTTAAAATGAACCTGTAAAGTCAGGAACAGAGGTCTAAAATTAGACAACTAAATTTTAGTGGCCACTATTCACCCTTTGGCTATTTAACCTAAGAAATTCCTAGAATATTTACCATGTCAAAATGAAGATTAGCCCCACATTCTGCAGAGTAAGATCAATCTATTTTAAGAGGTAAATATTTTTTACAAAAATATAATTGCACCGACAGAAGCAAGGTGCACTCTACAGCAAAGTGCGGATGAGATGTGTGCAAAGTGTGGATGAGATGTGTAACTTACATAATGCTAAGAAAGTCCATCATGTATAATATTACAAAAGATTATAAACAGGGGTGGCAGGTGCAAGGGGGATCATGTATGATCCCGGAGGAAATACAGAAATTTACTATGAATGGGGACTCAGGACAGCTATAAACAACCCGGCAGAAGCTTTAGCACTTCTCGAAGGCTTCACCTGACATACTCTCTCCACATTACCTCCATTGTTATTGGAGACTCTGCTCACATAAAGTTAATGCAATCGACAAAGAAGAGGAAGGATGGTAGGTTAGCGCCTTCTAATAAGAATAAATTAAAAACAAGAGCACTTCTCTGATGTTAGATTCCTGCATGTTCTGAGGGATAACAACAAAGAGGCGGACCAATTTGCAAACAGTGCCACTCGTTTAAAGACAGGAGAATTAGTGAACAATTGCGAAAGATTAATTAGCCACATCCCCTAAGATTTCTATCCAAGATTCACTCCCAAAATGTGTCACATCTCTCAAGAAAAGCATCATTCCAGTACCATCCACATGCACACAAGCATTAAGAAGCGAAGCTGACACATGCCCGAGCACATGACCAGCTATATCACCTCGCATTGTTATGAAGAAATGGTGGTTCAGTTTAGATTTATATATGGGACAAAAGCAAAGGAAAGACCTCTGCTACAGGCCTCTGGTTCAGCTCCAGAATTGAGGCATTGCACATATCAACAGACAACAGTGCTCACCTTTCGGTGTTCAGAACATATCCCTGGCTCTGATTCTTGTGACTAGCCCTTCTTGTAAGTTTAAATGCTCCAAAATTTATGTGCATTGGAATCCTGGTGATGCATCCATCCTTTTTAAGGAACTGGGTTCTTGCTGGCTGCCTCCGAAAAGTTGAAAACCAATTCGGATTTTAGCTTTGGGTATTTAGATTCTGGGCCAAGGGTGAGTGTCAATTTGGAAAACTTCAACACCCACATTGGTAAGAAACCACAGGTCTGTGAGGAGTTTAGGGCCAAGGGTGAGTGTCAATTTGGAAAACTTCCACATCTAAGTTGGTAAGAAGCCACAGGTCTGTGAGGAGCAATGTTTTAAAACTCGAAACCAGAAATCAAACAGGTCAGGGGTCAACTCGGACCGGAACCGGAACCGGTAATGAACCGGAGCGGTTTGATTTCAATGAACCGGACTATTAAAAAATACAAAAAATTACAATTTTAATCATAAAAATTATATTTAACATTCCAAGCTATGATTTCAAACCATTATGATTAGACACATAATATGTAAAGTCTACTCATATAATAATATATATATACCATAAAGTTATAAACCATGTATGGGTCACAAAATGGCACCAAGTGCACTACATAGTAATGCCTCATAGAATATATCTCAGATTCTGAAACAAAATACAATATCAATGAGGCTCTATATCCTCTACAGTGCAAAAAACATGATCAATAATGAGTCATGACTCATATTTAGGGTGTGGGGCACATATTTATTTGTTTAGAGGCGAAATAGGGTTGGTATTGTGATTTTTTTTTAAACAATTTAAAATTGTGTTTTTCCTGTCTGGGGCCTGTGGATGTGAAAGAGGAGCAAGGCCGACCGGTTTTTCACAGACTCAGCCAGTTTGGACCGGTTTGGTAACAAACCGATCGGTTCAGGCATTGGGCCAGCCAGTTTGGACCGGTTTGGTAACAAACCGATCGGTTCAGGCATTGGGCCAGCCAGTTCGTTACCAAACCAGATCCCGGTCCGAGTTGTTTGTCGGTTTGAACATCCACACCCCTTGGCCAGACAAACCGGTCGGTTCCAGTTGCAACTCGGCTGGTTTAAAAACATTGGCGAGGAGTTTGCATTCTTTCAAGAGGTGAAACCTACAGTGCAGAGGAGCCTTATTGTTTTCAAAGGAGACAGAAGCGCAGAGTTCAGTAGCTGAATACTGCCCAGAGTACAATGCAAACCTTTGCAGGGATATCCAGAAAATGAAAAGGGTGCTTTACCAGCATGAGGAACTAAATGAAGGCAACATGAACAGAACCTCCATTTTCTCTGTGACAACAAAAGTTTTCAACTAGGAACATCAATGTGCACTTCAAAACGAGTCAACCTCATAAATCATTGCATACTTGAAATAGCAGATCCTAATTCCTGAAGCAAAGACCAGCTCAGCATGCTTCAGAACATGGTCATAAATTTGAGCAAGAGCTCTCAGTCTGTAACCTCTGTAACCTCTAATCCCCGAGCTTCCATGGGGTCTGTACCAGGAAACCTCAGAGAAAAAAACAAAGTGCTCCAATCTCATGAGAACATGGAGCTTGACAACTCAAACAGCCACGATGAAGCCAACAGTAAATATGATTTTCCTTAGTCTCTTGTAATTTTCTTTGCAAATATACCTTGTTTTTAAGATTTTTTGGAAACTCTACTCAAGCAGTCATTTTCGATACTCCTATGCAAAGGAAGATAAGAAATTTTTTAAAGGCTTTTGGATATATCAGTTCGAAGAAACATGCCAAACCAGATCCCACCATTTCTGTATTTTCACGTTGTCCAGTTTGGCTAATTCTTAATACAAATTTACAATTGTTACTGTTTAAAAAACAAATAGATTATAAAATACAAAATATGCCAACCATAATAATAAAATAAATAGCATAGGTCCTTCTTAACCTCCATCTTTTATCCCTCTCAGTGCATAATAGATCCGGGTTAAGATGGATCTATGTTGGTGAAAAAAGAAAATTAGAAACTTTTGGTGAACTTTCACCAAATTACACTTACCAATAAGAATTATCACTCAACAAATGCAAAGTAAACCAATTATGACCACTATTTAACGCATCAAAATTAATAATGGCATAGATCCTGTACTTTAAATCCTTGATACAAAAACCTCAGCTATACAACCGTCTCAGACCAGAAGTTGATGAAAAACCTCACCTATACAACCGTCTCAGACCAGAAGTTGATGACCTTTAGTTGATAACAAAGATCTATCTTGTAAGGCCTCAATAAAAAATGAACTTTTATGATCCAAATCACAAAAACTCAGTGCAGCAGAGAAAAAATTAGAAAAATGGTAAATTATAATACCTCGGTAGTCAGTACAAATCGGTCCAATATAGCAAAATCCAATAAACTAGCTAGGTTAACGATAATCGCACATATCCTAGACTAAAATATCAATTTGGAAACCTTGGCTAGAGTTAGACTGCTGTTACTCTCAAGTAGACCACAACGTAATCAATTACAGAAGGTAATAGGGGAGATACTAGACTGAAATAAAATGAACTTTTTATCTTTCCCTTGGAAGACCAAACAGGATCTATAGGACGTCATCAAAAACAGAAGTCATAAGCTTTATACAGCTCTATATAGCTGTATACAGCGATACACTATACGAATACAAATATGTCTCTCAATTTATATTGCAAATCAATAAATTTACTAAACTGTTACAAAACCTCAATACAGACATTAAAAACTAGATAGAAAAAAACTGAATCAGACTAATATTATAATATAATATACCACAACTCAATGTAAGTATATCAAAATTTTATTTTGAGAACTAAAGAAATTATTAACTTAAATTAGAGAAAATACACCATCATATCTGCAGACCTGCATTGCAAGCAACAGCAGCCTCAAAGATACATCAGTATACCTATGAGATACAGAGATAGCAATGACTTTTGAATATATGAATTACGAAGGATTGATACATCTAAAGGACTTGAATATCCTGTTATAATTGAGTCCCGTACACTGACACAACGATTTAAATATATAAAATTAGAAGAGAAACTGAGCTCACTATATTTCAAAAAAAATACCCATCTACGTTAACAAATGTGTTGTTGATCTGGGTAGTTTGGAAAGCCCTGAATCTTATATGCCAAGATGTCTTACTACAGATCCTGAGAAATTAAGTAAATTGACCCCTAATGGATGCCCAATTTTTCAAACCCTGTTTTTTTTGGGTTTGAAGACTACTGTTTATCACCGCTTATCAAAATCCATTAAATTGTCTCTAATATTCTCGTGAACCTGGCCTTCAACAACTCGTACACCACCATGTGTATTAGCACCCAAATAAACTATCAAAGTTAATGTAACAGATCATCACCATCACAATCATCAAACAAAACTATCAACTAGCCTACCATTCCGATACAATAAACCTTCTCCTGAGTGAACATTTTATTATATAAATGTAAATAAACATATAAACAACAACGCGCCCACATTCCAAAGTTCCGAAAGAAATACTTGAAAAGGTCATCTTTCAGAGAAATTTAACGAAACAAAAATCTCTGAGAAAAAATTTCCATCAGAATACAAAAGAAGAAATAAAGTGAAAGCCCTCAAAATCTCACATACCATCACCAAATGCCATTAAATCAATAAATTTCCACACCAATGGACATTGTGAAACATAAAATCATTATCATAGAAACAAATTGGATATTGGCAGACTCACCATCATAGTTCCCATCGATGACTCGGCTGGAATCATTGTAATTATCCATGGAAATAGCAATGATGCTCGGCATGAAGTTCAAGACCTTCTCACAAAAAACCGTTTTCCCCCGCACCAGAAGGCCCGGCCAATCCCACCAACGTTACCCCCTCATTCTTCTGCGTCAGGAGCTGGCATGCCCTGATAAAAAGATAAAAACCCTTCTCAAACGACAGAGTCTCGGGAATCGGAGCAATTTCATATCTATCATAGTCCTTCCTCTTCACGAGCTCGAGCTGGTTCTTCAAAAGCCCCCCGCCCTTCCTTTGGTTTGAACGAGCCGAAGCCTTCAATGAAGAATCCATCGCCATCACACACGATCTTAGATAAAATATATACACAGAGTATATATGTATATATATATACACACTAAATGTTATATGCCGCGGGGCTAGAGAATTGAAGAGCGGAGAATACGATCGATTGCAATGTGCGAGGGGGTCTGAAAGCAAAAACCCATCTGTAAAATGGAAAAATAATCAGACCCGCATGTGAATAGCTGATCCAAAGATGGTCTGGATTGCCGATCTCGGCACCGATTTTGAGGTTTTTTTTTCTCTTTTATCTCCTCAATCCCGCACGAATCCCATTTGTGATTGGAAGAGCGAATTCCGAATTGTTACGGGGATTCGATCTCCGGTCGCGTCCGAGTCTCTGCTTCGTTCGCAGTTTTCGCAATACAATCAGGAGCGGAGTGCAAACTCTCCATCGGTTCTTCGGAGGCCGGAACGGTGAATAAAAGGAGGGCGGGAAATAGAAATTAATTACCCTAATTAACTCTATTAATTTAATTAATCTCGTGTATTGTATTAAGCTAAGTGTTTGTTTTTTCGAAATAGCGGTTGTTCGGCTTTGTGTTTGTTTATGAGATTTTTGGGCTTACGTGGCAACTATATTTAGTCCTATAAAAGTGGAGATTTCACTGGATTTTGTTTATTTTGAGGTGGCAAAGGGACGAAGGAACTTGCGTGGTTTACATTCTTTAATTCTCAATTTGGAAGTTGGTTTTTGCTTAAAATATTTAGTTGATGTGACTGTAGGATTATATGTAGTGTTTTTGAATTTTATGTTGGGTAAGTTATTTTTACTTGTACATGTTATATGCAATGTTTTTTCCCCGAAATGTTATATGTGATGTTACATGTTATCTTATTAATTATTATAATGTGTTATTTTATTAATTATTAAAATAGTAATGTTTTTATGTTGGTTTTATTTTATATTGATTTTTTTGTGTATATTGATATTGTTATTGAGTGTTGATGTTTCTGTTGAAAAGACTAATTTGGTTATTTTCCTTGTTATGGACTTATTTTAATCATATCTAGTTTACAATTAGAATCTTTTTTGTTCAATTCCATCAAAATAACTCATTACAGTAAGAGTTATTCTATGTTTTGTTCCTTCATTCATTACTTTTATTTATAACATATTTTTTTATGTAATTTTCAATTTCATGTTTTATAGGTTGTTTTCTATTTGTAGTTGTTATATATGTCAATTGGGTCTAGCTCTAGAGATTGTGGGATGGAGTGATATCCTCCATCCTTGGATTATATTCTCTTAAGTAACATGTTGAGCTCATAATGAGTATGTTGTTGTAACGATTTAAAGTCACGTTGTTGGCTTGGCCTTGTGCTCTAAAGAATTTAAGTTCTACCTTGAGTATCATCTTTAAAATGAGGGGAAGTTGCCTCAAAAAAATGTGATGTTATATGTTATTTTATCACAAGTGCATGTCTCTATGTTGGTTTTATTCTACATTTATACTTCTTCTTTTTTCTAAATTCGATGTGTTGACATTGTTGGTGGGTGTGGATGTTGTGAATAATTCTACATGTATAACAATTGTGAGATGGAGATGGGCTTATAACTCATTACTCATGATAAATTTTCTAATATAGATATTGACTTTAGGGTGCAAGTCCTTGAGTTGATATGATAACATCCCCATTCGCTTTAGTACTAATTTATTGTATTGACATTATAGTTGGATGTGGATGTCATGAATAATCCTACATTGCATAGCAATTGGAAATGGTTTGTAATATATTACTTACACCAAAGCTTTGTTAATTTGGAGGTTGACTTTAGAGTGCAAGTCCTCAAGTTCATGTGATAACGTCCCCCTTGGTCGTACTAATATCATTAATGTTTCAGTATCATGCCTTTTTGGGTTGTCTCTAGCTTATAATTGTAATCTATATGGTGTTTACATGATATCTTCTTATATTGGCATATCCCTATGTTGTTATTTTCATTCCACATTAATGCCCTGCATCTTCTTTTCATCACTCTAATGCTAACATTGTTGGAAGTTTTGATGTTATGTTATATGGCTCATCTTTACATTGTGATTATGTAATATTTTTAATTGCAAGTTACACAATATTTACCACAATAGTATATTTGTATGATGAAATTTTGTTTCGTTGGTTTATGGGGCATTACATGCACTGGTTTTTTTCTCAATTTGAAAGTTCACTTTGGGATGCTAGTCATCAATCCTTCGTATTGACATTACTAGTGATTTTGATATCATGCCTTGTGGTGCTTCTTTAACGTGGCTTGTGGCTTATGGTTATTTGTTATGTATGTGGTCTCTATAATTACAAGTCGACCATATTGTCTTATTTGTACAACGATGTTTTACTTCACATTAACATAATTATTTTTATTATTTATTTTACAAGTTTAAGAGGTTTGCATAAATAAATAAATAAATATATATATATATATAACTCTTGCTTTCACTATGCTTCAAGAGTTTTGAGTTGTTATTTAGTGACATTGTTCCATCTTAATCTTAGATTTCTATAACATTGAGAGGGATAAAAAAAACAAGTGCAAGCATGAAATTAAGAGGAAATATATATGGTTCGTTGAGTTGTGATTTAGTTATTTAAATAGGACATCGCGGCATTACTGATTTAGGTTCAAACCTTAGTGAATGTAGAGTCTTGGGATAATCAATTAGTTGAGTTTGACAAATTCCATATGCAATGCAATGCTAATTAAAAAACAAAACAAATAGGCATGATTTTGTCTCTCTCTCTCTCTCTCTCTATATATATATATATATGTGCAAACCTCTTAAACTTGTAAAACAGAGAATAAAAATAATTATGTTAATGTGAAGTGTTTGAATTGACAAAAAAACAAAATCATGTCTATTTGTTTTGTTTTTTAATTAGCATTGCATTGCATATGGAATTTGTCAAACTCAACTAATTGATTATCCCAAGACTCTACATTCACTAAGGTTTGAACCTAAATCATTAAACTTGTAAAACAGAGAATAAAAATAATTATGTTAATGTGAAGTGTTTGATTTGACCAAAAAAACAAAATCATGTCTATTTGTTATATATATATATATATATATATATATATATATATATATATATATATACATATACATATATCTATCTATCTATATATATATATAAATATTTTTATTCTCTGTTTTACAAGTTTAAGAGGTTTGCATATATATATATATATATTGCTTTCATTATGCTTCAATAGTTTTGAGTTGTTATTTACTGGCATTGTTCCATCTTAATTTTAGATTTATATAACATTGAGAGGGATTAAAAAACAGGTGTAAACTTCTCTATGTTTAAAAGTATGAAGTTAAGTGGAAATATAGATAGTTTGTTGAGTTGTGATTAGTTATTTAGATAGGACATCGCTACATTGATGATTTAGATTCAAACTTTGGTGAATGTAGAGCCTTGGGATAATCAATTAATTGAGTTTGACAAATTCTATATACAATGTTAATTAAAAAAAAAACAAATAGACATGATTTTTTTTTGTCAATTCAAACACGTGTGCACACATATGTGCATTCACATATATTTCTCCCACCTTGTTTTGTAATAGCACCTTATTTTTATGATACAGCAATTTTTTTATTATTATGAATTCCCAATGCAGTGAAACATGTTTTGCATCACCCTTCGCAAAAGATTTACAAAAACTATTCATGTGAATGAAAGGTGCATTTTGATCATCACAAATTACATTTATAATCTTAATCATAGTTATTTCAGTAAACTAAAACATTCCTCACATCACTTTCCTCGAGAGAATCCTGCAATGTTGCTAAAAAATGAAAAAACAAACGATAAAGAACATATCATTCCATCTATGCATGCAATACTTGAAGAATGAATAAAACTTAACCATATTAGTTTATTATCTGTCAGATTATGTAAATTTCAGTAAGAAACCTGAATTATATTATAAATTTAGAATTTTTATTTATATAATAAAAAGAATACATATTTCAAAATGTATAATAAATTAAATACAATTTCAATAAGATGATGATATTTCACCAAAATTTAAATACTTCTAGTTGAATTTTATAAAGTAATTTATTTATACACTAAGTTGTTCCATATCATTCGAATTATATATCAACTAAAACAACAAAATAAATACTCCACTCATATATATAGATTGTAAATTTTAATAATTTCACATTAGATAAAAACACAATTGCTAGATCATCATGATCAAAATTGAAATGCCATGTGATTGGTTAGCTTTCTTTCACTTGCTACATCATCATGATTAAAAATTGATATGCCATGTGGCTGATCAGCTTGCTCTCGTGACACATCATCATGATAAAAAATTGATATGGTATGTGGTTGGTTAGCTTTCTCTCAATTGTAGGCCTTGATTTCACTGGACACCCATGTCTATGGAATCAAGATCTTAAATAATTGCCATAAATAGAGAATGCCGAGGAACTTTCATCTATCAAAACATAATGTTGTCCACATTCGACCAATCCCATTCAACATGCATAAGAAAATTTAACAAGGTTGAATTGTTCACAAACAAAATCTAATCATGCTTACACATTGTTGAATGGCATATATTGTTGAAAGGTCACATGTAATCATATTTTAATTTTAGTTTGAATGAAAAGCATATGACATATGATGATAGAATATTTTTGGTATAAAGTTGTGTATATATATAGAGTTGTGTATATTCTCTTTTGATTTCAGAGTGTATATATCCTTTTGATTACAAAGATTTGGAGTGGAGTGGAGTGGAGTGGGGTAGAGGTGAAGGTGAAGTTCTATTTTTTAATTTTTAATAATATTATTTTATTTGCTATTTTATAAATATCTAGTAATAAAATATTGATTAAAAATATATATGTAGTGGATTTTTGAGTTAGGTGAGGTGAAGGTGTGAATTTGTAATTTTTAAGAATATCTTTCTATTCATTATATTTTAAGCATTTATATATGTAGTGGATTTTTGAGTTAGGTGAGGTGAAGGTGTGAATTTGTAATTTTTAAGAATATCTTTCTATTCATTATATTTTAAGCATTTATTAATAAAATATTGATTATTTTTATTTATATTGATATAGTTGATTTTTGGGAAGAGGTCAAAATTTTATATTTTAAGCATTTACTAATAAAATATTGATTATCTTTATTTATATAGTTGATTTTTTTTTGGAAGAGGCCAAAATTGAAGTTGAAGGTGAAGCAATGTGAATTTGTAATTTTTAATAATATTGTTTTATCCATTATCTTATAAGTATCGACTAATAAAATATTGACTAAATATTTTTTGTTTTTTTTTTTTCAGAAGAAAAAAAATGTACTATTGCTATTCACCTTAATCAAATAGTACAACGATATACAAAGTCTCATAATCTCCCGACTTTTCATCATATTTGATTAAATAGTTATATATATGGTTGATTTTTTTAATAATAAAAATAAAATATCTTTTATGATAGATTTTATAAATAATCTCTCTCAATATTGGGCGAGTAAAGGCATGATTCATAAATGTTTAGATGAATTTCTTGACACCCAATAAGCTAATTAAAGAGTGGAGATCGACGTTGGACCCAACTTTTGAATGAGAGATATATTGTGTTTCAATGCAAACTCTATTTTATCATGGACACATGGGGGCCTCGAGCCTAAAGACAAAATCTTCATGAACTTTCAAGGAGAAACATGGAAAGCCCTCATAGTAGAAAGATTCAAATATGGGCCACCATTAATCATAACCAAGTAATACCTTTGAGGAGGAATGACAACCCCAACTAATATTATTGTTCCATCTCTAGATGGGTACAAGAAAGGATGCGATCGTGATTGTGGAGGAAACTACCTTCCCATTAGTCTAACTACAAGAAGACACTTTTGGAAAGTAAAAGAGGATGCATGAATTAGGTTCTTGAAATCACAAAGGGGGCCAAGTTTTGTGGCTCTATTTAATGCAATAAAATGAATATTGGTGAAAATTAACAATCTTACAATGCCCAATCATGATGCTGGTTGGACCAAATTCAGGAGAAAGCAAGGTAAAAGTAGCATGAATAGGGCACTATGATCTTCAACCAATGGGAATTTTTTAATAATAAGACTATCTCACCAAGTTTTGAAAATTAGTGAAGTTGGGATGTGGCTCTAACAAACAAATTGGCAGTAATCATTTAATGATATATTTTATATCCAACATAAATTGCAAATATGAGCCACCATTGGGATACCTAAATTATACTTGAAGGGTCACCAATCATTGCATCATTTGCAGATGTTCCACTAGAGTAACACAATTCTTGTTGTCATTATTACCAAATAATGATCATTGCACTAATGCTTTCTTCTTCAAACTAATATTAACATAAAATCGAAGACAATTCCTCCACTCAAGTGCCATGATTTTATCAAGTACACAATCCAACTAAAGACAATAATATGAATCAAATATCATGTTTACATATCAAGAATTTTTCTCTAGAAACTTGTACAACATTGATTGAAACATTTTCTTGAATAACTTGACATATTGCTCTAATACAATATGATATGAATAATCGAGCTTCACCAAATGGCCTTTAACTCTTATGTGCATGTAAACTATATAATAGTAGCTTACTAATCTAGATCGTCATCCAAGTTCATCTCAAAACAATCATAATACTAGTAGTTTGAATTTTTTGTGCATTTTTCAAGGCCCTCTGTTGTGGGAAATTATGCACAAAGGTGTGCAGCCTCTCGCACTTTGGGTGAAATCCCTTGAGGTTGTTGACTAGGCCCAGTATTTAGAAATAGAAATCACATGTGATAACCCCAAAGTAGATCTTGCAAGGCTTTGTTAGTGAAATAGAACAAAAATAACTAAAAACACTAAAAGGGAACAAGAGGGTGCAAACCACAACAAAGAACCAATGCATGAACCACTTTAGATTGCCCAATGGTCAAGCAAATACATGTAGTGTCACATAGGAGGTGAAGGCTTCAAAGGGAAGCCGACAATCTCCCTTACGGAGGCCTATTTGTCCACACTAAATGTTAGATAGCTCAAAGAATCATTGGAAAGAAGCACTTGCTCCTTAAAGGAAGGAGGCAAATGAGCTTGGAGAATGCTAACAACTATGAAAGAGATGGGCTATGTGGAAGCTCCAATACAATTTATGCAGCATAACCTTTCTCTTGTTCTTTCTTATAATATGCATGCCCATGGATTCCTTTTATAGGCCAAGAGGTGGCCAAGAAACAACGAGATCCAAGTGTGAACCCCATCACCCCATGAACTAGCTCCAAGGTACATAATGGGGGATATATAATGCCAATCCATAATGTTCAGAAGACACGTTCAAATTTGTGTTGGTGGTGGGATTTTATGAACCTTTAATGCACAACTGGTGGTTGAGATCCCGCCATTTTGACAGTCACACGAATATCGAAGGGAAATCCGCCCAGGAGTCATGCGAGCACATAATTGGTAATTTGCGCAGCCGCGCACCTAAACAAAGGTTAGGCTGCGCAGTCCTGTCTTTTGACTATTCTTTGGCATTTATGGGACTCATATTGCTTCTTGGATCTGATGAGGATGTCTTCAATGGGTTGCATGTTATATGTTGACGATGCCTTACTGTGTGAATTGCAAAAAAATCCCATGTGTGTGATATTTATGCGTTAACACCCTCACATGTGCTTTTGGGTGAAGTTATGCACAAAGACCAAGGACCCAACTCACATTTCTATCGTTCATCCAATAAGCTAAAGAAGACCCAAAACAAAGCATTGAGCGAAAAATGTGGTTTTGAAAATGCTCCCCTCTCTTTGGACCTCTTGAATTTGTCTAAATCAACGTTCCCACTAAGTCCTAATCATGTTAGGTTTAGGGTTGCTGCATTTTAGGGTTTTTGCTTCTTAGGTATTTTTAGCATCATCATGAAATGCGGCTCCAACATCTTGTGATGGCATTTTTTTGCAAATGAGCATAAGCACCACATCTCATATGAGAGATAAGCTACCACCATTAATCTAGTCATTTTGCATTGCTATGTATATTGCAATGTTTTTCACTATTAGATTCCATAAGAGAAGTTGGTTTTCATTATAATACTATGCTTTCAATATTGCAAATGTGTTCTCTATGCAATATTGCATGTTCTTTCATTTTGTTCTCAATCTAATCTAGGTCACTTACTAGTTAAAATTACTTTCTAATTATGTCTTAAAAGGGTTTTTTATCCATTCGACAACATTGTTATGGGTGGCTCCTTTTCTTTAGAGCCTAATATAAATTATTGACATGACCTCTTACATATTCTTCCATGGCATCTAATCTTATTTACTCAAAGTATTTACTCAAAGCATGGAAGCATTAAGGATTTTAGCATATGCTTGTAGTTTCAACATTCAACATCTTTCTAAACATCTTGCTTCCCTATCTTCCTTGTTTCTCTTGAAGTTGAGTGGTTATGAGCTTGTTTTCTAGCTAGGAAACAGGGTCACATGTGATTGCATAATAGATTCCCACCTCCCAATCCATGTGATAAAAGAATTAGAATAGGTTTATGTGACAAAGTGTATTGTTGCCTTCTGTCATTTTGGAAGAGTGCTTCAACTCAAGCATTTGAGAAATATCCATTATTCATATATTCATGTTAAACATATGGATGCAAAAGCATCCATGTCTAAGCAAGTTATCATGCATTCATTAGAACTCATACATAGGTATGGAAGACTTAGAAGTACTTCCAATCAAAATTCTAGGACTTGGACGTACCTATATTGTCATAGGTGTGCATTTTAAAGCTTTAGGCATGCCTTTTTTTTTAATTGTCAAAATGAGGGAAACTTTGTTTTCAAGCACAATAAAATGTAAGAGTATAGTCAGGGCACAAGGAAAAAAATACTTGGAAATAATTAAATATATAACTTATAACATCTTTTTGAACTTGATTTGGATCCTTGACGTGGCCTTGACGTGCATTTTAGTGATAACATACTCTCTAGAATATCAAAAACAAGATTAGAGAGCAACTTCACAAAGAAAATGTGTGCTTTTAAATATGACTCATGGAAAACTAACGCATGGGTTTTGTCGCCAACATGACAAACTATACGCTTATGTGGACAATTTTCTTATAGCATCCATGAAGAATATTTGGCATGCATTTTGTAAGGCCTTGCTAAATTGTTGGACATTTTGTAAACAGATGGCAAAATTTTAATATCTTTGCAAAGGGAAAACTTTAAGGGTCAAATTGAAAATAAGGAAATGTAGAAAGGTGAGGAATGGGAAGGGTCAAATTGAATCACCCAAATTGGCCAATAAATGAACTATGGGTATGCATTTTAGTGAAGCAAGATAATTTTGGTTAGTTTTAGTAAAAATGCAAAAGTTGCTAACTTAGTAGATTCAATGTGGGCAAATGGAGATGAATTATAAAATTTTGAGATATGGGCTTTGCCGGCAAGAAAAAGTATACAAACATTAGAGATTACTTTCACAAAAAGACACCCGGACTTCTTTGGCATGCATCTTTTCTAAGTCCTCTTACACATATTTGTACCCTATTTTTAACAACTAACTTGGATTTTGAGCAATTAATGCAAAATTGACATTGATGCTTGAATTTTAAGTACAAGGAACCATATAATGACTATGTTGGGGTATCTCATCTGACCATGGAGCCTTGTTTACAAATCGGTGCATTTAAGGAAGCATGTTCGTCAAATTTTGTAATGTAATTCTCTTGTCCTTTGTGAATTTTCGTAAATCGTTTGAATATGAAGGATTGTATTTGGAATTTGGATAGTTAAAAAAGTTGGAAGGCAAAAAACCAAGGATCAATTTTCAAGACCCCTTATTGGTAATTATGGGATTTCTCACTCATTGTTATTCATTTTTAATATTTTAGTTGCTTTGGAAATTATATTCAAGGACACCCTAAAGTGTATTTAGTTTTTTAAGTTTTGTTTTGATTTGTGAATTGACAAGCATAACATAATTATCAAAATGAGAAGAGCAATCGTTGGAGTGTAGATTTTTGCCTACATAAGTAGCCAAAACAAGCAAGAAGGGTATCATTCGAAATGTGTCTTAAAGGCAAATAAAATCCCCATAAAGATGAAGGAGGAAAAGGATATTCGAATAATAAAAGCCATTCCTAAAATAATGAATCATAAAATCCACTAAAGTGACTGATAAAGAGATGAGATTTTCCTGGTGCATACAGTATATTATTTTGATCTAAAACTTGCAGAGAGGCCACCAAGGCTAATATGCAAATGGGTTTTCCCATTTTTCAAACCTAGTCCTTGCTTAGTAAATTTTTGTTGTTGAGGTTTTGGTTTCCATAAATACATAAGAAGTTGATTTTTGAATGAATTTACAATTCATATAAACCATCTTGGCTCAATTTGAAGTGTTAAGGACGATCACCTCATCCATACTTTTGGTTTCATAAAATACATAAGAAGATGTTTTTTTATTATTTACAAGTCGTATAAACCATATCAGCTCAATTTGAAGAGTTAAGGAGGATCACCTCATCCATACCTCAAATGAGTCGTTCTATTTTTTCTTATTTACTGTTGGGCCTAACCCAAGTGAGGCATTTTTGTGTAAGTCAGATTTTGGAACTGCGGAGCTAAGTGCAGTTCGGCTGAAGGCTTTTTGACAAGTCTACTTTTGGGATGCTGCGAAGTTGTGTGCAGCACAGCGTCGGAAGAGCTCAGAGGTTCAGCGTTGCGAGGAGTACAGCGCTGTAATGTGTCCAGTCTACGGAGGTCCGACAAAGCAGAGTGTTGGACGGAAGGCAACACATATTCCAGTTAGACCATCGGTGGTCTATTTTTGGTAAAGCTGCTCCATGAGTGTCAGGCGACGGGTAAGGAGCAAAGCGGAAGAAAGCGACTGGTTGCACATGTAAAGAACCACTACCTGAACTAGTCATATAAGACCGTTAGAGGAAGAATGACTCGGTGAAAGCGACTTGTGGGCGTGCGCGCAACAGGGAGGCAGATAGCGACGTGAAGCATGCGCTGAAGGCGGCCACGGCGGAATATTCGCTACCAGAAACCAGCAGTCCGATTAAGGGAAAACTGTGACAATTTTGTAAACCTAAGGGTTTTTGCCTGCAAATTGTAAAGACATGACCTACGGGCATGATCTATAAATAAGGCATATTTTGTATGGGAAATGGTTGGTGTTACTCTCCATTGTTATTATTGACTGAATAGATCTCTGTTGAGAGATATTTTTGTAAAGGCTCTGCAGATGTGTGCGCAAAGGCCTATTGAGAGAGAAGAGAGTCTACAGCTGAGTGCGCAGACAAAAAACTATTGTACCCTTCCCAAAGACTAATACAACAACAGTTCTTGTGGATGTAGCTCCCATCCTGGGGGTGAACCACGTTAAATCCTGTGTAGTGTGATTGTTCATGTTTTGCACGTGTCTGTTTGCTTACAATGGATGCGTGAATTCTCGTTTAGCAGTTGTTATGTTAATGCTTTTATATGTATTCACCATAGGAGAAAGATGGGAGTAATATGTTACTTATTACATGTATGGATGAATGATGAATGCGCAGTATTCTAAGTTTGCGAAAGTATCAGTTCGTTGAATAATCACATGTGTATGTAGAGTTCGGGTGGTGTAACTCTTGTGACGCACAGCACCGAGAGTGCGCAGTATTGTGTATTTCATCTATTTACATTGGTTATAAGTCTAATCGTCTAAGGCAGTAGATGGGTGAATAAAGTAATAAGTAAAGTCTTAATGTCAGTTAAGTCTGCAGAGGAAGCGTATAAGTCAGTTGCGCTGTCCTATTATTTGCATCCTGTCTGAACCGCATAGTTTGTAGATGCGCTGGTTGTGCGAGCACCTTAGCTTGTAGAAGCGAGGACCGCAATGTAGTCTATCGTCGCGCAGTCTTTGGTCCACAGTGTGAGCCCCGCAATGCACTGCGTAGTAGTTCTATCCGAACAACTCATCACATTACTGTGGAAACCTGATTCCACAGCACCCCCAAAGCTACACCTCGGGTGAGACCTCAGCTTATTCGTAGGCTGTTGCTGAAAGGGTCGATGAGAAGGGGTTTTGTTGGTTCCTTGAAACTGCAAAGAACCTGGGTCTACATTGGAAACCTCTAGAACAATATTTTAAGCCAACAAATGGTTCCGTTGTTGCGCTAAGAATCCGCGATGAGTTGAAGTCATGATGTGCGACGAAGAAGAAGCTTCACTAGGTATTGATTTTTGGCATCCAGACAAGAAAGAAATTTGGGATTGGTGTGATAAGACAGAGAGAGACTTCAAAATAAAGGAGAATAGACACCCACATATATCTGACATCTAGTGGTTGAACAAATACCTATGGAAAGACGTTCACAAAGTTTTTTGGGCGTCTTTTGGAAACGAGCTACACGAGTGGTTGTCAAGGCTCGCAGAACAAAGAAATTGTACACCACGAGACGTACTGACTGAGTGGACACCAAAGCTTATTGAAAGACTCAAAGCAGTAGACAGCCCATTCACGGGAGCAGTTGACTTCTGGGTCGACAATACACTACAGAGCTTTGTGACGCAGTTCGCTGTGGACATGCTAAAGTCCTATAGCGTAGCCAAAATAGAGTTTTTCAAGGGATTCAGAGGTAAGTACTTGAACAACCTCAGTTTATACATTAAAATGCTTTTGGCCGAGAAAGGTGTCTTTAGAATGCAGTGAAGTTTTGTTTAAATCTATCATGGTAGATATTACATATAGTGGTTCTTACGAAGAAACCCATAACCTGAGAAGTGGAAAGAGATACAAGTTTGTCCCTGAGAAAAATCTTGGACCATATGGACTCCGCGTAGATACCCAGATACCATGTGAGCTTGATAATCAAATTGCACCTTCGTCAGCCACGTATCAGCCTATTACGCCACAGAACCCGCTGGTTGCACATACTGCGCCTCCCTTGTCTCATAACCCGTCAGTTCAGAACCCACCGGTTGCGAACACCACACAACCTGCACCGCAGAACATCAATACTGGTAACACCGCAAGAGCGGGTACCCGGGCTATTCCGACTCAGCCTACTCCATCTCAGGTTGTACCACTTCAGAACGTCCAACCTCAGATCATTCCTCATAGTATTATCTCTAGCACTACTTAGAGAACTGTGCCACCAAGAAGGAGGATGGCTGATGATATCAAACTCCTGATATTCAAAGGAACGGGTCTAGAAGACCCCGGTCAACATTGGTTTCTATGTGAATCCATCTGGAGTGTAAAGCAAGTCCAGGATGACGCTGTGAAGCAAGCATAACTAGTCACCACTTTTAGAGACAGAGCCTTGCATTGGTTCATGAAGTATTCGCAGGGACAAAATAGAACCCTAGTAGATATCAAGGCTGCACTCTTAGCAGAAGTTAAGAAGCCAAAATCAGAATCGCAGTGTATAACAGAGTTGAAAGAGATCAAATAGAAACCTAATGAGACAGTCTGGGAGTTTGATCAGAAATTTAAGACACTGTTGGACCAAGTAAGCTTCGTTATAGCACTGCAACAACACAAGGAATGGTGTATAGCTGCGTTGTTGCCCCATATCAGACAACCGTTGATGCAGCAGAAGGTGGCTTCGCAGACAGAAGCCTTGGAGATCGCGATGAAGTTGGAAGCTTCACCGATTGGAGAAAGTAGCACTGGGATGTCTTAGATTTAGAACCAGTTGGCTACCCTAACACTACAACTACAGGATATCAAGAAAGCAAAACAAGAGAGACAGGAAGTCCGGTGTACAGGCTGTGAGGGAGAAGGACACACTAAGGATCATTGTCCTTTATTCCAAGACTTCCTCAACATGGGTGGACCAAACCCATTAAATCCAAACCAAGGGACATGGTATGAAATTTGCAAAGCTAGAGGACATCAGCCAGAAGACTTCTGCCTGATTCATAAATATGTAAGAACACCTAAAAACCTATATTGCAATTTATGTAAGTCAGCTGGCCATGATGAGTCCAGCTGCTGCGTATATGAGCTCATGTTAGAAAGGAAGAAAGATATTGAGCATATGTATGGAGGAATGTACAGAGTTCAAGAAGAGACTCCGCAGAAATAAGAAAATGCACAGCACGATCAGAGAGCATACAAAGACCGCAAAGGATACCACGGGAGAGGAAGGAATAACGACCCGATGGAAGGAAGAGGCCGAGGTCAAGTAATATGTTATAACTGTGGCTAGGCAGGTCATATATCTAGAGATTGTACTAACCCATGCACTACATGTAATTACTATAAATCCTTCGACCATGTTATTGAAGACTGCCTAGTGTTAGAGGCAGAAATGCAAAAAAGGAAGCAACAAGATGTGTTGAACCCAAACATTCAGTTGATCGCAGCAGAGAAGAGACCTGCAGATCCAAGTATCAACGTAGTGACGCGAAGTGGTGCTATGACAGGGAGAGATAGAGGAGCAGAAGCTTCGACTTCATGAGACTTTAACACTAAGCAGACTCCTCTTGAAACAATATGGATAAGAAAAGCTATTGGGAAAGCACCTGCTTTTGACGTGAAGAAAAACAGAGAAGTATTTGAAGAAGTGTGGGATATCTTCAAAGAATCAACACCTAAATCGCCAAGAATCCCTCTGCACAGTGAAATACCGCATATGGAAGATATGTCGACTGCTTATGACAAAACGAGTGCCGCAGCAAAGACAGGTACCTTTGTTGCGCAGTTCCTCAGGAACTACATGAAGTTGCTGAAGAGCCCAGACGCTATCGCAGAATTGCAGGAACTTTTAAACCAGTATGAACCATAGAGCGAGACAGAGACTACCGATAGCGCAGTTCACCACATCAAGAAACACAAAAGAATATGCAGAGAAATGAGACTCAGTGCACATATAGGAGACTATGAAATGGATGAGATCATTTTGTACTTGGGATCCGAAGTAAATGTCCTAACTAAAGACACATGGCAGCAAATGGGGAGACCAAAGCTATTATGGTCACCTATCCAGTTGAGAATGGCCAATCAGAAGAAAGTCATACCTTTTGGAAGGTTAGCCAATGTCATTGTTGACATTGATGGAGTGCAAAGTCACGCAGATTTCGAGGTTATCGAGATCGTGGATGATAGTCAACCCTTTCTTGCATTGTTAGGGATTGACTGGGCTATGGATAACCTCACCATCATAAACTTGAAAACAAAGAAGATGATCTTTGAAGGAAATCATCTCAGGGTCATCGCACCATTGGACCCTTCAGACGGAGACAGATACAGCGAGCCGATTCAGGAGGAATCCAGAGTGCAAGATCTTGATCGTCTTTACAAGATGACTGCGAACCAGGTTGATTATATTAATCCTACTGTGGATGGAACACTCAGCTGGAGATGCGATAGCTCTTGCATCTCAGACTCTGATGTAGGACTGGAGAACTGACAAAGTCGTATGCATGAAGTATCGGCAAGGAGATGCCCGCAGGTTACAAAGTCACTTCGCTGGATTGGAAAGGAGGTAAGCCCAATTCACACCTATGATGGTTTATCTAATGTTTACTCCTTTATCAAAGAATATACTGTAGCAATTGTAGATGAACATCGTTTACCAGCACTAGATATGGCACTGCACGAGACACCTACCAGATGGTGGGCTGCGCATAAGCAGACATTGACCACATGGGATCAGTGCAGAATCAAGATGCAGATCAGGTTTGTTGATAAGGTTACACTACCCTTTGAAAAATATAATGGACAGATAGATCCAAGGCAACACATTGAAGTCTATTCACAAGCATGGGAGGAGAGACCACAGACAGTGTGGGTGCATTTGTTTGTGCATACATTGGAGGAAGAAATCCCAAAGAAATGGTACCTCGATATGGAGTTGCATAGGGAAACTACAGATTGGCTTACCATGACTGCGAACTTCCAGAAGAGCTTCAGTTTTGAAGACGAGAGTCCTACCATAAGTGATGCGCTACAGATTATTAAGGAAAGAATCTTTAGACCAGAATGTCCACATGGAAACATGACATTAGAGGAATTCTTTATAGCTGACAACGTACCTGCAAACCTACAAACATAATGGAAGGAACAGGTAGAACATGCCATGGAATGTTATAACATAGTTGAAGAGGCTGAAGAAAAAGAAGACAATGATGAGGACGATCTGCGCAATATAAACATTCCTGAGTCAGAAGGTGTGCGCGACGTAGAGAGACCTCCGCTGGAAATTCCAGACATGAGCAGACCCGTGAAAACAAGGAAAGTGAACATTGGCACCAACGAAGAGCCAAAGTTTGCAAGTATTGGAGACTATTGGGACGATCAAACTGTCGTGGAGATCGCAGACCTGTTACATGAGTATCAGGATTTATTCCCAACAAAGTTTACAGAGATGAAGGGCATTTTGGGAGACTTAGGAGTTATGAAGATACCTCTTAATCCAGGCGCAAAGCCTGTTAAACAGAGGCCCTATAGACTAAACCCGCGATACAAAGAACGAGTCAGGGCAGAACTTGATAAAATGCTCGACGCAGGGATCATCGAGCCGATCGAAGAGTCTGAGTGGATAAGCCCTATGGTTGTCTAAGATAAGAAAACAAAAGGCGAGATCAAGATTTGTGTGGATCTTAGAAAGTTGAACGATGCTTCAATGCATGACCCATTTCCTACTCCTTTCACTGATGAGGTGCTTGATAATGTTGGAGGAAATGAGGCCTATTCCTTTACTAATGGCTTTTCAGGATATCATCAGATAAGAATCGATTCCGCGGATAGACACAAGACCACTTTTGCCACAGAATGGGGGTCATTCCAGTACACAGTGATGCCATTTGGTCTGAAGAACGTGCCTGCCATCTTTTCCAGAGTTGTGGTCGCAGCATTTAAGGATTTTATGCATATGTTTTTATAAGCTTATTTTGATGATTGGACAGTATTTGGGTTGCTGAAGGACCATTGCGCAAATCTCAGATTGATGCTAGAAAAATGCAGACATCATCAAATGTCACTAAACCTGAAGAAGTGTATTTTTTGTGTACCTTATGGAATCCAGTTAGGACACATTGTGTGCAAGCAGGGCTTGATGGTTGATCCTGCGAAGATCACAGTTATTGTAAACTTGTCGACACCGAATTCAGTCAAGCAGCCGCGCACTACATTGGGGCATACCGGTTACTACAGAAAGTTTATAAAAGGTTATGCACAGATAACCGCAGCTATGGAGAAGCTACTAAAGAAAGATGTGTCGTTCATTTGGAACGCGGAGTGTGAACAATGCTTTGACACCTTGAAAGAGAAAATGGTAACTGCACCGATCCTCTTTTTTTTAGAGTGGGAGAAGCCGTTTCATGTCCATGTCGATGCTTCATGTATAGCAATGGGAGTTGTCTTAGCACAACCAAGAGAGGGAGGTATTGACCATCCCATCGCATTTTTGAGCAGGAAGCTCTCGTCTATAGAGAAGAATTATACCACTACCGAGAGAGAAGGCCTAGCTATGGTCTATGCACTACAGAAGTTCATGCACTATTTGCTTGGTGCACACTTCTCTATGTTCACTGACCATTCTGCTTTGAAATACTTGGTCAACAAGCCAGCGTTAGGGGGGTGAATCTGCAGATGGTTATTACTCTTTAAGGAGTATGACTTTGAGATAGTGGTTAAGCTGGGCAGATTGAACTTAGGACCTGATCATCTGTCAAGGATCGAGTCAGGAGAAGAGCCTACGAACCTTGAAGACAATCTTCCTGATGCACAGTTGTTTGCCATCAAGATAGCTGATGAATATTATAAAGACATCATAGATCTTTTGACTACTGGGTTGGCACCCATAGAGTTCACTACGCAGCAAAAGAAGCAGCTGGTAGTGCGAGCAGCAGACTTCACCATTATCGCGGGCCAGCTATACAAATTGGGACCAGATCAAGTACTGCGTAGGTGTGTGTTAGAGCACAAGAAACCATTCATACTAGCTAATGCACATTCAAGAGCAGCAGCAGGTCACTACGCAGGAAGAGCCACTGCGCAAAAGATATTGCGGGTAGGGCTATGGTGGCCTACGATTCACAAAGATGCAAAGGAGTATTGCCAGAGCTGCGATGTCTGTCAGAGGACGGGAAGGCCATTGCAAAGAGATGAGATGCCATTGAATCCACAGTTGACATTATAGGCATGTTGATGCCCCAAAAATCGCAGCATCAAGCAGCAAGGGATTCTCCCCAGTGAACAATCCCAATTAGATCGCTCACCGTTTGGTATGGGGAATCCATCCGGTTAACAGTTCTGGCTACCGTAAGATTTAAAGATTTATGATCCTCTACACCGGTTGCGGCCCAATCCACCATTTTATGATTTTATTATTTAAGATGATATGCAAGTGCCCTAAACTAATTTAATCTACATGCAGAGCTGAAGAAAATCTTTGTCTAAAACTGAGATAAAGCAAATCTAATCTATCCTTGCAAGGAGCAAACTGTAAATATGAGCAATGTGTTGAAAGAAACATCTAAAGATCATATAGATAGCTGTTAAATCTGAGGATGCAATCTCAGCAGGAGGTAAAAGATATTAAAAGATAGCTTTTAATTCAAATGTAATACGTTCCATTACTCATTTAAGAGAGACATCATTGTACATGAAAATAGAAAGATCATTCATTACACAGAAATAATTCATAGCAGCAAAGAAAGATCTCACTGTAATATGTGAATGACACAAGAGTAGTCCAGGAATCATTCAACACACCATTCCATGTAAAACTCCCTCTCCAGGCTTTCATTAGGAAAAATTCAGTTCCTCATACATGTAGAGAAGTAATTCAATTACAAGATAGAAAATGTCTTTCACCTGCCAAAAGTCCTTTCTTACTCTTCTATTCCTCTATTTATAAATTTACAACTTGCTCCTTGGGCTGACAAGTGTGCCCTAAATTCTAGAACCTTCTAATTTGTCTTTTAGTGTATAGTTACAAAAAAAAACACAAATTAGTGAAAGGACTGCCACATAAAACAAAATTGGAGCCAGTTGTCCTTTTGAAACAATTATACAATCAAGGAACTTCAGCCTTCTCTCACATTAAACGAATAAGAATTCTGGTGGTTCATTTATTTTATTTGGTTTTTGTTTGCTGACTCGCTGCCTCATCCCTAACAGCTGGCTCGCTTGAGGGTGCTTGGCCATCTATACTTTGGATATGTATGGCCCATTGACTGAGCTCTTTCATGATAATTTTGCTCCGAACAGATACTATTGCCTTTGCTGCGATCTCATGCTTGCGCAGATCTAATTTGACTTGTGCTGCTCCTGCTGCTACTTCTTGGGCAATTGCTTCCAGAAAGTAAATATGTACAACGGGTTGGCCTATCAACTGTTGGAGTTCATCTTGGGTCATCACCTCCACTTTTTTAACATAATCCAACCCTTGGTCCAACTCGCCTTGCAACTCAGCCAACCGATGTTCTCGCTCTGGGAATTCATTGATATTTTCAGGCAGAACCAAGTGGCATTTGCCATGAGATTCTCTGATTTTGGAGTAGAAAGAGTGACATTTGCGGATAGTTTTTCTGATCTCCAAACTTAGCCTGGCGCCACAATCTTTATTGAATTCAAGGACTCCCATATCCAAGTCAAACTCTTCTTTGGTGGTGGTACGCAAGGTTGAGGGGAATCCATATTTTCCTCTTCTCCATTCAAATTGTTGTTTTAGCTCTTCCATATGCTTTGCAAATCTGTCTCTGTTCCTTAAGGCTCTAGATTCGATGGCTGTCATTTTCATGATCATTTCCTTAACGCTGCAAATCTCTCCTGAGATCAGCACCAGCAGTTGATGGCCTTCTATTAGCATGTCACATGCTTGCTTATGAAATGTGAATAGCTCTTGCTTATTTTCCACTGCTTCTTTGAGCTATTTCACCAACTGCTCTTTGTCTTGGATTAACCCTTCAAATTGGTCCTTGGGGAGGTAAATTTGTTGGGCCCTGCTGGCTTTGAGCTCCTCTAATTCTGATATCCGGGCCTTCAAGTTCTTTTGCTCATCTTCGGAGATGGCCACCTGCATCTGTAGTGAATTCTTCTCATTTTCAAGCTGTAGAGCTCTCGAAGTTATCCTTAACTTCTCCTATTGCATTTCCTTGTATTTCTTCTTCAATTCATTTGTTTCCAGAACCTCCCTCTTCCTGTCATCTCTTATTTTGAAACACTGATCTCTGTAATGCTTTATTTCAATTAACAACCGATCAATATTGGCTTTACTAGCCTCGGCTGATGCCACAGTGCATTGGGCTTGGAATGAAGGGTTAACATCAGTTCCTTGGACCAGTGTGGTTTCTATCACCCTGAATTCATACAAGTTCTTCGCAATTTCCATCTTCCTCATTCTTCGGTCAATGATAGCCCTTTTTCGTTCGTGAAAATACACGGAATCCAGGTTGGCCACCTGGCGCTGCTTTTTGGGGTTGTACGGGGTCAATGCTAAACCTTCAGTAAAAGCAACCCCTTATTGAGCTATCCCTGGTTGGCCTATCACTGGTGGATGCAACTCCATGTCTTGTGGAGTAGATGGTTCTACCTCAGGAGTTTTCTCAGTCTGCTCCCTTTACTGCTGGTCAGCTAGCTCTGCTAATTCCTTTTGTAATCTGTCAGCCTCTTCTAACATAATCCTCTCTTCTTCTTTCTCCTCTTGCAGTTTAGCAGTCTGTTCCTGAAGGATTCTTTCTTCTTCTTCTCTTTAGGCCCTTTCTTCACTTTCCTTTTGGCTTCTGGCAGCCTCATCTTCTGAAGCCCTTTTCTCCTGCTCCCTCTAGATTCTAGCAGCTTCTTCTTGTTGCTGCAATTGAACAGCCTGCTCTTTCTGGATTCTAGCTGCCTCTTCTTGTTGCTGCAATTGAACAGCTTGCTCTTTCTGGATTCTAGCTGCCTCTTCCTGTTGGAGCTTGGCAGCTTGTTCATTTTGAATCCTAGTTGTTTCTTGATCTTGCTGAGGTAGTATTCTGCCACCTTCCTCCTGCTCTGTTCCTGGCGGATCTCCTGATTGGGATACCGATGCCTCCTGTTCCTTTTGAATTAGGCCGATAGGCCTGGGGTTAGGGATCTTTGCACCTTTCTTCTTGTAGTGCTTGCCTAATTCTGTCAAGTTCCGAGCACTACAAAAAAACTCTTCCTCCATATATTTAAGATGGGTGTACTCGAAGCTAGTTTTGACCTCAATAATATGTTTGGCAACTTCACCACAAGGGTCATGCCTTCTAAAAGATTTTGTGCCGAAATGGTAGACATCTAGGTCTCTAACATAGTTTTCTCCTTCCCTAGCCCTCGGGAGGCTATATGCACCGACGGTGAAAGGCATTGGTGGATAAATCCCTTTCCTCCTCTCAGTAAGAACCCTGTTGATCCCGCCAACATTGAAGAGTTGCCTTATGGCTTCCCTGTGGATTACAAAGTCTGTGGCATATCTGGGAAGCAAAAAGGGAGCCATGGATCCTCCACTTATTCGGATATAAGTACCTTCCATACTATGATAATAATCTCCAAATGCTTCAATGATGGGCATGGCGTTTTCTAACATACAACCAGGCTCCTTCACAAAAATAAGCTGGTACAATGGCATGATGAATTTCTCGCAAACCTGCTTGTAATGGCTTCCGTACTTACTTGCCCATGTGAGTTGGTAGGCCATGAATAGAGGTGTTTCTTTTGGCTTCCATGAGTAGCCCAAGTCTAGGAAGGTGTGTTTGCTCAATAAGTAGTCTATCAAATAGGAAGACATGAAGAAATCTGCCTTCTTTTGAGTCATCCCTCCCTGAGCCGCAGTTAATTGTGAGGCCAGACTGTCTGAAATTATGTCAGCCCAATTAAAAATGGTGCCATTCATGGCTATATGAAAGATTACTGGCACCCATCCGATCTTAAAAATATTGCCATTAGGCATGCCGAAGAGCCGACTCAACATCAGGACGATGAGCCTATAAGGAGTCTTCAGGAGGCTGCTTTCATATTCATTGTCGTTCCTCCTTCTTATCTGCCTGTCAGATATCATCATTTTCCTGGCGGCATCCAGTGGGTCCATAGGATGTTCTGCTATCCACTTATCATCCAACCAAGCTCTGGGTTGAGGTAATCTATAGGTGGCTGTGATATGCTCAGGAGCAAACGATGCTAGGTTCATCCCATTTTTATCATTTATGAACCTAGTGTCAATCCTGACGTGAGGGATCAACCAGCCTAAGACTTCAGAGCATGGGAACAACTTAGGACGAGTCGTTGCCTTATGGAGGTAAGACTTTCGGATGTTTGCATATACCATAGAATCTTCTATGGGGGCTTGAGGATTGTTTTGGTCCATGATGAACCTATATAGTTCACCCCATTGGAATTCCTAGGCAGAGCTCCGAGGGGGTACATTGGTGGTAGCTTGAGTGTCAGCGAACATGGTCTCCAGTGAAGTATCCAACAGGATTTCTACTTCTGAATCTGAGTCAATCTTTCGTGCTGCTTTCTTCCTTGCAGACCTCCCATGCATGATAACCCTGTGGTGAGCATGGCAGCACAAATGAGGCGTGTGCAGATAAAAATGCAAAGCTTCCTAATGAATTGTAAAGAAAACATGACAGAATTGATCCCAACTAGATGATTTTTAAAACATTAGCAAAACAATCATGAGAAAGTCAGAAATATGTCATTTTCATAATCACAGAAGCAGCTTCCCTTTTATAGTTTAAAAAAGAAAATATAAGAGACACTTAGATGCCAATGCCAATCAAGCTATGTAAGCCCTCGTGGTTTCATGAATAAGGCAAATGGTAGAATGGTTCAATCACTTTTGGGATACAGTTCTAGTGCCAGCTCATCGTCGGGAAATCGACATGGGTTGGGAAGTTTTAGGAACCGGAAAATGTCATGGGGACAAGGTAGCGAGAAAGCTTTCTTTTGCGCTATAACTCTGTTCAATATGTAAGTGCCTTCCTCATCAAAAAACCTAGCCATGACAAATTAATGGAGGAAAAGGAACTGGGGTGGTTGCTAGCACCATGACCTCCACAGAAATGCGCAAGGACCTACAATTGTCTGTACGCCCGGTGAAACCACTGCGTTCGCACATGGGTGGTTTCATTGGGTTATGCTTGCATCTACAAGTAAAATGTGAGCTATTCATAATGTCCCTACCGCCAGTCTATCAGGTCATTTTACATGTCTTACGACGGTCTTGGTCGAGCACTGTGCTTTCGTCAGGAATGGATATGGTCGCTTGAGGGCGACTTTCCATGGGATGTGCGCAAATGCAGTTTCTTAATCGAAAACGAGCGCATAGCTACGGATGATATGTGGTTATTATGGCACAACCAGGAAGGGTTCAGAGATGGTAGGATATATGAAAAATTTACCTAGGACACCGAACATGCGATAATAGGAGGATAGGGCCGTCCGGGCTTTGGTTCTCAAATGGTGGCTCAGCGTTTTCATGGTCTTGACTCACACTAACCACTCAGAGCGTATGACTTGTTTTGCACATATATACAGTCGATAACAGGGTACGAAAGGGGGGTACGTCTTAATGAGGACCTCGAAAAACGAAAGAGGAGGGGCCGAGGACCTACCTGTCAGCTTGGCAGTGTTTCCTGGAGGCTAGCGATCGTCCCGAGATGAGCAGCGGTCCAGTCCGAGTTTGATATTGAACAGTGAGCTTCGTTCTCCAGTGGCAGTGGTCGAGTGATTTAAAAATCCTGTTCTACGCATTGATATAGGGGTGGCGTTCAATTCACGTACGTGATAGGTTGGCAGAGTTATGAACACGGGGCTCGATAATTTGAGTATTTAAAACGGCACATGGGTATATTTTGGCGCAGATTTAACCTTTTCATTTGCGTGGAAAAAAATTGAAAAGCCGAGCTTTTGAGTAACGAGGCGAGAACGTAAGTCTTAGAGAGCGCGCCTTTGGCGCAGGAAATAAGCTTAAGATTTGTGCTTTTAAAAGCGTGTATTTTAACTTTTCGATTGCGCCTTTAGGCGTGGGATTTGGTTAAAGAACACCCGCTCATCGGAAGATTTAAAGTTAACTTTTGCGCTAAAGCGCGGAAATTAGCATTAGCAATTGCGCTAAGGTGCGGTCATAAAAAATGTGCCAAACGGGAGACCTAAGTTTAAAACCTGCACCGAAGCGCGGGATAATTAAGGCTAACAATTGCACTGAAGAAAAAGGCGACTTTGCCTTAGAGAATAATCTAGAAAACTTTTGGAAAGCAAGTGTTTGAGAATTTTGTCAAGTTAAAGAGAAAGCAAGCCTGAAAGTCAAGGCAAACACTTGTTACAACGTGCAGAAGGAGGGGCCCCAAATATCTTGAACATTTTGGGGAAGGATGTTGCAGCAACAACAAGGCATTTGAGAAATGGGCCATTGACTTTGTGGGACCTATAAACCCATTGGGAAAAAGAACTAGTGCGAGGTATATTATTACTGCAACTTATTACCTCACTAGATGGGCAGAAGCGAAGCTAGTAAAGGACTGTAGCGCAGGTATTGCCGTGCAATTCATTTTTGAGAACACCCTTACAAGGTTTGGATGCCCAAAGATTTTAATGAGTGATCAAGGCACTCACTTTCTAAACAAAACTATTGAGGAATTGACATAATAGTTCCACATTCACCATCAGCGAAGTACGCCATATCATCCGCAAGCAAATGGAACTGTTGAAGCGTTCAATAAAGTACTAGAGAATGCGCTAACTAAGGTATGCAATGTGAATAGGGATGACTGGGACCTGCACATTCTAGCCGTTTTATGGGCATATAGAACTACTTGCAAAAAATTGACTCGCCACACACCTTTTAGGCTGGCCTATGGACAGGAAGCAATAATGCCAATAGAGTACATTGTTCCCAGCTTAAGGATAGCTGCGTTTACAGGCATGGCAGATCGCGACGCACTAGAAGAAAGGATTCTACAGTTGGTTGGTCTGGAGGAGGATCGCTTCATCACAGGCTTTCACCAACAAGTGCAGAAAGAAAGAGAAAAAGCATGGCATGATCACCACATAAAAAACAAGTCTTTTCAGGTAGGTGATCTAGTCCTCCTGTATGATAGCAAATTTATGAAGTTTCCTGGAAAGTTTAAGACGCATTGGCTTGATACATATACTGTTGTACATGTTACTAATGTTTGCGCAGCTCAGTTAGCCACGTTAGCAGAAGATAACTTGCCCGGCCTAGTCAACGGAAGCAGACTAAAACCCTATTAGGATAGTCCTGCTTCGTAGAACCCTTGATGATCAGAAAGAGAGGAAATTTCTAAGTGGAAAGTACAGTTGGAATTGGGCACTAGAAATGGGGATGAGTATGTACACGATGTATGATGAGGAAGTGTATATACTGCGCAACACTGTTAAGATGTGCCGCCGCGCCCAAAAAAAAAAGAAAAAAAAAGAAGACCCGCGCAGTTGCGATGTTCAAAAGGCAATTGCAAAGACTAAGATAAACGAGGAACGAGGCTAAGTTCAGAAGCAAGAAGTTAGGCACTGTGAAGTAACTGCGCAGGAGTAGTGATGATCACCGCGCAGTTCCACACCACATTCCAGAAAAATAGTCGTTACACTGTTGGTCGAAAATATAGCCGTTACACAGTACTTTCGCCAGCGACCGCTTGGGAATTTAATGCATAAATACCTGTTCTGAACGAATTAATGAAGGAAAGGACCGGATATTCCATCGGATTTGGCCAATGGATACCACATTTAATGCTTATCTAGATTTTGAAGGACGCAGAGGAGGCTAGCTGCGCCTATAAATATTGTTGCATTCGGACTCGTTGGTGTTACTGGAACCTTAGAATTTTCTTGCGAGCACCACTTTGTGAGTTCTTTCAGCAAGCTATCCGACATCTTGTTGAGATTTTTTCAAGTGAATGTCTAAGAGGTCTTCTATTGAAGAAGAGTTCACGGTACAGGAGACTGTGAAGGTGTTCAAATACGGAGGAATTGAAGGGTTGATGAGAACTCCAGCCAAGAAAGTCATCATAGAACAAGGTCAGGCGTCCATAAGATCACTAAGACATGCTCCAACAATGCAGGACAAAGGCAAAGATCCAGTGGGGCCAAAAATCAAGCAACCAAAGATGAGTTCGACAGTGCCGCAGCTGCCAATAGTCGATAGGGAGATACCATTGAAGCTTACTCCTGATTATATCTCACCGCGTGCACTGGACGCATCGATCTTCAAGCTAATGAAGAATGCTAAATACGACATTCCGCTCTCGCCGATATCAAAGCATGTCAAAGTGGACAAAAATTTGTTGGGCAAGATCCCAAAGTGTAAGTGGGAAGACTATGATCTGCTTCAGATGCAGAAGGAGCCCAATGAACCTAAGTTCCCACAGTTCCAGCCCGATCAATACATGTGTTGGAAGAAAGATGTGAAAGGAAACCCCACCTTGGTCGCGGAAAGTTGGTTGTCCGGAGTAGTCCAGTTGGGACTGCTCAATCTACTCAGACTCCCGCATTTTGACAGATCGCCGGAGCTGAATGTGGTGGTGCGAATATTGATGTCGCGCATTCACCAGGGATATTTGTGGCTTGACCGTAATATCGACTTGACCATTGACTTAATCCAACAGATCACTGGATTGAGCAAAAGAGGTAAAGATTCGAAGCAGTTTTTCCAAGGAAAAAGCAAGGACAAAGAAGTGGTCATGAACATGAAGAAAACTCAAACCGTCATCAAAGGAAAGAGAGGCTTTCAGACGGAGGACATAGATTATAAGGCAACGCGGTTTGTCATGCAACTGTTAGTTGTCAAGATTCTCAGAAAAGCCAAGCCTTTGGAGGTACCTGCGGGTGCAGTACTACTTGGTGCCGTAGTCGCGGAGGGCGAACAATTCAACTGGTGTCAATACCTGTTGAATGAGTTCTTGGAGGAACTAAATGACACACAAACCAATGGTGGAAACTTCCATTTGACATGGTTAATAGTGTTGATCGGCTTCGTAGGGTGGAAGGAGACGAAGGATTACGTTGGCGTAATCGCCAAGAACAATGACTGCAGAGGAGCCCACTATTCAAACCTTTGGGCAAATTTGAATTCACAAAGACAACACGCGATAGCTGAGGTCTTCTACACCTATTATGACCAGTTGTGCGGAGCCATCATGCTCAAGCCGCGGATAACAAAGCAAGTAACAAGTAAGTATATTCGCACTGTCGATTTTTATGCTGACATGCATTGCATTCACATTTCAGCCAAAGCACATACGGAGAACATTGAATGGTTCGCATGACGATACCATATGTATGAAGATGATATCGATAACGTCATGAAGGAATGGCCTGTTGAGTTTCGAGTCGAGATTGTGGATATCCAAAGCGACTCTGACGAGGACAACCCCATTCCATGTCCCATTGTTGAAGAAAAAGAGACAGGAAAAAGGAAGGAAGCTGCAAGTCCTACACAGCCAAAGGGGGCGCGGAAGAAGTAGAGAGCCACTAAAGACATTTCAGAAGTAATACTTCATGATGATGATTTTGAGATGATCGCTGCAAAGGTAAAGAACAGGTGGAAGGACAAGTAGATGATGAAATAACACCTGACATGTTGGAAACCGTGAAACAAGTTGAGCAAGACACTAAGGAAGCAGTTGAAAAGTTGATTGTCACATACAATGAGTTCGCTGCGAAGCTAGCTCCGTAGGCGGCGGAACAACTAGGAGAAGTAGAAGTTGAAGGTGGCTTGGGGACGAGCCACATGTAAGTGTTAGGGGCCTGTTGGGCCTGGCCCAAGTGAGGCATTTTTGTGTGAGTCGGATTTTGGAACTGCGGAGCTAAGTGCAGTTCGGCTGAAGGCTTTTGACAAGTCTACTTTTGGGATGCTGTGAAGTTGTGCGCAGTGCAACGTCAGAAGAGTTGCGAGGTTCAGCGTTGCAATGTGTCTAGTCTACGGAGGTCAGGCAAAGCAGAGTGTTGGACGGAAGGCGGCACATATTTCGGTTAGACCATCGGTGGTCTATTTTTGGTAAAGATGCTCCATGAGTGCCATGTGACGGGTAAGGAGCAAAGTGGAAGAAAGCGACTGGTCGCACATGTAAAGAACTACTACTTGAACGGGTCGCATAAGACCGTTAGAAGAAGAATGGCTTGGTGAAAGTGACCTGTTGGTGTGCATGCAATAGGGAGGCAGATAACGACGTGAAGCATGCGCTGAAGGCGGCCACGACGAAATATTCGCTACCAGAAACCAGCAGTCCTGTTAAGGGAAAACCGTGACAGTTTTGTAAACCTAAGGGTTTTTGCCTGCGAATTGTAAAGACATGACCTACGGGCATGATTTATAAATAAGGCATATTTTGCATGGCAAAGGGTTGGTGTTACTCTTCATTGTTATTATTGACTGAATAGATCTCCATTGAGAGACATTTTTGTAAAGGCTCTGCAGTTGTGTGCGCAGAGGCCTATTGAGAGAGAAGAGAGTCTACAGCTGAGTGCGCAGACAAAGAACTGTTGTACCCTTCCCAAAGACTAATACAACAACAATTCTTGTGGATGTAGCTCCCATCCTGGGGGTGAACCACGTTAAATCCTGTGTAGTGTGATTGTTAATGTTTTGCACTTGTCTGTTTGCTTACAATGGATGTGTGAATTCTTGTTTATCAGTTGTTATGTTAATGCTTTTATATGTATTCACCATAGGAGAAATATGGGAGTAATATGTTAAGTATTACATGTATGGATGAATGATGAATGCGCAATATTCTAAGTTTGTGAAAGTATCAGTTCGTTGAATATTCACATGTGTATGTAGAGTTTAGGTGGTGTAACTCTTGTGACGCGCAACACTGAGAGTGCGCAGTATTGTGTGTTTCATCTATTTACATTGGTTATAAGGCTAATCGTCTAAGGCAGTAGATGGGTGAATAAAGTAATAAGTAAAGTCTTAATATCAGTTAAGTCCGCAGAGGAAGCGTATAAGTCAGTTGCGTTGTTGTATTCTTTGCATCCTGTCCGAACCACCCAATCTGTAGATGCGTTGGTTGTGCGAGCACCTTAGCTTGTAGAAGCGAGGACCGCGACGCAGTCTATCGTCGCACAGTCTTCGGTTCGCAGTGCGAGCCCTGTAGTGCATTGCGCAGTAGTTATGTCCGAACAACTCATCATATTGCTGTGGAAACCTGATTCCGCATCACCCCCAAAGCTACACCTCGGGTGAGACCTCGACATGTTCGTAGGCTGTTGCCGAAAGGGCCGGTGAGAAGGGGTTTTGTTGGTTCCTTGAAACCGCGAAGAACCTGGGTCTACATTGGAAACCTCTAGAACAGTATTTTAAACCAACATTTACAAGTCATATAAACCATATTGGCTCAATTTGAAGTGTTAAGAGGATCACCACATCCATACTTTTGGTTTTCATAAAATACATAATAAGATGGTTTCTAAATGAATTTACAAGTCATATAAACCATCTTGGCTCAATTTGAAGTGTTTAGGAGGATCACCTCATCCATACCTCAAATGAGTTCTTCTATTTTTCCTTAAATTTGTGAGAATTAAGCAATCAAATATTTAAAGGGGTTGTACTTAAAAGTTGCAGGTTCATTGTTTTTTAAATATAATTCAATTTAATACTATTTTATTTTTTAACTGCCTATTTTAAAGTGTTTACCTCATTCATTATTTCAAAACTCTAATTAACTAATGCAAAACTTTATAAAGGTTAATACCATTATAATATTGCAAAGGTACAGAGCAATGTAAATTGTGTCACAATTTTTGTAGTTAGGACCTACTTGAGATTCAAGTGCATTGTATAAATTCCACACATTAGTACTCACATACGTCTACCCACCTAGAGGTTACAATGTAAGGTTTACTCTTGTATCACTCCCATGCATGAATCGCCCGATGATTATATGATATCTCTCTAAATTGTCCTTCTATGGTGGACTACCATCTTTGAGTTCCCCCTCTCTTAGAATATATGTATGACCTCTTGACGTTGTTTATCAATCTGGTAGGATTTTTGGCCCCTTTCTCTCTCCTGTTATCTGAATTTTAATCATTATTTTGGTTCATTTTGACTCTCGAGGCACTCATTGGGGTATTTTATAAATTTATTGGTCTAGTTGGGGATGCAAGTTCTCGATTGGGTCCATAATCACTTAGGATGCCTCAATACGTATCCAAACTTGTTTTGGTTTGATATTTATAAATCCAAGCATCCTTAACCCTTCTTGATCTCTTGGAAAATATTGTACCATGGATTCCTAAATGGGGTACCATGCATGTGCTCTATGGAATGCATAATAGAGTGGCACTTGGCCTAGAAACATGTTGTATGGTGTTGCAAAAGCCATGGCATTAAGTCAAAATGTGCAATGTGACCTTTCCATATGTTTCGTGCCATCCAACAACTAACTTACATACCTTTATGCCTTGAGGTTTTTCTGTTGCCTATTTATACCCTTATATTCCTCTTTGTAAAGTCTCTTGGATTTCCCTTTCCCTCTCTCATTATCTTGTAGGTACATACTCATATTTGTGACATCTCTTCATCCACCTCTCTCACCACCTCCATGTTCTTGGGTTACTTGTACTTATCATGTCTAGAACTTCTACACAGACTTCTCGTGACTATCTTGGCTCTAACCTTGAAGGCTTATTGATTCATCCTATAGAATTTTCATTTGGTGGTTCCACTCATATCTTGCATTATTCAACCTTGCAACTTCAAGGGAGTTTTCATTACAACATAGTCTTCTTCAACCCAAGTAGCTTCGAAACATATAACAACAAAATTCTAGTGAGTTCCTTACATACTTCTTTTTGTCTTGTTTAGCATCGAGGTTTCTAGCTCAGTAAAGGAATCTCTTGTAAATTAACCCTAGCTTCTTAATTTAGTTTATTTTGCTAATTTGCTGGTGAAATTACTTAATCTGAAACCTAAGTGAAGTATCCTAATAATCTACATCCATAAGTTAACATAATCAAGATCTAAAACCCTATTTAACCTAGTTGCTCTCTCCCTTTTTTTATCATTTCTTTCCTCACCCTAGAGTTTCTCAATTTTCCCCTAAAAGTGAGTGGTGATTGTACCCTCTCTTTTAACCTATTTTGTAGTGTGTGTGTGTGTGTAGTCTTCCATCCCTCTTGATGTTATGTGTGGTAGCATGAATCATATAGAGTTTGTTTGCTACATCAGGTGCCAAGCCTCTATAGAGTTATTTTCTATGTTTTACTTTGTACTTGGAAACATCATAATGTTGTTGGAGCATTATTTTGTTTTTACAAAAGCACTTAAATACTTACCATTATGATTATACAATAAACCTTCTTCATCAGAATATTTCTTGATGGCATCACTAAGGTATTTAGCTTAACACCAATCAAGAAAATCGACTTGTAAGAATTATAAAGAACGATGATTAAACATGGAAAGCATGTTAGTGTTCAATACTATTTAGGACTTGTTTGAAAAAAAACCCACCGAACTGACTAATGCTATTGTTTTTGCATACTTTGAGAGAAAGGATTAGAAGGCACTTGCCTTGCTAAAATTTTTTTGCACTTGGCAGGTGATGTTTCAAATTAAGAAAACTATGAATAAAGCATGGAAAAATTTAACATAAGGATTATACAATAAACCTTCTTCCTTGGCATATTTATTAATGGCATCACTAAGGTATTTAGCCTTAGCTAAGAAAATTCACTTGGAAGAATTATAAAGAATGATGATTACACATGGAAAGCATGTTAGTGTCCAATGCTCTTTGGAACCTATTTGAAAGTAAACCTACCGAACTTATTAATGCTACAGCTTTTGCATACTTTGAGAGAAACGATAAGAAGGTACTTGCCTTGCTAAAATGTTTTTGCACTTAGTAGTGTTGAGCATTGGTTGTCATTGATGTCAACTAAATATGATGTCAGGTGTTTGACTGTCAACTAATGTCAAAGAGGATGTTAATTGATTCAGTCTAGGTCATTGATATTAACTGAAGTCAAAGTGGATACAGTATTCCTGCAGAAGTATGAAGAATTATATGGAAGCCACTTTGAAGTAGTATATGCGCAAGATGAAGAAGAACATGAATACCATAAGTATATGTGCAAATAGTGAAGGTGAGAGACATGTATGCAAATTTGGAGTAAATCTAGAAGTGCATTCAGTTTGAAGACGTGTGTCAAGGATACATCATGCAAATTCAATTCAAGAAAGAATACAAGTAATGTATCCTAGATCATGTAGTCCTTGCACATAAATCAAGTCCACCAAGTCATACATTAACATGGTAGCAACTCAGGAGTTGGCTGGACAATGGTACATGTGCTCAAGCGGCCAAGGAGTTGGTTGAACAAATGGTACGAGTATGCAAGCAAGCATGAGCATTTCTTGGTTAAATATTGGAAGTGCGCAAGTAGTTAATGGTTGGACAATACTAAAAGCGTGCAAGCATAGCCAATCAAAAGATGCTTTTAGAAAGTGGAACGCGCACAAGTTCCTAGAAGGCTACATTGGTTGAATACCATCTATGTGCAAATTCCACAGTCGACAACACAACAGTCCCACAAGTGATGACAAGGAAAAGGTCAAAGACCCACCTAGAAGAAGTTGGAGTATGCACAGATTCCGCAAAGTATCAATGCACCAAGGGCGCATTACCCATAAAGGTGTAATGTACCCTCCAGTGGACCCAATTTGAGGAAGGGAGCATGATGCCAAATTCTGGGCTTTCACATAATCTCAGCCCACTCATTAGAATCATATGAATAAAAGAGGAGTGTGCAGATGCAAAACAAGCAAGTATGCACAACGGAATTAAAACAACATCCACACACAATTCATGTTCATCCAACATATCAAAATAATCATCAAATTAATTGCATTGCATAAGTAAAACACATAGACAGAGAAACACTTATCTTCATTGTGCAACTGTCCCAGACAACTAGCTATGTCCCTGCAACGTTCCACCCAACCATAGGCCAGTTGTGTTCATCAATCTCTCAACACAACTGCCACCCCCGAGCTGGGCATGATTCTTACAAGGAAAAGGGGACATTCAAGCTCACGCACAACCCAATTAATCATCTCATCTGAGCCAAGCCGGTCCACGGATGAGTTTATCAGGCTACATTTGAACCCTGGATGCTTGCACTCAAGCTCAAGCCAAAACAATGGATTCCCATAACCCATACCCAACATACTCTATCTACACACAACAAGCACAATCATTGGGCATGGATACGCATGTTTAACAATGGGATTTACAAACAGGATGGCCATGGGTTTTCCCAAATCATTTCCAACCAAAAATGAATTGTGGGATGGGGAAAAACATTCACATGGAGGAAAACGATTTCTCCCCCAAGCATCTAAGCATTCAGTAGCTCAAACGGTCTCTATGGAACCCCAATTGGATTCCCCCTCTTCCCCACTGGTATACAACACAAAAATGCCCTTCTCCCAGCTGAGAATGAAGGAAAACACAGGAAAACATGGATGGAAAATGCCCAGGTAGTTCCCAACTTGTGAGGGAGAGAAACTGGTTGATGGATAATAGCTCGGGGAGCAATTCATAGCTTTTTTCTTGCCCAATAAGCAAAACGCGATTTCCCATGCAGGGTGGCTTGCCCATACCCAAATTTGGACAGCCATACCTCTCATTCCCCAAGGCATTAACTACCTCAACCAACTCTTGGGAGAAATCAATGATTGGGTACAAAAGTCAACATGGGTAGTTGAGGGTTTGATGGGTTATCTCATTGACACTTGGCTTGATTTGATTGGATCAAGGGTTTGAATGTTTTCCCTCCCAATTCCTTGTAAAATCATGCCCCCATCTCTTATTGCATTGCATAGCTAGTTGTGGGTATTTTATTAAAATGCATATTTACACGATATTCAAATTTTCATTGTGCATGGCTAGCATGTGAACCATATGCATCAATAAATCGATGGCGGGGCCTTGGCCTTGAGCTCCTCACCATGATTTTATAACAATATTACATCATTTACATTTTAATGCAATGGGGTCAAAATCGAGATATTACAAAAGTATGGTACAACACAAGTCATAAACACATCAAGATGAAGTGCAGATTGCGCACATACCATAAGGAAATGATACATTAAGAGCGCAAAGATACACCACCAAGGTGTAAAGTCCCACTAAGTTGTGAACCTTGAGAGCGCAAGACACATATCGGATGACACATCAATATCACAGAAGATGACGCGTGGCATATGCATAATCCATGAAGTATGGAAGAAGGGATGCCACGATCAACGTGTGAAGATACAATTCGTGCAGGACATGTATAAATAGAGATGCAAGTTGGAGATTGAAGGTAAGCTTGATGGCGAGAGCATAAGAGCTTTCAATGCAAGTTTCAGTTTGTTTTTCGAGGCATCAAGGGGTTCGTGGATAGAATAAAATGATTGAGTGAAGATTCGAATGTGCACATGCAGAAGAATGAAGTTTTGATGGTGCGATAGAACTGTGACAGATGCGCAAATACTAAAATGAAGAAATACTGAAGTATGCACAAGTGCTTGATGTTTGTAAGGATGGTAGAGACAGAAGCGCATAAACAAAACCAAAGTTGATCAGATATTGCGCAAATGTCTAGCTGATGCATATGAACATAAGTGAAAGTGTGCGATGTTGAGAACTCCATCTGATGCGCAACAACATAACAACAACATGATCCGATAGGCGCATCATGATGCAGATGATCTGAGACAAGTGCATTAAACATAACAAATGAATCATTTGATGCACAGGATGTCGCAAATTATATGAGAGACTGCAACACTTAAATAGAATGGACACATAAGAAAGTGCCCAGTTCCATCTGTTACTAGTGCTTCATTTCAAAACATCAAACTATCAATTGAAAGCATAGTATCAGTTAATCATTACAGTCACACAGAGCAGAACATTGAGATAACAAAGACACGGACTGCAGTATCAGTAGAGCACAAAGTATATGAAGTAAGTCATCAGCATAAGTATGATTGAGAGGAATGAGAAGTCAAGTGATGTATGCAGCACAGTGGTAGAGTATAGTCTGCATATGAAGGTGGTGCACAATAGAATTGTCATCAGAATATCTGAAGAAGTGCACAAAGTTGAATTTTGGTAAGACAACAACATACATAAGACATCAGGGCGATCAGATGGGGCAAGGAGATAGGGAGTCAGAGCTTCCTTCAGGTTGGTTCCTGTAAAACAAAGAAGACATGGGGTCGGTTCCTCCTTTCAGTTGGTGTTGGAGAAACCAGGGAGCAGAAGCTTCCTTCAAGTTGGTGCTTGTAAACCAGGGGGTTGGTACCTCCTTCCAATTGGTGTTGGTAAACACAGGAAGTCAGTGCTTCCTTGAATGTGTTCTTTCTCATTATCAAAAAGCATTTTGTGGTTTTCTCCCATTTGGGTTTCCACGTAAAAATATTGTGTGTTATGTGTTGTTTATGTGGTGCATATATGTGTGGATGTTTATTTACTGATGCATAAAAGAAGATAAAGATTACGTAAAGGCTAATATGTTAAAGAAGGTAAAAATTGCTAATAATTGCGCTAATACTCATTCACCCCCCCTCTGAGTATTAAATAGATTCCAACAATTGGTATCAGAGCGGGTGTCTTCATTGACAGATTAACATCTAGAAGATAGATAAGTGCGCAGACATGGGAAAGAAGGCCTTCTAAGTGGAGCACCATGGTTACAGGAAGACATATGTCTAGACAATCTCTTTGTTGCAGAAGCACGGGATATTATTCGAACACAAATAATGATGATAGAAGAAGTTAAGAAGATAGATACCAAGACGTTAAATCTCTTGAAGAAGAAAGAAGGAGAATCCAAGGAATTGCTAGCAGCTCTCACCGACCAGTTATAGGAAGTTAATGAGACTAGTCAAAATGTAAAATTAAGGAAAAAAACCTTTGTAGACCAAACTGAAGAAGTTAGCTGCAGATAATCAGAAGCTTGAAAATGAGATCACCCTCCTAAAAGAATAATTGGGAAAGGTCGTGGAAGAAAAGGAAGAAAAAGCTAAGGAAGTTATGTCATTGAAAGATCAACTACAGAAACAATGTGATAACCAAAATCATCTTCAAGCAAGTCAACTATAGGTTATCTCTCTCAAAGAAAGAAACTTGGAGTATGAGCAACTGCTTGATGAACAATGAACCACATTAGAGGAAAAGGAAGAAGAATTGAAAATGATGCAATACTGTGTCATAGTATCAAAAAGCTATGCTAGAATCACAGAGGTACTAAATGAGATTCTCAGTAAGCAAATATGTCCTCACAACAAAACTGGTATAGGTTTTGAAAATAAAGGCGAAAAGGCTGTGAAGGGAGTTGCGCAAATAAAGAAGATGGACATGCACAAATTTGTTCATTGTTGGAAATGCATAATGGTTGGACATATTGGAAAGTATTGCTACACTGTAGCATGTTACAAGTGTAACAAAATTGGTCACAAAGCTTAGGATTGTGGAAAGTCAAGAAAAAATGTGAAACGTTGGATAAAAAAGGCTGATAAAGTTTTTGAATCAAACAACAAAGGCAACACCGATGAAGTTCAAAGAAAAGATCATTGTTGCAAAATGGTCTGGAGGAAGAAAAATGTGAATACTGATATTGCACCAAACGAACCTCTCAATAAAAGAAAAGGAGACTCGGGAGACACACATGTCTCCACCCTAGAATGAACCTGACTCACCATCAGTTGGACCTGTTGCAGTAGGGAACGTATGCGACATCGTAAACTGCGACAACGGAGAAACATTAATAAGTAAGTGGAGAAATGGCACAAATGACATTAATTACTCAAACGACAATAGTATTAATGATAGGAAGTGTTTAAATGGATTTGGATAAAAGATCAAATCAAATTGACACTTTCTGGTTTTCGAAATAAATCAAATCCTGACAAATCTACAAAGAATGGAGATCATTAATGAATGCGATTATAAATCAAGAAAATGCTCAATCTAAATTGTTGCGTCGAATGAGAACAAGAGCTATTGTTTAAACAATGATTGCCAAAGTAACAACTGAAGATCATGGAACCCAAAAGCAAATGCAGAACAAAGAACCCATTTGTGAGAAAGCCAAAAGACTCTAAGAAGACTGAAAACCCAAATGTGAGTATATTCCAACCCGAAAACCTGATACGCCGAATGTGACTCTACCGGAAGTAGAAGACACTTAGTTGCAGGATCGAATGAGCTCTGAAGGTGTTCTTGTTGAGGGAAACCTACATGGCCTATTACATAAGTTCATGTTTGTAGATCATGATGTTGTTGATGAAGAAAAATTTCTAGGGTTAGGTATGGATAAGTATATGGACAAGAAGGAAAGCTTAGATCCTAGGATTTCGACTGTGATGGTACTCAAGGAATGGGAATATGATCTTTCAAAAACCAAGGTACTAAATCTACTGGAAATACCTCATTTTGGAAGATCTTCACAAGTGAAGATGTGCGTCAAGTTGATACTATCATAGGTACATGATGGGTATTTATGGCTAAACAAACCTATTCCAATCAATGTCAAGGTTATAGAAGAAATTACGGGACTTCCCTCAGTTGGAGAGGACATAAGCCCTCTGATGAGCAGAAGTCAAGAAAAGGATTTGGATAAGAAGATGGCTGAAAAATATGGAACCCAACAAGCAAGCAGAGGATTCTTAGTCGCACAGATAAAAGATGAAGCTATAAGGTTTACATCACAACTACTGGCGTGCAAATTGTTCCGAAAGAGTTGTTATGTTAAGGTCTTAGCAACAATCATTGCAGCAGTAGAAATATCCGTCGAAGGCGTTCAGATGAATTGGTCAACTTTTCTATTGAACTAGTTTATTGAAGATTGTTTGGAAGCATAAGAAAAAGGTAGCCCCTTTCACTATACTTGGTTATTAATTTGTATTTCTCTCACTGGTTGGAAGGAACCTGAGGGAAGTTAGTTTTTCGATATAAATAGAAAACCCTTTCAAGCTACAAGGTTTGCAAAGATGTGGGTCTCTGAAAATAAGGACATGCAAAAAGAAAACAACATCAATTTCTTCTTATACTGCGACGAAATTAGGTTTATCCTGAAAAATTCTCCACGGATATCTCCTCATGTTATTGAAGCATACAAAGGAATCATACACCTCAAGATCATAATGCATCACACCTATGTACAAGCAAAAAGGGACCCCAACAAATGATGGTGGCCTACTAGATTCTGCTATGAAGAAGACGTTGCAAAAATTATTCAAGATTGGGACGCATAATGGAGGGTTCCATTAACTGAAGAGGAAGAAGTAGAGCAACAAAAACAATCAACTGAAACAACAGAAGAGATAAACAACCCATAAATGCCTACCAAGCCAGTGCAGCAGAATGTGCAAACCAAGAAGAGAAATGAAATGGTTCAAGCTGAAGGTTCCTCAAAGAAGAAAGTGAAGGTATCTAAACCTGACTCGACCCAACCACCGACGACAAAAGATCTTGATTAAATTGACACATAAGTTAGAAATGCAGTTGAAGAGGCAATCGAGAACATAAGCACAAAGGATGAGATTGGAAATATTGCTACACAACAAAGAGAAACACTGACAAGGATTGATGAATAGTCTGGAATATTAAATCAATTAGTAAAGAAAAGTTGGGGAGAACAGAAAATGGTTGAGTCAACTCAAGCAAGTCTAGCATCTCTTCCCACCAAGTCGCTGAAGGAGATAGATCTATATCAAAGGTTGAAGATCTCATTGCTGACTATGACATTTCCTACGCAAGAAATACAGAATGAGGTAAGTTATGTAGAATTAATTTTATCACAACTGATCTCAGATGAGTTACATATACTACATATGTCTGTTGTACAAGAAATCAGAAGAAGACATGAAGCAGATGTAGATAAATTGAATACATGTCAAAAGGAGAAGAATGCCCTACAAGAAGAATGTGTGCAGCTAAGGACCAAAAAGGAGTTAACTTCAAAGAATATAGTCCAACTAGAAAAGCGAGCAAAGGAAGCAGCTACATAAGGTAGTTTGTTAAAACATGAACTTGACAAAGCACAACAAGATGTCTCTATCCTGCAAAAGGCAGTAGAGGTAGTATACAACATACTTCCAGATACTCACAAGAATGAAGGAATCCCCTTAGAAAGAAAGTTGATAATGATAGGAGAAGTCATTCAGAAGTTACAAACCATAATTAAAAGTCAAGCATCAGAAACACCTCCAGGAGAGTAAAAAGAATCTGAAAAGATAAATATTGCAATCGAAGGCCTGAAAAATCTGGAAGTAAGATGTGCAGAACTATATGAAGAGAGTGTTCAATTATGGACAAACTTGGTAGAGGATGAACAATTGAAATAAGTAAATAAGAGGCTACATATGGCACAGGACCTGGAACGAAATATCCTTAACATCATGACCAGTCTTTCAACAATAGAAATGACTAGAAAAATGGGAGACTGCAAGAAGCAACAACAAGAAGTGAACAAGCTACGTGAAGAACAACACAATGTTATTGAAATACTTGGACCTTTACAAGAGGAAGATTTCAACATTACATAATCTTGTCCTCTGTTGCAAAATGAAATTAAGGAGGCAATCAATGATTGTTTAGAAACTCTAAAATCAGTTCATCATGAAAAGGTAGAAGTGGCTATTGTAAGAAAAGAAGAAGAATTAAAAGAAAAGGTTGTAGCTGCAACAACAAATTTGTGGAGGATTAAATCTACCATTCATACAGGAACTCTGCAAAGCAAAGAAGCATGATGACAGGGGGAGTTATCCCTGGATACAGTCGTGATAAATGCCAACGCAAAGCAAACGAGAAGAACTCATATAACGCAAAATAATGGCACCTCTTTGCCATTGATGTCAAAGGGAGGGAAATGCATGAAGCCGAGGCATGAAATGCACATCATAAGCTGCAATCAACAAGACAAAATGAAAGGAGAGATGCATGAAGCTGTTATATACATGATGATAGAAGCAATACATGAAGGATAACACAAAAAGGGGAGAATTGTAGACAACAAAAAGGAACAACATGAAGACCTAGCAGATGTGAAAGAGCATGAAGCCTTAGAAGATGTGAAAGAGTGTGAAGATGACTGAACATATGGTCTGCGCAGATGTAACAGAAATCATAATGGTTCACGTAGAGAATTGGTAGAAAAAGTACTAACAGCAGAAAAAGGAGTAGCCATAAGCCCACGGAACTCAAGGGGAGCATATACACAGGGGGAGCACTGCGACAAAGTACAGATGAAGCACACAATTCAAAGAAGATCAGGTACAACTTCATAAGGCGTTGACATAAATGCCAAAGGGGGGTATTGTTGAGCATTGGTTGTCATTGATGTCAACTAAAGATGATGTCAGGTGTTTAATTGTCAACTAATGTCAAAGAAGATGTCAATTGATTCAGTCTGAGTCATTGATATCAACTGAAGTCAAACTGGATACAGTATTCCTGCAGAAGTATGAATAAGTATATGAAAGCCACTTTGAAGTAGTATATGTGCAAGATGAAGAAGAACATGAATACCCAAAGTATATGCACAAATAGTGAAGGTGAAAGACATGTATGCAACTTTGGAGTATATCTAGAAGTGCATTCAGTCTGAAGATGTGTGTCAAGGATACATCATGCAAATCCAGTTCAAGAAAGAACACAAGTAATGTATCCTACAACATGAGGTCCTTACATAGAAATCAATTCCACCAAGTCATGCATTCACATGGTAAAAACCAAGGAGTTGGTTGGATAATGGTATGTGTGCTCAAGCATCCAAGGAGTTGGTTGGACAATGGTACATGTGCTCAAGCATCCAAGGAGTTGGTTGAACAAATGGTACGAGTATGCAAGCAAGCCTGGGCGTTGCTTGGTTAAATTTTGGAAGTGCACAAGCAGTTAATGGTTGGACAATCCTAAAAGTGCGCAAGCATAGCCAATCAGATGATGCTTTCAAAAAATGGAACATGCACAAGTTCCTAGAAGGGTACAACGGTTGAAGACCATATATGTGCAAATTCCATAGCCGATAGTACAATAGTACCACAAGTGATGACAAGGTAAAGGTCAAAGACCCACCTAGAATAAGTTGGAGTATGCACAGATTCCACAAAGTATCAATGCACCAAGGGCACATTACCCACAAAGGATGGTACAACTCAAGTCATAGACACATCAAGATGAAGTGTAAGATTGCGCACATACCATAAGGAAATGATACATTAAGAGCGCAAAGGTACACCACCAAGGTGTAAAGTCCCACTAAGTTGCGGACCTTGAGGGCGCAAGACACATATCAGATGACACATCAATAGCACAGGAGATGATGCATGGCATATGCATAATTCGTGAAGTATGGAAGAAGGGATGCCACGACCAACTTGTGAAGATACAATCTATGCATGACATGTATAAATATAGTTGCAAATTGGAGATTGAAGGTAAGCTTGATGGCGAGAGCATAAGAGATTTTGGTGCAAGTTTCAGTTTGTTTTCCAGGGCATCAAGGGGCTCGTGGATAGAATAAAATGATCTAGCGAAGAGCTGAATGCGCACATGCAGAAGAATGAAGTTTCGATGGTACACAGAAAGATGCAATAGAACTATGACAAATGCGCGAATACTGAAATTGTTATACCTCAATGTTTCACAGTGTCGTATCCCCATCACAAAACAAGTTGACGACACTTTCCCTACTGTTTTGAACCATCCAGAAGAGACAGATGATGAGTCAACCTTGAAGGTGAATCCACCCTGGCAAGTTTTGACCCACCTTGGACTTTATTTCCACACACTACCGCGCCTTGCTAGTTTCCTACAACGCGGTACTAGACACTACCGCGTTATGATATTTCCCCAAAGCGCGGCAGTGCCGCGTTCTGCAGTCTTTGCAAAACGCGGTACTCTTTTAATAGCCTTTTTCCCTTGGCTCGTGGGATTTTGGATTTTCGAAGATAATGGAAGATTGGGGTCCTTGATTCGATCTCAACTCATCTCCTTCGATTAGAAACCCTGATCCACTTATCTCTCCTTAGATCCACCCATCTCTCTTGTTGGTTAACCTCACCATTCATTATAAAAGAGAGGTATGCCATTGGAAAAAAGGGGAGGACTCTTGAGAGCACCAAACTTATGGTCTTACAGCATTGTGGAGATAGCTAGAGGAGAAGACACTTGGAGTTGGAAGATTGGCTTGGACATCAAGCACCTTTTGTAAGTACTCTTCAAGTTGTAATGGAATAACTTGTCTTGTTTTCCCAAATCATTTGTGTTAATCTTGTTTTAATGATATGATTTGTATCTTTCATAGATTTAGATCCTAACTCATGTTTCAGGTTGCTAGAGAATAGTGCATTCTTGTGTTTTGGTTCCATTTTAACAGGTTCACTTGTGAGGGCTTGGAGCTTGGAGCAAATACCAAAGACAAGCGTTTGGATAGAAGGTCAGTTAAACTCCTTCTACTCTCTTCAGCATTTTAATCCTGAGATGTTTGTTAGATCTAGGGATTCAAGGTAGCATTTGTTTTGTTTTGTTCTTAACCTAGAGTTAGTTAAAGTCTGCTTTAGTCTAAGGGAATTTTGACTTATCCGTAGGGCAGAATTCCACATAACAAGAATGGCGACTCCGCTGGTTTTGATTACTGCTTGATTGATTTAATTCACAGTCATTTATCTTTGAATTGTGAGTTTTTGTTGCACTTCAAACCAGTTTGAATCTTGGTCCTTTTTGACCCTTATTCACCCCTCCTCGCAGTATTTATCTCCCTGTTTAATTACTGAGTCCCCTGGGTTAGCAACAACCCTGAAATTTTTATCTTTTCTTCTCAAGTTGCGCTTTTTCTTTCCCTTGTCACAGTACCGCGCCCTAATAGCTGATTCCAGCGCGGTAGTACCGCGTCCCAGGACTTAGTACCAGAGCGGTACTGTCACAGTGCCGCGTTTCAGCCAGACTATAGCCCGCGGTAGTGTCTGCAAGGGTTTAAATTTTTTATCTTTGCTTGGCTTCCTGAGTTCCTCTCTGCCTTAGGTAGTCTTAACTGTTGCCTGTTAGCATCCTGGTTAACTTCCAGTCTGTATGGTGTGCTTATCACCTAGTTTGTGAGCTTGATTGATTGATTGAATTAGTGGCACTTTTGACATATGGGTCATTTTTCCAGTTTGATTGCATTGACTTGATTTTTTCACCACAACCAACTCAACATCCTTATTCTCTTTTACTGAATACTGTAGTCTTTACAGTCATATTGTCATTATCATTTTCAGTAAATTAAAAAGATCATTGGTTGAGAGCAAATTTTGTTGTTTAAATTGAAAGAGTCTAGTGGTATTTTGCATAGGGAAATGAACCATTAATTTTGCCATAGAAATTCTCATTATAGAAGCATTGTAGATTGTAAAATCAGTGCATTGAAAAGAGTGTTTACTTCAGTTTGGCTTTGTTTATAAATCGAAAAGAAAAGAAAAATCTTTTACTTTGATTGCTTGTGAAAATTGTTATGCATATTTGATCGACGAACCTCTATCTTTACCTTAGCTAGATTTCATCGAAGACAAAGGCTCATTTTTGATTCATTCTCATTTGCATGGTTTGAGTCGTCATAACACCATCAAGTTTCACGTCCACTACCCGATTGAGTAAGGCAGCCACTAAAATTAATCACCCTAATTAAACCAATTTTAACCTCACTTGAGGAAATCAAAAGAATTTGGTAGTTAGGTAGGACACCGGGGATAGGCATCAAAATAATTCCCCCTTGTCATTTTCATCTGAGACATAGTCGTTGTCTTTAGGGAACTAAAATCCTCTAGTACTTATTGACACGGTCACAGCTAGTTTGTGGAGGGGCCTCCTGACTGTTTCCAACTTTCAGGGGTTAAACGGCCGCGAGATTGAGAACCGGACGGACTCTGTGGAATACCGCACTCCACTTAGCCCTAAGGCAACATCGATCGCTGTCTTCTTCGGAAGGCTGAAGTGCCCAAAACCTTTTCCGACGTGTCATGAACGAGGTAGCTTAGTATCTATTCTACTAGGGCTCTTTTACCCAGGATCCCTTTCGGTAGAGGGATATCCTTCTTATATCGGTCTCTCATGTTGTATTGTTCGACTTGGATTTCATCACCTTGCGAAGGATACAGCCTGTTGAGGTCTCCAGCTCTTAGTTAGGAGTTTGCTTGCTATCTCATCTTTGTAGAGGGTCATTTTTTTATTTATAGGGACTGCTTGTTGGCATTTTGGACATTTTTGTTGATCAGCTCGCTTATTGAGACACCGGTCTCAGTATAGATTTTAGAGCTTGCTTTTCTGGCCTGTGAGCCTTGCTTTTTCTAGCTCCTCTTTTGCACACTCGGCTGCATTAGAGTTTTTGAGTTCTTTGTTTACGGTACTGCCCCCGATTTTCATTTTCCTGTCATCATGTCAGATCAACCACGAAGATCACGAAGACAACAGGGCCTAAGCCCTCCACCACCACCACCGCCACGGACTTCTGGTCCGCTTGCATCACGCATTCCTGCTCCTCCTGGCCGCGGTGCTGGTTGAGGCAACATTCCACCACCGATACGTACAATATCTTCAGTTACGCCCGTAACTGCCACACACAGCACAGTCTCAGAATCTATTTCAGCTTCTGCAACCACTAGCATGTCTGAGACTTCCACTGTCACCTCACCCACTGTCATTCCAGATTTATCTATTACAGTGGACACAGTTACAGCAGCTGAACCTAGCACAACCCACAGTACTAGACCAGAGGTCATCCTTCTACCGGATGTCAACACTTCCCGTCCATCAGACACTTTTCACGATGATATAGACGGATCTATTGGCACCACAGAAGGATCTGACCAGGACATACCTGGCTTAATTTCAGTCCCAGGCGGATACGTTGAAATCATTGAAGATACTTGTCTACCTGACACACCTTTTGAACCTGATTATGGCTTCATTACTTCCCAGGTGGAACTTCCGCCTGTTATTACTACGCCACCCAGTGTTCATCCTCAGGAGACAGGTTCGTCTAGCAACATACCTCCTACTTTACATCTACCCAACCTCCCACCGGGACATGAAATTATGGCTTCCATCCAGTCTAGTATGGTTAGCCTAGCGAACTCTCCGTTAGCATCGGCACAATTTAGACGCAGCACAGAGCAAATGCTTTCGACAGCGTCTAGATACCCCCCCGTTTCTCGACCTTCTGACTATAGGGATCCCAACGTCCCGTCTAGCACAGAATTTCATCATTCCTTTGCAGACGGCTCAGGACCTTCGGACTTTACTATACCTAGGTTCCTGCCGGATCCCCAAAATCTCTTTCAGGATGTGAACTCGGACCCAGTACTCGTTCGTCCTCTTATCATTGAACACGTTATGGACGACGTCGATACCCCTGGGCTAAATTCCCCACATTTGCTGTCATCACCAATGTTTGGTGCACATTCTATGAGGGATAACCCAGTTTTTTCTCCATCCTCACCTGTCCAATATGGACGACCTCCTCCGCAAATTGGTACTTTTGGCGCCGTTGGCCAATCCATGCTATCATATTTGGCTAGCAGCGGAAGAATACCTAGTCATACTGCTGGATCTTCTGTTTCAACCGGAGGATCACCTTCAGCCACCATTTATACTATTTCAGGAGGTGGACAACCGACTGCAATGGTCCCTAACTCCAACATACAAACCCTCCCTGGTGGGCCATCAACCCAACCAGCTGGGGGACAGCCTTTTGTTGGGAACCCCATTGTTAGTCAACAACCTCCAACTGGTGGGCCATCAACCCAACCAGTCGGAGGACAACCTTTTGCTGGGAACCCAGTTCCCAGTCTACAGCCTCCTCATATAGGGCCGTCCAACCTAACTGCTGGCGGACAACCTATTGGCTCGATCCAACAAGCTTCCCAACCAGCAGCGTCTACTCAGTTTGGTATGTACAATCCACCTGGCAGTGGGCAACCTTATTCCGGTGTTCCAACCGGGCCTCACTCTCAACAACCCCCGTCAGGCATGCTTCCTTCTTGGGATCATCAAATCCCACAGAGTGGGGGGTACTCACTTTTTGGAAACTGGAACCAAGCTGGGGGGCAATCTCAGATTTCCCCCAACCTGAATTCTGGCTTCCCTTACCCTTCAGCTGCTACAACTCCATGGAACCCATCACTTCAATTTCCACTCGTCCCTCAAGCAGGAACGAGTCTTCCATGGACACCACCGTCGCAGCCACCCCCCAACCCTGCTATGGGAAATCTGCCACTTACACAATATAGTGGTAACATCCCTGGAACACAACAATTCCAAGGAACTTTTCCCCAACAAGGAACAGCAACCATTCCTGGGTATCAACAACCTCAGGGTACCATACCCACTCAGCAGAACACTTACCAACCGGCTGCTTACAATCAACCGGTTAACCATATGGCTTACTATCCGCAGAACTTCCAGCAGTATCCCGCGGGAAACACATATGGGTATAACACACAGCAGCATGCTATGCAGGGCCCTCCAGGGTTCTCTGCACCACATGGTTATTACTCATACCCGCAGACCAACCGTCAACTTCCCTTCTTGGCCACACTTGACTTACCAGATTTGTCGAGGCTTATCAACGATCCTATATGGCATGAACCTCATTGGCCACCTATTCCAGCCAAACTACCATCGGACATTCCCAAGTTCGATGCGAAGCCCGGGGAAGACCCCAAGAACCACGTGATGACCTTCCATCTTTGGTGTTCATCCAACTCCTTGATGGATGATTCCATCCGACTTCGGCTCTTCCAACGTACGCTTACCGGAACGGCAGCAAAATGGTACTTCGAGCTGCCACAACACTCTTTTCGTGATTTCAATACTTTGGCTATGCAGTTTCTGACACATTTCCAGCTTCCCATCCGGTATGAGACTGGAACAGAACTGCTAACTTCACTGCGTCAAACCACTTCCACACACATTTTAGATCACATCCACGAGTGGCGAAGACGCCGTAGGCTGATAAAGGCACCTATTCCGGATCAGCTACTTGCTGATTGGTTTACAAAATCCTTTTTGCCTCCCATAGCCAGAGATATTGCTATGCGCGGACCGGTTACAGAAGAACAAGCCATCTCGGCAGCACAATACATGGATTTGGTATATACTCAATCCGGTACTTTACATGAACTTCTGCCACATGCCTCCCGCGTTCACACTGATCCTACAAAGCCTACCACTGAACCACCCATTGACGGTATTGTTGGTTCAGTCAAGACTCAGCCTACTTCCAACTCGACGGGACAACAAGCTTCTGCTTCTCCCGCTTTTACCCAGGCTGCTTCAAAAGCTTCCACTTCTCCTGCTGTCTCCTCTGAAGTGAATGCAGTCCAATCTACTTCACAACCATCCGGAGGAAAGAAGAAAAACAATCGTGGCAAACCCAAGAAGAACCAGCAGGAGAACCCCAAGCCACAACCTACCCAGAATGACCAGAAACCACGTCGGAAAGCTAAGTTTCCCTGCCTGATTTGTCAAGATGATCATTATACGCGTGACTGTCCCTACAAGGACGAGGTCCACAAGTTCGTTAAAGGATCCTCTCGCCCGGCAGTGCTAACTGACCCTTTCCCCCAACAGCAACAGCAAATGGTTGCCCAAGAATCCCCACAAGGGGGCAACCCGACCAATCCTTCCCGTGGAGAGACGTCCACAAACCGCGAAATCCTAATGACAAGTAATGAGGAGATTAATATCACCACTCGTTCAAAGACATATGACAATCCTCCAAGTTCAAACAAATAATCGGAGATAGCCAAAGGCAAATCTCCTGTTGAAGATCCGATTCCTATTCCCCCTCCTAACGGTCATCTCCATATCGAGAGACCACTGATGGATACAGTGCTACGCCCACCCAAGGGCACCATACGAAAGGCGACATTCAATCCAAATGCGCGAGCTGCCCAAAACTACAACATTGTTGAGGATTTGGATCAAGCACCTTGCGCTATGTCGACTCTCGAGGTTCTCCAACACTGCCCCACGTAGCGTAGAACCCTACTTTCAGCACTGGGGGCACTGGACCCAGATACTTCAAACTCCATCATGTTTAACTTGGAGCACGCTAAACCTAGGCTTTCTCACCAGTTAGCCTTCCAGGTGCATACAAAAATCCGTGGAAACGTCATCCACCGCACTGTGTTAGATGAGGGTGCTTCCACGTCGATTATGTCTTTAAACTGCTGGAGAGCCTTAGGCTCACCCGAGGTCACAAGTTCTCCCACTACTCTTAGGGCGTTTGATGGACATGGTTTTCAACCATATGGACTCATTCCCTCAATCGGTGTTGAACTGGGGGGAAAAACAGTATCCGTACACATCGAAGTCGTAGATTGACCTTTGGATTACAATCTCCTACTTGGTCGGAACTGGTTCTACGCCATGACCGCCATAGCATCTACAGTCTTCCGGATTGTACAATTTCCTCATGAAGGGAAAATTGTCACTATTGATCAACTGGATTACTGTATCCCAGACTCCCATCCGAACTCCACCAATACCGTCCCGTTATTGGATCAACCTCGGTACCGGTTCCAAGACATAGGTGTTGGTCTCATGAAGGATTCGTCCCTCATTGGAGTTTTTCCAGAGCTGGGAACCCATCTTCAACCAGTCAACATGATTTCATCACATGTCACCCCTTCCGATGATTCATGGGTGATTCCGAGTCCTACTCAGATCCAAGGCTATGGCAATTCCATGCCTTTGAACAGAAACCTTGCAGCATATGACGCGATCCAATCAGCCACAGATTGGGTCGACTGTTCTACTGATCACACAGTGGCACAGCTCTCGACTGAAACTCACCCACCATTTTTTGATCCTCTCAACTTGATTTTTCCCACTGACGAATCAATCATAGAGGTTATGTGTGGTGATGAGCCACCTTGGGGAGATTTTCATCATCGATCTTCGGTCCCCACCATTCAGTCAATTGAGCCTGATACCAAACCCAGTCCTTCACTTGGGATGGTGCAAACCAGGTTCCCCACTTCCCTCGACGAAGTATTTTCAGAAGGAAACTTGGCCAATCTTATGGCAACCACTCCCATCGATATTTCAGTGAAGCCTGGTATCGTGGAAAACGTACACATCGGCAAAACATGTACTCCCCTCGAAACGGAGTTCTATAATGCCCACTTTAAAACTTTCCGCGATGTTTTCGCTTGGAGTTATGAAGAAATGCCAGGGATAGACCCCTCGATCGTGGTTCATGAAATCCCAACTTTCCCTGGCGCCCGACCTGTTCGGCAAAAGCTTCGACCCGTTCATCCTCGTAAGGCAGCCGCCATTAAAGCAGAAGTAGAAAAACTTTTGCGTGCTGGTTTTATCTATCCTATCCCATTGACAGAATGGGTATCCAACATCGTTCCCGTAGCCAAGAAGCAGGGAACGATTAGAGTCTGTGTTGATTACCGTGATTTGAACAAGGCTTGTCCCAAAGACAACTACCCAACTCCGTTTATCGACCAGATCATCGATAACTGTGCTGGAAGTGTTATCTTTTCATTTATGGATGGCTTCTCTGGCTATAATCAGATCGATATCCTCCCAGCCGACCAGCACAAAACGGCCTTTATCTGCCCTTGGGGGATCTTTGCATATCGAAAGCTACCTTTTGGCCTGAAAAATGCCGGGGCAACTTTCCAACGGGCGATGTCCTACGCATTCCATGACATCAAACATATCGTAGAGCCATATCTTGATGACCTTCCCGCTCATTCTCGAACTCGGGAAGAACATCCAGACCACTTAACTGCCATTTTCGAAAGGTGCCGGCGCTACAATATACGTTTGAACCCGCATAAGTGCGTCTTCTGTGTAGAAGCCGGAAAACTGTTGGGCTTCATAGTCTCCAAAAATGGGATACGTCTAGATCCCGCAAAGGTAGCAGCTATCATAGCCCTGCCTTCACCTACCAATATTCCAGAACTTCAATGTTTGCAAGGGCATGCAAACTTTCTACGCCGTTTTATCTACAATCTGTCCAAGATAACAAAAGGCTACATGCGGCTTCTCAAGAAGAATGTTCCCTTCATATGGGATGATGAAGCCCAACGCTCCTTTGACAATTTAAAGGCAGCCTTAACCAAAGATCCTGTGATTCAACCCCCCAATTATACACAGGACTATATTCTTTATCTCGCAGCCTCGATTTCCACCATTGGTATGGTGTTAGTCCAGGAAGACCACAACGGCATAGAACATGTGGTGTACTATCTTAGCAAGAGTCTTCTCGACTCTGAAACTCGCTACTCACATGTTGAAAAGCTAGCTCTGGCAACAGTATTTGCTGTCCAGAGATTCCGTCACTACATCTTACTCCGTCGGACCACCGTTATCGCCGATTTCAATCCAATGTACTATATCCTCACACGACAAGTGCTTGGGGGCAAGTACTCCCGTTGGATTGTCATCCTTCAAGAGTTTGACTTGGAATTTGTCAAAGCCAAGTCTAAGAAATCCCTGGTCTTCGCTGAGTTAATTTGTCACCTGCCCCGTGCTACCGAGCAATCCGAGCCCATTGATTCTCTTCCCGACGAATCATTGTTCCTCATTAGCACGTCCGATCCATGGTATGGGGATATTCTCTTATATCTCCAAACCCAACGCTTCCGTCCCGATCTCACCCGCGATGAACGACGACGTATCAGACATCACGCAAAATATTACCTTATCGTGAACGATACTTTGTATTGACGTGGTGTCGACACTGTCCTTCGACGCTGTTTGACCTTAGATGAGGCGGAACGCGTTCTCAATGACTGCCACGCTGGAGCATGTGGTGGTCATCTCTCTGGGATGGCTACGGCCCAGAAAATACTGCGAGCGGGATACTTCTGGCCCTCAATTTTCAAAGACTGCATTGAAACAGTCAAGAAGTGTCCGCCATGTCAATTCTTTCATAGCAAAGCACGCTCGCATCCTGCTCCACTCCATCCTGTCATTGCCGTCGGCCCCTTCTCCAAATGGGGCATCGATTTCATGCACTGTAAGCCCACTTCAGCCGGGGGGCATAGCTATGTCATAGTAGCTGTCGACTATTTTACAAAATGGGCTGAAGCGATGCCTACATATGCTGAAGACGGCAAAACAGCAGCGCAGTTCATATTCAATCATATCATAGCTAGATTCGGTGTCCCACAGTCTATTGTGACCGATCATGGTTCCCATTTCAGGAACCATATGATCGAAGAACTAAGTGCCAAATTGGGTTTTCGCCACGAAAACTCAACCCCGTATTACCCACAAGCTAATGGCCAAGTTGAAGCCATTAATAAAGTCCTGAAAAGAATGATCCAGCGCACTGTGGGTACCCAAAAATCCAATTGGCACTCAGCTCTGTTCTCAGCACTGTGGGCATACCGAACCTCAGTGAAAAGTGCTACTGGGTTTACACCATTTCAACTGGTGTACGGCCTAGAAGCCATTCTCCCGATTGAATGTGAAATTCCATCACTCAAGATAGCCATAGAGCTACTTCCACACACTACTTCCGAAGAGGAACGGTTTCTATACCTAGCCAAGCTAGATGAAACCCGCCGCGACGCCGCTTTGGCTAATGAAGCCCATAAAAAACGCGTCAAAGCTCAATACGACAAATCCGTTCAACCTCGGATCTTCAATGAGGGTGACCTCGTACTTACATATGATCAGATGCATGATAAGCTTGGAAAAGGCAAACTTGAATCTATGTGGTACGGCCCCTTCATTGTAAAACGTGTCCTAGAAAAAGGAGCCTATGAACTAATCGATTGTGATGGTACGCCATTGGCACGGCCCCGCAACGGGCTATACCTCAAGCGTTTCTACGCGTGAGATTACCCTACGCGGGTTACTTCTTGTACATAATGTACTTAGTTTGTTTTTTTGCTTTCTTTTTAGTATGCGCATGAACCTCATGTATCTACTCTTACCTTGACTCATGCCTTTATGCGCAGATGTCTACCTACTTTGGATTCGCCGACGGTGCAAGCCGACATACCCGGAATCTCGCTTCCGCAGCATGGGTGATCTATTCCCCCACTGGCGAGTTGATTTTTTCAGGAGCCAATTGTTTAGGTCCTGCAACCAACAATATCGCAGAGTACCATGCAGTCATTGGTCTCTTGACAGAGGTTGCTTCACTCGGGATTGACTCCTTATCGGTCTTTTTAGACTCCCAGCTCGTGGTTTCTCATCTAAACTGTGTTTACACAGTTCGCGATCCTACATTACTTCGTTTATTTCGAAGAGTACGCCTCTTGGAACGGTCATTTGATTTTATCACATATCAACACATACCGAGAGAATTCAACTGTATTGCCGATTCATTGGCTAATTACATTTTGGATTGGCATCTTGCCCATACATAAACACATCATAAAAAATAAAATGCACAAGTCATTGTAAATATTTAGATCATAAATAGGTCCATATCACTGTATATAAAAGTGTTTTTTCCAAAATACATAAAGTTTGTGTCAAAAGACAAAATTGGGGATCAAATCCCATATACAAAAAATTGGCCCTCAAAGCCTACATATCGTGTACATGCCGCAAAAAGATCGAAAGACCATCTATGGAGATCTAGGAGACCTATCATGTCCCTCATCGGACTCCTGCTGCTGCTGGTGGTAACACATCACAGCTCGAACCACCTTGCGAAGAAGTCGACTGATACGACCAGGTACACCTACAGTATGACGCTGGAGGTGGTAAGGGACGTCATCCATCCGCATAGCAGGGATACCATGAGTCAATCCCTGCAGGTTCCTCTCAATGTCCCGGACACCTCCTGCCTCGTCTTCATCTTCTTCTTCGACAGGATCAGCTGGACGATCGACACCACCACGACGTAGTGGAGAGTATCCAGCTGGCCTCTGTGGTCCACGGTCTGCAACATGCATGCGAATATACATTAGGCGTCTTTTACACATTCTAAAAAAGAAATAAAAATTAAATATTCAAAAAGAAAAAATACATATCCATGAAGGTCATACCAGAGTTGTCCCAGTCATCATCTTCTGGCAAAGCCAAGTCGATATCCTCACGAAAATCTACCCCTGAATAGGGATAGTCGTCAATCATGACTATCTGCTCCTCTAGCCAAGAGAAGAAGTCCTCTCCAAAGGCTAGCCGCTGAGGTCCCCCGAGGCGTCCAGCATAGTCACTCCATCGAGCCATCCATGGCTCAGTAGGTGGACGAGGATGCATAGATATCTGTGGACGCAGTAATGGTACCCTAGCCAAGAAGAAAGTGACCAGGATGCTCCCATAGCCAAACTGGGTATTTTTCCCAGTCCTACACTTGTGCACCTGTTCCTTCAGATTGGACAACACTGCATCACACCAGTTGAAAACTGTTCCTCCCATGCACTCTGCTGCGAGATTCACCTGTGTGCGGGATGCCTGATGTGGACTCATGCTTCCCGCTGCACGCGTGATAGTGAATAACAAGGTTTTTAAAGGAAGATTTGTGACATCTTTTATGGCCACTTTCCCGCTCTTCTTACTCGAACCGGCCTGGCAATATCGAGCAATTAAATCATCTGTGCTTGTTTCTGAAGCAGTGTACCCGGCAAAGCTCGGCCGGGCCCCTCTCTTTGAGAGGCCCGTGAGGAAGTAAATATCCTCAAGTTGGATTTCAAGCACATGCTCTCCCACTCGGAAAGCTTGAGTGTCAGGCTCCCACAATTGGATAAGGTGAGTAAGGAGTTTAGGCTGCTGGCGGATCCCTTTGGTCTTGAAAAACTTTAGCAAACCACATTCTCGCAATGCGGTCACGGTTGGTAAGTCATTTTCGGCTGCGAAATCATCCGCTTCGTGCTCTCTCTCTTTCCAACTCACCATTTTGCTCCAAATAAGTTGCAAATCCCTGCAAAAAGGCAAACAAAGCAATTAGTAACTATTTAACAACTTACTTCCAGCAAAAAATTGGAGAAAATTTGATTTTTTGAACTTAAAATTCGCACGTGCCGCGCCTGGAGGACACCCTACCGCGCGGCAGTCCACAGTGCCGCGCCTCATTTTGGGGTTACAGCGCGGTACTGTTCAACAGTACCGCGCCTTTCGATAGGGCCCCCGCGCGGTAGTACGGTGAGCGATTCTTGCCCAAAAGGGCTTGCCAAAAAATTAATTTTTTCCTGGTGAAAGCAAAAATTTCTTACATGAAATGAAAGAGGGGCTCAAACACTCTTACCTGGCGCAGACGGTGGTCGAAGTGGTGTCCCAGAACTCTCGGTATCGATCCTTGAAATTTTGCTCCAAAATGGGTAAAAATGTCTCCTTTGGGTAAAAAACACAAATGAATAGTAATTTCTATTTTTACCATGCCTTATATAGCATTTTTTCACATTTTTAATTAATTAATTAATTACTATTTCAAATAAATAAACCCTTGTTCACATTGCTAATGTCCAGTTGTTGAGCATTTATTGGCAGGATCTGCGGTAGAAACGGGATGCATTCATACCGGTGTTTATTCGTAATTTGACCTTCATATTGAGCCCACTTTATCTTTTTCGTGCTCTGGATTTAAAACTTGAAAAAGATTCCAAGCGCTTTCACACCTGTGTCGTGCTTGTCAAACGCAAGTAAACGGTGTCGAGTACGGTCAGCTTTACTCATGCTTGTTAAACGATGAGGAAAGTATTATCCTGGTTGTATTTTATTCTTTTTTCGGACCAGAATAATTTAAAATTACGAAAAAGACCATAGGAGTCCATAGTTAAGCTCTTTTCAGACTCCTTAAAATTGAAAAGATTGCCAAGTGATCTTGACTCTTTCACACTTGTAAAAGTATTTGAAAGGTCGTCTATTCGGTGATAGGTTACCCCTTTTTCGGCCCGTCTAGACTATTTACGAGAAAGGTATACCTCAGTCAATCTCAGCTGGGAGAGTTCTCTCGGGAATTGTTTTACACTTTTTCGGGATCGAGAGACTAAATTTTACGAAAAAGTACATTATGGAGCTTCCTTTAAGTTTTTCAGGCTCTCTAAATATGAAAAACTACCGAGTTTTCCTTCCTTGGACTCGTTAAAATATTAACATCAAAGGACCCACGTTGGGACAAACCCCTCCTTTCTCAGGTTCGTAAAACATGTGAGATTGGACTCATCCACAAGATGAGCTACACCGAGCATCTGTTATCCTCTTCAAGCTCGTAAAACAAGAAAGAGGTACTCGTCCATCATGTCGGGGAAATATGGGGGAACAAGTCAAGTTTATCTATGGCAGCTTGTCAGTCGTTACCTTTGAACATGGCATGTGTCCATCTCTTGTCTATATTTGGGTATCCGTCTTTCATTGAGTCATAGTCATCATCATGGGTCGTCTCCCTGGCCACGAGTCCACTCATCCGGTGTCTATCCTCTATTTATCAATAATCCCTGCTGCCAAGTCTTGTTACATGCCGTTATATGTTCAAAGGGTTGCATTGTATCGAGTCATTCATTGTGTCAGGCCTCCGCTGTGTCAGTACATACTCCATTACTTCGTCATCCTATCATATGTGCCGATTTCGTGTCGATGATGTGGGAATCATCATGGCCCACCTTCGACGAGTCTATTCCTGTCGACACCAAATCACTATCCAGGAATTAGACTTAGAGATCAACCATTAGTACCTTGGTACCTGCATGCCTCAATGGCAGGTTTCCTCGCGTTTGACAGTAGGTTCACATCATTGACCTGTGATCAAGCGATCTCTCGGATGCTCGACATCAACTCATTCATTCGCATTTCGTTGAGATGTACTATTGATACCTTGGGAATCATTGTCATTATTGGTGATCTCCCTCGCATTTGTTAACGGTCCACGTCATTGACCGGTAATCAAATGGTTTCTTCCATGTTCGACTTCAACACCTTGTAATCACATGGTTAGATTCGTATCTTTATGCGATCGAGTAGAAGACCCTGGACGCATCACTGTGTATCGACTGCGATGGAGATGTCTCTTGTATTGTCACACAGATCCACTTATTGTATTGGTCGTGGCTGTGTCATTATTGTCTCATGGATCTACGATTGTTCATAGTAGCCATGATCTGTCCACAGTTTACATTATCTCAGTACTCATGGATCTGCAATGTATTGGTCGGCAGCCATGCTTTGAGTCATCTGTTTTCGAGCATGGGAATGCCCACCTCGGTGGTATATCTAACACTTTGTTTCTATTTCAGCTCCGTGTCGCTCTCCTCGATGCTATCTCTGCACATTATATTCGTAAAGTCTTTCGGCCATCACTCCCTTCTGACCTCACACTTTAGGGGGCATCTGTTATACCTCAATGTTTCACAGTGTCGTATCCCCATCACAAAACAAGTTGACGACACTTTCCCTACTGTTTTGAACCATCCAGAAGAGACAGATGATGAGTCAACCTTGAAGGTGAATCCACCCTGGCAAGTTTTGACCCACCTTGGACTTTATTTCCACACACTACCGCGCCTTGCTAGTTTCCTACAACGCGGTACTAGACACTACCGCGTTATGATATTTCCCCAAAGCGCGGCAGTGCCGCGTTCTGCAGTCTTTGCAAAACGCGGTACTCTTTTAATAGCCTTTTTCCCTTGGCTCGTGGGATTTTGGATTTTCGAAGATAATGGAAGATTGGGGTCCTTGATTCGATCTCAACTCATCTCCTTCGATTAGAAACCCTGATCCACTTATCTCTCCTTAGATCCACCCATCTCTCTTGTTGGTTAACCTCACCATTCACTATAAAAGAGAGGTATGCCATTGGAAAAAAGGGGAGGACTCTTGAGAGCACCAAACTTATGGTCTTACAGCATTGTGGAGATAGCTAGAGGAGAAGACACTTGGAGTTGGAAGATTGGCTTGGACATCAAGCACCTTTTGTAAGTACTCTTCAAGTTGTAATGGAATAACTTGTCTTGTTTTCCCAAATCATTTGTGTTAATCTTGTTTTAATGATATGATTTGTATCTTTCATAGATTTAGATCCTAACTCATGTTTCAGGTTGCTAGAGAATAGTGCATTCTTGTGTTTTGGTTCCATTTTAACAGGTTCACTTGTGAGGGCTTGGAGCTTGGAGCAAATACCAAAGACAAGCATTTGGATAGAAGGTCAGTTAAAATCCTTCTACTCTCTTCAGCATTTTAATCCTGAGATGTTTGTTAGATCTAGGGATTCAAGGTAGCATTTGTTTTGTTTTGTTCTTAACCCAGAGTTAGTTAAAGTCTGCTTTAGTCTAAGGGAATTTTGACTTATCCGTAGGGCAGAATTCCACATAACAAGAATGGCGACTCCGCTGGTTTTGATTACTGCTTGATTGATTTAATTCACAGTCATTTATCTTTGAATTGTGAGTTTTTGTTGCACTTCAAACCAGTTTGAATCTTGGTCCTTTTTGACCCTTATTCACCCCTCCTCGCAGTATTTATCTCCCTGTTTAATTACTGAGTCCCCTGGGTTAGCAACAACCCTGAAATTTTTATCTTTTCTTCTCAAGTTGCGCTTTTTCTTTCCCTTGTCACAGTACCGCGCCCTAATAGCTGATTCCAGCGCGGTAGTACTGCGTCCCAGGACTTAGTACCACAGAGCAGAATGTTGAGATAACAGAGACACACACTGCAATATCAACAGAGCATAAAGTATATGAAGTAAGTCATCAGTAGAAGTATGATTTGAGAGGAATGAGAAGTCAAGTGATGTATGCAGCGCAATGACAGAGTATAGTTTGCATATGCAGGTTGCGCATAGTAGAATTGTGAGTTGAAGTTCGATAAGACAACAACATACATAAGACATTAGGGCAGTCTGACGGGGAAATGAGACAAGGAGTCAGAGCTTCCTTCAGGTTGGTTCCTGTAAAACAAAGAAGACAGGGGGTCAGTGCTAGAGAAACACAGGGAGTAGAAGATTCCTTCAGGTTGGTGCCTCCTTCCAATTGGTGTTGGTAAACACAAGAAGTCGGTGCTTCCTTGAATGTATTCTTTCTCATTATAAAGAAACATTACGTGGTTTTCTCTCGTTTGGGTTTACACGTAAAAATCGTGTGGGTTATTTGTTGTTTATGTGGTGCATATATGTGTGGCTGTTTATTTACCGATGCATAACAAAAGATAAATATTAAGTAAAGGCTAATATGTTAAAGAAGGTAAAAACTGCTAATAATTGCGCTAATATTGACCCCCCCCTCTAAGTATTAAATCGATTCCAACAAGTAGGTGATGTTTCAAATTAAGACCACTAAGAAGAAAGCATAGAAAACTCGGGTTACCTTAAAGGGATTGTATGTAAAGCAACCCACATATATGAAAATTATATTGTTGATTAGGTTGTTTAACACTAAATTTATTGAAGATGAGGAGGCGACAAAGCGCATCTTGTTGGTTGTGGAGCCAGATCTTCCAGTCTCATAGATGATGATTCAGCCATGTTTGAACCCCAGGTTTGGTTATGATCCCGGCCCAATCCTCAGGGGGTTCGGGGGCAGCGCCCTCGAGAAAGGGGGTTTGGGGGCAATGCCCCCGAGAAAAAAAATTTGGGGCTGTTTTTCGCCAACAGTTTTCGGGCCCATGGTTTTGGGTATCCCGTGGTATTTTCCCATTGTATTTCCCTTATAAAAGAACGAAATTGTAATACGGCTAGGGTTGATCTATTAGGTTTTATGCATTGTAAAGATCTCTGAGATCAGGAAGAGAGACTGTGAGACAGTGAAGAGGAAGTGCAGCGGTTGTGTTGCAGGTTGTATCCCTTCACTTTGCTGGACGGAATAATAATAAGGACTGACAACTTCAGTGTGGACATAGCCCATCTTGGGTGAACCACGATATATCTGTGTCTCTCTTGTAATGTGTATGTGTGATTATATTTGCATTTCTATTTATTGTTATTGCTCTGCGATCCTGATTTTCTAACACATCTCACTATTGAATAATACCAAATAGGAGTATGTCACCCCGAATGAATAAATATTTCTATTACACTTAACAGTTTACCTTCCTCCTATAAGAATTTTTTGGATATGCTACAAATTTTTCCTCTAAGAATTTTTTTGATGTGCTACAATTTTTCGACAAGTTGAAAGCTGCCACTTTTGACTTCATTTGTGGGTTGCTTTCACACAATGGTCCTATTTTCAAAAGAAGACACATGTTGAGGATGTCTTCATTGTTGAGACAAGTGAATGTTAGGAAAGAAGAATAATCTACCAAGTAAAACTAAAAAAATCTCGATGTAGCCACAACATGGTAGACAAAGAAGAGTCACATGAGTTTTAGAGTGACTAGTGTTAATTTTTGAGCATTAATTCAATATACTCTAGGATCTTTACTGAGATAATAACATTTACATCATATCAAGCATATCGATGCATATCAATCACAACAAGCAATCACATGAGGCAATAGACACACAGAGTTTCACTGGGGAAAACCATAAAGGTGAAAAACCCCACAACTTCCTTAGAGATAAAAAGAGCAATGATACAACCCAAGTACAAGAGATAGTCCTCCTAACAGCTACTCCTCCTTCCTCACTTGTGCGCCACTTTCTGGTGAGTGTAGAAGTGAATAATGAAGTGATCAAATAGAGTGCCTCCCGCACTCTATTTATACATGACTTGACCTGCCTAATAAACTAGCAGGGCCGACTTGTCTAACTCAGTCTAATCACCCATGGTAATACTAATCAGGGCCGACCCCACACTTGGTGGTCTAATAACCCATCACATGCAAGTTGCGACACTTGTGACACTTGTCAATACAAATGATGACACTTCTGTATAGAGGAATAATAACATCTCTATAGGAGTACAATATACATAGGTGAAATACATTCCGAAGTTACATATACATCAACACTCCCTCTTAACTAGGAAGGTATTTCTCGACACAGATCTGCTAGCACAAGTCTTCTTCTATGGATCATCGTCACTGGATCATCGTCATCGAATCATCATCATTGTCACGGCTGCTGCTATCTCAATCAATCTCTGAACTACTCATCATAAGAAGTTCTACAGAGCCAACCCTTTTTCATGCTGGATGTAGGCCCACCACCTGCAGGTCTTCATCATCACTGGCCATACTGTGGAATCCTCAGGACTTATTACGTGTGTCACAATGCCTCGAAAGAGTATCCCAGGACCATTTATGTGCCGAAGCATGACCAGCAAGATCTCCTAGGTCTACTTATATGTGACCCCTACCACAATGCCTCGAAAGAGCATCCCAGGACTTATTACGGGAACACAACCCAACCTATCGGATCTCCCAGGTCTACTTACATGTGGTCACCACAATGCCTCGAAAGAGCATCCCAGGACTTATTACAGGCACACAGCCCAACCTATCGGATCTCCCAGGTCTACTTACATGTGGTCATGGCAATGCCTCGAAAGAGAATCCCAGGACTTATTACGGGCACATAGCCCAACCTATCGGATCTCCCAGGTCTACTTATATGTCCTCCCAGAGCAATGCCTCGAAAGAGAATTCCAGGACTGATTACGGGCACACAGCCCAACCTATCGGATCTCTCAGGTCTACTTATATGCTCATCTGCACAACCTGTCCACGGCCACAGAGTATCAACTTGATACTCACCATACATCATCCTGATGTACATCATCACATGATCATCCTGATCATCACAACATCATCCTGATACATCTCATCTGGAGCAACATCCTGAAGCTCATCATCCATGATCATCCTGATCATACAGTGCATCCACCTAATGCATATCATCATACATGATCTACCTGATCATACAATGTATCCACCTGATACATATACAAATACATGATCCACCTGATCATAGAATGTATCCACCTGATACATATACAAATCCATGATCCAATTGATCATATCAAGCATCCAACATGATGCATACACAAATACACGATCCAACTGATCATAACAAGCATCCAACATGATGCATACACAAATACATGATCCAACTGATCATAACAAGCATCCAACATGATGCATATACATATACATGATCCAACTGATCATAACAAGCATCCAACATGATGCATATACATATACATGATCCAACTGATCATAACAAGCATCCAACATGATGCATACAGAACAGTAACTGGAGCATCGTCTTGATACTCATCACACAGTGCTTATATCCATAGCCATGGGAAGGATCCTTCTCTCACCATGCTCGGAATGGCTCCTGCAAATGTGTCCATCACTTCTTCCTCGAAGTGTCGTCAATCTGAAGAACACCAAGCCTCTCTATGAAGTACTCAAACTTCACTCTAGTTAGTGGTTTTGTCAACACATCCGCAACATGCTCATCCGTCGCAACATACAGGAGCTTCACTGCTCCTCTCTGCACCATATCCCTGATATAGTGATATTTGATCTCAATGTGCTTCGACCTGTCGTGGAACACCGGGTTCTCAGATAGCTTCACACAACTCTGGTTGTCACAAAAGATACCAGTAGCCTCCAGTGGGAGATCAAATAACTCAGACAATAGCTTTCGGAGCCATACTGCCTCACAACTAGCCAAACAAGCTGCAACATACTCTGCTTCGGCTGTACTCAGTGCTATGCAGGGTTGCTTCCTGCTAAACCAAGAGATCACACCCGATCCCATACTGAAGCAGCACCCAGATGTGCTCTTCCTATCTGCAGCACTGCCTGCCCAGTCCGAATCAACATAACCCTGCAGTTTAAACTTTTGATTCGCATCATACTTGAGCCCATAATCAACCGTACCCTTCAGGTACCTTAGAATATGCTTTACAGCAACCAGGTGAACACTTCTCGGATCCGTCAGGAACTGGCTCAATGTGTTCACAGCAAAGCAAATATCTAGTCTCATGTTCATCAGGTACATCAAGGACCCAATCATCTGACGATACACCGTGACATCAACCGACTTAGATGAAGCATCACACATAAGCTTCAGGTTCGATGCCATAGGTGTGGCCATGGCCTTGCAGTCCATCATCCCGAATCTCTTCAGGATTTCTACGGCATACTTCCCTTGTCCAAGGAAGATTCCATCTGCACTCTGCCACACCTCCATGCTTAGGAAATAGTGCATCATCCCCAAGTCCTTCATCTCGAACTCAGAAGCAAGCTTCCTCTTGGTGTCGGCAATCAACCCATCCTCACCTGTTACAAAAAGGTCATCCACATACAATAGTAGTATCACAGGATTTCCTTCCTCAACCTTGTAGTAAAGGTTGGAATCTGCTTTACTCTTGGTAAAGCCCAAACTGAAAAGAAAGATGTCTATCCTACCATACCAAGTCCTAGGAGCTTGCGTCAAGCCACACAAGGATTTCTTCAACTTGCATACATATGACCCCCTGTCATGTGTCTCAAAACTGAGTGGTTGCTCCACGTACACTTCCTCTTCGACTACACCATTCAAGAAAGCTATCTTGACATCCATCTGGTGTATCTTCCATTTCATCACTGCAGCCAAAGCAACTACTGTTCTGATGGAAGTGTATCTGGCTACAGGAGCAAAAGTCTCTTCATAGTCTATTCCCTCTTTCTGAGAGAAGCCACCAGCTACAAACCTCGCCTTGTATTTTTCTATGCTACCATTTGCAGCACGCTTAATCTTATAGATCCACTTGGAAGTCACAACAGACTTCCCATCTGGTCTTGGGACCGCATACCAAACATCATTCTTCATGATCGACTGGTACTCTTCGATCATTACTTCATCCCGGATCTTGGGAACTTCAGATTCTTCAATAGATAGCTTTGTTGTTGGAGTAAATGTTGTAGTCCTTCTTTTGTAGGTGATGGTATATGATCTTTCCTACAAGACAAGTTAAATTGCATGATTATAAACATCTCATAGTTTTCAAAACAAATTCTTATACCTAAAGAAATATGTCAAACAGTCATGCAATTATTTTAGCCAATGCTTCAATACAACATTTATCCATATCCCGTAACTTTCTAGATGCCTTCCAATCTCTACCAGAACATTGTTAAGAATGTGCACAACTCCCAACATGTCAGCAAAGAGGTTTCATTCTAGATAAGTAGCAATGGAATGTTGTACAGTGCCATAGGCCACTTACCCATCACATGCATATTAGTAGCATACTGTTCATTAATGCAATTATTCTAATATGCATAATACACAACCTAAGTCTAGGAACATAAGTATATACATCATTGAACAATATTATTTAAACAATTAGATATACAAGAAATGACAATTCAAATACTTATCTTTGTTTGTTTGTTGTGTGGACTCCCTCTCAATCTTTGCTTCCTTGCAGGAACTATTGGAGTGTGCTCCCTCTTGATCTTTGCTTCCTAGATTACCTGTCCTTGAACTTATATTCATCCTGGACCACTATGCATGCTTAAGTGTGCACTAGTGTCATGATTGTGCCATCCTCAAGATCTCATACATTCATTAGTATAATCTCAACACAAAATAATCTTAAACATGTATAGTCATGATCATTTCAAACACAGATAATAAGCATTAGTATTCAAGGTTTCAGGGAGTACTTCTTTTAGTTATGCATATTCTTATTTGACCATAGAACTCTTCTGGTTAGTCATATCATCAATCAAGGTAAGAGACATAATATGCATAAACCCTTGATTACTTAAATTTCTAACTTCATGAATAATCATATACAAAAGTATAAGATCCTAACATAGAGTAGGATTCTAACTTGATATAGGAAAACATACCTGGTCATCATATTTTCTAGTTATGTCTAGCAATGTTTTCTTGTTCTCAATGACCTGCATAATTCATAAGTTGACCATTGTAGAACCAAAATATACATACCTCTATGTGATCCATGACTATGGATGAGTCTTTGTCTTCATGTCACCATGGTCTTGATCTAGAACTTGATTTGCACCTTCATGTTAGCGGATAACATTATCCTCATACAACACCACAGTGTATTAGTACAATCATAATACAATCATAAGTGTCATAACCCTAATCAATGAATGTATTCTATCATGCATTCATACTTTTACTAGGGTGATAAGACAAGTCTAAAATTAAACAAGATTGTTACTAAACTCAATAACATGAAGACAATCATATTATAAACTTAATCATGAACAAATTTCAAAACATACCTGTAAGTCATACTTGTCAGATTGCTTGTAGTAGTTGTTGTTGTTGTTCCTTTTGTTCTTAGGACAATCTGAGGAAACGTGTCCTCTTCTTGGTGTGAGCTGCCCCATCTTTTCTTCTCGAGCTATAATTCGAGCTTCTTCCCGTGAGCATTCTTCCCACAACCTACTGAATGAGATAAGTTTCTTCCTATCACAAATTCCTTGGATGAAGGAATCCCATGACCTAGGAAGGCCATTAAGAGTGGTCATTACCACTTCTCCATTCTCTATAACTTCTCTCATAGCTTCAAGTTGTTCTTTTATTTTGGAGACCCTTGAGAAATAAGACTGCATGGTCTCCGCATTCTGGAACTTGATATTCTTCAATTGATTCCTCAAGGTCATCTTCTGATTTATATTCTTCCCTTCAAATAGCTTGGTCAAGGAATCAAACATCTCCTTAGGTGTATTCAGAGATGACACATGTGGCATGAGATGGTTTTTGATAGAATCAACAATGATCCTTTTAGCCTTGACTAAGTTCCTCTTGTGTAAGGCCTTAGTCTCTTCTCCCTCTAGGACAGGAACCCCTTCACTTATGTAGGTGTCCAACTCACTCTCTTCTAGAATTAACCCAATCCTATACTTCCATGCTTGGAAGTTATCAGCCCCTTCAAGCTTATCCTCAATCTTGGTGTGGTGAGACATCTTAAAGAATACTTCAAATGAAATAGAAAAGATTTAGGTCTTACCACTTGATTTGGAGAAATCTGGATCTAGAGCTGGATTAGGGTTTGTCAGAGAAACCCTAAAACTTCAAACTTTGAATTTCAAACTTCTGAAAGGATAGAAAGATGCACCTTGATGAGCTGATCAAGCTGGTATACTCAGAATTTGAAAACTGCAAAGTTTCACCCCTCAAATTTGCTTTTCAAACTTTCGGATTCACTTGGAGGACCCTGAATTAGGGTTTGATTTTCCCGGAGCTTCACCCATCCCAAAAGTTTCATCTTGGTCTCTAAACTTTGATTTTTCAGAGGAGCTTCCATCCATGGTCTTAGATTTCAGAAATTCCAACTTTTACAGAAACCCTAATTTTCGGCTTCATTAGACAGGACCCCAAACTAGGGTTTGAATTTCCCGGAGCTTCACCCAACCAAAAAGTTCGATCCAATGCTCTAAACTTCAATTTTTCCAAGGAGCTTCCATCCATGGTCTCAGATTTCAGAAAATTCCACTTTTTGTGGAAACCCTAATTTTTAGGGCCAAAAATGAAAGTGCCCATAATTGAATTCCGATTGGACAGAAAGATGCACCTTGCTGAGGAGAGTCAATCTACCCTACTGCCTTTCAAGATCTGTGGATAGAAATCCAATAAACAAGAAGCCTTAGCTTCCGCAACTGCACAGTGTCTTCTTCTCAGGTTAGCTCTGATACCATGTTAATTTTTGAGCATTAATTCAATATACTCTAGGATCTTTACTGAGAGAATAACATGTACAGAATATCAAGCATATCAATGCATATCAATCACAACAAGCAATCACATGAGGCAATAGACACAAAGAGTTTCACTGGGGAAAACCATAAAGGTGAAAAACCCCACAACTTCCTCAGAGATAGAAAGAGTAATGATACAACCCAAGTACAAGAGATAGTCCTCCTAGCAGCTACTCCTCCTTCCTCACTTGTGCACCACTTTCTGGTGAGTGTAGAAGTGAATAATGAAGTGATCAAATAGAGTGCCTCCCGCACTCTATTTATACATGACCTGACCTGCCTAATAAACTAGCAGGGCCGACTTGTCTAACTCAGTCTAATAACCCATGGTAATACTAATCAGGGCCGACCCCACACTTGGTGGTCTAATAACCCATCACATGCAAGTTGCGACACTTGTCAATACAAATGACGACACTTCTGTATAGAGGAATAATAACATCTATGTAGGAGTACAATATACATAGGTGAAATACATTCCGAAGTTACATATACATCAACAACTAGGATAATAAAAGTAAGAAAAATGTAAGTGTTTTTGGTTTGCTTTTATCAAACATTTTACCTTTGATTATCATGTGCAGTATGAACAATTAAAGAAGTTGTGCAGTATGAACAATTAAAGAAGTTCGACACATGAGAAGTAAAAGGAGAAGACGTACATATCAATATCGTATGCATGTATAGTTATTTTAGATGAGGACACTCTCAACATATAGGAGTACATAGTTTTTTGATGTTGTAGGTCCAAAGGATGAACAAGAAATGCTTAAATATCTCTTTTGAGGGGTAGTGGGGGAGGGAAGTATGGTGGTTGGTCTCAAGACCATGATTGCATTGAGATTGAGTTATAGGGCTTGGATTTTTTTTTTGCGGGGTTGTTTGACATTTAATGGTTCTTGATTTCACTTGGATCATCACAAGTTACAAGTTCTAGTTTTGGTTGATGGAGCTTGTTGAAGATTATGGATATTAGGATTTGAGATATTGATTCGAAATGGATCTGAACTCAAAGCAATGGTTGTAATCTTGAGTATTAACATTTAATGAAGGTTAGTAAGACATAAAATACAAGGCAATGTAAAGTAAATAAAACAAGAGAGAATAATAAAGAATTAAAATGTAAAAAGAAAAACGAATGAAAGGTTAGGGTTGTTGGCCTTCCAGCTACCCCAAATCTCCCTATTTCCTCTTGCATTTTCACTCACAAAGGGTCTTTTGTCCAAGGAGAGAAGAATGCATAAAAGGATGCTAAAAATCCATAAGAAACATTGTAACCAGAGATTGTTGGAAGAGACTAAGCAACCATTAAGATGGGTATTTTTTCCTTCGGGTTTCCCCATGTAAAATCATCCGCTATTGTTAAATGGTTTATCTAAGTGTGTTGTTAGTTTGCTATGTTAGCTTGCATGTGTGAATTAACAAAGCTTCTTTGTGATGGCAATGACTGCTAGTGAATGGTGAGAGTGCGATCGAGAGTGGAATTTTTAATGGATTTCTTAATTTCATTGTCTTTTTTAGTTGCATTGTCTAATAGAAATTAAAATAACTCTTTTTCACATCAGTGTTCGATGAATTCCAAAGCTTAGAGACCAATGGCCTCTATTTCATAGTTGTTTCATCAATGTAGGAAGTTTCCAGAATCATTTTTATTTATTGTTGGGCAAATTTATCACTTCCCTTGGTGTTTTTATTGACCATTGGACGTTTTTCCTCTTTGCCTGGGAATTTTCTTATTGCCTCAGGCATTTTGTCCCTGCCTAGGCCTTTTCCCCTCTCCTCTGAGCATCTTCCATAACTACTAGGCGAATTTCTGCTTGTCCCAAATCTACCATCAAGGCACACGCACCCTATGAGCTCATCAATACTTCCAACAAGTATCTACGAGATCATATGATGACCGTATGGATTGTATAAATATATACCACACGGTCTCTTGCTTGGGAAAGTCATATCAATAATTCCCCTTTGTCTTGGCTATCAAATCCACAGAGAACACATTGGGGTTCTCCTTTTGACTGTCTTTTGATTGGTTAGTTATGAAAGTACAAAGAATGGCTAAATAAATTAATATATATACTAACTTAAACCTTAGTTGCCACCTTTGCAATTATTTGAAGTTCCCTATAACTCCTTTCATTGGGTTTGATCTAATTTGAAAAGTGAATGGCCATTGCAAAGTGAATTGGTGTCAACCTTTGAATAAATCCATTACAATTGGTAATTAAAGGATCAACACACTATTGTTAGTGAAGAAAGAAAATGATTTTAATTGATTATCAACCAATATGTATTTTGCATTGGATGGTATTAATTGAATTGCTAGCTTACATATGCTCAAATTATGGTGTTCAAAATGCATTGGAGTTTGGTGTGACTCCTTCACCAATTGAATGAATGTCAATTGAACCATGCCTGCATTTGGTATGTCAAGCTTGAGAATAGTCACATAATAATCAAAGGTTGGTCATTAAGCAACATGGTTTATTTATTGTTGCATTGACTCTTCTATAGTTGAAGCTTAGTCTTCCTCACCGCCGAAACAATACATTGTGCATATTGTCGGATTGGCATTCTTGCTAGTCATGGAGTGAAGCATTTCAACCATTCTTTGTTTCAAACCTCATTTAAGTATGTTATCCTTAGTTGATACCTTGAATATGTTGTGATGAATGACCATTTCATTGAGAGCAATATGAGGAGAAGGGATGGTCCATTATCTGAGAGTTTGAGTTTAAATCTTGTATAAGAACTCAATTAAATTTCAAGCATATGTTATTAAATAGTCTATCCAAGCATGATATCTCATCATAGTCATAGTTTTACAAGTTTCCAGATTCATTCATGATCATGAGGTTGGTTGCATTCAATTAAACTTGGAGAGACAGATGCCTAGAGCTTGTCTAATATTCAAAGACAACAACCGAGAACAAGCCATGAATACATGAAGAAAGGGTGATCCTTGTGTACCTACTTGGTGATATGCTTGTTTATATACAAAAAGTATTGATTATCATTTGCATTGTAGTTGGTTGTTGTTTGTGGACTACCCCAAGAATATAGGCTGTGTGGCCATCCTAAAGATAAAGATCTTTGTATATCATTGAGAACATAGACAAAAGTTAAATTCTACATAGTATCCATGTTGGTGAAGCGAGTGGGATATAAGCTCCTTATTATTGTATTGTATGGTATCATAGCATTTGTTTCATTGACCACGATGTAGCTACAAGTACTTGGAAAATAAAGCAGACTTTACCATGGGAAAAGATTTGAAGAGAGAGAAGTTGGAAGAGATGAGAGATTTCAACAGGAAGATTCAAGAGGAAAGTAGGTATTAGAGGCAAAAAGTAGAGGAGCTGGAAAAAGAACTTGACGCACACTAGGACTCCTTCACTTCCATGAGGGAAGAATTGGACAAGAGCAAAATGCATCTCTTGCAATTGGGAGAGAAACTCACACATATGGATGAGTTGGCAATAAGACAAGCCGACTCATATGCAGACTCAGTTATAATAATGTTGAGCTACCAACAATTTCCCCTTTAACATCAAGTTTTTGTCCTTCCTCACATAGAGCCCAAGTGCTCCTTAACTTTGAATTATTGATGAAAAGGCCCCTCCCCTCATCTTGTGGGAACAAACCAAAGAATTACACTTGATCTTCACTTCGAACAGAACCTTCATTCATTGATTTTGGACACTATGTTTAGCTTGGGGCTCATTCTTTTTTTTAGATTGAAAATATTTGAAAATTTTCCCTCGTGAATCGCTTAAAAAAATGAAAATCTATGCCCAACTTAGAAAAAAATTGGTTTTGAGATGTGGCCGCTCACAAAGTGAAATTATGAGCAGCATAAATAACGCTTATAAAATGAAATTTTAAGCTCCACTTCAAGCGCTAACAAAAAAAAATAGCAGCGCCACAAAAGTGCTCTCAAAATTATATTTAGAGTGTCTCTTGAAGTGTTGTCAAAATAGAATTGTGAGCGCCAACACAAAGCGGTCGCAAAATGTTATTTAGAGCGCCACTTGAAGTGCTAACAAAAGACCAATCTGGAGTTCCCTCCAAAGTAAGTTTCAAATGCTAAAAAAAGAAGATTTAGGGCGTTATTCAAGCACTCATAAAAGGAGATTAAGAGCGGCTTGCAAGTGCCAACAAAAGACAAATTTAGGGTGTTGTTCAAAGTGCTTACAAGAATATATCTAGCACTAAAAAAAGAGGATTTGGACCACCTTTCGTAGATTACAAAATGTGATCTATAGTGTTATTCAAGTGCTCAAAAAGGGATACTTAGGGCGCAAATAAAAGCGCTTACAAAATGAAATTGTGAGCACTCACAAAGTGGGATTTGGAGTGCCTCTCGTTCAAGTGTGTAAACCATCCACCACTCATGATCTCTAAAATAAATTCAAAAGCACTCATAAAAGATGATTTTAGAGCATTTGGAGCAGAGGTAAAAAAGCATTTTAAGCATGTGGGGAGGGGGAGACCAAACATTTAATGCCTCCCCGTAAATCTATAAAACCTTGTTTTGCATTTGAGGGCTACACAATCTATTACATGCTCAAGTGATCTAACCATCGAGGCTTAGCTAAGAGAGAAAAGGGGAGTACCACATGTCAGCAGTCCATTCAATTGAGAGCATTAAATCAACCCATCATCTTCTGCCAGGTAACAATTCTTACAAGCACTGACCTCTAAGGGTTCACTTACTTATTCCTATTGGTTAATTTATGGTCTGTTTCATACACATGTAATAGCCCATAAGGAAGAGTAACGACTTGCTTGGGGAGATACCACTGGAAAAGCAACCCTTTATTGTTTTGATAAAAAAGACCCATCCACATTTATGACCCCAAACCCTCACAACGTTTCTCTCAACCTGCCACAATGTTGGACCTATTACGAATTACCTTTCGGTTGTGGTTGGGTTAAGGGCCCATTGATATTGAGGTACCTTGCTCCGAGTCACGATACACTCCTGTGCACAGGATTGGCACTATCCTTTTGGTGCGAAGCATGAACATGTTGTTCCCACTACTATCCTAGGATTCACCTCTTCAAAGATTATTTTCAGAAGAGCTCCTCCTACCTTCTTCTTGCCCCAGTAATGGAAATCCCCAAGTCTATGATGAGTCCAAGGTTCATCATATTATTGTTTATTCTCAAAACAAAAAAAACCCTCGACGAGGGCAATATAATTGCAATGGCATGCTTCTCGTTCGGGCTCCAGTCTCGCTCATTCCATTTATTCAAAGCAACTCACTTTTTTTGTTTGATAAGAATCTAGCCCCATCCATGGATTAACATGAGAAGCTCCATTCACCCTAACTAAAAATGTAGTCCACAAACTAGCCAAGTTAAGCTCGGGTGGGGAGGGGGTGCGGGGGTTGATGCTTTGGTTGAATAAAACTACATTCTCTTTGACATCTATACTTCACTATTTGCTTGCATGTGGCCTTTAAAAGAAACTTGTTACTTGATTCACTGAAGTCCTTAAATAGGGCATGAATTACCCACTAAGAGTTTGAAGAAACCTCGCAACCAACTGCATCAATGGAATTACATAATATTATTTCCCCATGGTATAGGTTGTTGTTATTCTATTCACTAACCTAACAATCTACGACGATGATATGATTGAAACACAAGATACAATCATGGCTTACATGCAAGCTCGATGTAAGTGAAAGCTCATACTCGAGTCATGTTCAAATGAAGAAGAAGATAAAAAGGTCACAATGCAATATGGAGACACATACCCCAATACCAAAGAAATGCCAACCTATAAGTGGTAAGAGATCTATACATTGTTCAATAACTAGGCTTACCTTGCAACTCTAGTAGAATATGAATAAGGCTGGAGGGTGTATCAAAATATAAGGGAATTCGATCTTCACAGGATCGTCGCAAGACCAACAATCTTCCCTTGTGCAGAAGTAATATCTTGGATAATTATTAGAGTCAACATGGAAGACATAATCATCATGAATGTAGATGGGTCCATGGAAATTACATCATTCCAACCATCTTATTTGGATATATATTACAAGTTCCCACTTGCAAAGATTAGGTTGCATGATGAATGGGTAACTGGAGTGGAATTAGATATATATGAATGTCTGAAGAAATGGTGGGTGATGCATAAGAGATTTAAGGCTAGGGGAGAAGGTGGTTTGTATCCATCTGAGATATTGAGAACCCCATATCGGTTTGCTGCAATGCTTCTCTTCACACTATATGGTGAGAAAGATTCCACTATGTTTCATGAAGCATGGATACCAGTCTTACATACAATGGTCAAATATGGGTCCACTTTCAAATGGGGTTCATTCTGTCGGCTAACATGGCTCATAATACCTCCACTACACAAAATCCATTGTTAGGCCAATTGCCCGAATTCTATATGTCTTCCTATTTGTTAGATGTGTTGTGTGCATCTAATTCATTCCCTAGCATGAACTAGTAATGGCATCCGTCAAAACGAACAATCCACATATATTGCAATATGTTATAGGAATATAACTATGTAAGAAACTACCATAGGATATGAGAATAATTTATTAGACCATTATATGCTCCCATCTTCGAACGACTAGCTAAGTGATGTTTGATGAGGCCTTTGAAACACTAAAAGGTGTCGGTGATTGGTACCTTACCGAAGACCACTCCTTCTTGAGAACCTACAGTGGATCACAACCACCTCACATTCTTCTATTGTACACCATAAACAAAGTGATGCCGCTAGATATTGCCTACCAAATGTATATCGACAAGATCATAGTAGCTTTGTCTACAAGGAAGAAATTATTATTGCCTCCTCTACCTCTAGTTAATTGGAACTACATCTTAGATTCCTCCAAAAGCAGGGAAAAAGAACCACATGGCTTAAGACCTTTTCACTTCGGCACTAATCCCTTCAGGAGGTCTTTATCTTGAATTGGTAGTGGCCCAACATTGTAATTCAATGAAGTTTACCTTTCCTTACTGTTGTATGGGAATTATTCCTATGATTAGGGAAAGATCACCAACATATTGAATAAAGAGAGTGTGACATATAAGACTCTATTGGTAGGTAGAAAAGACTCACAGTCCGGCATAAGACCTCATACAAACTAATAACAAGCAAATCTAAATTGAGAAGAGATGAGGAGAAAGAAGCTTGTGTACCTTTTTTACAATGGTTGATCCGAGCCGCTCCTTATTCTTTTCCAAGATCTGCTTTAGACCACCCAACCTTCAACCTGCAAAACAAATAGAACCAACCTTCCTCAAACCAATTTGACAATAGTAAAGAGTATTACTAAATTGAAAGATGAAGAGAACATAAGATTAGTAATCAACTTCAATATAAAAAACAACAATTTCTTTATGCCAATTATCAATCACAAAATTGACTCAAAATTTGAGGAAGGGAAAGATGTCAAATCTCTATTGAAACAGTCAAACAAAGTACAAAGTATACCTCTTTTATGCTTTGGCACCTTAATGAACCTGAAGACTCTGGTCTCTCCTTCTCATGCACTCCCACGATCTCATTCCAATCCAGTGAATACATAAAAGGGAGAAACTACTTGTGGGCAATAGTTTTAGTATGTAGGGGTATAAAGGTTCAACAACAATGGTCACTTATGGAAGGGAAATATGGGGGTGGTAGCGAGTGATTCATCTAGCGTTACTTTGCTATAATTTGTGTTCTCCTCCTCTCGTTCCATTCCATTCATTTTTATGACTGAAGGAAGAAGTTGAGGATGGTTGCCAAGTTGTTTGAGGACTTAAAATCAAGCAAGTTAGTTTGTGTAACTTCCTAACTTCCTTTATTTTCAAAATTTTATTTATTTTTTATGATTTTTTGAGGGAATTCACACCTAAATCAAAGGCAACATGCAAATTTCACCTTGATCAATGGTAGGGAGCGAATGGTACGCTTCCTGCTAGTTCATAAGGTGCGAATTTTCTCTTTTTGAGGTTGAACTCTTCAGAATGATTGGGAAAGAGCTGGGGCTTCACTTGTAATGCTTAGGGCCACCGATAAGAGTTAAAATCATAGGATTTTCCATCCATAAATGTCCCTTTTTTGTGAACGTATAGTGGCACTTTGAGTGTCGTCTTTTTGAACTATTGTCGCAGACGAAGAAGTGCCATTCTGTATGAGGTGATAAGGAAACCTGATGGCCAAAATACATTATAACCATACATGGAGTGAAATGTGAAGAAAAATGGCTGAGATTCCAAGATTATTAGTTCCGTCAAAGTACCCAAAACAAAAAATAGTTGTCAGACAATCTTTTCCCTGAGATGGACATATCCATGCTCAAAATGATAGAACATGGCCACCAAATAGTACATTGCGGATCCATGGCATATATAAATGATGTAGTGATCATGGACGCGAAAGAATACATAGTGGATCCATGTGTCATATATAGAAGTGGATCATGGGCATGAAGATGATACATAGTGTATCCATGTCAACCAGGAGATCATAGCCATGAATATATACACAATGGATCTATGTCAATTGGGAGATATAGCCACAAATAGGTACACAATGGACCTATGTCTCATCATGCATAAGGAGAACAATATATAGCTGAGTTGAGTAATGGTTCTGTCAATGGTACCATTGTCATATGAGGCGTGGTACAATCTTGCGCAACTCGAGCAATAGAAAAATATGAGGATGCTACTGTTGGCCCAAGGTATTCCATCTAAACCGTTGAGAGGTACGAATCCTACCGATGTGAATATATGAGATGAAATCAAACATGGAGGAAACCGTTTGATTACCGATCATTGATGTATAACATTAACAAATGTGAGGCAACCCATCGATGATGATGATGGGCACCATGGTACCTAATACATTATAGCAAGTGTGAATAGATGTCTTGGAGTCGAACACTTGTAGAATCTATTGAGTAGGATACATTGATGTATTCTCACTACCCAATAGCGAGGGAATATGCCACTGATAACTGTAAGCCCTAAGGTACTACCGAGACTCTAGATCTCTTTCCCATAGCATGATGAGTTGAAGTCGATGGGAAGAGACCAATTGGAAGGGGGGCATTAAGGCATCCCCCATCATCCGACATGAGGAAATATCATGGTTGACTTAGGAAAGGACTGTGACAAATTTTTTTAGTGAATTATTGAGTACGTCTCCTGCATGCACCAAATGTAAATAACGCATGGAAGAGACCCCCTGAGAAACAATCGATAATGAAATCTATTAATAAGGGCGAGGACTTCCACCAATGATGATACATAGTGGATCCATGTCAACCAGGAGATCATAACCATGAATACATACATAATGGATCTATGTCAATTAGGAGATCATAGCCACAAATAGGTACACAATGGACCTATGTCTCATCATGCATCAGAAGAACAATATATAGCTGAGCTGAGTAATGGTTCTCCCAATGGTACCATTGTCATATGAGGTGTGGTACAATCTTGCGCAACTCGGGCAATAGAAAAATATGAGGATGCCATTGTTGGCCCAAGGTATTCCATCTAAACCGTTGAGAGGTACGAATCCTACCGATGTGAATATATGAGATGAAATCAAACATGGAGGAAACCGTTTGATTACCGATCATTGATGTATACCATTAAAAAATGTGAGGCAACCCACCGATGATGATAATGGGAACCAAGGTACCTAATACATTATAGCAAGTGTGAATAGATGTCTAGGAGTCGAACACTTGTAGAATCTATTGAGTAGGATACATTGATGTATTCTCACTACCCAATAGCAAGGGAATATGCCACTGATAACTGCAAGCCCTAAGGTACTGCCGAGACTATAGATCTCTTTCCCATAGCATGATGAGTTGAATTCGATGGGAAGAGACCCATTGGAAGGGAGGCATTAAGGCATCCCCCATCATCCAACATGAGGAAATATCATGGTTGACTTAGGAAAGGACTATGACAAATTTTTGTAGTGAACTATCGAGTACGTCTCCTGCATGCACCAAATGTAAATAACACATGGAAGAGACCCCCTAAGAAACAATCGATAATGAAATCTATTAATAAGGGCGAGGACTTCCACCAATGATGAAAATGGAACCCAAGGTACAACATGAATCACAAAATGTGAATAGATTTATTGAAATCAAACATTAAGGGAAACCACTCAATCAATGACCAATAATGAATTGTCATTTGTTGAGTGAAAGGTTACCTGTCGATGATGTAAACAGGGCCAGGGTGTTGTGACTCTAGGTTAATGCCTTAGAGCAGATGAGTCATCATCAATGACACAGAACTCGCTTGTGAGAAGTCAATGGGGACCTTCCACACAAGCACAAGTCCGAACACTGATTTCAATGTTAAATGATGAGAACATATTAACACTAAGGAATGGCAAACACACGAGGTTAAGGAAATTGCAGAATGGCCAAAACATGTTATATCCTTGCATAGTGAGCATGACACAATATTGACTTGGGAAGATTTCGATACAAAGGGACCGACGATACAAATTGTCATGTCCCAAATTTGGCATTGGGTCACAATGGCCTAATCACATTGGCCATATTCATTAGAGTTTGTCAAATTGATGTTAAGGGTCAAATAATTGCCAAGGAGGAAAATTACTAGTTTCCTAGGTTTGGGGTGGAAGCTTTAGGATTTGCAATAATGGGGATAATAAATGATGTTGGAAAATTAAGATGGCATAAATATTTAATAAAGGAGATGAATAAATATATACAAGTGAAAATCAAAGTGACATTTGATCATGAATACACATGGAGGAAGTGGGACCCACACAAGCTAGAATTTATGTGCCACATGGCATCCTCTTCTTGCAATTTCGAATCCATGGGAAGCCTAATGTTCTTGGGATGAGTTATAAGGTCAATAATACTTGGCATGAGTCAATGAGGTCGAAATATAGAGGAAGAGTAACTCCCATGGAAGAGGAAGAGTAACTCCCATGGAAGAGGAAGAGGCAATTTGGAGCTAGTGAGACACTTGGGCTAGATTCCCTAGCTCTATGACAACAATGTTGAAGATGCTATGACACCTATGACACAAATCAGACCTGAAGGCTGACATACGACATATATGACATGTCAGGGCTAAAAATAGACTCCAAGAGGGCGCTCAAGGGTGTTACGGCAGCTAAGATGCTTCCACATGTGATTTGGTGGAAGTGGGAGACTAGGAATTGTTGTACAAGTGGCATTATTTGGAATCTCTTCCCAACTTGAGTTGGCATCAGTCTCTTGGAAGGAATTCGACCCATAGAGGACATTAGAAGTTTATAAATTTCAATAACAAATAATTAAACCAGATTTTGATCATTTGTAGAATTTGCAATTGCATTTGTGAAGAGGGAGAGCTAGTGGATGACTAGTTTCTTGCCTTAGCCAATTTCGAGGGTGAAAGATTCCCATCCAAGTTGGTAATTGGAAAGGCCATTCAGACCTTTCATTTGGAGCTTTAATGGATTCTTTATTTGCAGGTGTAAGCTACAGGGCAGCTCATGGTTTCTTCTATTGCAGCTCACTCCTTCAACCATTTCCAGTTTTGATGGCATATTCTTGATCCTTGAGGGAGGGCGTTTTTGGTGAGCTATTGTACTCTTTGGGGGAGATTATAATGCCCCATTTATTTTTTAATATGAAGTAAATACTCTGTTCTTCATCTCCAGAAAGTTTCAGGTCGAAATTCCAAGTAGAAATGTATAAAGCTCATTTTTAATGAAAGAACAGTGCCATTTCCCCACTATCTTGTTGTGAACCAATGTAATGTTGATGATTTCGAATGAATGGATGATTCTCTGATGAATTTGTGATTAATGTACTGCCATGGATGTATTTTACAAGTTTCATGTATTGTACTTGAGCATTTGAATCATTTTTACTCAGTTTAATTGCATTGGGAGAAGAAATAGTGCCATTTTCCCAAGGGTTGAATTGGTGATTTTTGCAGTTGAACGGGAGAGGGTTGGAACATATATAATAATCAATTAATGGTGCACATGAGACCTTAATAACATCCATAATACATTCCCTAACTCTTTTTATAAATTTGAGTGGGTTTGGAGGCATTTGGGAAGCCATTTTCAGTACTTACCCCAGGGGGATTTGAACCCCAAATTACTAGTAAAATTGCATACTTGGTCCAAAATATTAAGAGAGTTTGCAAAGGTCTTTTGGTGGACATATAAAGTCCTAATATCATTCATACACCTTCCTTGAATATTTGAAGGCATTTGGAGTCAATTTGAGACCTAGAGACCAATACTAGTCAAAGGGAAATTACTAGTAAAGTTCCCTACATTGGCCAGAATTGAAAGAAGATTTGAAGAAGTATTTTAAAGGTCCAAAAGCATCCCTGAAATACATATTTATGTTCTAACATCATCCATATACCTTATTAGAATATTTGGGAGCAATTGGAGCAATTTGGGGACCTAGAGCTCAAAACTAGTCATGGGTCTAACTAGGGAAAAAAGTGAAAAATTACCATTTTAATAAAATTCCTAACAAGGGACATTACACAAATCCACAATGTAGGAGACAATGAAATATTTTCCATATGATTGGAAGAGTAACCAAACAGAGGACTGACAACTCTAAGATCAAGGTTTAAATCCTAAGGCCCAAAACTAGAACCCAACTTGTTGAAAGACTCAAGAATAGTGGTTTGTTCAAGGATGACTTGAATTGCTGCCACTACAGCGGTAGACATATGAGATATTTCCCTCCCCTCTTTTATTTTTTGAATATTTGATTTTTTAGTGTCTTTTTCATAAAATAAATCCTGAAAAAGAATAAAAGAATGTTATAGTACATTAGAGAAGAAGAGCATCGCATCGCGTGCAACTATGTTCCAAGCGCACGGAACATACCTATGCAAAAAACGAAAAAAAGGATGTGCATGATGTGGATACTCTTGAAGCATATATTCTCCAGTTAGTGTGGAAAAATGTGATTGCAATAGGTAGAAAACGCAAGCGGTCTTAGGATAATGCATTGGTGGTATGCGGCTAATTGAAAATTGCAGCACACATTAGACTCAAAAGCATAAGTAGTTGTATGCAAATGCAATCACAAAATGCAAAAGTTTTGAGAGTGCCCCGGGTAATGTCTAGAATAAGCATTAGAGAGGGTCATGAGTCTTCATCTCAATGACATGGTGGGGCTACTTAGGGACTCTCAAGCCTAACACAAACTTTTGGCATGGGCACCAAAATACAATGGTGTTCTAACTAGCGTACCCATGAGTTGGTAATCTCTAACATGGATAATTACGACTTTGATGAGAACATAGGGTTAATGTAGCACTTCCATGCGTTGTGATCCTAAGGTGTGAACATAATGGCAAGGTTGTTTCAACTCATGCATTATGGATATGACCTACCTTATATGCTAGTTTAGGGACACAAACCTTTTAGGCGGACCACCAATTGCAAAAAAGAGCCCCCATTCTTGTTTTCTTGTCCAAATTAGTTAGAAGTTATGCAAAGTAGCATTAGTTTTTCTATTTTTTGAAATATTTTAAACTAAAGAGAAAGTAAAAGCAACTTAAGTTACTTATAATACAATAATTACAAGTAGATTCTTCCTAGACACAAAGGTCTAGGCATAATACCTCTTCAGATAGAGCCCATTTCTAAGCCCCAAAATGTTCCCCTCAAAATCGTTAAACTCATAAGCTCCCTTATTTAACACTCACTTTATGTTGTAAGGACCAAGCCATATTGACTTGAATTTACTAGGCTCTAGATCGTAAAGCTATTAGTCATAGACAAGCAGCACGTCTCCTTCAGAGTATACAAGCGGATAGATAGATTTGTCATACTGAGCCTTCATAGGTTTCATGTGTGATTCCTTAGCAATAAATGCATCTCTTATATGCTCATCCAACTGTTGCAAGTATACTAAATGTTCTTTTAACTAAGTGGTATCTGGTAAGATCTCTATAACTAGCTTCAAAAATAGGATTTCATTCTCACCTGTCTTTACCTTATTATTAGCAGGGAGAAATGATGCACAGTGATGCATGTCTCCCCACGGTCTTTCTTCGAAAGGCATAGTTTCAATAATGGCCTCATCTGAAGGCATAACGATGTCTAAAGGATTATGACATGGTAAAGAACTGATGGCCCAATTGAGTATTGAATAATGATCATCAAATTCCATTTGGATGGGATGATATTCTCGGTTTGCATTTTCTATGGCTTGATAATCTATCTCAGCTGTAGACAAAACTGACACAACTTTCCCACACCCAATTCCTTGTATTGGTTCTGGTATTACCCAAGGGTCTTCAAAATAGGAGGTCCTAAATTGAGACATTCTCTTCGTGGGAGTAATAGCGATGGGTGATATCACGTGTATTAGAGTTGCATTGTCACCTAAGTTGGGTGGGGGTAAATTGAATGTTCCAATTAGGGTAGGATACATCCCCACACTAACATTTTCACAGTCCTTCCTGGAATGGCTTAGGGGATATTTGTCCCAGAGTTATGTATGGAATCATTTCTATGGAATGATAATTAATCAATGATGAATATCTTCATTCATAGGGAAATTTAATCACCTGAAATATCGAAGATACCACAACAATCATGGCATGAGTCCAACTTCTACTTAATAACATATTGCAGTCAAGTGAGGCATCGAAAACTTCCACTTCTACCTTAACTGTCTTGCCCCCTAGCTCTATTGGGAGAGCTAAGATAATTCCATGGGGTTGGAATAAGTGACCACCTAAAGCTTTTAGCATGGTTACCAAGGGTACTACTTCGGGTGAGCTAATGGATTTTCAACATGATAAGGACATTACACAAGTGGATGCTCCCTCATCTACAATAGTTCGGTGGATGTTTGACCTTCCGGTCGAAAATTGGATTTGAAAAGTTGCATGGTGAGGTAGGCGAGGCTTCCAGTTGTCTAAATAAAATGTAAAAAAATGGCTATCTAAAGGGTCCATGGCCCCTATAGCCAAAAGTAAGTTCTTCCGGTGAGTAGGACAAATCTAAATGACTTTGAGGGTGGACATTGCACAAGAAGTGTAATACCCCCATTTTGATCCCTGGAATGTATTGGATTGATATGTAAATATTGTAAATATGCGATGTATGATTCCTAGTGTGGATCCCAAGGCCAAGGAACCACTAGTGAATGTCCAGGTTATAAAGGCAAATATTTTATATTTTGTGGACATGTGCTAGTCATCCATGGAAAATTGTAAAAACAATGTAAATATTTATAATGCAAATAGAAGTCTAAGAGTTGGATATGGAGGAAATAAAATGAGGGGTTGTGTTTATCCCCAAGGGAGAGGAGAGGGGTGTGTGGGATTGAATCATTTGTTTCCAAGTGTCATCTTGGGAACCCATGTGCCATAAATGGTAAGCAACTAGCCAAGTGGACTTCCTTGTTGATCTTTAATTCCGTTGTAAGAAGACTACTGAGAAATCAACTTAGGAATTTAATGGAGCATGGGGTGAACCCAAAAGTTCATATGGATGAGTATGGGCTCAATTTTATGTATCCAGAAGTCAATTTCCTTCATGGGGATTCATTTCCCTTCATTCCCCTTCCATTGTCGGGTAATCATATTTCAATTTTCTGGAAGCTATGCATTCCTAGTAGCGAAAAGAATTGAAATCGTAACCAGGGAACAAACCACATTTTAGAGTGTAAAAAATGCCCAAAAATTCATTTGGGTTGTGAAATCCAGTGGGGAATCCATATATATCAACCCTGGGGTGAATTCGAGAGTGTTAAAAGCCCAAAAATCTGTGGGAAAACTCAGATTTGGGAGCTAGAAATTGAATTTCGTGGCTGAAAATTAATGTGGCAAGGAATAAAAAAATTGAAGAGAAATTCGAAGTTGGAGAGAGACCAGAGGTTCGAATGGATTGATAAACCCAGTGAAGGAAATAAATATATGAAGGTTAAACATCTTGGACCTTTCTATACCTACTCTAAATAGCACTTGAGGGAAGGGGTGCCTGAGGGATTGTGTAGCAGAGAAGGGGACCTTGCTTGTGTTGGGTGTGGTAGGTAATGTGGGTGCCAAGGATAGATGAAGCCAATTGAGATGCGTGTAGCTCTATGGTTAGGCTCACTAGGTTAGCATTCTCCTTCTTCGTCTCTCTGCATGCTTAATAAACCCAGCTGCTATGCTGGCTTAGCTTGAGAATTAACTATGTGTGGCGATGAGTGAGCTTGTGTAGTTCCTCCTTAGTGGATACATAGCCCAACTTAAGGTTGGCCTCTTAGCAGAGAGATAAAGTGTTGGGCATAGTGCCTATGGTGGGGTGTAACGTTGCTTTTCCATAGCTTGTTGCTTGGGCAATTTCATTGAAAAGATATGTGTTTACTTGTTAAATTGTTGTTTATGAATACACATAATTTATGTATGATGAATAATTTCTATTTCATGTTGAAAAGATTAGTATGGCCATGCTTACATTAATAAATTAGATCTCTGTAGTTACATGTGAATGAGTTCCCTATTTGTGCATAAAAATGTTAAAGATCAACACATTTAAGATTTGTCATGGCTTTTGGTAGTCAAATTTAAGATGACAAAGTGTTATTGGAGAAAATAATTTTGTGTCTCTCTACTTCAAGAGTCATAAAGGTGTCTAGGGACGTGATCCACACTCACTGGGGTTGTATGGGTCGGAATCCACACTCATAGGCCTAAAATCATAAATGCATAGGAAGTGCTGATTAAAATTTTAGTAAAAATCACGAGGGTTGAATTAATGACTAGTGTTTCAATGGAACCCAAGAATTTAATATGTGCTTTACCAACAACAATGGTAGACTAGTTTAAAAGAAATTTGGAAATTTTCGGAGTTCACTGGAAAAACGAATCCACCCTTTTACACAACAAAGATATTTCATAAATGGGAGAAACTGAAAATTCCATTTTAGTTATGAAATTGTGAAAATTTGGGGAAATTCGAGGTGGACCCTACTCGTGCCATGTGGGTGAGAGGGGTATGACGTGGATCAACCACACTAGAAGGATGTGTGGGTAGCTAAAACCCACAATATTTAGGCGTTGTGGAGAGAGTTTTGTGGGGGGTACCATGAAGAGAAGTTCGTGAGGATCCACGAAGAAGGTCCACAGGCGTAGCGAAGAATATGTCCATGGGGGTCCGTGGAGAAGAGCCCGCAGGGTGTAGAGCAAAAGGGGTCCATGGGTGTTATGGAGAATAATTCCATTGGAGTCTACGTAGAGGATTTCGCAAGGTGTCATGGAGAATAGGTTTGCGAGCGCTGTGGAGGAAGGTCCGGTGGTGTAGTGGAGGAGAGTCTGTGGGGTACCACAAAAAGAAGTCCATGAGGAAGCCATGGAGAAGGTCCACATGAGAAAAATAGGAGACTTCGGGATGTAGTTAAGAAGATTGGATCACGAGGACCATGGAGAGAATTCTGTAGGCACAACGGAGTATAGGTTCATGACGGTTATCGATGCACATTTGCGGGGGTGCAAAAATGTGTCTTGAGGAATAGGTCGTAGGGAGACATCCATGATGGTTGTCGGCGCACATCCCTGGGGGTGAAAAATTGTGTCCCAAGTAAAGTTCCACGAGGCATCAATTATTATACTTTGGAGTATTCTCCTTTGGAGTTCCATATTGCGGTTTCCGTGAGGTAATCACTTGGAAAGGCCGATAGCGAAGGTCTGATTCCGCGACAATGATGAAGTAAAAGAAGTTTGGAGTCTGAAATTTGCTTGCGCCATAACATGAGAAATTTAGCTCAGATTTTGAGGAGACCGGAGGCATTGGGACGCCATTGGAAAATTCCACAGAAACATTAGTGAGAGGCTTGGGCTCATCCTACTTCGATTTTATATAAAATTCCAAATAATGACTTTTAAAGATCAGTGTCCCGGGACACGATGAGGGAATTGTTTGGGATGAAATGGATATGGTGCAGTCATGGACTAGGCACGTAGATAAATCTGGGATATTAGAGCGAACTTCCAAAATGTGTGAATCTGGGGTGCAAAAGAAGACCAAAATGCATTATTCCGGAGCACTTTTTCGGGATTTTGAAAAGCTTGCAGGAGGTAAAAGTGACCCTAGATATTGAAACCAGAAATTTTTTTGAACACGACATTTTACCTACTTATCAAAACATACAACTTTTGTTGGACAAAGTTTTTCCATAAATGCTTAGTTTGGGAGATAGTCATTTTTGCTGAAAATTCTAAGTCGAAAAAGTTCAAAAGGGGAAAGTAGTCAATTCCAAAATTTTATAGAGGTTGACTGGAGAATAGGATCAGAGATCTAAAATTTGCCAAGTGATCCTTTTTAAATGTACTAACAATACCCGATAGAAAATATTTCTAGACTGTTCTTAATATATTTTCTTCTGCATATGGCTAAAGTTGGTATCTGAAGATATTTGCACCTGTCGAAAAAGTGCAAAATTGGGAAAAATCAACAGTTTTGGAAGGTTGTATCTTTCAAATCCAAGGCCAGAATGAAGCACGAGGATAGGAGTTGGAAATTTTATTGATAGAGGAACAAGGGTGCACAATCATATTCTGAATGAGGAATTCAAATGTCTCCGAGAATTGAACAGAAAAATGCCTATAACACTAATTTGACCAAAAAAATTGTCAATAAGGGTAGTTTCCAGAATTGCATAAATGGAGCAAAAAAAAGGACCTAAGAACCCTGGGAATTATTCCATGAGATTAATTTTATTAATTTTTTTTTAAGTGTCATTGCATGCATTACTAAGATATCTAATAAATATCTCTATAATGCATAATGCTTGCAGTTGACAATCTTTGAACAGTTGTAGCAGAGGGCAACAAGCAAGGGGAAAGATTTTCCAAAGGAAAATGGTAACCATGAATGATGTCCATGACCCCTATGAACATGAGGAGGATTTCCTAGGAGAAAATATGCAAAAGGGAAACACTAAGACATAATCCAATGGGATGAGAGAGCAGATCACTCCCTAAAATTTGGTTGAAACAATGATAAGTTGATCAAGGCTCAAGAAGAGCAGAACCAAATTAATGCTCCCATCCCTCAGAGCCTCACTGGTATTCAGCAGAGGGATCATCTTGGATCTTATGCAAGCAGTGTTGGTCAAGGAATAAGAAGTGCATAAATCCGCTCCAGAAGCCGCACTAGGAAGAGGACTCCAAGTCCAAGAAAGGGTTCTCTGAGGACACATAAGGTGTCTTTGTCAAGGTATTATTCTAGAAGGTCATGTGATTCTCAAGGTTCTCGAAGTATCCTAAAGAATACCTCCATTAGATTTGAAAGAAGAAGTAATTTTAAAAGGATCATATAAGGAGAATTCAGAAAGGCAAGGCCACCCACATTTGATGGAGAAAGTAAGACAAGTCAGGAAGCAGAAGCATGGATTCTTGGAATGAAGATATATTTTAGGATTCATGATTACTTAGGAACTGAAAAGGCCAGAATTTCTATTTAAAATATCAATGTCAAGGATTCAATTTGGTGGGAGCATCTCATGCAAGTAAAAGGAATCAAAGAAATAAGGATCATCTGGGAGTGATTTAAAAAGTATTTCAAGGAAAAGTACCTATGTACTAGGTATTATGATAATAAGAGGAAGGAGTTCAATGAACTAAGATTGGGATAGAATTCCATGGAAGAACATGTCCATAAGTTACTGGAATAACCGAGATATGTAGACTACATCAAGGATGAAAGGGTAAAAATTCAAAGCTTCCATGAAAGTCTACCCCAAAATTACAGAGACATGATCGAGTTTGTTAATCCACCAATACTTGATGAAGCCATCAGAATGGATATACATTGATATGAGCAACGCAAAAGAATATCATAAGTTCATCCAACATGGAAAGGAAATCCAAAGGTAAGCTTTGAATAAAGGAAAAGTGGATTCAATCCGCCACCATTTATAAATTAGCCAAGGAATTTCCAACAAGGTCAGCAAGCACGAAGTGGAAACAAGCCAACAATAGCAACAAAAGGACCGCATCAATGTTGGGGATGTGGATAAAACCACATGCTTAAAGACTATCCACAATGAAGATAGAAACCCCGAGGCTTGCATAACTTAAAAGAAGTAGTTACAGTGGATGATATGGCAAGGGAAACTCCTCGAATTTATGCTTCTTTGGAGGACCATCACGCAGACCATTAACCAAAAGTAGTGGAAGTTGAAGGTAAGATTGCTAAGCAATCTATTTCCGTTTTGATTGATCCATGATCTACTCATAGTTATGTTACTCCAAAAGTGGCTGAAAATTGTTCTCTTAAAAAAATGAAGCATAATAAATCTTGGCTAGTTCAATTAGACACATGAACGAATAGAAAGGTGATTGAAGTATTTATGGAGTGCTCCATGGACTTGAATGGAATCCTCACAAAAGTAGATTTGAATGTCCTAATATTAGGATCTTATGATGCTCTTATTGGTATGGACTGGTTGGAAAAGCATAGAGCCAAGGTAGATTACTAGGATAAGGTCCTTGAATGAATTGGTGAAGAGGGAAGGCCGAGAGTGGTGAAAGGGATTCCCAAGCAAGTTTCAGTAAGGCATATTTCAACCTCCAGTTAAGGAAGTTTTACAAGAAATGTTGCCAACTATATGCAATCTAGGTATCATATTCATTAGGGGACAAAGGCCCAAAGACATAATATTATCAATTGTTGCAAGAGTTCAAAGATGTGTTTCCAGATGAAGTGCCAAGATTACCACCAAAAATGGACATTGATTTTACAATCAATCTTGTTCCAGGGGTAGCCCCAATTTCCAAAGCTCCTTATAGAATGAGCATGTTGGAATTGGTAGAGTTAAAAATGCAACTACAAGAATTAATGGACAAGAAGTATATCAGACCAAGTGTGTCTCCTTGGGGAGCACTAGTGCTATTTGTTAAGAAGAAAGATGGGACTTTAAGGCTATGTATTGATATAGGTAGCTAAATAAAGTGACACTCAAGAATAAGTACCCATTGCCAAGAATTGATGATTTGTTTGGTCAAATGAAGGGAGCCAGAGTGTTTTCAAAGATTGAATTGAGATCTTATTATCATCAAGTGAGAATAAAAGAATAAGACATTCACAAGGACACTCAAGAATAAGTACCCATTGCCAAGAATTGATGATTTGTTTGATCAAATGAAGGGAGCTAGACTGTTTTCAACGATTGAATTGAGATCTTATTATCATCAAGTGAGAATAAAAGAATAAGACATTCACAAGGCACCTTTTCGAACAAGATATGACCATTATGAGTTCACACTGGTGCCATTTGGTCTCACCAATGCACCTGCCACATTCATGTGTCTCATGAATAGAGTTTTCAACAAGTATCTGGATACGTTCGTGTTAGAGTTCTTGGGTAGCATTCTTGTTTACTCAAAGAATGAAGAAGAACATGAGTAACACTTAAGAGTGGTATTGCAAGTTCTTAGACAACACAAATTGTATGCAAAGCTAATCATGCGTGACTTCTATCAAAGAAGGGTACAATATTTGGGTCATGTTATTTTAGAAGAAGGAATTGTAGTGGATCTAGAAAATATTGAAGCCATAATGGATTGGTCTACTCCAAAGAATGTCACAGATGTTAGATATTTTATGGGCCTGGCTGGATACTATAGGAGGTTCATTGAAGGATTCTCCAAGATTGATCATCCAATTACATCGCTGCAAAGAAAGAATGTAAAGTTTGTATGGTATGAAAAAATGTGAATAAAGCTTTTAGCGATTGAGAGGTTACTTACTAGTGCTCCTGTTTTGAAGATTGTCGATCCAAAGAAAGATTTGGTAGTATGCACAGATGCTTGCATTGAATGACTAGGTGGAGTGCTTATGCAAGAAGGATTTGTGATCTTCTATGAGTCCAGAAAATTAAAAGAGCATGAAAAGAATTATGCAACTCATGATTTAGAACTAGAAGCCATAGTACACACCCTCAAGGTGTGAATGCATTACTTGCTAGGGAGAAGATTTGAACTTAGAACAGATCACATGAGCTTAAAGTATGCGTTGATCAACCAAGCTTAAATGCCAATCAAGCTAGATGGATGCAATTTTTGTGTGAGCTTGATTTTGAAATCAAACATGTAAAAGGAACAGAGAACAAGGTTGCATATGCCCTTAGCAGAAAATTTCATGTAGCAGCCTTAAGTATGTGCAAATCAGAATTAAGAACGAGAGTTCTTGAAGCTCGAAATAAAGATGAGACTTACCTTCAAGCAAAAGAGAAATTGCAGCAGGGAAAATTAGATGAAAGGTGTGAAGGATATCATCCCAAAGAAGATGATATTTTTGTTTATAAGGGTAGATTGTATATTCCAAATTGTGCAGATTTGAAGGAAGTGGCGATGGATGAAATTCATCAAATGCCATACTACAGACATCCAGGATATCAAAAGACAATAACAACAACAAGGAAACAATACTTTTGGCACAAGATGAAAAAAGATGTAGTAAAATACATTTCCCGATGTTAAAAGTGCAAACAAGTCAAGACAGAGCATCAACATCGAGTAGGATTGTTGCAGCCTTTGTCCATTCCATAATGGAAGTCGGAAGTAAATTCTATGGATTTTATAACATGTTTGCCTATGACAATAATGCAACATGATTCAATCATGGTTGTGGTGGACAATCTATCAAAGGCAACTCATTTTATTCCAGTCAAGTCCACTCATAAGACACGTGACATAGCAAATATCTTCATGAAGGAGGTATTCATATTGCATGGGTTACTCAAAGCAATAGTCTCAAATCGAGATGCAAAGTTCACATCCAATTTTTGGAAAGGGTTATTTAAAAAATTGGGGACTTAGCAGAATTTTAGTATAGCATTTGATCCTCAAATAGATGGCCAAACATAGAGGGTGAATCAAGTTCTTAAGGATATGTTAAGGATGCATGTGTTGGATAAGCCATCCAAGTGAGAGGGTTACCTACACTTGGTAGAATTTGCATACAATAATGAACATCAAGCATCATTGGGAATGAGTCAATTTGAGGCATTGTATGGCAAATGATGCAAAACTCAAGTGAGATGGGATAGTATCGTAAACATGATAGTGCTTGGGCAAAAAATTCTCAAGGAAATGGAACAGGAAATTGTTAAGATAAGGCATAATTTAAGGCATCCCAGGATAGGCATAAACGTTACGTAGATTTGAAAAGAATGCATAAGGAATTTAAATTTGGGGATCATGTTTATTTGAGAGTAATGCCAAAGAAAAGTACCCTAAAGTTCAGAAGTTGTGCCAAGATGGCACCAAGATATTGTGCGCCATTCAAAGTCCTTGATAGGATAGGGCCAGTTACATATAGGATTGCATTACTTGTTAACATGAGAGCTCATAATGTTTTTAATGTTTCTTTGCTTAACAAGTATGCACATGATCCTAATCACGTAATTGATTGTCATGTGATTAAGGTGGAACCCGAGGGAGAGTTCCAAGTGGAACCTATGCGTATCCTCAACAAGAAGGTAACATTGCTTAGAAACCGAGCCATTAAATAGGTAAAGGTGCAATGGAGGCACCTTGGTCTCGATGAGGGTACATGGGATATGGAGGATTCCATGAGAGATGCATGCCCTTTTTTTTTTTCCAGTTTTGAGAACATCGAGAATGGTGTTGCGATAAGGGTGAGGGGAAGTAATACCCCCATTTTGACCCTTGGAATGTATTGGCTTAATCATATGAAAATATTGTAAATATGCGATGTATGATTCCTAGTGTGGATACCAAGGCCAAGGCTCCACTAGTGAATGCATGTCTTACAAAGACAAGTATTTTCTATTTTGTGGACATGTTCTAGTCAGCCATGGAAAAATGAAAAACAATGTAAATATTTGTAATGCAAATAGAAGTCTAAGAGATGGATACAGAGGCAACTAAAATGAGGAGTTGTGTTTATCAACTAGGGAGAGGAGAGGGGTGTGTTGGATCCTTTGTTTCCTAGTGTCATCTTGAGAACCCATGTGCCATAAATGGTAAGCAATTACCCAAGTGGACTTCCTTGTTTATATTTAATTCTATTGTAAGAACACTGCTGAGAAATGAACTCAAGAATTTAATGGAGCATGGGTTGAACCCAAAAATTCATATTTCTGAGTATGGGATCAATTTTATGTACTCATAAGTCAATTTCCTTCATGGGGATTTGTTTCCCTTCATTCCCATTCCATTGTTGGGCAACCAGATTTCAATTTTCAGCAAGCTATGCATTCCTAACAGTGAAAATAACTGAAATCATAAACAGGGGAGAAACCACGTTTTAGAGTGTTAAAAATGCCCATAAATTCATGTGGATTGTGAAATCTAGTGGGGAATCCATACATATCTGATTCGAAAATTTTTGCGAGAAATTTATCAAACAAAAGTCTTCGACGAAGGACCTTTTATTGACGATTATATGCATGTGAACATGAGCAATTATTATTGTGCATCTTTAAACAAAATCAACCATACGACAATGCGATAGAAATTCAAGCACATAAATGAACACCCATGTGATAACAGAGTTCACTAGAATATACTGGCTACATCTCCGGCTCATGCAATCATTGAACCGCTTGCATTAATTCTCCCATAATAGGGGTTGATTCTCTCCTTTAAAAAGGGAAACGATGCAATCTTAAGCAAGTCAACAACTTGCCATCTATCCTTTACAAAGGGAAAATATGCATAAAATCTTATTACTTCACAAAATGGATTTTACTTGTAAGAAGTCTTTACCAACTGCTCACCATCGGGTTTACATAACAAGTGCCTTTGAAAGGCCACACTCTCTTGAATATCCTTCACCTTTGTTCTTCGTACCAAGAATGTCTGAAGGCCAACAACTGTATCAATATGCAAATCTCTACCTACTTCTTCTACACAAAAATTGTCTCTGAAAGGCCACATTCCCCTTCAAGTCCTTCACCTTTGCTCTTCGGACAGAGAATGTTCAAAGACCAACAATTGCATCAATGTGCATGGCCGTAGCTAATGACCATAATACTACAGGATCTAAGCAAGTTCATACTTGCCTCATCATGTCCCATAGAGCTTATGAAACTCAGGAACAAGTTACAAAGTTGCCAAATAGGTTTTAGGCAAACAATGCCTCTCACAAATAAGTGGCTACAAATCCCATTACAAAATGGAAACATAAACTTCAAAATTACAATTGCCATCAAAATGCATTAGTGGAAGACACCATGGTCTTCAAATGCCACTATCAAAATGCACATGGCTATTTGCCTTGTTTACAATGCCATAAAACAATGCATTAATGGTGGACTCCATGGTCTCACTGTTAGGATATTTAGACACTTAGGAGTTAGTTAAGATCAACTTGTGTAATATATCCGTTAGGGATAGTGTGTTTCTTTAGTATGCATTAGTATGCATTTGTAAATACTTAATCCGACGGTCACGATATGTTTCCGACATAGAGTGATCCGACGGCTCAACTTCTCTTAGATCAAAACTAACCTTGATTCGTGGCTTAACACCCGATTGGTCCATGATCTCTATTTAAAGAGCATGGAGGGTCATTGTTTAGTTGATCGATTTTGAGAAGCTCATTTGTAACTTTATTTCTTTGCATAATAAATTGTCCCGTAGAAGCTATTTGGCCGGGGCCGTGGAGTGTTTCCCTCAAGAGGGTTTAAACCACGTCAAAACATCGGTGTGTTGATCTGTGATCTGTTTGTGTGAAGTGGTTGCTCTTGGTGTTCGGTTCTTTGGTAGTACCCTGTGTACCCGAACATGGTATCAGAGCTTTTATGAAGTGCCGCTTCCGGTTGTGATCTAGATCTTGAACTGCTGTTGCCGAAACTCGAAAGGGTTTCTAGTTCTGGTATTTTTGTGCATTTATAGGCTATGGGAGGTGTTCCATTGCGTCCAGAGCATCGTTTCCATTGGGAAATAGTTTTCGTTTGATCGAAAACGGTTCCTGGTTGCTCCAGAAACACGTATTTCATCAGATCTGAAGGTATAATGTTACAGCGATGCATTTTTTTTATTTCGTTTTTTGAAAAGAAAAAATCTCATATTTCAGTTTTTTTTTACTGTTAGATTTTTTTTGGTTCGGATTTTTGCTTTCCCGTCTGCGTATTCTCAATGCCGTGCACCTTGAGCGATCTCGGAAAATCAGAAACAGAAAGGGAAAGGGTTTTTCTCGGCTGCGTATGCTCTTTGCCGTGCACCTTGCGCGATCTCGGCAAATCAGAAACAGAGAGAAAACGTAGACTTTCCGGGCAAGCTAACAAGATCTAACTCCACAAGTGTGGAAATTTTTTTTTGTTTCGATTTGTGGTCTGTTTTGCAGGAAAAAGGGCAAGCACACAAACCGAGCAAGAAGAGTAAAATAAAAAAAAAAAAAAAAAAAACCCCTTCCTCATTCCCATATTTTACATACCTTTTAATCTAGCTCACTTGGTTCAAAGTTGCTTTATTCCTTAATAGGTCTTGAGTTCAAGTCTTGGGAAGTTACTTTAAGTTACTTTATTGTAAAAGTGCATCTTACTTAAATAATAAAAATAAAAAATACAAGTGAGTCACTTAAGTCTTTTTATTGTTGCACTATTTAAAAGTAATATCATTGTAAAAGTGAAATCACTTATTTTACAAAAGTGGTTCACTTAAAGCAACTTTCCTGTAAAGTGATTGTCAAAAGGTTCATCTTGGGAAGAGGGGGGTTCTTTTTTTTTGCTGGACATTCTCTAGCTGCCACGTCACTATTTGGGACATCTTCAACAGTTTCTTTGTTCAAGCATAACTTCATCATACAGAGTCAGTTTTCAATGCTGTTTTTTTTGAAACCACCTATTTTTTCAAGCTCTTCACATCTAGACTATTGGTTTTTGCTTTTAGAGTCATTAATTTACAAATATGGCCGCCCATTGTGATATTCTACTTAACAGTTCCAACTATTTCTCATGGAAATCTCGTATGGAGGATGTTCTACGAAGTAGAGGACTTTTCAGAATTACCACAGGGAAAGAAAAAGAACCCACTGATGATGATAAGAAAATAAAATGGGCAAATAGATGTGATGAAGCTCGTGGATTGATTGGGATGTCAATCTCTACTGATTTGCGATTCCACATATCTGGAATTGATGAACCTAATACTGCTTGGGACAAGTTGGAATCTGTGTTTGGTAAACACAATGAAATTCGAGGTCACCAACTCGAAAATGAGTTGATTTCTTTAAATCCAAGTGACTTTTTCATGCATTCAAGATTATTTATCTAAGTACAAAACTCTTAAACTCTTATGTGCAGAATGTAAGATTGAGAGGGAAGACAAACAATGCATTTATCATATTCTTTCCAAACTTGGACCTGCATATTCTGTTTTTGTTTCTACATTTTACTCCATGAAAGCATCCTTGAATGCAGCTAGCTATCAAGAGCCTAGTCTTGAATCCTTTTGTGATTCCTTGATTAGGGAACAAGATAAACTCATTCATCTTGGAATAATCAACAATGCAGATACATCTGGGAAAGCCTTATTGTTCCAATAGAAAGAAAAGTCCAAGCCTCCCAAGAAACAAAATTTTCGCAATAATAAGTCAAACAAGGGTCAAAAACCCTCTCAGTCAGCTCCTTCTTTAAAAAATGACAAAGGATCCAAGCCAAAAGGCAAGAAGACTGAGCGTCATTGCAACTATTGCGGGAAAGATAATCATGATGAATCTAAGTGTTTCAAGAAGATGGAAACCTTGGAAGCAGGAATGAAGAAGCACCACATTAGCCTAGATTCGCCTTCAGAATCTACCTCTCATGGACATGCACTTTGTGCTTCTGGTTATTCTTATAATGCATCTTCTTATTCTACTTCAAATGAATGGCTCATTGATTCTGGAGCATCTTATCATATGGCTAAGGATCAAGCCATCTTTTCTACTATGCATGAATGTAACACCAAACAAATATTTGTTGGTGATGATAGATCTCTAAGTGTTGTAGGAGCTGGAACAGTTCCAGTAGATAATGGTCATTTTAGTGATGTACTATGTGTTCCAAGAATTTCCTGCAATTTGTTATCAGTCTATCAGATCACTCATTCTGGTGAAGGTAAAACTGTGACCTTTACACCTCACCAAGTTTTAATCAAGGATTTTAAAGATCCTCAACAGGTCCTAGCTACCGGAATTGTTGATGATATTACCAGGTTGTACAAGTTTAACAACTTTGGGTCATCACCTTTCCCTTCAGTTTTTGTTGCTCATAGTGATAACTTGAGCAAACTCTGGCATGAGCGATTTGGTCGCTTAAATTATCGCTCATTGCAACAACTATGTAAAGAAAATATGGTGACAGGTCTTCCGATGGTATCTTGCAGAGATGGTGTTTGCTCCGGTTGTGTACTCGGAAAACATCATTGGGACAGTTTTGACAAACGTGCCTCTTGCCACGCCTCGGTTCCCTTGGAGCTTGTGCATAGTGACTTGTGTGGTCCTCTTCCATCTGCTTCATTTTCTGGTTTTCAAATATTTCTTAACTTTTATTGATGATTACACCAGACGCACTTGGGTTTATTTCCTAAAACTTAAGAGTGAAGTATTTAACATGTTCTTGGCCTACAAGGCCCTTGTTGAAAAACAATCTGGTCATCAAATTATTAAGTTAAGATCTGACAATGGAGGAGAATATGTTAACAAACAGTTCACTACTTTCTGCACTGAACAAGGCATCCAACAACAACACACTGTTCCATATACACCACAACAAAATGGTGTAGCTGAGCGGAAGAACCGCACTTTAAAAGAAATGGCTAATTGTATGATCCAATCTAAAGGACTAAGTCTTCAATTTTGGGCTGAAGCCATCAATTGTGCAAATTACATAGTAAATCGCACCCCCACTAAAGCATTACAAGGTATAACACCGGAAGAAGCATGGAGTAAAACTAAACCTGATGTAAGTAACTTCCGTGTGTTTGGTAGTGAAGCATGGGCTCACATTCCGGATGAAAAATGGAAAGCATTGCAGCCTAAAAGTGAAAAGTGCATATTTGTTGGATATTCTGAATATGTAAAAGGTTATAGACTTCTTCAACCACATTCTCATGATGTAATCATTAGAAAAGATGTTAAATTTGATGAAAATATCTTGGCCTGCGAGCCTAACTCGGTGAGTGTGCCATCTTTGGCCTGCGAGCCTGATTCGGCGTTTGTGCCTTCTTCTTCTTCTTCCAACTTCCTTGACAGGTTTCCAACTCTAGTTTCTGATGATGACAGTGAGGATGAAAATCCACCTCCGCTTGCTCATGTTCCTCCAGTTGCACCAGCATAAGTGCTTCCTCGATGGGTCCGTTCAACATGTGAAGCAGCTGGTGATCTTGCCGGTGATCCTAGAGATCAACGTCGAACACGTTCTCAATTTCAGCGAGCCTCTTCTCTTTTGGCTCAAGTTTCCGAGAATCATGATCCAGAAACTTTTGCAGAAGCTTCAGGGAATCCAGATTGGGATGCAGCCATGGATGAAGAATATCGTTCCTTAATGGCGAACGATACTTGGGATCTTGTACCTCTTCCAAAAGGAAGAAAACTTGTCAGATGTAAATGGGTCTACAAAACTAAGTATGCATCAGATGGAAGTGTTGAAAGACTTAAGGCAAGGTTAGTTGCCAAAGGTTTTTCCCAAGTTGAAGGGATTGACTACAATGAAACCTTTGCTCCTGTCGCAAAAATGAACTCCATCCGCCTTGTTCTTTCCCTTGCAGCCTTACACAACTGGGAAGTCCATCAAATGGATGTCAAGTCTGCCTTCTTACATGGTGATTTGCAGGAGGAAATTTACATGGAACAACCTCATAGCTATGTTCAGAATAACTCTAGCCTTGTCTGCCGCCTTAAGAAATCCTTATATGGCCTTAAGCAAGCTCCTAGAGCTTGGTATGCCAAAATGGATAACTTTCTCCTTGACACTGGTTTTTCTAGATGTCATTCTGACCCCAATGTCTATACCAAGAACGTAGGAAACCATCTCATCATACTTGTTTTATATGTTGATGACCTTATTCTTACTGGTAGTGACCCTAAGCTTATAACCCATGTGAAATCCAGTCTTAAACAAAATTTTGAAATGTCAGACTTAGGACATTTGCATTATTTTCTTGGTCTCCAAGTCCTACAAACCAAAGAAGGAATCTTTCTTTCTCAGTCTAAGTATGCTTGTGACCTTCTTCGTCGCTTTCACATGGAAGATTGTACACCAGCCCCTTCTCCCTTCCAGTCTGGAGTCAAACTTTCTGCCACTTGTACTTCACCTGAAGTCGATGCCACCTTGTATCGTCAGCTTGTTGGTAGTCACTTATACTTGACTCATTCCCGTCCTGACCTTTCCTTTGCCGTTGGTCGAGTTGCCCGTTATATGCAGACACCTCATGAAAGTCATTGGAAAGCAGCTAAAAGAATACTTCGATATATTCGAGGTACAGTTCAGTTTGGGATTCATTACAGTACAGGGGGGAAACCTTTGTTGGTTGGTTTCACTGATTCAGATTGGGTCGGCGATCCTGATGATTGAAAGTGTACTGCAGGTTATGTTTTCAGTCTGGGATCTGGACCTATTACTTGGGCTTGTAAGAAACAACAAGCTCTTGCTCTTTCTTCAGCAGAGGCAGAATATCGAGCAGTAGTTAATGCCAGTCAGGAAGCTTTATGGCTTCGACAGATCCTTTCAGAGTTTGGATTCGAGCAGCAGCAGCCTACTCCACTTTGGTGCGACAATCAAAGTGCCATCAAGCTTGCCAAAGATCCAGTTCTACATCAACGCAGCAAACACATTGAGCTACATATGCACTTCATCAGAAATCTTGTTCATGAACGGGTTCTTGAAGTGCTCTTTTGCCCTAGAGATGATCAAGTTGCAGACATCTTCACCAAGTCTCTTACAGAAGCGAAGTTTTCTAAACTTCGATCTATGTTAGGAGTTCAGGAACTTGTCATTAAGGGGGGATAGGCTCTAATGCCTCATTCCTTCTCCCAATAGTGTCACTTTTGTAAATCCTTCAATCCTATCCCAAGTTGTTCTTAAGGGGGGATGTTAGGATATTTAGACACTTAGGAGTTAGTTAAGATCAACTTGTGTAATATATCCGTTAGGGATAGTGTGTTTCTTTAGTATGCATTAGTATGCATTTGTAAATACTTAATCCGACGGTCACGATATGTTTCCGACATAGAGTGATCCGACGGCTCAACTTCTCTTAGATCAAACCTAACCTTGATCCGTGGCTTAACACCCGATTGGTCCATGATCTCTATTTAAAGAGCATGGAGGGTCATTGTTTAGTTGATCGATTATGAGAAGCTCATTTGTAACTTTCTTTCTTTGCATAATAAATTGTCCCGTAGAAGCTATTTGGCCGGGGCCGTGGAGTGTTTCCCTTAAGAGGGTTTAAACCACGTCAAAACATCGGTGTGTTGATCTGTGATCTATTTGTGTGAAGTGGTTGCTCTTGGTGTTCGGTCCTTTGGTAGTACCCTGTGTACCCGAACACTCACTCCACTATCGAAAATGCAATGGTTATTTCCTTTGATTACCATTAACAATTATATTGAAACCATTACAAAAAAAATACATATGGCATCTTTTCAAAGTGCTTAGGCTTCAATAGTTTTACATACAAAACTATGGTGAAAAACCCATCAAATAAAGCATCATTCAGTATATTGGGTTTCAATAGTTTTAAACTATAGTGAGATACCCATAAGAAATGCTCATCATTTAAAAAGGTAAGACTTACCAAAGATTTTGATCCATCTCCATGTTATGCGCTTAATTGGCCCCTTGATGCTCCCGACTTGCTCTTATGGCTCCATCCTTGGTCCCAATGGCCCGCTTGAAATGGCTTGGGACTTCACATCCAAATTATTTGTCCTCATGGATTTACAATGAAGCACTTATATAGCGCAAGGAGGTAGGCAACAACTTTTTTTAATTTTGGCAAATAAAAAACCAAATGTGGCATAATGCCAAACCACCATGGCATAAGTTTAAACCAAATTAAAACCATTATTAAAATATGGCATACACCATAGCCAAATGGTTGCATATTATTCTAACTGCCAACTCCCTTTCCAATTTCATTGGTTTTAAATGGCATTGTTGTTGAATCATATGCTAAGTGTGGCGTATTTGTCCCAACCGCCACCATACCATGTTATCAATATCCACATCATTAATTCTAAATGTGGCGCCAACGTTCAATCGCCTCCCATGCAAGTTGTTCCAACCACTGGAAACAACCATAGAACCTTCCACAATCATAATAAGGGGGTGGAGGGCTAAGCCCTTGGCCCCTTTTAACCGTTGATTAAACCACCCTCAAACTTCAAATAGAAGTGGGCATCTCCATAGTTTAAGAGACACTAGTAGGAGGAGTGGTAGGGCGCTGTGGTTGGGGTTCAAGTTCGACAAACCGCTTATAACTTTCGAGTTCGAGTGGAGGCGCTGTGATGGAAAGGCCTTACATGCTCGTGCAGGAGGTCTTAGGTTCTATCCTCTGAGCCTGTAGAATTTTTTTGGTAAAAATACCTATACAGGGATAACCGAATTTCCATATGGAAACCTCTGGTTGGTCCACCTTCCAAAACAAATCCAGTCAGTTGACACTTGTCTCCTACCAATTGGTCCATGTCAATTCCAGTTCAAATCCATACTTCCACATGTCCTCTTTGGGAGCTTGCCAAGTTAGCTCCATACCTACCAATTGTGCATGGATACTTCCATGTGGTAGTCAATGGTGCTGCCACATCATCAAGCCGTACTGTTCGTATTGCCACATGATAGTTTGTGGGAGTGCCATGTGGCACTTCTGCCAAATTTTTGCCCGTTGAGGAGAAACTTCATAACTGTATAACTTTTGCATACAAAGTCCAAATGATAAAATTATAACATCATCGGAAACGTCTTGACGAGCTCTATGTGATGGTGTAACTTCCATTAGCATATGAGACGATGGAATTTTCTTCATTCCAAGATCCACCTAGATCAAACCTTCCCACAAAGAGGACTTTTGGACCCCAAAAGTTACATACGTAGATAAAAACTCATATTTTATTAATTACAAATTCCCATACCCAATAATAAAGGATAAAAACTCACTATGTTGCATACATAAGAAATGTCATATATATAATGAATTTTACAAATTTTCCCATCTATGGGGTCTTTAAAATGCAACATGTGATTTACAATTATAGCAATCAACCCTCTAAATAAGTAACCCATTTCTTACCTTTCTAGGTGAATATGTATTCTCCTTTTGGCTGATATTCTGCTTGATGGATTTTATTGGCATGCTCCTCTTCCTCCTTTGCTTCCTGCTTCAAGATGGAGCTTCCAACGCTTTCTGATCCAATGCCCACTCATGTTGCAATGAGTGCAAAAATTTCTTCTCTTTCAGTGCTTCGCAACACTCTTGCTGTCACCAGCTTTCTGAGAAGACTTGGGTTCCCTCTGGCTCTATGGGCCTGTGGGTGATGCCTGGCCATCTTCCATATTTTTGGCCAACTGTTGCTTCTTCCCTAGCTCATATGAAGATGAGGATTCTAGGAAACCTCCTTGGTTTACTGATGCTCGATGAGTGTCCTCCAAGATTTGACAAAATGTGCAAGTATTAATATTTCCCAAACTAGAATTGATATACCTTCCATGGCCACAAGTTTGAATCATCTTGGATGGACTTTTGGATGCCTTTGTAGTGGAGCATTATCCAACTTGTTCCTACACCACCTGTTCCAAGATAAGTCACAACTTTCTCTTTTCATCCTCTGCAATTTCAATAAATCTTCTAATATCTGCATTCTCTGCTTGAATGCATTGGTTGATCTCTTCCAATTCCTGGATCCTCACATGCTTCAAACCTTTTCCCATGACGATGTTCACAATCTGCAAAACTTGTCAAACCTGCTCTGATACCAACTTGATCCATGAGAAATTCCTCAAACAAAAATATTTGACGAATGACCTTTTACTTACGATTATATGCATGTGAACATGAGCAATTATTATTGTGCATCTTTAAACAAAATCAACCATATGACAATGCAATAGAAATTCAAGCACATAAATGAACACCCATGTGATAACATATTTCACCAGACTATATTGGCTACGTCTTTGGGCTCATGCAATCATTGAACCGCTTGCATTAATTCTCCGTGATGAACCTGCAATAATTAATTAATGAAAACACACGAGATAACAGAAATAACAGAACTCAGAATCACTTTTATATTGATCGTAGGCCACTTCGAGGGGGCAACCTCCTTTGAGAAAGCTCAATACAAATAACTTCACGGTACCTTCATTGGTCTCAACACAAACTTATATACTAAGTCTAGGCGCCAATACCATGGGTCAATACAAAATATGGATCAACAATTACTATGGGACGACTTACAAAGCATATGCGTCCAACAACAATAATACAAACTATGGATCAACAAATACTACGGGACGACTTACAAAGCATATGCGTCCAACAACAATATACTAACAAAGTAAATAGAAGGGTTGACATGGGTTCTTAACATCCCTTCTCCCTTAAAAAAAGCTTTGTCCTCAAAGCTTTAGATGTGGAAATTGATGCAGAATCTGAAGGAGTGGTTCCCCTGTAGCATCCTTGGGTTCATTCCGGGCCACTGACGCCTTGTGAGTTTCAGGGAGGGTTGCTTGGAAGGTTGTAGATGAAGAAGAACCATATCAGCTGCATGAAAAGTGCGCTCAGAACGATGCTGGTAGGCTTGTTGTTTCAGTCGAATTCTTGCCATGTGAAGATTGTCTTGCAGAATGAGAAGAATTTGATCGGGGTTTCAAAGAACTGAGTCAATTTCCTGAACTGGGGAGTTGCTGAGGGTGTATGGAAGAAGAATTGGCGGTGCCTGTCCATAGAATGCTTCATATGATGTCCTTTTAGATGTGGTATTGTACCACCAAAGTGCTTCTAGGAAATCCATAGAAATAGTTGTCCAAATCTGTGTAGGGATGGGAAAGGGTTCGAGCAGTCCCGAAAGGAGTGTCGTTTCACCCTTGTTGTCTTGGCAAGTATCATAGTCAACCACCATCTGTTGAATTGTCATTTTCAGTCCCTGCCAAAAGAAGTTACATTGTTCCCGGTCATACATTTTGAGGAACCCAGAGTGCCCTGCTGATGAAGAAGCATGGAGTGCATAGAAGAGATAGCCCTGTTGAACAGATTGCAACCAATTTGGAACAAGCAAAGAAATAGCTGGAAGAGAAACTCAGTCATCAAATGTGCGAGAAGGAGCATCTGCCACCATATTGTCCTTACCCTTCTTGTAAGTGATCGCATAGGCATAACCCATGAGTTGGATAACCCATTTTAGGTGTGCTGGGGAGGAGACCCATTGTTCCAGGAAATTTTCCAGACTCGGGAGATCAGTCTTGATGTAGAAATAATTCCCTAATAGGTATGGTTGCCACTTTTGTATTGCATGCAAAATAGCCATCATTTCCTGCTGAGATTTAGATGCGGCTAAATTCTTATCGGAAAGGTCTATTGAAGGCGACAAGCCCACTGGTTCAGCAAGGACACCTGCAGATCTATAAAAGGAAGTAGGGGAGACCGTTGATGGGTGCATCTGAATGGAATGGAGTTGAGCGATGACACCATGTGAATTATTGTTAAGGATCTTTTCCAGGCGATGTGAACTGATGATGCGGAGAGAACCTTGTTGTAATCCCTTAAATTTGTGTTGTTTCCCATTGACTGAAAACTGCATCCAAAGTTCAGCAAAATCCCATAAGATGGGGCCAAGTGTGCATAACCATTGAACGCCCAAAACCACATCTCATCCTCCTAAGGACAAGGCAAACATGTCAGAGCACAGGTTATAATCTTCCAGAGAGATACGCACATTGTGACACTTTCCCTTGCAAGGTAAGGTGCCCCCATTGGCAACCATGACTTCAAAGTTGGAGCAAGGATGGAAAAAACAATCAACATGTTTGGCGATTTGAGAGTCAATGAAGTTATGAGTGCTACCAGAATCAATGAGTATTGTAAGAGGAAGCTTGTTGAAGTAACCCCTGACCCGCATTGTTTGGGGGGTGGTGACATCGGATAAAGCATGGAGAGATATCTTTGGGTGGTCTTACTGAGATGGAAGGTCAATAGGCGGCTCCTGAATGTCGACCTGATCATCCGGTGTATCTGGAGCCTCTTCACCAACATCAGAGGCGGGCAGAGAATCCACATCCAAGAGATAGAGCTTTTGTTGAACACATCTATGTCCCCGAGTGAATTTTTCATCACAATTATAACAAATCCCTTTTTCTCTGCGTGCCTGCATCTCTGTTTCGGACAAAAGCTTGATAGGAGTTGGTCGAGGAGCTGGCGAGATGGGAGGTCGTTGAGAACCCATATTTTGGAAGGGAACAAAGGTGGGTTTGGAGCGTTGTTGGGTGGCAATATTGTCTTCTGCCAACTTAGCCAACCCCAGGGCTTCCATCATTGTCTTGGGACATAACATTTTGACCACTGGGCGGATTTCATCCTTAAGACCACTGATAAAACAACTCTTGTAGAAGTCATCAGATAATCCTTTTGTGTGGTTGGAAAGTTTCTCAAATTTTGTTTGATCCTCTCTCACAGTGCCAGTTTGACGAAGTTTAGTGAGTGCTCCGGTGAAGTCATCAAAAGCACTAGGACCAAATCGTTGCAAAAGGAGTTGAGAAAAATCTGTCCATTTTGGCTTGTCATGACCCTTGATGTACCAACGGTACCATTGAAGGGCTTCCTGTTCCAAATGAAAGGATGCAAGTGGACCTTTTTGGACATCAAAAGTATTATGCAGATTGAAATACTATTCTGCACGATAGATCCATCCAGTCGGATCAGTACCATTGAAGCGGGGAAATTCAAGCTTCGGACCACAGAAAGTGCTGGAAGAAGAGAACTCATTGGCTACAGAAGATTCTTGCTGTCGGTTATTGTTCATGGCTGAATGCTGAAGATGGAGGCTGAGAAATTTTTCATCTAGATCTTGGAGTTTGGTTTGGATGGCTGCAAGTGCTTCCTCCATGGTTTTTGCTCCTGCGCGGGTGACAACCATAACCATGAGTTTTTGTTTGTTTGTTTGGGAATAGATAGAAAAACACAAACAAAAGCTTATTTAGTAAAGGGAAATTTGGATTTGGGAAAAAATTGGATGGGTAATTAGGGTTTGAATAGGTTTTGGACACTTTTTGATGGGCAGGGAAGCAAAAAAGAGGATTTCAGAAGCGGGGCGAAAGAATGAGAAAATATGTCAAAGAGGGACAAAGAAGCAGAAATAGGGAATGAACACGGTGGCAAAATTTGGAGGCGAGTGGGTGAAAATTGAAGAAGTTATGGCAAACCCTAAAAATAGACAAATGTGAGATTTCTGGCTTTGAGAAGTAGAATTTGGGATAGGGTCCTCAGCAATGAAATATGTAGAATGGGATTGCAGGGGTGTCTGGGAATTTTCAAGGGAAACAAAGCTAAAACATGGGAGATATGGCGAAAAAATGATTTTTTTTTCCAGGAATGGATCTGCAACGACGCGGAAGGGATCGGAAACAGATAGATCTGCAACGACGCTGAAGGGATCGGCAAGAGATGGATCTGAAATGACGCTGAATGGATAAAAAACGGCTGGATCTGAAATGGATTTCAAAATAGATCTGAAATGGTTGGATCTGGAACGACTGTCAGAATGGATTTGAAACGGTTGGATCTGAAATGGCTCGGAATGGATTTGAAACGGTGCGGAAGTGATCGGCAACAGTTCAGCTGAAAATAGATATGGACCCCAGGTATGTGCGGCTTCCTAATAGTTCAGGGGTTTCACTCGGCCACCAATGCTGTTTGATGGCTTGCATATTGGGGCAGTACCCGTCACTCCACGGCTCAGGTAAAACTGATAACCGCTTTGCCACAAACGACAGCTCTTGGTTTACCTCATGGGTGGGAACTAGTCAATCAGGTAGGGGTCATTGCCCTTTTCACTGGCAGGTCCTCTCAATGGGCCAACTACTTTGGGGTTCCTGTGGTACTCCTCACAATGAGTTTTAGGGCTTATGCCCAAGTACTTCCCACAGTTAAGCGGATAGGGATTATTCCCAGATCCAAACTTGCAATAGATGCGAAATTTTTTTTTGGCAGAAATTCCACCCAACGAGCATAAGAAAGTGCTCTGATACCAGATGTGATGAACCTGTAATAATTAATTAATGAAAACACACAAGATAACAGAAATAACAGAACTCAGAATCACTTTTATATTGATTGCAGGCCACTTCAAGGGGGCAACCTCCTTTGAGCAAGCTCAATACAAATAACTTCATGGTACCTTCATTGGTCTCAACACAAACTTATATACTAAGTCTAGGCGCCAATACCACGGGTCAATACAAAATATGGATCAACAATTACTACGGGACAACTTACAAATCATATGCGTCCAACAACAATAATACAAACTATGGATCAACAAATACTACGAGACGACTTACAAAGCATATGCGTCCAACAACAATATACTAACAAAGTAAATAGAAGGGTTGACATGGGTTCTTAACACTTTTCCAATTCTTGGATCCTCACAGGCTTCAAACCTTTTCCCATGACGATGTTCACAATCTGCAAAACTTGTCAAACCTGCTCTGATACCAACTTGATCCATGAGAAATTCCTCAAACAAAAATATTTGACGAAGGACCTTTTACTTACGATTATATGCATGTGAACATGAGCAATTATTATTGTGCATCTTTAAACAAAATCAACCTTACGACAATGCAATAGAAATTCAAGCACATAAATGAACACCCATGTGATAACATAGTTCACCAGACTATATTGGCTACGTCTCTGGGCTCATGCAATCATTGAACCGCTTGCATTAATTCTCCCAAAATAGGGGTTGATTCCCTCCTTTACAAATGTAAACGATGCAATCTTATGCAAGTCTACAACTTGCCATATCTCATTTACAAAGGGAAAATATGCATAAAAACTTATTACATCATAAAATGGATTTTACTTGCAAGAAGTCTTTACCAACTGCTCACCGTCTGATTTGCATAACAAGTGCCTCTGAAAGGCCACACTCTCTTGAAGATCCTTCACCTTTGTTCTTCAGACCAAGAATGTTGAAGGCCAACAACTGTATCAATATGCAAATCTCTACCTGCTTCTTTTGCACAACAACTATCTCTGAAAGGCCACATTCCCCTTCAAGTCCTTCACCTTTGTTCTTCGGACAGAGAATGTTCAAATACCAACAATTGCATCAATGTACATGGATGTAGATGATGACCATAATATTGCAGGATCTAAGCAACTTCATACTTGCCTCATAATGTCCCAGAGAGCTTATGAAACTTAGGAACAAGTTAAAAAGTTGCCAAATAGGCTTTAGGCAAACAATGCCTCTCACAAATAAGTGGCTACAAATCCCATTACAAAATGGAAACATAAACTTCAAAATTACAATCGCCATCAAAATGCATTAGTGGAAGACACCATGGTCTTCAAATGCCACTATCAAAACACACATGGCTATTTGCTTTGTTTACAATGCATTAGTGGTGGACTCTATGGTCTCACTCCACTATCGAAAATACAAATTGTTATTTCCTTTGATTACCATTAACAATTATATGGAAACCATTACAAAAGAAATACATATGACATATTTTCAAAGTGCTTAAGCTTCAATAGTTTTCTATACAAAACTATAGTAAAAAACCCATCAAATAAATCACCATTCAATATATTGGGTTTCAATCGTTTTAAGCTATAGTAAGATACCCTTCATAAAGGCACATCAATTAAAAAGGTAAGACTTTACCAAACTTTCGATCCATATCCATGGTACATGCTTTGGCCCCTTGATTCTCTCGGTCTGCTCTTATGGCTCCGGCCTTAGCCCCAATGGCCTGCTTGCAAACGGCTTGGGACTTCACATCCAAATGAATTGTCTTCATGGCTTGAAAATGAAGCACTTATATACTGTAAGGAGGTAGGAAACAACTTCTTTTAATTTTGGCAAATCAAATGCCAAACCACCATGGCATAAGTTTAAACCAAATCAAAACCATTATTAAAATATGGCATACACCATAACCAAATGGTTGCATATTCTTTTAACGCCCAACTAGATCTCCAAGTTCATTGGTTTTAAATGGCATTGTTGTTGAACCATATGCTAAGTGTGGTTTATTTGTCCCAACCGCCACTAGACCATGTGATTAGTATCCACAACATTAGTTCTAAATATGGTGCCAATGTTCAATTACCTCCCATGCAATTTGCTCCAACCATTGGAAACAACCATAGAACCATCTGAAATCATAACAAGGGGGTTGATGGCTAAGCCCTTGGCCCCTTTTAAATGTCGATTAAACATCCCTCAAACTTCAAATAGAAGTGGGCATATCCATAGGTTAAGAGACACCGGTAGGTGGAGTGGTAGGGCATTGGAGTGGAGGCGTAGTGGTTGGGGTTCAAGTTCAACAAACCCATTTTAACTTTCAGTTTTCCCTTTGGTAAACTTCAAATAGAATTTGGGTTAAGCAACTCTCCCATGGTGTGATGGCAAAGGATTTGCATACACGTGCAAGAGGTATTGGGTTTGATCCTTCGAGCCTGCATATTTTTTTTGGTGAAGAGACCTGTAAAGGGCCAACCAAATTTCCATGCAGTAGCTTCTTGCCGGTCCACTTGTTACACCTAATTCTCGTCATCATGAGACCCATGTCCACTCAATGCCTTGATCCCTAAAGTCTTCCTGATCAATTAAGCAGTTAGAGCAAGTTGTTGACCTTTGTCCACAATCTCTAGTTGGGCTGACGCAGGTTGCCTTCCAGCAAGGAGCGCCCAACTAGGTCAGGTGCAGACTGCCTTCATGTAGATTGCGCCGATGGCTCAGGTTGCCTTTGTGCAGCCTGCGCTTTCCCTCTTAGGCATAGGTTTCCCTCATGCTGCTTGCGCCGGGGTTGATTAGATTGGATAAAGGTGGCTTTCGAGCGAATTCTAGAAGATGGATGAGGTGGATCTCTATCCCTAACTCCTAGGTGAGCTGTCCTACGGTTCCCTAACCTCAAGGGAGGCTCCCTTAGTCCTCTCCCCATGATCCTCAACCTACTCTATCCACTTGGTCTTATAAATACAAAGCTCCTCTCCATTCCAAAGGGAGGAATTCTATAGCACTTACATGTTGGTGGAATTAACCTAGAAGATCCCTATCCATCTCTTGGGAGGCATACATTTCCTTTGGAGGCATTGGCTTGACTTGTTGGAGGAATATTGCAGCATTAAGGCTGGGGTTGTAATCATCACTCTACTTTGTATTTCATACTTCATTAACAGTAATATAATCTCTTTCCGTAAATGTGTTCATGTTGATATCATTTAGAGCTTACTTCCTTAACTATTTGCTTAGATCAGTTAGTGTTTAGATGTATTGTTACTGCTTGCTTTGTTTCTACAATGCTTTAACAGGTTTTGCAGCTTGGATCTGACAACTGTGGAGCTTGGAGCTATAAAGAGGAGATAGATCTACATATCAGAAGGTAAGACATCTTATTTGTTCTAGATTCACATTGAACTAGGGAGATCACGCTCGCATCCGCTTGAGTAGATTGTCCGATAAAATATCTGGTGACCATATTGGGGAATACTTTGTTTTGATTTCAAGTTGAATGTGTTATTATTTGATTTCTTGATGAGCCATTGCTTTGCCCCTAAGCCTCTTTCTACCATCAAATTTTCTTCTTGAAGAGTTTGCTGACCCTCTCAGAGTCTGTTTGAATCATTATCAATCCATTTGCTTATTCATTATTTGGGGTTGTTTCATTTTTTTCATTAGGTTATTCACCCGATGCACTTGGGTAGTGAATCCAGTGCGCCTGTCCCTCCAGAGCGCAATCTTCCTTTGAGCATCCTACGCCATCGACGCTCTGCCTGATTTGACAGTTTGCGCTGCCGACGATTTATACTTGTGTACAACCTGTGCTGGGCGCTTTGCGCCTAACCACAAACTGCACCGGTCTTTCAAACTTGGTGGTTGGTCTATCCACTCTCCAAATTTTGATTTTGGTGTGATCCACAACCTTCTCTCTGTTGTACCTTCTAGACAGAGGCCTATTCATTCAACATTAATTGTGTTTGGATTGTTGGTGTTGATTTTTGGGTTCCTTTTGGTCAAGAGAGAGATCCGGTGGTGGTAGGAAATTTCAATCCCCCACGGTCATCCGCTCAATCTTGCATTCCTTGATCACCTTATCAGATCTATTCAGTATGCTATATTTGATTCCAAACCTTTCTTCCGCTTAGCCATCTTGTTCTGCTTATGTTTGGTTGATTTTGAGTGACTTGAGTGTTTTTGGTTTCATGCGAGTGCTTGTCATTTTCTTTGAGAATTTCTGAGTGATTAGAGTGCTGCAAGTAGTCTCTTCTTTTCTGCCATTGACATTTGAAAAGCATCATTATTATCATAATTTGTCTTGATACATATATTGAAAAATCAAAAGTGCTTCATTTTTACCATTTTCAAGTTCATTTGAGAATTGTTGTAGAAATTGTTTCATGCATTGAAATTTATCATTCACTTAATCTTTGGAAAGTTTGAAGAAAATTAAGTTGTTTGTGTTTTTCTTGAATTATGAACCACTCATCTTCTTGAAAAATCCAAGTGAAATCAATTTTTTGCAAAGTAATTCCAAGCTTGAAGCTCATATGCATTTTTTGGTTTTCATGTGCTTTTAGGCTACCATTGTGAAAATTGAAGAGTTGGCGTGCTCTAAGTAGAGATTCTCCTTTTTCATTACTTAGTTCTATTCTAATTGAAAAAGACAAAAAGAAAATACTTTGATTTGGGTTTGATTTGTTGTTGATTTTTATGTTTTGTTCAAAAAATGGAAAAGAGTGCTTTCATCATTTTTGGTAGATTTGGGACTTGTTGAAATTTACTGTTTCGTGAGACCATTGGAAAACAATTTCTCCTCCCTTACATAGATTTCATCAAAATAAAAGGTGCATTTTCATGCAGTCAGGATGCATTATGTTTACTTTTTTGTCCTCACCTCATGCATTCACCTAACCGTCCAGATAAAATTTACCGGTAGAACTAGGTTAAAATTTACTAGTAACTTGTGTGTTAAGTTAGTGACGTGTTCCAACGTCGTAAAACGTGGTAGTTGTCGTTATTTGCCTGCACTGCATCCCAGGGGCACTATAGTTCTTCCACGTCCAACCGGTATATCGAAGGATCTTTCACATACCTTAGGGTATATCGAAAGGCACTTCATGTACTCGGTAGTATATCGGAAGGCTCTTGTCATACAATTGTGCATTAGATAGCACCACTACGGATTTGAGCTCCCACGTACCTTGAGTATATCAGGAGACACTCCTAGGATTCTTGAAACCAACTGAGCTAACCATTTGGCCGTCTTGGCAGAGCAATACACCGAGAACAACATTCAGGGAGCTACTACGCACGTACTATCAGGTTGTTGGGTTATATGGTTAGGGGTACGATTCTAATCCTCCCTGGTTAGTGCTCTGAAAAATATGGCCTAGTATAACCGTTGGACCCTGGAGTATATCGCGAGTTGCGAAGCCTTGAAAATCCTATGAGGTTCTAGACTTTTGAATCCACACCTATCACATAAGTTTGCTTGCGGCCTTAGTTTGTGTAGATTTTTGTGGATTGCTTTTCTTTTGTGTAGAATACACTTGGGAGAATTTCTGGTTCGATCATTCTGGTTGAAAAACCTTTGAGAAGGTCCTGTAGAATTTTAAATTTGCCACCCGAATATGCCATTAATCAGGAGGTAATTTCGAGGGCAACTATGGATCCACAAGTTACGGTCATGTCACTTGAAGTAGAAAACTCTACCATGGAGTCTGAAGCGAATTTATTTCCTCCTAGTTCACCAACCTCTAACCCTCCAAGGGATGAGGAATATGGAACCATCTATTTCACGAGACACATCCTTCCACCGTTCGCTGGAAGGAGAACCTGGGGCTATAGATTGGCTAAATCCATCCCAGGACGACCCTGTCTCTGCAACATTTGGTCCATCTGCATCCTTTTGGGACACCTCTCTAGGGAAACAATGGGCCCACCTGGCTTTACATCCGGAGGAAGAAACCACCCCTCGTTGGGATCCCCATGCTCAACGCTTGGCTCCAGTCTATGAAATCTTGGACCAATTATGCCAACGTGGTGAAGACCTTCGGCGCCAGAGTCTCTCACGGAGAAGAGACACCTCAGAAACACCCATGTTTCAATACACCCCAATTCGTTCATTATCTCTTGTTTCACCTGAAACACCCACACATAACGTGACCACCTATGAACCTGGTCAACCCTCGTTTCCTACGAGTACACCTCTTAATCAAGAGACCGGTTCCATACCCCAAATGACTCAACATGTTAAAGGACAACATTCCAACACCCCTCCTACTACTACTAGAACATTACCCACCCCTCCCCCACCCCAAAAATTGCGGGGAGGATATTCTTTACCTCCTCATTTGATCACAAGTAGTGTTCCTCCAATAGTAAGTAATCAATAGCCCATAGTGAGTCAACCATCCATAAGTGGTCAAAACATTGTCACTGGGGAGCAACCCTTGTTCTCTAGCCATAATACATGTGGAGGATTTCCAATCGGTCATTCCGTTGGAAACTCCTTACCTATTGTGGGATCCACCATGGGATTATCTCATGCTGGGGGACCATCCAATTCAAATCAACCACCATGGATTCAAGTGTATCCAAGCCATTTTGACCCTTTGTTGGGACAATTCAATCCTGGAAACGTACTCCACGGGATACCTTATCTTGGAAACCCATACACTCCATGGGGACATCTTAACATTGCACTTGGACCCCCACCAACTTTTCCTCATGTCCCACCAGCCCCACCACCGTTTGGTCCACCTCCTTCCGAAGGGGGCGGACCTCCACCTTCTGACAGAGGTGGAGGCCCACCCCATTCCGGCGGTGGAGGACCACCCCATTCCGGCAGTGGAGGCCCACCTTACTCTGGCAGCAGAGGACCACCACCTTCTGGTAGCAACAGACCCCCACCTTATGGAGGAGGCTCACCTCATTCTGGAGGCGGTGGCCCACCCTATTCTGGAGGTGGAGGCGGTGGCTCACCCTATTTCGAGGGTGGAGGCGGTGGCCCACCCCCTTACGGCCAATTCTCGATGGGAACACCTTACAATCAGTCGATTCAAGGTACTACTAGTCCATATATTCCATATCAATATTATCAGTATCCGCAGCCGAACCAACAACTGCCATTTTTGGCTACTTTGGACCTACCCAACCTGTCTCGTCTAACCAACGATCCCATCCTACACAGTCATAATTGTCCACCCATTCCGGTCAAGATACCCTCTGATATTCCTAAATTTGATGGAAAACCCGATGAAGACCCGAAAAACCATGTGATGACATACCACCTATGGTGTTCATCCAATTCCTTGATGGATGACTCGATCCGTCTAAGGTTGTTTCAAAGGACCCTCACCGGCCTAGCTGCCAAGTGGTATATTGAATTACCACCGCACTCCTTTCCTGATTTCTACTCTCTTGCTATGTCCTTCCTGACTCATTTCCAGTTACCCATACGCTATGAAATTGGTATGGACCTACTGACTTCACTCCGCCAAACCACCGCGACTCTTATATCTGACCATATCCATGAGTGGCGGAGGAGACAACATCTCATTAAGGCTCCCATTCCATATCAACTCTTAGCTGACTGGTTCACGAAGTCTCTTTTACCCACCGTAGCTAGAGATGTGGCAATGGGAGGGGCCGTCACTTAGGAATAGGCTATCGCTCGTGCCCACTTAGGAATTCGGCACATTGTATGACATTGTTCCTGACACATCCCACCCTACATACGATCCTGCAAAACCACCCAAGGGACCTCAGGCCGACCGCATTATCGGTTCCCTTAACTCCCAGCCTTCTGTTCAAACCAGTGGATTGTCGAACCTCCATGGTTCTTCCCCACCCTAGGCTGGCAACAACACCACCAAGTCACCCGCTCCTTCTTCCACCGAGGAGGTGAATTCTGTTCAATTTGCTTCCCCTGAGAAATCCGGTGGCAAGAAGAAAAACAAAGGTAAACTCAAGAAATATTCCAACTTGCAGGAGCACAAGAACCCCCCTGAAGACACGAAACATAAACGAAAGATAAAATATCCTTGTTTACTGTGTGGTGGTGACCATTTCTCCAAGGAATGTCCCCACCGAGACGAAGTGCAGAAATTTCTTAAGGGAAACTCCACATCCGTAGTTCTTAATGATCCCTTCCCCACCTAGAATCAACAAATGATTGCTCAACCATCTCCTTCTCAAGGAGAAGCATCATCCACCGTGCATGTTCTCATGATACGTAGTGAGATGGTTAACCTGAACACATGATTGCATTCATACGACTTAGTCCCTCCGAAGGAACCCGTTGGAAGTAATACTGAAAAAGCTTCCACCTCTGTTCCTGATATTACCGTACCACAGGCTTCTCTCACCATAGAGAAGCCTTCATTAGAGTCAGCGTTGCGTCTGCCTAAGAGCACGATTCGAAAGGCAGTTTTCAATCCTAATGCTCGGGCAACTCAGAATTATAACATCGTAGAGGACTTGGCGCAAGCCCCTTGTGCCATGTCGACGCTAGAGGTCTTGCAGAATTGTCCCAATCAACGCAAGACTCTTCTCGTTGCAATTGGCGCGGTAGATCCATATTCCTTGAATACAATCATGTTTTGATTGGAGTACTTTAAATCGAGACTTTCCCATCAGCTGGCATTTCAAGTTGCTACAAACGTTACTGGGAAGAAAATCCATTGTACTGTACTAGATGAAGGTGCTTCTACCTTGGTCATGTCACTATCTTGTTGGAGATCCATTGGTTATCTCGAGTTAAACTGTTCTCCTACTACCCTGAAAGCATTCGACAGTCGTGGCTTTCAACCCCATGGGCTATTACAAGCCTTAGCAGTAGAGTTGGGGGGTAAGACTACAACCATTAACGTGGAAGTCGTCACAGCCCCTTTGGATTATAATCTCTTATTTGGTCATAATTGGTTTTACGCCATGACTGCGGTCGCGTTATCTGTCTTCCGTAGTGTGCAATTCCCCCATCAGGGCCGAATTGTCACTATCGACCAATTGGAATTTTGTACACCGGACACCGCTACTCATCCTGGCGATAATGTCCCCTTGCTAGGACAATATTAGTAGCTATATGAGAACGTGGGGGTCGGCCTCGTAAAATATTCATCTCTTATGGGTGTTTTTCCAACCCCGGATCCCCCTAACCATGTTGCCACGGTGAACATGATCTCCTCCATGATTCCATCTTTTCCCAACTTTATTGATCAGTGGCTCGTACCCGACAAAGCCACCATGCATTTGATTGGAGACACCATGCCTCTTTCACCCACTTAAGCTACTTATGAGGCTATCCAATCAACACCCGAGCAACGCTTGGTTGTGGCCTCTACATCTTGGTCTCTACAGTAGATGTCCTCCTTACCAGATCCTCTATTCCGGATTTTTCATTTCGACGAATCAATTATGGAGATTATGAGTGCGGATGACCCCCCGTGGGAAGACCTCCACCATCGATCGTCTTTCCTACCCCCATTGGATTTTGTGGAGAACAACATCACCACCATTTTCACACCGGATTTCTATCCTTGTCCCCAGTCACCGATCCTCACTTGCCATACGGTCACTGAGGGCAACTTGGAAAACATCGAACCCACCATTCCGGTTGACATCTCGGTTACCCCTGGTGTCGTGGAACATATTCGTTTAGGCCAGAACTGTTCTCCCGAATAGATCATCACGTACACAGCCTTATTCAAACAATTCCGCGACGTATTCGCTTGGACCTACGAGGAAATGCCCGGGATAGATCCTGCCATTGTTTCACATGAGATTAAAAACTATCCCAACGCTAAACTAGTCCGCCAAAAGTTACGACCAGTGCACCCTCGAAAAACTGCAGCAATTAAAGCTCAGATTGAAAATCTCTTGAAGCCGACTTTATATACCTTGTTCCTTTAACAGAATGGGTCTCCAATGTCGTCCCTGTGGCCAAGAAATAGGGCACCTTCTAGGTCTGTGTCGATTATAGGGATCTGAACAAGGCTTGTCCCAAGGATAACTACCCTACTCCCTCCATCGATCAGATAATTGACAATTGTGCCGGAAGTGTCATCTTTTACTTTATGGATGGCTTTTCGGGTTACAACCAGATCGAGATACACCCGACTGACCAACATAAGACAACTTTCATCTTCCCTTGGGGTATGTTTTCTTATCATAAACTCCCTTTTGGTCTTAAAAATGCTGGTGCTACATTCCAGCGGGCCATGTCGTATGCTTTTCATGATGTGAAGGACTTTGTGGAGCCCTATCTTGACGATCTTCCTGCTCATTCGTAGCATTGCGAGTTCCACATCGAGCATCTGAAGACAGTTTTGCTCAGATGCAAGCAGTATAACATCCATCTGAATCCTCACAAGTGCATTTTCTGCGTCGAGTCTGGATGCCTCTTGGGTTTTATCGTTTCAAAAGACGGGATCCGGATTGATCCCTTGAAGGTGGAAGCCATCATCGCTCTCCCACCTCCTACTAACATTATGTTATTTTTTCAGAATTTACTTCAATCTGATCTAGGATCTTAACTGAGAGAACAACATGTACAGCATATCTACATCATATCAATCATGGACACAATAATGCAAGCACACAAGAGACACAGAGTTTACTTGGGGAAAACCATAAAGGTGAAAAACCCCAATAACTTCCTCAGAGATAGATAGAGCAATGATACAACCCAAGCATAAGAGATAGACATCTCCTAGCAGCAACTTCTCCTCCTCCACAAGTGCGCCACTCTCCAAAGAGTGTGAGAGAGAATAGAATGATCAAATAGAGTGCCTCCTGCACTCTATTTATACTTGACTTGGCTTGCCTAATAACCTTTACTAGGTCGGCCTCAACTTAACCACATAACACAATGCTAACTGGGACGACACCCAATAGGGTGGTCTAATAACCCTTTAATCCACATGGCCGACCCCCAATAGGGTGGTCTAATAACCCTTTGACCCACATGACTTATACAGGGCCGACCCCAACAAGGTGGTCTAATAACCCATCAGGTATAAGTTACGACACTTACAATATAAATGACGACACTTCCGTATAGAGGAATAATAACATCTCTATAGGAATACAATATACATATATGTGAAATACATTCCGAAGTTACATATACATCAACACATTACATAACTACAAAGTTTGCAAGGGAAAGAAACTTACCTACAGTGTTTTGTCTATAATTTCGCTCAGAAGACAAAGGGCTATATGCTATTACTGAGGAAGGACGTACCTTTCATATGGGACAACCAAGCACACCAATCCTTCGATAGTTTGAAACATGCCATTACCCACGCCCCTATGCTCCAACTGCCTAATTACCACAAGGATTACATCCTTTATCTTGCCGCTTCGTCCACCATGATCACCATGGTCTTGGTCCAGGAGAAAAACAACGCCGAGGAACATGTGATCTATTACCTCAGTAAGGGTCTTATTGACTCCGAAACTCGTTACTCACATGTCGAGAAACTTGCTCTCGCGACAATCATTTCCATCCAAAAGTTTCGTCATTATATACTGCTCTGCACCACTACCATAATTGCTGACTCGAACCCCATGTACCATGTTTTGACACGTCAAGTGCTCGGGGGCAAGTGTTCACGCTGGATCGTGATACTTCAGGAATTCGATCTCCTTTTCGAGAAAGCTAATTCAAAGAAATATTTGGTGTTTATGGAACTCATTTGTGATCCTCCCCATGCTGATTCAGGATATGAGCCCAACGATTCTCTCCCAGATGAGTCGTTGTTTCTCATCAGCACGTCCGACCCATGGTATGGAGATATCACCTTATATCTTCAAACCCAACGGTTCAACCCCCAACTGTCTCGGGACGATCGTCGTCGTATACGCCACGACGCCAAGTATCACTTGATCATCAACAATACCTTTTATTGTCGTGGTGTTGATTCCATTCTTCGACGTTGTCTGACACATAAGGGGGCTGAACACATACTGAATGACTGCCACGCTGGGGCTTGTGGTGGTCATCTCTCTGGGATGGCTACAACCCAGAAGATACTACGCACAGGATACTACTAGCCTTCGATCTTCAAGGACTGTATTGAGGCCGTTAAGAAGTGTCCTCCATGCCAGCACTTTCAATCGAAAAAACGCTCCCATCTAGCCCCTTTACACCCGGTTATTACCGTCGGCCCCTTTTCTAAATGGGGCATAGATTTCATGCACTGTAAGCCTACCTCGACTGGGGGGCATGGTTACATCATAGTAGCCATGGATTATTTTACTAAATGGGCTGAGGCTATGCCTACATACAACGAAGACAACAAAACCGCTGCACTCTTCATGTTCAACCATGTCATTGCATGGTTCGGAGTCCCACAAGCCATAGTCACCGATCATGGATCTCACTTTCAAAACCACATGGTAGATGAATTGAGCGCCAGACTAGGTTTTCACCATGAAAACTCAACCCCTTACTACCCACAGTTCAATGGACAAGTGGAGGCCATCAATAAGGTCTTGAAAACTATGATTCAACGCATGGTGGGTACACACAAATCAAACTGGCATAACATGCTCTTTTATGCGCTATGGGCATAACGGACCTCTGTCAAGACTGCCACCGGATTCACACTATTCCAATTAGTATATGGATTGGAGGTAGTCCTACCAATAGAGTGCGAGATTCCATCTCTCAAACTCCCAGTTGAACTTCTCTCGAACATCACTGCCGAGGAAGAACGCTTCCTTTACCTAGTAGAACTTGAAGAGACTCGCCACGATGCTGCTCTTGCCAACAAGGCACATAAGAAACGCATCAAAGATCAGTATGATAAGTCGGTTAAACAACGTGTCTTCAATGAGGGTGATTTGGTCCTCACATGTGACCAAAAACATGATAAGCTGGGGGCAGGTAAGTTTGAGTCCACGTGGCATGGAACATACATCGTAAAACATGTTCTGGAGAAGGGAGCATACGAGCGAGAGGATTACAATGGAATACCTTTAGGAGAGCCTCACAATGGGATCTACCTGAAGAGGTACTATGCTTGAGTCTTTCACGCATAAGTATCTTGTATATATTGTACATGGCATGTGTTTTGTGTGGTGTGACGCTTTGTTTTAGTGTGTCGGGATTTTGTTTCTCTACTTATACCATGTTCTGTCTGCATGTGAAGATGGAAACCTGCTATGGATTTGCAGACAGCGCTAGCCGGCATACTGGTAACCTTGCTTCGGCAGCCTGGGAACTCTATTCCCCTACAGGTGAGCTTATCAGCTCAGGCATAAAGTGTCTAGGATACACAACCAACAACGCCGCAGAATATCATGTGGTGATTGGAACCCTAACCGATGCACTTTCCTTGGGTATGAGCCACATTATTATCCATCTGGATTCACAACCAGTGGTTTCTCATCTTAACCACTCTGCTCCGTATTTTCTGATAAGTTCGTCTCCTGGAAAGGTCCTTTGAATATGTTCAATACCTACACATTCCACGAGACATGAACACGGTTGCTAACTTGATGGCCAATTTCATCCTGGATTGGTACATTGCACACATATAAGATATCCATAAAATACAAAAAGAACAGAAATGGCATGTAAATTATCCATTGTATAAGCAAAAACATCTAAACAAGATCCCATCAATCACCAATAGAACACAATATGTATAAAATCCGCCAGTAGTGTCTGTATATATAAATCAGTACAAAGTACAAAATAGTAGTGCTAATACAAAAGTATGAAGCATACAACTTTAAGTAAGAGTCCTCTCTACAAAATCTGAAGCTCATAGCTTCCAGTATATACATATAAAACATGAGCCTAATCCCTAGGTTGCTCATGGTAGTAGACCACGGCCCTCGCCACTTTCCGAAGCAGCGTGCCGAAATGAAAAGACACCCCAACCGTAAGCTTCTGGTAGCGACAAGGTAGGTCATGGACACCTGGCTCCGGGATATCTAGTGTCATCCTGCAGAGGTTCTCCTCGACCTCCTCCATCTCCTCAATGGCATCTCGGGCCGCGGGACCCATATCTGGCACCGCCCCTCTCCGTGCGATAAGGGAGACTCCAACCGGTCGCGACAGACCCACATCTGCATCAAACATTTGAAAGTCATCAACACTACTCCAAAAAATCATAAACACATAAAATGAAAAAAACACAAGCAGTAGTTGTTCTTACCAATATCACCCCATTGCAATCCCTTAAGAAGCACTAGGTAAGGGTCCCCTTTGAAGTTCGTCCCATCATATGGATAATCGTCCACCATGAGGAGCTCTCCCGCCAACCATCTGAAGAAACCTATGTTGAAGTTAATGATAGGACCCCCGCCACCATGGCGGGCCATCACCTCGGACCACTTGGTCATGTGAGGATCTCGAATATCTTGATCATCAAGGTCTACCTGCGGACGTAGGTGGGGCACCCGCTCCAAAAAGAACGATATCACCACTGAATTGTAACCAAATTGCTTCAGCGCCCCACGTCAGAATTTGGTCAGCTGACCCCGAAGACTGGTGAGGAGCCCCTCACACCAGTTGAACAAAGTAGGAGCCATGCACTCCTCAGCATACATCATCTGCGATTTGCTCGCTAGATGAGCAAATCGACTACCGGACACCCTCACAATGGTAAAGAGCACAATACGGAGAGCTCGGTCTTGAACCTCCTTTATGGGAATCTTCCCACCAATCATCTGAGTTCCTGAAGTGCACCACTGATCAATCATGTCATCCACGGTACGATCACCCCCTCGTGATCCAGTCAGGGATACAGGATCTCCCCATTAGGACAACCTTGTCAAAAAGTAGATGTCCTTGACATCTATACTCAATGTGTGCACACCAATTTGAATGTGTTGCTATATTGGATCCCAGCATTGGATCATATGTGTCAGTAATGGTACTTTGTAATGTCCTCATTCAAATAATTGCATAGCAGGACAATCCCATCAATCCTACCAGTTCCCTAGGTTGAATGGGTACATTTGGAATTGTAATAAGGGAGAAAATGAATAATGTTTATACATTATAATAGTTCAAGTATTTAATAAAGAGGTTGAATAAATAAATTCAAGAGAAACTCTAGGTGGCAAATGGTTTTGAAGACATATGGAGGATGGAGGACCCATCTCTCTTGCCATTTCGAATCCATGAGAAGGAAAACATTATTGGGTGAGTTGGTAAGTTCATAAACATGGCATTGATCATCTTAGGTCTAATTGGGATAGAATGGTAACCTCCATGGAAGAGGAAGAGTCAAATTGGAAGCTTGTGGACACTTGGGCTAGATTCCCTAGCCCCTATGACAACAATGATGAAGAATCTATGACATCTATGAAAAATTTCAGATCTGACTTCTGATATCTGACCATTATGATATGTCAGCCCCAAAAATAGGCTCCAAGAAGGCACTTATGGGAGTTGGAGAAACCAAAGAGGTCCCTACTCGAATTGGGAGAAGATGGAAGGTTGGGAACTAGGGAGACAAGTGGCAAATGTGGAATATTTCCTAAGTGGAAATCTCTAGAAGCTAATGGGAGGAATTCGAACCATAGGAGGCTATGGTTGGTTATAAAATATAGAAATCAAGTATGAGAATGGATTTTGATCATTTGAGAAAAATTGCATTTGTGAAGAGAGGCTAGTGGATGACTAGTTTCTTGCCTTAGCCAATTTCGAGGGTGAAAGATTCCCATCCAAGTTGGTGTTTGGATAGGCCATTCAGGTCTTTCATGGATATTTAATGGATTTTTATTTGTAAGTATCATCTAGAGGGAAGCTCGTGGTTTCTTCTAATGTATCACATTCTCTCAACCATTTCCAGTTTTGAAGGCATATTCTTGCTCCTTGAGGGATTACACTTTGGGTGAGCTCTTGTACTTCCTGGGAGAGATTCTCATGATGTATTTATGATTGTAATAACCTTAATATACTCCGTTCTTCATCTTCATAAAGTCTCAGGTCGAAATACCAAGTGGTTGTGTGTAAAAATGATTATTAATGAGCAAACAATGACCATTTCCCCACTATATTGATGTATGCCATTGTAATGTCGAATATTTCGAATAAAAGAATGTTTATCTGATATATTTATGATGAATGGAATTCCATTTATGAGTATTACAAGTTTCATATTCAACACTTAATCATTTGAAGTCATTTTACTCAGTGTATTTACATTTGGAGAAGATTTGGTGCCATTTCCCAAGGGGTCGAACTAGTGATCTTTGCTATTGTTTGGGAGGATGTTAGAATAGACATAATAACTGATTAATGGTGCATATGAGACCTTAATAACATCCCTGAGACATCCCCTACCTATGTTCATAAATTCAAGCGGGTTTGGAGGCATTTGGGAAGCCATTTTCAGAACTTACCCTGGGGGGATTTGAACCTCCAATTGCTTGTGAAATTACATACTTTGTCTAGAATATTAAGGGATTTTTATGAAGTCTTTTGGTGACCATATATCATCCTTGAACATCATAATCAAGTCCCATTATCAGTCATATACCTTCTCAGAATATTTGGGAGCATTTGGGGCAAATTGGAGACATAAGCATCAAAACTAGTCAAGGGTCAAATTTGGTGAAAAAGTGAAAAATTGGTCATTTTAATAAAAGTTTTAAAAAGGGACATTACATACTTGGGCCCTCATTCCCAGAACTTGGAACTACTTGATCAAACCATAGTTACTCAATGCGTCTATGCATTGAGGATCATTTTCAGCTTGAGCGTCATCGAGCTCGTGCTCGCGTTCTCGCCACTCGAGGACCATTTTGGTCGCTGCAAACCCACCCAAAAGGCCATTTAAACACCATTAGGACCTTCCTCAACCATAAAAAAACTTTTTTTTGGGTTGGGTTTTGAGTTTTATATGTAGGTTTGCGCCAGTGCAAGCCGTCCTCTCGGACAGGGCGCCGACGGCGCAGGACACCTTTTCAGGATTTGTGCCGGCGTAGTTCCCGAAAGGGGGGATTGCGCCAACCAACGAGCGCAAAACCCCCCACGTAACAATCCCAAAACTCAATGAAATGAAATAAAAATGAGAAATTAATCCACTAGAAATTTAAATGTCTGAATTTAGGGTTACCTGTCGCTGACGACACTCGAAACGGTCGATCACAGCTCCCGAAATCGACAAAAGAAAAACGGCTCCAAACGACACTTCTCACTTCTCCAACTTGTTAAAAACAATGGTAATTGGTTTTCACTATTTACCTCATTTTATATAAAAAATGAGCATAGTTCCCTTTCTGTGTCAAGCTCGTTAAAAAATGAAACAAATCCTTTTCCATTGAGTGGAGTCTTCCCATAGACTTAGTACCTGAACCTTCTTTTCATCCTCCTATGCCATTTGATCTTTGTTCATCTGTGGTGAACATATTCATATTAGTGACTAGGAGTTTAATCGAGTGAAGATGTATATTAGGAGAATGAAATGAATCTTGGGGGGCATGTCTTCAACCTCTAGGAGTTATGTTGAAGTCAACTCAGTCGCCTCTCCACACTATGTTGGAGTTAAGTCACTTACTTCTAGCAATCATGCTGGGGGCATGTACCAACCTTTGGATATCATGATGGGAAAAAATCCACCAATGGGAATATTTCCGAGCTTACTTTCTTTTGGGTTTCGAACTCGCTAAACCATAAAAATAATCCCGAGCATAATTCATTTTCTGTTACAAGCTCGTTAAAAAATGAAGCATACATCATGAGCATTCTTTTCACCTGCCTTCGAGCTCGTTAAAAACAATAAGATGGTATTGAGCTTACTTCTCACTTTTTTCGTGCTTTGGTTGAAACATGAAACATGGTTTGAGCTTAGTTTTAACTTTTCGTGCTCTGGTTCAAACATGAAAAAGATTCCAAGTGCTTTTGATACCATTGTTGTGCATGTTAAAAAAATGAGTAAAAAGGTGTGTCTAACGAGTATAGGTTTATCACTTTATCCGACCTTGCTAGACTATTTATGAAAAAGGAACTGTGCCGAGTTTACTTTTTCCTTTGTCATACTCGGTCATCAACCATGACAAAGTTGTCCATGGAGTCCTCTTTAAGCTCTTTTCAGGCTCTCTAAATAGGAAAATATCGCCAAGCAAACTTGATTCTTTCACGTTTGTAAAAGCATTTGAAAGGTCGTCCTTCTGGTTATAGTTTACCCCTTTTTCGGACCAGGAGGTTCTATTTACGAAAAAATGAGCACTCCAACCAATCATGACTGGAAGAGTTATCTCTCGCGTTGTTTTACCCTTTTCCGGGCGAAGATACTAACTTTACGAAAAAGGACTTTTGGATTTTTCTTTAGTTCCTTTCAGACTCTCTAAACATGAAATGACGCCGAGTTTACCTTCTATGGACTCATTAAAATTTAACATTGAAGGGCCCGTCATGGGACGAACCCCTCCTATCCTAGGTTCGTAAACTGTTTGGGATTGGACTCATCCGAAGGATGAGCTATACCGAGCATCTGTTTACCCTCCTCAAGCTCGTTAAAAAACAAATGAGGCACTCATCAGTCATGATGGGGAAAAGGAAAGATTTTGTGCTACACTAGAATTCATGGAAGTATATAGTCGCTCTTGAATATGGCACTCATTTGCATTTTCATTCCATACTTGGGTAATCCGTTTGTCTTCGAGTCTTACTGATTTCATGAGTCTTGTCACTCCATTGGGTCATCCAAAGAATGCTTCCACTATCAGTCACATTGGGGGTTGGTGTCATTCTCGTTATGTAAATACTGCCAAGTCATTCCATTCCCATGTTCAAGAGATGTTCATTACTCATCATCTGCAGTCAATACACCTTCCATCATGTTGGTCTACCCCGATTCAGTGTTGCATGTTACTCTATCGTCTGTTTCACTCCAAACATCTGTTATCGAGTTTCATGTCATTGATGGGGGATTCATCATGGCCCTCCTTCGGTGGATTCATCTTTTTCAACTTCAACACATCATCCAAGGATTGAGTCTAGGAACTAATCGAGTACCTTGGGCTTGCATGCCTTAATGGCAGGTTACCTCGCTTTCAACATGAGTTTACATCATTGGCTCTTGATTGAAATATTTCATCGAGCGTTCGACCTCAACTCATTTATTCATGCTCGGTGATATGTACTATGATACCTTGGGAATCATTGACATCAATGGTGATTTTCTTCGCACTTGTTAACGGTATACATCAAAGACTGGTAATCAAGTGGTTTCTACCATGTTCGACTCCAAAACATTGTAATCACATGGATAGATTTGTATCATTGCGGGTTCGGCTTGAAGACCCTAGGGAAAATCATATCTTACCCAGGTTGCGATGGATATTGTTTGAGTCATATTACATGGATCCACTTTGTATTTGTCGTGGCTGTGTTATCATCTCATCATGGATCTACGATTGTGTCTAGTAGCCATGATTGTGTTCAGTCGTTCCCTACTACCATGGATCTGCATTGTATTGGTCGACAACCATGCTATGCATCATATGAGACTTGTATCTCAGACTCAGTTGTACTGCAGCAGCATCTTCCAACCAACAAGTCCTTGCCATCCATCTTTCAAAGCACTTCACCTGTATTGTTTTTCCAGCTTCATGCTTTGGGGGGCATTCTGTTACACCTAATTCTCATCATCATGAGACCCATGTCCACTCAATGCCTTGATCCCTGAAGTCTTCCTAATCAAGTAAGCAGTTAGAGCAAGTTGTTGACCTTTGTCCACAATCTCTAGTTGGGCCAGCACAGGTTTCCTTCCATCAAGGAGCACCCAACTAGGTCAGGCGCAGACTACCTTCATGTAGATTGCGCCGGTGGCTCAGGTTGCCTTTGTGGAGCCTGCACTTTCCCTCTCAGGCGCAAGTTTCCCTCATGCAGCTTGCGCCGGGGTTATTTAGATTGGATAAAGGTGGCTTTCGAGCGATATTTAGAAGATGGATGAGGTGGATCTCTATCCCTAAATCCTAGTTGAGATGTCCTACAGTTCCCTAACCTCAAGGGAGGATCCCTTAGTCCTCTCCCCATGATCCTCAACCTACTCTATCCACTTGGTCTTATAAATACAAAGCTCCTCTCCATTCCAAAGGGAGGAAGTCTATAACACTTACATGCTGGTGGAATTAACCTAGAAGATCCCTATCCATCACTTGGGAGGCATACATTTCCTTTGGAGGCATTGGCTTGACTTGTTGGAGGAAGATTGCAGCATTAAGGCTTGGGTTGTAATCATCACTCTACTTTGTATTTCCTACTTCATTGACAGTAATATAATCTCTTTCCATAAATGTGTTCATGTTGATAGCATTTAGAGCTTACTTCCTTAACTATTTGCTTAGATCAGTTAGCATTTAGATGTATTGTTACTGCTTGCTTTGTTTCTACAATGCTTTGATAGGTTTTGCAGCTTGGATCTGACAACTGTGGAGCTTGAAGCTACAAAGAGGAGATAGATCTATAGATCAGAAGGTAAGACATCTATTTGACCTGATCTCTAATTGATCTAGGAAAGTAGTGTTATGTTTTGTTCTTTTTTGTTCTAGATTCACATTGAAATAGGGAGATCATGCTCGCGTCCGCTCGAGTAGATTGTCTGATACCACCAGCTGTCAATCCAAATCCAATCAGTTGACACTTGTCCCCTGCCAATTGGCTCACGTTAATGCCAACTCAAATCCGTACTGCCACCTGTCCTCTCCGGGAGCTTTCCAAGTTAGCTCCGTACCTACTAACTGTGCATGCACACTACCACATGGAAGTCAATGGTGCTTCCACATCATCAGGTTGTACTTTTTGTACTTCCATGTGGCAGTATGTGGGAGTGCTTATTGAGGGAAAAATTTAGAACTGTATAACTTTTGCATATGAAGTCCAAATGAGAAAATTCAAACGTCATCGGAAACATCTCGATGATCTCTACATGATGGTGTAACTTCCATTAGCACCTGACATATTGAAATTTTCTTTATTCCAAGATCCACCTGGATCAATATCAACCCTAGGGCGAATTTTAGAGTGTCAAAGGCCCCAAAATTCATGGGAAAACTCATATTTTGGAGCCTGGAAATTGAATTTCATGGCTGAAAATTGGTGTGACCAAGAATAATAAAATTGAAGAGAAATTTGAAGTTAGAGAGAGACTAGAGGTTCGAATGGATTGATAAACCTAGTGAAGGCAATAAATATCTGAAGGTTAAACAACTTGGACCTTTTTATTCCCACCCCAAATAACACTTGAGGGAGGGGGCTCCTGTGGGACTCTGTAGCAGAGAAGGAACTTACTTGTGTTGGGTGTTGTAGGTAATGTGGGTGCCAAGGCTGGCTGAAGTTAATTGAGATTCTTGTAGCTCTCTGGTTGAGCTCATTGGCCTAGCATTCTCCTTCTTCATCTCTTTGCATGCTTGATAAACCCAACTGCTATGCTGGATTAGCCTAAGAATTAACTATGTGTGGCTATGAGTAAGCATATGTAGTTCCTCCTTAGTGGATACATATCCTAGCTCGGGGGTAGCCTCTCAGCAGGGAGATAAAATGCCGGACAGAGTGCCTAAATTTGGGTGGAATGTTACTTTTCATAGCCATTTGCTTGGGCAATTTCATTGAAAAGATAAGTGTTTACTTGTTAATTAATTATTGTTGTTTATGAATACATAGAATTTCTGTATGATGACTAATTGCTATTTCATGTTAAAAATATTAGTATGGCCATGCTTGCATTGATAGATTAGATATTCGTAGTTACATGCGAATGAGTTCTCTGTTTGTGCATAAAAATGTTAAATATCAACACAGTTAAAATCTATCATGGGTTTTGGTAGTCAAATTTAATATGATAGAGTGTTATTGGAGAAAATAATTTTGTCTCCCGCTACCTCAAGAATCACAGAGGTGTCTGGGGACATGAAAAGGAGCTTGGGCAAGATATTCTACTATGCTATAATTTTGAGCAGCATGTGCATTTGGATTGTACGTGGCTTTTTTCAGAACACCTTTCAGTATTCTAGGCATAGTTTCATTAGCCGGTTTCCCTATGTGTAATGGTTGAGTTGTTTTCGTTTTGATTTTTCTTTCCTTTAGATTTGAATGTGGTTGACTCATAGTTTTTGTTCCTTGTCTGGAGGTTTGTTTCCCGGTGACACCTGAACACTTCGATTTGGATTGGATTGCTCCATTTTGAGGAGGAACCCTGGTTTCCCCATTGCAAGGTTTATGGGTTTAAATTAGCAGCTCCAATCATATGTTGATGCTGCGAGGGGAACATATTAGTTAACACGACTAGTTTCTTGGTAGATTCTTGTTGTGCTAATAATAGTTGAGCAATTTCCAACTTAGGGCATTTGTAGGTTAAGTGATATTCGGAGCACAACTGACATGTAAAATTCACTTTTCCTTTTTCTTTCTTGCCCCCACCAACATTATTTTTATTGTTATTTTCATTATTGTTTCAATTATTCCCTTTTTTATCATTCTTATTCTTTTTCCCTCTCGGATGTTTCCCTTAACATTAGTTGTTTGTACTGACATAACATATGTGCGAGGGTTGGGTTTGGGTTTTTTGTTATTGTTCTTCTTGGATTTAGGTGCATTTTGGTTGCTACATTGATAGGCCACATAATTTTCAATTGATCCATTCACACCATCAACATGAGGTCAAGGTGTTGGTTTGGTCAGATCGGTATCTTTTCTAAGTGTAGTAGGAGGAATCTCATACATCATTCTTGATTGGGAATATACCAAATCAAGTTCTTGAGCCTTAATGATGGCTTTCTCTTCAGGTTTCCAGAGAGGACCACATCCTTCGCAATGAAAGGTTGCAATGACTTAATGAACCAACTTTAGTTAAGAACTCATCAAGAATTTGTGCCTTTATCAAAATGTGTCTCTTTCTCCATTCATGAATGTGATCGGAGATGTGCGTGGACTTATCCTTCCTGAATGAAGTTAGGAGTTCCGTCCCATTCTTGTAATGGATTGGTAACTAGAAATGGTTTAAGAATGTCATTGCAATCACATTGAAATTTTGAAAGCAAGCTCGTGGTAACGCAATGTACCGCTTCGCTGCTAGCCCTGTTAAGGTCCTTTGGAAGAGACAAAACATAATGGAACATCCATCAAGGAGTTCGAAGAACACCAAATATGGGATGTCATCACATGGTTTTCTGGATCTTCTTTAGGCTTCCCTTCAAATTAGGTATGTGTGAAGGAAGTTTGGTAGGGATAGGGGGCCATCTAGGGTCATGTAATACTGGGTCATTGGTTAATTTAATCATATTTGGAAAGTTCAAAGTGGACAAGAAAGGTAGCTTTGTCTGTTCCATAGAATTTCAAGCCCTAAAGTATTTGTTTCCCATTGGTTCATTTTGACAAAAGACTGGCCCGGTATGTAGGGATTCCCAAGAATTGTGAAAGGTTGATTATTATGTCCAAACTTTTGATTCTAACCAAATCAAGTTTGTATAAATGGTGTCATGTTGCATCTAGGTATTCCCCCCATGATTGGTTGGATACCTTTAGAGGTATTAACATTTGACGGATTAGCCATGTTCATCCCTCCCACCCTAGATGAAGGAATATCCCCTTGGTCTGGGGTCCCTCAACAGGGGTTATATCTTCCTGGAAGCACAATGGAGGAAATGAACCAATGAGTGGGTAAGTAAGGAAGAATCATAAATATTATTTTAGAATTGATCCTATGTGCATTTATCCCAAGCCTTCTTATTTATTATTATTATTTTTTCTTATGTTTTATTCCCCAAGCTTTATGAAATGGCATGTGAGCAAGGGTATTGTTCATGCAATACTTGGGAGGGGCATTCTCTTAATAACGAGGAAATCATTGAGGGATTCTACCATTCATGTGTGTTGGGGAAGAGAGGGAATTTTGCTACCATAGTGTTGCTTCCATAGATTTTTTTCCAGGAATGTATGAGGAAACCATGGCTAAGAGTATGTGTAATTGTAACATTTGAGATCCCTTGTTCCCATAATTAGATATTTCTTATCCATACTATGTGGGAGCACTAGAAGGAAGTGGGGATATCTTGAGTGAATATTTAATAGTGAAGGGGATCCTATTCCTTGTGCTATGTAGGGACGAGAGGAAAGAGGTTGGTGAGTGAGACTGCTATAGTGATAAATTGGTTGGAGTGTAATTAATTAGTTTTAATATTTAGAAGTTGGGATGAGTGAGGAAAACCAGATCCATAACCAGTAAAATTTCTCTTGTTGTTTCGTTGTTTGGCACCAAGGTGGCACCTACACAATATGGTGCCTCTGTTTGGGAGGAAAAAAGCTCCCATGGATCTGTTTCTTCAAGTGAAATCATATAATAAATCAGTAATTGTTATTTATTGTTATATGTTGATGACTACTCTTGTTGTTGCTACTGTATATGCAAATTTCATGTAGATAGAAGGCTAGAAATTAGCACTGGCTTGAGAGGGAATTTGGGATATCTCAAAGATATTTATTTGGAGAATTAAAAGAATATTATAACCATCAATTGTAATGCCAAGGACATATTTATGGCTCTATTATGTAAATTAAGCTTCAATTGTGTCAAATGGTTGTAAATCTAATCGGGATGATACCGAAATTCTGAAGGAAATGTAAGTGTTTTTTGGGAAAATGATTGTATATTTATGCTGTCGTAAATTCCCATGTATAAACTGCTATTATTCCATGTTTAATCATATAACATTGTTTATGTTGTAATATGGATGAATATGTACATGGGTATTGAAGGAGATTATTATTGGCAATGTTTTTTTTGCTGCTATATTATTATTACCTATAAATTCTATGTCTTAATATTGATTTTAGCTTGATTAGAAAAATGGGTACAATGACATATGGTATTAGAGTAATATTTGTGGTGTTTTTTTAGGCACCCTATAAAGAGGTTGTGAGTTGAATTGCACCAATGATTTGAGTAGTTGTGGTGGGGCATATTAGCAAAGAGATGTGATAACCTTGAGGATGTCAATGTGGATTCCCACATAGGCATCATGTATAATTGTACATGTTCCTATGATGATGGATATGTCTGTCCAGATAAGTAGAGATTGGGACAAGACTGATCTAAAAAGGAACCTCCTCTAGGGGACCAACAACCCCTAGATAGGATCCCACCACCTGAGGAGTGGGAGGGTTATGTAGTGGTATAGATGGATTATTTTTTGTATGGAGGTATATATATATGCACTAGTGAGTTAAAGTATTTACATGGACACAGGCGATAGCGATGCTGAAAGCGACAACTAGGGTTTTCTAACTCTGGGGGCTGCAGGAGGCAGCTCCCCACTGTACCAGTCCTCCGCGTCGGCCTTGGTAATGGCACCAGATAATGACGTCGAACTGCGGGCCACTCATGCGTTAGATAGGGATTCGTGGGAGGATACTGTTGACTATACTGCAGACCCTTTAGAGGGTAAAATTATTTTTACCTCTCCCTCTTTTTATCGGCCTTCGTTTACTGCTAGACGTTCACCGTTTATAGGGCTAGGGATGGTGACATCTGGGCAGTCTATTACTAGCGGGGATTTACACGAACCTCAACCTTGCACTAGGGTTTCCCCGACGGATTTGGGGGGTTACCTTGACCCTCTTAGCACTATGGAAATTGACGATCTGAATTTTCTGTATTTCTCTGCCAGACGTCTAGATCCACTCCTCGATGGAAACCCTTTATCTCTTTTCGAAACTCCACTACGGACAGACATTGGAGCTCCTATGCTCACGGATGCAGACAACACTCTTGCTCAACGACTCCCGAAGGATTGGGGGGATCATTTATATGGGCCTTGCTTTGATTTCTTGGCCATGAGCTGGCCTCCGACTTACAACCTAGACTCAAATTATGTACTGGACCAAGACCTCGCTTTACCCTCGTCCCTAAATTCGGAGGGTTTCATCGCCTCATTGCTTCAAACCTCTCACCAACAGGGCTCCCCTTCGGAGGATACTCAATCGACGGATAGTGCGGGTTCAAAACTCCCTCCTCGCTCTTTTGAGGTTCCACTGAGGGGCGGTAAGAAGAAGGATAAGTGTCTCCAAACCTCACAGTCTCCTCTTAATCTGATTTGTGGGAAGAACTTTACGGTTGCGTAGTCTTTGGGGATGGAAGAAATGAATATTGTTGGAAGAGACCGTGGGAAACACCCTAGTTTGGAACAACTAGATCAGTGGGTTGATACAAACTGGGTCGCTCTCTTGAAATATAAGCCTGAAATCATGGTCCTCTCCCAGGGTTGGTTTGTATTCAAGCTGCGTTGCAAGGAGGAGGTGGAGTTTATTCTAAATAAGCACTGGAACTATGGAAACACTCCCTTGGTCTTGAAAAAATGGACACCGAGGTTCGATGCAAATAGTGAAATAATTGACATGGTGCCGGTATGGGTCAGGCTCCCTAGCCTACAATGGGAATTCTGGACATGGGAATCTTTCCGGGACATTGGCAATGATCTGGGGGTTTTCATTAATGCTGATATGTATTTCATCTAGATAAGACAAATGACAGTGGCCAGAATCCTTGTCTCTTTAAACCTCCGTGCAGGGCTCAGAGAGAGCATCACTTTCACTTGGGGACAAGCCACCAGAGTCCAAACCCTAGACTATGAGGGAATTCCCTTTCGCTGCCACCATTGTCATGTCTATGGACACATTGCTAGAAACTGCAAACAGTCTTTCACTAAGCGTGTGGATCGACCAAGGAAAAGGATGGTGGGTAGCGAGCCCTCGTCGGATTCTGCTGACACACATAAGCAGGGGAGAAGCAAAGATACTGATGTGGTACACCATTCTGCTCGGAGCGGACAAATGGATTTTACAACCGAATCCCTTTCTACTGTTTAGACTGGGATTGTTGAAGCCCCCTTTGCGCCATAGTACATGACTTCTCACCTTCCAACGAAATGCACGACCTCGGGTAAGCAAACTCCCCTCCTTTCTCATATCAACTCTTTGGTTGAAAATTTACATTCTCTCAGTTTTTTCTCTCTGGATACCATGCACATCCCCACTCCCCTTGAATCCACTGGCGCTCGCCCTCCTCCTCCTCCTCCTCCTCCTATGCCCCTCCCTCCCTTGACCACCTCCTCTCCTGTTTCTCTCTCCTCTCCCCCCCCTCCTCCCTCCCCCCCCACACCTTTCCCTCTCCCTACCCGTTGGTACTCCCCACTGCCCCTACTTCCTCCCATCCCATCCATTTCCGACTTCGATCGAGAGATATTCCTACTGTTCACTTCTTCACCACCCCATCTCAGGGGCTTGGGAAAAATTCACAGCCTACTAAACGGGGAAAGGGTAGGGGTTGACCAACCAATCTTTCCATGGAACAACATCGTGCTCTTTTGGATCTTGCTGACGGTAAACATAAATCAATATTTGGGGCGCTTAAAGCAGCGGATGCCTGGTCCATGGGTCTACAATGAAAATTTTATCCCTAAATTGTCGAGGGTTGGCAAGTGATCCCAAAAAACTTGCCCTCAAGCGGCTAATTTCACTTCATCAGCCTGATGTATTACTTCTATAGGAAACTATGGGTTCGGAAGAGGGAGTCACCTCCATTCTCTCCTCCCTTTTCCCATAAATGGATTTTTGAGCACTGCATGCTCATGGACACTGTTAGAATTAAAAACTCCAGGGGGTCGGGCTCGACTCTAGGGGTGGAACTGTATCATGCAGTGTTAAATCACAACTTCAATATCTTAAATATCTATGGACCCTATGAGGATAGAGTCCCCTCCTGGGATTTCTCAAAACAAAAATCTTTCTTCCACTTGGAAGATCTGATCATTGGAGGAGATTTGAATTTCTCTATGGGGAATCATGAAATTTGGGGTCCCAGCGCCATACTGGATCAGCAGGTGGATTATTTTGAACAACTCTTATTTGATCACAAGTTAGTGGACCTCCTTCCTGATAAGTTAAAACCCACTTGGACCAACCGCCATACAGGTGCACAAAGGGTTGTAAAGAGATTGGATTGTTTTCTCCTGGATGAACATCTCGTTGGTCAAAATCTAAATTTTCGACAATGGGTGGACATGGGAGGATTATCTGACCACTCTCCCATTTTACTGGAGATAAAGGGATATGCTATCAAACCACCGAGCCCTTTCAAGCTACGTGTAGCATGGCTAAAAGAAGAGGATGTTCCCCGGATCATAAAGGAAAACTGGTTGCCAGACTGCCCTACCGAAGGGAACTTTGCTCCTCCACATTTCACAAAGAACCTCTTGGATATAAAAAGAAAATTAAAGGACCGGGCTTTTAAAAAAAAGGAAAGGGATGAACAAGAACTGTCACAGGTGGAGTCGAACCTTCACACTTTGCAGGATTCTGATGGGTGTGGTTTCCTGACCCATGACACCTCAGCTCAACTGGGTCTACTTGAAGCTCGAAGACGAAAACTTCTACAAACCCAAGAGGAGATTTGGCATTTAAAGAGCAGAGCCATCTGGCTTGAATGTGGGGAGGAGAACACAAAATTATTTCAGAATTTCGCCAAGGGAAGAAAGCTTAAAAAAACCATCTGGGAGCTTCAAAATGAAAATCTTGAGAACATCTCTTCTTTCGAAGGGCTTGCCGCTCTGTGCACATCCCACTTTTCCTCCCTCTAGAAAGCTGATAACAGAGCAAATCTAGCTGATATCATACAATTGTCTCAATTCTTTCCTGGGTTCATAACCCTTGAGGATAATCTGGACCTCATGGAGGAAATCTATGAAGAAGAGCTAAAAGAAACATTGCATAGCTTCCAAAAGGATAAGAGTCCCAAACTAGATGGATGGAACATTGAATTCTTCCTAGCACATTTCGAGATTATTGGGGCTAACCTCCTTCATCTGGTAGAGGAATCGTGCTCAAGGGGACTCAGCCACCCTCCTCTGAACTCCACTTTCATTGCACTTATCCCTAAATCTGATCTGCCGACCTCTTTCAGCGACTTCCGGCCTATCTCCTTGTGTAATATCACATACAAAGTGGTGGCAAAAATCATTGGAAAAAGGATAAAAAAGATCCTCTCAAAGGTCATCTCTCTTGAACAATTCGACTTCCTGGAAGGAAGACAGATACATGAAGCAATCAGAGTTGCTCAGGAGTGTTTTCACTCAATAAAACAAAATAAACTAAAAGGGGCTGTCATAAAACTAGATCTATCAAAGGCTTTTGATAAGGTGAGATGGCTCTACCTTCGCATGTCGATGACTCACTTGGTTTTTGACTACTCCTTCATAAAATGGGTCATGCGCTGCATTAATACAACATATTTTGTTGTTCTTATCAATGGGTCGTCTTCAAATTTTTTCCAAGCGGGTAGAGGGTTTCGTCAGGGCTACCCACTCTCTCCCTTTTTCTTCTTACTGGTAGCAGAATGATTAAGCAGAGCCATCTTGGATGCAAAGCGCAGGGGGAATCTCAAATGTATTGGCATCTCGTCCACACTTTTTCTCACTCATCTCCTGTTTGTTGATGACATTCTACTCTTCTGCAATGGCTCCTTAAGGGATTCTGATACACTTTTGGGAATTCTGGATCTCTTTGGAAGGGCTACGGGTATGGAAATAAACATACAAAAATCTACGCCGTCCATGTCAAATTTGGAAGATTGGGAATCACATTACTATTCCACTCTTTTCCCTTTTGAGTCCTCAGACCTGGATGCTGGTTTAAAATATTTGGGTTTTCTTCTAAAACCAAACAATTACAGGAAATCTGATTGGGGATGGCTGATCGCAAAACTAGAAAAACATCTCTCATCTTGGAGTCACAGGTGGCTCTTTCGGGCAGGGAGACTAGTACTCATAAAATCTGTACTAGAAGCAATCCATGTATACTGGAAGTCTCTTGCCTAGATTCCAAAAGGAATTTTAGACAAAACTTGACAAATTTGCTTCATATTTATTTGGTTAGGAGAATATCAAAAACATGTCTCCCCATGGATCAAGTGGAAAACCCTTGCAAAGCCAAAATCACAAGGGGGCTGGGGTCTCAAAAATATCCATCTTTTTGCAAAATCTCTGGCAGCAAAATCAGGTTGGAGACTCCTAAAAAATGACAACCTCTGGACAAAATTGGTGACACATAAATATATTGCGCCTGCCTCCATCTCAAACTGGGTCAGGAGTCCTGATCGAAACACTGTGGGTATCTCGGTTATTTGGAAAGCCATTCTCTCCTCTTTTCATGTTATCGAAAATGGGCTCGCTTGGAAGGTGGGGAATGGCACACAGGTTCGCATTGGCTTGGACCCATGGCTTGGTTGTCAATCTGATAATCTGCAGGGATCTAGCAATTGTAATAAACTCACAATCTAACTTTCAGGATTATTTGCAAAGAAGAAGAAGCATGCATTCAATAATCACTCATAAACACATAATAATGGACAATGTCAATATCATACAATGAATAATGAATGTAGAGAATGTATTACAATAATCAATGATGAGGAATCATATAGGATTCGAATTAGCTAAGTAGGGCATTCGAATCTGAGCTCAAAGTCTAGCATGAATAACTATGGAGATATCATCCAATCGGTAGTATCGGTCACAACTAGTGAGAGTCAGTCAAGTGTGACCAACTAAGTCTAACAGAACCATCTAGCCATAAATCAGGGAATGGAGACTCCAAGGTGGGTGCATGAGGCTGTCTAACTCAAAGTGTAGCTTGGATAACAATGAAGACATCATCCAGTCAATAGTATCAGTCATAAATGGTAATAGTCAATCAAGTGTGTCTAATTGAGTCTAACAGAACCATCTAGGAATAAATCAAGGAATGGAGACTACAAGGAGGGCACATGAGGCTGTCAAATAGACAAGTGGAACTCCATAACTAGCTAACTAGAAGCTATAAGCAGTCAGTATGAGAAATTAGTGGAAGAACTACTCAATCAATGCACTAAGGCGCCCTAACTGAGTGATAACTGGTGGTAGGTGAGATAAGGCACCCAGTAGGTGAGATAAGGCGCCCTAACTGAGTGATAACTGGTGGTAGGTGAGCAAAGGCGCTCTAACTAATAGTGGTAGGTGAGAAGGGAGCACTTGCTAAGCAGATAAGTCAAGGAGGGCGCATTAGGTAGGTAGGAGGCCAAATGAGGGATAAAGACAGGATCTAGAGAGCTAGAAGCAAGCTCTAGGTGCTGGGGAGACAACTATGATGATGACTGGATGCATGCAGTGGCATGTAAATGCATGCAACATGCAGTTTTGCATGCAAGCATGCAAAATACAAAAATGATGGTGTGAATATTCCAACACCCCCCGCAAGCTATACTATGAGGAAATAACTAAAAACAAAAGATAGGGCCCTGGTGACTAAGATCAAAGGTCACCCCGTACAATCAATCTAAAATAAACTAAGTGAGGAAAGAGGGAAAACCTAGTGGGAAGAAAGCCCTCCCTCAAAATAGATTGAAGGATGCTAAAATAGCATGTCATCACTCACCCCTGAAGGAGGCAAGTGTCCTTCTTTTCCAAAGAAGGATCGATCGATATGAAATGGATCAGCAATGTGAGAAGGATGAAACCTTCCATTTTGAAAATATGATCTGGTTCTTCTATGATCATGTGGATCACCAACCAAATCACCGACAGATCGGAGTGTAGTGGCTTCCCATCGAGGAAGAGGAGGAGTATCAGGTGAGAGATATTCAGGTTCTTGTGGATCTGGATCTCCCATTCGCTCATCTTTATCATCAGTTGCTAGACCTTCAGGTTCTTGTGGATCTGGATCTAGCATTCTGTCATCATCATCACCATGTTCTGAATCCACAATATAGTGTGAAGATGCATCATCACATCCAAACTCTAAATCATCACTCGAAGGAGGAACATAAGAGTTGATGTCATGAAACTACTCCAGAATATGCATGTAGTCCTCATTTGAACCAATGTGACTGTAATCAATAGAAGAACAAGGACTAGATGATGATGGATCTTCATTAAGATCAAAAGAGGATGTAGTAGTGGAGGCCCACTTTGAAGTAGGAGTTGGACAAACAAGTGTTGGATCTTGCATTCGCACTTCTTCAAGAGTCCTCTTTTTCTCAATCTCCTCAGATGTATCTTTGCCCTTTAGAAAACCTTTGAAGGTGCCATGAACAAACTTGCTACTTAGAATACCATCAACCACATTTCGATCTAGATTGTGGTTGAGATGAGATAGTATACTCTCTTCATGAGTATGAGAGCAAAGAGAAGACTCCTTTGAGAGAGGCAAGAAGTGGAAAAACTCATAGAGTCCTGTCTCATGATTTGCAACTCCTTTTGCAATGATTTCCCCTGAAACCATGTCTTGTACCTCGACTTCATATGGAGTAAATATCACTCTTTTGGGCTCTCTAGTATGAGTCATTTGATACACTGAAAGGACATTCGGTGCAAGATAAGGAACATAAAGCACATCAGAAAAGTGACCACGATCAAGATCAATTCTACCAATTCCATGAGAGGAGACTTTTGCATCATTTCCCAAACTGACGGAAGGGCCAATAGAGCTTTCGAACCTAGAGAAGAGGTCTTTGGAGGAAGCCATGTGGCATAATGCTCCTGAATCTATGATGAAAGAAGAATTAGTTGATGCACTTGCTATGAGAGCATTACATCTTTCTTTTCCCTCGGATCTAGAATATTCAGTATCATGATCTTTCTTCCTTGCACATGCTGGTACATGAAGATTTTTCTTCTCAAGTAATTGAGCCATCAAATCTATAATCTTCTGCATCAAGTACTCTCAGGATGAAACCCCTTCAGACAATAAGTGCACTTGGTCTTTCCCTTCTGAGAATGCTTGGTCTTCCTTGAGTTTGAAACCCCATCTGACTGGTATGAACTATCTGTAGGCCTTGTATCATTCGATCTCTTGTCAGAAATATTTTGCTTGCCTTTACCATTCGCTCTCTCTACAACTGTAAGGGCTGAATCCAATTTGGGTTTGATCATTCCCATAGAGATCAACTTCTCTTCCTCTTGAGTAAGAGATTGGATGAAATCATCAAATGAGGGGAACTTCCATCTTGGAATGGACAACCTAGCTGACTGGAAAGTAGAGACAAAACTGATAAGTTTGCCCACAACTTTGAGAGAATGGAAAGTATGAGCTGCTTGTTTTCTTTCACTATCTCATATCTTTTAACCTTTGATATCAAGCTTTTGAACTTGGTGAGGAAGGCATTGATAGATTCGAAGCTGTCCTTGCATATCATCTTTCGGTCCAAAAAGAGATTCGAGCTTGTCCCAAACCTCTTTAGGAGATGTAAGATCGATGACATGGAAGTGACGATCTTCAGAAATTGAGAGAAGGAGCAGGCCAATTGCTTCATCAAGCCTATCCAAGTACTTGGACTTTTCAACTGCACTGAGAGGTTCTACCATCGTTCAGTTGAGTATTCGGGTGAAGCTATTTGATCTCATGAAGAGAGTCATCTTGGATTTCCACTCAACATAGTTTGAAGATGTAAGCATTAGATCCATTTGAAACAAAGAAAGTCGAATAGTTGAAGAAGATTCTGAATGGGTGAATAAACCTGCAAAACAAGAGAATTTTTGCTGATGGAGAATGCTACACTTCGACAGAACACTGCCTTAAGGACACTTGGCACATAGACTAAGTCCTTCACACCTGGCTATACCTCACTATATTTCTCCAATGAATTCAAGAAATAGCACTAGGATTTGCTGTGGAAACTCAGAGGCATCTGGTGTACAAGTGAAAAGATAGATGCTCAAAGAAATGCTGCAACTGCTGCAATGGCTGCAATTCGAATAGCTGCTTACTGCTCTTATACCATGTGATAATCTGCAGGGATCTAGCAACTGTAACAAACTCACAATCTAACTCTCAGGATTATTTGCAAAGAAGAAGAAGCATGCATTCAATAATCACTCATAAACACAGAATAATGGACAATGTCAATATCATACAATGAATAATGAATGTAGAGAGTGTATTACAATAATCAATGATGAGGCATCATATAGGATTCGAATTAGCCAAGTAGGGCATTCGAATCTGAGCTCAAAGTCTAGCATGAATAACTAGAGATATCATCCAGTCGGTAGTATCAGTCACAACTGGTGAGAGTCAGTCAAGTATGACCAACTGAGTCTAACATAACCATCTAGCCATAAATCAGGGAATGGAGACTCCAAGGTGGGTGCATGCAGCCGTCTAACTCAAAGTCTAGCTTGGATAACAATGAAGACATCATCCAGTCAATAGTATCAGTCATAAATGGTAATAGTCAGTCAAGTGTGTCTAACTGAGTCTAACAGAACTATCTAGGAATAAATCAAGGAATGGAGACTCCAAGGAGGGCACATGAGGATGTCAAATAGACAAGTGGAACTACAGAACTAGATAACTAGAATCTATAAGCAGTCAGTATGATCAATCAGTGGAAGAAATACTCAATCAATGCACTAATTGAATGATAACTCCCGGTAGGTGAGATAAGGCGCCCCAACTGAGTGATAACTGGTGGTAGGTGAGCAAAGCGCTCTAACTGACAGTGGTAGGTGAGAAGGCTGCACTTGCTAAGCAGATAAGTCAAGGAGGGTGCATTAGGTAGGTAGGAGGCCAAATGAGGGCTAAAGACAGGCTCTGAAGAGCTAGAAGCAAGCTCTAGGTGCTGGGGAGACAACCATGATGATGACTGGATGCATGCAGTGGCATGCAAATGCATGCAGCATGCAGTTTTTCATGCAAGCATGCAAAATACAAAAATGATGGTGTGAATATTCCAACAGTCAAAATCGTCACTCTCTCCCACAACCACTCACAACTTTTCTACATGATCGTGGTGTTAGCACTCAAAATGACCCTTAAGGTTGTGGGAAAGGTCACTTCAAGGTAACCAAAAAACTAACTTTAGGAAAGAGAGCTGGCTTTTCTTTTTCCAGAGAGGGATCTCTCACTGATTGTTTAGCAAGGCCAAATATATGAATAAGACTTGAAATCAGATTGTTGTTTGATGAAACAAGGTCAGCATCATTGGGCAATGGAGTCAAGATAAACAAATCTATCAAATTACAGTGTTGTTGCATGGAACTTTATAATAGAGGCAAGATAGCCATTTAGTCACAGTCAAAATGATCTGGTCTGGTGGGAAAGAAGAAATAAATAACAATCCATTAACATGAGCACCTAACAAGGGTGAATTCATTGTTAACTTTAGAGGAAATACTTTGTGAATATCTGAAACAATAAAAAGAGCATATAAGTATGAATTCTGTACTATTAAACACTTATTTCAGACATGAAGGAAGACATTATGGAAGTAATAAACATGATACACATTCACATGAGAAAGGGAAAATAGACTGCAACATAAACAACACATGAATCTCTGCAAAAACCAGCTTCAACACTGTGATTTTATTAAAGGAAAATCTCACAATACATAGCCCAGTCCTCATGGGTTCCAACCAACCACCTTTTCCTCCCTATTACATATGAATATATAGGAGAGGATACATGAGCCTTTCAGCTCGAAATATTCTGACCTAACCTCCAAAACATAAAGCTGTTACTAAAGAGATGACACCAATACAGACAGGTCCATCATCACTGAGAATCAGTTACAACAAAAATAACAAGTGCTGACAAGTAAGCTTAACTACCTTTTACATGTGTCAATCAATATTTATTGACTAGTAACAGACTCTACTAAAAAGCCTAAGTAACTAAGTCTTCAGGATGCAAATCTCCATGATATTAAAAAATCTTTATGCATGCAACGTTAGCTTGGCCTTTCCATATTTCTCCACAATCTTCCATTGGTCAGCAGCTGGAAAATATGAAGTAGCCACCTTTTTCAGCAATACTCGCAATTCCATATGATCTCTGTATGAATAGATCTGAAAGTGTGCACAAGCCTCTTTGAAAACCAAAACCAATTCAAACTCCTTTGCCAGCTTGTCTACAACTGTTTTACCTGACAGTGATTGGTTCATGCCAGCAAAGTCTGTATAATCCAACCTGCATCCCATCAACCTGTCTTAATACTCTTTCTGTGTCAGCATGGTGCCATATTCTTCCCAAAAGAGTGGAAGCTCTTTCTTAAACAATGGATCAAACATATCTTTAAAGAGCTTCAATTGGTGTGCCATAATATCTATTCTGGCCTGGACTGTAGCTAACTGCTGATGTTTGTTTATCACCTTCTTGGCCCAAATGATGGTGGATAACCTATCCTTTATGCCAGCTACTTTCACTTCATCCTCAGTTAATCCATTCAAAAACTCTATGGCATTTTTAGCGCATTCAATAGGCTTCTAATTCAATTTTTACTTCGCTGCTGTTACACTCTGCTTGGCCAATTTAATGATAGCCTCCTTGTCTAAAATAAAATCAAGATAAGGTCTTAATCTGTTTGCTTAAGCTATAACATCATCCCAGATTACCTGCTTTGCTTCCTGCAGTGATGCTTGACCTGTAGCCAGTTTCATTTATTCATCATATTTAACTTGTAGCCCTAGGTACTTAACTTCCCAAGTCTTCCTCTCCTGCTCTTCTTCTGCAACTTTACCTTCCAGATTTGCATTCTGTTTCTGCAACTTCACTAGTTCCAAGTTTTTCAGGCTTACTTGTGCCATAGCTTGCACACTAGAGAAATCGCCAGATTCAATGGAGGGAGAGGTGATCATATTCTCTAACTCTTTACCTTTCTCTTGCAATTTCCTTTCCAAGTCTTCAAATTCTTCTCGCTCTCCATTATAAGGGACATATCCTTTTGCCACTGTATTTCCTTTTCTTCAAACTTCAACAATTTGGCTTTGCAATCAGTTAATTCATATTTCAGTTCTTCTCTTTTCTCCTCAAGCTTTGTCAGCTCAGATGCTTCTATCAACTGAGTGGAAGGAATCTTCGGTTTCTTTTTTAATGCCTGAATAGTATTATCCTTCTCATTCAACAGATTTTGTATGCTTGCCCTTTTGTTTGTTTGGCCTTCAGTAGCCAACAATGTTGTCTGCAACTTTTTGATTTGTGTCTGGTGAGCTTTATTCTCCACTCTTTCCTGTCTAAGTTGATTTCCAACCTTATCCTTGCTGGATTGTAATTTGGACAGTTCTAATGTAGCCTTCAACAACTTGGCATAAATTGTGTCCCCAGTTTCCTTATGTAAATGGATCATATCAGGGACAGGAATATCTTCTAGGTTCATCGTCACTTCAGTGGCCTTGCTCTTGGTTGCTATGGCCAGATTCAAAGTGTTCCGAGCATGGCTCCTGACAATGACTAGGGACACATTCTTGTTGGATATTTGTCTGACCTCTGCATATAACTTCGATTATTTTGAAGCTGCCTCTTTTTTCTCTTTATATTCCTCTAACAGTTATGATCTACTTTTGCTTTGTGTAGCAGGCTCAGTAGCTGCTTTATCAAATACATATTCCTTGATTTCGAAGGCAGGTACTTTGGCCTCCACCTGTTTCTTCTTACCTCGACCAGTCTTCACCTATACAATCTGCTGCCCTACTTCTTCCACTTTTTGTCTCTTTGTGGCTCTTTCTGTGCCCTCATCTTCTACATCCATGGCATCAATGACTTCCACTGTGCTAGGATTCTCAGAGCAACTGGAAAGGGGTATAATTGCTCCAACTGCTGGGACCAAGTTGGAGGAGCAAGGCAGTGGTGATGTGGGTCTTTGTACAAGGGAGGTGGAATCTCCCTGTACATCTACATCCATCTGACTCTTGCTGGGATATTCCAACCAGTTGGCAGTCTCTGCCATACCTGCAAGCTCAAAATGCACAAAGCCCTTTCTGTTACTGTCTTTCCTTCTGTTGGAGATGATGTGGTGGGGATCATAGTTGATGGAAGCCTTTGTTTGAAATCCCATTTCTCTTATCACACACTCAATGGCTGAAAGGGAAACTTTATTATTAATGATGAATGGGCTTACAGCCCATGGAAAAGTAATGTCTGAAGCTTTCTTATGATCTAAAAAATGCTTAGTCTCTACGCTTAACTTCTGCCTGATATATTCTAGTGAAAATACTCTAGGAGTTAGAAATGCTGGCAGTACATAAGGTGAATGGGAAAACCCATATACTCCGATCACTGTGCCATGCTTCAAAAGAAACTGATCTCCAATTTTTTTCTCAAGAGAAGGTTGCAACATCTCATTCATCTTTGCTAACACCCTGGGCAATATTTTCTGATAAAAACATTGTAAACCTCTGACATGAGGTTATTCATGAACTTGCTGTAATCCGTGTGTATTTCCTTTGTGAGCATCATCTCAAGAAGCTTGTTTTCTTCATTAAAGGACAAGAACATCCTCAAAAAATATGATTGGAATCTGAAGCTTATGGTCTTGTGGAAGTCCACTAGTTGAGAATGGATATTCTCAGCTAGGGACTCATCAAACTTAAGGCAAGCACACTGGACTGACTGGTCAGACTCCTTAGACTCTAATGGGCAGGTGCTAAGGATGAAAAGAAGACTCATTAAGGGTTCAGTGACATACATATCTGTGTCTAATCCTAAGAATTGGCTTAGCATGGTTATGGCACACTTAGATTCTTCAGTAAAGAGACAGACTTCGACTGGGAAAGCATGGTCCTGCAATGGGACACTAGGTTTTAGGAAATCCCTACAGAAAATTTGCTTTAACTCAACTGTAGACTGCTTAAAATACTGAATTAGGTATTTCTCCTTATAATCTTTGGCCTTTAGACTGAATTCATCGGGAATTGACAGGGATTTTCTTATAACTACAGGGTTGACAGGACACAAAATATTTGAACTGGATGCATCCATACTCACCCTCTCAGAGGAGGAGTAATTACTAGCGCACCAGTCGACGAACTCAGGGCAGCTTAGGGTTTGCTCGACTAAGAAAAACTGGAAGAACGATCTGTATACCTTATGCACATTTATATTATGGTTCCTAATCAGTTCCAATCTATCCTTTACTGCTTCAATAGGTCCATTAGTTAATACAGTGTCATAGAACTCAGCATCCCTGTCTTCTAACAGTTCCTCTATTTTCTGGTGCTCAAAACCTGGGGGTTCTACTTCTCCAAGCTCAGCCATTTAAATAGTTTTCTGAGAGGAAAAGAGGCCTACCTGGTTCACTGAAAGTTGGTTTGAGATTCGTGTCTGAGGTGGCCACTTTCTGCATTGTCATCGTCTTTCACTTTCCAATGCACATGACAAACAATATCCAGATCCACGTGCTGAAGTATTTTTGTATTGTTTATCCTTTCATATCATTCTTGCACCTCTTGCGATAAAGGAATTCTTTGAGCCACCCATCGTGTACGATTGATCCTGCGTCGTTGATCCTTTCCCTGTTTAACTTCCCAGTCTTTCGCAGTCTTCATCCTTCAGAATGCTGCCTTCTCGCACCTTCAATATGCGAACCCAATGCTGAACGTAGATCTAATTCTTTCCTGCATCCTGACTGTCTAAAAGCGAGGCCTTTACCAAACTACACAAATCTGGAAAGCCAGTTTATCCGCACATGTTGAAATTGCAAACAAAATGCCCGCCGTTGATGCTCATCTCCGCTAGATCTACGCCGTCGAAACATGAGGCGCCTACCACCACTTCACAGATTTGTAAAGTTAATTTCTCCGTGCATGTTAAATCGACGAATTGCTTCACAACCGTAGATCTCCTTTCCCATTCGTTGATCTAACCATTGACTTGCTCGCGTGTAAGCAACACTCCGCCCATACTCTAGCCATGCATCTTACCCTTGCGAACCCGCTTGCAACCGTCAATCTCCGCTACCATAGATCTGCTCTGTTCATTGATGCCTTCATGTGACCTTGAGTGGATTTTCACCTTCACCCTCATCTGCAATGTTAAAACTTAGGATTCTCGACCCCTTTTCATTTCGAACTTAGATAGAAACATTCAGAGCTCTTGTTTGCAGCCTTCTGCGCCATACGATTCAGAAATCTAATATCTTACTCATTTCTTGTAGGGATCAAACCCTCTCCACCAATTTAACCCAAAACTAGTGATAACACGTGGTATACACCATCTTTCTCACATAGCCGATACGGACTCCACCAATATCATGCAACAGGGATGGAAAAGCACGGAACTACTCCATATTCCGGAACCATTTCGGGATATGTGGAATGATTATCTCCTTGCCCTTAGAACTTCACATGTTTGAATATCCGATAGCAAGGATACTTTCATTTGGTGCCCTTCTCCTCTGGGTATCTACGCCCCGAAGCTTGGCTACAAAATACTGGCCGAAGAAATTGAGGATGGAGAAATTCTATGGTGATGGCGTTCGATCTGGAAATCGAAGTGTCCTTTAAAATCAAAGCTTTTTATGTGGTGCTCTCTGGCAAAAAAAGTTCCGGTTTGGGAAAATATGAAAAAATGGAATATCGAAGGGCCGGGGTGGTGCCCTCTTTGTAAACAGGACTCCGAAACTCTAAATCACCTTCTCATCTCCTGTCCCTTTGCCCTACAAACATGGCTTCTTCTACGCAACATCTTGAATTTTGGAAACCTTTGGGTGGGTAACACTTTGAAAGAGGCATGGAAAACCTGGTACAACTCCCCGGACATGGCTTCTATCAGGGCTTTACCCTTCCTGGTGAACTGGGGCATTTGGCTGGCTCGGAACAAGTCTCTGTTTCAGGACAAGCTCTCTGTTCCCGAGATGGTGGACTCCCAGAGCGTGGACATTCTTGCTTATTTCCCACAACAAAAGAACCTTATCCCCACATGCAACATTACTGCTGAACACTATGATCCGGCTTCTCCTTGGGCATATTTGGATGGGGCGGCTACAAATCAGTCTTGCGGGGGGGGGGTTCTACATATTAGCCAATCCACTTTCTTCCACATTCAGATGGGACTTGGCCCTGTCACAAACAATTTTGAAGAACTCTTTCCACTCAAATTCTTACTCTGTTTTGCTATTGAAAAAAATTGCACTCATCTCCAGATTTTCGGAGATTCTATGATTATAAACAACTGGGTCAACAACATACAAAGGTGTCATAATCTCTTTTTATGTAATATTTTGGAGGATGTCATGAGCCTACTGAGGAATTTTGAAACCTACTCATGCCATCATGTTTACAGGGAGAGAAACTCCATTGCAGATCTACTCTCAAAGCAGGGTCTGAACCTTCCCATCGGACAATGGAAGATAGTGGCTACTGAACATGGAGCAATTTTTGAATACTACCACCGACCGTTCATTGAGGGCATATAATCCCTATAGATGTGAATTTTTTTGCAGACACAATAGTATTTTTTGTACTCCTATTTTGTTTTTTATTGGTCTCTCCACCGATTAGACTCTTTAAGGGGGCCCTATATGGGAACCTTGCACATCCTTTTATATTGTACATATATTTTTTGACTGCTCTCTTTTTGGTGCAGGAGACACTACTACAGCATCTGCTGGACCCTATCATCTGATAGGCATCTTATGAATGCTTTCTGTGATATGTAATTTGGTTATATTTTTAATTAAATTACTCTTTTTTCCTTGGAATATATATATATATATTCAAAAAATAATGTTAGCAATACACTTGTTTGTTTCTCCTAAAAATGAGTATCCTTGATTATGGTTTGTGCACTTATGATGAAATGTTTATGTATTTCGTGTACAATTTTTATGGTTATCATGTGATGATATGTACATGATATGGTGTGTTTTCTTTCATATTTTTAAAGAGGTAATGTGACCATTGCCAATACAATGCTTGATTGGCTATGTTATCCATGAAATTAATATAACTTCTATGAACATAAATGAATCTAATGGTATCAAAATGTTGTGATCAAATCATAACCCATAGACATTTTCTGAAAAATATAAGGATCATGAACATCGTAGATGTTCTTGAAATAATCAATGAGGATCTAAGAATGAAGATAAACATGGTGATGGCACATGTGTCATTAGATTGCATTAGCAAGTATTCCAATCACAATATTGTATTTAACCTATTAGTTAGTGGTAGGACCCAAGAAAATGATGTTAGAATGCAGTAGGGTATAAGAGGGTCAGTAAATGGTCCATGTTGCTCAGGTAAGATTCCAAGTCCAACAACTTGCATCATTAGTGAAGATGATGTAATTGGAAGGTTGTGGAACCACTTGAACAAGACAAAAAGGTAAAGAATAAGGCTCAAAACAAATATGGACAAGGAGACCAAAAAAATAAAAAATCAAAGCAAATGAATTTATGGATGTGAGTGGGTGGTTCTTGTTAACCTAATCATAAAATATCTTCAAATACAACCCATCGAGGGGTTATTTGAGTAGTTTACCATTAGTATAAGCAAGTGCATACACTCCCTTTTTCAAACAACATGTGATGATGTTGAGACCTCACTAGAGGGACTCAAAGGATCACCTTCTTCAAAGGATCACATAGAAACCTCATTAGATCACCTTCTTCAAAGGATCACATAGAAACCTCTTAGTCATAATAGGATTTGGAATGATTTTTTATTATCTTTCTAGTTTTCTACTTTTCATGGCAATACGATAGTACTGAATTGTGTATTTTGAGGTGATTAGTTGTCACTCTAAGGAAGCAATATTATGGAGGATTTTGATGGCCAAATTGAGTGTGGATCTTGCATATGATGGGTAAAAATTCCTCTATGTTGTGGATGAGATGAAGGGGTGTAAAACCAATGATAGTTTTGATGGATGTCAAGTAGGCCCATATTGTTAAGAAAAACAAATGATATCAATTGGATTTATTCTTATTGACCATATGTTGCAAAATGATTTTGAGGATTTACGGTTGACAACCTCAGCTTGGCCATCAACTTGCTGATAGGAAGGCGTGGAAAACTTATGCAAAAAACCCAAATTTGAAGCTAAAAATTGACATAGCGTGTTGTGGTCAAATAACACTTGCTTAGGGACATCAAAGTGAGTGATGACATGGTTGAAAAATAAGCGAGTCATCATATAAGGTATAGTATCGAAGGTTGGCATACCTTTGGTCCTCTTTGTAATGTAATATAAAACCAAAAAAATGTTACAACCGTTGTTCGATGTAGGATGACACTCTATAAAGTTGATCCCCCATTTTCTAAATGGACCTACAGCGATAACATGGTGTAGTAGAGCTGGTGGGGCTTCATGAGTTAGAAGTAGAAATTTAACAATTCTTGCTTGGAGGCATGGATCCCTGAATGGGATGTACTAGCAGCTAGATGGGAGGGTCTACCCATCATAAGAAATGTTGGGTTTGACACAGGGCTTGTTATAATTCCCATACGAAACACTAGGTTAGATGTATGATGTACTAGTTCCTCTTTAGTAATTACTATAATAGTTTGTACTAGGGGAGAAGTTTATTTGGACAAACTCGTTGGTGGCATGTGCAACTGATCCAATAATGTCATCATTGGCATGAGATTCCCCCTATGTATGTTTCTCAAAAGGATGATTCCAAGGGGAATTGAGAATGACTAAGTATAATTGAGAATGACTAGGTATAAATACCTTAATTGGGAATACATAAGGTCAAAATGCATTTATTTGAGGATGGCCTTGTATTCCAACTTAGGTATGGTGGTGGCCACATCTTTGGTAATAATGGGGATGAGAGACTTCAAAAACAAATTCAAGAGGATAGGGCCTTTGAGGTTTATCTCACACAAACTATGTCACATATTCCACTCATGGATGTGACCTATGATATGCATGTCAATGGTTAGGAAACAATCGATGCGAATATTGACTCTAGTATCATGAAATACTATTAACTGAAATAATGTCAAGAAATCCTTGGATATCGACTCAAAGGTCGTGTGAGTACCACCAAATTTTTCAATGCACTAATTCACAGACACCCCCATGACAGTGCACTAAAAGGACCTATGTTATATGGAATAGTTCGTAATGTTGTTGGAGAAACACAACAAATGAAATTTCATAACATGGGTTCATGGATCCTCTTTAAGATAACCCTCAAACTTGGGAATGCTAGAGGGTAACTTTGTTAACATGGGTGATGAAGTGAGATTATTCTATATAGGATCATTAATGAGATTTTTTAGACCTAGGAGATTCTGGCTAGCCATATATGGTAGGTTGGATCTAGCCTTTGTGCATGGATAGATGGTTGATGGGTTATATGGGGTAGAGATCGATGTGGGGAAGTTGGTAGAGGACGAGCTTGAAAAATATGAGTTTGATGTGAAAGAATTCAAGTTAGGGATTGGAGGATATCCAACATGCCTTGATGAAGAGATGGAAAGAGTAGGGACCCTCCTAATAAAGGAGAGAGGTCGTGGAGCCTAAGGGATTGCCTACGTGACTGGGGGTTCAATATAGCCTATTTTTTTTTGAATATTTATGACCTATAAAGTGATATGTAAAGGGATTGGTGCTATATGGAAATTCCAATACTCAACTCAAATGTGCCCAACTTGAAATTTGTGGCCAATTTGTCCAACAAATGTTTTATAAGTGTGTTTGAAAATAGGTAACATTGTATGGCTTTGATGTAAGAGTCTCAGATGTTTCTTTTACAAGTGAAAGTACCATCCTAAAAGTTTAATGATTTTCTCTCAAACTATAAAGGGTAATTGGGTTTCCCAACTGCTTCAATATATGGTGATGAAGTCCACCAAAGAAAACAAATGAAGGTATGATAAAGACAATTATAGTGAAACACTCTTGGGGTAGGTCCAAGAGGGGAACAATTATCCATCTCACGTGTTTTTGTAATCCCGCAAAAGCCACATAGTGATAACTTTCTTATGTTTGGAAACTAAGATGCCTCTTTACAAATTACGAATAAGGTTTTACCAACTTCTGATGGTCAAAGGAGGACATGTAACTTAAAAGGGCTAGGTGGCTCATTCAAATCACTAGTATTAACCTAAGTATTGATAGTCAAAGCTATCACATCCCTTGTGTTGGAAAACACATCCGATAGAAAGGATTCTAAAGTTCCCTAGAAAAAAAACTATATTAGAATCGAAACCATAGTGGGAGATTATTTGGATATCACCATAATGCTAACATCTATTATAAACTTTTATTTTTTTCTCAAGGGAAGGCTTTTGCTGGTTAGGTGTTAAGTTGCTTTATTTTTAAAGAGATGAGATTAGAGTCATGAACCAACAAGTTTGATTAAGGTGTGAAGAAGGACATATTTCAAATTTCCAACTATTTTTGATTCACCAATATCGCTTATGATCTTAAGGCAAAGAGCATAATTTGATGTCGAATAGTGTTTAGGTCCTTCATTGTGCGCAAAAGTGGTGTGAATATCTTGAACTTGAAATTCCAAAAGATTTGTGGAAAAAGAAAAATTTAAAAGTAATAAATACTTATACTGAGTCTGAGTTTGTTCTTTATTAGGTTCCTTTATTTTTTTTTGAGAAATTACAATGGATTTTTATTTAAGTTCCAAAGGAGGTATTTCAAATTGCCAATAATTTTTGATTCGCCAATATTTCATTTAAGTGCCAGAAAAGATAATACTTTGATGCATAAGCTTCTTTGAGTCCTTCATTGTGCGCACAATTTTAATGATAACGCAAAATGACAAGTGTGAAATTACAATTCTAGAAAATTAATTGTGAAGAGTCAAATAACCATAGATGTGCTAAGAACTTGGAGTACAAAATTTCATTCCTACCTGCAATGTTTTGTTAATTAATAAGCGTTTAAAAATCTAAATAACATAGATATGACAATTACTTATTGTTAAAACATTGAATTTGGCTAACAAACCTTAGAAAAAATATATATGATTAAAAAAATGAATTTACGATGGATCGCATAGGTTGTAGTTAGGACAATGGTGCAATTGTCATAGTAATAGGCTTCACAAAATTGATGGATGAACGCATAAGCTATGTGTTAGGTGTGTGAAAAAGTTATGCAATCTTTACACATATAAACCTACGCGAAGCAGCATAAGTAACAAATAATCTTTTGTGTGAATGACATAAGTAACAAATAATCTTTTGTGTGAATGACATGAGAATGGGGTGAATAAACATGCCAAAAGCCATGAATTTAGAAAATTGAAATTCTTGAAAATCTAGACCTTTCTTGCTGATGGATAAGGAAAATACATAGTCTATACTAAATTTTCATACTACTAGAGGTCAGAAATCAAATACAAACACAATTTAGAGTAATAAAAGTGAATCTAACTCCTACTGGAGTCACCGATCCGGAACATGGGTTTTGTTGCAAGGGTGTACCAAAACCCACCCTTAACCAATTTTAAGCGTTAAAACCAAACAATTGAGTGAGAGAGGAAATAAATAGAAGCATTTAATTCAACTTGCAAGCATCAATTAGAGAATCAATCCTAAAATTTAATGATTAACCAAGATTTAACAAGTAGATTGGGGGAAACAAAAATGCACGATTTTATTCCAATGAAACGCAATATAAAACTATAATGTATCACCTAAGGACAATATTTTTCATTGATGGCCTCCAAATATCTCCATGGAAGGTAGTTTGACCTCTTTAAATTCTTAGTCTCTCGCTTTGATAGATGCAAGTAGCATATTCCTTATGGATGGCCATAGTTGAGGATAAGCAATCAATGAATAAGGAAAACAACTTGGGAGTGGAGGAAATATGTATGAGGGGTTCCTAATTCACTATGATAGCAGTCCTCTAGAATGAACCTACAATCTCTTTATTGTTCCTTTTTCATTTGTATGACCACGTTTCTTATTTATAGGCCACTATGAACCCTAATGCTTCACCAACTAAGATATGAATGCCTTCAATGATCCCGTGTGATGAAATTTCTTTGAATGAGCGGAAATTATCTCAATTTAAATATGATTAGTGGTTACACAAGCTATTGTGCAACTACCCCATCACTTCCATATTTCCCTTGGGCATTTATGGACCTTGGAAAATTGATTTTATTGTTTTTATGGGGTTGTGCAACTATTGAGCCTATTTTTGGGATATAACTTGGGATCCTTGGAATGATCCATTAATGATTTGACCTTTCTTGACAGTGCATTATTATCCTATTGGTTATGTAGTTAACTGTATTGTATGATTTATATGTTTATTTGTGATGTATTTTAATATGCTCACTCAAATGTAAAAAAGAAGCAAGATTAAGGTGATAACAAAGGCAATGACACTCGACTATAACTAGAAAAGGTAAGAAGGGAGAGGTGGCAATGCTAGAGTACAATTGGATAAGGAAAGCGGTTCAAGAAATGGGGTATTAGAGGAATGGTTGAGAAGGAAATCTCATAGGTGTAGTTTATACAATGCGACAACCAAGATTAATGTGTCTTGACGGAAGATAAGAGGGTATGCCAATCAATCTTGTTTTGGGCGAAGTCATCTTGAGTCGTGCCCTAAAGAGGAAAAAAACCTAGAGAGATCCAATCATTAGTGAGGTGGTTGATGAAGGAGGTGGATAAAAGGGAAAATAGAGACATAAGGAGAAGTAAGAAGGAGGGTTTCCCCTAACAACTCAATGAAAGAGAGGAAAGGGTGAGAAGAAAGAGGAGGAACTTGGACATAAACAAGGCACTATTGTTTTCTCACTATTTTTTTCTCAAGAAATAATTTTGACATAAGGTCAAAATTGGCCCTAAGGTCCCATTTGAGATGATGCTTCTTCAACTTGGAAAACAATATTAACATATGGAAACATTTCGAGGGTAGTATAAACCTAGGATACCAACAAAAGGATAGGAATAGAAATCAAGGTTTGCCTTGAGAATCAAGAGGACAAGGGGAAGCATGGAAGAAGTAAGAGGAAATGAGGCAAGTGGAAAGACAAGATGATGGTTTTCAAGAGAATAAAGACATAAGACAAATATAGTTGGTAGACTCATTAAATGGATCTCTATTAAGGTTTGTTCAAAGGTAAGCTCCTTTTCCCAGATCGTCGAGCAGGGTAAAAAGGCCTATCACTTGGGATGATACATTCTATTCTTATCATAAAGAATATCCATCTTAAGAACTTGATCACTTATGTTGAAGGTGCAAGGTTGAAATTTATTTTATATGTATAAGCTATACTTTTCAAGTACACAATACATATTTCCAAGGAGTTGGAGATCCTTCTTGTCCATTGTTTCCAAGTTGGGTGGGACCTCACTTTTGATAGAGAGGGAAAATAATGCAACATGGGTGGAATATATTTTAAACTCAAGGGGGAGAACAACATCAAACCTGAACTTTATGACATAAGGGATGGCATATGTGAACATGTGCAACAAGTCTATAAGGTAGAAAAATATTTAGGTGCCAATCTCTTTAGGTATTGGAGACCATATTCTTAGGGATAGAGACCAAGTTTTGTTTAAATATTCAACATTACCATTGTCTCAATGATAATAAGTGAGGAAAAACATTGCTCAATGTTATACTTCTCATAAAAATCCTTCAATTGGTGTTTTTTCAAAGTGCCACATTGTTGGAGATATTGTACGAGGGATGGCATAAAGATAGATGATATGATTAAAGATGAACATGGAAATGATATGAATTGATCCATTGAATAGAGGAATGGATCCTAGCATTTTGTGAAATAATCTATAGTGGTCATGATGAGTGTATGTTTTTATGAGAAGGATGGTTTAATTTTAAAAATGAGATCTAGACCCCATGTTATAAATGTTGAGTGAAGTGATAAGGATGAAGAGAAGTGGCAAATGAATGAATCGCATTGGTGTGAGATTGACACATAGGAAAGGCATATAGGAACTAGAAAGAATGGTGCACCAAGAAAAAAGTCTCATAAAATCCTATCTTGACATATTTTGGGAGGTGGAATGACCTCCAAATTGATTACCATAAACATATTAGTGGCTCTCATGAAGGGATGTATGGGATTCTTCAATATTTAGGCAACACAGGAGGATTCCATCAAAGGTTTTCTTGTAAAGTGTCCCACATGCTATGGAATAATGCAAGGACACAATATGGATGCAACACTTATCCTAATGGGAGGTACCAGCTTCAAAACCAACCGAGGATAACTAGCGAACCACATTCTTATACTACTCATGCAAAAATATGGTGGCTTCTTGAATATGAAGATTGGACACATCAGAGAAAGAATAATGCATTTGATCAATGAGTGATGATGGGATGGGAGCATCATCTATATGCACCACATGATCATCCCCTTCTTGCAATTTTGATTGAAATTTCCAAGTCAAATTATTGAAGGAGAAGGATACACCAACCTACACATCTAGTGAGATTAGTCTTACTATGAAGATATTATAGAAGGTTATGTTGGAAAATCACACATGCTGTTTAGTTGAGAATGTAATCTTATAACTTCTTGATGGTGAAGACAAGGGCTAGTCACTACTTGTCAACCTAAATATTTTTGGCTTCATCGGGAAAAAATATGATGCTAATATAATAGAGTGCACATTTGATAAAATTTTCATATTTTTGCATGAGCATCCTCTCTAATGAGGAATTATTTATTGAGGGGTAGAGAATCAATAGACAAGCATCAAGGGGGACAATGAAATTAGACAAGAGACCAACAATTTGTTGAGTTCTTCAAAGCAATGTTAGTTTTCTTCAGTCCACATAATTGTGGCACCTTTATTGAGTAGGGAATATAGGGCATGAGAACGATGGAAAAAGTTAGCTAAGAAGTGTAATATCACCTTTATATTCACTGGAAAGGAATGAATCTCAATGATTGTATTAGGAGGAAACATGTAATGTATGTTGAAAATTTTATTAGGATCAATCTTGATGTACCAACAAGAGATGATGACTCCTAAGAGATTCCTTACTTTGACCACCCAAAACACACTTTTTAGGGTTTAACTTGATGTGATACTTGAAAAGGTGATCAAATATAGTGTGAAAATCCTAAGCATTACCACATTGAACTCTAGATTTTCCAATAAGGTCATCGACATAAGATTGTGGAACACGAGGTTCATAACATGTTTATATGTTTTTCCTATTTTCTTAAGATTGAAAGAAAACCCCCTATAGAAATACAAGATCTAAAGGTTAGTGAAGGAGGGATTGCAATGATCATCCCTAACTATAATGATTTTGATTATATTGAATAATTTATCCATAGCAGAAATCATGTGGAAATCATAAGTGGAATTGATAAGGACATCGATGAACATGATAGGAATTTGCCTTAGGGAAAGCAACATTGATGTCCTATAAATAAATAAAGACATAGATTGATCTCATTTTCTAAGGATAAGGACCATATTGGACACCTATTTGGTGTAATTCATAGCATTAATAAAACCTGCATCCATGAGATTGCAAATCTTGATTTTAACAAGCTCAAGAGTCTTGGGATTTATAGAATGCTAGTGTTAGTGCACCAACATGGTATTAAGATAGGTTATGATGTTATGCATGATAATGGTGGGATTAATCCATTTCATATATTCATAATTTCATATGAATAAGTCAAGAAACTAATGGAGGAGAGAGGAAAATGTGTAATCTCATCGTTGGAGAGAGAATATAAGGTGATGCCATCTTGGAGCTTCTAGGGTACTAACATTGATACTGATGGTTTTATCCACCAACATAATACTAAATTCTTCAAAGAAAAGGGTAGTAGGAGGGAGGTTTACATCACACTATATTTAGTAAAATGTATTGGATGTTGGTTTAAGAGGAGCAATAATGGATATGAATGGAAGATCAAAGGAGGTTGACTTGGGTTCTAATAGGGGAAGACTATCTCCCTAGGAAATTATGAGCTCAAGGATGGATTCGACCTTATTGAGAAGATTTTTTTTGAGGAGGGGGACAACATATGGATGGAATGATCCAAATCCTTCATAAGATCAAAGTTCATATTATGTCATCCAAACCTAACTGATATATACATAGGGATTTTTTTTATAGGAATAAGGTTTTTTAAGGATTTCACCTAAGGAAGACTAGAGATATTATGGAATTTGAAGGATAATGGTATTTCCTCATAAACAATGAAAGGTACATGGGACAAACAACATGGAATTCAACCACATGCATCTTAATATGAGGTTACATAATAGGTCTCAATTAAGCACCAACATGAGGTAGTGAACTGTATTTGCTTTGAGGGTGAGGTCTAGAGTTAGAGAACCAGTTGTCTTTTCCTCAAATCTATTAAACCCATCACAAGCCGAGTTTGTTGGAGAGAGGTCGGTCAACCAAAAGACATGATATGTTTAGAAGGGTATGATAATGAGGGAGGGGCTTGGGTTGACAATGACCCATTTTAATCTCATACGACCAACACTAATTTGGATAAAGAAAGGCGAATCGATATTTTTGTCACATTTTGTAAGGTTTTGGGAGAGTCAAAACGTTAAAGCACAAGGGATGTGTTTTTTTCCCCAATTTAGGAACTATCGTGAAAGTATTGTAATATCTAACTCCTCTCTTTTTGAAATTAACATAGGATATCCAATTTGGAGATTCTTGCATTTTGAGAAGGGAGGCCATCATGTTGGAATAAGACTTAAGTTGAGGTAGGAGAATGGTGTATGGCAACAGGGTTTGAGTAGTTCCAAGGTGCACTTGGGACATGAAATATACCCAATTTTGTGGAAAGGAACTTCAAAACATCATTGGATGGGTGTTGAAATTGGAGAGGAGATAAGAGATAGGCCAATGAAAGTTGTAAGAATAAGCAAAGAACTCCATAGTCCAATGGAGGAGAAAGAAAAATGAAAAATGAAGGAAATCCTTTACTCAAGAGATGGAAAAGGTGATATGAATTTCCTAGTGGGAGTTTCCAAAATGTATCATGATAGTTAAATTGAGGTACCATACTACTGCAAGGAGGAAGGAGAGAGTGGAGTTGCCTCTTAAGTTTAGGGGAAATGTTATAAACCTTAAGTTTAGGGGAAATGTTATAAACCCTAAGAGGAGGGAAAATATAAGAGAGAAGGCTACTAGGTTAATTATGGTTTTACTCTAAATTGTTTATCTAGGGTTTTAGATTAATTATGTTAATTTGGTTAGGGTTCACAATAAATAGATGGTAATATAAAATAACAAGGGAAACCAAACTAACTTAGGGTTAATTTACCAATCTCCTTTGGTGAGCTAATAAATAAGTGATGGAATTAAAAGAGATGAGAAATGGAAAGAAATAAATCAGAATAATGTTGTTGTAGGTTCTAAATATACTTGGGATAAAGATGAGAGTTGTGACAAGCCTCTAAGAAAGTGTTCCACCTCCTGAATGAAGCTACACATGTATCTCAATCCTCTTGTGAAATAGGCTTGTACATGATCTCCAATAAAATGTAATATATATAACATTAGATCTATCATACACAATAATGTGGTGATGAAGTACTAAATGGTGGCTAAAAATGCTCTTAGAAGGATATACCTCCTTTTCCCTAGTTGTGTTGCCAATATCCTGTATATAGTAGGATTTAATCACATACATCCAAGGTGTTGGAGCAGCCTATGTTAATTGAGAAGACCTATGAAAAAACAATAACATTCAAGGTTTGAGCCAAGTTAATAACAAGATATACCCGTAGATTTTATGGAGATGATAAGTGAAAGCAACCTAAGAGCATAAAAGAGGAGATAAATATTTGACACCATATTGAGTGTGTACCTACAAGATAGTGAGATAAGGAAGGAGGATTTGAGGATCCTTTATAAAGAGGAAATGATAAATATAAATAAGCAAAAGAATGATCTCAAGGAACAATTGAATGCTTAGATGCAAATTGGAGGGAGTGACTTGTATGTAAAAGTCATACCACATGGTTTTTGGCTTATATCAAAAGTATTTTTCCTAGATCATGCCCTCTTTTCCATGAGCCACAACTTTATGCATGATAGTATCCAAGGGATCTATGGTTTACTTGGTTCCAAAGTACAAAGAAGGGTTAAGGAATGTTTAGTAAACTATACCCCAAAAAGTGACTCAAAATGAATTTGGGTCATTGAGAACACGAAAAGCATCATTGTAGGCTAAATTGGGGATTCAAAGCCCCAAATTGGTCCATGAGAGTAAGTGGGCGCCCAAAAGGTTCTAACATAGCCAATTTGGTGACCAAAGGCCAAAAAAGGAGGGGAGGAGGAACGTGGCAATGCACCCCACATACGCACTAAACATTACTAAGCTAAGGTTAATGGAACTTGAGAGAGGTTTTCATACATCTAAACTAAGGTTAAGGGAACTTGAGTGAGGTGGTTAAACAAAGAAGGAAGGTAGAGAGAGCTCGATGTTAAAACTAGGTGGGTCACACCTTGACATGACGTAGAAGCAGGACACATTGCAACACCTTTAGTGAGTAAGCGTGTATGAGTAATAAAGTGAGAAATTGATAGGATACAATATTTGCTTAAAAAAAAGAGGTTGTGATCATATATTCTTACACAATTGGAACTCTTCTCGAGTTGAATTCACTTAAATTTGTTTTTATTCAACACAATGGTTTCTTCACTTTATTTTCCAATAGTTCAAGTAATTTTTTAAAATAAGTTTAATGTCTTATTTAATAATAGATGTCCAAAACTTTTATATATATATTTCTTTACTTTTCAAGTTCAACTATTTTTCTTTTTCTTTTTTCTCTTTCAAATAATAATAATAATTAAAATGTCATTGTCATAATTAAACATTAATATAAAATAATCTAAATATTAATTAATAATGAAATCAAATCACTTATCCCCAAACCCCTTATTGAAAGTATAAGGAAATTCATTGGGAAACAAAATTCATCTTGAAATAGACAAATGGAATGTCTGATTCTTCAACTCCTTATTGAAAATATAAGGAAATTCACATAAAGGAAAACAAAATTCATATTGAAATAGACAAATGGAGTGTCTATTCTTCAACTTTGTAATAGACAAATGGAGTGTCTGATTCTTCAACTCCTTATTGAAAATATCAAAATTCATATTGAAATAGACAAATAGAGTGTCTATTCTTCAACTTTGCAATAGACAAATGGAGTGTCTGATTCTTCAACTCCTTATTGAAAATATAAGGAAATTCACATCAAGGAAAACAAAATTCATATTGAAATAGACAAATGGAGTGTCTATTCTTCAACTTTGCATATGATTGGTTAACTTCCACAGATTAATTGTTGTTATTATTATTTTGATGGTTATGTATAAATTTCTATCCATTATTACTACTCATAAAGACATAACTAGTCATATCAATTGTCATCAAAAAATTGAAATAATGAATTATAAAAGTGGGTCTTAATTTAGTTTTTTAAATGCATATGTCAAAATGTTAAATGATGAATAAATCTAACACGAGGTTCAATGTATCCACAACTAAATCACAAAGTACAAGAACAACAATAATCCTATCTTATCATGATATTGGTTGGTTACACTATAATGAGCATGTGGACCTTACGAATTTCATCCCATTATTTTTCATGTCAATGATTTCATAGTCATTTTTGTTATTTTGTTAATGTAAAGATAAACATTAGGATTACCATAATAAATTTTTAATATTAAAATGCTCATATGATATATACTTTTCTCCTACCCAAAGTAGTCACCAAACCTTCATTTCTATCCTTTTACATTGGACTGCCACATTCTAAATGAGATTAAGTACTTCCACATTCAAAAGAAAAAAGTAGTTACCAAACCTTCATTTCTATCCTCTTACATTGGACTGCCACATTCTAAATGAGATTAAGTAATGCCACATTCTAAATGAGAAATATATGGTGACATTAAATGTCACGACTCAAAAATTTCACCACGAAATTATCAAAAGAAACGAGGGAAATAATGGGAAAATAGTGATATGATATTTACTCATATTGGCTTATCCTCTTATTTAGAATCGACATGTGAATTGAGATGTTATTGTGACATCCCCTTTCTCTTTATATAGAGTTTTCAACTTTTTGAAATTTAATTTTAATTTTTTTTAGTGAAAGAAGAGTTTAACAATAATTACTATGATTTGATTTGAGGAATATTTTATTTTGAAGGAAATAAAGTTCGAAGCAAATCTTAGGTAATTTTTTTGAGAAGAAGATAACACTCCGTCTCACAATCATTCGGGTTATACATTCAATTAATAATATTTAAAAAATGTCTTATCAAATTTGATTAAAAAATATTAACTTCTAATCATACGTCGGTGTGTATAACTATATACCTCAACTTATATCAAATTATTTATTATGATGTTGAAATTTTGTAATTGCTCATCACCGCTTAACTAACCTTGCATATTTAGTTAGATTAGATATTATTTCATGCTTGTACTTTAAAATTTCAATCAGTTAGCTTAGATACTATTTCATGTATGCATTTTAAAATTTCAACTTGATATTTAAGGTAGTTGTTCTTCTAGTTGTGTTCTTGACATATAGTAATCGATTCAGTGGATTAATTGGATGTTTGAGCTCAAACTTTTTCTTTTCCTATAGTTTAAACATTGGCAATTTCATATTTTAATTTAAAGTTTCCAAAAATTAATAATTATCATGAATGTGATTGGTTTGTAGAGAATGATACCATCTTAGATTTTTGGTGTCTAGGACCTAGCAACGCAATTGAGTCAGTCCTAGACATGGTTAATAATGGTGTCGTCACGCATTGAATGCTGTTGTCACATGCTGCTTCAATTGTGTGATGAGTTGCATGCTCGATGCTACATCGTCCACACTGTAAGCTATCTATACCTCAATAATTTATGCACCGAAACCTTCACTTTAACCCTTCTTCAAGTTGAAGCGAACCCTACCTTAACAAATCTTCACCAACGATCAGAGCAGTATCCTATTCCGCATATTTCATAGTATGATTAGATACAATGGGAGGAGATACATAGTGGTTCCCTTGCAATGTAACAATGTAAGGAACCCCATTTCCGGGTCCTACTTAGAACAATTTTCTAAAGCTAAAAAAACATAATATTACCATTACAATGCATGATCAACAATAAAATTTAATAAATTCGAGAACTAGCAAGTAAACACATAAACGTAGAACATGTTACTGTAGTTCGAATCTACTGTTGGAGTAGAGGTCGCCGTCTTCATTCCAATCCTGCTCGTCCTTTGCCGCCCGCTTCACCCGTTAGATCCCTCTAGTAAAAGCTTGTTTAACCATATGCAAATTAATCGTTAGCTTCGCCACCTAACCGTAGGCTTATGCAATTAGTCACATAGCCACCCCCGGGCTTCGGGGTCGTAAGGACATACCAGCCTTTACCTTTCGATGGGATATCCCAACCCCCCGACAGGCTATCAACCAAAATCCAAGGAATAACAATCAAATGGAAACTTCTATTACGAAGTCCATCCAGCACTAGGGAGCAAGAGATAGTCTCTCCTTCTCCTCCCCTTTCTTTTGTAGCCCAAATCTTGCATGACATGTGTCCTCTCATGCAAAAATAACTTTTAATTTAGTAATTCCTTATTATTTATCCTCATGCAACATGTGTCACTCTCACATCAGTGTGCACCTAAATACCTTAATTAACTCTTTGTTGTCTCCCCAGTCAAATTTTCTAATCCCTAAATCAGTGGGTGTAGGTGGAGTGGTCTCTACATGAGTGTTATTCTAGTTTTTCTCCATAATTTATTAATTTGAATATTTATTTATAATTTTAATCTCATGCATATTCATTCTGACATAATGGGTACACATCTACCCCAATTTCCCCTTCTTTTGGAATTTCATAAATTAAAATGCTCCTTTGTTTGATGTTCTAAAATTCTATATGCAAATTTTAACATGTATGCATTATTGTTTTAAATGCGAGAAGGTGTGAGTAATAATTTTCCTGTCGTTTTCTAGGTACCTCTTCGACGGGTCCTCCCGACAAACACTTTTTCTTCGTGTGGGGAGTGCTATGTAGCGATCGGGGAATCGTTACCGTGATCTCTCGACTACACTTCCTTGGAGACTAATGGTGGTTGAAAGATAAGGTCCTCCCTATCGCGCACCCCTCATCACATCGTATGTGACCAAATCGTTGTGGCCTCGCCCATACGACACACGCCTCCCTGGGTGAGCTGAAACGACTTCCGACCCATGTGTGGAGTGCTAATTCAAGGTCGATAGTCCGTCGTCGTACCCCGAGGTATTTTTCCTGTTCTTACGACCCCTTTCTTGTTCTATCATGAGTCAGCCGGTAAACTTCCTTACCTATCACTATACACATACTTGGAGAACACACATCAATAGATCTGTTCTCAATCATCATAATTCATTTTCATAAATTGCTAATCGTCAAGCAAACATAATTTACTCATAATCGTCATAATTCATTTCCATATTTCAGCATAAATATGACATTCATCATAAGGGTTCACATGTGCTAATAAATCAACAATATTTCATTTTAAAATCACAAGTATCCATAATCGTCATTAAATCAATCATTCTTTAGAAACACATTCGTTTATCACATACATTGCTAATAAGTCAACAATCTTATTCTAAATCAACATATATGCGGTCATTTATCTTGGTTTCCTTAGCTAGGTCACTTACCAATACGTGTTGTCTATATCGATAGTTATAGCGAATTTGAAGGACATTACAACGAACAATATTTTGTGTTCTGGACCGTCCACCTCTTCACTTATCTTACACAGTGAAAGACTAATATAAGGATTAATGAGATTAAAAATGGCTCAGAAAAATCGATTCCTGATAAGTGGATTTTTTCTTTTTCTTATGAAGGCACCAATGTAAACGCCTTTCTAAACATGCCGTAGTCCAACAATGATGTGGTCTCCACAGGTAGAACCTCAAGATATATTTTCTTTGTCATTATCGCTTTGTATTTCAACTGGTTTCGAACCCAAAATAATTGACTCCTTGTTGATATTTTTATCATATATTTGTTTCTATGAATAAGATAAAAGTCTGTAATTTGTTATGAAAATGCAGGCAATCATATGTTTGGTAGAGATATGGTGTATGTTTTCTCTAAATGTGAAAGCCTGAACTCTGTATAGTTCAGCCTTAGATTGATGGATTTCGTTTTTGAAATTTTCAAGAAAGAAACCTATGCATCACACATCTTCGGGGGATAAGTTTATGTTTTGTAATGTTATTCTTAATATTCTCCTTTAGTATATTAAATTTATAATCTAATTTATGAGTATTTATTTATGAAAATGATCTAATTTTTTATTGGATATCACATTTGTTTGTACATCAAATCTCATTCAATTATATTTTTCTTGAATTACATTAAATTTCTTTTAATTATATCTTTTTTGAGTTTAGAAACTCGGACCAACCAATATGTAAATTTAGTTATAATGTTGAAACAAATACATCTTCCAAATCTTTAACATTGAAATAATATCTATATTTAGCCATATAAAGTTTATAAATCATATTTATCCACAACAAAGAAACAAAACTAATCTTGAATCACACATACCTATGTAGATTTACAACTTACAGTTAATTATATACTATTTAATCCAACCAAGGATGTCTTATAAACATCTGTATGCCCTCATATAATCGAAACTTGTGACTCTATTATCAATTGTTAAGAAATAGAGAAAGGTTGTATATCCTCATACTTTAGCATGGGAATTTCTTGGAGTGTGTTGCATGCTCATTCTTAGAGATAACCAACATCAACGAGGATTCCATAATCATTAATACCAACTTGTACTATGCTATTTGGAATTTTAAGGAATCATGTGACAATGCTATGAGATATTGAGGTATAATATGATGTAAGATCCTAGGTATTATGTCGGAGTTTCCAACAACTATGTGACATAATGTTTCATCTACATAAAGATTTGAAAAATCCAAGGCTTAAATGACACCATTATAGTGTGGCAGGCAGTGGGAATTATGTTAATTTTTTGAGCATTAATTCAACATACTCTAGGATCTTTACTGAGAGAATAACATGTACAGCATATCAAGCATAATAATGCATATCAATCACACCAAGCAATCACACGATACAATAGACACACAGAGTTTCAATGGGGAAAACCATAAAGGTGAAAAACCCCACAACTTCCTCATAGATAGAAAGAGCAACGATACAACCCAAGTACACAGAGATAGTCCTCCTAGCAGCCGAACCTCCTCCTCCACTAGTGCACCACTTTCTAGTGAGTGTAGAAGTGAATAATGAGATGATCAAATAGAGCGCCTCCTGCACTCTATTTATACATGACCTGACCTGCCTAATAAAATAGCAGGGCCGACTTGTCTAACTCAATCTAATAACCCATGGTAATACTAATCAGGGCCGACCCCACACTTGGCGGTCTAATAACCCATCACTTGCAAGTTACGACACTTGCGACACTTGTCAATACAAATGACGACACTTCCGTATAGAGGAATAACAACATCTCTATAGGAGTACAATATACATAGGTGAAATACATTCCGAAGTTACAATAACATCAACACTCCCTCTTAACTAGGAAGGTATTTCTTGACACATATTTGCTAGCACAAGTCTTCTTCTCTGGATCATCGTCATCATCGCTGCTGCTGCTATCTCAATCAATCTCAAATCTACTCGTCATAGGAAGTTCTACAGAGCTAGCCCTTTTTCATGCTGGATGTAGGCCCACCACTTGCAGGTATTCATCATCACTGGCCATACTGTGGAATCCTCAGGACTTATTACGTGCATCACAATGCCTCGAAAGAGTATCCCAGGATCCTTTATGTGCCGAAGCACGACTGACAAGATCTCCCAGGTCCACTTACATGTGATTGTCACAAAACCTTAAAAGAGTGTCTTGACTAGCAAGAACTCCAAAGAGCATCCGAGGCCTTTTACATGACTAGCAAAACCTGTTCGGATCCCCAGGACGTATTACATGTGACCCCCACCACAAAACCTTAAAAGAGTGTCTTGACTAACAAGAACTCTAAAGAGCATCCGAGGCCTTTTACGTGACTAGCACAACCTGTCCAGATCTCTAGGACGTATTACATGTGGTCATGGAAAAGCCTTGAAAGAGCATCCCGGGACTGATTACGAGCGTACTGCTCAACCTATCGGATCTCCCAGGTCTAGTTACATGCCATAGGACAAAGCCTCGAAAGAGCATCCCAGGACTGATTATGAGCGTACTGCTCAACCTATCGGATCTCCCAGGTCTAGTTACATGTCCTCCCAGAGCAATGCCTTGAAAGAGTATCCCAGGATTGATTACGAGCGTACTGCTCAACCTATCGGACCTCCCAGGTCTAGATACAAGCTCATATGCACAACCTGTCCACGGCCATAGAGTATCATCCTGATACTCACCATACATCATCCTAATGTACATGATCATCCCGATCATCATCATAGCATCGTCTTGATGCATGTCATCCAGAGTATCATCTTGATACACATGATCATCTTGATCATCATCATTGCATCGTCCTGATGCATGTCATCGGAGTATCGTCCTGATACTCATCACATATTATCACCCTGATCATCGTCACTGCATCGTCCTGATGCATGTCATCTAGAGCATCATTTGTAGCAACATCCTGAAGCTCATCATTCATGATCATCCTGATCATACAATGCATGCACCTGATGCATACCAAGTATCTACCTGATACATATTCAAATACATGATCCACCTGATCATACAATGTATCCACCTGATACATATACAAATACATGATCCACTTGATCATAACAAGCATCCAACATGATGCATATACATATACATGATCCAACTGATCATAACAAGCATCCAACATGATGCATATACATATACATGATCCACCTGATCATAACAAGCATCCAACATGATGCATATACATATACATGATCCAACTGATCATAACAAGCATCCAACATGATGCATATACATATACATGATCCAACTGATCATAACAAGCATCCAACATGATGCATATACATATAAGGGATCCAACTAATCATAACAAGCATCCAACATGATGCATATACAGAGCAGTAGTTGGATCATTGTCCTGATGCTCATCATCCAGCGCTTACATACACAGCCATGGAAAGGATCCTCCTCTCACCATGCTTGGAATGGCTCCTGCAAATGTGTCCATCACTTCTTCCTCGATGTGTCATCAATCTGAAGAACACCAAGCCTCTCTCTGAAGTATTCAAACTTCACTCGGGCTAGTGGTTTCATCAACACATCTGCAACCTGCTCATCCTTCGCAACATACAAAAGCTCCACTGCTCCTTTCTGCACCATATCCCTGATATAGTGATATTTGATCTCAATGTGTTTTGACCTGTCGTGGAACACTGGCTTCTCAGACAGCTTCACACAACTCTGGTTATCACAAAATATACCAGTATCCTCCAATGGTAGATCAAATAACTCAAATAGTAGCTTTCGAAGCCATACTGCCTCACAACTAGCCGAACAAGCTGCAACATACTCTGCTTCGGCTGTACTCAGTGATACGCAGGACTGCTTCCTGCCAAACCAAGAGATCACACCTGATCCCATACTGAAGCAACACCCAGAAGTGCTCTTCCTATATGCAGCACTGCCTACCTAGTCCGAATCAACATAACCCTGCAGGTTAAAATTTTGATTCGCATCATACTTGAGCCCATAGTTAATTGTACCCTTCAGGTACCTCAGAATATGCTTTACAGCAACCAAGTGAACACCTCTGGGATCCGTCAGGAACTGGCTTAAAGTGTTCACCGCAAAGCAAATGTCCGGTCTCGTGTTCGTCAGGTACATCAAGGACCTAATCATCTGACGATACATCGTGACATCAACTAGATCAAATGAAGCATCACATAGAAGCTTCAGGTTCGATGCCATAGGTGTGGCCATGGCCTTGCAGTCCATCATCCCGAACCTCTTCAAGATCTCTACTGCATACTTTTTTTGTCCAAGGAAGATCCATCTGCACTCTGCCACACCTCCATGCCTAAAAAATAGTGCATCATCCCCAAGTCCTTCATCTTGAACTTGGAAGCAATCTTCCTCTTGGTATCGACAATCAATCCATCCTCACCTATAACAAATAGGTCATCCACATACAGAAGTAGTATCACAGGATTGCCTTCCTCAACCTTGTAGTAAAGGTTGGAATCTGCTTTACTCTTAGTAAATCCCAAATTGGATAGAAAGCTGTGTATCCTACCATACCAAGTCCTAGGAGCTTGCTTCAAGCCATACAAGGATTTCTTCAACCTGCAAACATATGAATCCCTGTCATGTGTCTCAAAACCAAGTGGCTGCTCCACATACACTTCCTCTTCGACTACACCATTCAAGAAAGCTGTCTTGAATATGTAAATTTAGTTATAATGTTGAAACAAATACATCTTCCAAATCTTTAACATTGAAATAATATCTATATTTAGCCATATAAAGTTTATAAATCATATTTATCCACAACAAAGAAACAAAACTAATCTTGAATCACACATACCTATGTAGATTTACAACTTACAGTTAATTATATACTATTTAATCCAACCAAGGATGTCTTATAAACATCTGTATGCCCTCATATAATCGAAACTTGTGACTTTATTATCAATTGTTAAGAAATAGAGAAAGGTTGTATATCCTCATACTTTAGCATGGGAATTTCTTGGAGTGTGTTGCATGCTCATTCTTAGAGATAGCCAACATCAACAAGGATTCCATAATCATTAATACCAACTTGTACTATGTTATTTGGAATTTTAAGGAATCATGTGACAATGTGATGAGATATTGAGGTATAATATGATGTAAGATCCTAGGTATTATGTTGGAGTTTCCAACAACAATGTGACATAATGTTTCATCTACATAAAGATTTGAAAAATCCAAGGCTTAAATGACACCATTATAGTGTGACAGGCAGTGGGAATTATGTTAATTTTTTGAGCATTAATTCAACATACTTTAGGATCTTTACTGAGAGAATAACATGTACAGCATATCAAGCATAACAATGCATATCAATCACACCAAGCAATCACATGAGACAATAGACACACAGAGTTTCATTGGGGAAAACCATAAAGGTGAAAAACCCCACAACTTCCTCATAGATAGAAAGAGCAATGATACAACCCAAGTACACGGAGATAGTCCTCCTAGCAGCCGAACCTCCTCCTCCACTAGTGCGCCACTTTCTAGTGAGTGTAGAAGTGAATAATGAGATGATCAAATAGAGTGCCTCCCGCACTCTATTTATACATGACCTGACCTGCCTAATAAAATAGCAGGGCCGACTTGTCTAACTCAATCTAATAACCCATGGTAATACTACTCAAGGCCGACCCCACACTTGGTGGTCTAATAACCCATCACTTGCAAGTTACGACACTTGCGACACTTGCCAATACAAATGACGACACTTCGGTATAGAGGAATAACAACATCTCTATAGGAGTACAATATACATAGGTGAAATACATTTGAAGTTACAATTACATCAACACTCCCTTTTAACTAGGAAGGTATTTCTTGACATAGATCTGCTAGCACAAGTCTTCTTCTCTGGATCATCATCATCGAATCATCGTCATCATCGCTGCTGCTGCTATCTCAATCAATCTCAAATCTACTCGTCATAGGAAGTTCTACAGAGCTAGCCCTTTTTCATGCTGGATGTAGGCCCACCACTTGCAGGTCTTCATCATCACTGGCCATATTGTGGAATCCTCAGGACTTATTACGTGCATCACAATGCCTCGAAAGAGTATCCCAGGATCCTTTATGTGCCGAAGCACGACCGGAAAGATCTCCCAGGTCCACTTACATGTGACTGTCACAAAACCTTAAAAGAGTGTCTTGAATAGCAAGAACTCCAAAGAGCATTCGAGGCCTTTTACGTGACTAGCAAAACCTGTTCGGATCTCCAAGACGTATTACATGTGACCCCCACCACAAAACCTTAAAAGAGTGTCTTGACTAACAAGAACTCTAAAGAGCATCCGAGGCCTTTTACGTGACTAGCACAACCTATCCAGATCTCCAGGACGTATTACATGTGGTCATGGCAAAGCCTCGAAAGAGCATCCCAGGACTGATTACGAGCATACTGCTCAACCTATCGGATCTCCCAGGTCTAGTTACATGCCATAGGACAAAGCCTCGAAAGAGCATCCCAGGACTGATTATGAGCGTACTGCTCAACCTATCGGATCTCCCAGGTCTAGTTACATGTCCTCCCATAGCAATGCCTTGAAAGAGTATCCCAGGATTGATTACGAGCATACTACTCAACCTATCGGATATCCCAGGTCTAGATACATGCTCATATGCACAACCTGTCCACGGCCATAGAGTATCATCCTGATACTCACCATACATCATCTTGATGTACATGATCATCCTGATCATCATCATAGCATCATCCTGATGCATATCATCCAGAGTATCATCCTGATACACATGATCATCTTGATCATCATCACTGCATCGTCCTGATGCATGTCATCGGAGTATCATCCTGATACTCATCACATATGATCGTCCTGATCATCGTCACTGCATCGTCCTGATGTATGTCATCCAGAGCATCATCTGCAGCAACATCCTGAAGCTCATCATTCATGATCATCCTGATCATACAATGCATCCACCTGATGCATACCAAGTATCTACCTGATACACATACAAATACATGATCCACCTGATCATACAATGTATCCACCTAATACATATACAAATACATGATCCAACTGATCATAACAAGCATCCAACATGATGCATATACATATACATGATCCAACTGATCATAACAAGCATCCAACATGATGCATATACAGAGCAGTAGTTGGAGCATTGTCCTGATGCTCATCATCCAGCGCTTACATACACATCCATGGGAAGGATCCTCCTCTCACCATGCTTGGAATGGCTCTTGCAAATGTGTCCATCACTTCTTCCTTGAAGTGTCGTCAATCTGAAGAACACCAAGCCTCTCTCTGAAGTATTCAAACTTCACTCGGGCTAGTGGTTTCATCAACACATCTGCAACCTGCTCATCCTTCACAACATACAAAAGCTCCACTGCTCCTCTCTGCACCATATCCCTGATATAGTGATATTTGATCTCAATGTGTTTTGACCTGTCGTAGAACACTGGGTTCTCAGACAACTTCACACAACTCTGGTTGTCACAAAAGATACCGGTAGCCTCCAATGGTAGATCAAATAACTCAGATAGTTGCTTTCAAAGCCATACTGCCTCACAACTAGCCGAACAAGTTGTAACATACTCTGCTTCGGCTGTACTCAGTGCTACGCAGGACTGCTTCCTGCCAAACCAAGAGATCACACCTGATCCCATACTGAAGCAGCACCTAGAAGTGCTCTTCCTATCTGCAGCAGTGCCTACCCAGTCCGAATCAACATAACCCTGCAGCTTAAACTTTTGATTCGCATCATACTTGAGCACATAGTCAATTGTACCCTTCAGGTACCTTAGAATATGCTTTACAGCAACCAGGTGAACACCTCTGGGATTTGTCAGGAACTGGCTCAATGTGTTCACCGCAAAGAAAATGTCCGGTCTCGTGTTCGTCAGGTACATCAAGGACCCAATCATCTGACGATACATCGTGACATCATCCGGATCAGATGAAGCATCACATAGAAGCTTCAGGTTCGATGCCATAGGTGTGGCCATGGCCTTGCAGTCCATCATCCCAAACCTCTTCAGGGTCTCTATTGCATAGTTTCCTTGTCCAAGGAAGATCCCATCTGCACTCTGCCACACCTCCATGACTAAAACATAGTGCATCATCCCCAAGTCCTTCATCTTGAACTCGACAGCAAGTTTCCTCTTGGTATCAGTAATCAATCCATCCTCACCTGTAACAAACAGGTCATCCACATACAGAAGTAGTATCACGGGATTTCCTTCCTCAACCTTGTAGTAAAGGTTGGAATCCGCTTTACTCTTAGTAAATCCCAAATTGGATAGAAAGTTGTCTATCCTACCATACCAAGTCCTAGGAGCTTGCTTCAAGCCATACAAGGCTTTCTTCAACTTGCAAACATATGACTCCCTGTCATGTGTCTCAAAACCAAGTGGCTGCTTCACATACACTTCCTCTTCGACTACACCATTCAAGGAAGCTGTCTTGACATCCATCTGATGTATCTTCCATTGCATTACTACAGCCAGGGAAAGTACTGATCTGATGGAAGTGTACCTGGATACAGGAGCAAAGGTCTCTTCATAGTCTATCCCCTCTTTCTGGGAGAAGCCATGACCTACAAATCTCGCTTTGTATTTTTCTATGATGCCATCTGCAGCATGCTTGATCTTGTAGATCCACTTGGAAGTCACAACAGACTTCCCTTCAGGTCTTGGGACCACATCCCAAACATCATTCTTCATGATCAACTGGTATTCCTTGACCATGGCATCCTTCCATTCTTTTTTTTCTGCTGCTTCTTCATAATTGGAAGGTTCTTTGTTCATAATGTCACAGAGTAAGGCAACATAACTGGTATGTGATCTAGTCCTCTTCCTTTCTCTGTGTTATTCTTCTGGAATGCCATATCTTTCTGCATCTTGAATGAGCTCTCTAGACCATGCAGGTTTCCTCTTGTGAGATTTATTCTCACAGGGTGGATCTACAAGTTCTTGCGGATCTTCCATTTCATGATCTGCATCTGGAATTGCTTCAGTCATAGTGGTGTCTTGAAATCTGGTTTCCTTTGGTTCTTCATGATCTTCAACAAGTGCCTTCTTTGATTTGATATAAATTGATTCTTCATCAAATGTTACATCCCTGCTGACATCAGTCTTCTTGAACCCTGGAAATTATATTCTGTAAGCCTTCGAGCTTTCACTGTACCCCACAAAGATGCCCTTCTTTCCTGAAGGATCTAGCTTTGTCCTCTTTTCCTTTGGAACATGCGTATATACTGGACAACCAAATATTCTGAGATGGCTGACTTCAGGTTTCTTACCAGAGAAGACCTCTTCTGGTGTCTTGTTTTCCAATATCTTGTGAGGTGTTCTGTTATGCACATATACAGCTGTCCTAGCTGCTTCTGCCCATAGATGCATAGGAAGATCCTGATCATGCAACATTGCCCGTGATGCTTCCATGATTGTTCTATTATTCCTTTCCGCAACTCCATTCTGTTGTGGATTGTAGGGAGCAGTCAACTCCCTCTTAATCCCTGAATCCATGCATAGCTTCTTGAAGTCACCTGAGGTGAATTCTCCTCCATTGTCGGATATGAATGTCTTGATCTTCTTGTTAGTTTGATTTTCCATCAAGGCTTTGAATTCCTTGAACTTATCAAACACTTCATCTTTGTTCTTCAAGAAGTAGACCCAAGTCTTCCTAGAGAAATCATCAATGAAGGAGACATAGTATACATACCAACTCAGAGAACTAGATGACATTGGACCGCATACATCAGAGTGGATGATTTCCAAGATTCCTTTTGATTTGCTTTCACTGCTTGGAAATGTCTTCTTAATGTTATTTTGCTTTTGCACATCCTTTGCAAATACCTTCATGCTTTGTCTTGATTTCAGGAAGACCTTCTACAGCTTTACTTGCAATTGGTAGTGCTCTGTAGTGCACATGTGCAAGCCTTCTATGCCAAAGTTCACTTGGTTCCATGGATTCATGTACCATGGCATGTTCAGGTTGTCCCTTTAATTTGTACAATCCTCCCTCTTGCTCTCCAATCACCACAGCATCGTCTATAGTTTTACCCTTTGGTCACATTAGGACTTGGCCATCTACAAATGCAACTTTCATGCCTTTTGCATCCAATGCAGATATGGAGAGTAGGTTCTTCTTGAGCCCCGGTACATATAGAACCTCTTTCATCTTCAAAGACTTCCCAGAGTCTAGGTTGTAGGAGGCTTCACCACTTCCTTTGATAGGATATTGATAGTCATCCCCAAGTTTCACTTTATGGGGTGACTCATGTTCAAATAGATTTGCAAAATATTCTTTAAACCCAATCACGTGTTTGGAAGCCCCACTATCAATAAGCCAATGATTACATCCATGAGAGATAGTACCTGTGAGAGCAGATATTAGAACATATTCATCTTCACTAGATGAGTCATCACTTTCTGCTCTAGCCTTCTTCTTGGGAGGTTCATCATCCTCAGCAGCATGAGCATGATATCTTCTTTTGTTGTTGTTCTTCTTCTTGTTGAAGTTGTAGTTGTTGTCTTTCTTCTTTTTGTTCTTAGGACAATTTGAAGCAAAGTGTACCTTCTCATTACATGTGAAGCATCTGAGATCTTTCTTATCTCTATGATGGTGTGAATATTTCTTGGAATGAGAATGCTCCCCCTTGGACCTTCCTTTCTTGGTGTGTGCTGTGAGAGCTTGATCTTCATTCCCTATATTTTCTTCTCGGGCTCCAAGCCTAGCCTCTTCTTGTGAGCATTCCTCCCACAATCTACTGAAGGAGATCAATTTTCTTATTGCACAGATTCCTTGGATAAAGGAATCCCATGACCTAGGTAGGCCATTCAAAGTGGTCATAACAATTTCACCATTCTCCACCACTTCATCCACAGCTTCAAGTTGTTCCTTGATCTGAGAGACCTTAGAGAAATAGGATTGAATGGTCTCTCCATTCTGAAGCTTTACCCCTTTCAATTGATTCCGCAGAGTCATCTTCCGATTTATGTTCTTCCCTTCAAATAGCTTGGTCAGGGAATCAAACATCTCCTTGGGTGTCTTTAGAGATGACACATGTGGTATGAGATGGTCTTTGATAGAATCAGCAATGATCCTCTTTTCCTTGACCAAGTTCTTCTTATGTAAGGCCTCAACCTCTTCTCTCTCTGGGACATGGACCTCAGAACTTATGTAAGTGTCCAATTCATTTTCTTCCAGGATTAACCCAATCCTATACTTACATGCTCGGAAGTTATCAACCCCTTCAAGCTTATCCTCAAGCTTGGTGTGGTGAGACATCTTAACGAGTACTTCAAATGGAAATAGAAAAGATTTCGATCTTACCACTTGATTTGCAGAAATATGGATCTGGTGCTGGGTTAGGGTTTGTCAGAGAAACCCTAAAAATTCAAAATGTGAATTTCAACTTTTTGAAAGGATAGAAAGATGCGCCTTGATGAGGATAGTCAAAATACCCTACTGCCTTTCAAGATATGTGGAGAGAAACCTAATAAATAGGAAACCCTAGTTTCCGCAACTGCACAGTTTCTTCTTCTTAGGTTAGCTCTGATACCATGTTAATTTTTTGAGCATTAATTCAACATACTCTAGGATCTTTACTGAGAGAATAACATGTACATCATATCAAGCATAACAATGCATATCAATCACACCAAGCAATCACATGAGACAATAGACACACAGAGTTTCAATGGGGAAAACTATAAAGGTGAAAAACCCCACAACTTCCTCAGAGATAGAAAGAGCAATGATACAACCCAAGTACACAGAGATAGTCCTCCTAGCAGCTAAACCTCCTCCTCCACTAGTGCACTACTTTCTAGTGAGTGTAGAAGTGAATAATGAGATGATCAAATAGAGTGCCTCTCGCACTCTATTTATACATGACCTGACCTACCTAATAAACTAGCAGGGTCGACTTGTCTAACTCAGTCTAATAACCCATGGTAATACTAATCAGGGCTGACCCCACACTTGGTGGTCTAATAACCCATCACTTGCAAGTTACAACACTTGCGACACTTATCAATACAAATGAGGACACTTCCGTATAGAGGAATAACAACATCTCTATAGGAGTACAATATACATAGGTGAAATACATTCCGAAGTTACAATTACATCAACAAATTAGTCAACATCAATCCTCCACCGTCCACCATCAGTATAAGGTTCAGATATTTATTTCATCTTCTTGAAATTAATAGCCTAATTTGATTTCTAGTTATGATATAATGGTCATATCTGTAAACCAATTCAGAAACTAGCATAGTATGATAGTGTGGATTAGGTGCATATGATAGTTGTATAATCGAGTAGCTTTCTTTCTATTTTTCTCCCTGAGAATTATCCCAAGCTGAAGGTGGGATTTGGCAGGCATGACTGCCATGAGAAGCAACAACTAGTACATTGAGTTGGTTCTGATCGGATGAAAGACGCCGAGGATTCGATCTCCTGACTTGGAAATGGTGAGGCCAAGGCATTGGCTACATGCATTTCCGACATGCGTACTTGATTGCATGCGCAAGATTCACGGGTTGAAAGAGAAGAGGAAACACTAGCAACAAAATTAGGAGCATATTCAATAATATTGAAGAACTGTTACATCTCCTTGACTTGTTACCATCATCGCTTGTAATCTGCTATTGTCTTAGCCTACAATGACACCTTGGATCAACTAATTCAGCTTCCGTTGAAGCACACTCTTCGAATATTATACCTCAAACCACTCGATAGATGATTTGAATTCAATGTATTTATCAATAGAGCACGAGAGGATTAAAATCGCAGCCTCCTTCGCCGAATTACAGTCAATATTCAAACAATAATCAGATCAATACTTGAGATAGTTGCTATGAACAGATGAATTATGTATGAGGAGGTGGAAGAATATCATTTAGTGGTACTGCAAAGCAAAAGGGTGTCGAGTCGGTTTCTTGAGAATGCAGTAAAACTCTTCTCTGTTGACTTTTAGTTGAATGTCTGGGCGACAGTTCTTGGTGGAATCCATAATAGGTAAAGGGAAAGGAGGAAAACGAGAGTAGATGAGATTGATTGTGTTAACAAACAACATAAGCAGAATGAGGTGCAGAATAGTAGTAAAGCTTAAGCTTTCCTTTTTTGTTAGGATGTGTCAGTGTGGGAAGAAAAGAAAACAAGCATCCTTTCCCTAACAAAAACATGAAATAATATGGTTCGACAATAGTGAAAATGAGCGGTGAGAAGAATGAAAGAATATAGTTTGGAAACAATGAAAAACCATATGATTTGATGGCCACGAGATACACGTTAATAAACATTCGTATAATGACTGGTGTTTTATTATCATCAAATCAATTTTTTTAAATCTTTTATTCGAAATTTGGATTTGAAAATTTGGAAATTTATCAATAGCCATTGTTAAAATCACTTCCTGCAAATAGCTATTGATAAAAATGACACTAAGAGAATGTGGTAACGTCGAGGACATTGCCACCTCGTAGATCTTGTTTATTAAAATATGAGGAATTTATATTAATATGAAATATTTATTAGTATGGTAATGCATTTAAGAAACACAACTTAAGAAGTTTGTTGTTTTTATTTAAGTTGATAATATTTCTAATTTTTTTATATGAGATGATAAATATTTTACTAAATTTTACTAACCATTCCTTTTGATTATTAATTGATTGATTTTTTTTCATCATAAACAAAAATAGAAAATCCTTACTCCTCAATTCTTTGTTTCCTCCATAACAATTGCCTCACCTAATAGTGTTGTATTGTGCCTCATCCTACCTTTACATGTTTCCAATTTTGAATCCTCCGCTTGATCTCCATATCCCACAATTTACAAGCTCATATATGAAAATCTAAGATCCAACTCTACCACTGATAATATCATTGCTAAGTAGTCATGAAATGGATGGACAATATGGTAGTAGTTGAGAAATGGATGAGACAAAAGATGGAAGGAGACAAACTTGATATTTACATGGACACACCCAATGAAACTTAAGTTGCAATAAAAGGTATTTTAAAATTGTAAAACACAACATTGTGAATCAAAATATTATTTTATTATAAGGCAATCATGATACTATGACAGGGTTTTTGAATTTTGATTCTTATGGATCAAATGTATAACCAAAATCCTTCTTGTTCCCACCCTTTAGGCCAAGAAAGACACTTTTGATAATTCTAGATTCATAGAAGTTGATTGTTAGTATTTTTTTGTTTTCATCTACAAATATGAATATTATGTAGTTTGGATGTACTACTTTGCATATTACTTGGATATTAATATGGTGACAACTACCTTAGAAAAAAAATGCTATTTCAAACAACTAGAGACAAAGTTTTGTGTTTTTTTTAATTGGAGGAAGAGGTTTACAATTCAATATTTTTTGTAATTCTTAATATATCCAAAGACAATATAGATCCATGCTAGTTTATTTCCATTTCTAGATATTTGAAGTGTTTAAGAGTAGGCATTCAATTTTTTAATGCTTTGCAAAATTCAACCTTTGCACCATGAGTTTTCATATTTATTTGTTTTCACTAACTTATTTCTTTTGATTTAACAAATCAAGAATGCAAATTTAGATGACGGTAATAAGAATGCACTATATATTTGTTATTGAAGAATGATACGAGGTGAGTAACTTCAAATCCTAGATATGATTCTATTATGCTTTATTGGATGCATGTATCATGTTGTAATCATTTGATTTTTTTAAGGTAAAATGGCCTATATACATTTTGTATATGTAGTGTCATAATTATTTACTTGATTATTTTTTTCCACGGAAAATATTTCACAGTTCTATTTATTATAATAAAATCGCAATCGCTTAGGTTAGTAGCCTTACATATCAAGGAGAGTCATATCACATAATATATAACAGTAAAAAAAGACATAGAGTTATCTTTTTACCTCACATATGACAATTAATGGACCATACAAAAAAATCATAACTGGTGTTGACACAGATCTGTCAACAGGGGTTCATTTCGCACAATTGTCAGCAAACCTCGACACAAACTCCCATAGATATCGTTCCTGAAAGGTTTTATCCTTTCCAGCAACACCTGTAGAGTGAGTGAGGTCTCACCTGAGATACCTAAGGGGGATGCAAGAACCACGTTTCCACAGATGTAAGAGGACATGCATCATTCACATTTGATCACAATGTAACTCGGAGATCGACATAATCATCATTATTTCACAATTGACATGCTGATAAGATCTACGCAATATCAGATTATCGAAGCATATATAACTGATCTGAGATACATAACATAACTCCGACATTGCAGATTCATTGATAAAACATATCTAACCATGCTGCGATAACATACATTGTGATAACACATATTCAATCACACTGCAACAAATTACAAAGAGACGAGGACATAGACAAAACGATTCTTCTCATTACTCATCAGTCTGTCTTACACATCCACAGAATCAACAGTGATACACATCCACAGAACCAACAGTGATACACATCCGTAGAACCAATACCAGGTCGGACCCAGAGATAAAAAACAAGACAACATATGCGAACCATCCAATCGAATCATAATAATGGAATAGATTCCCTTAGGATTACAATGCTACTCCTATTTATAGGCTCACTTGGCCGTTACAAACTTGGTCCACTTCGCAAAGTGACCCATTAACTAATTAACTAATCACTAACTACTCCGTATTATCCGCTTTACTTCCGCTTTATCTGCTTTGTTGCGCTCTACGATTGGTCCTTTACCCTTGTCGCTATCCCTTTCATCCCTGAATGTACCAAAAATTCTGTGACTTAGCCCCGTGCGAACAGGCTCCCAACACAAACTTGTGGCTTTCCATCGAGCCACCTCATCCAGATGCTGCTGGTGCATTCACCTGCTTCTTGAACTCTTCATAGGCTACCATAATTTGGTCTACAACTTCCTTCGCCGTGGCTTTGGGCATTGTGCAGTCTTCAACTTCTTGCTCTGTTGTGTGCTCGCCTCCTATTTGCTGCAATTTCTCTATATTTTCCTTTATTTACGTCATTAATAGCATCGCTTTGACTTCCAGTTGCTCTACTTTCGATTGTAGATCATCTAACTGGGTTGTTCTTCTTTGTTGCCTCGTCCATGCCTTGTTAACTCAACACTTCAATTCTTTGAGTTCCGTCGCTTTCGTCATCTGCGCCAGTAGGGGCATCTCCTTTAGCGATCCCCTCATTTCTTCTAATTATGCCTCTGCCTCTCCAAGTTGCACATTGAGTTGGTGCAACTGCTCGTCTTACATGAGACTCCCCCAAAACTGTGAGACTTCTTCCGCAATGCTCTGCACCTCTTTCTCCAATTTCGCGATCTCTGTCACAACATCCTCAATGGTGTTCTTCCTTGCTTCCACTTGATCCGGTGGTGTGCTCGGAACCACCCTTGTCTGTAATTCCTCATTAGCTTTCCGAAGATTTGTGATAACTGTGCCTAGCCTTAGCACCTTAGCTTCCGCGAGCATGTCTTTGCCTATTTCCAACGCATCTTCACATGCCATGGAGATGGCATGTTCCAGTCTCCTCCTATCCTCCATTGCTTTTTTTTCTTTCAGTCATGACCACTTCCTTTTCCTCGCGGAGTCATTAAACCTCCGCTTCAATGCTTCTTACCTCCCGTTTGTAGGTGATCATTTGATCATGCACTAACGCTTCTCGGTCATTGATTTCATCGCTCACCCCAGTGTGAGTGCACTGAAGCATAAACACAAGAAACATGTTCAAGTCTATGTTGATAGTGTCTTATCCTCGCAATGTAGCGTCCAAATATTCATTTCCTATAGTGATCGCACCAGGTAACACCTGTACGATCAGTCGCTGAGTGCCGATATCCACATCGACCTGCTGCACTTCTGATGCACTTGGATCTGCTTGTCCTGGCTACACCCTTGCTTCCATAATTGTAGTGCTTAGTGTCTACAATTACCGCAACACTTGATGAAAGTAATCCATCGTGTGCTACGTTACCTTTGCGTGGTTCTCCTCCACCACAGTTGTCATTTTGTCAAGAAACTTGTTCATTTATTTGTCGGGGAGACTGATAGTAGTACTCCCATTGCCTCTCTCCATTCTATGTTTTGTTATGGATTCCAGTCGTTGGGCATCCAAATATGAATTTGTATGAGTGTCTGTCGATGCACCATCATGGCTTGCGGTGCACGATTGGTCATCCACACATTCATCCTCATCATCGGAGTCCTTTGTTTTTGCTTGCGTCTTTGGTACATCTTTCGGCTTCCCATCCTTTGGGTCCGATAGTTGATTGTCACTGACTGAAACCTTCCATTCATCCGGCCATTCCTATATTATGGTGTCAAGTTCTTCTTCGCTTAGTTTGTGACTGTGTCGTCAACAATTGTTTATTTGGATCTACCCATGCCTAAATAAATATCACTTGAGACCCCACAACGAGCCTCATGATCCTCCTATACTTCTTCGCTGCATCCTTCATCAGTCGTGGAACCTTCAACGCTTTTTCGTGTAGCTCTTCTAAATAAATATAAAACTGAATGTTGTTTCCTTTCTGCCTTTATTTATCGTTCAATGCCCATAAGTTCTGGTATCGTGCCCCTTGGCACACTTTAGCAGTTTCTGTCTCCATGCCCTGATATTGTAGTGGCTCCATCCATGCGACCAACGCAATTAACAATAAGAGCCATGAATAGGTGAAGGGATTACCCTTCTCTTGTGCTCTCACCACATCCTCCATCAAATCATTTAGTAAAAATAATGACCAGTTCATTTGAACTCCGGCCGCGCACTGCTCCACAGATGCGATTACCCCTGATGTGCACTGATTGGGGTGATTCTTCCTTACGACCTTGATGGCCAATAAATTTTCCACGAGCCTAATATATCGATCATTGATTGCGTTGACGAGATATCCCCGAGTGTTTTTCTCCACCCCATACTTAGCTTTCATCTTCACAGCTAAATTTTTGTCGTTGTCCTTCCCCTGGAAATACTGCGATGGGTCTATCCCTGCCTTGGGAAACCCAGTAATCTGTGAAATTAGATCCACAGTGATTGGGATCTTTGTGTCAAGCCATAAATACCCACCGTGAAGGAATACAAGCAATTGCTTGATGCATGCGTTCACCTCTGCCAATCTCCCAAAGTGTGGCATGTGAATAATTGATAATAGTCCTGATCGCTCCAACCCCAATTCCCATTGCATTGGTTCCCTATTGCTTGGGCCTCTGTCTTCATGTTTTTTGTCAATAAATGTGCATTGAGTGCACTTCGGATATGAAAGGATATCATGATCATTGTATTTCAATTTTTGAAGTTGCTGCAACACATCTCCAGTGGTGTGGACACCCTCCAGTGTCGTTGGCTCAACTATGGTGTACTTGGAATTCTTCCCAAGTCGTATCGTTGGAGCCCCTTCTTTCCTGGATGGCACATACCCTAGAATGTCCGCTACTGTCAGAACTTGATGCTGTCATTTCTTCCTCTGTGGAACCTGATGTGCCCGCTTCTCCTCCTGCAGCTGCAACCTTCGTCGAGTTGCGGGTAGTCTTTGTTCTCCTTTCTGGATCCGCTGGCCAGCTGGCGCTTCTTTTCTTTCAGAATATTCGCGCTGGTGTGGATGTAATCTCTGGTTGTTCTTAAATTATAATTTCCCTTTCCCTCGGTTGTTCCTGCATGCTAGTGCTAGAGATTACATGCGCCATTGCAACTCCCTGAATTCAATTCTACTGCTCTTCGCTCTGAAACTTCTTCAACAATTCTCACAATTCACAATGAGTCAGAATGTCCATCTGTGCATGCTTTTATAGCTTTGGTTTCCCTCTCCCCATCCATCGAGTCGATTTTGGACAATGATTACCAAATCCTCCGTCGATTTACCAAATCCTACACACTCATTGGTCATTAAATGCATCTTAATCCACTTGCGCCGTCGTTTGCCGCGTCTTAACTGTTGCATTTATTGCCCGATTGACTAGTTTGCACTTTGCTGGACGTCGACATGCTCGATACCTCATCGCCGTTTCAAAATTTGTCGCCGTTCCATCGACAGACATATGAATTCCAACCGTGTCGTAGTTAATTCGACAGATGCAAGAACTCAACTCTTGTCGCCGCTTTGTCGAAACATGAACTTGATCCTTGTTGCAGTGCTATTGAAGGACTCCCAAACTTTGCAGTGTACCTGTTTCATTTTTTTTTCACTTGTTCTCTTCCTCAGTGGCTCTGCGCCATGCTATCTCGATAGGGATTTAGCCGACTTCCATCCACTAAAATTTTTAAAAGTGTTCCATCTAAATTTTTCAACTAAACTGCACCCCCGTCAGTAATGAAATTTATGATGTATGGTCCAAGCCAATGCATTTGGAGATTACCTGGGTGTTTTGCGAACTTACTATCGTAGAGGAGAACTATATCTTCACACTGAAAGTGATTTTCCTTTACATGGTGATCATGCCATGCCTTCTGTCGATATTTTTCTACTTTTTGATGAAATACCGCAATGAAGCTATCTTCTTCATGTTGTAGTAACTGCGCCAATCTTTCTTCCATGGCCTCGTCGTCGCTCATTCCTGTCACTGCTGCTATGCACAGACTGGGGACAATGTACTCCATAGGCATCACTATTTCTTGTCCATATACCAACTTGAAAGGGGTATAGCCTGTCAATCTTTTGCATGTTGTCCTATAGGCCCATAATATCGCAGGAATCTTCAAGTCCCAATTGTCACGGTTTGTATTACATACATTAGTGAGCACGTTCTCCAATATTTTGTTCAGCGCTTCAACTGCTCCATTCACCTGTTGGTGATATGGGGTATTTTTTCTATGTTGTATCTGAAATTCCTCAGTCATTGCTCTGATAGTTTGATTGACGAAGTGCGTGCCTTGATCACTCATCAATGTCTTTGGACACCCAAATATGGTGACCGCATTGTCAAAGAGAAATCTTACTGCTGTCGTAGCTGTGCAATCCTTCACTGGTTCTGCTTCATCCCATATTGTTAAGTAGTCAGTCACATTAATGATGTACCTTACACTTGTCCTTTCTCCTGGCGGGTTAATGGGTCCCACGAATTCTACTGTCCATTTGTCAAAGGTTTGTAATGTCGATTGAGGCACCAATGGTATCTCATCCCGTCGCGACGGTTTCATCATACTTTGACATACGCCGCAACTCTTATCATAATCTATTGCATCACCATGCACTGTTGGCCACCATAAACCAGCTCTAAGTATCTTCCTATCATTTGCGCGCCCTCCATAATGCCCTCCTACGACCCCATTGTGAGATTCCACCAACACTCTTTCTTGTTCATGCGGAAAGACACATCGACGAAGAACTTCATCTGGCCCCATCTTGTATAACTATCCTGCAATTAATTGGAAACCAACCACCCCGACGACTGACTATTTCTTCTGATTGGTGGTGAACTCCTCAAGTGCTTTTCCCGTAGCCAAAAAATGAACAATTTTTTCATAATGGTCTTCGACCATTCCAATCCTAAATAACTGTGCATCAGGAAAGCCTTCATTGATGCTACTTGGTTCTTTTCCTGATTCAATCCTCGACATATGATTAGGTCCTGCATTCAATTCCCCAGGTTTCACGATTATTTCAAAATCAAATTCCTGAAACAACAACAACCACCGACAGATCTCCCCCCCCCCCAACACAAGCTTGTTGACTAGGTACTTTAGTGTTGAGTGGTCAGTAAACATATTGAAGTGTCCTCCTAGCAGATAGTGTCAGAACTTTTGCAACGCATATACCATCGCCAGGCCTTTTCTTTCTGTCGTTGTATAATTTTTCTCCGCAGTTGACAACTTCCGGCTCGCAAATTTGATCGAATGGTCGATCGACCCTTCTCTAGGATGCGCCAATATCACCCCAATGCGACTGACGAAGCATCTACGTGGAAATGGAATTCTTTCTTCCGATTGGGGAAGGCTAATATTGGTTATGCAACCATCTTTTCCTTCAATATGTCGAGGCTCTTCTGACACTCGTCGTTCCATTCAAAATTCACATCTTTCTTTAATAGATTCTCCATGGGTGCAGTGATCGCTACATACCCCCTTATGAACTTCCTATAGTATCCTGTATGGCCCAACGTGTCCCTCAACTTCTTTACTGTCGTTGGTGCGAGTAAGTCGACAGTGATGGAAATCTTGGCTAGGTCGACCAACATACCTTCCTTGTAGACAATGTGTCCCAATAGGATACCAAATGGTGCACAAAAGATACACTTCAATAAATTCAGAGAGATCTAATGCTGTCGACATCTTTCCAACATCATCCTGAGACTCGCAACATGGTATTTAACCAATCCATATACACCACAAAGAACTTGTGAATCAAATCTTTGAATGCAGTGACGACTAATCTTGAGAAAATTGCGGGGGAATTCTTGAGACCAAATGGCATTACTGTGTACTGAAAGCATCCCCACTCTGTTACGAAGGTGGTTTTGTGTCGATCTTCCTTCGCAATATTGATCTGGTGATATCCTGAGAACCCATTTGTGAATGAGTATACTTAATGTCCTCCAAAACCTTCAAGTACTTCGTCGGTAAAACGCGTGGGGAATGGATCATGAAGGCATGCATCATTCAACTTTCTTAAATCGACGCAAATCCGAATTTCATCAGTCTTTTTATCTTGGATGACCATTGGGATGATCCATTCTGACTCTTTGACATGCTTAATGATCCCTGCATCCAACATTTGCTCTATCTTAGCCTTCACCCGCTCTTTGTATATGGGATTCAATCTATATGGTCGATGCTTCATTGGATTAGCATCATGTTTAAGGGGGATCTATATGGAATCTCTCTCTCTATCTCCGTCCTCATCTTCTTCTCCGACCGGAACCTCACCCCACTTCTCAAGCGACCATAATCTTCCACATCTTCCCTCACAATTTCGTCATAGCTCATATCCATCTACCCCGCATCATTCCATCAGAACTGCATCTACGCAGTACCCACAACCTCCACACACCATAGCTTTACTTGTCGGAGTTCATATTCAATATTCCCTTTTCACAAATAAGAATTTTGATCCACAATTGTAGTGACAATAGATACCTTCCTTTGGGTCCCTTAAAGAACTTCCTTTCTGTGTCGCTGCATGATCTAATTGTGTCGACAACAAACTCAATAATGAAACCTTCCAAAATGCTATCTATCCAAACTATCGAAAACCTTGAAGCTTTGTTGTTAACTTGACTCAATTGCTGGATCAGTTCTGGGGTCCAATGTTCAAGCTCAGCTCCTTGGAAATTATTCTTCTGATAATTTAGTTGCGCTAACCATTCATACAACAGTATAGGAAGCTCACAGAAAAATAACTAGTGGATATTAGAGTAGATGTACTTCTGCAACCACTCGTCTATCGACCATCTAGGGTTCCGATTTTCTTCCTCAACAAATTCTCGCGTCTTCTTATGGAACCATTCCGTGATCTCCGACTTTGTCGGATGCCACAGCATGTACTCTCCTTTTCACACTAGGGCCCTAGAAACAAAGCCATTTGTTGACACATATCGGTTGATAGGGGTTCACTTCGCACAATTTTCAACAAATCTTGACACAAACTCCCATAGATATCGACCCGAAAAGGTTTTATCCTTTCCCGCAACACCCGTAGAGCAAGTGAGGTCTCACCCGAGATACCTAAGGGGGATGCAGGAACCACGTTTACACAGATGTAAGAGGACATGCATCAATCACATTCGATCACAATGTAATCTGGAGATCGACATAATCATCATTCGCATCAGAACATCATTATTTCACAATTGACATGTTGATCATATCTACAAAATAGAAGATTATCGAAGCATATCTAACTGATCTAAGATACATAACATAACTGCGACATTGTATATTCATTCATAAAACATATCTAACCATGCTGCGATAACATACATTGCGATAACACATATTCAATCACACTACGACAAATTACAAAGAGACAAGGACATAGACAAAATGATTCTTCTCATTACTCATCAGTTTGTCTTACACATCCGCAGAATCAACAATGATACACATCCATAGAACCAATAATGATACACATCCGCAGAACCAATACCAGGTCGGACCTAGATATAAAAAATGAGACAACAGATGCGAACCATCTGATCGAATCATAATGATGGAATATATTCACTTAGGATTACAATGCTACTCCTATTTATAGGCTCACTTGGCCATTACAAACTTGGTCCACTTCGCAAAGTGACCTATTAACTAATTAACTAATTACTAACTACTCCGCATTATCCGCTTTACTTCCGCTTTATCCGATTTTTTGCGCTCCGCGACTAGTCCTTTACCCTTGTTGCTGTCCTTTTTGTCGCTGAATGTGCCAAAACTTCTGCGAATTATCCCCATGCCAACAACCGGTAACCTCAAGAAGCAGGTGAATAACATCCTAAAAAGGCGCAAACAAAACCTAACTTCATCTAAAAAGAAATCATCCAGAGGGCAGAACATAGGAGTGTCTGGCTTTGAGGGAATTCCTAATAGTACGCTGTCGACCAAATTCTACATCTCGAATAGCCTGTTCCCTCGCGTGATCCATAGCAGATTTATGTCCCCTCAGCCTAAATTTAGGAGATATGCTCTGGAAAAGGCTACTATATTCCTCGATAATCTTGGATGAGATCTTCTTTGATCCAAGAAAGTATCCATGAGGGATCATAGCAGCACCAACCATCATACCAATAGGCAGAGAAGGGGACATCATATGAAACTGCAGAGAGTCCACCATCGGTGCTTCCGATTCCTCCTTGGAAAGGGGATCCTCCAAAGGAGGAATGTCCAAAGCAGGACCTAGATCTGGGTAAGAGGGGAAATCCAATGAATAACCTTTCAATCCAACAAGATCACTAGGAGGAGTCTGATCAAAGACAATAGGGGAGGAAAAACCTAGACGATAATCATACTGCATGGAAGTTGAAATACAAACCTCATCTCGAGAAAATGGAGAGAGAAAGTGCAAGGCAGGTTCGAGGTACCCAATCAACTTCATTGAAGAATACCTGAGTCCAAACTTAATCTTTGGAGCATCCGAAAATGGGGAAGATGAAAAACTAGGGAAAGGGGACATCGTCCTGTCAGACTGATGGGAATCATCAACCAAAAATCCCTCAACATAATCCATCCTGGACTCCCACAATGGAATCATAGCAAGCTCAATAGGAGGAGAGGCCAATTCCAAAGTGACCAATCCTACAACGAGACCCTCACCCAAATCCTCGGCATGAAGGGTCGAGGACCCCACAAAGTTTTCATGTTCCAAAAAGGACATAGCCTCCAATGGAATTGGGTCATCCACGACATGCGATCCAATGCGCACAAGAACATGTAGGGAAAGAGGACTCAGATACACTATGGATAAAGGACGGACTGCAGAGCGAATACCCCCATCCTGGGAAAGAGACTCCAATGGAACAGTTGCATCCATGGAAGGTACATGATCCAATAAAATGGAAGTCGAACCAACATCCACTCCCGACAAGGGAAAAAAGACATTTAGAGGAGACGAATTTCCCACCAAGTAACGAAAAGGAAGAGGGTAGGATTTAACAAGGTGTCCATACTTATGACACTGGATGAAACGAAAAGGACCACCGACGTATTCAAGATTCTGCTTGATGGATGAGACACCTTTCGAGATGGTAATCTTCGGAGCTAAAACTTCCCGAATGTCAATATTTACCAGAAATCATGCCTTGGTCATAATCATGCTGTCTAGGAAGCTCATATCAGTGTGGATGAAATACCCCAACACCCGACCAATCAGAGCGAAAAATTGTTCAGTCCATAACTCAGGCGACAAACCTGGCAAGAGGGACCAAATAGGTATGGAGTAAATATTCTCACGTCCAACATCAAAGAATGGGACCAGGGTTTAATCTTCATGACATCCGATCCCCAAGACCAACCCCCCACCAGAACCTCAGACGCATGCTCAACAGACCGAAAAATAACACCAATCCATCCCTTAGGAACCAGATAAAACTACGGGGTATAAACAAACATAATAGACCAATGGGTACCAATCCACTCTTTCAGGGATTTGTAACCCATAGGATGCCCAACAAAACGCCCCACAACAACAGTCTCAGAGAGAGTGACAACTTCACTCATTGGGGCATCATCCCTAAGAGCCAAGTTAACAAGCCGTTGCTTCAGCTTAACACAAGGCTTGCAACAGGAAGGGGTAGACGTGACGCCCATGAAACTCATAGTAGAATCACCCATGAAACTCACAGAAGAATAAGTGCACCTCATAAGAATCACACTCAAAACTTACTCAAACAATCAATGTTTTCTCTCAAAAGAACCAAACATGTTAAGATAGGATACGGGCATTTTACTGAAATGTGCATCTTATTAAGTGTGCATTCTACTGAAGGATGCAAGCATCTTACTCAAACATTCATTTGATTATTACTTGTTAGAATATTATTTTTTGTTTTTTTAAGAATTTCCAAATATCTTACAACCAATAATATTTTGTATCATTAACACAATTTAGTTTAATCATTGAAAAGAAAAGAAAATAAAATAATCGACTGAACTTTGAACTTTGAGAACTAAAATTGATAAACCTCTTTTAGTTTTATTGATCCTTACCCTTTTTCCTTTCATAGATTCTATCTTTTAAAAATCTTTGTAGAATATTAAGATATTCCATATATAAAAAAAACTTATTATGTTACTTTAGATTCAATATATTAAAGAATACACTATATAAACAACCAACCCAAATAGAATGTAAATTAAGCTTTATTAGTTTAACAATCAAGGCAATAAATCGCTTTGCTTGAATACAAATCTTGGAAGTTGCAGTTTATTTAGTATTGCATTATTATAGTTTGGTAAAAACCTTTAACATAAGAAAATCCAAACCATGATACAAATTTTGCAGTATTGAAAAAACAAAATTTATTTGAAGAGGAAAATTGAAGGAACCTTATATTACTTGGAGCTTGATAAAAAAATTCCATAAAAGGATGCACTAAGATAAGCAAGCTGATTTATAGTGTAGGGTGGGAGAAACAACTAAGTCACATGCATGCCATGTGTGTAATGTTGATACTTAAAATGAAAAAAAAAACATAGATTTATATAAACTTTGGAATATTATGCATTGAGTTTTTTAATTCTTCTTAATGTTTACAAATATGGTATGTTAAGGGATATGTATCTGAAAAAAAAGGTTTATACGTCATTTTTATTTGAAAGATGCTTCATATTTTTATCTTAATAAAAAAATATAACAAACAAGAGCTATGAGATGGTAGTGTCCCTGCAGTTGCTTTTGGGAATTACTAACAACTATTGTTATAATGTGATACTTTTGCCACAAAATTGTAATATAAAAGAAAATATAAAGCATCAAAGTGAATATATATTAAGAAGGTAGTTGACAACAGAAAACATAAAGCGAATAGTATGGTGCAAGCATCATCGGTTTTTACTTGCCCATTCTTTGGGAGTTTAATCGTGTTCTGGGTTAGCATCCTCATGGTCCCCTTGTCCATGGAGACCTGAACATTTTAAACAAGAAATCGATATGAGTAAATGAAATTAAAATATGTACAGAGAAAATAGGCAAGAGGTAAATCCTATAATCGACAACAAGCCCAAGACCACAGAATGTAAGAGAAAGCTTGAGCACTTGAAAGATAGTTAGAGTCACCACTTAGTTTTTGAAGAATCTAACTAAGATGGGGAATTTTTTTTTGGAGAATCTAAGATGGGAAATCAGCTAAAGATTGGTTATTAATTTTAATGTCCTATTATTAAGGTTTATGAGTAAATTTGGTTACGGTTATTACAAAATGATAGATTAAGGAAAGGGAAACAATTTCGATTTATTCCCCTTTAGCTACTTTGTCAAAATTAATCTAGGAAAATGATATTAAATAAATGAAAGAGAATGTGTAGAATACAAAAAGCATTATAAGAAGCATTAACCCTTTAACTCATGTGATCAAGCAAACTTAAAAGGGGAGTTAGTGTTTGTTCAACTCCTAGGTGGGAAAAATCACATAGCTAAGTGTGAATTTAAATTCCCATAATTTACTCTCCTCTACAAGAAGCTACTTGGGCTTAGAGGAAAAGGACCAAACAACGATGCAACAAAAAAGTGTTGGGAGCCTACTCTATGTAAACTGCTTGGGATTTGGAGGAGGAACAAACATATGCAGCAAAAACAATTTGGGAGCCTACTCTATGTACCTAGGAAGTTACTTATCCTCATAAAGCAAACTAGGAAGTTCCATCTCCAAATATAGCAAAGTTGTCAACACAGTTTCCATAGTCTATGAAAGTGGGGTGATATTAATGCCCTACTGTACCAACAACATCCCCAACATGTTTTCCCGTGTGTGTTGCTCGTGCTAGTGCTTGTGTTTGTGGTTGGTTGCAATGGAAAGTCCAATGGAATTATGCAAGATAGGTACCCTCAACTTGCAACTTCTTAGCCAAAAGATTCCGATTTGAATGTTGCAAGTTGCCTACATCAATTAAAAGGACACTAGCTCATATATATATACAATGAAAGAAAAGCAGGAAATCAAGCATACACAACTAATAATAAAACAAGTAAATGCACACATGTACGACTCTTGTGCTGCCCTCAAATGAGAAGCTTACCTCCTCACCCACATACTTGTGTTTAAACTCACTTTGAGGTGGAGATGTTATGATGACCAAATGTGAACTAGGCATTGAACCAAACAACACAATCAAACCAAACAATGTAACAAAGGAACATCTAAGTGAAATGAAGAAGAAAGTACCAACTATGGTAGCATCCAAATAGGGGGAAGCATACACAACTAATACTAAAACAATTAAATGCACACATGTACGACTCTTGTGCCCTCAAATGAGAAGGTTACCTCCTCACCCACATACTTGTGTTCAAACTCTCTTTGAGGTGGAGATGTTATGATGACCAAATGTGAACTAAGCATTGAACCAAACACCACAATAAAACCAATCGGTTTAATAAAGGAATGTCTAATCCAAATGAAGAGGAAAGTACCAACTATGGTAGTGTCCAAATAGGGGAAGGGTTGATGGAGACATCAAATTCCAGTAATAATGCGAGTATATAATATGGAAGAAGACAAATTTTTGCCATAAGAGAAAAAAAGATTAGAGACCTTTAACAAGGGGTTGAAAACATAAATGCAGTTGTGAACACTCAAGGGGCATAGCCCACCATTGCACTCATTTGTTGGATGGGTGTTCTCAAAATAATAGAGGAAGTGACATAAATTGAGTTTGGAACGCTCAAGGGGGGTAGGTCACCATTGCACTCATTTTTTATATGTGCGGTCTTTATCAAAATAATAGACCCACAGGTGTTTAATTTGTGTAGGGGAAAAGCCATACCATCGGTAATATCCCCAAAACATCGCTACATACTGCAATAAAGTGCAAACCACATACCACAAGCCCAATACAGACAAAAAATAATAATAATTTACATCACACACCAAAGACATTCAAGAAAAAATAAATTTTGACCAAGTAAACATCTCAAAGAGAACACCCTAACAAATTAGGGATGCTTGGGAACACAAGGGAGGTTCTTCACTAACCAAACCCCCACTAGTGCATGAGCCTTGAAAAAAGGATTTAATTAGAAAGGAGTGTAACCTAGATGGGTTTAGCCAAACTGTCTACTATAACCAAACATGAAACCAAGGAGGACAACGACCAAAGTCTGCAACAAAATGGACCCTACCATTGGAGTGGACATTATATGGAAGACCACAATCACATATCTAGACCATAGTAAGGGGAGGAAAAATTGAGACTAGCACGTGCCCCACCTCATTGTTGTTATAAGGCAGGTTATATATGGCCAGTGCATAAGAAAACACCACACACCAATATATAATGGGATGTATGCTATTTTATTATGTATTTTTGCATGTTATTATTAGCAAATGTACACTAATTAGGTTTTACATTCTCCATTTTTGTCTCCATAATTTTTTTTGTTTAGATCAATTTTTTTGTCCACCAACAATAGACAAGTTCAAGATATCCCCCGCCCACAAGATGTATAATATGCCTCTCAAAACAATTATCGTGTCAATCATGAGACTATATTAATGTATTCATAGATACATAATATTTTCTTATATCTATACTAATTAGAAAATTACACATTACGCAAAAATACAGCAAAGCATAACATATATTCGCCCTCCACAAATATTATGCACCCCCAATACTTTCATCACATTTTAGCTCCTAAATGTATATGACACACATATGTAGCACGTGCAAGAGAAAAGTGCTTTCTTGATTATATATTTTAGTGACTTAAGCAATTGGTATTTATTTCTCTAAAATTAGTGGAAGAATTATGGTACAACTAATGTAGCCTTTATTGGCCAATCGCATGATAGTTTCAAAGTTCACTCTCTAGTAAATTGGAATTACATGGATCGTTCCTTATACTGAAAAATTATCAAGTCAAAAGCATATTGTCTCACCACCTCCACTGGTATAATCAGATTATGTTGTTCCAATGCCATAGAAGACTACTGTCCCACCTGTGCTCTAAACAATGGTATGAAACATTTCTACAACATGGTTCAAATTCAATGCTATGTTTTGTGCTTCTAGTGGATGAGCACCTTGATATGAATGCAAGCTAGTTATGGAAATGTAAAAAAAAAACAAGAAGAAGAATGTAATTGAATTAGTTATTTCAACCCTAGGTCATTTTGTCAATTTAGATTTGGCTTTAGCGTAAAAAAAGTACATGCTCTCGATGCTTTTGTGTAAAATCAATTTAAGCTTAAAGAACATTATCATGAATTAGTGGGACTTCTCTCATGGATCAAGTTTCCAACCATTCAATCACCTCCTAAGTGTTCCTGAATTTGTTATTCATTGTGGTGCATGTGTAGAATTTTGTGCCACTGGTGCTTGTCCTGCAACCTGTTCCTCTGGTATATTCATTGCCTGGGTTACAATAGTCATAACAATCAAAACCAATGGGACAAGGTACATCCACTGCAAGGAAACATTTTGGAGTGTTAACCTTAGAAGTAGATCTAAATATCTCCACCTATAAGCTGCAACTACGCAAAATTGAACTTGACAGTTCTATTTAGACATTCATTATGTTTAGAACAAAAAGAAATCGATATAGATATAGGGTAGGCCACTTACATATTTGGCCCAGAATGACTACTCTGGGGGCTTGATGGTTTCATCTCGTTTAACTGCATTTTCAACTCCTACAATATCTTCAGTCATTGTAGGAATCCTGCAACCCAAAAGAACCATGCTTTAAAGTTACTACAACCAAAGAATTATCCTCTCCAAACACACACAAAGTTTTCTGGTAGAATATCAACTCCAAAATTAGTTAAAATTAAAAATATATTAATTCACAAGGAACATGTTTTCCAATCAAAACATTTTCTATCTGACAGATCATTCCATACAAAACCTTGTATAATTATCTAAATAGTTGGAAAATCCTAACACATACAACCTCCATCAGAACTCCCACTATGAAAAATGACCAAGTTTCAGTCAAAATCAAAAGGAACAAAAGCCAAACATTTAGATTATAGACTATCTTGAATACCGTTCACTATTTTTCAATACTGTCTGTGAATTGAAGGACCATCGTTTTGATTGCATCCAAAAGAAAATTTTTGACAGATTATATAAAAGGAATTTATTTAGCAGCAACAAAAATGACAACATATATTTTGATCTTCAACCTCAATCTAAGAAAAACAATAGTATTTATAGTCAACACATAAATTCTCCAACTAACCTTCCATAAATTCCATGTTCCCTGTTCTTTTTTAAATTCCAGAACACATAATTCAAATTTTATTTTTACTACTTAAAACAAAACATACATTTGTATTAATCTGAATGTAGGTTCCCCTCCTAGGTAAGCTATGCAAATATGGTTCAGATGATAAGGAAATTCTTGAAAAACGAAAAGGGATGGAAATAGATGAATGTCTCAGTTGGCTTGGAACTTATTGAGGTCAAATACCTCGTTAACTAATAAGCATAAACTCTGTGATATTTGCGCCAAGGCCCTAGGTGGAAGGTAGAGTAAATGCAAATTTGAGTGAAGGACCGGACCTGTTGTAGGATAGCCAGGACATGGACACTGATGTCAGCATGTCGCCCCGTCCTGGGCGTGGAATATCGAGGTCGACGTCATGGTGTAGCAACCAATAACATTTCAAATATTTTTTTTAATTAAAATTATGTTTAATAAAAAAATTGTTGTATAAAGTTTAACCATGCAAAAGTAAAAAAAATTATCTGTAAGAATGAACTAATAGCACTACCCGAATACTATATAGTCCCCTGCGAGGACATAATAATGCACACACACATGTTACTAAATAAAAAATAAATGGAATATCTTGAAAGTATTGGTTAGTCACATAACAATGATCGATTGTTACACTATATGTATTAGGACATAACTAAAAATTATGAAATTATAACTCGTTCACCATTTTAACCTATTATCAAATCTATAGTGATGGTATAATTAATGTGAGTACACTAGTCTATCGCAAATCAAGTATTTTAGTGTTTGCAAGAAAATAATATGTGTCATTAAATTTTACGACTAAAACAAGGACCACACAACCACTAAAGAGCATAATTCATAATTCTAATACCCTTCAATTGTTATAATTTCATGAAGTGCAACTGTAGTAAAATTGGAAATTAGTGACCTGCACAAAGCACAAAAAAACTAGTCATTGTAACCTTTCCACTTGTACAATGCCTACAAAAACATAAAAATAGCTACAGTGACCTCAATATCAATTTTATTCTTGGAAAAAGAATAATTAATATCTAGGGAAACTATGAGACAAGGATTACACTATTAGTTCTATGAATAGTTTTTGATGCAAGAAATTCCCTTTTATGGTTTATAGACAATGGCTCTTGTATCATGCACCGAATTAAGTCCTAAGATATCAAATGCCTTCCCTTCCTTGAATTTATTGATTTAATCTCAACAAAATTCACTTTTTGAGATGTGAAATTTGTTGTCTCCAAGATAATGCCATTTGTAGGCATATTAGATCCATGATTCAAAGATATCACATACTTTATGTATGATAAGGTTAGAAATATCTTTCATGGTTTTGATAAATTCTCAATCTTATTGGCATAGGACAAAGAATAATCATACAATTGACAAAATATTTCAACATAACTAAAACTTGACCAAAATTATATTGAATAGTCCTTCTTTCCCAAGATCCCTCTCTACACTATAAAGAATCTTCGAATGATTCCATTGTGATATAGTTAAGGATGGATTTACTAAAGATTATCTTAAGAGTGATAAATATGGGAATTTTGCTCCATATTCTTCTAGTATTGTGGATGGTTTGGTGTCTATTTTGTTTTCTTTTTTAAATTGTGATTTTTTTTATAAAACCTTAGTTGAATATGTTGAAAGTTTAATTGTTTTTATCGATAATTTTACTTCAATTGTTGAATCTCCAAATGTTGAAATAAAATTGAATAGTTGTTGCGTACCTTAATATATTTGAAGCCTTAGAATGTAATGTACTTATATGATCTGAAGTACAAAAATTTAAGACTTTAAAAAACTTCAATCAAGCAGGGAAGACTTGGGCACAAGACTAGTTAAAACTTTGACTAGTTTTAGGAAGACAATACAAGCACACATTGAACTCTTCAGAACCATTCCAAAAAATTGAAATGAGGTCTAATAAGGTTGTAATTCAAGTTTAGAAAAGGTCAATACTTCAGTAGCAGAAATTTTATGGGTACATCCCGCTCGGGTAGACACCTTGGACTAAACCCAAGGGTACAAGGCAATTGTCCACGAGACTTCTGTGGAAACCCAAGGATTATGGTGCTTAATGGAAGTAATACAACTTGGGGTAAACTATTTCGAGTATCCCCAACCATATACAGTAATCAAAATAATATTTAGGAGCAATTGGATAAGGTATTGGAGGCTAAATAGAGAAGTACGCTACCTAGGACTGCTCAACTAGTCTATCTCCAGACTTATCCAAACACACTTAAAGGGTATCGAATCTCAAAATCAGAGTCACAGAGTGGTTTATCAGACTCTTAGGGACCTTTAGTAGCTTACATAGAGTTAAATGAGTTCATATAACATATTTTATAACAGATACTGTAAAACTAGTCGAATTTCAATGCAAGGAGATCTAATCTAGGAAAATTGGAGTTCAAACCAATTCAAAAGATTTCAGATTTCCTTGAATAAGTGAGATATGAATTATTAACAGAGAAAGGAACATCATCAAGATTAAGCAACATGAAATAACAACATTTGGAATATTTATTAACCCAGACTTACAACCACTCATTGTCTTCAATGAATCTTACATGGAAGAGCAGTATTCTTCAATAGAATGAAGAAAGGAGAAGAAGAGACCAATGGATTGGAGTTATGAATAGAATAAGAGAATTTTGGATGATCATGGAATACTTAATAACCTCATATCTCACTCATAGGAGTGCATCCCTCAAAGAAGCTAATCATTGGATGGATCTCTTCACAATGATTCCTCTAGCTTGTACAATTCTCTTCATCACCCCGGAAGCTCAAATTCCTCTTGGATAATGATGGATCATACCTAAAACTTGAGCTCTAATGGTTTCTATGGAACTCAATAAATGACTAGAACAAAGGTGAAATGAGGCACATCTCCCAAAGCATGGCTAGGGGTGCATCTCCTAGGACTTTGAGAAGCTATCTCTCAAGACAAATCACTAGACTGGAAAAATATGTCAAAGAGGTGCACCCTCCTTCTTTTATAATTTCAATGATGAATTATATTCATTGAATGTGGTCACCTCATTTTCTCATGCACCCTCCTTGACTGGATTTAGCATGTATGCTTTTACCTACTCTTACCCTTGCTTTGTTGCCTTTCCGCTTTGGACTGTTTTCTTGCTTTTGGAAACATCCTGCTTTTCCTAGATTTCCTCTGCTTTTCTTAAATTTTCTCTGCTTTTCCTACTTTTTTTCTCCTTCCTGCTTTGTGGACTTTCCTGCGTTTCCTGCTTTCTTTCTGCTTTTCAGAACTGGCTGCTTTTGGAATGCTTTCTATCTTTTTGTGCTTTGTGTATTTTTCTCAATTTTGCTTTCTAGTTTCCATTTGATATGACATCTCATTGGGTCCATGAGACCTCATGCACCCTCCTTAGCCACCTAGAATATCCACTAATTACAAAAATTAAATATTATCAAAATTATTTACAATTTTAACATAGTACATTAATCCTAAGTCTAAAAATTAATTAACTTAACAATTAATGCATAAAAACTTAACCCCTCTTTAATTAATTAATGACATATGCCACTAGGATCCATAGGGTTGAGTGGGTAGTTGTGGACCATGGTGGTATCAAAGAAATTGGGGACATTACAGTCCTCCCCTCCCAAAATTTGCTTGCCCTCAAGCAAGTGGTTGGTGAAGAAACTGTACACCATTCCCACAATATTGCTACATGAATCTTCTATTTGAAATATTTGAGACCAAGAATGATTCCTAGATATCAAATGATTCTTAGAAATGTAAGGTGTAAGGTACCACTTCTAGGACACCATAAATGACAACCATAAGTCCATCCAAAGAAATGTTTCCCATGTAGGAAACTAAAACCCAGTGCAACATAGATGAAATCATGAGAGAGAAGGTTGGTTTTCTCCCTCAATCCAACATGCCAACATCTGCTCCAAAGACAAGCAATTCTAGGGTCCCATTGCTTGCATTTCAGTCCCAAGTATAGGACTTCTCTCCAGAATAATTCATTAGGCCAAAGTATACCTGTATCCCACTGGCTCTACTACAAATATCCAAGTGGCAGTGTCATGTGTGAGAGCTTGACATCCCAAGGAATGCTAGGGTCCCATTGTCTAGGATGCATCCTCCCAAACATCATCAACACCATGAAAGAGATAGTACCACAAAAGTTAGCAAGAAGGATGACATAATCATCATGAGGAATGGCAATATCATGCAAGTACACTAAGAATGTGTCATCCTCAATGCTAGGACGAATCAAAGCGAGACTCTTGATCATAAAATACATTTCCTCAAGGTGAGACTGAATCCAATCAAGTATCTCCATCCATGCAAGGAATTCCTCATGTTCCCAATGCAAACAAGTACCAAGGGTCAAAAAACTATTGTTCAAATGACAAGGCTGAAAGTCCCATGTCCAATCACAAAAAGGGTAGGCATCATCAAAATTCCATGGATTCCCATGCTGCTCACAAGAAGTGTAAAGTGTGTCAAAGAAGTCTCCATAAATGCAAGCAAGAATATCAATCACATGTCTTTTTATCCAAATAGGGAAAGCAGAGACACTCCAACCCAATGATCCAAATGGAAAGCAAAGTGCTTCCCCATGTGAATACTCCCAATGGCTCAACTCTCTGCCATTGGTCAAAGGGTGCATACAATCATCATGTGTCCTGCTCAATGAAGTTAAGTGGAAAACATATGCACCTTTATGTGTAGAGGCATCAAAGGTAGGCATTGTATGCCTCTGCAACTATTGGGAAGGGAATGGTGCTATCATTGAATCAACTGGAGTGAATGTGGGAGCCTCTTGCCCCTCCTTAGGCACCATCAAGAAGAAACTCTTTACCCAAAATTCCTCCTCAAATGACATGGAAGAAGTAGAAGGAAATGATGAAGGATCATAGACCAAAATATCATCACTGCAAACCTCATCAATCTAATGGATGCATCAACTCCATCAAAGGTTGGTCCATCAAACAAGAGCTCTTCTTACTCCTTAATGGAGGAATTTTTCACTCCATGAAGAAGATCGATTTCTCTCTGGGAGACAATATATGCTTGGCCATCATCATGCTCATTTAGAAAATCCTTGAGCACATGCAAATCAACATATGCCTCGTGATACACCATCTTATGAGGTCCCTATATAGAATTCTGAGTACAGCCAACCATAAGAGTGTGGCTGACTAGAATGAGTGATCTTTGCAACTTTTGGTGAAGTTCCTCTATCTCCATCTTGGATTCTTGGATGGCACTTTGGGTGCTTCTCAAATAATCCTGGGTGGCCATCAAATCATCATTGAGTTTGAAAATATCATCCTTATCCCTCAAGAAGTCTCCATGAATCATCTCAACAAGCTCAAGTAAATCATCTCTATCGGAAAGAAATTGCAAGAAGTTACTGTTGGTTGTGGATCCTGATCTCCCAGATTTAGAGATATTATTATCCAGTCATGTTTTTACCCCAACTTTATATGATATTCAAAAGGACTGTACACTCACCCCAGCGGGTGGGGGTATTTACCCTCGGTGGGGGTTCAGGGATGAAGCCCCCGAAGGAAATTTATGAGCCCATGGTTTTTGGGTAACCTGTGGTATTTTCCCATGGTATTCCCCTTTATAAGAAAGACATTGTAATATATCTAGGGATGATGTATTAGGTATTATGCATTGTAAAGATCTCTGAGATCGTAAAGAGAGACTGTGAGACAGTGAAGAGGAAGTGCAGCGGATGTGCTGCAGGTTGTATCCCTTCATTTGCTGGATGGTATAATAATAAGGACTGGAAATTTCAGTGTGGACGTAGCCCATATTGGGTGAACCACGATATATTGGTGTCTCTCTTGTAATGTGTTTGTGTAATTTGTATTCGCATTTGTTTATTGTTATTGCTTTGCGATCCTGATTTTCTAACAATTGGTATCAGATCCAAAGGTCTATTTGGCAGATAAACCCGCAGGAAATTAGGGTTTCTGGTTCGAGTGGGAGCAATGGCGGAAGAAGGAAAGTTTAAGGTCGAGAAGTTTAATTGCCAAAAATACCAGTTATGGAAGATGCAAATGGAGGAATATCTGTACCAGAAGGATCTATTCCTACCATTGGGAGGAAGAGCAAAGCAGCTGACAACTATGAAGGACGAAGAATGGGAGGTTCTTGACAGAAAGGCACTGGGAAAAATACAGATGTCCCTGGCTTCGTCGGTGGCTTTCAATATCTCAAAAGAAAAGACAACTGAGGGTTTGATGAGCGCATTGGGTAAGCTGTATGAAAAAACCTTGGCCTCCAACAAGGTATTTCTAATGAAGCGTTTATTTAATATGAAGATGTCTAAAGGTGGATTTGTTGCTGATCATTTAAATGAATTTAATACGGTTACAAATCAACTAAGTTCTATAAGTGTGAACTTTGATGATGAGGTTAGGGCTCTTCTAATCTTGTGTTCATTGCTAGAAAGTTGGAATGGCTTGGTCATGGCTGTAAGTAACTTTGTCTCTGGTTCAAACACCTTGATATTTGATGATGTTGTTAGTGTTATTTTTAGCGAGGAAATGAAAAGAAAAAGGACAGGTGAGACATCAGGTAATGCGTTGACCATGGAGAGTAGGGGAAGACAAAAGGAGAGAGGAAAGATCCAAGGTAATCGCAACAAGTCTAAAATGGGCAGATCCAAGTCTAGACTGGGAAAAATAAAGTGTTGGAACTGTGGAAAGAAAGGACATCTGAAGAAAGACTGCAGATCTCTAAAGAAGAAAGGAGATGGACAGCAGGAAACTACTTAGGAAGTAAATGTACCAGGTGATGTGTTACAAGATGCTTTGATTCTTGCATTAGATAATACTAGTGATTATTGGGTAGTAGATTCAGGGGCTTCATGTCATGCTACAGCCCATAGGAAATATTTTCATGATTATGTTCCAAGCGATTTTGGACATGTTTTATTGGGTGATGATGAGCCATGTAAAATTGTTGGAATGGGTAAGGTATGGATAAAATTTAAGAATGGAATTGAATGGCTGCTGAAATATGTTAGGCATATTCCTGCTATGAAAATAAATCTGATCTCAACAGGGCAGTTGGGAGATGGCGGCTATCTATATACATTTGTAGAAACGTGGTGGAAGATCACTAAAGGATCAATGGTGATAGCAAAAGGAGACCGGGTAGGTACGTTGTATTTATGTCCTCATAATACTGACCATTCTATCTCTTTAGCTTCCACAAGAACATATATAGGATTGTGGCATCATAGGCTTGGCCACATGAGTGAGAAGGGAATGCAGATTCTCCACTCAAGGAAATTGCTGCCAGATTTGAAGCAAGTAAGTTTGGAATTCTGTGGGAATTGTGTTTATGGAAAGCATAAGAGAGTCAGATTTATCAGGGTTGGAAAACAGAAGAAGAATGAAAAGTTAGAGCTTGTGCATACAGATGTATGGGGACCGGCTCAGGTACAATCTCTTGGTGGCTCTCATTATTATGTTACATTTATTGATGATGCAAGTAGAAAAAATTGGGTTTATTGCATTAGACATAAATCTGATGTGTTTGCTACTTTTAAGAAGTGAAAATCTTTGGTTGAGAATGAGACAGGAAAAAAGTTGAAATGTCTCAGATCTGATAATGGAGGTGAGTACCGTGGCAAGGAGTTTGATAGTTACTGTTCATACCATGGGATTCATATAAAGAAGAAAGTCCCAAGAACACCACAAGAAAATAGTGTGTCAGAAAGGATGAATAGAATGATCTTGGAGCATGCAAGGTGTATGAGATTGCATGCAGGGTTGCCCTTACAGTTTTGGGCAGATGCTGTAAATACTGCTGTTTATTTAATAAACAGAGGGCCTTCAAGTGCTTTGGATGGTGGTATTCCAGAGGAGGCATGGACAGGTAAAAAGGTAAACTACTCATATCTGAGAACGTTTGGTTGTGAATCATTTGTCCATATTGATAAAGAAAATAGAACAAAGCTTGAAGCTAAATCCAAGAAATGTACCTTTATTGGATATGGGGTTGATGATTTTGGTTATCGCTTATGGGATTATGAAAATAAAAAAAATCATTAGGAGTAGAGATGTGATATTCAATGAAAAGGTCATGTATAAAGTGTTGATGTATATGTAACTTCGGAATGTATTTTATCTATGTACTTCATATATATTTATTGTACCCTTATAAGAGATGTGTTATTCCTCTATAAGGAAGTGTCGTCATGTGTATTGACAAGTGTCACAAGTGTATGTACTTGCCGATGGGTTATTAGACCACCATGTGTGGGGTCGGCCCTGAAATATATATTATATTGTGGATGTACCTAGCTAGACAAGTCGGCCCCATAGTGTAAGTGGGCAAACAGGTTAAGTATAAATAGAGATTGGGAGATCTCTATTTGATCACTCAGAAACTCATACTTCTCTCACTCAGAAAGTGGCACACTAGTGAGGAGGAGGATCATCTGCTACTAGGAGACTATCTCAGTGTATTTTGGTTGTACTTTGGTTGAGCCATTTCTCTCTCTATCTCTGAGGAAGTTGTGGGGTTTTTCACTTTAGGGTTTCCCCCATGGAAACTCTATGTCTCTTATCTCTCATGCTTTTGATTCTTATGATGCTTGTCATGCTTATTATGATTGTTATGCATTGATATACTGTACATGTTATTCTCTCAGTAAATATCCTAGAGTATTGAGAATTAATGCTCAAAATTCAACATGGTATCAGAGCTAACCTGAGAAGAAGACATTATGTAGTGACAGAAACTTGGGTTTCTCTCCACAGATTTTGGAAAAACAGTATAGTAGATTGACTCTACTCATCAAGGAGAATCTATCTGTCTAATCAAAATTCAATTCTGAGCATTTTCAGATTTGGCCCTGAAAATTAGGGTTTCCACAAAAATAGGAATTTCTGGAATTTGAAGACATAGCTGGAAGCTCCTTGCAAAAATCGAAGTTTAGAGCTTTGGATTGAGATTTTTGGCTGAGTAGATCTCTGGGAAACTCAAACCCTAATTCAGGGCTCTCCCTAGTGAACCCGGGAAGACAAAAAGGCAATTTTGAAGGGTGTAGATTTGCAGATCTCAATTTCTGAATACACCAGGTTGATCAGCTCATCAAGGAGCATCTTTCTATCCTTTCAGAAAGTTGAAATTCAAATTTTGAGTTTTTAGGGTTTCTCTGACAAACCCTAATCCGAGACCAGATCCAGTTTTCAGCAATTCAAGTGGTAATACCTAAATCTTTTCTATTTCCATTTGAAGTACTCTTTAAAGATGTCTCACCACACAAAGCTTGAGGACAAGCTTGAAGGGGCTGATAACTTCCGAGCCTGGAAGTATAGGATTGGGTTAATCCTAGAACAGAATGAGTTGGACTCATATGTAAAAGAAGACATCCCTATCCCAGAGGATGAAGAGGCTAAGATATTGCATAAGAAGAACTTGGTCATGGAAAAGAGAATCATTGTTGATTCTATCAAGGACCATCTCATCCCCCATGTGTCATCTCTGAAGACACCCAAAGAGATGCTTGATTCACTATCCAAGCTATTTGAAGGGAAGAACATAAATCGAAAGATGACTCTGCGGAACCAATTGAAAGGGGTAAAACTTCAGAATGGAGAATCCATTCAATCTTATTTTTCTAGGGTCTCTCAGATCAAGGAACAATTAAAAGCAGTGGATGAAATGGTGGAGAATGGTGAAGTTGTCATGACCACTCTGAATGGCTTACCCAGGTCATGGGACTCCTTTATTCAAGGAATCTGTGCAAGAAAGAAGTGGGTATCCTTCAATAGACTACGGGAAGAATGCTCACAAGAAGAAGCAAGGCTTGTGGCATGAGAAGAAAAGATGGGGAATGAAGATCAAGCTCTCACAGCTCACACCAAGAAAGGGAAGTCCAAGAGAGAGCCATCTCACTTCAAGAAATCTTCACATCACCATAAAGAAAGGAGAATATGCTTCACCTGTAATGAAAAGGGACCTATTGCCATAAATTGTTCCAAGAACATGAAGGACAACAACAACTTCAACAAGAAGAAGAAGAGCAACAAAAGAAGGTATCATGCTCATGCTGCCGAGGATGATGAACCTCCCAAGAAGAAGGCTAGAGCAGAAAGTGATGATGATAAATCATCAAGCGAAGAAGAGTATGTTCTAATCTTTGCTCTCACAGGTACTATCTCGCATGGTTGTAATGATTGGCTTATTGACAGTGGGGCTTCAAAGCACATGACTGGGTTTAAAGAATCCTTTGCTAATCTGTCTGAACATGAGTCACCCCACAAGGTGAAACGTGGGGATGACTACCAATACCCTATCAAAGGAAGTGGTGAGGCCTCCTACAATCTAGACTCTGGGAAGTCATTGAAGATGAAAGATTTTTTGTATGTACCTGGGCTTAAGAAGAACCTACTCTCCATATCCACATTGGATGCAAAAGGTATGAGGGTTGCATTTATGGATGGCCAAGTTCTAATGTGGCCAAAGGGAAGACCATAGATGATGCAATAGTGATTGGAGAGTAAGAGGGAGGATTGTACAAATTAAAGGGACAACCTAAACATGCTATTCATAGTCATGGATCACATAGAGGTATGTATAATTTGTTTTTGCAAAGGTTAACTAATGAGTTATGCAGGTCATTGAAGAGAACAAGAACACATTGCTAGACATAACTAGCAAATATGATGACCAGGTATGTTTTTTTTATATATATATCGGATACTTTTGTATGATTGATAATGATTACTCTTGAAGTTACAAGTTTGAGTAATCTAGGTCTTATGCATATTATGTTTCTTACCTTAATTGATGATATGACTAACCAGAAGAGTCATAGGTTTGAGTAATCACGGGTTTAGGTATATTATGTTTATGAATAACCATAAGAATACTTATTATTTCTGTTTGAAATGATCCTAACTATACATGCTTGATATTATTGTGTTTTGATAATATTAAGATTATACTAATGAATGTTTGATTATGTATGAGACCTCGAGGATAACACAATGATGATACTAATAAGCATGCATAGGGATTGAGAATGAATATAAGTTCAAGAACAGGAAATCCAGGAAGCAAAGATCAAGAGGGAGCACACTCCAGTGGTTTCTGCAAGGATGTAGACATTCAGAGGGAGTAGACCATCTCTCTACATTCCACAACAGAAAGGTGTAGAAGAAGCTACTTCAGATTAGGACTCTAGCAGCTCTTGCAAGAAAGCAAAGACTCAGAGGGAGTCCACCCAACAAACAAACAAAGATAAGTATTTTAATTGTCATTTCTTGCATATTTGTTTGTTTAAATAATATTGTTCAATGATGTATATGCTTATGTTCCTAGATTTAGGATGTGTATTATGCATATTAGAATGATTGCATTAATGAACAACTTACTACTGATATGCATTTGATGGGTAAGTAGGACTATGGCACTGTACAACATTCCATTGCTACTTATCTAGAATGAAACCTCTTTGCTGACATGTTGGGAGCTATGCAAACTCTTAACAATGTTCTGGTAGAGATTGGAAGGCATCTAGAAAGTTATGGAACATGGATAAATGTTGTATTGAAGCATTGGCTAAGATAATTACAAGACTATATGACATATTTCTTTATCTGTAAGAATTTGTTCTGAAAATTATGAGATGTTTCTAATCATGCAATTTAACTTGTTTTGTAGGAAAGACTGTATACCTTCACCTACAAAAGAAGGACTACAACATTTGTTCCAGCAACAAAGATATCTATTGAAGATATTGAAGTTCCCAGGATCTGGGATGAAGAAGAATGCCATGATCCATCGATCATGAAGAATGATGTTTGGGATGCAATACCAAGACCTAAAGGGAAGTTTGTTATGACTTCCATGTGGATCTATAAGATCAAGCATGCTGCAGATGGCAGCATAGATAAACATAAAAGTGATGAAAGGGAAGATACACCAGATGGATTTCAAGACAACTTTCTTAAATGGTGTAGTTGAAGAAGAAGTGGAGCAACCACTTGGTTCTGAGACTCATGACAGGGAGTCATATACGTGCAGAACTTGGTATGGTAGGATAGACAACTTTCTATCCAGTTTGGGCTTTACCAAGAGTAAAGTGGATTCCAACCTTTACTACGAGGTTGAGGAAGGCAATCCAGTGATACTACTTTTGTATATGGATGACCTGTTTATTACAGGTGAAGATAGATTGATTACCGACATGTAGCGGAAGCTTGCTGCCGAGTTCTAGATGAAGAAATTGTGGATGATGCACTATTTTCTAGGTATGGAGGTGTGGCAGAGTGCAGATGGAATCTTCCTTGGACAAGGGAAGTATGCAGTAGAGATCCTGAAGAGGTTCGGGATGATGGACTGCAAGGCCATGGCCACACCTATGGAATCGAACCTGAAGCTTCTGTGTGATGCTTCATCTGATCCGGTTGATGTTACTATGTATCGTCAGATGATTGGGTCCTTGATGTACCTGACGAACACGATACCAGATATTTGCTTTGCGGTGAACACATTGAGCCAGTTCCTGACGGATCCGAGGAGTGTTCACCTGGTTGCTGTAAAGCATATTCTGAGGTACCTGAAGGGTACAGTTGATTATGGGCTCAAGTATGAAGCGAATCAAAATTTTAACCTGCAAGGTTATGTTGATTCAAATTGGGCAGGCAGTGCTACAGATAAGAAGAGCACATCTGGGTGCTGGTTGAGTATGGGATCAGGTGCAATATCTTGGTTTAGCAAGAAGCAATCTTGCGTAGCATTGAGTACAGCCGAGGCAGAGTATGCTGTAGCCTGTTCGGCTAGTGGTGAGGCAGTATGGCTTCGGAAGCTACTGTCTGAGTTATTTGATCTCCTGTTGGATGCTACTGGTATCTTCTATGATAACCAAAGTTGTGTGAAGCTGTCTGAGAACCCAGTGTTTCACGACAGGTCGAAACACATAGAGATCAAATATCACTATATCAGGGATATGGTGTAGAGAGGAGTAGTGAAGCTCCTGTATGTTGCGACGGACGAGTAGATTGCGGATGTGTTGATGAAGCCACTAGCCAGAGTGAAGTTCGAGTACTTCAGAGAGAGGCTTGGTGTTCTTCACATTGATGACACTTCAAGGAAGAAGTGATGGAGACATTTGCTGTAGCCATTCCTAGCATGGTAGAAGGGGGATCCTTCACATGGCTGTGGATGAAAGCGCTGGATGATGAGCATCAGGATGATGTTCTAGTTTCTTCTCTGTATGATCAGTTGGATCATTTGTGTATGTATGCATCATGTAGGATGCTGGATATGATTAGTTGGATCATTTATATGTATTTTGTATATGCATCATGTTGGATGCTTGGACCATGTATCTGTATTTGTATCAGGTGGATACATTGTATGATCAGGTAGATCATGTATGCTGATATATATCAGGTATGATCAGGTAGATCATGTATGTTGATGGATACATTGTGTGGATAATGTATCTATGTATCAGGTGGATACACTGTGTATGGTGATATGTATCAGGTAGATACTTGGTATGCATCAGGTGGATGCATTGTATGATCAGGATGATCGTGGATGACAAGCTTCTCCAGATGACATGCATCAGGACGATGCAGTGATGATGATCAGGATGATCATGTGTACATCAGGATGATGTATGGTGAGTATTAGGACGATACTTTGTGGTCATGGATCAGGTTGTGTAGATGAGCATGTCTGGGAGATCCTATAGGTCGGAGTTGTGTAACCATAACAACCTGGGATGCTCTTTCGAGACATTGCTCTGGGAGGACATGTAATTTGTGCCCTGGGAGATCTTCAGGTCGGAGTTGTGTACCCGTAACATCCTGAGATGCTCTTGTGAGGTTTTGTCCTATGGCATGTGATTTGCTCCTAGGAGATCTGGACAGGATGAAAAAGGCCTCAGATGCTTCAGCCAGGTTTTGCCATGACCACATGTAATTTTCTCCTGGGAGATCTGGACAGGATGAAAAAGGCCTCATATGCTTTAGCCAGGTTTTGTAGTGAGATCACATGTAATGTGCTCCTGGGAGATCTGACAGGTAGAGCTGTGTGCTCGTAATAGCCTGGGATGCTTCAGCCAAGTTTTGTGGTGAGATCACATGTAATGTGCTCCTGGGAGATCCGACAAGTAGAGCTGTGTGCTCGTAAAAGCCTGGGATGCTTCAGCTAGGTTTTGTGATGGGTCACATGTAATGTGCTCCTAGGAGAGCCGACAGGTAGAGCTATGTGCTTGTAACAACCTGGGATGCTACCTCCAGGTTTTGTGACGCATGTAATAAGTCCTGAGGATTCCACAGTATGGACAGTGATGAAGACCTGCAGGTGGTGGGCCTACATCCAGTCTGAAAAAGGACTGGCTCTGTAGAACTTCCTATGACGAGTAGATTCAGAGATTGGTTGAGATAGAAGCAGCAGTGACGATGATGATGATCCCAAAAAGAAGACTTGTACTAGTAGATCTGTGTCGAGAAATATCTTCCTAGTTAAGAGGGAGTGTTGATGTATATGTAACTTCGGAATGTATTTCATCTATGTACTTCATATATATTTATTGTACCCTTATAAGAGATGTGTTATTCCTCTATAAGGAAGTGTCGTCATGTGTATTGACAAGTGTTGCAAGTGTGTGTACTTGCTGATGGGTTATTAGACCACCATGTGTGGGGTCGGCCCTGAAATATATATTATATTGTGGATGTACCTAGCTAGACAAGTCGGCCCCATAGTCTAACATGCAGGAAATAAATGTGCTCAAAAGGAAGTTAGCAAATTCATTTGCGATGAAGGATTTGGGTGCTGCAAAGTAAATCATGAGAATAACAAGAGATAGGAAAAATCACAAATTGACATTGTCTCAGGGTGAGTACATAGAAAATATGTCGGAGAGGTTCAGAATGCAAAATGCAAAACCAGTTAGTACACCTTTGGCCATCCATTTCAAACTAAGTAAGGAAATGTGTCCCAAGACACAGGAAGAGATAGATTACATGTCCAAGATTCCTTATTAATCAATAGTTGGCAGCTTGATGTATGCTATGGTGTGCACAAGACTAGATATTGCACATGCAATGGGAGTTGTGAGCAGATATATGAACAATCTAGGTTAAGAACATTGGAAGGTAGTACAGTGGATTCTCAGGTATATGAGAGGGACTACCACTCATGCATTATGTTTTGGAGGTTCAGAAACTGTTCTACAAGGATACGTTGATGCAGATATGGCAGGTGATAAGGATTGCAGGAGGAGCACCACAGGGTATGTGTTTATTGTAGGTGGAACAATAGTAAGTTGGATTTCAAAATTGCAAAAGGTTTTGCACTTTCAACAATGGAAGCAGAGTATGTTTCTGTTACAGAGGCTAGTAAAGAGATGATTTGGTTGTAGAGGTTTATGGAGGAATTGGGTAAGAAGCAGAATGATAGAAGGTTTTATAGTGACAGCCAAAGTGCCATTCATCTTGCAAAGTACTCAACATTCCATTCCAGGACTAAACATATATAGCTCAAGTACCATTTCATACGCTCTGTTCTGGAAGATGAACTGTTGAAGCTGGAAAAGATACATACTATCCAGAATCCTGCAGACATGTTCACAAAGGTAGTGACCAGAGAGAAACTGAGTTCCTACTTGGTTTCAGTTGGCCTTCTAGTGTGAAGGTGAAGATGAGAAATTTTCCAAGTCCAAGGTCCAGCAAGTACAACAACGGTGGAGTTGTTGTGATCAGTCTCCAAGTGGGAGATTGTTGGTTGTGGAGCCTGATCTCCCAGATTCAAAGATATTATTATTCAGCAGTGTTTGTACCCCAGCTTTATATGATATACAAAAGGATTGTACACTCACCCCCCCCACTGGGGTTTGGGGGGTTCGGGGGCGAAGCCCCCGAAGGAAATTTTTGGGGTTGTTTTACGGGCCCATGGTTTTTGGGTAACCCGTGGTATTTTCCCATGGTATTCCCATTTATAAGAAAGACATTGTAATATGGATAGGTTTGATGTATTAGGTATTATGCATTGTAAATATCTCTGAGATCGTAAAGAGAGACAGTGAAGAGGAAGTGCAACGAATGTGCTGCAGGTTGTATCCCTTCATTTGTTGGATGGTATAATAATAAGGAATGGCAATTTCAGTGTGGACGTAGCCCATCTTGGGTGAACCATGATATATTGGTGTCTCTCTTGTAATGTGTTTGTGTAATTTGTATTTGCATCTTGTTTATTGTTATTGCTCTGTGATCCTGTTTTTCTAACAGTTACCTTGGATTGTAGACAATTCCTTCTGAGTCTTCTCCATGGATTCAAGTGAGAGTGGCTCCTCCAATGAAGCCGTTCTCTAACAAGACTGTGACACTGAAACATGTGTGTCATGGATAATGTGTAAGGCATCCTTGATCTTTCTTTCGCTTATCTTGAGTGGCCTTTAAAAAGGAGAAGGTTGATAATGAACCTCCTCCTCATCTATCAATGGATCAAACTCATGAATCTCATGTGGTGATAGTGAGATTGATCCTGGGACCTCTTCCTCGATTGCAAGGATTTCATATTCTTTAATATTAGTGGAACTTGTACTTGTAGCAACCTATCAAGTAGAATCTCTATGTCACCAACATAGAGAGATGGACATCCATCAGTAGATGTCTCCCTAAAACTTAGGAACCCATCAGTAGGTACCTCGTTATAGCATCCATCATTAGATGATTCTACAGAACTTGAGAAACCATCAGTAGTTTCTCTCTCATCTAGGTTCTCATTGGGAGATGCCTCTGGATGATCCTCAATAGAATACGTGATGGATTCCTTATGCTGACAACCCTCCGTAGTAAATATTGTGGTCTTCTCTATTTCTGCTTCATTTCTATTCTCCTCTAGGAAACTTGAGACTTATCCATATTTATTGGTGCTCAGATCACAGTATTTACAGATTCTACTTGAAGAAAACCCAAACAATCTCATAATTATTGAAGATGTAGATGGCTTTGACGAATCTTCACCTTTGTCTCCTTCTTCTTCTTTACTTAGAGAGGCAGAACAAATTGGTTCCTCTATGGATGGTTTGATGCTCTCTATTGAATCCACATCTACATCCTTGGGTTCAAATCCAAATCTGCAATAAAAATAATCTTGCAAGAAAGAGCTTTATAAATATCTTCCCCCAAGGCTAGATACTCCTAATAGTGATGAGGCAAGTTTTCACTTGTTGCTATATTTCTTGATAAATCATATTTTGATCTAGCCATTGGTGGTTCATCCCTTTGGTATTAATTTTCCATTTGGTCAAAAAAGTAACCATTCTCATACCGTGGTAATCCTCCATCTATGTAGATGATTTCTTCATCAGAATCGGATGTTTCCGCATCATCCCATTTGAAATCATCATTAGTGGGTGCCAGTATCATGGCTGAAAATTATTTAAATTGAGTGATTAATTTCCATAGGAGTAGAGGAAAGTGATATGATACCATTGTAATGTACCTATCTGATCTTAAGTACACAAATTTAAGAATTTTAAAAACTTCAAGCAAGCAAGGAAGATTTGGGCACAAGACTAGTTAAAACTCTGACTAGTTTCAGGAAGACAATACATGCACACACTGAAATCTTCAGAACCCTTCCCAAAAGGTGAAATGAGGTATTCTAAGTCTGTAATTCAAGTTTAAATCAGGTCAATACTTCAAAAGCATCACTTTTATGGGTACATCACGCCCGGGTAGACCCCTTGGGCTAAACCCAAGGGTACAAGGCAATTGTCCATGAGACTTCTATGGAAACCCAAGGCTTCTGGTGCTTACTGGAAGTAATACAACCTGGGTTAAAATATTTGGAGTATCCCAAACCATCTACATTAGTAGAATTGATATTTAGGAGCAATTAGACAAGGTTTTGGAGGCTAAATAGATAAGTACGCTACCTAGGAATGCTCAACTAGTCTATCTCCAGACTTCTCCAAACACACTTAAAGGGTCTCAAATATCAAAATAATATTCATAGAGGGGTTTATCAGGATCTCAGGGACCTGTATCAGCTTACATAGAGTTAAATAAGTTCATATAACATATTTTATAAAAGATACTGTAAAACTAGTCAAATTTCAATGCAAGGAGAGCTAGTCTAGGAAAATTGGAGTTCAAACCAATTCAAAAGATTTCATATTTCCTTGAATAATTGATATATGTAATTAATAAAATATAATGGAACACCAACAATATTAAACAACATTAAAAAATTGTTTTTTGAATATTTATTAACCCATACTTACAACGACTCATTGTCTTCAATGAATCTTACATGAAAGGGAAGTATTCTTCAATAGAATGAAGAAAGGAGAAGAAGAGACCACTGGATCAGAGTTATGAGTATAATAAGAGAAGTTTGTATTCTCATGTATACTTTAGAACCTCATATCTCACTCACAAGAGTGCATCCCTCACAGAAGCTAGTCAGAGGATGGATCTCTTTGTTAGAAAAACAGGATCGCAGAGCAATAACAATAAACATAAATGCAAATATAATCACAAATACACATTACAAGAGAGACACATATATATCGTGGTTCACCCAAGATGGGATACGTCCACACTGAAGTTGCTAGTTCTTATTATTATTCCATCCAACAAAGTGAAGGGATACAACCTGCAGCACAACCGTTGCACTTCCTCTTCACTGTCTCACAGTCTCTCTCCTGATCTCAGAGATATTTACAATGCATAAAACACAATACATCAACCCTATCCGTATTACAATGTCTTTCTTATAAAGGGGAAATACAAAGGAAAAATACCACGGGTTACCCAAAACCATGAGCCTGTAAAAAAACCCCAAAAATTTCCTTCAGGGGCTTCACCCCCGGACCCCCTAGCTGGGGGTAATTACCCCCAGACCCTAGTGGGGGGAGGCTTCGCCCCCCTCGCTGGGGTGAGTGTACATTCCTTTTACATATCATATAAATATTGGGTACAAACACAGTTGAATAATAATGTCTCTGAATCTGGAGATCAGGCTCCACAACCAACACTCTTCACAGATGATTCCTCTAGCTTGTACAATTCTCTTCATCACCATGGAAACTCGAATTCCTCGTGGATAATGATGGATAACACATGAAAATTGATATCTAATGGATGATATGGCACTCAATAACCAATTGGAACAAAGGTGGAAAGGGGCACAACTCCCAGGCCTTTGAGAAGCTATATCTCAAGACAAATCACTAGAATGGAAAAATATGTCAAAGTGGTGCACCCTCCTTATTTTATAAGCTCACTGATGAATTAGATGGATTGAATGTGGTCACCTTCTTTTCTCATGTGCCCTCCTTGACTGGATTTAGCATGTCTTCTTTTACCTGCTTTTACCCTTACTTTGTTGCCTTTCCGATTTGGACTGCTTTCTTGCTTTTTGCAACATCCAACTTTTCCTAGATTTCCTTTGCTTTTCCTATGCTTTTTCTTGCTTTTCTGCTCCTTCCTGCTTTTCTTGCCTGCTTTCTTCTTTTCAGAACCGACTACTTTTGGAATGCTTTCTATCTTTTTATGCTTTGTGGATTTTTCTTAATTTTTCTTTCTAGTTGGCATTTGGTATTAAAACTCATTGGGTCCATGAGATCTCATGCGGCCTCCTTGGCCACCTATCATATCCGCTAAGTACAAAAAATAAATATTATCAAAATTATTTACAATTTTAACATAGTACATTAATCCTAAGTTTAAAAATTAATGAACTTGACAATTAATGCCTCAAACCTTAACTCCTCTTTAATTAATTAATGCCAACTATCACTAGGATCCATGGGGTTGAATGGGTAGTGGTGGACCATGGTGTTATCAAATAAAATGGGAACATTACATAGAATATAAACATTAACTTGAGAATAACGTTTTAAATCCACAAGTTGTGTTCCTTAATAGTTCTGAAGATAGAAGATAGAAATTAACAAAATAGATCCACACAATAAAAAAAAAAGATAATTCCAATTGGGTCTAGCTCGGGTGGTTGTGAGGAATGATTGTTATCCTCCCAACCTAGGTTGAATTCCCACAAATGACATATTGAAATATTAATGAGTATATTATTGTAATGGTCTTGATCCATTTGTTGACAAAGCCTCGAGCTTCTATGAAATATGACTAGGCCTCTTATCTAAGGATGCATAAAATAATACCCCTTTAAGGATAAAATCAAATAAAGAGTAAAAAACATTGTATTATTTGGGAGTAGTTTGAGGAATATGGAGGAGGAGGAGGACCTATACTACTTTGAGGATCCATATGATGGAGTTCCGATTTGGAAAAGTCCACCAATTTGTAGTACTACACAAGTTATAAGTGGAGCTAAAAGGAACAATGGACTGCTGGAGTAAGAACCACTCAAGGAAGACACATTGGAGGTCCTTGATCCGATGGCTCATTCACTTGAATAAGATTGTGATGTACGCTTTGTCAAGCCCACCCCTAGATATATTGTGTCAATTTTTTTCATATCGATGCTAAGGCATTAGCTATGAGAAGCTTTGGGAACATTTGGAGGGCCCGATACATGCATATTAGTTGTTAGATTTGACTTTCTTTCCATAAGAGGCTATTAAGAAGGTCAAATTGGACTGCATTATTGGAGGGAAAAAATATGATCTCAAAAAGACCCTTGGTGTAGCTTGGGAACTTGAGATTTTTGGTGCTAGGTATATTCAAGGTGTTAACAACCAAAATTTTCTCACCTGCCATGTCATAAGCTTTGTCATCCTTATACATCGTCATCAACATCAATAGTACCATTTTCCCATCTCATTCTATCCATATGACCCAAGGAAGTGATAAACACCCAAAAAATTGAAATTCAAACCATGCAGTTGACCATTTAAAAGGGGTTATTTCTTTTCTCTTGAAAGGAGTGACCTAGGTTGCAGCTATTTCCTCAAAAGGTACAACATGGTCCCAAAGCATGAATTTCAAGAATTTTTCTATTTACCTGTTCCCTAACAAAGTAGGGGAAAAAAGTGGACACAAACCTTGATGTGGTCCAAATTTAGTTGCATATCTAGCTTCCAAAACCCTATTTTCTCCACTAAGCAATCAAGGGGATGGAGAACATTCATATTGGATCTAGATATTTATCTTGACCACTCTTGTGCCTATAAAAATCTCTGAATGTCACCATTCCATACACATAATTTCCATATCACAAACATGTCATTACTCTATCGAAATTCTCCTAGAAATATAAGGAGACCATGCTAAGATTTCTACTTTCAACATTAAGGGGACCCATTAGTGATGGTTGGATGGAGATTGGAGGTCCCAAAAGGAGCTGCACAAACCTTACCTTGGAAAACTAAGGAGGCCCCATATCCTCTACATTTTACTAAGGTGTGAATCTTTAAATCTATTTGCAATATTAATGAAATCCATTCTTTGACCCCTTACATGTTTTCTTGGTGATCTATGTGTGTAATGTGATTTGAAAAATGTTGATCAAATGTTTAGTTAAGTTTTTTGTTGTTTTGTTTTCCCCAATATTGTAACATCCCTCAGTTTTGACCTAATGACTTGTATAAATGTAAATAATTTTTGTAATTATTCTGGTGAGGGGAACAAGGCCAAGGCCCCACCAGTGAACGTTGTATCTAATGGTGTATATTTTACTAAAGATTTTTAACATAGGCGGCAGACCTAGGTCACTCGAAGTAGTGACACACCTAGACGATGGGCATTTGAAATACACTAGGATAATGATAGGTCGAAGATAACCTATGTCACCTTAATGCCCATAAGTAATTAAGGTAAGGTGATTTTAGTGACACACAAATACTAAGAGTGTCACCTTCTCTATATGAGGATCATTAGGATTTGTTAATCCTAAGTAATAGAGGAAGGTTATTTTATTAGTATTATAAGTATTTATACAAGGTGCTAGAAAACACATAAATGATTATCTGCTGAAGGGAACCTAGCTTATTATGAATATTTTATATAAAATATTTAAATATATTATGGACAATTATAAATAGTGGGGTTAACTATTTAATGATATACACATTTATACTTATATCAGAAGTGATTAATATTATAAATGTGTCATATATACATTTACACAAAAACTAAATAGGTAGTTCTAATGACTATTTAGCTATTATATATATATATATATATATAAGAGGTTAAACTGAGTCTTATAACTGTCTGAGAAATAAAGTAAATGCTAACCTAGTAGATTATCATATAAACTTATGTGTGCACCAAGATTTTGTTAAAGTTCTATATATATATATATATAAAAGATATACAAATGTATCTGAAAATAAACAAAGTATTAACTATTAACAAAAAGTTAACTAGAGAATACCTAAGATATGTTTGAAAATGCATATGGAGGTAAGATATATTTATTATTTAGGTGCGATATTGAATAGAGCATAGAGGATGCATGACAAGGAGTGGCTTTCAATTATCAAACTTATGGTATAGTGAAGCATCTTGGTGTTTATGCGTAAGGTTTCATTTTGGTAGTCGAATGAGTATTTACCCTATACATTAATATATATTTACATTTACATATATTAATTAAGTATTATAGCTCAACAAGGTTTAACTGTGATTTCCAAAGGTATTGGAGGAATAAAAGACGTGAGAAGTGTAACTACCACTTAACAAAAAGGAGAATAATAATGTACCGTTGCAGGAGGATTCCCCTCTCTGAGGTAGACTCTCCAAAAAAAAAAGAGAGACTGTTGTCTTCTAAACATTTAATACGGGAAGGTGGCTAGACTCGCGGAAGAGATCTGTTGAAGTTTTCCGTTGTCATATTAAATGTTGGGGAGTGGACGGACTCTCCAAGAGAGAGTGTTGTCGTTAAAATTTAATGTGAGAAGGTGGACGGACTCCTCGAAAGGAAAGTGATGCTGAGATCTTTGCAGTATGATAAGGTAATTTCGGGGTCGATTCCTACATCTTAGCACTGACCGTTGATGGAAGGAGGTTGTTTCAAAAAAATAAAAGGGGCGTAAACTTGCCTTTTGAAACTATATATATATATAAGTTACATAGATTATAGAACGGATATGAGTAGTAGGAGCTTGGCAAAGAATCGTTGGGGATTTCACCATAGAATAGTTGCTTTTAATCTAAGCATAGAATAATCTCGTCAATGAAGAACTCATAGCGGCATTGATTTCCAGTGTTTTCCATTGCAGTCTAGATAGTTGGTCGTCGACTTGCATGATTAGAGAATACAGAATTTAATACTGGGCAATCTCTCCAAGAGATCTACACTGGTGATGGAGGCATGAATTGGATCGGTGGTCACTCTCTCGTGGCCAAGCCACTACATCTGAGGCTTGCCATTGCGGCATGGACACTGAAGGCTTGATCTGAAAGTAAGTAGGGGGCTATGCATGATAGAGCAACGACAATATTCACGACTCGGCTCAGAGGAGCATGGATCCTTGAAGGGGGGAATCACTGTAACTCGGAGGACGAAACCTGCATTTTAGCACTTCGATGAAGTTTTGATACATTTTACGCAACCATCCCGGCCAACAGCACTGGACCAAGATAAGATCTAACCGATGTCATTTGATTTATGGTTTAATTCATCTCTGATTTTTTTTTACTAAGTTAAGTTGTAGCAAGCAATCTCTACATCATATTGATTTACAGAGTTCCGATTTAAGCAGCAACTTTAGTGTAAATACTACCCGACCAGGTTATTGCTAATAATAGCGTTGCAGTGCTTAAAATGATCTCAACAATATAGATCGATCCCTTAGCTTCCAGATTTTAACATTTCAATAGCAATAAAGTTGGACTGCGTGTTAGTTTTATTTTAAACCTTGGCGTTTTCTCTGTAGGATTCTGATCTCACGTCATAGACTGCTACGATTTATAAACATCTTCCTTCTTTATTATGTAATGCTAAGAATTCAAAGATCCCTGTAGATTCTCGACCTACCACCTTAGGCTACCACATTGTCTTTGTTTTTCTGTCAAGTTAGGGTTATGCCAGCTCACGAGGCCTGGGCATGAACGAGAATTTATGTCTATAGACCCTATTTTCTTACAGTATGTAGTTCATTGAATTGTTTGTTTTGCATTTATATTTCTGTAGGTTACTGTGAGTATATCTTAATGAATGCGAGTCGCTTGACTGTGGTGCACTGGTTTTACATATATATATCTATCCATATATATGATTGTTATTGATGCTGCGGATAGGGATGGGATGGCGGTAGACGCCGGATCCCAAGAATGTATATATAAACCTCCTATCGAAACTCTTTCATAGTTACATTGTTTTTATGTTGCCGTTGTGATCTCCGAGGGTTATGGCCGCAAGTTATTTTTTATTGTGTTTCGTTAAGTATTCTAGTTAATAGTTTTATTTGAGATTATATATATATATATCTTGGCCTGAGGGCAAGTCTTACTTTTGAAAAGCAAATAAGGTGGATACCTGGACAGGAAACTCAGTCGTTAAAGGTTAAAAGGATGAGTTCTTTCCCTCAGTATTTTGGCTGCTGTAATGTTATAAACCCCATATGAGCTCTCGGCCATTGTTCTCATTTTATTTACTGAGAGCAGCGCAGGGATTGGGTAGCTTATGGTTGCCATAACCCGTAACCCTTCAACTTAAATGCTAGTATGAATGCATACTATGTTCCTTGTTATACGTAAAGTCAAATGTTTGAGCGGATTTAAATAGGACGTATGGTTCTTGAATATATTAAAATGTATTTTTTTAAAAGTTTGTTGAAAATGATTAGATCGAATAGGATGTATGGTTCCTTGAGATATTAAAATGTATTTTTAAAAGTATGTTGAATTATAGGATGTATTCCTAGTAAAGACATTGAGGTATGTTTTTAGTATATTAGAGTATGAAAGGTAAAGCTTAGTCAATATATTGAAATATGAGATATTATCCTTAATTAAGATGATGAGGAGAAAATATATTTTAAAATATGATGAAGTATGTGAAAATTTTCCTTCGTATAAATAATGAAAGGATATATATTTTCTTATTACATGTTTTTAATGTATGGAGAGAAGATGTCCTTTAGTATAAATATAAAAAGTATATATATCTATATTCTTAATGTAAGATTAAAATATAGAGATATTTTTTATACTTTTGATAGAATGTATGTTTTAATGTATGTTTAAAAAGTAGGGGGGAGATGTTCTTAGTTAAAATAGTAAAATTATATATGTTTTCTCTTTTTATATATATACTTTATATGAACGAAGAAGAAAGGTTAAGCCTTGATAGTGAAGGAAACCTCAATGTTTAGCATTCAAATTTATGTATAAGATCACTAAAGGTGGTCAGGTTAATACTTAACAATGAAAGGGTCCTCTGGAAGAGAGACTTAGGCAAACGGAAAACAATTGTCACGATGTACATACATTGTATTCCTTGATTTGATGAATAATAAAATAACACAACCCTTTTGTGGACGTAGCCCAAGATGCGGGTGAACCATGTCAAAATGTTCTCCTTGGTATGTATTATCTTGTGTGTATATATTTCTTGATATTGGGTTTTCAATTGTTACTTCAGTTTTTATTTGCTTAAATATGCTTACTTTATATAAATTGCAAAATTATCAAAGTTGTTAGTTTTTGATATTTCTCGTTTATAAGTGTACATTATTGATCACTTGTTCTATATAAACTAGATACTTATATGGGTAAATCATTTTTCTAATGGATGTGTCCTAGGTATAATGGACGTGTACATTTAAGCTAGAAATCTTCAAGATGGATAAAGTTGAATATATATTAGATAGAGTATTTTGATGGTTATGGAAAGTATGAGTATAATGCTTTGTTCAAACTAATATAGAAAGAATTTGTTAGGATAGGACATTTGACAAAACATTATTAAGTTATGCTTTTAGAATAAATTATACTATAATGGCTTGTATGTTGAAAGTTAGAGTGGCTTCTAAAAATATAGAAGACCTTTATATCGACAAGTAAAATGATTAATGATTGGAATTTAATAATTGATGTGAAAATGTTATGAGATGTTGCAATATTTTATCTTCTGTATAACATTTAAGGACTATTAGATGATTAGAAAAATTTTAAAATTTTACGAAAATTTTGGGTTCGTGACAAATATGGTTGCCAAAATATTTAATATGTGATTTCCTTGTCATTTACTTTTACTAGTTGCACACACCTTTACACCTTAATATAAACATTACTTGGTTCATGACCCCAAGTGGAGCATAAAATCAACCCTAATATAAACACATTAAATTCCCTCACTTGAGGGCCAAAATAATTTTGTAGCTAGGTTATATAAGATTTGAACATGTATAGATTTAGGTACATAAACTAAATAGATGTGCAATGGGAATCAAATCATCCATCAATAAATCATGTAACAAATGCTTTAATATAGATCATTACACAAAAACTAGAAGTAGATAGGAAGAATTGAATTATGTATTTCATTAACTTGAATGAATGGTGGAGTACAATATTTAAAGTGAGAAATTTGAATTAGGGTTTAGAGACCAATCAAATTATTCATGCAGTGAATGAGATTAGTTAGGCTTAACAAGAGGCTAAACCCCTTAGTTATCCATGCTAACTATCCTAAACTGAGTTATACTAACTCTAGACTTCACAATAACTAGTTATCTAACTAATTACTTAGTTAAGTGATTAAATATTCAGTTAACTGAATAAGAGGGAGTGAAAAAATCCTAATTAGGTCCATGAAGGTGAATTCGGGCATCAGTGGTCTCATTTATCCATATTAACTATCCTAAGCTGATTTTATACTGCACTGCACTAACTGAACTAAACTGAACTGAACTGAATTGAACTCTCATACATTGAACAGAATTGACATGCACTGAACTAAAATAAGGACCTAATGTCACTAGAGGACCAATTAGAAACAATTAGGGTCATTCAAGAACTCAATCATTAGGGAACACCAAGTATTCACTTAAATTCCTCCTTAAATCCAGGAATGAGCCCCCAAATAAAGGAATGCACCCCCAAATCAAGGAGAATGCCTCCAAATCTAGGGTTTTTCTACATGTGTGACTTAGGAGGTCAATTTTGGTGTGGTTATGCTTGAAAAAATTGGATCGAGTATACCAAATGTGTAGAAACTTAGTTGAGGATATAGGATATTCATGGCTGCAAAATATCTTTTTGATGGATGCAAAATCACTTTTTGATGGTTAAAAAGAGCTTTTCGGTGGCTGAAAATCAACTTCTCTGATGGTTGAAAATAAGCACTTCTTTGATGGCGGTAATTGAGCACTTTAGTGGCTGCAAATGGGATATGTGGTGGATTCAAAATCATTCTTTGGTGGCTTCAAAATCCTTCTTTGGTGGCTGCAAAAAACCTTCTTTGTTGGCTGCAAAAATACTTCTTCAATCTGTAAGAGCTAGATAACTAACAAGACATCATTGAAACACTAACTAGTTTAGTACCCCCTATGCTTTGATACCATATAAAATTAGAACATGTATAGAAATAGGTACATAAAATAAATAGATGTGCAATGTGAATCAAATCAACCATCAATAAATCATGTAACAAAATCTTTAACATAGAGCATTACACAAAAACTAGAAGCATATAGGAAGAATTGAATGATGTATTTCTTTAACCTGAATGAGTGGTGGAGTACAATATTTAAAGGGAGAAATTCAAATTAGGGATTAGAGATAGCTCAAATTTTCCATGCAAGAATGAGATTAGTTAGGATTAACAAGAGGATAAAACCCCTTAGTTATCCATGCTAACTATCCTAACTTGAGTTATATTGACTCTACTAGACTTCACAATAACTAGTTATCTGACTAATTACTTAGTGAACTAATTGAATATCCAATTAAATAACTAAGAGGGAGTGAAAAAATACTAATTAGGTCCATGAAGGAGATTTAGGCAATGAATGGTCTCAACTATCCATATTAACTATCCTAAACCGAGTTTATATTGCATCGCATTGACTAGATTGAGCCAAACTGAATTGAGCTGAACTTCCATGAACTAAACTGACACACACTGAACTAAACTGGTGCACTAATGTCACTAGAGGACTAGTTAGGAACAATTAGGGTCAAATAGGACCTCAATCAGTGGGGTACACCATATCTTCACTTAACTGCCTCCTTAAATTAGGGAATGAACCCCCTAATCAGGGAATGCGCCCCCAAATCTAGGGTTTTGTTGCATGTGTGAATTAGGAGGTTAATTTTGGTGTGGTTAGGACCATTAGAATCAATAGGTTAGGGGATATGAGGGTTATTTTCTCTAACAGGTTAGAAATTTAGGGATAGGGATCCAAACAATTACACTAGTCATTATACATATGAGACATAGTGGTTCACTCTTTAGGGAACCAAAACCTCTATTATTGTACACGGTCATGACTAATTTATTAGAAGGCCCATCCTTTCAGGGTGGTACATTCCAAGATCAGAATTGGATGGTTGATTAGGGCATGTTTCCCTTTCAAACATTGAATATCATATGGATCATTGCCTTCGGGATGAAGGTGCAGAAATCCTGTTGAATGTGTCTAAGAATGAGTTAGCCTAGTGACCATTGGCCATTATATTAGGTATCTTAACTAGAGGTGTCTCTCACAGGTGGGAGGGTACCTATAGAAAATAGCTGCCAGATGTTGACTGGAGTTGCTCCTAGTGAATTTCTCTATAATTGTTCCATTTGATATTCACTCATTAGCTTGGTAGGATTGATGCTCCTATCTGAGTTGAGTGTTTGGAAGACCCTTGTTCATCTTTGTACTTCTTTGTCGGTAGTGTAATTGAGACCTCATTGTTCGGAAAATATTTGAGGAAGATTTATTTTATTAATATACTTGATTGTTGTAGTTCTCATTATAGGGCTAGTGTGTCCTTTCTCTTTATAGGGTGTTCTTTTAATTTTTCATTCTTTGAATAGATTAGATCACTTGATGCACCCACGTTGCACTTGTTATTTTATTTATCACCATTTATAAAGTTAATATTATTGATTGGAGCATCTCTTAAATTAGCCTCGTTTTAGAGTTGCATTGTTGGATTGGTTGTCTTAGATCCCGTCACCATAGCCCCCATTAGGTACTCTCAGAGACTTCGAGGCTGCCCTCCTCTGTATGGGTATGTGGCTTGGGATATAAGGATGCTAGAAGTCTGGGTAGGAGTTACAGTTTGTTGCACTGGTTTCCCAACTGTGGGTTGTGGTTTCTGAATAAACATTTGTCCAATTTGTTGATTTATCTAGTTAAGCACATTAACAGAACCTATCATGCCATCATCATGATGTCCTAGTAGTATCCTATCTAGGTATGTTGTAGGACATGCAGTATGAGGGAGTATATCATAAAGCATGCCATATTGAGAATATATCAAATCCATTTTCTGAGCACTATGTATGAGTTATTCTTTAGTAATGGTTATTGTCATAGCCACATCTTTGGAAAGACTAGTAAACAAGGATTTCACGAACTACTCTACTAAGAATTCATTAGGGATAACTACTTTGATAAGCCTATGACACCTTTGCCACTCATGAATATCATAAGAGATATAGGTAGAGGTGGTTTTCCAAAGTGAATTTAAAATTTATATTCCCATCTCATAGTGAATAGGTAATTGAAAATGTGTTAAGGAAAATCATGGCTAATGAAGAAAAATCCATAAATGTATTGTGAGGGAGATCAATATACCATTTAATAACATTTCCCATGAGGGTTCTCTGAAATAGACGCAAGAAAATAATATCATCAACCAAGAATTTAAAAGAACACCATATATGAAAATTAATCACGTGTGTAGATGGATCATCTCATAGTCGTACATCAAACTTGGGTATGTTTAATAGGAGTTTCTTTGGAATTGTGGGCCACCCATTCATATGTAGAACATGATCATTGGTTAGCTGAGATAAATATGGTTGGTTAAATGTGGCCAAAACTGGTGATTTCATCTGAGCTATCACACTCTTGTTGTGCATGGGTGGAGCTTGATAGCCCCATATATTAGGGTTATAACCCTAGAATTGATTGGTATTCTAAGGAGAATGACCTCCTAGCGAAGGGGGACCTTGAGAAGGTTGATTGATTCCAGGGATGGATTCACTCCATTGCAGAGTGGGGTTGATAGGTGGAGCAACATATCCCAACTTATTACCACTTGAAGGAGGAGGGTTGCCTCTGGGCATGGCACCCGTTTGTGGTGGAGGATGAACCCCTAGGGTGTTACTGCCCAAAGGAAAAGGATAGGTCCAAGAGGAATTATTATTCCAAGGTGGTGAATTGATTCTAGGAACATGAACGTTCCATGGTGAAGTCTTTCCGTCAGAAACAAGACCCAACCAATAGTTAGGAATTCTCTAAGGACTATGATAACCTCTGGCCATGTAGTTTGCATTGGATGGACCAACCCAACCATAGGGAAAACCCATGTTTGGAAAAACATGGACCAACCCAACCATAGGGAAAACCCATGTTTGGAAAAACATACCCACTAGTAGGGATACTTGAAGATAAGGATGACACACTTCTGGGATAAGGTCTCAAAAATTTATTGGTGGGAACTGAAGTGGTTTCCATGGCCATACTAGAGACAAGAATATTGGGTGGTGGAATTGGCACACTTATCGAGAGCATTCCATAATGATGCATAATTGGATTTTGATGTGTGTTGGTTATGGTGGGGGGTTTGATTCCCCCCAATATCCCTTTGAGGCATTGTAGAAGTAGATCCTTGGGATTTTGAAGAGGCTATAGGATAAAACATGACGTGTTGTCATAAATAAGAAAAGAAGGAATACATGTCAACATGTGACTCATCAAGGACAAGTACGTTGGGGTCTCAAAGATTTGTTAATGGTGGATTAACATTGTCATGTGTCAGGTTATCAACATTCTCGATTTCAGGTGGAGTAGGTTGTCATCAATTGAATTAATTGAATCTACGATTAAATATTTTTGTGAAAATGTTTGTTCATATTCAAAATGATAGTTACTTTCTCCAATAGGGATATCAAGAGTTGTGCATGTTTTTTCTTCCGTGCCACTGTGAATTGCTTTTGGTGAGTGTAAGTGTCTCTATGAAGTGGCAGGGCTTACAAGTTCTAGTGATTCACCTCTTTTATGCCTTGAACGATGGGTTGGTAGGTTAGCCACTTTGAAGTGTTGTAAGTTATTTTTTTTAATAATAAATTGAATAAAATTAAACAATCAATATTATGGAAAACTAGACTCAATGTATCATAATAAGCACTCGTCCTAGAGATTCAAGAAGCAAAATACTTTTCCAAAAATTAAAGTAAGGTGGTTAAAGCATTGCTATAATCAATGAAAAGCTGAGTTGAGGGGCCTTCCAAAAAAATGGATACTGAGAGATATGAAGTCTCAACAACCACTAGACGAAGGTGAGAATGAAACAGTTACGGTAATCTTCACACAAAAATCACTAGGGGTGCAAGTAGCTTCCTTCAGTGAATACCATATCAAGGAGCTAAAACAGAGATTCAATATCTATCTTAGGTACCAAAAGTATTTCCCATTTATAGTCACCTATGTGATGTCCTTGGAAAAGTCACTAAGGTTATTGATTCAGAATTGGTGGTCAAGCGGAACAGTCATAGGTCAAGATTAATCACATGGGAAGGGAATGCAGGATGTAATTCCTCAACTCGAAGCTTTAGAAAAGTGGTTTCACCCAAGGAATTGCCACTTAACCAAAACCCCCGTACACATGTTAATCCCATGAAGAAAGTAGAGAGGGGATATCAACTTCACTTACTTAGCTTAACCATAGTGCTTGACACATGTTTTAGATGTGCTTTCCTGGAAAATTCTTTTTTTACTAATGGATTTTATCTCTTTAATCAAGTTCCTAGTTTCAAAATTTATGGCCTTGGAGATGTTTACTCTCTAATCCTAAACCAATTCCCTAATCCTAGTCTAATGTTTGTTTGCTATAAAACAAAAGTTTGATTGATTTTAATTAAACGTTCATTTTAGTGTTTGTTGTTTAGTATCCAAGGTATAGTGTGAAACTTTGGTTATGATGTTTTTTTACTCAACATGATGAATCAAACAATGCAATATGCCAATGGTAATCCAAATTTTCCTTTCGATGAATGATTCTCTAATCTATGGGATAAAAGTGACGTTCTTTTGTTGCTTTAACACAAGAAATGAAACAAAGCATGCAAAAATTCAAGGCACCTAGAATATTTGTAATCGCTACAAAAATATTTTTACTAAATATGCAATGAATGCATTTATAAGCATTCTTTTAATGCAAAAACAATCAAGAAGAGAGGTACTATGAGGTTCAGACTAAAAAATCTTTGTAAAATGAAATTTGTTTTGTAATGATCTTTTCAAAACGCAATTAATAAACCTTTCCAAGTATTCAAGCAACAAACCTTGAGAACTAGCGCATACTTCTGTGCTGACTGTAATACCGCCATTCAAAACATTGAGCACTAGCGCATACTTCAGTATTTATTCTTTTCAGTACTTGCGCATCCGTCACAGATCTACATCATCATTTTGCTCAAGAAACAAACGTTGAGCACTAGCACATACTTCTGTGTTGACTATAATAATTCCATTCAAAACATCGAGCACTAGCGCATACTCTAGTGTTTCTTCCTTTCAGTACATGCACATCCGTCACAGATCTACAACATCATTAAGTGCACCATCAAAAATTCATCATTCCTCTGCATGTGTGCACTCGGCTCCTCGCCAGATCATACTATTCTGTCCTCAAGCACTTTGATGCCTCGATTATCAAACTGAAAATTCTACTTGAAGCTCTTATGCTCTTGCCATCAAGCTTACTTCAAATTTCCAACTTGCACCTCAAATTATACATGTCCTACACGAATTGTATGTCCACAAGTTGGTTGTATATTCCCTTCTTCCATATTTTACGAATTATGCATTTGCTACATGTCATCTTCTGCGTTATTGATGTGTCATCCTTAGTGTGTCTTGCGCCTTCATGGTCCACAACTTAGTGGGACTTTACATCTTTGTGGTGCAGCTTAGCGCTCTTGATGTACCATAGATTTGAGATATGTGTGCATCCTTTCTCTTCAACTTGATGAGTCTACGACCCTTGCTGTACCATCCCTTGTGGGTATTGTGCCCTTGATGCATTGATTCTTTGCAGAATATGCGCATACTCCAACTTCTACTTGGTGGGACTTTGACCCTTGTTGCTTCATCACTTGTGGGTAATGCGCACTTGAAGTATTGACGCTTTGAGGATTTTGCACATATTCCCACTTATACTTGGTGGGACTTTGACCCTTTCCTTGTCATCACTTGTGGGACTTGCACACCTGTTGTTATGTCGGCTGTGGAATTTTCTCATAGACTTAATTCAACGGTTGTACCTTTATAGGAAATTGTGCGCGTTCCACTGTCTGAAAGCATCTTTTAATTGGATAGGCTTGCATGCTTTCGTGACTGTCCAACCATTTGTTGTTTCCTATTGCTTGCACACTTCTGATATTTTACCAAGCAATGCTTGTGCATTCCAAATACTTCTTTCAACATGATTTTACACTTGTACCATTTTCTTAACCAACTTCTTGGATGCTTGTGCACATGTACCATTGTCCAACCAGTCCTTTGACTGCTACCATGAAAGAGTATGACTTGGTGGACTTGATCTTTGCGCAAGTACCATATGTAGTAGGATGCGTTACTTGTGTTATTTTTGAACTGGATCTGCATGATGTAACTTCCTTATGTACTTATTCAAACTCATCATACATGATGTATCCTTGGACACACATCATCATACTGGATGCAACATATATACTTTTTCAGGCTGGCAACCATATTTTTCACATTCACCATCTTGTGCATCTACTTCTTCAAAGTGGTTTCAATATTCTTCTTCAAACCGCTATAGGAATGCTATATCCACTTTGACATCAGTTGACATCAATGAATCAAACTGCATTAGTTGAAATCCTCTTTGACATTAGTTGACATCAATGACAACCAAAGTTCAACAATCCCCCTTTGGAATTGATGTCAACACCTTATGAAGCTGTGCATGATATTCTTTGAACTGTAACTGTATGCTTCATTTGTACTTTGTCGCAGTGCTCCCCCTGTGTATATGCTCCCCCTGATTTCTTTGGGTTTTGGGCTATTGCATTGTTTGTTGTCAGTTCCTCTGCTACTTCTACACAAAACATGCTCCTTTCTGTTCCTTCTGCGTAGACAATATATTCAATCATCTTCATGCCATTTATCCAATTGATTTGCTTCATGCTCGTTCACATCTGCTGCAGCTTTATGCCGTGTTTTCAATGAACATCATGCTTCTTCTTCTATTGCATTCATGCATTACTCTTCAGTTCTGTCAGATTCATGCATCTCTCCCTTTCATGCTATATTTTTTCTTGTCTACTGCATCTTCATGTTTTATCTTGTCAGTTCCATGTTCATGCATTACTCTTCAACTTTTCTGTTAGCTTCATGCATCTCTCCCCCTTTGACATCAATGACAAACAGGTGCCAATAATTGCGCAATGTAAGTTCTTCATTTTGTTTTTTGTTGGCGTATACCTCAGTTTTTTTAGGGAATGACTCCCCCTAACTTTATGCTTCATTTATCTACTGATAGTCTCATTGAATTGAATATTTGAGTTTTTGTAGGCTCGACTTTGCGACATCAACCTTTTCTTTTATATCTTTCTCCTTAGCCACTAGAGTTGCTTCTACTTGATCAGAAACAGACTCAAGGGCTTCTATGCCATTATCAATTGCCCTTTTTATTTCATCTTGTAGTTTTGGAAATGACTCTGTTAGGATGAATGCTTCTCCCTGAAATGGTTTGATCATTTCCATCAGATTTATGTGTTCATCCTTGAGCACATTTATTTCCAGCTACAAATCTTTAAACTTTTTCATTTTATCATGTTTCTCAGTAGCTGGAAGATTAATCAGGATTTCATGAATATTTTGCTCAGTTTCTTATGCATTGAGTAATTTCTTCTCTACCTCCTTCAGTTGCTCACCTTCAATTAGGGTTGTCCATATCTGAGCACTTTCTTCATGCAGCTCTGCACATTTTAAATCCAGAACTTTGATGTTCTCAAATGCAATGTTGGTGCTTTCAAGCATTTTCTCGTGTTCTACTTTAATTTCTAGAGGTGTTGTAGGTGCTTGTGATAGTTCTTCGACTTTTTATTGCAGCCCCTAAATAACTTCATTACTTTCAACAATTTCTCTTCTGGAGAAGTGTCCTCGATATCTTGAACCTCTGGAAGTAAATTGAACAATTCTTCTAATGCTCTCTGTAATATTGAGGCACCTTGTCTTACCTTCGCTACTTCTTGTCTTAGATTGTTACTTCTTATGAAAACCTCTTTTGCTTGTATTTCCATATCTATTTCCTTCTGCATAGTCTCTTCTTTTTCTGCCTCCAATCTCAAGAAATCGGCTTGAAAGGCTTCCCTTTCATTTTGACTTTTGTGCCAATCTGATGTAGTGGATTCATTTATCCTTCTAATTTCTTGTGCATCAGATATGCGAAGCTCATGAAATTAATTCACAAATAAAGTTCTAAAGACAGTTCTGCATAGCTTACTGAGTTTTGTGCTTCATGGTTGGAGAGTCCCAACACTACAGATGGGATCTTCAGGCTTTGATGCGACAATGTTTCCTGCTCATTTGAACATGATTTCCAGCTACTTGAATTAGATTCACTATTCTTGTTGTCTCTAGCAGTTTGTATTTGCCCCTGTAGATCTGCAAATTTTTCATCCATTCTTACCATAACTTATACCTGTTGAGATGCAAGTTCCTCAACTTCTCCTTTTGTGGCTACATGATCTATGGCTTCTTTTGTGAAATTTCTGATTTCTATGCCTATTCTATTGAATTCATATATCGTAAGGGTACAAATTGGATTAGATTTAGAAGATTTTCTTTTCTTTCTTGTTGATCCTTCTGGATGCTCAGTATCTTTTCTCTTTTCAGTGAGCACAATTTACTGAGGATGATTCTTAGAGAACTTCTCTTCCACTATGGGAACTGCATTACTATTCTGCGTAGCCTCTTCTTCTTCTGTTAAGGGTCTTCTCCATTCTTCATCCCATTCCTGGACTATCTACACAATAACATTTTCTGTACACATGAACTTGGTGGGAAACCACCACTTGCTAGGGTCTCTCTTAGCCTTGACATAGGTAAAATGCATCCCAATCTTAAAACACATTATTCCTTTGTATGCCTCAACTATGTGAGGCCATATTAGAGGAGTTTCTTGCAGAACATGTCTGATTTCTTCACAATAGAGACATAAATTGATGTCGTTTTGCTCCTGTTTTCATCCATTTGCAGAGTGCCACATATTTAAGAACCTTGCCCCCCAAAAGGGTCTTCTATTTTTTTCAAAGATTGGCTTCCTTCCAGTTCCTTCCAACCAACAAATGAAATGCAAATCAATAACCAGGTGTAGTGAAAAGGTTTACCTTTTTCTTGAGCTTTTGAGTAGTCTTCAAGGAAATCATTCAGCAAGAATTTTGACCAATTCATTTGAACACCTTCTACACATTTTTCTGCAGCAACGATTATTTCCGCTAAGACCTAATCATGATGCCCTTTTTGAAATAAATTGAAAGCAATTAGTTTAACATCGAATATCACAGAGAAATCCTTGATTTTCCCAATGACAAAACCTCTATCGACCCGTTGAGTTTCATACTTATCAGCAATCCTCCTTCCAAGTGCTTTCTCATGCCTTTTATCAAAGAGAAGACTCACATATTCTCCTATGGCGGGTAGACCAATTATTGATTCAATCAACGTGACATCAATGGATATTGATTTGTTGAGCCACAAGTATCCTCCATGCACTTGCGACATCAGTATTTTGCATACATTTTGGTGAATGAATATTTGCCAAAGAAGGGAATCTCCAATAGATTTAGTATTCCCGACTTAGATAATCTAATGGACCAGTCTTTGAGAACCATTTCACCTGACTCGCTTATTTCCATATACATTGTCTTGGTGAGCTATGGAAATATTTCAGAATCACTAACATCGTATTCTGAAAACACGACCTGGTCTATTTCCCCATACAAATTTTCTTCAATAGCTGCACCTTCAGATTCCTTTCGATTCTGCAACTTCATGTTTTCTAGTCTAGGAAGGATAAACATTGGGGCGCCCATTTTTTTGTGAGGGAGTATACTCACGATTGTTTTGCACTAATGCAGATACATATACCGCTTTACTCTTCTGTTGTCTTTTGGGTGCCATGGTTCTCAATTCTCACTCTTACACAACTCACTGATCTTCTTTCAACAACTATTCTCAATAGGCGCTAGGGTTCTTACCAGAGATATCTAGGGTTTTTAAGGGCTTATCAATTCCGTCTATCATTATTGATTTGTATATTTCCCTTGATTTAGTTCGTCTTTAGGAGATTAGAAAGTTTCTCAAAATTCTAGTTGATCGGTTTGAATTCACTTAACCACTTTCCGCCATCAATGTTGTTGTCGTTTGAGCATTTATTGTCGTTTGTGCCACTACTCCACTAAATCATTAATGCTTTACCTGTTGTCACAGTTTATGATGTTGCATGTGTTAATTTACCTCGATGAGTCCAACTGATAGTACGTCAGTTTAGTACTAGAGTAGAGACGGATGCGTATCCCAAGTCCATCATCCTTTCATTTAGAGATCTGCTTGGTTCGAGATCACTACTCACATTTTTTTTTCTCTAGACCATTTTGCAAGAATGATCTTTTCTTTGGTCTTCAAAGGCATTTCATCTATTTTCTAATAGAAAATCCTTATCAACTTTCTTTAGTCAGCGTTTAACAGTCTTTCATGACTTTTGTAGTCATGAGCCTTGTGACCAACTTTGTTGCATTTGTAACAGGAAACATTGTTGCAGTATTTTCCAATATGTCCAATCATTGTGCATTTCCAACATTGAACTGATTTGCAGAAGTTCATCTTCTTTATTTGTGCAAATTCCTCTACATCCTTTTTGCATTCATACTTAAAAACTATACCTATTTTATCTTGAGAAGATATTTGCTTGCTGAGAAACTCATTTAGTACCTTTTTGCTTTTATCAAAGCTTTCTGTTACCATAAATTGGTCTTGCATTCTTTTAATTTCTTCTTCCTTTTACTATAATTTAATCCTTTGTTCGTCAAACATTTTTTCATATTATAAATTCTTTTCTTTGAGAGAGATCACCTCTCATTGTCTCATTGTCTTGCTTGAATATGAACTTGATTATCACATCGTCTCTGTAACTAATCCTTCAAGGACACGACTTCCTTCATCTTTCCTTCTTTTTCTTTTGTGACATTTCCAGAATTCTCTCTTCAGAAGAGCAGCCTCACTTTCAATTTTCATATTATTTGCAATCATCTTCTTCAGTTTGGTATCCAAGTTACTATTCTTCAATCTTTGATCTTGATAGATCTCATTTACCTCCTGTAACTGGATGGTTAGAGCTGCTGCCAATTCCTTGGATTCTGCCTCCTTCTTCAATATATATCCAAAGTTTTGGTTGCTATCTTTTTAACTTCTTCTATAGTCTTCCTCTGTGTTCAAATTATGTTTCATGCTTCCGCGACAGAGATCTTGTCTAAACAAACATCTTCCTATAACCATGGTGCTTTGCTTAGAGAACCTTATTTTCCCATAATTGCGTGTCGATCTATCTTCCATATGTTAATATGTTACTGAAGACACCCACTCTGATACCAATTGTTGGAATCAATTTAATACTAAGATGGGGGGTGAATAAGTATTAGCGCAATTATGGGTGGACTTCAAATACGATAGTATCATGAATTCTGAAACCCTAGCGCTGCTGCTGCCCTAGCGCCTCCCTGCGTGCTCCTGCTTGGGCTATCCCTATGACCTAGCAATGGATCCCCCCTTGGATCCCAGCCCAGAGGACCGTCGTAGTCTCCTTGATGTGGCCTTCAGGGTGCTGGTTTCCTCACCCCCCCCTTCGACCTCTGCTACCTCCAATGGTGACGGGTTTGCCAAACGTTCGGTGGCTCCAAAAATACATATCATGTCAGCTGCTTCACGACTGAAGGCCTTGGATCTGAATGAATGTGGACTAATCGGACAGTTCACTGGGATATGGTCGTCACCCAAAACCATGGAGACATGGATTAAAAAAATTTGGATGCCATTGATTTTTGGGGGCATTCAGCACCGTTTCTGTGGCAAAGGATGCTTCACATTTCTCCTTGAAGTGAAAGAAGATCGTGATCTGATTTTTAGAAGCGGCCCATACTTCATGGGACCTAGGGGACTTTACCTAAATCGATGGAGCTTATCTTTCGACCCAGACAAGGTCGTTCCCTCAGCCATCCCTATTTGGGTTCGTCTTCCTCACCTTCCTCTGCACTGTTGGAATGATGAATCTCTACATGCGATTGGAAACTCCCTCAGCAAGTACATTGACAAAGCGGAACCAAAAGGACCTCTTTTCTCCTGTGCAAGAATTTGTGTGGAGGTGGACCTGGAGAAGGGTCTTCCTGAGATAGTTTGTCTCTATATGGACGGATGGGAATATGAACAGAAGGTCGACTACGAGCAGCTACCCTTTAAATGTAAGAAATGACATGAATATGGCCATTTTGTTAAAAATTGCCCTAAAGCGACAAAAGAGGCATTGGAAAAAACCGCAAGAAGAAGAGTGGCATCAGATTAAAAAAGGGAAAACATCAGTGGCTCAAAACCCTGAACCAAAAATCCCCCAATAGGTGACAGATCTCGAGCCATCTCAAGCTGTTGGGAATCCTCCCTCTAGCAATCAATTCGTTGTGCTGAGTGTTGAAGACGACGAGATTCCTGAAGTAGAAATTCAAACTAATGAAGTAGTAACAGAGAAAAATGATCCCTCAATCCCCAACACTATCATTCCCTCAGTGGTATCTGGCAGAATGGACCCTGCATTGGAGGGATCCCCCCCTCCTGGTAGCTTGTTGGATGCGATGGTCAAGTAGAGAAAAGTCACTCCATACACGGTCTCTCCGGAGTCCTCAAATGGGTCTCATGAGCATTTAGAAATTGGCCCTCCCACCAATACTAGAGGCAGAAAGTCCTTAAGATTCCATCATGAACAAGAAGTAGAAAGGGAAATGGAGCTAGGAAGACAAAGAAGCATAGAGGAAACAAAGTTGCTGCAATCCTCTAAAGGCACTAGCAAACCAGAAGGAAGAGCTCGAGCAGGCTCTCAACAGGAAAAGAAGTAATGAAGCTAGTCTCTTGGAACTATATGGGTCTAGGTGGATAATTTAAAGTGAAAGCAATGAAAGAAATAATCAAATATGAAAGAACTGATATCCTACTGATCCAAGAGACTAAAATGAGCGATGTGGAGGTCATGGCGCTCTCACATCTCTTTTGGAAGGACATCCATGGAAGTGCGGTTAGCTCCAGAGGAACATTCGGAGGAATCGTGACTCTATTCTCATGTAAGTACTCCAGCAAAACTATCAAGGAATGCCAACACTGGATTCTTAGTGAATTTGGCATTAAAGATGATCCCACCGTTTTCTATGTTTGTAATGTTTATGGTCCTACCCATTACAAAGAAAAGCAGGCTTTCTGTTACAGTCTCTCCTCCCTTAGAGACATTGTAAAAGAAAGAGATCTTATCATAGCAGGGGACTTTAACGTCACAAAATATCAGGATGAGAAGCGCGGCGGATCCAGGGTAAGAGACCCTTTTGGAGAAAACCTTGAGGACTTAGTCTCTGACTTCAATATGCTGGATTCGCCTCTTAAAAATGGAAACTTTACATGGAATAGTAGAAGGACTAGGGTGGGACATATTGCATCTAGGTTGGACTGGTTTTTGGTTAGCTCCTCTCTTCTGCAGAAAAATCTCATCCCTGTCTCCTTGGTTGTACCATCAACCATCTCTGATCATAAACCAATCACGCTATCTCTTTCTCCCCCTGCTGACCTCATCCCAATTCCGTTCCATTTTAATCATGATTGGATTCTGGATGGGGAAGCCATGAATCTCATTATATTAGCATGGAATCTTTCGTGCTTTTGTTCTCCAAGCTATATTTGGGAAAGCAAGCTCAGAAATGTCTGCTACTCCCTAAAGAACTGGGCTAAAAGGGTATACAAAGACCTCGGCCATCTGAAGAAGCAGTTACAAAGTGAACTTGCCATCTTGAAATCTGAGATGGAAAAGGTTGAAGTTACCCCATCCCTCATCTTCAACGAACAAGATCTCAATAAGAAAATCCTCAGCGTTGCCCAGAAGGAAGAAGAGGAATGGAACATCAAGTCTAGGCAACTTTGGCTCAAAGGGGGAGACAATAAAATGGTTTAGTTTCACAAGCAAACCAAATCCAAGCTCAACCATAATATAATAAAAGAACTCAAAGACAGAGATGGTTCCAAAATCCAAACTCAGGAAAAAATCAAGGAACATATCTTCCAACACTTCCAGGAGCTCTTCTCAGACAAAAATGAGGCTGACCTTGAAGCTCAAGGAGACCTTATGTCTGAAATCCCCACTCTCATCTCGGATGATGAAAATCGGGACCTCTCAAAACCTATAATGGAGTACGAAATCAAAAATGCCATTTGGTCTCTGTAGACTGACAAAGCACCTGGCCCTGATGGCTTCACTATCAACTTTTATCATGCTGCATGGGATATAATCAAAGAAGACTTGAAGAAAATGTTAAATTGGACGCGGAAAAAGGATAAGGTTGGAGGAGCCACAAACTCTTTCATTTCCCTGATCCCCAAAGACAAGCACCCTCTCTCGGTCAACCGATTTAGGCCCATCTCGCTCTGCAATACATCTTACAACATTCTTGCTAAAATCTTAGCCACAAGAATGAAGAAGGTTATGGGTCACATCATATCAGAAACCCAAGGTGGCTTCATAGTGGGAAGACCAATCCTTGACAATATTATCATCATTCAGGAGGCTATTCACTCTAGCATGGAGCACAATCATCAAGTTATGGCAATCAAACTTGATATGGCTAGTGCTTTTGACAGAGTTAATCACTTTTTCTTGTTTGAAATTATGGCAAGGTTTGGCTTCTCCAATAGATTCATTAGGTGGATTAAGGCTTGCATATGCAGTCCCTGGATTGCCCCGTTGGTCAACGATAGGCCAATTAATTTCTTCAAAGCTTCTCGGGAAATCCGGCACGGATGTCCTTTATCCCCATTTCTTTATATCATCGTTGTTGACTCCCTTAATAGAATTCTAAAACGTCTTCAGGACATTGGGGAATTGAAAGGCTTGAAAATTGCAAGAGGAGTGCATGCCGCTAACAACGCACAATTTGCAGACGATACCATTTTGCTTGGGAGTGCCTCAACCATCATAGCTGAGAGATTTAAAAAAGTTCTTACCACCTTTCTAGATGCATCTGACGGCAAAGTCAATGATCTAAAGTCGAATTGCAAGAGGAGTGCATGCCGCTAACAACGCACAATTTGCAGACGATACCATTTTGCTTGGGAGTGCCTCAACCATCATAGCTGAGAGATTTAAAAAAGTTCTTACCACCTTTCTAGATGCATCTGACGGCAAAGTCAATGATCTAAAGTCGAAGGTTTATGGGTGGAACTGTCTGCCAGGGGTCATGGCAAGGATCTCTAGAGTCCTCGGATTTGAAGGCACTTTATCATGGAACTCATTCAAATACCTGGTAATTCCAATTTTCAAAGGGAAAAAAAAGAAGACGGATTGGCAAGGGCTGGTGGAAAAAATTAAATTGAAAATCAACTCCTAGGGGTTCAGCTGGCTAAATCCTATGGGTAAGCTAACCCTCATCAAATCCGTTTTGACGGCATATCCAATCTATGTTTGCTCCATATCTCTGGCTCCCAGTCAAATTATCCAGGAAATAAATAGAGAATTAGGCAAGTTCCTTTGGCAAGGTGGTAAGACAAACAACACCAGGAAATACCACTTGATCAGCTGGGACACGATTTGCAGTCCGAAGAATTGCGCAAGAGCAGGTGTAAAAAATCCAGTCTTCATGATTCTAGCACTCGGTGCTAAAATACTTTGGAGAATCGCAACAGATAAAGATGCTTGGTGGAAGCAAGCCCTCAGGAAAAAATACATGTCTGGCTCTAGAAAACGCTGTATAGAGAATCTGGATATGGGGAAGAAAGGGACTCCAATATGGGAACTCTATAAAAATTCTGCCTTCATCATCCAGGAGAAAATTGATTGGGTCACTGGAAATGGAAAAGATTTCAAGCTGTGGAAGGATAAAATTGAACGGAGATCCCCAGTCAAATTTCAACATGAACTGAGAGAGCTTCGAACTTGGCTTGAGCACAATAATATTCACACCCTTTTCGACATCTCAATCTGGACTAGCAGGGGAAGGTGGATTGACTGGAAAGAGCTGGATATCCCTGAACACCTAAAATCGGATTATGAAGTCTTCCTTGGCATTCTACAGGAAAAAAGCCCCACATATAGGCATATAAAAGATCGCAGGGATTGGGGGAGGACTGGAAACTACACGGTCAAAGAAGGATATCAATATGTCTACAACAACACAATGGAAAGCAATAAAGATGTTAAATGGGATAAAGTCTGGAACAAAGATGGGTTGCCTAAAGTAAATGCCTTTTTCTGGATCCTCACACACAGGAAGATCTTAATTGCGGAGAATTTAAGAAAGCGAGGAATAGCAGGACCTTTCGGTGCATCCTCTGCAAAAATTTGGAGGAAACCATGGAACACATCTTTCTCGAATGTAGTTTCTCTCATGAGGTTTGGAACCAGGCCTTCAACAAATTGAATTTCATAGTGCCCACAAACTGGAGTGATATTTTCAAATGCTGGAAGGATTATTATCAGGGATCCCTTCATAGAAAACCGGACTTTACCAGAGCTTGGGAAGCCCTTCCAAGATTCATTTGTTGGAAAATATGGACAGTCAGGAACAAAGAAATCTTCGAAGGCATCTCCACAAGCCCCAGCTGGGTCTTCTCCTCTGCTAAAGCTCTTTGGGTTGAATCTCTGTCCTCTCGTGGAATGCACCACATTCAACAGGAACCTCTTTCTATTGAATAAAGGAATTGGATTGCTGACTTTCTAGATCCAAACTACCCCTTCTCCTGGAGAAAACCTCCAAAAAAACCGAGGCCTAAGATCTGGTAGCTGCGCATGAGCAAGGATCAGTTCCAGGACTAGAAGAAAAATCGGAGAGGGAACTTGCTTCTCTTTGATGGAACCTCAAAAGGCAATCCAGGGTTGGCAGGTGCGGGGGGAGTGATATTTGACTCCATGGGGAATCAAATGAAAACTTATGCTTGGGGCATTGGGAGAAAGACGAACAATGGCGTGGAATGGCTTGCGCTCATTAAAGGTTTGGAGATTTCCAGAGCTCTGGGCATTGAGAACCTGAATGTAATCAGAGATTCTCTCATAGTCATTAGAGATGCAAGGAAAATCATGAAAAATAAGAAGACCCCCTCCTCCAAGTTACATCACCTCCTCTTCAAAATTAGCAAAGAATTTAAAGAGGTCTCCTTTTTCCATGCTCTAAGAAACCTCAATGAACAAGCCAACGTTTTGGAAAACTCTGGAGTTAGACTCCCTTATGGACACCTTGACTGCGACAATGTTATCTCTAGCAATGTTTGGATCCCTTAATCCTTATCTCCATGGTGGATCGTTGGTCCCTATCCACCCCTCTAATCAACTTCCTAACCACATGAACCCAAACTATAGAACTTTAAACATTTTGAATCTCGATCACACCGCCACCCATTTTGGCGGTCTGCACCTTCCCCGCAGATGCTTGAAGCATGCCAATATTAATGGAGACTGGACGGCCCGCCAGTTGGCCAGCATGCGAGGGTAGTGGCTCGCACTAAGATAGGGCAGAAGGGAATTTCTCTGCATTTTCACCGGCATTCCTTTGCTTTGGTTTGTTCTGAGAAGTCTACTTTATTCGTCTTTGTGTTCTGAGAGCTCTACTGTATTCATCTCTGTGAATTGTAAAATGGAGCACACGCATTCTCAGGTTGGGGATAGTCTCTATTTGAGGTGTTTCAGGTGCAGTAATTCCATTAGAGGCCCAAATGCTGCTTGTATCAGGGCCAACTTGATGGTTGACGAGGACAATGGTATCATGGAGGAGCATAGGAACTCTGCGCATGTTCTGTGTCGTCGGCAGGGCAGGGTGAGAAGCACACAAAACGCGGACAAGAGACGTGGACACACAAAATTTGAGCTGGAAATGAAGAGTCATCTGCTGGAATTGGAAGGACGGGTCAGGCTTATAAGAAATGAAAACTTGGACTTTAAGAAGGTTCTCATTCGACTCTACTCCATGACTAAAACTACAAATATTGAGGTGAAGCACCATAACAACATGGTGGCAGAAAAAGTGGAGCATCTCGAGGAAACGCTTGGACTTGGATACCATCACAAAAAACGCAATGCTGGCATTGACAGTAATGAATTAGACATCCTGCGTAGGAAGCTGGAGAAACTGAAGAAAATCATGGCCCAAGCCAGGAACTTCGTCGACCTCAGCCATGACAGGAATGGGACTGCAGGCTCCAGTGGCGTAATCCTGAACACCAAAAACCCCTAGTTGCTTATGGTTGGTCTCGTCTTTTTGTATTTTTTATTATTTCTCATCGTTTTGGCTCAGGACCCGTTTCTCCAAAATTTTAGGATTAAAAATTCTAGGATAGTTTGTGAAGTGTTATAGCACACATGGACCTAGAATGCCTCTCCATGGTTTTAAGAATGTAAAGAATGAACTGGACATTATGGATGCTGCCTTATTAAAGGAGCAGTCTATTTCTGCACTTTGTAATTTTTGGCCTTATTTTTAATCCAAAGCTATTAAACCGTCTGTGTTAAAAAAAAGTATTAGCGCAATTATTAGTAGTTTTTACCTTCTTTCATAGATTGGGATTTACTTAATATTTATCTTTAGTTATGAATCAATAAATAAATACATTCATCGATATATGCACCAATACAAAGAACACATAACACACATTATTTTTACGTGGAAACCCAAATGGAATAAAACCACAGAATGCTTCTTTATAATGAGAAAGAATACATTCAAGGAAGAACCAAATTCCTGTATTTACCAGCATCAACTGGAAGGAGGCACCAACCCCATGGTTTTACAGGTATTGACCTGAAGGAAGCACCAAATCCCCGTGTTTCTCTAGCACCAACTGGAAGGAGGCCAAGACCCCCTATCTCCTTGTTGTTTTACAGGCTCCAACCTGAAGGAAGCTCCAACTCCCTATCTCCTTGACCTGTCATACTACCCTTATGTCCAAAGTATGATTATGTGTTTCTGAACTTCAACTCCGCTCACTCTTCTGATCTTCTGATAATAGTTACACTATGCACTACCTTCGTATGCAGTTGATTCTTTGTCATTGAGATGGATACATCACTTGAATTCTCATTCCTCTGCATTTACACTTATGATGATGACTTACTTCATGTATTGTGTGCTCATTGATACTGCAGTCTGCGCTGAGGTATGCTCTGTCATTCTGCTACGGTGCTACTGCTTTCACCAACTGATACTGTGCTTTCAATTGATAGTTTATTGTTATGAAATAATGCACTAGTAACAGATGGAACTATGCACTTACTGATGGGTCTGTTCTATTTAAGTTCCATAGTCTTTTAAACAATCCGCGTTATCCTATGCATCAAATGTTACGTCCGTTCGGTTTAACGCACTTATCTCAGATCATCTGTATCATGATGTGCTTGCTTGATCCTGTTTCTATTCTATCGTTGCACATCAGATGGACTTCTCAACTTCGCACACTTTCACTTCTGCTCATATGCATCAGCTAGACATATGTGCATCATCTGATATACTTCGGTTATGTCTCTATGCTTTTGTCTTTACAAAATATGTGACTATCAATGTGCTGACTATAATACTGCCATTCAAAAAATCGAGCACTAGCGCATACTTCAATATTTCTTCCTTTTAGTACTTGTGCATCCATCAAAGATCCACAACATCATTCTACACACCATCAAAACTTCATTGTTCCTATGCATTTGCGCACTCGACTCCTCGCTAGATCATATTGTTCTGTCCTCGAGCCCTTTGATGCCCCAAACATAAAACTGAAACTTCTACTTGAAGCTCTTATTATCTCGCCATAAATCTTACTTCAAATCTCCAACTTGCATCTCTATTTATACATGTCCTGCACAGATTGTATGTCCACAAGTTGGTTGTAGCTTCCTTTCTTCCATATTTCACGAATTGTACATTTTCCACATGTCATCTTCTGTGTTGTTGATGTGTCATCCTTAGTGTGTCTTGTTCCTTCATGGTCCACAAATTAGTGGGACTTTACACCTTGGCGGTTTACCTTTGCGCTCTTGATGTACCATATATTTGAGATGTGTGTGCATCCTTGCTCTTCAACTTGATGAGTCTACGATGCTTGATGTATCGCCCCTTATGGGTATTGCGCCCTTGATGCATTGATTCTTTGCGGAATCTCTGTATACTCCAACTTATACTTGATGGGACTTTGACCCTTGTCTCTTCATCACTTGTGGGTAATGCACACTTGAAGTATTGATGCCTTGCGGATTTTGCGCATACTCACACTTCTACTTGATGGGACTTTGACCCTTGCCTTGTTATCACTTGTGGGACTTGTGCACCTGTTGTTCCGTTAGTTGTGGAATTTGCTCATAGACTTAATTAAATTGTTGTACCTTTCTAGGAACTTGTGTGCATTCCATTGACTGAAAGCATCTTCTAATTGTCTAGGATCGCACGCTTTAAGGATTTTCCAACCATTTGTTGTTTCTTATTACTTGCACACTTCCGATCTTTACCAAGCAATGCTTGCGCATTCTAGAGACTTCTTTCAACATGCTTTCACACTTGTACCATTTGGTCAACCAACTCCTTGGCTACTTGTGCACATGTACCATTGTCCAACCAGTCCTTTAACTGCAACGACGAAATAACATGGCTTAGTGGACTTGATCTTTGCGTATGTACCATATGTAGTAGGATACATTACTTGTGTTCTTTTTGAACTAGATCTGCATGATGTACCTTCCTTATGTACTTATTCAAACTCATTATACATGATGTATCCTTGGACACACATCATCAGACTAGATGCAACATATATAATTTTTCAGGTTGGCATCCATATCTATCACCTTCACCATCTTGCGCATCTACTTCTTCAAAGTGGTTTCCATATACTTCAATTGACATCAATGACTCAAACTAAATCAATTGACATCCTCTTTGACATTAGTTGACATCAATGAAAACCAAATTTCAACAGTAATGAAACAAGGATTCTAACCACTTATGAGTGCTAAGTATACATGCATAAGAAAAACCAAGAGAAAATAAAAATTTGAGCACAAAAGATGACATGTTTTCACCCTTAGTAGCTCTTGTTTTCCCAAAAAGGGTAAACAAGCAAGCTCGGTCACTACTTTAGTGCTAATAAGCATGGTTGGTCATTGTTGTTGGAAAGAAGGGTGTGATTGAGTGTCCCGAGAGTGAAATTTTTTCTCTAAATGATGAGCAAGATTGCTCATTTTTTCCTCAGACTTTCCTGAATTGAACATAGAGGCAGGACCGAAAAAATAAGGCTTTGAAAGACTAAAATCAATAAAAAAACTGGATCTAATAGAATAAATTCTAATAATTTCTTCGCTAGTGGAATCGCCAATTCTGTTGTGAGTTCGTAGTGTTAGAAAGAAAAGCGCGTTATCCCCAATGAGTGGGTTAGGCTCATTGACATAGATATAAATAAACTATAATAACTTTTCCTAACATTTATCATGCATCATAATAAAAACAAGGTTTTTAAGGAAGAAGAAAGAATGTGCCATTAATACAAAGTCTATTCGATGTGCTTGTCGAGTGTTGATACTTGGATTCTAGTTCGTTGCTCCTAATCTTATTCAAATGCACTTGCACATAAACAAAACAACAACCTTGCTCATTCCAATGATAGATAATCAATTACAATGCATAAATAAACTAAGGAATACATTACTTCAACGATAACCACATGATATAGATATTTGGGGGGGAAAGCGAACTATCAATTTATATTAAACACCAAGAGATAAAAACTTACAATCTTTGTGATTGTTGCTTGTGGTACTATCCTCCTCTAGCATCTATGTTTCCTCCTCTTCCCTTAGCCTCAATCACTAAACTTCCGAACAATGGAGGATTTTTTTTTTCTCTTTCTATCTCATCCTAATGTCATATGATCTTCAATCAATCCAAACTCCTGTATATCCACCCAAAGGGTATATTTTATAGCCTTTGATTAGGCCTAGGCTACGTGATGATCGCAAGGTGCATGCTTTGCATGCTTCACAAGCCTCTTCCATGCGTAACTGAGCTTTTGTTTAACTGTTTGCTCATTTTTAATTCATGTTTATCCTCACTTAAATCCTTGGTCATGCTTGTAGGCTCAAAGTCAGTGACCATATATGCTTGGTTGCCCCTTTAGGGACAAAAAATATGACTGATCTCCCCTGTCTTGAAGGAAAGTAGAAACCATGTCCTAGTAAAGTGCAATTTTCTAGTATTTTTGAGTCAATTGATGTAGGAAAGGATCTTGATGTCCACTTCTGTTCTTCATCATTGACGGTGTTAAATATCATTATAACATGGATCAAAGTCACTCACTTGGGAGTCTTGATGGCCTCCTAAGATAGTAATTTGTCTCATCAGGAAAAATCATTGGGTATGAAGCTTAGTAGGTCTCCTAGGTGAGCTATTTCACCTCTTCCTCTCAAGTTGGATGAAATTTAACTTAGGGAATTAAACACATGAAAAAATACTTTTTTATCAAATTGAGTTGAAAAGGGTAGATCACCGGCCTATAAGGCCAATTCATTCATTAGATAACCATCATTAAAAATTTCATACTTGAGAACAATGATGGGTTTCATTCACTCTGCATTTACAAAAGTTGATCTCATGTTTGAATAGCTTTGCTTGCCTATTTTTTAAAATATTCTACTCTTGTTATTTCTTATTTGCATTTAAATTTCCAGCTTGCATTCCTAAATATTGTACAATTTTAAGAGGGGATTTAAAGATGAATTAGTTGTGAAGCACTTCATATCCATGCTTGCAACTCCATGTTTGTTTTCTTCTTCACATTTGATGGCTTAATTCATTATTGTAGCTTTATTAGTGAAATAGAGAAAGGAACTCAAAGCTCATCTTTGCATTGCAAAATCCAAAGATTTGATGTAGGAATGGGCAAGTGATTATACAAGAGAAGTAATACTCTATGGCTTGCTTACTTTTGGATTTGAATTAATAATATTGAAAGTGAAATGAGAAAGCTGAGTTATTTTTAAGAATCCTCTCTTCATGTTTTATTTACATTTAGAATTTTAGTTCTTGAAACTAAAGTTTGCATTATCTTGTAGTTTGGTAGTTCTAGCTTTAATTGCATTGAATAGTACTCACCACCAATCAATATTCCTATTCCTTTATCATCCTTGTCTTTATGAGATTAACTTGCTTTGGAAAACAAAGAAGAAAAAATATTGCACAAATTTCCAAGATGAATATCCATTTTCAACTATTTAGTTGTGTTTCATTCTTTATTCTAAGAAGTTTCAAGATCATATCTACATGGATAGATTTCTTTTACTAGTGGAAAATCTGATTGAGTTGCATTTTGCAAGATAAAAAGTGGTTCAAATATTGTTTCTTAGTGAAAATTGTCCTCATTTCACCAAAGAGCAAAACAAGTTGATGAAGCAAACAACGAAAGAAATACCATTCCAAAGACTATTTTTTGAATGCACTTATGAAGTTATAAAATCATATTTTTGGGAAGTGTTGAAGAAGAGATTGTAGAGAATCTTTCTCGAAATCCATTAAGGGATATTTATAGTTTGATTTGCTAACTTATTAGCTTTTAAACTTCCTCAATCATCCATGCTTTTACATAATTTCATCCTTCAAACAAACTCATTCATATTTTCCTTATGTGTAGATATTCAAGTGGTTAGTCATTTATTGTGTTTTACCATTTTTGTGATCATTCTCCAATGGATTTATGAATCTATATCATGTTTTTATTCATATTTTAAGACAGTAAAAGGAAATCTCATTGGAGGGGAGAAATGATGAATTGATAAACATTCAAGCTCCCATTTCAAAGCTTCCTTTTCATGAATTTTTATTCATGTTTTGAAGTCATTAATATCAAAGGAGCAAGCCAAATTTCTTGAAGGATACTATCATTAGATGTACTTGAATTTTCAGCTTCATAGACTTCAACGTTTAGACTTAAAATTAAACTTGAAAGTTTGCATGCTAAGAATTTTGGATTGATACAATTTTACAAATTTGCTTTCATTTAATTGTTTGAATCTATTCACAAATCGTTGACAAAGAAAGGATTATACAAGGGAAATAACATGAGCATTAGTTCTTTCATGTTTGGAGTTAGTGGAATGCTTATACTCTTATGCACAAGTTGAAATGGAAAACTTGAGAAAGATTCATACTTGTTTCACTTGAAATAAAGTTTATTTATCCATTTAATTGTGCATATATTGTATAAGTCATGAATTGCATAACAAAACTTGTTATAATTGCGAAGCTTGACCAAATGAATTTATGAAGCTTTACTGTGTATGGGTTCACAATTTTTTTATGAATAGCAAAGATATATTTCCAGACCGAAAATGACATGAATGTAAAAGTACTCCAAGGAATTGTTGAAGATCATATATTACAAATTTTTATCGTCTACTTGAAGGAATTAATTAAACTTAAGGAGGAGAAGGTCACATACAATTTCAAATAAAAACATTAAACAAAAAAAAACAAAGGAAAACTTTGTCAAGCTAAGGAGGTGAGTGAGATAAATTTATTTCAATCAAAGATACATAAAAATAGGGAAAACCATGAACAAACAAAGGCAATACCCTTACATCTAAGAGCATGAGAAAAACAGTTTACATGTTCAAGTCATCGATTATAACTACAAGGAAAATTGGGAAGAAATAATAGGTTCCATTCACTAAAGACAAGTTGGGGAGAATGGAAATATACTTTAGAAAAAATATGGAAGAGGAAGTCTACATGCTCAAGTTCCCAATTATAATTTACATGTACAAAAGGGACAAATTGGGGAAAATCAACACTCGGGTAAAGAAATTGTAACTTGTATATTGCTATTGTAAATATTGTCTCTCATCCAATTTAAAATGAGGATAAAATTGTAAATTAGAAAACCAAGAATATGAAGCCAAAGATATACTAGGTAGAAAACCAAGAATTGAGCAAATATAAGGCCAAAGGTCATCATGAATTTATACCAGCATAGATCCATCTTAAAATTGGATCGACTAAGCACCGAGAGGGATCCAATTTCATGAGGTGTATTTTTTTTTCACACATTGAGAAAAAGCTTACACCTCAAGAAATTGGATCTCTCTCGGTGCTTAATAGATCTAGCTTTAAGATTGATCTATGTTGGTTTTATAATTTTATTTTTATGAGCCGACATGAATTGTTTAAGTACTTTTTATTTTTGATAAGTTGTGAGACGACATGGGAATGTTATGTTACATAATGTGACAAATGTGAAAACATCTCCCCCATATTGGGTTCTAAGGAAATTGCTACTCTTGGTGCAATAAAAGAGAGGCCTTTGCACTCTTGTCAAAGGTCCCTCTTTTGAAACTAAATCTATGTTCATTATATGTTTAATATAGTGACATAGTTAGATAGTGCTTTATACTCTGGTGAAGTTGTTGATGGTCATGGACTACTCTTACTATTCACCACTTTCTTAGTTGCTTGTGAGTATGGACATTGTATCTTGTGAATATTTTGGCAAAATGGCATTCTCTTTATAACTATGTTCATGTTTGCTTACCATACACTTTTCTAACTTGTTGGGAATAGCTCTTAGGATTCATAGGCAATGTTCAGTCCTTTGAGAAAGATTGGGTTACTATGTAAATGGTAGAGGTAGATTGTTCTCCACACCTTTTGCATGTATTTCCTTGATTTATGTCTAATTATTTGATATGAAACAAGTCCTTTTATTGGTAATATAATATATATCTTGCATGTGTAAAGAGGATTTAGTTAGATCGTGTTTTCATACTCTTGTAAAGTTGTCGATCGTCATGGAATATTCTCCCCATTCACCACATTCTTGGTTGATTATGAAGAAAAATGTCGTATTTGATGAATGTTGTAGCTTATGGGAATTTTCTTGATAAGCGTGTTCATTTTTTCTTATTATATGTTAGGATAACAAGTTAGATTTGGTGTTGAGGGTAGAGGTGGACTATTGTACCTTATTTATATACCTTCCTTTTGTTCCATGTAAAATAAATTCTTTAAATCACTCTAGCTAGGCTATATAGGGTTAGATAGGTTAGATTAGTAATATATTAGCTAGATATTTTGATTTGCATACCTACTTGCATTAAAATCATTAAAACCAATGGTGGATTGGGCCGTAATTGGTAAATATTAAAATAACCAATGAAAATGGGACTTATTTGAAGGGTTTACCATATACATAGAGAAAGGTATAATTGGACTCTTTTGTTGGGTGAACATCTGATGTTGGTGTGTAATATTTTCACACTTCAACAATTTTGGCACTGGGAGGGTTAATGACAAGTCGGCCCACATGGAGTCATTCTTTTCAAAACTTCATTCATTGCACATGATTCCATTCCATATTCCTAAATGGAATGATAACAAAGCTTTGGGTATTCCAGGACCATTGAATAACCCTCCAAGAAATCTAGGTAATTTATTTCCATAATTTAAGGGTGAAGGTGAAACCATTGCATTTGTACATATTAATGCATGTGAGATTATGTTTGAATTACTAAAAATACTTGAAGAAGATGTTGTATGTAGTATAATTTACTTTTACTTTGAAGAACATGTTTGATATTGGTATAAGATGTTATTCCCAAAGTCGAAATCAATTTAGGGAAGTGTCCCTAGATGCTCTTGATAATTATCAATCAGAGGCATTGCTTGGTGAATTAGAGGAAATTATTAGAAAGAAACATGTGTATTGAGGATGTAATGTTATGACCTAAAGGGGGTTATTTCATGTCATTGAAGAATGATTGAAGATAAGACTACCAAAATACTTAAAGAGAAAATTTGCAAGAAGTTTGAAGGAGAATTAAATAATGAGGATGCAAAATCGGAAATGCAATCTAGAATTGAAGGAGGATGTAAGGACTTTCTTTAAGGTATCACATTGTAGATTCAAAAGGAGAAGGAAGACATAATTCAAGAGGATCACTAGAAAATACTTGATCAATAAGTTGAACTCTATCTTGAGGATGTACATGTCAAATATTATGGCATTATCTCAAAGGCTGGAGTAATCAAAGACAACACATAGAAGATAGAGGATGCCATTGTTTATGAAAAGAAGATTGATGATATGGGTGTGCATAATTAAGAGAAACCATCATAAGTGAAACCATATCGACACCCTCATTACCAATAAAGTTTTCAAGAAAGACAAGACGATTTATGTTAGCATTATCAAGGAATAAGATTAAATACTCTAAAAATATTCATGGGATAGGGCATCTTAAAACCATTACTAAAGAGGACATTATCAAAAGCTAACAACTATAGTAGAATGGAGAAGCTACACCAAAACATTGAATTAAAGGAAATAAAACTATGCAACAACCAACTATCAAGGATCAAGAAAAATAATAATTGAGTTTGGATAGACGAATCGTCATCAATGGAAAAAAGTAAGAAGGCTTATAAGGAAATCCCATTACTTGCAAAACCCTTAACTGCAAATCTGTGAGGGCAATATTTTTTTGAGGGTACTATGTTATGACCTAAGGGGGGCATAGATGGGTTTAAATGTATATGATATGAATCCGAGGGGTGCATATGGGGTTAAATGTGTATTTAATGAGGTAAATGTATATGTAATAATGGTCGGCCTAATGAAGGGCCCACCTATGCAATGAATGAATATGAATATATAAAGGTCATGTAGGCATTATTGATAGGAACATGTGATTTGGATGTATTGGGGTATTTGGATGAGGTTATCCTATTCTTTAAGGAGGTATTGTGTAATTCATCCCTCTTATCTATTTTGGAGTTGTTCTCACACACACATTTGGTGTACATTGATGCTACTTTGGTTAATTATTCTATTTTTGAGTATTTGTTACATAATATTTCAGTATAAGGTGTTTCAAGATATAGCATCAAATTCACAAAATTGATAAACCCCTTAAGCCTGATGTGTGATTGGTTCTTGAATGCTCTCACCATTTATGAAGAAAAAATTTATTGATGGAATTTGAGGAAAATAAACAAATATAATAAAATCCATGATCACATACCTTATGATCACTTTCATGCAAATCCAACCGACCAAACTTAACATCAAATGAGGTGGATCACTTAGTGGATAAAGTGTTGTCATAAAATGGAATCAATGATGTAGAAACCATTGGTTTGCAATAAATCCCTATATAAAGATATGATCATTGCGAGCATGCTACATTAGTATAACATGTGTTAGAAACTAAATATACCATTCAATTAAAAACAAATTTTATGGCACATGTTCCTATGAAGTTTCTTATATGAGAAAGGAAGAATGCATAGTAGATTATACAAACCCACCTATTACAAACACCAACATGTTAGATGCATTTGAATATTATACATTATGTTGGATGACTACTTTGAATATGTTGAATATTGTTGCATGAATTTGCTAAAGGAACCAACACATCCATGGGGACAATGTCATGTGATACCCCATCCACTAGTTTGGAGCTTGGTAGTTGAAACTAAGAAAGAGAAAAAAAACAAGGATGTTACATTGTTGGTGAGTGATAGTTCTTATTCCCCATAAAAAGATTGTAAATGATTCCTTTCTACTCACTAATAATGTCAAGCTTGAGGCTATTGGATATCTAATCATAATTCTGATTTTGAAGGACACTGCCATTGGTTATTAATGACAAATACAACATCATAGAAGAATAACCATAGATTATGTAAGAAGTGATCATTTATCTTGAATATATGGGCATGAAATGAAGATAAGGATGTCTTGGAAAAAGAGGATGTCATTTTAAATAGTTTTGTAGAGCAATCAAATAAAAAAAAGGATAAGGTGCATAAATTGTCTTAAAACTCTGTTATTGTTTTCAAATATTATAACAATAGCTCATGCAACATCATTAAATGTTGGATGGAATCTTCATTTTCATAGATCTATTCACAAAATGGTAAGCATCTCATACTTCTTGCCTTGAATGAAATTTACAATGCTTTAACCTTTTCAATGATACATTTCACAATATACCAATCTCACGTACCTATAATTGACACAAAAAATATAATAAGTAGAAGTATCCTTTGATGGATTTATTGGCACTATGATTACATATGATTTTGAACGTGCTAATGTGGTTAGGGTAGAATTAAAGTAGTAGTATTTTAATTTATCGATTTCCAAGAGTAATTCTCATGTTTTAGTTTAGTTTTTTTGGTCAAAATTGTTTCAAGAATTACTTGTTGTATTCAATTTACTTTTCCCTTTAGGAAATGAGCTTGTATGCATTAGGTTTTTCCATATTTAATGCTTCACTTGGTAGTTGAGTTTATTGTTGGAACAATAGGCCTTTCTAGTTCATCTCATCTTTGGATATTCTAGAGACGCTAGACAATTGATTGGTGTTGGTTGACTAGAAGAGTCGATTAATGAGCTGATTGACTAGTCGACTAATGGGTTGACTAGTCAAATCGACCAACCAACAAAGAATCTCACTAATCGGTCGACTGATAAGGCTATTAGAACAAAACCATTGACAATGGAACAAATATGGAATATTAATTTGAGGAAACCGTTATGTGCAATTACCCAAGTATGTGGACATGATGATCTTCCTTATTCCAAGGGAATCGGTTACATCATAGATCTATAAATACCGATCACCTTCATGTGACATGTAAAGTAATACAATGTGTTGAAGTGAATAACATGAGAAATTCATTTCGATGTATCATCATTCTATGCTTAAGTGTTGAAACAATGTCTGTAGACATCACCTCTTCTTGGAAATTTGTAATCTTGTTGATTTATTTTATATCTAATCTCCTGATTTTCTCCAACATGGTATTAGAGATGTTGGTTTGAGACACAACTTGCCATCTAAAAGTCTCTTTGAGGTGTCACTTCGACATGCTCTATTGAGTCAGATCTATTTGTGGTTGGATTTAGGTTTTGACTTGTAGATTCTATCAGGGTTAAACTAATAGATAAATATCATGGATTCCAAGCAAGATCCTATGATCTTGAATGGTAAAAACTATGGAATGTGGAAACATGATATGGGAACCTTATTGAAAAGTAAGGCTCTTTGTAAATTTAACAATACTATGATCCAATATTTGAAGGATGACCAACAAATTTTTTTTCTTGACAAGAAGAAGGATGAGCCTAAAGGAGTGATCACCACCTACATTTCGAGGGAGAGTTCAATTTCATACAAGTGGGATTCTGTTTAAAATTCCGTGCTAGTTGGGAATCATGTAAAGAACATGGTAAGGACTATACCCTTGACTCATTCTATGGTTTTTTTATTAAGGCACATGAAAAATTGCTTGACTAGGGAAAATTAAGCGTTATGTATTAGAAACATCTACTAAAGGGAAAAGGTTGATAAAACTACAAAGAAAGAAGTCAACATGGAAATCCAAAGAAAAATTGGGAGTGTGTCAACTAGATTGAAAAGAAGAATCATGATAATATAACTAAGAAGGGAAGGAAAAGGAAGAAGACTTGCAATTATTCTGGGAAATTAAGACATATGGAGAAGGCTTGTTGAAAGAAGATCAATGATCTAGAAGAGAAGGTTGGGAAACTTGAAGTTAACGTGTTGAATATACGCTCGAATAATGCTTCGCCTTGAATTTAAGAAGGTATGACATATAATTATAAGTTTTATGTTCGTGCTTCTTAGGCCTTACATTCCCACACTACTCAGAGTAAGCGGATAGTTGATTTTGGTTGTACCCATCATATGGTCAAAGACGTTTCTCTCTTTTCTTGCTTAAGTAAGGCTGCACAAAATAATTTTTTTGTAGCATATGATTATGCACTTATTGTTGTTGGTTGTGGTAACATTAAATGTCAAAATGGTGTGATCACTAATATGTATCATGTACCCAACCTGAGTGCAAATCTATTGTCGGGATCTCAACTTACTCAGACTGGAAAGAAGGTTGAATTTTGCCCTAGATCGATTTGTTGTGAAGGATGTACATAATTGGGAAATTATTGCTAAAGGGTTCCTTGATCCTAAGGATGGATTGTACAAGTTCTATGATGCTCTCAAGAGAGCTACATGACCGATTGCACTCATCACTCAAACCAACAATCACAACAGAACTAGGCATGAATGACTCAAACATTTGAATTTGCGAAGCTTGAAATTAATGGTGAAACATGACATGATTATTGGACTACCTATGATTGTTCCAACTGATAGAGTATGTGAAGGGTGTGTTCTTGGAAAGCATCACCAAGATCCCATTGATACCTGTAACGTCCCCATCTTGACCCCATTGCATTAAGAATGTAAATGATGTAATATTGTTATAAAATCGTGGTGAGGAGCTCAAGGCCAAGGCCCCGCCATCGATTTATTGATGCATATGGTTTATGTGCTAGCCAGGCACATTGGAATTTCGACATCATGTAAATATGCATTTTAATAAAAATACCCACAACTAGCTATGCAATGCAACACGATATGGGGGCATGATTTTACAAGGAATTGGGAGGGAAATATTCAAACCCTTGGTGCCAATCAGGTCAAGCCAAGTGTCAATGAGAGTACCCATCAAACCCTCAACTACCCATGTTGACTTTTGTACCCAATCATTGATTTCCCCAAGAGTTGGGTGAAGTAGTTAATGCCTTGGGGATTGGGAAGGTATGTCTATCCAAATTCGAGTATGGACAAGCCACCCTCATGGAAAATCGTGTTTCTCCTTCTTGGGTAAGAAAAGACCCACGAATTGCCTTCCCAATCCATTATTCATGATCAGTTTTTGCTCTCTCACGTTTTTGGAGCTTGTTGGGCGTTTCTCTCATGGAGTACGCTATAAATTCACTAGTTTTCAAGCTGCGAATCCTGTTTTTGTGATGGCTGGACTATGGGGAAAGAAGAGAATCCATTGGGAAGCTCAACAGATAAGTTTGATAGCTTGCTATTTCCTTATTGTTGTGAAATCGTTTTTGAATTTCCAGAATTGGTTTTCATTATGGAAAAATCGTTTTTGTGAACCCAGTAGTTATCTCCTACCTCATAAATCATTTTTGAATGTTTCCATCAATTGTGTGACTGTGTATGTGCCAATTTCAGGTGCAAACTTGTCATGGTTTTGCCCAAAAATTGTGTTGGTTCCCTGCTGCCAATTAATGACTGTGTGAAGGTCATTTTGACCCTTGAATGCCCAATCCTTTTCCCTCTCATGAAGTATGAGCTAGCTGGGGCTTTTCCCATCACGTTTTTCATCTATCTCCTGCATTTTCCATGCCTGGGAACTCGTTTTTGTATTGCACAATGGCTGGGAGGAAGGGAGCCACGAATTTGGGGTTTATGGAGGCTGCTTTTATCCCTTGAGTGCCCACAAACGTTTTCTGGAAATGGTTTTGCTCTCTCAGGGGGATTACCCAATTGCCATTTCATTTTTGGTTACCAAACGTTTTTTTTTTCTTCATGCTAGAAATTGTGATTTTGCTGTTATGAGTATCCATGCTTAGTTTTGAGTTGCTGTGTGTCAAGATTGTTGGGGTTGAAATGGGTTTCCATTGTTTTGGCTTGAGCTTGAGTGGAAGCATCCACAAATGAAGAGGGTTCAGATTTAACCTGATAAACCCAACTGTGGACTGGCTTGGCTTAAATGCAAATGATTATTTGGTTGTGAATGAGCTTGAGAGTCCCCTTTTCCTTGTAGATATCATGCCTAGCTCGGGGTTGGTCTCTGAGTGCTGAAATAATACAGGCTGGGTAGAGACCTATGGTTGGGAAGAACGTTGCAGCAGCATAGATAGTCGTTTGGGGCCATTTCACCATAGAGATAAGTGTCTTGCTGTCTATGCATTTACTTCTGCAATGTTTAGATTGATGACTGTTTTTTATATGCTGTATGCATATAAAATATGTGTGTGGATGAGTTTTTAATTCCGCTATGCTTAATTGTTTAAATGGCATCTGCACACTCTTAATTTTATTACTATGAATCTAATGACTTGGTGGAGCTTATGAAAAGCCCCATAGATTGGCATCATGTTCCCTCCCTTGCCTTGGATGGGTGGGTGGGTACGTGACAGATGGTATCAGAGCCCATGGTTACAACACTGAGGCTGTTAGGCCGACATCCACACAACAGTTTAGGAAAATATGATTTTGTGTGTTGTGCATGGGGCATGTTGTTGTGTGTTGGTTGTTGTTTGTTGCTAATTGCTGTGCATATGAGATAACACATCATGTGCTTGAGGCCTTGATTAATTGTGACTCCTTGTACCTTGGATGTCCATGATGCTTTGAATGCATGAAATTGAATGTTGGGCATGGCTGGTATGAGTTTTTGTGTGTTAATTTCATAATTGAAAGCCTGAACAGTTGGTTGTTACAGCCCCATATCTTAATGATGTTTGTTGATTACAATGAACCAACATTTATGTGGCCGACTCATGGTTTTCGGAAGCGAGGAAAGCTTACGAATTATGCCCTTATGCTCATGAGTTTTCCTTGCCCATGCTTGTTGGGTGCTTGAAGATTGATTGTGAATCCATTGGTTGGATTGTTGAATTTGAAATGAAAAGAAAATCCCTTTTCAGAGATGCAAGTTCTTGGCATCCTTTCACTGTTCTGCTATATGCGAACTAGGATCTGTAAGTAGCTCACCTCTGTAAGGAAACGAAGGACATATTTCAAGAAGAGAACTCTAATTGTCTTTGAAAATTTTTCTAACTGTTTTTCTGAGTTTCGTCTAAGGCTGCGGCGGCGAAAGTTAAGCCAACTTTCTGCACGTGCGACGGTGAAAGTTAGGCCAACTTTCTGCGTGCGCGGCGACTAAAGTTAGGCCAACTTTCTGCATGGTGTGCGGCGGCAAAGTTACACTAATTTTTGCGGTGCGCGGCAGAAAAAATTAGGCTAATTTTCTGCGCGCACGGCGGAAAAAATTAGGCTAATTTTCTGCGCGCGCGGTGGCGAAAATTAGCCTAATTTTCGGCGCGCGTGGTGACAAACATTGGGCTAACTCTTGCGACTCTGGTGGCAGATATAATCCAAAAAGCGCCGCAAAAGGTCGGAAAAAATATAGTTAGAAGCTGCACCGCAGCGCAAGGATTAATTTTAACACTTGCGATGGTTTGGGAAAAAACGGAACGAAGCGGCATTATTAAGCATAGCACTTGCAATCGCGGCGGGGAAATTATCACTAGGACCTGCGCCTAAAAGACACGCCAACGACCAAGTGAACAGGATCGTGAATGTAGCAGCGATTTTTTTTGGCTATGTCCTGCGCGCGTAGCAGCAGTCTTAGTGTTAAACATTGCGCCGAAGGGCTACAACAAGAATTAAACTCGGGGCTACGCGTCGGTAGAGAATTTAGTCACAAAATGTGCGCTAACGAAAGATGCGCCAAAGAGTTCCAAAGACTTAGAAGATTCTTATGCCGACATCCTTTATGAAGTTAAAATATGCACCGAAGGCGGCCAAAATAATGCTAAGAAATTGCACCAAAAGCGGCCAAAATAAGACTAAGATAGGCGCCATGGTTGGGCCAAAGTGAGCTCTTGAAGTGCGCCTAAAGCGGCCAAGGTAGGATTTAATTTTGCGCCGCAGGCGGCCATAATAGACCTTGGAAACCCACCCAAAAGTGCACACATCAAAGTTGACTCAAGCGCCGAAAGAGGCAAAAATAGAGTTAAAACCTGCGCTGAAGGCGGAAGACTTTATGGTTAAAACCTGCGCTGAAGGCAGAAGACTTTATGGTTAAAACCTACGCTGAAGGCGGAAGACTTTATGGTTAAAACCTGCGCTGAAGGTGAAATACTTATGGTTAAAACTTGCGCTGAAGGCGGAAGGTGACTTTGCCTTAGAAAATTTTTTTAGAAAACTTCTTTGGGAAACAAGTGTTAAATTTTTGCCAAGTTAGAGCAGGATAAGCTTCAAAAGAAAGAGAAAGAAAAATCAATACAAAAGTGTAGGAGGAGGGGCCCCAATATTTTTCAAAATTTTGGGGGGATGTTGCAGCAACAACAAGAAGGTAGACATGTGATGGGCTACCAGAGCACTCTGTTGGAAGGACAGAATTGCATGGAATGTGAAGTAATGAGTATTTACAGTTTATTTAAATTGCATGGATAATGTGACTGTGTCTTGCAATTTTATTGTGACAATGATGCATATATAGGAATGTATATATTTTATTGCATTTCAAATGTTGACAGTTGAAGGTGTTTGAATTATTGAGTGTCATAATTCTGAGATCACTTCAGTGACTGTTGTGGCAATGAAAGGATTATATGCATAGATACTCACAACGTGTTTGGCTGATTGAAGTTTTAGTTTTCAGGTAGAAAAGTCTTACGTATGGCAATAAGGAGAAGTCCATAGTAAAGACCAGGATCTACCATGTGCAGAAGCCAAAGGCTATGAGAAGGTTCTCATGGTTGTAAAGTATGCATGAAACAAATCTGAAAATTTTATGGTTTAAATTTATGAGAATAATCTCATGATTGCAAATCTAATTTCAATAGGAAAACAGATTTGTAAATTTCAAATTTGAAATTTTGCTAATAATTGCTAATCACTGTTTGGATTATATAAATTATGTCAGGAGGACATGTTGTAGGTGGATGTTCATGTATGGTAGCAAGTGTAAAACCATAATGGACAGAGTGATACCACTTACGAGAGCCAAACAATATGATTTTTTTTTCTTCATGCCAGAAATTGTGATTTTGCTGTTATGAGTATCCATGCTCAGTTTTGAGTTGTTGTGTGTCAAGATTGTTGAGGTTGAAATGGGTTTCCATTGTTTTGGCTTGAGCTTGAGTGGAAGCATCCACAAATGAAGAGGGTTCAGATTTAACCTGATAAACCCAGCTGTGGACTGGCTTGGCTTAAATGCAAATGATTATTTGGTTGTGAATGAGCTTGAGAGTCCCCTTTTCCTTGTAGATATCATTCCCAGCTCGGGGGTGGTCTCTGAGTGCTGAAATAATACAGGTTGGGAAGAGACCTATGGTTGGGAGGAACGTTGCAGCAACATAGCTAGTTGTTTGGGGCCATTTCACCATAGAGATAAGTGTCTTGTTGTCTATGCATTTACTTCTGCAATGTTTAGATTGATGACTATTTTTGATATGTTGTATGCATATAAAATATGTGTGTGGATGAGTTTTTAATTCCTCTGTGCTTAATTGTTTAAATGGCATTTGCACACTCTTAATTTTATTACTATGAATCTAATGACTTGGCGGAGCTTATGAAAAGCCCCATAGATTGGCATCATGTTCCCTCCCTTGACTTGGATGGATGGGTGGGTACGTGACAATACCAAAAAGGAATTGAGAGAAAAAACTCATTTAGAACTAGTCAATAGTGACCTTTGTTACATGAACAAACCATCACTTGTAGGTGTGAGGTACATTTCGATCTTCATGCATGACTTTTCCAGGTGCACTTGGGTATATTTATTGAAGAATAAGAGTAATTTATTTGAGAAGTTCAAGGAGTTTAACACATTAGCTGAAATGCAATGTGGTTGACCAGTGAAATGTTTAAGATCAGACAATGGTGGTGAATATGTGGGTAGATTTCTTTAAAAATATTTGTCACATAATGGAATATCTTGGAAAATACCTCACACACCTTGGTAGAATGGAGTAGCAAAAAGGAAAAAAACAAACCTTGGTAGAATGGACTAGCAAAAAGAAATGGCATGTTGTTTGCTTTAAGCTAAATATTTTCTAAATAGCTTCTAGGCATAAGCTATTTACTTCTCAAACTATCTGCTGAACCTTATTCTGACTTGAGTAGTCCTTAACATGATCCTCCTACTGAGAAAATGAGTGGACAGAAACCTTCTATTGGTCACCTTAGGATGTTTGGATGTATTGCATGGGCACATATACTTGATGAATGTAGAAGTAAGTTGGATGCAAAGAGTCATTCTTGCAATAAAGCTCATTTGGTTGCAAAACGTTTTTCTCATCAAGAAGGCATCAACTACATTGAAACCTTTTCCCTTGTTTCAATTGAAGTTCGAATAATTCTTTCACTTGTTTCCCAACTTGGATGGGAAGTACACCAAATGGATGTCAAAAGTGCATTTATTCATTTAGATTTGAATGAAGAAATCTATATGGAGAAACCTATTGGATTTCATAAGGATACCTTATTCTCAAAAAAATTATTGAACCTTATTCTAACTCAAGTTTTCCTTCACATGATCTTCCTACAAAGAAATGGATGTATTGGATGGGCACATATAATTGATGAATGTAGAAATAAGCTAGATTCAAAGAGTCATTCTTGCAATAAGGGTCATTTGGTTGCAAAATGTTATTCTCAGCAAGAAGGCATCAACTATATTTGGCCCTATTTCAATGATGAACTCAGTTTGACTGATCCTTTCACTTATTGCCCGACTTGGATGGGAAGTACACCAAATGGATGTCAAAAGTGCATTTCTTCATGTAAATTTGAATGAAGAAATATATATGGATAAACCTCTTGTATTTGAGAAGGATACCACTCTTGTTTTCCAACTGAGGAATCCTTGTATGGTTTGAAACAGGCCCGTAGGGATTGGTATCAGAATATTGATAATTTCTTACTCAATATTGGTTTCAAATGATGTGAATCTAAGCATAGCATCCATGTTTTACATGTTTATGGTGAAACTTTGATTGTTTCACTCTATGTAGATGATTTATTCATTACTGGAAGCAATATAAATATGATATTAGGTTTGAAGAAACAATTTCCCGAGACCTTTGAAATGACCAACCTTAGTCTTTTGCATTTCTTTTTGGGCATTCAAGTTCTACAAATGAATGATGGCATATTTATTTTTTAACCCAAATATGTAATGGATATTTTAAATAGATTTAAGGTGATTTATTGTAAAGCCTATTCTACACCTTTTTAGTCTGGAGTTAAATTGACCAAAGACTATGATACATCATGTGTTGACATGAGTCTCTATGGGTATTTAGTGAGAAGTCCCATTTATTTAACTCACAGTTGGATTGAAATACCTCTTTCTATTAGTATGGTTTCTCGGTTTATGCACGATTCATGAGAAAGCCATTGGAAGGTCGTAAAAGCATATTATTTGTTATAGCAAGGGAACTTATCAACTTGGTATAAAATATTACACTCATACCACTGAACCTTTGGTTATTACACTGGCTTGGATTGGGCAGGAGATGAAGATGATAGGAAGTCAAAATCTGGCTATGTTTTCACCTTGGCTCAGGACCCTTGGTTTGGTCATGGAAGAAACAGAGGGAGGTATCTCTTTTTACCATAGAGGTAGAATATCATGGTGCAGTGAATGATGGAATATATGAAGTATGTATACAATAACTCTCGGAAGAGATCAATTTTTCATTCGATACTACAACTGCTATCTTTTGTGATAATCAGAGTACAATAGATCCTAATGATAATCCTGTTGTCCATAGTATGATGAAGATATGGATCTTCATGTGCATTACTAGTGGCAGTTGATACACAAATATGTTTTCAAGCTTGTCTATTTCCATTCTAATGATTAAATTGTTGATATTTTTATGAATCCCTTACTAGTAGCTAAGCTTGTAAAACTTAAGGCTATGCTTGGGATTCAAGAAGCTGTAATTATGGGGTGGGGATGTATTGTAATTCTACCTCCCGAATATCTAAATCATTATAATGATGGGGGGGTGTTGGAACAACATTCCTTTCTAGTTAATCACATCACTATATCTTTTGGAGATAGACAATTGATTGGTGTTGGTAGACTAGCAGATTAGACTGATGAGCCAATTGAGTGGTTGACTAATGGATTAACTAGGGTCTCGACTAGTCGGACCAAACGACTAATAAAGAAGCCGACTAACTAGATGAATGATTAGGACGTTAGAACATAACCTTCTACTCTGCCACAAACAAGGAATATTTTGAGGAAACCATTATGTGCAATGACCCAATTCTATGAACATGATCTTCCTTATTTTAAGGGGGTTGGTTACATTGTAGATCTATAAAGAATGATCACATTTCTATGATATGTAATGAAATGAAATATGTTGAAGTGTATAATGTGAGTAATGCATTTCGATGTATTTCTATTCTATGCTTAAGTGTTGAAATAGTGTCTTTAGACACCACTTCTTCTTGGAATTTCTTAATCTTGTTGATTCTTATTATGTCTAATCTCTCGATTTTCTCCAACATTTATATAGTAATTTTTCTTGTTTCAATTTTACCTTTTCTTTTCTTTATGATTTTCTTACTATATAGTAGAACTATGCAATGTCATTATTACTAACATAGATATAATTGCTAACATTTGATTTATTTTTAAATTTTATCATGGTTCTAATGTGTTGGAAGGTGTGAGTGCTAGTTGTTCGCTTATTGATCCAAAAATTAGGTGCATCTAAGTTCCTCCAAATTGGTGTTCAAGTACACTAACCATGTTTCCAAGTATGAGACCTTGGTGTCATAAGACTCACGAGGGATCTTGATCCAAACATTAAACACTAAATTTATTTGGTGATTTGGAAATCATCATGAGGGAGGTAAGAATTTTAGTTTACTATCATTCACTTCACTTGAATGTTACCAACAAGAGGTATGAAGTTTGTTTTCCACATTTCAAAAAAATTATTGTTAACTCCATGCCTCATAGATAAAACATAGATGTAGATGCATTAGTAAGTTACATATCTAGTAAAACCCCATTGGATAGATATTTAATTGATAAAATATCAGTTGATCTTGTTTTTAGGTCTTCAATACTAGGTAATCGAGGATCAATGGATCATGGAATTTGTTGACTAATGTGGGTATAGTTTGTCGTCATCAATGTTGAAGAACATGTGAGATCTTTAGATGATTGTAAAATTGGGATGATCAATATGAATAAATATAAGATGCCTAGGAATGTCATGCTTTTGGAGAAGTTATTATATCTACAAGATTGATTTGATAAAGCTTCTAATGTGAGAACATATATCTTCTCCATGAAACTTGAGGTTGTAAATCCTAACATCGATGCAAGCTCAAAAATGAAAAATGGATTCTTATTATTCTAAAGCTAAAAGGAGTTCTTACATCAAAGTATTGATCATGTAGTACAAATATATATTTGCTTGAACATTTTAGGACTTGAAGGTATACGTTCCAAATATTGTAAATCATGTGATACTTCTAAATACATGAACTAATCCCTTTCAGTGGAAGCCATGAACTATTTAACCATCAATTAAACCCATGCAAAAAATGACATTAAAGAGATCCAATCTTTCAATGGGTCAAATTTAAGAGAATCATTTGAGAAAATCGATTCTTCCATTAGTCCTTCTCCAACTTTGAGCAATCCAATATTTGATAGATATTTTTACTACTACACATTTTGTTCTGTCACCCCCTTTCTACCCTGCTCATACAAGAATATGATGAATGGATTGAGTTTTCAATATAATTATATGAGCATAGATCTTCAGGGTCCCGAATATAATTATTTGGTGGTTGAGAAACAATCATTCATCATGGTTGAAGTAGTTAGGAAATCCATACCTTACATCTTTAACATACATATGAAGTTTATTATTCCATATGTGTGTTAGAAAAATAGGATCGTAGAGCAATAACAATAAACAAGATGAAAATATAAAACACATAAAACACATTACAAGAGAGACACCAATATAATGTGGTTCACCCAAGATGGGTTATGTCCACACATAAATTTCCATTCCTTATTATTCTACCATCCAACAAATGAAGGGATACAACTTGCATCACATTTGCTGCAACTTCCTCTTCACTCTCTCACAGTCTCTCTTACAAAATCATAGATATCTTTACAATGCTACAATACACAACCATATTGCAATTCCTTCCTTTTAAACAAGGGTTACCATGGGAAAATACTATGGGACACCCAATACCATGGGCCCGTAAATCACCCATTATTGACCACGTCATGACTATGAAATTGCAACATTTTACAAGGCATTTGTTTTTCGAAAATTTTTCTACGGGGGAATTGCCACGAACCCCCGCCAGGGGGGGCTCCTAAAATGTAGTCTGCCCCCCCCCAAGAACCCCCATGGAGACTATATTGGGGGGGGGGATCCCACCCAAACCCCCACGTCATGGGTTGGGATCTAGACACGACTAAAACATGACCTCTGAATAAGGAATATCAAGCTCCACAACCAACAATGTGATTGTTATACCTTTTTTCTATATAAAGAACATTTATGAAAGGTGAGAAAATTGGTGCCATCCAAGAATACAATTTTTATATTGGGATGCAACCATTGTTCATGGGCAAGGTTTGTATACTAGTAGTTTAGGGGAATATCAAATTTATTTTTAAGAAACATGACGGGATAATTTAGCTTCATTGTATACAATACTATCCTCTACATACATTCATAAAAGGATTTGCGATAACACAATTCTAAATACTATTTGCAACTTTGATCCAATCCTAATTACTTGAATGGAAAAAGAGGAAGGGCACATTGCCATACTTTCTCATATATGGAAAATAAGTAGTGTTATTGTCAAACATATTATTGGTCTCTTCTCAAGTATATCAAGTGACAAGTACTGAGTATTCATCCACAAATGAAAAATTGAATTGATAAATTGTTAAAAGTAGAGGAGGAGAGAGAGAAAGCTAAGAGAATGTTTAGTGCTCATGACAAGAACATTAAACGTTGCTTTGATAAGCATGCATCCAATAACAAGTGATGATCCCTAATATTACTATATGTTTCTCATCCTTTCGATATGTATTATTGCTACAATTATGATTGTTTAGCATTTGAGACCTAAGACTTTCTCAAATACTCTTATTTAGTGGCCAAACTAAGTATTGATGGTTTATGCTTATTTAAAAGAATGTGTTTGTCTTATTTTGGGAAGAAAATGATTTATGCATTATGTATTAGTTATTTTAGTTAATTATGTTGATTAGGATTATGTGCATTAATTTTGATTGGTAGCATAAGGTTTATTGTTGAGGTTAGTCTACATCTTGGAGTTAATCCTATGGTATCACACCAAAGATAAGATCAAACCTTGCATAAATGGTCCACCTTTAGACTCCAAGATGAACACTTCAATCCAAAAATAGATAGAGTAAATAAAAGGATCAAGTCACCTACATTAATTAGGGTGACTAAAGTAGGATACCAACTTATGCAGACAACCACTTAATCCATGAGCAGTTTGAATCCCCAAATCTCAACTATATTTGAATTAGATTAGATAGAGGAGGGAAGAATAACATAGTCTCATCTACTTTGAGTGGGATATTAGACTAGGATTACAACCTCCTAATAATTATGGATATGGTTGATAGATTTAATTAAATATCATTCAAGTGAGTAATCAATATTTATATGGTTTAGAGAAGAGGATTTTAGTATTTTGATCCCTCATTATGTGAACTAGTTCAAATTGCTCTCGATTGGTAATAGAGTTCTAGTACTTATGTAATTTCTAAATATTGTTTAATAAAGGGATACTATTTTTGTTTAAATTTATTTAACAAGGTTCTAGAACTCCCTAGGGTAGGGACCACTCAAGTGGATATCATAAGAACTCTCCCTCTTCCATTTCCTTTTTGTTTAGACATGTTACTTACATTTTTATATATGATTATTTGCATTCCTAGCAGTTCAGTGTTATCGGTATTTTTATTTAAGGTGATGCTTTCAATTTGATGCATTTCATGTTGTTTACATTACTTTTGATTACAATAATCAATGTCGTAGGTCGTCATATTTATAAGTCTTTGTAATATCCATAGTTGGATATTCTCAATTAACTCGGGATGAACCCGTAATTTCTGAAATAACCCACATATCCGTAGATATAAAAATGATATATAAATTGATAAGATAAGATGATGAATTACAATTGAGAATGGAGGGCTTGTATAAATACCCATGCAGGGGTGCCCTTGATGAGACAAGACCTTTCATTAAAGAGGTGCATCTTCATTAGATTTAGTTACCAATATTAACTATTAATTATTAATTATTTACTTATTATTCTTTATTTTATGTTCGTTACATTGCCTTCCCCTTAAGGAAAGCTTTGTCCTCAAAGCTTATTTGACGACAATGATTACGTCTGATTTGTTTGCTTGTAATGTTATTTCTTGATCTTTAGTTTTTGCGACTTTTGATGAAACGAGGCGATACGAATTACGAATTCCAAGGGAGAACTGTCGCATCGTCTCTGATGTGGTCCATCCGAGATCTATTTTTATCGGGGCTATTTGATCGCTTTGTGGGACGCAACTTTTTGCTTGATGATTAGTGTATTGATTCGATGTTCTTGCTTGTTTGACATCGTAATTCCTCTGAGTATGTTCATTTTGACCCCGTCGTTGGTCAAAATGACGTTTATAATTTGGGTGATGATAAGGAGTTTTTGTTTGTCTTTCTGCTGGATTGACTTTTTTTTTTATTTGTATTGATGACTGGATTTGTATTTGCTTCTTTTTTCTCAACGTAGATTTTGAGTCCAAAGGATTTGATGTCCTCTTTTGAATTTTCTCCAACTTATTGTGTAACGAGTCTTTTTCCTCTTCTTGTGCTTTCTTATCATCTCTAAGCTTCTGAATTTGATCCATTAGATCTTGTTTGTGCTTCTTGAGGTGACCATTTTCGTCAATGTTTTCTAATAGTTTCTTCTGAAGATCTCGATTCTCCTCTTCTAGCTTTTGATTCTGTTGTGCTTTATCCTTCGTCTTTTTTATTTGAAGAATCAATTTCTGATTATGATCTCTTAAACGGGAGATCTCTTCTTCTTTTTCCATGACAATCTTTTCAACTTCTTTCTGCTTATTTTGTTCTGACTTATGATTTCCCTGAGAAATCATCTTTGATATATCCTTGAAGTCTTCAGATGTTGGAGTTTCTACATTTGACTTCATTGTAATGTCTTGAAATGTGATTCTCTTCTGCTTATAAGAAAACGTCAGAAACTTCCTTTCAACATTTAAGATGAAGGTCCCCATTGTTTTATTCCAAAGTAACCCTAAAACTATGTCACCATCAAAGCTCCATAAGGAACTAACCATGAAGTGTGATATGACCATATAATCTCCCACATTCAATTCTAATCCACTTATTTGAAATTGCTTCCTGTTCCAAAGGTCTATCCTTTCACCAACATTTGATTCGGGAATCACTAACTGGTTAGCAATTTCAGCACTAATATAATTATTTCTTTCACTAGGGGCAATAGAAATGGTGACATCCTTCCTTGCAAGTGTCCCTTTAACTCTAAATAGTATTGAGACATTCAATCATGAGGTTCTAGGAAACCTTCCCTTCTTTTCAACATTAAAACCCATATTCTCGAGTTTTCTTTGAAATTTATTCAATATCTCCTTTTTTTTTTTTAAATAACCAATATTCAATATGATTCTTCTTCTAATATTATTTTCCCCTTAATATATGTAAAATAGTGTAGATTAGGTGGTTGGAAGGAATGAGTGTTACCTTCCCCACCTAGGTTCAAATCTCACTTTTGGTTTGTTCTTAGAGAATAAAACCAAACCCACTTCTCACAAAACCACGTGCACCTTAAAACCATGTGTAGTTTCACATCTTACTTTTACTTTTTACTTCTACTCACTTCTAAACTTTACTTTTACTTTTTTTTTTTCCTTTTCACTTCTTCTCACTTCTTTTTTATTTATTTCTATATTCTATTTTCTTCTTTTTTACTTGTCTTTCTTTTTTTCTTTTTATTTTCTTTTACTTTTGCCTTTTTCTTTCTCTTTTTTTTTTCTTTTTTACTTCTTTGGGCCACAGGCCTGGTTTTGGACAAGGTCCTAGATTGGTGGATACAAGCATGGCTCTGATACTAATATAATATCCATAGTTGGATATTCTCAATTAACTCGGGATGAACCCGTAATTTCTGAAATAACCCACATATCCATAGATATAAAAATGATATATAAATTGATAAGATAAGATGATGAATTACAATTGAGAATGGAGGGCTTGTATAAATACCCACGTAGGGGTGCCCTTGATGAGACATGACCTTTCATTAAAGAGGTGCATCTTCATTAGATTTAGTTACTAATATTAACTATTAATTATTAATTATTTACTTATTATTCTTTATTTTATGTTCGTTACAGTCTTCATAAATATGATGGTTGATTCCTTGTTTAGTTTCATATTTTGAGTGTATAGAGAGAAACTATTTATCTTTACCTCCCCTCCCCATTTCACTGGGGAATGGTGTCAACCCCATATCACTTCTAGTAGTTGCAAAAAGAAATGGTAATTAGAATCATTTACCTGTTCCATATCAAATGAAGTTAATGAAGTTAGAGAGGTTTCTATTTGGTATCCCATAGTTGATTATGTGCTTGACGACAACAACATAAACTAGGACAAAGGGCTTTTGATAACTTCAATTTTTTTTTTTGTAAGCTAGCACCCATAGATTTTCGAACCGGACACCTGACACAAGGAGTGCCTTAACAATATATCCATTCATCGTCTATTCTACACCATGTGGATTGATAACTTCACTTCTTAGCATATTAGAATTTTGTAGTTTTGCATATATAATACACATTACCTCATATTTTTGTAGGATCCCCTTTGATAATTAAAGTGAATTCAATATTTTTTTTCTATAACTCTATAGCTTGACACTTTTTGGCACCATTTCCAAAAAGGTTTCTAAAAATTGTATTAGAATAATCTTTGAAAATGCACAATGTAAAAGCATTTATTAGGATATAAGTCACACTTTGCTTTGATAATAATTATGCGCATTTTTTTCATATTTTAAACTCATAATTAGGTTGTATGTGTCGAAATATGGACAAGTTAGGAATTTGCCTACCCTTACATATCTAGTGCCGGTCAAGCAATGATTAATGGTCAAATATAATACGGAGAATTTTAAACCTATTTAAAGCAATCTATTATAGAAGATCTGGTAAGCATCCACTAGGTTATTGAAGAATTTTTTGTAAGACCTAAGGGTAGCGAAAAACTTGTTGTAGGATTCTTTGCTATTTTTCCTTATTCTAAAATAAGAATTGAGTTTAGAGAGGAATCACCATCTTTCAATATCGTGGCAGGAGATAGAGAAGATGAAATTGGTGCTTTTCAATTTAAAATTTATCAAACAAAAGAAGAAATAATAATAAAGAACTTAAATTCTTATTCTTTCCCTTATTTTCATGGGATGAATACTAAATATCTTGATAGCTTTTTATTCGAATTTTATCTTCTGTATGGAACTTATGATTAAAATACATATGCACAGAAATTATGGCAGTTTGGAAGCAAAATTAATATGTATTATGAATCTAGATGGAATTAACATCAACACTTGTGATAAAATGGAAAAATATTTCATTAAAAAGTACAACATCAACACTTGTGATAAAATGGAAAAATATTTCATTAAAAAGTACATGGACTACTTTAAAGCTCAAGACACCAAGGACAAGATATTTAGTATGATATAAGGAGAAGATGAATCACTAAAATATTATGAGAGATTTTTTATCAATTATAAGAGCTCTAACATCTCTACATTGGATTAGGAATCTCTCAAATTAGTATTTCTTCGAAGCGTGAGATAGGAGTGGATGGAAACCTTAAACCTCCTTGCAAATGGTGATAATTTTCAGCTTCCTTCTGATGATATAAAGAAACTTCTCAAAAATTATTTTAGAGCTACCAACAAGAAGAATATAAGTTTTAGAGGTGCTATTAAAAAAACATCAAGGAGAGTAATAGAAAGTTTCTCAAAGTTTGAAATTGGAACCTTAATTGGAGACATGGAGTCTAAAATTATACATTCTTTAGCAATGTAATTGGATACATGGATATCAAAGGAAACAAATGGAGAATTTGAAATTAATGTAGTTGTTTTTTACCCCAAATGTACAAGAAATATTTCCAACTATATGTGTTCTTTAAACACTATGGAAGTTTGTGAAATATATGAAGTCAAGACAATGCCCATCCCTACTAGCTTAAAGGCTTGGAGGAAGTGAGAATGGGGGTTTCTAGGGTTTTATCTGCGTTTTTTTTGCAGGAAATATCGATCATGAAGATTGATTGGCTGATTGAGTGACTTACGATGACTTGGAGTCAAGCTGATTCGTAGAATCAACCCAGTACTAGCCAAGGATAAAAAAAGTGGGAACTTGCCTTTTAGCCATAAGCTACTTTTTCTCCTGTCAATTGGATTTTTCGGTATTCTTGCATAAAAACAAGTTTCTCCTCTAGAACATTGGGGATCTCTGCCAGTTTTAGCTATTGCCTTCTATTTTGGCTTGAAGATAGGACCCTTTTTACCCCTTATGCCAGATCTGTCAACATCATGCTTATTTGGGCAGCTGTCTGCCATTTCTGACATGTGACCGACAGCTGGTATTGTACTTTTTTTATTTGGAGTAGGGTAGGGTTTAATATGGGCGATTCTTTTCATTCCCCTTTGCCATCAGTGCTGGCTCCTTCTTCTGTTTTGGGGGAAATTTCTGCTTGGGCTGGTGCTGGTCCTTCCCGTAAAGGCAAGCTTTGTGGATAGAAGGCTAAAGCCCATAGACTGATTAAGACCTACAAGGCTAAAGCAGAAATTGCACGGTTTGATATTGATGGTGATTTCAACCTCGAACGTATTGGTATACTGGCCAACAGAGCACTGGTGGGTCGTTTTGAATATACCTCGGGGAGCAAGCTTGAAATCATGGATTGGTTTAATAAGATGTGGGTGCCACTTACTGGTTTGGCCCCACGAATTAACCTTTTAATGAATAGGTGGATACTGTTTACCTTCGCAGAGGCGGCTCATATAGATAAAATTCTGTCTTGCTTCTGGGAGTTTAAGAAGGGTTCTCTTTTTCTAAAGCGATGGCATATAAATTTCAATCCACTTCATCAATTTCAATCTCTCCGTCACCTCTGGATGGTCATTCCAGGATTGCCCATTGAGCTCTGGTCGGAACATGTTATTATGGGGCTTGCAAATTCTGTGGGAAGATTTGTACGGTTTGATAAACAAAATTTTCATGGGATGGATCGTCGCTTTGCTAAGGTCATGGTAGAAATTGAGACGAAGGAGGGTTTACCGGCCGAAATCGAGATTGCATGGGGTGATAAATTTTGGAAGCAACCGCTTGATTTTTACAAGATTCCTTTTCGCTGCTACAATTGCAGAAGAACTGGACATGTTCGGTCCACCTGTCCATTTAGCTACAAAAATCCGGAGGAGCAGAATGAATTGGAGTCTTCCCCTCATAGGGCCGGCGTTCCTATTTCCTCTGCTGATAATTTTGGTAAGCTTATTTGTCAAACCCCTACTTGTTTTCCTGACCTGACTAAGGATGAACTTTCTTTTATTGAGAATTCTGAAAAACGTTTATCCAGTCGCATATTAAATGGTGAAATTCAGATGCGCCATGATTTAGTGTCAGGACTCCCTCTAGCTAGTCTTGCTCAGAACTCTCCTTGTTCTAAAGTCGGTCATAAGCTTTTTAATGCCCAGGACCCCTGTAGATACTACATCTTGCCATGTTGTGAATGAACACCCTAATACTTCTTCTAATGGGTTTCCTTGTCCTGATAAGAATCTTATGCAGTCTCGTTCTTCTGATAACCTGAGAATGGATGTGTCTTCTCCTGCTGATGTCCCCTCTAATTCTACTATGATTCTGAGCAGTGATGTGGGACAGGGTTTATCTGGACATCAGGTTTTGAATAATCTTACAGTTTCTTCTACCTCTAGGGACAATGCCATATTAGTTGAGAGTGGTTATCTTGTGTCGGATAATGGGGAGGAATTCCCCCCTTTACCATCATTCTCTAAAAATCCAGAGAGTGGGTCTTTGGCAAATCCGTTACACTCCTTAAATTTCCAAAATGTTACTATCAGAAGGGGAAACAAGAAAAAGACCCGTGTCAAAATGCACATCTTTCTTCTGATTCTTATTCCACTATTTCTCAGAGATTAGATGTGGCATATAGGTCTGTGGGGCTTAGAGCGGCGACCCCCGGTTTGAATGTTACCTAATGTCCATTCTTTCTTTAAATGTTCGTGGATTGGTTAAGGTGTCAAGGGTGCAGGCCTTATCCTTTCTTCTTAAAGCTACTGTCCCTGCTGTTGTTCTCCTACAAGAGACAATGTGTGATAGAGCCCTCGCAATTCAGAAACTTTGCAATCTGCTTCCAAACTGGGAGGTAGCAGCTACGAGTGCTGAAGGCTTATCTGGGGGCCTAGCTGTTGCATGGGACCCAAACATTTTTATTTTCAAAGCCTTTGTTACCCGATGGGGCATACTTTTAAAAGGGGAGTTTTGTGGGAATCATCAATCATTTACCATTCTCAATTGCTACGCTCCCTATAGAGAGAGGCAATCTTTCTGGACTTCTCTACAGGGTTCTGGACTTATGAGTTCTCATGACCTGATTATTGCAGGTGATTTAAACTACACCTGTCATGCTTATGAAGTTTGGGGTGATTCTGCTAGATTGGATGATCTAGCAGATTTCCTTTTACAACTCATGGAGGAATCTGATATGGTGGACATTATGCCACATAAATTGGTACCTACCTGGACAAACGGTAGATTTGGGAAAGACGGTGTGCACAAACGATTGGATCGATTCCTTGTCAAATTGGAATTATTGGGTATATTTCAGAAGCATAGAACTTGGGTTTATGAATCCAAATTTTCGGACCACTGGCCCATCATTCTCTAGCTAGAGGATTTGAGATGCATTCCTACGCTGCCCTTCAAATTTAATTCATCATGGCTTGAAGATGTGTCTTTCTGTAATATGGTAAGAGATTTTTGGATAAATTGTGATGTTTATGATGTAAACCCAATTCTGAATTTCTGCTACAAATTAAAAGATCTGAAAGAAATGGTTTCTAAGTGGATTAGGAATAGAAAGAAGGCGGATATTTTGGAGTTAAAATTGTTAGAAGACAAGTTACAGGCTGCCCTCTCGGCCAATGTTAATTGTTCTCTCTCATTCGAGGATTTTGAAGTGATGAAGCAGATTGATAAAAAGAAAGAAGATCTACTAACACAATCTGAAAAAGAATGGCGGCTTAAAAGCCGTGCCATCTGGCTCAATCTTGGTGACAGAAATACCAAATTTTTTCACTCTTATGCTTCAGCTAGAAGGAACTCAAAATACATCTGGGAAATAATGAATGACTGCGGAATTTTGCAATCTGGACTTGATAATTTAAAATCAGAAGCAATTTCTTATTTTGGACAAATTTACAGTGATCCAGGGCATTTTAGCATAACAGAGCAAATTAGAATTGCTAATCTCTTTCCTTGCTTCTTTAATGAACAAGAGGCTGGTCGATTGCTGGAGGAGATCTCTCTAGATGAGATTGAGCAAACCCTTAAGAGTTTTGCAAAAGAGAAAAGACCGGGCCCTGATGGGTGGCCGGTGGAGCTCTACTTGCATTTCTTTGATCTGATGGGGAAAGAGCTTATGGATTTGGTAAATTTTTCAAAGAACATTGGCTATATCCCAGGGGGTTTAAACGCCACCTTTGTTACTCTCATTCCCAAAAAAGACAAACCGGTGTCTTTTGGTGAATATAGACCAATTGCTCTCTGCAATTTGCTATATAAACTCATCACAAAAATCATTGTTGATCGTCTTAAGATTGTTCTCTCCCAGCACATCTCATCAGAACAATTTGGATTTTTATCTGGCAGGCAAATTCATGATGCCATTGGTATTTCACAGGAGCTTTTGCATAGCATTAAGATATATAAGAAAAAAGCTCTATTACTTAAAATTGACTTGGAAAAAGCATATGATAGGGTCAATTGGTCGTTCCTCAGACTTATCCTCATCAGAATCGGAGTTCCTTCTTTGATTATCAAGTGGATAATGGCTTGCATCTCTACTATGAACATTTCTGTATTGATTAATGGTAGCCCTTCAGACTTTTTCAACTGTTCTAGGGGGATCAGGCAAGGGTGTCCCCTATCACCTCTTCTCTTCATTCTGGTCATGGATGGGTTCAGCAGACTGGTGCATCAAGCGGTTGAGAGAGGGGAAATAAAAGGAATCAAGGTAGCTAAAGATTGTGTTATCTCACATATTCTTTTTGCAGACGATGTTTTAGTTGCGGGAGAGGATACGGTTAAGGAATGGCATAATTACAATGACATCATTCAGTCTTTCAGCTGTGCATCTAGTATGAAAGTAAGTTCTGCAAAGTTTAGTTTCTATCATCTTTCTACAAGTGATGATCATCTTCGTGATATTTTATCTTTGTTGCCATTCAAATGCTGTGATCTGAATCAAGGTTTTAAATATTTGGGTTTTTACTTAAAACCAAATAATTATCAAACAAGGGACTGGCATTGGCTGTTGAAAAAAATTGAATCTCGTATCGCCCACTGGTCCTTCAGATTTTTGTCCATTGGGGGCAAACTCATTTTATTAAAATCCGTGTTATCCAGCATACCAGTTTACTGGTTCTCTCTATTGGAGGTTCCTTTGTCTATAATCAAGATTATCAAGAAATACTTTTACAACTTTCTTTGGTTCGGGTTGGCTGTTTGTGAAAAGGTTTCAATGGTTGCAGCAGACGCCATAGCAAGACCCTACAAATTTGGGGGTTGGGGTATCAAGGATTTGGGGATTTTTAACATTGCCCTTAGAGAAAAAAGCCTATGGAGATGTCTTTTTGGTACTACACTCTGGTCTCGTCTTATTCAGTGTAAATATTTAAAAATGGATGTCATCTGTTGGCTTAGAAATCCAAAGCTGTCTTGTTGGAATTTCTCCCTTGTGTGGCGGGGCTTTATGAAGATTCTACACTGGAAAAATAGCGATCTCACTTGGCAGGTGGGCTCTGGTCATTTGATACGAGTTGGGATCGATCGTATTATCGGATTGGAGGATTGCTTCTCACTTCCTCCTGCTATTATAAATTATCTATAGATATTGGGATTGTCTACCTTAAATAAGATTCATAATCCCAGACCTGGAGATGTGTATAAACCAAAGTGGCTGTCTGCAATTGATCTTGGGTTAACTGGTTATTTAGCTCGTATTTGGGATGATTACACTTGGAAACTTAATTCTGCAGGAGTCAGCTTAATCCAAGATAATGATCAACACGTTTGGGGAGGAAATCTAGCCTCAAGGATGGTAACTGCTCAAACTGCTTACAACATAATTATTCAAGATAAGTTTATATACCCACAGGACTGGTGGTATAAGCGTCTTTGGCAGTGGATCATTCCTATCAAATTGAAGTGTTTCACTTGGTTATTGCTGCAAAACAAACTGAAGACCTGGGACAACTTATGTAAAAGGTGCTGGTCTGGACCTAGTTATTGCATTCTTTGCAAAAATAATGAAGAATCCAAACATTATCTCTTTGTCGAATGTAGATTCACTACGAAGGTTTGGGAAGTGATTTCTTCAAATCTGAATATCACTCAATGCTGGGCTGTTGGTGAGTTCAATAAATGTCTGCTCAACTGGTTTAGGCAATGTAAGCAACATTTTTACATTGCAATATGTATCCCTTGGGCTAACTGGTATCATAGGAACTGTGCTATTTTTAGAAATGCAAATCCTGATATTGTTAAGTGCAGCTTGACAGCTTTAAATATGTTAGCTAATTGTAAGGAAGAAGAACACAAGCTGAAGAATGACAGGGTTAGTTGCTTAAATTTCAAAGTTGATCAGCCTGTCCTTTTTTTTGATGGAGCATCTCAATCTGGTCTTTGTGCTGTGGGTGGTGTCATCTACCTGAATGAGACACATTTCTACACTATTCGTCTCAATTGTGGATCGGGATCAAATATGAAAGCCGAATTAATGGCGTTATGGTGCATTCTTAGAGTTGCAAATTGTTTTGGTCTGGTTAATTTAAAGGTTTATGGTGACTCTAGGGTCACTATAAAGTGGGCTGCGGGAGAATTTCGGCTCAATATCATGCATTTGAGACATTGGGTCAACCGGACTAAGCTAGAAATTTCCAAACAACAGAATATTAATTTTGAGCACATCTATCGAGAACAAAATGCTCTTGCAGACAAATTATCTAAACAAGCTCTATCTGGTTCGGAAGGTCTGTTGATTTGGGAGGATTGGTGCGACAATAGCCTCCAGGATAGCGGCGATCTCTATTTTTTTGACTGATCCCTGCTGTTATATCTCAGTACTTTTTTACAGTTTGTTGGCTTCATGCTGTAGCTATTTTACATTTTTGCTATCTGGTATCTGTAGGGACTTTAAGTTCTTAGGTGGTTTGTCTTTTTTGGCCTTTAGAATGTGGTTTCAGCAGCATTGTCATGCTCATATATGGCGGGATTATTGTTGATGGGTTTAGTATCTTATGGATGTTTATATGCTCTTTTGATTCGGCTGTAGAATCAAGCTCCTCTTTGTACTATTTGATTCAATCTTGAATATCAATAGTAGATTTTTTTTTCGCTGGAAAAAAAAAGGCTATCTACCAAGGCTCCCAAGAGAATATGGAGTATATGTGCTTCATCAATAAAAGAAGGCATGGTCCACCAAGACAATTCCAACAAGGTATGCCTTATTCAAATCCTTAGTATTTCAATTCTACTTATAATACTCACATATGTACTTACCCTACAACTTGGTATCCCATTAGCCAATAGATTGGTAGTTGCAAAACCAAGTTCCACAACAATGAAATTATCCTCCTCAACCTCAATTATTCCCATTTCAACCTTCACCATAGTCCCAAGATCAATGGAGTAATATTCAACAACCTTGGATACCCCAAGTACAAAAACATCAAACCTCCTATGGAAAACACTACCCAATAGGCACCTAAACAACTACAAACACATGCTTGACTAGCACCAAATCCCAATAATAGATTGGTCCAAGTAGACTACAATAATGAGATGGTCAATTTACCAACATATTCACAAAGTTCCATAGACCTAAATTAACTTAACCATGCTTAGACAAGGTAGTGACACCCTTTCTACCTCCTCTAATAATTGAACCATTAGAAGACAAGTCTCCTAAAGACTTAGAGGTCTAAGAATGGAACCAAAATATATCTCAACCAACTAGATATTAGAAAATCCCACCATATTTATAAAGGCGTGAACAAAAAATAACATACACCTAATCTAAACTTAAATCCTAAAAGAACCAAAAAAACTGTGTCACAATTCCACTCTTACGAGAAATTAAGTGTGCACACATTTATTAAAGATTGACATACGCATGAGATATTTGTGCACTGGAAACTGTCTTTCTATTTATTGTTTCTCAAAGTTTAGATCCCTACTTTGGGATATTCTTCAGATTACAATTAATCCCCAATGATAGGTAGGCTCATTGAATGAAATAATCCAGTGTTGTGATCGTTGTGGAGATGGATTTTGATACACAAAAAACTTAGGATTATTTCCACATCCCTACACTTCTTCAAAAACCCTAGATCGATAGCTCTTTGGGATATTTTTAGGTGCATTCCTTCCAAAAAATTCATGTCATTTAGAGTATCCATTCCATGGAGGGTTCCAACCTGATTAAAGGTCGGCATACATAGGATAAATTTATGCATTGAGAACTACATTTTTGTTTATTGTTTCTCAATGTTTCGATCCCTACTTTGGGATTGGCTTTAGCAGACAATTACATATTTACAACAAGATCATCAAGGATCTATGCAAAACAATAAATAGAAGTAAAAATAGATATCCTCCAACAAATACTATTGTAGGGTATCCATAGTAGGTGTCTACATAAACAAGTGTTTAATCCAAAACACGTTGATAGATTTAGGGGAAAAAATCAATGTAATGACTAAGGAAACAATGCTCAATTTAAATTTAATAAAATTATTGGGACATACATGCATTGTCCTCTAGTTGGTAGACAAGTATAATGTCAACCTTGAAGGAATGTTAGAGGATGTCATGACAATCTCAATAGATTCCTAGGAATATGTAGTAGAATTTATAGTACTGCAGAAAAAGGATAAATTGAATTCATATCCTTTGATCCTTGACATACAATGGTTAGATACAATATATTATTACATTGGATGTATAGTAGGGGACATGGAAATTGCTAGAGGATAGTCCCAAAAGAGACTCACTCACTACCCCATTGATAAACATTTTATTGAAACTAAAATACCATTTTGGGTAAGACAAGGGGGTGATGAACAAGTATTTGGAAATATTTTCTAGCTTGTTCTCACTATTAACATTACTTTAACATTTAAATAAATAGACGAGCACACATTAATTTCAAAATATATGCAAAATTTGTATCCCAACATTGTCCAAATTCAGGAACACCTTAACAATGAGGATGACAAAGACCAGCCAATCATATCAACAACAAATAATGCATGCTGAAAATACTTTTTCACTGTTGAAACATAATAACAATTTCTTAAAACAATATAAATATTTCCTACCAAAATGTTGAAAATCAACATCGAATTGAATTCTATTCAAGAAAAATAGTTATTAGACACCCTCAGAATTCTCAATTCTACCTTTTCTTGGAGATATAACCAACATAGATACATATTAAACCAAATCTATCAAGCATCGAGAGTGATCCAATTTTTCTTGAGGTGTACATTTTTTTATCTTAATTTTGTACACATTAAAAAAAAAATTGCACCTAAAGATATTTGATCAAATCAATATAATTTATTTATTTTAGTTTAATCCGACATCATTTTGATTTTGATTTCTTTTTTATGGGAACGTCATGTTACATAGTGTTACACAACATTAAGTGTTCCAACATCTCCCTCGTACTGGGTTGTAAGCACCTCACTACTCTTGGTGCAATGACATGCAATGCATTGATATAGACATCTAAAAACATCACATCTACATTAAGGATGATTACCTATCAATTAGGTAGCCACAAAGGATAATGAACCTTGCACTTAAAGGCATAGTTAAATATGAACTACATAAGCTTTAAGATGAAAATTTTATATAAACTATGTTAGATAGTGAATGGGTTTCTCCTGTGTTCAATGTTGCAATAGAAAAGGTAAGTGGAGGATTCTTGTGGAATATAGAAAAATTAATAAAGACACTAGAAAGGACCATATCCCCTTACCTTTCATTGACCAAGTGTTGGCACTATCTAGAAAGAGGCACTTTCCTCTTGAAGGTTTTAATGGATACAATCAAATTTACATCAATCCATAAGATCAATATAAGAATACATTCACCCACTTTAGGAAACACATATTATAAGGTTCTTCCATTTGGACCATGCAATGCCCCTGCTACCTTTCAAAAATCTAGTTTGTGAATTTTATTAGATTTAGTCCATGATAATGTGGAAATATACATGGATGATTTTATTTCTTATAGAAACACATTCCAAGAGGCATTAACAAATTTGAAAAATATTTTCAAATGATTCCCACGCATGAAATTATCCCTTAGTAATGATAATTTCTTAATGATTATGAATACATGAATAGTTTTAACACATTATATATCTTCCTTTGGTAATGAAGTTGATCTTGCAAAGGTAACCGCTCATTAATCAATTGCCAATACCTCATAAATAAAAATATGTTAGATATTCTCTTGGCTAGGTAGGGTAATATAGGAGGTTTATTAAGGACTTCAATAAAATTGCACAATCCTTGTTTACTCTCCTTTCCAAAAATGTCGAATTCCATTTGACAATAAAATGCCATAAGGTATTTGAGGTCTTAAAGAAAAATTAGTCCCAACTCCTATCTTGCAAGGACCTAAGTGGGATGTACCATTTCACATACATATTGATGCCTTTGATAAATCACTAGGAGAAGTTTCTAGAGAAAAGGAGTTTAAAGAGCCATATGCAATTTACTATATCAACAAAAAATGTTCAAGTGAAGAACTAAAATACATTGTCACAAAAAATGAATTCCTCACAATAGTATATGCAATTAATAGATTCAAACATTACATCATTGGTTATCCATTTTTTGTGAAAATTAATCATTCAAAAATTAAATATTTAATGAACAACCCAACTTTAAATGGAAGAATTATTAAATGATTATTTTTACTGCAAGAATTTGACCTAACCATACTTGACAAGGTTGGTAAGTAGAATGATACATATTTTTTTATCTAGTTCAACTAACAATGTAGAGGATGAGGTTGTTGATGACTCTTTTTTTGGATGACCACTTGTTTTTTTTATCTCAGTGAAAAACCCTTGGTTTGTTGATATAGATAAATATATAGCCGCACAAGAGTTTCCTTAACACTTCTATTACAAAGAGCATATTGTCATACAAATTAATTCATTCACTTAGATAAATGGGCACTTGTTCAATCTTCGACAAGACCATATACTTATCTTTGAATTAAAGAGGATGAAGTTAATGATATTCTACATGCTTTTAATGATGAACCATGTGGTGCCACTTTGTTGCAAATATACTATTGTCCTGCACTACATAACAATGTTGTAGAATATATTTCTCGGTGTGATGAGTGCCAATGCATGGGAAATCCAACTTGATTAGATAAGATGCCATTGCAACCTTATATATCAATGGAACCATTTGAGAAATGAGGTCTAGATTGTGTAGGGCCCATTAACCCACATTCAAATAAAAATGATACATATTAAGTATGTACATAGTACCTTACTAATTAGGTAGTCAAATCATCAAAAAATGCAAAATAGGAAAAAGTAGTAGACTTTCTTTAAGTGGAAATTTTTGCAAGGTTTGGTGTTGCAAGAGAGATTGTTACTATTCAAGGACACTAGTTTACATCCACCCTCATCAATTATTTGAAGGACATGGACAATGTTAGACCCAAAAAGTCAACTACATATCATCCACATGAAAATTTTCAAGTGGAGTTTACCGACAAAGAGTAGGAAAGTATCCTAAAAAAAACAATGAAGCAACATAGGAAACATTGTGCCAAAAAAATTATTTGAAGTAGTTTGGGCTTACAACATCATTTGGAATACAACTAAAGGGTTCAATCCTATGAGTTGGTTAATTCTAAGGTATTGATCATACTCCCTCTTGAATTTGAAACATATAGTAAGGAAAACTCTATATTAGATATTGACCTCTCTACAATACATAAGGAAATAATTCATATAAACTCAATGCATGAGATGAAATTAGACAACTAGCCTTGTTTGATATTGAACACATGCAAAAATAAAGAGTCAAGTGGCATGATAAATTTATCAAAACCAAAAATTTCAAGGAAGGATATTATGATTTACTTTATGATTCTAGATTCAAGAATTTCAAGGGAAAATTGAGAACAAGATGTCTAGGGCCATATGGAATTGACACTTCTTTAACAATGGATCAATGAAAATTAGAAAATTAAACAAAGACAAAACTCCTCTTTTGAATTAATGGATACTAGGTCAACATATAAAACAAGCCAATGAAGAAGGAAGAGTTCATTTCAAATATTCAAGGACAATAGCTATATCTGATTGAAAGTATTAGTACTTTCAACTTAGACTAAAACTTTGACCACCACAAACTAAAAAAAATTAAAAAAAGAAGAAAAAAGTGTTATGGTTAAAAAATGTTTTGAGGAATCATAGGATAGATTGCACCTTGAAAACCAAGACTCCTGGTAGGACTTAATCAATATAATACAAATAAATAAATATCCTTATGGTGAAAACCTCTTCGAGGCAATATAAGGTAGGGTAGAGATGAAAATGAGGAAACCAGAAGTTTTGTTTAAAAAAAATTACCTTCTACATAATTTATAATTCAATAATTGAATATGTCTATTTAACTCTATTTTATGACAAAAGTTATGTTCTCATACATATTTGAAAGATAAAGGATCATTTCCTAGATTACACATCAATTTTCAAGGAATGGCTGCCAATATATCAAGCACTGAACAAGAGGTTATTACCACAAGTACCTCATGAACAATCAAAGAAAGTATAGCACTTTATCATACTCATTATCAAAAGTTTGAAGAAAAAAATATTGTTCATGCACCTATAAAATTGATTCCAAATAGAGAATTCATCAATGTTCAAGGTATTGATTTTATAGTTTGGCTATACGTTTAGGATACCAACTCCACTATCAAAATACAATGTACAGTGTTTTAAAAATTCAATCTAATGAGTTTCCATTGGCATGGAATTAATATCATATAAATCCTCACCGATTTTGATAACTATAAGGAGTATGACAATTGAAGACAAGTATAACACTATTCAACATTCTGTCCTTTTATTACTTTTGGAAATCCCACAAATTGACATTGCCAATCTTTTCCAGAATTCCAGTCCCACAACCTAACTATTTGATCCTTGTACATTCTACTACAAAATTTGAGACCTACTTACATACTACAAAATTAGTCTCCTACACATTGCTACAAACTTCATTACCTACAAAAAAAAACTATGGACTATGTACTTTTACATTTTCAACACATTAGGGTTCACTACATGGCTTATAAGGTTCACTGTGAAGATTTTGAACATCAACATTTGGAAATCAAACTTATACACAAAATTCATGTTATAGGAGCATACACTATGCATATGCTACTTCTAGCCTTATCAAAGAGTTCATCTTGAAAGTAAAGCTACCTATAAAATTGATTTGTACACGTCACAATTTCATAAAGACATATCTTATTTACAAAGTCTACTAAGTATCATTCTAATTCCTTTGATTTCAAGCCATACATTATTTGAATACATTGTTGTTTTAATATGAGTTAGAGGGGGGATCACAATACTAATCCTTAACACCAATCAACGCTAATATGTTAGTAGTCAAATCAAGAAAGGTGGACGATATAAAAAAGTAAGAATGTTGATAAGGAGTGAGGAAATGATTATGAAGTGTGGTAAACTGAAACATCAAGTAAGGGATGGAAATTCCACTCCATCAAGACTCATTTCAAATTTTATTTCAACAAACCAAAACTCATTTAAAACCCATCATAAGTGAACAATAGAGGAAAACAAAGCCGTGACCACTCCAAACTCTTAATAGTAACATTACAACCATGTTAAGCATAAGAGATCTAATTAGAAAGGAGAAAAGAAGCCACAAACAAAACATAGCATAAAGGGAGGACTCAACTAAAAGGAATCGATATATACAACTTCTTGCATAGTAATCCTCAAGTTGTGGATTATTTTTTCAATAAAAGGATGGGTTTAGTATTGTAATAGACTACATGTGTTATGCACCAAATTCTTAAAATAATATTAAAAAAAAAAAAAAGAGTAACTCAACACCTTGAGAATGAAATAAATATATGAATAAGAAACTTATTCGAGGGGGGAATCCTTATACAATGTATCAAATGTACAAGAGACGATGACATGATCATAAAACTACATCTCCTTGGTATATATATAGAAGACAAAGGGTACAGTTACAATTCTAGCCAACCATACAATTACAATTAAGGTCATAGATGAGCCATAAAGACAATAATAATATAATAATAGAAATGCAATGTCACAATATATAGAGAGTAACATGTCCCTCTCCTTCAAACAAGTGTTGCCCGCAACACTTGATTAACTTTGGATGTTTTTGCATGAAGAACTCATTTTCCCAAGTCACCTCTTTTATTGGGAAGTTCTTCCACTTAATGAAGTACTAAGTAATTGCTCAATTTTGCAATTGCTTGATCTGTGTGTCAAGAATTGTTTCAGGTTCTAGTATCAATTTCCCTTCTTCATCAATCTTTGGTAAAATAATATGGATTGGAATCTTGTCACAGGCTACCTTTTTAGGAAATAAACATGGAAGACTGGATGTAAATGTGAATATGGATGCAACTCCAATTTGTAATCCATACTTCCAATCCTTTGCAACACCTTATAGGGACCATAGTACTTGGGTGATAGTTTACTATCCTTCTTTTGCTGCTTGAGGGACAACTATTTGTATGGTTGTAGCCTAAAAAATACCCAATTCCCCACTTCAAATTTCATTTCATTATGATGTTGATCTACTTGTTGTTTGATCCTATTTTCTGCTATATCCAAGTTATCTTTCAATATTTGGAGAACTTCTTGTTGGTGCTCTATGTGATCATCCACTATATGAACCTTAGGTTTCTCTTTCAAGGAGGATGTGATGGAAGGAGGATGATAGCCATAAAATGCCATGAATGGTAGCATTTTTGATGAAGTATGGAAAGATATGTTGTACCACCATTATGCTAAGGGAAACCACTTGACCCATTGTGTTTTCTTATCAGATGCAAAGCAAAAAAGATACCCTTCTAGGAATTTATTCACAATCTTAGTTTGCCTATTAGAATGGGGATAATAAGAGGAGCTATGATCCAACCGAGTTCCCAAACAATAAAATATTTCCTTCCAAAGATTACTAGTAAAAATTGGATCTCTATCACTTACAATAATCTTAGGGATTCCATGTAGATTCTAAATTGTTTCCATGGATGTTGCAACTACTGCACTTGCTTTAAAAGGAACAGAAATAGAGTATAAATGGGAATACTTTGGAGTCAATCCACTACTACCATGATGATGCTATGTCCTTCTGAATTTGGTCGACCTATGATGAAATCCATTGAAGCTTCTTCCTAACACTAACTTGGTATGGCTAATGGCCATAGAAGACATGGTGTCTTTATTGTCTATCCCTTTTTTCTTGGAAAACCAAATGTTTTTCCACAAACTTTTGGACATCAGTTTTAAGACCTTTCTAGAAAAAAACATTCTTGATCATGTGGTAAGTTTTCAAGAAACTTAAATGTCCTCATATAGGATAAGTGTGCAATTCCGAAAGGACCTTATGTTTGAGTTGAAAATTCTTACATAAATATAGGCGATCCTAGCACCATATTTAATCATTATTCCATACAAATGTATCTAGTGAACTAGGGTCCTATTGTAGCTGTTGAATTATCTTTCATGCTATCTGATCTTGTTTCCATTTTATCCTTGCTTCTTCCACCCATCAAATTGCATAGTGGAAATGGCACAAAGTAAACTTTCTATGTCATATCCTTTTCATGAAAGTTCATTTTCCACCACATTCTATTTTCCTTTTTTGTTGATAATTTCAAAGTCAAATACTAGCATATTTGTAACCCATTTTTGTTGCTCTTTTGAAGATAGTTGTTGTTGCAATAAGTACTTCAGGCTATCACGATTTGTTCATGGGCCTGAAGTATCTTCCTATTAGGTAGGGGATCCATTTCTTAATTGCATGTAGTATGGACAACATTTCATTTTCATAAATTGTTTTGAGTAAGTTTTTCCTTTAAGTTGGTAACTTTCAAATGCAAGGGGCCTTTCTTGTTGCATAAAAATGCTTGAATGCCATGCCTTGAGGCATCACATTCCACAAGAAATGTTTTTTTGAAGTCAAGAACGGATAATACATGAGTTGTACACATAGCCATTTTGAGTTTTTCAAAAGATTTGGTTGCTTATTAAGTCCAAGAGAATGCCTCCTTTTTCAATAACCTTATTAGAGGTGCTTTTGTTTGATCATAATTCTTAACAAACTTGTGGTAGTAGCATGTCAATTCTAAGAATCCTATGATATTCTTAAAGGCTTTAGGAATTGGCCAATCCATGATAGCCTTACTTTTTTTAGGGTCCACTTTGACACCTTCTTTAGATATAATATGACCCAAATATTCCACTTCCCGAACCTTAGAGGCACACTTAGAAGGATTGGCCTCTAGTTGGTGCTCCTCCAATAGTTTTAAGATATTGTCAACATGTTGTATACACTCTTCCCAAGGTTTTCTATAGATTAGTGATAATAAAAAATACTAACACAAATTTTACGATGAAGGATTTAAATAAAATTCATCAATCTTTGAAATATGGATGGTGCATTGGTAAGGCCAAATGGCATCGCCAAAAATTCATAATGAAAGTTTTTTTTGGAATGTCTTCTATTCTCATTATGGTTTGATGATATCTAGAATGAAGATCCATCTTGGTAAAGAAAATTGATCTATGTAATTCATCAATGACAAGAATAGGAAACGTACCCCACAGGGCGTAGAATAGATGGTGAATGGGTGTACTTTTAAGGCACTCCTTGTGATAGGTCATCGATTCGAAACTTCGCGGATACTAGCTTAAAGAAAAAAGACAAGAATATGAAACTTATCTTTAATCATCATCTTATTGAGCTCTCTATAATCTAAACACATATGCAATGGACCTTCCTTTTTGCAAACTATCACCACTGGTTTAGAGAAAGCACTTAGCTAGGTTGAATGTTACCTACATCTAACATTTCTTAAACCATATTTTCAATCTCACTCTTTTGTGCATATGGGTACCTATATGGTTTGATGTCAGGTGGTACACTTCTTAGTTGCAAGTGAATAGCATGGTCATGCTCTCGAGTAGGTGGAATACCTTTAGGAATCTCTCCAAATACATTCGAATAGTTGTCGATAACTTGTTGGAGATCCACTAGAATAGAGGGTATATATGCTTGAACATTTAGTGAGCACAATTGTGCAATTAATCCATGATGTCCCTTTTTGAGCAATTTTGTCATGCTATTAGAGCTTATCACTTTAAAGGGTTTCTCTGGAATACCTTTAAGAACTATCCTTCTTAAGCTAATCTTATGAAAAGTTCGTAAAAATTAAGAGCCATTGCTACCAATGATTGTAGCCACTTGACCCCTAGTACAACACCATCACCACCCATTCGTATTGAATCATAAACTATTTAATAAATACTCCCCCATAGTTAGATTATTACTATGGCACTTTCTTGAACAATTTATGATACCTCCATATGCAATCATTACTTAAAATTCTACTGTTGGTTATAGAAATCAATTGAGAAGTTTGGCTAATTTGCAATAAATGAAGTTACTGTTACTAATAGAATCAATCAATATTGTTACCCTTTTCTTTTTGATATGTCCTTTTATCCCGAGAGTTTGAGGAATGCTAATGTTGGCCACTGCATAGAAATACATGGTTGGAGTAGTATCTTCTAGATATACCTCTTGAGACTATTCCGGTTTTGGATCTTCTTCCTCTTCATAGTCTACATAGAATAATTATTTCTCAATGCACTTATGCCCCTTACTGTGGTTGTTATAATTGAAACATTAAGTTCCTTTTCTCTTATATTCTCCACTTGCCAAGGCATCAACTTTGTAGGCTGAGTGAGGTTGGGGGAAGAAACATTTCCTTCTCTATAAGTGTTAGTAGCAACATAACAAGGAAAACAACATACATTCAATCTAGACATACTTCATAGCTGATTGGAATAGGGATAAAGTCAAGGAAAATTTTAAGAACCCCCCCTAAATTTCTATGTATAATAAATGGGCCAATCCCTATGATATATAGGAAAACATGAATGTTATTTTATCAATGTTATATTATGTATATATAATTTTTGGCGAATCTTTCACTAAATTATAAAACCTTGTAAAATATTGGCGAATCTTTCACTAGATTATAAAACCTTGTGAAGCCTTGGCAAAGCTTTCAGCAAGTTTCTCCTTGGAAAGACATGGCCCCTTGCATGCCCAAATATACAGCTATGAATGAAGTCCCAGTCCCTAGGCATGATGCCCCAAACACCCACAAAAATGTTATTGATGCATTGTCGATCGCAAGATTCACAATCCCCATGTTTCTTGGGGAAAATTTGGATATGGGGTGATGGGATTTAGAACTCTCCTATATGAAAATGGGTCGCTATAAGACCCGATAGTAGATATTGACTACCCTTCTCATGTGGACATTAAGCAACTTGCAAGACAAGATTCAACCCATAAAATATGACGAATGTAACTTTGAATTTGATTTCCATGATCGATAGAAGGCAAAAGGGACAAGCAATTGATTTATGAGGTCCTTCTGCTTGTGGGACAAGGGAGTGTATATACTCTACATCCTTTGGATTTGAATTTTTGACCTTTTAGGAGGAACGTCCACTCATATAATAAATTATTACAATGATTCTTGATATATTAGTATTTTTTGGATTATTTGTGTAGTGTAAGTGATTAAGCTATGACCCATATCCCATAAGTATAGTCACACTTAGCTTGCTATCCCATTTGCAAAGCCTTAGGCTCAAGTATTGTGCTTTATGAACTATTGAGTTAGATCTTAGTGTAAGTCATTAAGCTATCACCCATATCCCATGAGTATTGTTATAGCTAACTAGTTTTGAATGGTCCACTTAGCACTCATTGTATCACATGGATCTTGAACATTTTGTATATCTAAACAAATGTTATTAATAAACAAAACTAAAATTCTTTACAACACCTAATTGATAAGAATTTTCACTATAAAACACTTGAAAATATTGAGCTTGTTCACTTTTTAACTAATAGTAAGTTCATAAGTGGACAAACTCTAAGTTAATAAGTGGACAAACTCAACCACAAAAATCTTCTTCAAATCGGAAATGAATTTTGTTTTGAGTTATAGTTTCACATAATTTTGATGATGATTATAATTAACCTCCAAAATTTTTGAAATCTTATATGGATGTATGCACCAGCGTAGATCCATCTCAAACTCGGATCTATGAAGCACAGAGAGGGATCCAATTTCTTGAGGTGTAATTTTTTTTGTTTTATCTTAAATTTTTTACACATTAAGAAAAAAATTACCCCTCAAGAAATTGGATCCCTCTCTTTTAATTTTTTAATTATTATTATTATTATTATTTTTGATAAGTTATGAGCGAACATGAAATTTTTAATTACTTTTGATTTTTTATAAATTATGAGCCGACATGGAAACGTAATGTGACAAACATGACAAATGTGACAAATGTGACAAACGTTACAACATCTCCCCCATACTGGGTTGTAACGTAATGTGATGACAAATGTGACAAACGTGACAAATGCGACAAACGTTACAACATCTCCCCCATACTGGGTTGTAACGTAATGTGACAAACGTGATAAATGTGACATGTGACATCCGTTACAGGATCTCCCCTATACTACAAACATGACATGTGACATGTGACATGTGACATCTGTTACAGGATCTCCCCCATGCTATTACTTTTTACATTTTATTACTTTTGAAAACGTTACATGTGTCATGTGACATGTGACATCCGTTACAGAATCTCCCCCATATTGGGTTGTAAGCACCTCGTTTACACTCGGTGCAATGAAAATCTAAGAAATTACTTTTCATCCTCAATAATCATAGTGCTTTTAGATTTTAGTTGCTTTTTAACTTACTCTAATTTAATATCATCACTTTAACTAAACACCAAATTAATATATAAAATCTCTTTGAACAACCAAAAATCCTATATTAAACCCTTATATAAAATCTCTTTAACAACCAAAAATCCTATATTAAACCCTTATAAAACACATAGTCTTAAACATTAAAATTACAATATAAGTACTACGACAAATATCCAAGCTCATTTCATACGGTGTAGGATAAAAACAAACTAAAACGCCCAGAACGCCCCTGGTGGCTTTTTGATCAATTCCGGTTTAAATTTGGTCTAAAAATTGCAATTTCTGCGATGCTTTGATTTCAGCAATCTCAATCCTAACCTAAATACGTTGTTTTGAACTACCCAAATCGTTTTAATAGCGATTTGAACAACTAAAATTAGGATTTGAACAATTCTTCATCTACCAAATTCGAGGGATTGGGACCTTTTGGTTGTTCCCTATACTACTCCATTTCATAGCTTTTTGGTTGTTCCTTATGCTGCTCCATTTCATACGGTTCTCTATTATTTCATAGGGTTCTCTATTATCAACTTGCATTCAGCAATCGTGCCAACTTGCTAGATCACCATAACGCGTCCCTTTCAAACCTGTCAACTTGCTAAAGGCATCCACTCGATTTTCATTCAATCTAGGTTTTCACGGCTCTACTCGATTCAATCTATCGTGCTGCGCCGACAGTGGCGCCGCGGCGCGGCGCCGGAATTCAGCAGCTCAATTATTGCACGTAAAAAAATGATTGAAGCGTACACTTTCTCCTCGTTTCCTGCCCGATAATCATCCCCCTCCATGTTGTTTTCCACGATCAATCGTCTTATATTCTCACCGGCGGGCAGCGTTTGAATTCTACAGTGTCCTGGACACTAGGTTTTAATATTTCTGAACATTGTACTGTTTTAACCAATTGAAAACAAGCCTCAGAATGTGACCTGACTTTTGCAAATGGCCTTATACAATAAATATACAACGAATCTTTTGTTTTTTCTCAATTCTTCAATGTACTTTCTTTGTATTTTCTCAGTTCTTCTTGACATTGGATTCCAATCCGGTGGCTTTTTGCAGTCGCGCAGAGAATAGTCACGGATTAATAAATCAAATCTATAAAAGTGGCCAGTGATCACCGTACTGCAGCAACAGAAAGATTAATGGGACGGTTGGTGCCTGTTATATATAATTTTTAAAGATAAAAATCAGATCTTCCTTCCTTCAGTCTGCTGCCGATCAAAATTCTTGACTTGTTTTGGCTTTTCGCCCGGTGCAAAGACCTAATGTGCTCCGTGACCGTACCCTTGCACTTTATTGGCCGTTTTGTTGGTTCTGGTTGCGTATAAGAATAAATTATTAAAGTGAGCTGATCCATTCAGGGATTTCATGATATATTTATGGGTAGCTGTGCTATTTTCAATCTTACTTTCAGGGATTTCATCATATATTCATGGGTACCTGCGCTATTTTCAATCTTACTTTCTTTCACCATATAAATATAAGAGTTGATAAAGGTCCGTTAGTTTCAAAATTTTCTTTCTTTACCGTATAATTTATGAGTGTTTAGCTGATTTCAAACGATTAGGATAAAAGATAACCAAAACGCCCAGTAAATTTGGGATAAAAACTGGTTAATTTTTTTTGGAAATTGTTATTTCAGCAATGTTGTAATTTCAACAATTTGGATTGCTTAATTTAAGTTAAATGTCCAATTTTAAAACTACTTAGATGGAAAAAATTACCATTTAAATATTTCAAATTGCGATTTCTGCAAGAATTGCTTTGCTTGATTCCGACCATCCGAGAGCGTTTCAGTTAACACTTATGCAAGTAGCATAATTCGAGTAGGAATACGGATATAGATATTATTTGAACTGAAAAAATAAATAATAAAAAAATCCAATACAGATAAAATAAGGAAGTAGACTTTTTATATATAATACTTTTAATCAAATATAAACCAAATTAGCATAAATGTAAATTAAAAACCATTCTTTTTTATAAGAATGTAATAAATTGAATGTTATTTATATTTTATAGTTATTAAATAATTAAAATTTGGTTTTTTAAAATTGATTTTTAAAATTTATCTTATCTTCATTAATAAGAATCTATATTCGTATCGTATATCTATACAGTTAAATTATGTTACTATAAATTTAAATATATCAGATACCTTTATTCAATTATACATTCATGATTTTTTTTTAAATTTCAAACTTACTTTTTACTATATTGTAATACAAACACTGCATATTTTTATTAAATAGATTAATCAAAATCTTTTTTTCCTGATTACTTTCGAACTTTTACATTCGAACTTTTACAGTTTATTTTTTATTAAATAGATTATTTAAAGTTATGCCTTTTGTTTTTCCTGTTAGTTTCAAACTTTTTAAATAGATTATTCAAATTCATTTTTTTTCCTGTTAATTTCAAACTTATTTTAAAATACATTGGTGTGTAGATTGAATATTCTAAAGATAAAAAGAACCATGCATGAGAGCTCCAGTTTTTTAAGCATTTGATGATGCCTAAGGGGTCGTATATGATGACACTTTCATGATGGATTTTTCAATTCATTTATATCACTAAAGTTATTAAACAAAATTCAATTTTAATTCTAAATAGATAGATTTTTTTTAATTGAATTTAACTCTGATTTGTTTTCTATATGTTACACTCTATTCAAATGGGGCATAAAATGAGACATTGCTTCTAGAAAACTCATGATTTCGTATATATAAAACTTTAACTTAAAATATGATTTAAGTCATTAAAAACATATTTAAGACATGTTAAAGAAAAGAAAACCAAATCAAAGCAAGACTAACTTCATTACCGGTCATGTTATCTTTGATATGTTAAGGAATAGAAAACCAAACTAAAGCAAAACTAACTTCATTATTAATTATGTTATCCTTAACTTCAAGTTGAAATCATATTAATACTAAGATCATATTATTAATAAAAAAAATTATCTAACCACAAATAATCACATAATTGTTTTTTTTTAAATGGTGGTTCATCATTTGTTATAAAAATAGTCATGTCACTTACAAGAATTGAATCGGGTGGGGAGGATAACAATTATTCCTCCCAACCACCCAAATTACATAAAAACCCTAATTCAAAGCTTAAATATATTCTTTAAATAATCTCAACATAAAATTAGATAATTAAACTTGTATTAATATAGAATCCTAATTAGCTATTTTTTTATAATAACAATATGATCTAAAAATGATCTAACCACAAATAATCAATAATTTTTTTTTTTTTAATGGGTAATTCACCATTTGTTATAGAAATACAATCATTACAATAAGGGTTCAACAAAATCATCATGTCACTTACAAAAATTAAACTTGAATGGGGTGAGTAACAATCATTGCTCCCAACCACCCAAATTACAACTAATGAATATAATTCACTTTATAATAACATAAAAACCCTAATTCAAATTCAAAACTTAAATATATCCTTTAAATAACCTAAAACATACCACCCTAATTAAAATATGTCCCTTAAAATGACCTGGACATAAAATTAGACGAACACACCGTTACAAAACCTATTATTATCTGAACGTCAATTTCGAGAAAGATAAGGTGCAAGACAGGTGTATCTTTCATGAAAAAGGGAAAATAATTGAGACATCGGTGGGTCTAAGTTGAGTTTAATTGTGGAAGCGCCACATGGCACCTCAGATATTTAATATTAGGGGCACTTCTCCTAGTTTTCCTGAAGTTTCATTCGAGTGCGATCATGGCGTAGTTTTCGGGGTATGACATGTGATTTTCTTACTATCATTCTATTTTCTTTTTCGATTCACCTACTTTTTTAAGCAAATAGCAACCAATTAAAAAAATCCTCTCGAACTACCTTTTTTTTTTCAATTTTCAAATTCTTTTTTTTTATATCTTGGAAGCAAAGCCAGTAAAATCCTCGAAATATTTTCAATACTTTTTTCCTCTTATACACATGAACTTTGTAGTGCATGACATTAAATATACAATAGATTTTCAAATTATCACCACCTCTCATAAACAAAGGGATACAACCTTATTATTATTTATTAAAAAATTTAAAAAATATCACATTACTATGGTAATAAAACTCTTAAACCAGTATAGACTCATCAAAATGATCAAGTCTGCAAACCTTTCACTACTAAACTACAACACACATCCCTTTTTATTCTTTTTTTTTTTTTTTTTTTTTTTTTTTATAATTTTTTTTTTTTTTTATGAGATAGGACACTTCCCCTCCACCCAGGTTGTAGAAATACGCCTTCTCGACACAAAAAATGATATTCTCCCTGAAAAGGAATCACTCTTAACTCGATTGTATGATTATGCTGACATTTGGCTCCTCCGATCAAAAGGCATGCATCTTATAAATATGAAATGTCTTCTTTGCCATAATAACAGTCACATATTGATAACATCTATCGACCCAAAAGCCATGGTTGCAAATCCATAGATATGGTGTCCTCAATGACCTTCACAAACATAATGTGCACAAATAATAATGGTTGATGGTATTTGCACCTATGATGTTTTATTCATTCTATTAATGGTCTAAGATCCTCTCATGGAATCAAAGGCCTTATGCTAATTTCAAATATAACTTCTACAAATTTAGACATTATATTAGTTTTAAATGGTTTGTATGAAATTTTAAACCAATTGTAATTTTAAATGATTTTGTTAAGTAAAGAAAGGCACCTAGAAAATCTCCACAAAATCTTCACAGAATAATCCTTATGAAGAATGGAAGTATGGAGTAGATAATATTGTGAAGTTGATTCATAAGGTTTAACGAAAGTAATTGCTAAACCTGTATTTTTGCTGCACAATCTTCCATCTTGCCAACATGACGACTTTTTACAATGTCTAAGAATTTTCCTTATAGGAAAAAATATTGTTAGGAGATGAAGCCAATATTCAAATATTCAGTATTCTTCCTGTGGAGTTGTCAACTAGACCTACACACTGCTCATATGCGTCGGGCGTGCGAGGGGGTTAGATTGGGGGTGGATCCCCCCAATGAAATTTTGTATAGACCCTTCTAGTGTATTTCAATTCCTTTTGGAACCCTCATATGTATTGTATAAAAGGGGAATGACCCCCTAAATTGTAACAAAAGAGAGATAAAAGAAAGCATTTTTCCGAGTAATAATAAAAGATCAAAGTTGTCATTGCCCCATGGTTTTACCTCTGTCCAACATGGCTTCCATGTAAATCTCGTGTTCTATTGTTATTGGTGTTTTCTTATATTTTTATATTTTTCTAACATCTGGTATTAGAGCATGAAAAACTCATAGGCATAGGGTTTTATGTGAGTGGGAATTGCAACAATGATAAATGGTTTAACTAAGTTTTATATTGAGAAGTTTGATGGAAAGAATTTATCCCTATGGTAGCTAAAGGTGTGGGATTTGTTGGTTCAGAATGACTAAGACCTGGCCTTGAAAGGAGTTGCAAAAAAATCAAATAGTGTGAGAAATGAGGACTGGATAAAAATGGATAGAAAGGTGGTTTCTACAATTCGTTTTTTCCTAGCAGACTTTGTCTTGTTCAATGTTGTTGAATAAAAGACTTTAGAATCCATGTGGGAGAAACTTGGGAAATTGTATGAGACTAAATTGACAACAAATAAGGTATTCTTGAAAAAACAACTTTACCATCTAAGGATGAAGGAGGATTCCACTGTGGAAGATCATCTAAATGAGTTTAATACCCTAATCAACAAACTACTCTTGGTTGGTGTAAAGGTGGAGGATAAGAATAGAGCGATAATTTTACTATGTTCCCTCTCGGATACTTGGGATCATATGGTGGCGACCATCACTAGATCATCGTCACGAAATCTGAAATTTTATGATGTGGTAGCTTCTTTGCTAGTAGAAGAGTTGAGGTGAAAATCATCTCTAGATCCCTCTACCAGTGAATCCTTGTCTGTGAGAGGGTGAACTACAGAAAGGGGTCAACAAGGGAGATCATAGTCCAAATCCAAGTCTAGAGGATGCAGGAAAGGGAAGTGTTAGAATTGTGGGAAACCAGGGCACTCGAGGAAGGACTCTTGATGTGTGAAGAAGGAAAAGAAGGATGAACAGGAAGATCAACCATCCACTAAAGCTAGTATAGTATACTCATAAGAGACAACAATGTGTGAGGAATTCCAAGCAATTGGATAACTTAATAAGAAATGAGTGGTTTGGATAGGATTTATGTCTCAGTAACAATAGATCTCTATTATATGCTTGGGATTTGGACTCAAGTGAATCTTTCCACATGTCTCCATATAGAGAGTGCTTTGTCAAATATCAACCCTATAGTAATGGAATGGTCTACTTGGGTGATGATCATCCTTTAGAAATTGTGGGAAGAGGGGACACTAAGATCAAGCTAGATGATTTCATAGAAAGGAGGTTGTGTGATGTACGACATGTACCAAATCTACGAAAGAATTTTCTCTCAATCAAGATGACGGATAAGCTAGGGTATTCAAGATGACGGATAAGCTAGGGTATTCTACTACCTTTGGTCGCAATCAGTCCAAAATTACCAAAGGTTTCCTCGTGGTAGAAAAAGGAGAATCTTGTGGGAACCAATATCGTTTGTGTGGTGATGTTGTAGCATCAACAACTTGGACATATGAGTTTGCATGATTGAGGTATGTTTTATGGGATTAAGTCTTGTGATTTAGACTTGTGTGATCACTATATTTTTGGTAAACATAAGAGAGTTCGGTTTACTACAAAAGATGGTAAAAGTTTTGATCTTTTGTAACTTATTCATTCTGATATATTTTGACCATCCCTCACTCTATATATAAAAGGTGCTAGATATTTTCTGACTTTATAGATGATTGGTCTAGAAGCCTAGTGTGGGTGTATTTTTTGGAAAATAAGTTAGAATCCTTCGAGAAATTTAAAGAGTTTAAGGCGCAAGTAGAGAAGCGTCTGGGAAAGTCTATTTTATGTCTCATATATGATAATGGAGGAGAATATTACTCCAAATAATTCAATAATTTTTGTATGCGGGAAGAATTAAGCACCAGAAGACTGTTGCATATACACCACAACAAAATGATGTGGTGGAGCAGATGAATCACACAATCATGGAGCGTGCAAGAAGCATTCCCTGAGCGCATCTGGGTTGGATAATGGATTCTAGGTAGAGGCTATTAATAAAAATGCATATCTAATTAACAGATCACCTACAACTGTGTTGGATGGAAATATTCTAGAGGAGGTTTGGTGTGGTAATCTAGTAGATTATTCTCATTTTTGTATTTTTTTCTATGATGCATTTCCCATGTGCCTAAAGAAAAGAGGTCCAAGATTGACCCAAAGTCAAGGAAATGTGTTTTTCTTTGTTATGATAATACAATAAAGGGCTATAGATTGTGGGATCCTACTGACCACTAGGTAATTCCTAGCCAAGATGTTATTTTTAATGAAAAATCATGCAAAGGAAGGAGGTACAACAATCACCTGATATTGTACCAGTTTAAGTAGAAATGAGTGAAGATGAAAATGAAGCTTCTGATTATCATTAAGAACAATGAGTTCATCAACCACAACTTAGAAGATCTGCATGTCCCAAGAGATGTCCAGGAAGGTATTCTCCTGAATTCGACACTCTTCTTTTGCTTTGTTAACTAATGACAATGAACCTAGTTCATTTCAAGAAGCTAGAGAATCTAAGAATGCAGATAAATGGATGAAATCCATGGATGAAGAAATGAAAGCATTAAACAAGAATCAAATATGGGAACTCGTGGATCTCCCACCAAGAAGAATTTTTGTTGGAAATAAGTGGGTGTATAAAGTAAAGAAGAAAAATGATGAGTTGCTAGAACGTCATAAAGCTCACTTGGTAGCACAAGGCTATGTGCGTAAGTCGGTTATATATTTTAATAATATATTCTCTCTAGTTGTGAAGCTTACTACTATATGGGTTTTGCTTGCACTTGTAGTAGCACATGATTTAGAGTTGAAACAACTGGATGTTAAAACTACTTTCTTGCATTTTGATGAAGAAATTTATATAGAATATCTTGAGGGACATAAAGAAAGAGGCAAAGAGAATTTGGTTTGTAGAATCAAAAAATCTCTGTATGGATTGAAACATGTTCTAAGGATGTGGTATAGAAAATTTGATACCTTCATGAAGAGCCAAGTTTTCAATAGAAGTGATGTTGACCATTGTGCATATTATAAGAGGCTTGGTTATGGCAGTTTTATTATCTTGTTGTTGTATGTTGATTATATTCTATCTGCATGCCCCATCAGGAAGAAAATCATTGATCTAAAGGCTCGGTTGGCTAGGGAATTTGAAATGAACGATTTAGGAGCAGTAAATCAAATTCTAGGGATGCAGATACACAACGATAGAACATGTAGGAAGATAATGTTAAGTCAAAAGTCATTTATAGAAAATATTTTGCATTACTTCAATATCCATAATGCAAAAACCATTAGCACCCCACTTCTTGCACACTTCAAGTTGTCTTCTGAACATTTTCCTAGCACAGAAATAGAGAAGACAAGCATGTCTCATGTACCATATTCATTAGCAATAGGGAGCCTCATGTTCTCCATGGTGAGCACTAGACTAAATATTGCTCAAGTAGTGAGATTTGTTAGTTTATTCATGGTGAATCCTGGTAGGGAGAATTGGAATGTTGTTAGGTGGATACTCATATATTTAAGGGGCACTTTAGACGTTGTCATTTGTTATAGATCCATATAGTTACAAATTAAAGGTTTGGTAAATTTTGATTTTGGTGGAGATAAAGATGGATGAAAGTATACCTACATGATATACTTCCATGCTTGTCGGTGGAGCTATAAGACGGACATCTAAGTTGCATCTAATAGTGTCTTTATAAACCACTAAAATAGAATATGTGGCAGGAATTGAGGCTAGTAAAGAGGCAATATGGTTAGAGTGAATGATGGATGAATTCAAGATGATATAGGGAAATATCACTTTGCATTATGATTGTCAAAGTGATATCCACTTAAAGAAGAATACAACATTTCATGATCACATGAAGCATATAGATATTAAGTAACATTTCATAAGGAATATAATGGAAGAAAGTAGGATATTGTTGGATACAATTGATATTGATGAGAATACTGAAGATACCCTTATGAATCCATTCAAGACATAGAATTTTTAATGGTGCAAAAATTCTCTAGGACTTTTGAAAATGTGATGAAGGTAGAATCGGGAAATGGCATGTGGGTGGAATACATTGGCAATGAACTTCTTGTATATTGAATTCAAGTGGGATAATGTTAGGAGATGAAGCCAATATCCAGGTCTCAAATATTCTTCCTATAGAGCTCTCGACTAGGCTTAAGAACTACTTGTATGTGTCGGGCATGAGAGGAGGTCAAAGGGGGGGCTTCCAGGCCCCCCTTCCAAGCTGGGTGCAGAGTGGAGCCCTTAAGGTGAAAATTTCTAGACCATTCTAGTGTATTTTAGTTCCTTCTGGAACCCTCATATGTATTGTGTAAAAGGGTAATGCCCCCCCTCCCCCCTGACATTGTAACAAAAGACATATAGAAGAAATCATTGTAATTTTTTTGCCGAGTAATAATAAATGATCGAAGTTTCCATTGTCCCATGTTTTTACTTACATACAATGTTATGGGTTTCCACTTAAATCTCGTGTTCTATTGTTATTAATGTTTGCTTATGTTTTATATTTTTCTAACAAATATTGATGCCATCTAGCTACCCAAAATCCATAAGTTGCAATTAGTTACCCAATAAACTCTCAATGCACTAAAGTGGGTTTAGTATGTTCTGAGTGCTCACATTTTCCAATGATATTGGTGTGTCTATGACCTATTGATAAATTTCACAATTATAATTATATGTGCACAAATACAAATTATTACTAGTACTTCTACCTAGTATGATTTATTCATTGTATTGGTGATCTAAGATCCTCTACTCATTGAATCAAGGTCCCATTCAAGTTTCAAATGACTTGTATGCAATCTAGACACCATGCTAGTTTTAAATGATTTGTATGAAATATAAGTCCCATGCTAGTTTTAAATGGCTTACATTAGGTAAAGAAAGGCACATAAAAACCACAACACAATAATCCCCATGAAGAATGGAAGTTTGCATAATCAACATTGTGATGTTAATTCATAACATTTAACAAGAGTAATTGGTAAACCTATTTTTCTAGTGTAAAATATTCCATTCTGCCAATGCGAAAAGTTTTTACATTGCTTGGGAATTTTTCTTTAGAAACTTTGCATAGCTTGATATCACAATGCCCCATTCAAATGGTTGTTGGGGTGCAGGATTCATTTAATGTCATTTTAACGTACATATTTCAAACTATGATATTGGACTCCTTAACATTGCAATGTATTATTTAAATGGTTTTTGGTTGAAAAGTTCATCTTTAAGATATTTAACATACATACTTGAAAAGAACAGTGTTGGACTCCTTTTTCTTGATATTTTGGGCATGATAGACTCCATACTTTTATATTTTTAATGAATTGACATATAAATAAAAGTTTGTGAAAATAAATTTAAGAACAAATTTGCCTATGAGCCTCAATATATACCTTTGGATGGAGATTAGGATATGAAATCAGAGTGAAAAAAATGCTAAGTTCATGAGTGTTGGGGAAGTTGGAAGATCATGCCTACATTAAACCTCCTAATAATGTTCTTATGGGTCGAATGATAAAAATGAAGGTGAATAAAAACCCATTAATATTGATTCTCAACCATGTAGATCTAGGTTTGAGTCAATAGAGTTCATGAATAAAAAAATATTATCTATACATTTATGTTGTGCTAGAAGGTCAACAAGATGCAAGGAGTTCTCAAGATCTTGAGAACTATTGAAACTTATCTTAAACCAACCAATTTTCGTAATTATTGGAAACTATGCTTGTTTCACCATCGTAATCATCATTCTTCTTCATTGTACCCCTTTTAACAATTCCATACATCTTGCCTCTACTTCCTAGAAATATTATTTTTTATCTTTACCAGAGATTGAACCGTTGTTAACTTTTATCCATTTGGATTTTGTGTTTCCTACAAATGGTGCTTCAGTTGTCCCCATTGAATAATCATCATTGACTCTAATAGTTAGTGGTTGGTCCTATTTTTTATTTACTTAGTTCAATTGATAGAAATACTCCTATTGAAACACTTTTGGATATCTTAAATTATTATTTTATATTGGGATTGCACATGTTTCTAACTTGATTTTGAAATCAACATATAGAAATTTCATAAGAAATCTCATAATCCTATCCTCTTCAAAGAGGTTGTCATTATTACATCAAACGTCTAGACACTAAGTTACCAATACTAAATAAGAAATGATCATAACCTGATTGTATTACATTTAAGTAGGGTAATTTCCTCATCTACATTAATTATATGTCATGTCCTTGCAAACTAAATCACTGTAAATTTGAGTTTGATGGTTTGATTTATGCTCTCTCCTTCCAACACCTTAATTTAGAGACACTTAAGAGATTATGTGTTTCAATAACAGTCAAGCACTTTAAGACTTACATCCAAAACACTTACCTAATGTATTGCGTGCTTGAAGTTTTGTAGTAAATATACACAGTTAATCATTATATCTAACAAGCCCAATTAGATGAGATCCATGTTGTTGCTATCCTCGACTTTTCATTTTTTCATTGATGTGCCATAAATAAAAATAATTGATTATTAGATTTTTTACATTGACTACCTTCCATTACCACTCTTCACTCTTAATCTAATGAAATTAAACTTTCACTACTTGATATGAATGCAATTTATTCCTATGTGAAAATTTCCATGCAATTTATTCCCATGTAAAAATTTCCATCCTTTACAACCCATATTAACCACTTTTTCCCATTAGGGAAAATGATCAACCCTAAGGGGGTTCCTGGGAAAAATCAAGAATTCCCTCCATTTTTACAAAGGTAGTACTCATTGTCAAAATACAAGTTTTCTTTAATAAATTTTATGAATAGGATGGGATAACACTATACAATGAAACCCCACGTGATATTTATCAAGAAAATATAAGATTCTTAAGTCAATGAAATATTTATTTAATTACAATGTTTTATAAGAGAGGATTAGTTGATTCCAATCATAGATAAAATATAAAAAATAGCAAAATTCTATGAAAAACAAATTTTCCTAGGACACAAATATTTTGCTTCCATTAAGATAATATACGAAACAAAAAATTGCCAGGAAAATAGACAAAAACGATGGCATTTGTCACCTTGATAATTTAAAATACTAAATAGCAGTATCAATAAAATGAGATTGAAAATAATTTTCTACTAAAGATTCCACTTGTTGATGACCAATATACTATCATAAAAAATAAATGCGATATGCATAGTTTTGCTGTAAATTTTTTAGCAATGTGTTCCCGATGATGATGATGAAGATTAACTTCCACTAGGACCCATTTGGTCTATCAGACCTCAAGAAAAGAGATAGGAATTATTTGGATTGTTGTAAAAATGTTTTCCTATGATAAAAAAGCTTAGAAAGAAGCATTCCTAGGTCACCATAGTTTTGACATGTTAGAAGATCATGGAGGTTAGAATTGTAGCAAATATTATGAAATTGCGATCGAATATGGGTGTACGCAAGGCACTCTAAAATAAAATGACATTCGTCCTCAATGCTCAGAGACTCACAGAGTTGGAAAATATTTTCCACCCATAGTGTTTAGGAAATGCCCAATGCCTTGTTTCGCGATGAAGCTCATGTGAGTTCATTCTTATCTTGTCTATATTAATTTTCTTTTTTGAACTAGTTAAGACAAAGAGATACTTTTGATCTTCCAAATTAGGGTTGATGACCTCCTTGTAATATCTTAATTTCTTTTAACTTCTAATTCTTTCTCATCTCACATTTTCTCTTTAAACTTAGATGTGATAGTATTTTTTCGGTTGTTGATATTTTGTAAAGTGCCATTTTCCTTAATCCCCCAATGGTTTAACCAAGCCATGGCATCTTTATACCATCCTCTCTTGAGTATAGATGGTATTGACTAGAATTGAAAGCAATCTTGGGATTATTTGTTCTTCCATTTTATTTTTCTTGTTCTTGTACATTAGGTACCTAGTCATAGCGATGATTTCGATGGAGGGAAGACCCACTTCTATCAAGAGAATAGGATAGGGCACATTGCTTTTAATTTTGAGGTTATACTTAATAATTTTTTTTTAATTTTATCAATCTTTCTCCACGATTGTCGAGAGGTGTTGCAACCCCAAACTTCACAACCATACAAGATAACATGAGTGACAATAGTTTCAAAAGGGAACTTTTTTTATCCCACGTCATTAGGTTTGTTGATTTACAATTGTTTTCTAGGCCAAAAGAAGATTTCCACCCTTCGTTAATCCTTTTCTGAATGCTATAGTTCCAATTGAGATTGTGATCGATATCAATTCTAAGATATTTGTAAGAGGACTCTTCCACCAAGTTGTTATTGTCATATTCAAAATTAGTGTAAGTGTCTTTCTTGGACTTGATAATCATAGCTTTAGTTTTTATGGTGTTAACATACAAACCCATGTTAGAGAAAAATACTTGAGAATCCTTAATTGTTTATCAAGATCAAAGGGGCACCTTGCCATAAGAACACTATCATTAGCATAGAGAAGGAGGATGACAACTATTCCAGATAAGGTCATTTTAGCACAACATGCTTCTTCTTAACAACTTTCTAGCTTACCGATGTGTATGCCAAAAAGGGTAGGGGAGAGAGGAAATCTATGTTTAAATCCAATATTAAGATTAGTATCTTTCAAATATCCTTCAATGCTTTTAAATTTGAAAATGGCTTCCTTGTACAACCTTATCACGACAATTCTCAACTCCAAAGGAACCTTTAGCTCTTATAATATATTCCACAAGTTATTTCTAGGAGTCCACAAAGTAGTATAAGAGATTGGATTTAATATTACAACATTCCTCCACAATTATCCTAAGTGTAATGAGGTGGTCTATGGTAGAGTGATGTCTTTTAAATCTCGCCTAGCCTTTAGCTCACTTACCTTCACTTTCAAGCCATGCACTGATTTTCTTTTATAAAATGATACCGTATAGATTGGCTGAGAGAGGGATAATCGTAATGGTTCGATAATTAGAGGGGTTATTTTTATTGTCGCTTTTAAAGACATGAATAATGAGGATATAAGTCCAAGGAATAGGAAAACCTTGCATGACTGCTAGATTGAAAAGCTCGTGGATGTGAGGAATGAGAATAGTTCCTCCAATTTTCAGTATTTCTGCTTGATCTCCTTCAATGTCTTTAGCTTTCCCATTTCCTAGGCTCTTGACTCCAAAGTCAATGTCTTCTAACAAGAAAAGTTATTTCTTTGTAAAAAGGTTTTGAGTGTTATTAATGACATTTGGGGATTCATAAAGCTTTTAAATATCGATTATTTAACATTCTTAAGAAAAATAGGGATCAAAGGCCTAAAAAAAAATTCCTATGAATAATACTTAAAAAAATTGAAAGTGTTTTCTCTCTTGAGTTGTGAAGGGGCTCTTACAAAGATGAATATTAGGGAAATCCTGGAGGCATAAGAGGAGAATAACTAGTAAATACTTGATATTTACTATGTAAACATATATGCATACCAATGGTAAAGATTCATCTAGAGGAAACAAAAGAGGGGAAATCCACAAATAGGTACTCTTACAAAATTAAGTGGAGGCAAGTTCAAGTTGTTGTCATCTCTTTGAACCTTCTTGTGTCCAAGAGTGTTGTTTAGATAGTTTCTTCCAATTCAAGTACATGTACAATGTTGGACTTAACTGTCTCGACGAATTCATATTCAATATATCTTTGAAATTTCCTCCAATTATCCCACACTTTCATGTAGTCATGGATCATAGACCATAATTATTTATTCCTTTATCCTAAGTGAAAATATTTCACTTTCAATGCTATTTAGATGAACATATTATTTCCTAGCAAGAGAATTATGCTCCATGTTGGAAATGGAAAAGTTAGTGAGTAATTTGTGTCTCAAATTTAGGGAAACTCATGGTCTACCATCAAATTATACACTTAAGGAGATATTAGTTTCCTTCAACTTCACTTCAAATTCTTCCCTAGTAGAAATTTTATCAACCTGCATAGTATAAGGTACCTCCAATTATACTACAAAATTAACTATCTTATAGAATGCTTTACATATTATCTTCTCCAACACTTCACATGTTGCAATCACTTACTAGAGTATATCAATCATAATATACCAACCTCCTCTATTATGATTCGACCTATTATTTGAGGGAAGGGTCTCCTTCTTTTTATATACTTGTTCACATCAACTAGTTTCCTAATAAATGCATTTACATAATTTTCATTAAAATCGACATCCATTTGAAGTGTATTTTTTAAGGATTGTTTCAAGGAAAGAATCCTACTAGTAAGAATCCTTATTTAGCTCCCAATATTCAAACAATATGGCTATTCAATCCTCAATATTACTAGAAATGGTTTTCTTTACTTTGTACAAAACTTTTGAGCTCAGTTTTCCTTGGAATACTTCTCAAGAATATCTTCCAGAATGTGTTCAAGTCCTCTGATATCCAATGGTTGTGTAAACAAAGGTTTAGTGTTCAATGTAACTTCCATCTCAATGATCCTTTTCTTCAAGATGAGGTTATCTTCCTATTTCTCTTTACTGAATGTTTACCCATATTTCATATGTCCTTGTGCATCTTTCATGCCATAGTGGTTCTAAATTCTTTAACACCAATTGTAGTTAATTATCCTCCAAAATATCCTTCCATTTGATTTTGAACCAAGCTATCCAAATCTTTTGAATTTTTGGATCAAAATTTGCACAATGCAAAGTAATTAAATTATCTCCAAAGGGGGGCAAGTGACTCAAGTCACATTACTTCTTTCACTATTAACTGAATCTTTTCCAATTGATTATTGCATGACCACCTAGTTAGGGAACCTATCGTAATCATCATTGATCTCCATGTTATTGAAATTCACATCAAGGGTTCCAATGCCCTCTCCTTTGTTAGTATTTGGGGATGGTATGCCCATTTAAATTCAAGCCTGGAATTATTTGGATGTTCTTTATCACCATTATCTTGTCCAACCCTTGATACATTATTTTTGTTACCTCCACTAGATGAAACAAATGCACCCTTTTTTTGGGAAATTGAGGTGTTTGTAGCAGGGTGTGCCACAAATCCTCCTCTCCGACTAACTCTAGGCCTTCCTCTTTTCCTACCTTGAGGGTAGGGTCATAAAAAATGTCATGAATTCTCTTTTCCTATAGGACGTTACTTTTCAACCATGTGTTTTAGTTGACCAATGTGTGGAAATCATCTAGGAGGGTTGCTTCCCTTGTTTTATTAGAGCCTTCAATAGAACCATGTGTTATATCCATTCCTCTAGTTTCCATGCTAATATCTTCATTATATCTATATCCTTTCACTTTTTCAGCCAACTTAAGCAAACATAAATCATATTTGACTAAAATTAGGTGTGTTGCGAAATCCCCTTGGGGATCAAAAACCCCAATTGCATAATTCTCCCTCAAGTTAAAAGAATTAAAACCATGAGATATTTATGTGAAATGTGAAATGCTTTGAATTGTGAATCCCACAAATTTCAAAGGAGTGAGAACAAATTTCGTATTCTTATTTTGGTTAAATAAAATTGACCATGTTGATCACTGTCTACATAATTCAAATGAGAAAGAACCAATCACATATGAATTTGCAAGAAGATAGGGTTTCCCTTCAAAGCCATATAGCCTAATGCAAGTATGATGCTACTCATGAAAACATTATCCTTTCTCTGGTATCCCATGGTCAAATGACTGAGTTCATTCCCAATTAACATGCCCCCAAATCACCCAACGAAAGTATCCTAAATTCTATAGAAATGGAAGGGGGTATTGTGCCTCAAAAAAGTTGGGTACCACCATTTGACTAGATTTGTCTCAAAGTTAATATCTCCTCTTGGAAAAATATACTCAAATGAATAATAAAAAACCAATGAAAAAAACAAATATGAGGATATAAATAATCTCCAAGTATTCTAAAAGTTGTCCAACTAGTGGGACATATAATTTGAAATAAGCTTATCCCCAATCAATGATTGCATCATTGTGAAACATGTAATGCATTGAATACAAAACATACTTAGGCACTTGTGTTGTGATCTCTTGACCAATTATCCAAGCAAACAACCAAGTGACATCTTCGTAAGACTCGACCAAAGTAGTAATGTTTATCTGGAATCTCTTGGATCTATCCTTTATTGGTTGTAGAAGCCATTTTTTAGAATGGTTTTGCCACCCTCATGTGCATAAGAGAAAACACCATCTTTATGAATTCTAAAAATATTTGTAGGTTCGGGTAGGAAGAGTATTTTTTTAGTGTCAAAATAGTGAGGGGAATATGCATATTCCCTTCCTCTTATAAATTCACCAATTTATGTTTGATTCTAAACACATGGCCTATACACCATTGTACAACTATGTAGCCAACCTGGTCCATAATTTTTTTTTCTTTCTTCTCGCATTCATGAATGTCATTTAATTAAATACTCATATAATGAAACTCCTTATTGTTCTAAACCAATGGATTCAACATATCTCCATAAAAGGGTTCAAACTTATTTTTGGGTGTCATTCTTCTTCATTGTAATACCCTCCATTCATCAAACACTAACAAAGTACCATACATAAGTAAGCCTTTATTATCCTTTTTAAGAATGTCGCATCGCCAATCTCATGGTACATGACTATATTCTACATAAAGAGAATTGTCATAATTTATCCACCATTTTAATCCACTCTAAATGGAGAGTGTCATACGCTAGTGTAGTGGGACACAACTTGCAATAGAATAAATCCTTGGGAAATAGTGAAGATGGGAGGATTCTATATCCTCATGCTAAAAGTCATGTGGAATGCAAAATACAAGAATGCAAGGTGAGGGATATCCAAGGATGTGAAAATGGGGGAAAGGACCTGGTTGCAAAGGAAAGGATCATGTGAAAATGAATAGGTGTAGAGGGAAAGGTACATGGTAAGGACTTTGCATCACATGGTAAAGTGGTGTGGGATGTCAGATGCAGAGATAGAGTTGTGATTCCTAGCCATATAATTTCGACATGGTATGTGGAAAATATATCTATGCACATAAATGACCAAAAAGGGATCAACGACTTCAACATCTGCATGGTAAAAGTAATGTGGAATGAGAAGACCCTTATCACTTGTGCTTTTAGAAATAGCAATTGTTTAAAATATTGATGATTTGGTTTGGATGGAGGTTTTTCATCGAAATTTGGTGATTTTTTATTTTGCAAAATCTGAATTTAGCTGCGTTGTATTGGTGATTTTGATGGTAGAAACGGATTCAACACCATAAAAAATCCCTGGATACCCAAAATTTCAAAGTTTAAAAGTCGTAACCAAGATTTTTAAAAATTTATGTTATATTTTTTCAAAATTATTTTGGAAAAAATCATTTTTTTTTAAATTGTAGAACTTTTAAACTACGCATTTAAAAATTGATTGTTCTACATATGCCAATAACATCTAATTTTTAATGTTTACTTGATCTATTTTCAATTTTTTTTTAAACACTTAGCATCCCAAATGACCCTAGAAACGAGAAATACTATATATGAAAAAGGAAAAGAAAAAAAAGAAAAGGTGTTGACAGCAAAAACTCATTAATACACCTCAACCTTTATAAATATGTTAACGATTTTTTTTAGTACATCATATGCATTTTTTATTCTCATAAGAATAATTATATACAAATTTAAATATGTTAACCATTTTTTAAAGACATCATATGCATTTTTTATTCTCAAAGAATAACTATGTACAAATTTAAAATTTTGCTATCATTTAAAAAATCCATGACATTTAATTTGCTTACCCAACTCATAAGATCAATAATATGAACCTGCACTTTGTAATTTAAAAGAAAATCAATGTGATGTAACCAAAATCAAAAGTAAAGTAAAAGGGAAACTATATATAAAAAGGTTGCAATCATGAAAAGTAGGGGAACCTTCTTATCTAAAGAAGTAAATAGGATAAAGAAAGGAATTTCCAACAAAGGGTACTTTAGCAAGACAAGGGGTCAATAAGTAACAATCTAATTAATCTAGCAAGGCTACCTAGTAGCATAGTCCTCGCAAAAGTAGAAATATATTACTTTGCAAATGATTAGTAGCATAGTCCTCGCCAAAGTAGAAATATATTACTTTGCAAATGATTAGTAGAAATAAGTTAACTTTACAAATGACTTGAAAACAAATAATTGTTACATGGATTTTATCTAGTTAATAATCCTTCAAATAGTAAAATGCACCAAACATATTTGTTAGCTAATTGTATTCTAAGAATAAGCTCACTGATTTTATTTTCAACATCCCTCTTATCTATGTAACTAGTAAACAACCAAAAATGTTATTCAACGACAATTTTGCTGCAAGTAGTTGTAAAAACAAGTAGTTTGCATCATCTATAACATGAATGGAAAGATAAATAGACCTATCATACCTAATCAAGAATCAAGCAAAGCACTATTTCCTATACATGAAATTAACAAATTTGATCAATTTATATGAAGTCATATGGGAGTTCACTTTCATGAAATGCACACATATTCACTGACAAACCCTAACTATTGGGTGCAAGATAAACATTTTTCATGGGAAGAACGCATATTTAATGACAAATCCTAACTATCTCCAGGTGCGAAATAACATAATACCATCATAATGCAATCTGTATAGGTGTTGTGAGGTAGGAAGTGAATATGTCAACTGGAAATTCAGGGATCTGAGGAAGAATCTCATTTTCTCCACAAACATCAAGTAAAATGCAATCCTTCATTGCATCCACAGAAGAAACACCGGAACCCCATTCTTGATGTTGGACATCAATACAAGATCTTGCCATAAAAACAGAGACCAAACATAAAACACACACTGAAAAAATGCACACTCCATTGAATATAAAATAGTATAAATTGCCTTCCATCTTGCTATTTATTTGAATATCCCTGGCAGATGCATCACACTACCTCTATGAAGGCATTGACTATCATGCCTACAACAGAGTAATCAAATACATATATTGAGGGTGTCCCAAGCCATGATTCAAATTCATAAATATACAAAGGAATGTATTGTGTATAACTTTGCACTCAAGGAAACAAATGTCAGCCATATTGCAAAGCAAGAACAATGAAATGGAACAATTTTACTAAAAATTCCACCTGAACTAGCAACCTTGTTGAAAATCCACATTTCTCCATTAGCTACGGCCTTTGGAACTCCATGTCCGTTATAGTGGAACAACACCCATTTTGATTTGGAATTCTTGTGGCAATTACTACAAAAGCTTATTTACCTCTTCTACAATAGGATCAACCACAAGCTTGTACCAATCCTAAATGTTTAAATATATCAAAAATATATACAAGGAAATAAATAATCAACCCCATCAGACAAGAAAGTTAATCAACCAAGCAAAGAAAAACCTAGTTGAGGTTGCCAACATGCATATTGAAGTTCCAATGCATGATCACGTCGATATCGTTTCTAACTTCCATTGAGAATGGGTTTGAAAGAAAAAACTAAAACAATTAATCCTATGCATTTAGCTTCTACTTTTCATCTGTTACTAGAATATTTCTAAAACCATTTATTTAAGGGAAGCCTGACCTAAAGGAGCCATGTATGAGCAACACTACACAATTCAGAACATTAAGATAAATATTTCATATTATTGTCTTCATAGGGATATATGAGTATAATACATATAAAACAAATAACACAGGAATATAGCAAAGTGGGATGCTTCTAAAACCATTTATTTAAGGGCAGCCTGACCTAGAGGATCCATGTATGAGCAACACTACACAAGTCAAAACATTAAGATAAAGATTTCATATTATTATTTTCATAGGGATATATGAGTATAATACATATAAAACAAATAACACAGGAATATAGCAAAGTGGGATGTCTAAAGCATCTCCACAATAAGGATTTCTATGTATATATCATATTTGAAAAAAATGCAGCAAGAGTATCTGAAGCAACCATAATATAAAGTTAAATGAAAATCAACAAATAACCAAAAGTACACTTACCCACATTATGTTGGTTTAATGCGAGCCTAGTAGTATAACTAATTAGTACACAAATGTTATAGCCAAAATTGCCACTTCTCCATCCATGACGACACTTACATCTTTTGGTCGCATGATGACACTTCATGAGATTACGATGAGTCACACAAAGGGATATTAGTGGATGGAAGAGCCATATTTGGGACTTTAGAAGGATGGATATCCCTAATTCATGGCCCATTTGATATATATGAACCTTAGGAACAATTTTGGAGACCAAAACTTCTCCAGAAAACACCCAGAAAAGGTTGTTTTTGAGCATTTTTCCACAAAAAACGCAGGTGGAAGGCTCTTCACCCGCGGGTTTGTCAAAAAATACGCTAGTTGTACATGGTAAAGTTGCAGGTCACCTGCTTGTTGTCCATTGTAAAGTCGCAAATGCCTCAGAAATACTAAAAATATATATATATATAATCTCGAAAAATGGGTGGTTCAGGTGGTTTTGGAACCTCCTCTTCCGGTTGTAACTACTTCCTCTTCGACCCTACCTTCTTCACTTGATATATAAGAGATGGAGAGGGACCATGAAAAGGACTCAAGCCCATTATAGTGTTATGCTGGAGGAATTTGGACTCATATCCCCCTCACTTGTGCCCTAGTTTCTCACAAAACCTAGCACATCTAAGAAGAGGTTGGGATCCTTGGAGAAGAGGAGCAGTAGACCTTGACTCTTGGTTTCATGTAGTGCCATGCTTGAAGGAAGGTATAATTTGATGTACTTGATTCATTCATTAATAAAGATTGGACATTCTTCCCTTTCCAAATAGATTTGTTCATGTATGTTTCAGATCTAATTGCAATTTGATGTTTTGCTCTCTTATAAATGTCAATCTTTTATTTGTAGTCAAGCTGGTTTGAGGAAGGTCTTTTGAGATGTTTTGCAGGTTGTTTAATTGGAGAACAAGAGGAGAAATCAAGAAGAGAGGCTTGGATCAACATTCTTAATAAGGTAAATATCCTCTTAAAACCTAATCTCGTTGCTTAATATTTGTACTTGCAGAACCTTGTATGTCTATCTTTCACCTCAATATGTTGGTAGTCTCACCCCAACTATAGGAAGTTTTCCCTAACAACAAAACTGACGACTCCAATGGGGAGAATCCTATCTAATTTTTGGTATCCAAGGCCATTTCTTCAGTATATTTGAATATCTGAATTTTATTTCTTGTTAGGAGAAGTCATTAACCTTTGTTAGACACTTCCTTACTCAGTTTTGAGTTTGTTTTTTCATTTTTTTTTTATTTTTCTGCATATTTGCTAGCCCTAGTGATTACAGTAGCGAGTATGATATATATTCACAGGTGTAAGACTCTTCATTTACGTTTCATTCACACTTATACCCTTTTACACTAGCGAGTACCCCCTGTACATGAGTTTTTCACTTTTGGAGCTCTTTTGGGGGTTTTGATTGCAAATTTTTGAGTCCATGCTAATCCCAAGTCTTTGTAGGACCCCTCGGAGTGGTGTCTTGTCTTGGGATTGAAATTATTTGATTTTAGGATCTTTTTGAAGCAATTTGGGCTTGTTAGAAAGAATTTGGGGCTTGTTGACCCAAGTTGGGGGTTTATGAACTAGTTTGATGTTTTTGACCCAAGTTGAGTCTAACTGAACCTATTTGCTCCAATTTGACTGGATTTGGAACATATTGAGTCTATTTGACCTCATTTATACCTATTTGAGTGAAAATACTCTTTTGGTGGGTTCTTGTCCTTTCTTATGCTTTTGGTCTTTCTTTTGGAGTGGAAGCTCAAGTGTTCTTTCTGTGGTTTAGGACCTTGACTGCACTGTTTGTTTGCAGACCTAACTTTACCCAACCATATTTCTTAGTGAGCTCTTTGCTTTTATTGGGTCTAAAATTATTTGCTTACGTGAATAATAAAGTTATGGTTTATGGTTTCTTTCACTGTTTTATAAGGAGATCTGAAAGCTTTTGCATTTGCTTTGGTAGTGTGTTTCTTTGAGTTTCAGTTTTGTTCTCATCTTGAAAAAGGATAAAAGAGTTGGTTCATTTTACGAGTTAGTGTTGGTTCAATACTTTGCAAGTGGCTTAAATGATTTAGGAGTGCTTTGCGTCAAAACCAAGAAATTTCTTTTGCATAGCTAGTTGCTTGAGTAGTTGCATGCTTAGGTTTTAGTCTTAATTTTGCATATTATACTTTGAATTTTTACCTTTTGCATTCGAAAAGACCAAAAATTGCATATGCATTCCAGATGATATCTTTAGGACTTGCATTGGAAATAAATTGAGAGTGAGAGAGTGCATATTTGTGGTGATTAAGTGCTTTATGTTTCAGTTAAAGAATATATTTCTTTAGTTGCACTTGTTTCAATGATCGATAATCAAACGGTGTCCTCCATGTTTGACATCAACTCATTTATTCACATAGTTAGGATTCGTACCTTGAGACGGTTTGGATTGAAGACCTTGGCCTGATGGAAAAATTTGCCATATTCTCTTATAGCCCAAGTTGCGCAAGACTGAGACTCACTCTTTTTAGTTCTTGATGAGAGATAGATCTAGTTTGTTCTCTATGGCTATGATCTCCAGTTTTGACATAGACACACCTTTGTATTTCTGTGGCTATGTTCATATTGATACTATCCTCATGGATCCACACTTGTATTCTAGTGGCCATGATATATACATTAGTTATACTTATGTATTGGATCATTATTGTATCCTGCTAGAGGTCATGTTCCACTATTTGAACATTGACATTTATCCTAGGGATGAGTTTGTCTGACATTTCCTTTCTTTCAGGTACTTCATTCGAGCCTATGATTCTCAGTTTCTCTGGTTTCTCCAACTCCATGGCCCAACCATTTATTATTTATAGTGTATTTCGTACATTGTCTTACCCTATCAACTCATACATTAGGGGGCATCTATTATAGCCAAAATTAGCACTTCTCCGTCCGTGACGACACTTACATCTTTTGGTTGCATGACGACACTTCATGAGATTACGGTGAGTAACACAAAAGGACATTAGTGTATGGAAGATCCATATTTGGGACTTTAGAAGGATGACATTCCCTAATTCATGGCCCATTTTATAGATAGGAACCTTAGGAACAATTTTAGAGACCACAACTTCTCCAGAAAACCCTAGAAAAGGTTGTTTTTTACTATTTTCCCACAAAAACGCAAGTGGAAGGCTCTTCACCTGGGAGTTTGTCAAAAATATGCTAGTTGCACATGGTAAATTCATGGGTCACCCACTTGTTTTCCATTGTAGAGTCGTGAATGCCTCAGCAATACCAAAAAACATATCTATAATCTCGAAAAATGGGTGGTTAGGGTGGTTTTGGAACCTCCTCTTCTGGTTGTAACTACTTCCTCTTCGACCTTGGCTTCTTCACTTGATATATAAGAGAGGGATAGGGACCATGAAAAGGACTAAAGCCAATTATAGTGTTATGCTAGAGGAATTTGGACTCATATCCCCCTCACTTGTTCCCTAGTTGCTCATGAATCTGATCAGAGGTTGGGATCCTTGGAGAAGAGGAGCATGAGACCTTGAAGCTTGGTTTCATGAAATGCTATGCTTGAAGTAAGGTATAATTTGATGTACTTGCTTCATTCTTTAATAAATATTGGACATTCTTCCCTTTCCAAATAGATTTGTTCATGTATGTTTCAGATCTAATTACAATTTGATGTTTTGCTCTCTTATAAATGTCAATCTTTTATTTGTAGTCAAACTGGTTTGAGGAAGGTCTTTTGAGATGTTTTGCAGGTTGTTGCATTGGAGAAAAAGAGGAGGAATCAAGAAGAGAGGCTTGGATCAACAATATTAATAAGTTACACATCCTTTATGTTTGTACTTGCAGAACCTTGTATGTCTATCCTTCACCTCAGTACGTTGGTAGTCTCACCCCAGCTATAGGAAGTTTTCCCTAACAACAACAAATAAACGAGTGTTTCGATTGTTGTATTGACGACTCCAATTTTAATAGAAGATTTCATATTAGCCTCATCTCATGTGTCTCTTATATGTGTTACCTAAAGGAGTTGATGAGGAAGGATGAGAGAATGAACCTTTTTATTTTCCATTTGTAACCACTGAGACTACTAAGACTATTGTGATAGTGTATAACTTCTCTTAATTTAGTGAATGTGTACCTGAATCGTGAAGACAAACAATAGTTATTATTATTGTTACAAACTCATGCTTCGAAGGAAATAACTCGCTATGATAATTATTGTATTCCTAGACATTCTAAGCAGCAAGTGACTAATAGTCAAATCGGTTCAAGATCCTAGGGAAACCAAAAGCAAAATTGAATATAACGAAGAGATTTTTCTTATTCTATTCTTAGACATTTTAAGTAGCAAGTGGCCTGTGCAAATAGAAATTTATAGGTACTATTGTACACACGTTCAATGAGACATACATTTTAAAATGAACAAGGGTAATTTTAAAATTTGAATTAAATAATAAGTAAAAAATAAAGCAAGGAAAACTTTGCTTATAATGCAATTAAATGATTTTTCCTTTTCACCATCTTATTGCATGGTATCCATGTGGTGATGGAGGCCATGGTAGGTGGGGTTCCACAACATTCCATTAGCAAGACCGGTTTCTATTAGTATTAGTTACTAGTCTCAATAGAAGTCAAATGGTATCTCTCGCTCAATACCCTCACTCCAACCAGAATGACAATTGAGAAACGTAAATTAACAAACACGCTGCATTTATATTATATGCACACAAATATGTCTCATTGTTTTCAGGAAACGATCAAATTCTTCGCATGCAAACTCCATGGCCATTAAGTGTCATGCATCAAATGTCGTTGATTGTATACTCATGGAGACAAAGGAAGAAAACTTTATTGATGAGGCCAATAAGCACTAATGTTTTCCAATTAGGTTAGATTGGATTCAAAGTTGCTCATGAAACAATGGCGGTACTTCTGATGAGTGTTTCCTCGAATTTATTGCAGTATGAGGTAGGGTTTATGGGGGCATTTTGGAGAAGATAGTGCATGGTACTTTGTGTATGTCTCATGTAGTAATGTTCCAACAATAGTCTCATATTTGACTAGAATTCTGTTGTCTAGAATTTATGAGGAAAGAGGAAACTATTGAGTCACCGTTATAGAATGTGCCTATCTTTTTGTGAAGATGGGCATGGAGATTTGGCTTAAAGGCGAGGATCTGCATCCTGCTTTTTCATTTAAGTTGCATGGAGAATACAACATAATGGAAAATATACCAAGGGAGAAACAAGACAAGGGAGTTATTTGCTCATATGTCGCTAGTCATGCTCAAGGTGTTGCATTGGCAGCACGAAAAATCTTGTGTAATGTAGTGACAACAATGCATGTTACCACCCTTGAAATCAAGTGGAAATAAATTGAGCAACTTGGTGCAATTGTTGTGCTTGTTGGTGATTCATATGATTAAGCCTATATTTATGCTAAGAAATGAAGTGAAGAGGAGGGTCTGCTTTCATACCTCCTTTTGATTACCCATATATCATTTCAAGCCAGGGAATCGCCGGAATGGAAATTATACACAAACTTCAGCTCCCATTACATGTTGTATTTGTGCTAGTGGGTGGATGTGGTCTAATTTGTTGTATTATTGCTTACATAAAATGAGTTCGGCCTAAGGTACATATAATTGGTGTGGATCCAATTTGTGCAAATTCCATGGCTATAGCTTTGTATCATGGGCAGTGAGTGATGTTGAACCATGTAGGAGGATTTGCAAATGTGGTATCAGTTAAGGTTGTAGGAAAAGAAACATTTCGCCTATGTAGAGAGTTAGTATATGAAGTGATTCTTGTAAGTCCTGATGCTATATGTGCATCAATAAAGTACATGTTCGAAGAGAAGACAAGCATTTTAGAACCAGGTGGGGCTTTGGCCTTAGTTGGAGCACAAGCATATTGCAAATATTATAGGTTGGAGGATGAACCGTGGTAGTGATAACTTGATAATTTGATCAATAGATATTGTTGAAAGGTGCACACACACACACACACTATATAGCATGAAGAATGCTATATGTATTTATCCTAATTAGATGAAGAACGCATCGTGCATCATCTATAATTGCATGTTTGTATTCCCCTTATAGTTCCTCCACATAATTGATTGAAACGAATTGATAATGACTGGGGATTGAAACGAAGTTGGTCTTGCTACTTTTCTTCCAGAAGTTGTTTGTGTGCCAACTCTCTATGTCCTTTAAATATATGGTTTAGAATTGAGATATACTAGGCATGAAAGAAGCCTTAGATGTATCTCCTCATGCCATACCTATTATCATTGTTTTAGTTCCCATTGGTCACGTTTTGTATTTTTCTCTTACATCTTCCGGGAATTCGTTGGTGCTACCTGTACAATTGTATTTGGTTTTGTTATTCTTTTCTATTGATTAGTCGAGAAGAATATGTCACGAAAACATAGAGAATAAAAAATATTTGTCGTCATTTTTTTCAATTGTTGGCAGAGCTATACATATTGACCAATAGACTCATGAAAATTCTCACGAGTGCATTAACTATAAACCTTGGAACAAGTGAAGCTTGCAATAAGACTTCAAACTTATTGACCAAAAAGATCACGAATAAAATCAATTTTTTATTATATTGGAAAAAATATATGTGGTTTGCTATGCTAAATATTATAGATGGGAAAAAAGAAAAAGTCAAATGACAAAACTAATTATATAATGTCAACGTAAACTCATTGCAATAGTACCCTAGCCGTCGGAAGGGACTAATAAGGAAGAGAGAACATGCCCTCCTCCAAACTTATTTCTTGTAAATGTTGTTATTAGACCTATTTGTTGTTGCTTCAATTATTATTTTGATTTTCCTCTAGGTAGGTTGATGTTAAGGTATAAATATTTGGTCAACTCTAATAATCATCTAGTTCTTTAATTTGTTTATGTACTTTTGTTTTTGTCTTATATCATTATGCATGTTAGTATCTATTTTTTTCATGTTTTGTGTCCTACCTTGCTCATTTAAGATTTTCATGTATTGATGTCTTTGTTTTAATCTCCTTGAATTTGTAATATGATTCCCATATGTGCCCATTTAAGATTTTCATCCCTTTGATGTATTTGTTTTTTTCTCCTTGATTTTGTAATACAATTCACATATTAGAGATGTAGGCTTATATGATAGCTTTATATTTTTATTGTTGTTTTTACTATGCATGCACTTTTATCAAATAAAACATATAAGTTTATTTTATCTCCAACTTTTTTATTTTTACTTCACTTACCATAATTTCTTGTTTTCTTTGTTTTTGATTGGTTATATTATCTAAATATGGTTTCCCCATTTTCCTAAAAAAATCCATTTACGTTATATAGTTTTAGACTCGTTACTCTCTATGAAATCTTGTTAGGTTTTTACCCTAGTCTCCCTACTTTGGATACTTAGTAGTTAGTAAATCAATGTACGAGGAAATATTATTTGAATAATACCCATTAGATAGTTTAGTGGGTAGTTAGTTAATGTAAAAAGGGACCTCTTAATTGAATAAGGCTCACAAGTTGGTTGGTACCCATTAATGACATGACCATAAGTAATTAGGGTTTTCACTATCGATAAGTTAGTTATAGATCTATAAGACTATGGTATGCTTTGAAGTTTTGTTATGTTTGTGAAGTGTTTTATTATAATTGTTTTTATTATATGAGGATTCACCCTTGAAGAGGCCCACAAACATTGCTCACTCCTTTGGAAATCTTTAATACAAAAGATATATTTTATAGTTTTAATATTATTTTCTCTTGTATTTTCTTTATACATTTAATTTCTCTTAATATTATTCATGTTCTACTATTTTTGTTGATTAATCATGAACTATAATTGGTATTAAAGCTATTTACTGATGCAACATTCACTTGAATTTTAGAAAAATAAGGTTAAAGATATTTATTGACGTCCTTAAATAAAACAAGGATCTATCATTTAATGGGAAAATATAGCGTTGGGGAAGAATACATGTAGGAAATACAAGTGGTGTCATTTGGTTGGACACCCGTGTAGCCCCTTTGTGTAGTATTGTATCAAACAACACTTGCATACGTATTTTTCTTTAATGTACCCTTGGGTATATCAAAATTCCCCTAGGTGCACATGGTACCAACCTTACTTAAACCTTTTGAACTTATTTTTTCTATAGTACACCGAGAAAATCACTAGTATATCACTCTTTAGTTCTTAGCAATTGGGTAGTATAGATAAGGGTATATTCTAGCCTCATTAGTTAGTACCCTGAGCGATTGGTACAAGTACTATTATTGGAAATCTACAAATATATCAGATAGATATAACATCTAAAAATCATTTTCCTTAGGACTTACAAACCCTAGCCTTTACAACACATGCCACAAAATTCCTACATACAGTAAACTATCAATAATTTGGTGATCCCATCAATGTAGTAATACTCAATTAGGAGTAATATTGTTATAGGAGTAGGAGTAGGACTCTAGGAAACAAAAATGGGCCCCAATAGCACAATTGAGAGAGACATATCTCAAAATACTCCTTTTTCAACATTGATTGTCATGGTACCACTCTCAGGTAATCATTTTTTAGTGGAACCTATGATTCACTTGTAAGCAAAATGTCTCAAAAGACTCCTTATGAGGCACTAATCACATTTCTATAACTCTCTAACAATATATATTTTTGGACCCAAGACTACCTGATAAAAACAATATCCTCACATATGGAAAACATGGTTACATCATTGGAAATTTTAGTTAGAGATATCTCTTGTAGGATAAATAACATATCACTCTCCCTTGATAATCTTGTGGAGTAACTCCTTCAACGGGAAGGGAATCAAGAGACTCATATTGATCATTCTCTCAAGCAAACCTCATTAGAAGGAGTGCATCTCACTCAAACCCCATTCCATGAAAATAATATGTGGAATCATTATCCCAAAGTAGATACAAAGAAGTTTGATGGGACAAATACCACTAGGTGGGCTACCTATATGGAAAACTATTTATCCCTCCATGGAATCACTGATGGCGTGATGAAACTTAGAGTTGAGGTGTTATATAAACTAGATCCAAGATTTTAGCAATGGTGTTAACGTCACAATAAATTAAATGGGAGTTTTAATGCTTGGAGCTAGTTCATGAAATCCATCTATGCTCATTTTAAAAGGGATCCTCACTATTTTGGAAGACTAACCAAGTTGCACCAAACACATGGTTGAAGAATTTAAAGTGGCTTTCAAGGACACAACATTTTCTCTTCCAAACTACCACATTCCATAGCCTACTTAGGAGGAACCCTTGATTTACCTCCATGATTAATCAAATTTTCCTATACATAGAGACTGAAGTTGATTGGATACATCAATAATAGAAAGGTGATTGTTTTAATTGGCAGTGGAAATACACATAATTTTATTCATTGGAGAGTGGTTGAGGAAACCCATTATTATGTCCATGTAAAGCATAATTTCTATATTATGATACCCAATGGTCAGATGATAACATTTGTTTGCAAGTGTGAGAAGGTGAAACTCCAACTAGGGGAATATTAACTCAAATATATCATGCTTGATATTGAAATTGATGGTTGTGATGTGGTACTTTAAGTAGAATGGTTATGAACATTAGGATTTATTACCATGGACTTCCATGAATTATATATGATATTTACTAAATATATCCATATCATACACTCAAAGAGGTTGAGTCTAGATCCTAAGAAATTATCATCTCTCAATGTGTCAAAAAGTTATTAAAGAAAGGAAACTCTAGCATTATTACCCAATTCAATGCCATCCAAATTGTCAATAAGCATCAACATGACCACAAGAGATCCACCCTTATTTACAATTGATACATAATAAGCATCAACATGTGTTTGACACATCCCATGTTTTACCCCCTTCACGAGGTGGGCATGATTATGGTATTTCATTGATTCTAGGTAGTCAAACACCACCCAATATGCATCCTTATCAACACCCTTCTACACAAAATAATGAAATTGAAAATATTATCCAAGAACTATTGGAATAAAGTATTAATTGTCTTAGCACTATACCTTATTCATCACTAATGATCATGGTATTGAAGAAAGAAGGAAATTGGCACATGTTTCCATATTTTTGTGCTGTCAATAACCTGGCAATCAAAGACAAATTTACCATCCCAATTATTGATTATCTCTTGGATGAGCTTCAGGGTACTAGGTTTCTTACTAAACTAGACCTTTGCTCAATATACCAACGAATATGGATGAAGAAGGTGGACATTCCTAAGACATCCTTTCACACTCATGAAGGCCATTATGAGATTTTAATGATCCCCTTTGTCCTTTGTAATGCCCCATCCACTTTTTATAGCTTCACGAATAATATTTGTTAACCCTTCCTATGCAATTGTGGTCTTGAATTATTTGATGATATCTTGATCTATACAAAATCATGGGAAACACATGTGGAACATGTTTCTAGACCCTTGAATTCCTTAAGGACAACTAATTGTTCCTCAAATGTTCCAAATGTTCATTTGGTGCTTTATAGGTAGAATAATTGGGTCACATTATTGGTTAGCATTAGGTGTGAGTGGATCCTAAGAAAATTGAGACTATGAAGAATTAACCATGTCCTAAGAGATTGAAAATATTACAGTGTTTCTTAGGGATCATAGTTTACTACAAAAAAATTATAAGAAAGTATGAATAAATTGTATCCCAAATAACTACCCTATGCAATAAGGTTTCCTTTGTATGGAATGAGGTAATTGAACAAGCCTTTTATGCCTAAAGGAAGCCATGTGGAATACCCTAGTCTTAGCTCTTCCAAATTTCACTAAGATGTTTTCCTTGGAATGGAATTCTTTAGGTTGAGGCATTATATCAATATTGATGCAAGAAGGTAAACCCTTGGAATTTTCCACTTAATAGTTGTGTGACAGAAATTTGGGAAAGTCCACCTATGAGAAAGAGACCATGGCTATCCTTCATGTTGTTGATACATGGTGCTCATATATCATTGGGAAACACTTCTAGGTAAAGATAGATCATCATAATTTGAAGTATTTAATTTATGGAACAAAGATTATCATCATTGATCCGCGTCGCAATTGGAAATTCATCGACATTGAAGCAACTTCGACACGACTTCAACTCGACAAGTTATCTTTAACAGGTTCTGAATTCGACACAACTCCGACGAGTCTCGACTTTGACACACCTCAACACATTCACATCTTAGACATGTTCAACAAACTCACAGTTCGTAACATCGACAAGCATCGTCGATATGCGACCAACGACTATCGAACTTCGACATATTGTCTCTCTGTCTTCCAGTCGACTGTAATGGTTGAATTGTTGAACCGTTCTAACTTCTTCTTTGTAACTGAACGTAACGGGAAGGAACTGTCATGTACCCACCTGCTGACCCAATGCAAGGCAGGAAACATGATATCAATACTCAGGGATTTCACATGATCTCAGCCCATTGTTAGATTCATTTGAAAAATAAATGGGTGTGCAGATGTAAAACAATCAATTATGCACAGCGGAAACAACATCCACACAATCCTCACAGGCATTCAACATGTCAATTTCAGTCATTAATAAAAACATTTCAGAAATAAATACATAGACAGAAACACTTATCTTCATTTCAATTGTCCCAAGCAACTAGCTATGTCGCTGCAACGTTCCACCCAACCATAGGCTCTTCGACAGCTTGTACTGAGTCCGTCCGAAGGCCACCCCCGAGCCGGGCATGATTATCACAAGGACAAAGGGGACATTCATGCTCACATTCAGTCCCTTAACCAATTTATTTTAGCCAAGCCAGTCTAACTGGGTTTATCAGGCTACACTTGCACAATGGATGCTCATTCCCAAGCTCAAGCCAGAACAAGGGATTACCCATAAGCCATACCCAACATACTCTTCTCTCACACAGCATGCACAAACAGGGGCAGGGATAAACAGTAGGATTTGCAAATGAGATGGCCACGGGTTTTCCCAAAAATGTTCCCAACCAAAAATGGATTGTAGGATGGGGAAAACAACCACAGGGAGGAAAACGATTTCTTTCCCAATATCTCAGCCTTCAACAGCCCAAAACGGCCTCTATTGAACCCCCATTCGATTTCCCTCCTTTCCCCGCTGGTATACAACATGAAAACGCCCTTCTTTACAGGGAGAATGAACAAAAACACAACAGACATGCCTGGAAAATGCCCAGGTGGCTCTAAACTCGTGAGGGAGGAAGAATGATGGATGCATAATGGCTTGGGGAATAAATTCCTGGCTCTCTCTTGCCCAAGGAGTTAAAACACGTTTTTCCATGAAGGGTGACTTGCCCATACCCGAATTTGGACAGCCCTACCTCTCCATTCCCAAGGCATTAACTACATCAACCCCCTCTTGGGAGAAATCAATGGTTGGGTACAAAAGTCAACATGGGTAGTTGAGGGTTTGATGGGTTCTCTCATTGACACTTGGCTTGACTCTAGTGACTCAAGGATTTGAATGTTTTCCCTCCCAATTCCTTGTGAAATCATGCCCCCGTCTCTTTGTTGCATTGCATAGCTAGTTGTGGGTATTTTTATTAAAATGCATATTACATGATATTTGAATTTCCACAGTGCATTGCTAGCACGCGAACCATATGCCTCACGAAATCGATGGCAGGGCCTTAGCCTTGAGCCCCTCACCATGATTTCATAACAATATTACACCATTTATAATGTTAATGCCATGGGGCCAAACTGGGGACATTACACGAACCCGAGCGTCTCATAAATCTATATAAGCATGTATAATATTGTAACATACATCAATCAAGGATTTACCTGCTTACATCTAATAGAAGTTCAGTTCTCATTCATGCATATTGTCTGTGCGTATTTTGTTGATCTATTGTAGTGTAATACTGCTTTGCTCACTCTATTTATTCTTAATTGCTTCTGCCATAACAAAGCCGATTCATTTAGTCGAACTATTGTCCCCCTCGTGCTTCCTGGACACGACTTCGTATCATTGGTATCAAAGCATAATAAAATCAGAGCATTCAGTTTCATGCTTAAGATCTGCGTATACACTTCTCTCGAAGTTACCTGACTTATGCTGGTTCAAAATCGCTCGCAATCTCAATAATCCAAGCAGATGCTACCTCGAAAGATGACAAAAGAAACAGACAATAGACATGCAGTCGACGAGACAGCACAACCTATTGAGCAAGATCTGGATCGACAACGGACTGAAATGTTCACCCAGTTCAACGAGATTCTCATGCGATTCGCTTCGACATCCGAAGGATCTTCGACAAGAACTCACTCCGATAAAATCAGCCCCTTCAAAGTGAAAATGAATCTGGACATACTGAATCTTGAAGGTAAGATTGACGCGGAATCCGTTGACAATTGGGTACTACAATTGGAATCCTATTATGCTGTAAATAAACTCTCCAAAGCTGAAAAAGATCACCATTGCATTCTTAAATATGTCAACCTTCGTGCACTGCTGGTGGGGGAACCTCTCGACAAAGATGGAGAAAAGCGAAGACCCCATCGAAACATGGGATAAATTCGTCGAACACATACGAAAGGAATTTTACCCGCCTAAATACCTCGAGCAAGAGTATAAGAAGTGGCAAAATCTAAGGAAATGGAAAGAGCAATCAGTACAGAGTTACACCGACAAGTTCTATCGACTTGTGGCAAGACTTGGCGTCCAAGAAGAAGAGAAATTGCTTGTTTTGAAGTACGTTAGCGGATTGTCCCAGTACATTCAATAGGAGATGTAATTTCTGACTGTCAATACGCTTGTAGATGATTTCCACTATGCCAACAAACTAGAAACCAAGCAGAAAGGAAAAGTACGTTTCGCGACAAAGATGACATCAAGACGACCACCCGACAAGAAGGCACCAGCCGACTTCGACAAGTCGAAATCTTCTCAGCCGACACCGCCAAAGCTAGACCATGGTAAGAATCCTTTTCACAAGAGGGAACGTAGCAAACAATCGTCGACCGGAAAATGGTGCAATTACCACCACTCATCTTGGAATGATACATCTAAATGCAAAGCTCAGAAGACATTTTTGACAAAAGTGTCGACCTCCTACGCATTCTACAAGACGGTGGAAGAATTTGATCCAGGCGCAATGACCCTTTTGACCTTTACCACTTCAGCAGCCTCGACTATCGTCGATGAGGAGGAACGAGAACACTTGTTCCATACACGGATATGGGTCCAGAGAAACCCATTGCATCTGATTGTGGACAACGAGAGCCAGAAGAAATTCATTTCTGAAGATCTCGTAAAGAAACTAGGTCTTGTTACCACTCTGCATCCTCAGCCTTACAACATCGGTTGGATGAAGGATGGACAAGAACTTCAGATCACCCGACAATGCAAGGTTGCCTACTTCTTAAAGCCTTTTGAAGATGAAGTACTCTGCGACGTGGAACCACTCTCCGTAGCCGACGCCCTGTTTGGGAAACCTTACCTCTGGGATAGACATGGAAGCTATTAGTCACATCCTTAGAAGGTGATTGTCAAAATCCAAAATCGATGTTTCAACATACCATAGCGTAAACCTACACCGACGGTTGCACTGATATCTGCCAAACAGACAAAGAAACTCATCAATCATGCTCAAAAGTTCTCATTAAGCATGATCAAGCCGCAACATTCTAAGAAGACTGCAGCAACGAGTCAAGTCACCGACCAATGCAGTTCTTGAAAGAAGCAGCAAGTCGATCATATCCTTGATGAGTACCATAACCTCTTTCAAGCTCCAGACGGAGTACCTCAACATTGTCAGGTAAAGCAGTCCATTGAAATTGTTCTTGGTTCTTCTTTTCCTAACACATCTGTTTACAGAAGATCCATTCTCTAAAATGAAGAGATTCGCAGACATATCCAAGAATTAATTGACAAAGGTCATATCTAACCTATCTCCTCTCCTTGTGGAAGTCCAATCGTCCCAGTTCCGAAGAAAGACGGGACTTGGCGCATGTGCATTGACTACAGATCTCTCAACAAAATATCGATGAAGAATCGGTACCCTTTGTCGCGGATAGACGAGCTAATCGACTGTTTGAAAGGTGATAAATTATTTACTAAGATCGACCTCAAGTTGGGGTACCATCATATCTAATCTCAAGGAAAGTGGTACTCTGTTACGGAATTAATCGATAAGTTTCCTCACCTTCACGAGAAAACAATGGGGTCCATTGTTTCTTAAAGAAGGAGCTGTGATCCGCATCGCAGTTGGAAAGTCATCGACTTTGATGCAACTTCGACAATTTTCAACTTCAACACGACTTCAACTCAACAAGTTATCTTTGACAGGTTTCGAATTCGACACAACTACGATGAGTCTCGACTTCGACACACCTCGACACATTCGCATCTTCGACATGTTCAACAACCTCAGAGTTCACGACGTTGACAAGAAGCGTCGATATGCGACCAGCAACTGTCGAACTTTGGCATACTGTCTCTCTGTCTTCCAGTTGACTTTAACGGTTGAACTGTTGAACCGTTCTAACTTCTTCTTTGTAACTGAACATAACGGGAAGGCACCCAAGCATCTCAGAAATATATATAAGCATGTATAATATTGTAACATACATCAATCAAGGATTTACCTGCTTACATCTAATAGAAGTTCATTTCTCATTCCTGCATATTTTCTGTGCGTATTTGTGTTTATCTGTTGTAGTGTAATCCTGCTTTGCTCATTCCGCTTATTCTTAATTGCTTCCTCCATAACAGAGCTGACTCATTCAGTCGAACTGTTGTCCCCCTTGTGCTTCCTGGTCACGACTTCAGATCAGTCATCTAAGCAACACAAGTGGTTTACTAAGATACTTGGGTATGATTAAGAGATCATGTATAAGAAAGGGAAAGAGAATATAGCAGTTGATGCTTTTTCTTGGAAATATGAGGATGAAGGATTTATCTTAGCTCCATCCTTACCTATACCAGATTGTCTTAATAAATCCTTCCAAGGATGGTTCACAAATAATAGGGTGGTTAAAATCAATAAGATTCAATAGAAATCCAATCCCCCTAAAGGATATACTTGGAAATATGATACATTGCAATATAAAGGACAAATATTTCTATTACATAATTATTCTTTAAAACAAAGGGTGTTAGTGGAGCTATATTTATCTCCGACTGCAGGTTATTCTACTCTTACAAAACCTATGCACATGTTAAGTTCGCTTTCTTTTGGGAAATCATGAAGACATACGTCTAGACCTTTGTAGCCTCACGTAACACCTATCAAATGAATAAAAGGGGGATGATCTAGACTCCTGGAGAAATGTGTCCAATACCGATAACAACCTCTATATACATAGACATTTCTATAGATTTTACAGTGGGATTTTCGACATCTTGCAACAAATTGTGGCATCATGGTACTAGTCAAACACCTTTCCAAATATTTTCACTTTCATGCCCTACCACACCCATTTACACCCTCCATATTTGATCAAGTTTTCATGGATTATATTTTTAATGTATATGGTATTCCCACTTCAATTTTGTTGGACCATCACCCCACATTCACTAGAAAATTTTGGCATGATCCATTTAAAATTTAGGGCACCTAGTTGAACATGAGAACAACTTATCATCCTCAAATGGATGGTCAAATAAAAGTAGTCAACACATGCTTGGAAACCTATTTGAGATTCTTTTCTTATAAAAGGAAACATTAAGGGGAACAATTGTTATCCCTTTTAGAATGGTGGTAGAATAATACTCATCATGGTGCTACCAAAATGACACCATTTGAAGTTGTATATGGCCAAAAACAACAATGGATTCATATTTTTCAAGAATATCCAAATCCCAGGTAGTAAATCACATGCTTCATAATAGAGAGGCCAATCTTATACACTCAAGGGCAAGCTAGTGACGGCTCAAAAGTGTATGAAGTAATAGTCTAACCAACATCAATCTAAGCATTATTTTGTAGAATGAAATCAAGTGTTTCTTTTTCTTCAACCTTAAGAAAACCTATTTTAAAGGTAAAGTCTGCTAGAAGATTACATCAAAATTATATGAACTATTAGATCCCCTAATACACTAGAAAAGTTACCCATATATGGGCTCTTCCATCCCACTCTAAGATCCATCCAATCTTCCATCTATCTTGTTTGAAGAAGATATTGGGAATGAATTGTCACATTTAGTCTATCCTTCTAGAACTTGGTAAATAAGGTTCCATTTGGATCAGATTGGAAGCAGTATTGGTTGTCTAAAAGAAATGATGACACCAACACACATCTGAGAAATTTTGATCTAATGGAAATATATGCAGCCAAATGATGTCACTTGGGAATCAATAGAGATTTTATAGTAGTTTACACACCTCTAACCTTGAGGACAATGTTGTTTTTCTAGGAGGAGTGCATCTTAGGGTCTTATCCTAACCTCCTTACTTTTGGTACTTAGTATTTACTCTCTCTCTCTCTCTCTCTCTCTCTCTCTATATATATATATATATATATATATATATATATATATATATATATCCCGGTGGGCTATCTCAAGTGGTTGAGTGTTGTAAGTTGTGAGCAGAAGGTCTCGGTGTAAAATCCTCGAGTGGCTATACATTGCTATATAAGGGCCTCACTTGATGTCCCCACCGGGTTAGGCCCCGTAATCAGGGCCAATGGTTTACCTTGGGTACCATCCTCAAAATGATGGGAAGTACCTGAGGGTTTCCCCATGACATGTTCCAATGAAAATAAATAAATAAATAAATATATCCCTCTCTCTCTCTCTCTCTCTCTCCCTATCCCCCTCTCTTTCTCTATATCCCTCTCCCTCTCCCCCTCTCCCACCTCTCTCTCTCTCTCTCTCTCTCTCTCTCTCTCTCTCTCTCTCTCTCCCTATCCCTCCCCCCCCCTCTCTCTCCCTCTCTCTCATTCTCCCCCTAGAATGACATGGGTATTCTTCCTTAAAGAGAAGTCAGAGACATTTGAATGATTCAAAATTTTTAAAGAAGTAGTTGAGAATGAAACTAAATTAAGGATTAAGTGTTTAATTAAGATCAGATCAGAATGGATGTGAATACACTTCAAATAAATTTGAAGATTTATTTAAAAAACATGGAATCAAAAGACACTTCTCAGCTTCCAAAACTCTGCAGCAAAATGGAGTAGCAGAAAGGAAAAACATAAATGTGTAGGAAATGGCTAGAATAATATTAAATGATTCAAAATTATCATGTCTTTTTTGGACTCATGTTATTCATACAACTATTCGCATTCTTAACAAATGTTAGATACATACAAACAATAACATGACTCCTTATGAACTTTGGAAAGGCAGGCCAGCTACTGTCAAGCATTTTAGGGTGTTTGGAAGAAAGTGCTATATCAAGAGAAACAATGAGAACTTGGGAAAATTTTCCTCCAGATCTAACCAGAATCAAACCATACAAGTGCTACAATTTACGACTAAAGAAGATGGTATAAAGTCTAGATGCGATGGTAGATGAAGTGTTCATGCATAGAAGAATAGAGGATTATGATGATTAGTCAGTATTTGAATAATTATCTGAGGACCCGTTAGAAAATCAAGAGATGAGAGAATAGCAGAACAATGCATATCAAGGTGAACCATAATAAGGGAGACCAGATACAAATGTCCCCTACAGATATGTCCAAACTAATCATTCTGAGGATTTGATTATTGGAGATAAGAATGTTGGTGTAGGAACCAAGAGGAGATACTTAACAAATACGACTGAAGAGGTTCATATTTCCTTCTTGTTCGAAATAGAACCAGATTGTTTTGAGGAATCCATAACTGATGAGCACTTGGTCAAAGATATGGAAGAAGAATTAAACTAGATTGAAAAGAATTAGACCTGAGAACTTGTTCTAAGACCCCCCAAAAAAATTATTGGCACTAAAAGGGAATTTAGGAACGAACTTAATGAAAAGGACAAGTATTTAGAAATAAGGAAAAGTTGGTATGCAAGGGATATGCGCAGATTGAAGGAATAGATTTTGAAGAAACCTTTGCTTCTGTAGCATGAATGGAATCAATTAGGTTTCGCTTGGCCTATACTTGTTCTAAAAACATCATTGTATATTAGATGGATGTAAATTCAACCTTTTTAAATGGAGAACTAGAAGAAGAAGTGCACATAGAACAACCAGAAGGATTCTCTCTTTCAGAATTTGCAACCAGAAGGTTTGTGAATTGAAGAAATCTCTTTACGGAATCAAGTAACCACCTAGAGCTTGGTATTCAAGATTAGACAAGTATTTGCAACAACAGGGCTTCAAAAGGGGTAATGTAGACAATAATCTATACATAAAAATTGAGCATGAAAATATGATTGTTGTTGAAGTATATGTAGATGATATCATTTTTGGAAGTGATAATGGCAATTTGAGTCAACAATTTTCTAAGGAAATGCAAAAGGAGTTCAAAATATCTATGCGCAGAGAACTTTCTTTCTTTCTCGGACTCCAGATATCTCAACTTGATAATGGTACCTTCATTTCTCAAACCAAATATGTGAAAGAAATGTTAAATAAATTCAATATGGAGGATTGCAAACTAGTATGTACACACATGGTCACTGGTTGCAAATTAAGCAAAGAGGATGAAGCAAAGGAAGTAGATCAAAAAATCTATAGATCAATGATTGGAAGCTTATTATATGTAATATCCTCAAGACCAGACATAATGCAAGTAGTGGGATTGTTGCAATATTTCAAGCAACACCTAAGGAAACACATGTCCAAGCAGTAAAAAGGATCTTCAGATATTTGAAAGGAACCTTAAACTTTCGCTTGTGGTATCCACCAAGTAATGATCTGAACTTAGTAGAATATACATACGCAGACTGGGCATGTAGTATTGATGACAGAAGAAGCACAAGCAGGGATACATTTTTCCTAGGAAATTACCTAGTATCTTGGATAAGCAAAAAACAACCCTCAGTAGCACTGTCTACAGCAGAAGCCGAATATATCACAACAACATCTTCTTGTGCGCAAGTTGTATGGATGAAACAAACCTTAAAGGATGTCCAAGTGAATCTTGATCAACCCATACCAATTTAATGTGACAACACAAGCGCAATTAGAAATTCAAAAAATCCTAATATGCACTCCAAAACTAAACATATTCCTATCAAATACCATTTCGTGAGAGAAAAGGCCACTGAAAATACTGTCATACTGGAATATGTAGACACCAAGAACAGAATGCAGATATATTTTCAAAACCTCTCCCCAGAAACACGTTCGAATATCTCAAATAGAAACTAGGCATTGTTCCCAGACCATAACATAATGAGAGCCTCAGAAAGAAGGCATAAAGGAAGGGGGAACATTGTAGTGTGCATAGTAGAAGCGATATGAAAATGAAAAAAGAAACATGAAAGTATCAAGAGTGATACTTGAAAAAGAGGTTAAATATGACAAGAACGGAAGATCAAGAATTTGGCAACCGTGCAGGAGGAGCGCATCTTTAATTGAGATAGATATAGAGCTAGTGATAAATGTATAGGTTGTAGGGATACGTAGCATTGTGCAGTAGAAGCAACAAAAGGAAAGGGAATAAAGCACAAATCCATAGGGAGTAATAAAAAAACAATGGCATGGGTAGTCAAATGAGGTCAGCATGAAAGCTAGTGCAAAGACAAAGTATAAGTACCTGAAATTGTGCTTGGGAAGCACCTCTTTGAAATTGATGTCAAAGGGGGAGAAATACCATGAAGCACGTAACAATGAAAAATAACTGCGCAAGAAGCACAAAGAAATGAAAAATAGTAGATAAGTATTGATCGAATGTTGCGCAGTAGAGAAAAGGTTCAAACTAGCAAGAACACATGGGGAGTACTTTGTGCAAGCACAATAAGGGAATCTATGATCAGGATGAGCACAACTTCATAAGGTGTTGACATCAATGCCAAAGGGGGGTATTTTTGAACTTTAATTGTCATTGATGTAAAAAAGGACTTAGTATCCATGTGCTAGTTTGAAGAAGTACATGAAACTATGTGCACAAGATCCTAATCCCATCTAGCTAGTTGTGGTACTGCAAAGTTGATATCAAAGAGGTTGTTGGACATGATAGTCTTTTTCCACTTTGAAGAATTATATCAAAATATGTATGCAAGTCTCGGAAGTGTACAAGAACCACCAAGAAATGGTACTTCAAGAGAAAAATACCCAACATGTAGTGGTTCCCAAGTTCACAAGTTGCACTATGTTAAGGAACTAGTGTGCGCAAGACCCATAGGTCATGATACCTCAGTTGTGTAGATCAAGACAATTGGCAGATGCTTGAGTAAGCTTGACCATGAAGAAAGGAAGAAGTAATGTTATTTTCCAATGTGTGGACACATTGTCCGAACAAGTTGAGTATAAATAAGAAGCAAAGTTTATGAGTGAAAGGAATTCTTGAAGATGAATGAGAGATAGTATTCTGAATTGGCAAGCTTCAAATTATTGGGGTATCAATGGCTCATTGATCCAGAACAACATGATTTAGTAGAGAGCCAAGTGCGCAATAGCATAAAATATGTACAACAAATGATGTGTGGGTTGATATAGCATATGATACAAATGCACAAGAACAAAACAATAGTACAATAGATCATGCATAGAATTAGAGGAATATGCAGTTGCACAGAAACAGGATAGTATGATAAACAATGCGTAGATTGTAGAAGCATTTGAAATATGAGAACATGTGTGCAATAGTGAATCAGATACATGAAGTAAGAGAAGAATTGATGATAAAGTACAACAGTTGCATAGAGCAGAGCATATAGAAATTGCACACAAAGTAAAACAATGCAGCAAGTCTGAGGTGTGCGTAGATCAACAGGAAGCAATAATAAATTCTGCAGTTATATTAGGGTGGCAGGAAGGGGAAAGGATAGGGATTGGTGCTTCCTTCAGGTTGGATCTTGTAAATGAAGGGGGTCGGTGCCTCCATCTAGTTGGTGTTGTTAAATGAGGGAGTTAGTTCTTCCTTCAAGTCGAACCCTGTAAATTAGGGGGTTGGAGCCTCCTTCCAATCGGTGATGGAGAATTTGTAAGTTGGTGCTTCCTGTGAATGTAATATTTATTATATAAGAAATCATTCTATGGTTTTCTCCCATTTGGGTTTCCACGTTAAATATTTGTGTTCTATGTCTTAATATGTATGCGCTGATGAATTACATTGTTTATGGTGAATACATAATATAAGCACTGTTTGAATTTGGTAGAAGTGAAAATTGTTTAAATTGTGCTTAATACTTATCCACCCCCCTCTCGGTATTAATAATATTTCCAACACCTCCCTCCCTCCCTCTCTCTCTCTCTCTCTCTCTCTCCCTTTCCTTTTTTATCTTCATATTCCTTGATTATAAGAAAAAATTTAATTACATGTGATGTTATGAACCTAATTCCACAAATAACATAAACGTTGAAATAAAAGTGGATCCACACCTTGATAATGATAAATATTCAATGAATAATACACCTCTTTGAGGGGGAAACCTCCTATTACAATATATATTTAATGCACAAGATAAGATGAGATTCCATCTAAAACTCAGTCTCGTAGGTATATATAGGATACAAAGGGTACAATTACAATTAAATCGTCTATCCAACAAATAAGGAAAACACTAATATAACAATAGAAATGTAATAACTCAATAAATAAGTCTTAACATGTCTCTCGCCATCAAATAATCATTCCCCTCAACACTTGATTAGTTGTGTATGTTTTTTCCTAAAGAAGACATCTTCTTATGTCACCTCTTTTATTGAAAGGTGCTTCCAGTTTTTGAGGTACTCAATATTTTCTTGATTTTGCAATTGTTTATTTGTGTTTCAAGGATTAATTCAAGTTCTAGTATGATTTTCCCTTCTTCTTTAATATATGGTAAAATAGTATGAACTTGGATCTTATCGTCGATTACCTTTTTGAAGCAAGAAACATGGAATATTTGATGCACATGTGAATATGGAGGAAACTCCAATTTATAATCCGTACTTCCAATACTATGCAACACCTTATATGGACCATATTACTTGGGTGCTAATTTATTTTCCTTTTTTTTTGCTTGAAAGGCACATGTTTGGATGGTTGTATCCTAAAAAATACCCGATCCCCCACTTCAAATTTCCTTTCACTGCGATGTTCATGATTTGCTTGTTGTTTCTTCTTATTTTTTGTTATATCCAAATTGTATTTCAATAGCCGGAGAACCTGTTATTGGTGATCTATGTTTTTATCCATTGCTTGAACCTTATCTCTCCTATTCAAGGGTGATGTGATGGATGGAGGATGACAACTATAAAGTTCCATAAATGGGGGAATTTTTTATGAAGTTTGAAAGGACATGTTGTATGACTATTATTCCAAGGGAAACCACTTGACCTATTATGTTTTCTTAGACAATGCAAAGAAACAAATATAGTACCCTTATAGAAATTTATTCACAATCTCATGTATCCCATCATATTGAGTATTATAAGAGGATTTGTTAGCCAATTGAGTACCCAAACAAGAAAGTATTTTAGTCCCAAAAATACCAGTGAAAAATGGATCTTTTCTACTTACAATAATCTTGGGTATTCCATGTATTGTTTGACTTGTTTCCATAAATGTTTCAACTACTATACTTTATTTAAAAGGATAAGAAAGAGAAAAAAAGTGGAAATACTTTGTGACTCAACTCACCACTAACATGATGCTTTTTTCTCCTTCAAAATTTGGTAGACCCGTGATAAAATACATTAAGACCTCTTTTCAATGTTGACTTGGTAATGCCAATGGTTAATGTAGAATTCTCAAGGCCTTGATTGACTGTGACTTATTCGATTGGTAAGGTAAACTAAACATTCTACCACGAAATTTTGAACATCAATTTTAATACCTTCTTAGAAAAAATCCTTCTTGAACATGTGGTAAGTTTTCAAGAAGTTTGAATATCCTCCTATAGGAGAAGTGTGAAATTCCTAAAGAACATTCTGTTTGAGTTCGAAATTCTTACATAAATATAGGTGATTCTGATACCATAGTGAATCATTATTCCACAAAAATTCATTTAGTGCACTGGGGTCCTCTTATAGTTGTTGAATTATTTTCTATGCCTTTTAAAATTGCTTCCATTCTATCCTTGATTCTTCCAACCAATCTTCATAAGATATGGTGACTTGTTGAGGAATGATATTATAAGGTTCATGATCCTCCTTTGAAAATGGAATAGATGATATAATGGAGATTTAAAAGAACCACTCTTCATCTTGGTTGAATATCTTGAAGAGTTTTTGTGGAGTGTGTGACCATTCCCCATCTTCTCGGGTTGGATATTTGTTGAATATGATCTTCTATAGCCCCTCTTTTTTCCCTATTTGGGCCATCCAAGAAAGTTAAACTTACTATAGTATTATCTCCTTTCTTGAATTGATGAGAACATATGGGCTACAACCTACAAAATATAAGGAATGGTGTTGCACGTTTGACCTTTCTCTTTGATGCAACTAGGATTGGTCTTGCATCATTGAATGATGAGGAAAACAATCAAAACAACCTTTCTACAATAGTAGCCATCAATGTTATGGAATACCAAAAACTCATCAACAAACATATTATTATTCTCGACTCATCGGCATGAATGAAAAATCCAACATATATTTCATATAACAACTCATAAAATGCAACCAAAATGAACCATTTAACTTATTAATAAACAAAATGTCATTGTCTACAAAAGTGGTCAGTTTAGTTATAGTCAATTTTAGTAATGTGTAAAACTCAATATTCTGGAGAGGTCAACTACCAAACTATCTTATCCTCTCTTATGTTCTTATAGTGTGCCAAAGAGGACATATTATCCTTTTATTTTATCCTATGGTCATTAATCATTTTCCTTCTTCTAACTTATTTATTCGTTCTTTATTTATTGTTATATTGTTATATTTTCTCTTTCTATGATATAAGAATATCATGTTGATAACTATGCCATATATATTCATCAACAAATAGAGACCATATCAAAGACCTAAGTTAAGGGACCTTAAAGGCCAAACTTGGGTACCTTTCTTGAAGACATTTGATAATTTGATTATAGTGTTTTCCACATGGATGGATGCACTTGATCTAGATTATATGGTTTTGCACAACCCACTAGAAGTTGCTTCTCCTACTTGGAACCTATTGTTAACATTTTTTTTCATCATATATAATTTTTATTTTCATAGGAATATTTGTGTACAAATTAGAAAATTAGTTATCATTTCAAAAATTGTGGCATACAATGGGCCTATTCAACCCACAAGATCAATAATGTGCACATACAATCTATAATGGAAGAAAATAATTAGAATCTTATCATGTAATGAGAATTAGAAATAAATATAAGGGGGGACTAGCTATGGAAAAATTGAACTCGTGTAAAGTAAGGATACATTTCTATCTAAATAAGTAAAATTTTTGAATAAATTCAACTTCCTAATGAAATAAGAGGGGGACTATATGTAGTAAGAAAAAAATTATTTATGAAAATCCAATTAGTTGGTAAAGAAAACAAAGTTGTTTGGTATACTTCTCCACCTAATCTCTTGCAATTGTTTGTATTTCAATAATGGAATGATCTTCTCAAGTTTCTATCTCTTGTAGTTAGTATCATTACAACAATTGATCGTTTTAGTGTTGTTTTAAGCTAGCGACACTCTTATCAAAACCGTTTCTATGAGTGTTTTAAGGGAAGTTTTCAAAACGTTTCCCTAAAAAATAGATTTAGGGGTGATTTTTTAATATCATCCTCAAAATTCACAAGAATTGAAGTTATGGAAGTAATATTTTTAAAACAAACTCCAAAAATTCAATTCTCATTACTTCTAGAGGTGTTTTTCAAAAACCATATCTAAACCTACTTTTAGTGGCGATTTCTTGGAAATCGACCCAAATATCATAGTGATTGAACTTGTGGAGGTGGTTTCTAAAAAAATGTCTCCCAATGTCCTGTTTAGAAAAGGAATTTTAAAACCACCCCAAAATTCATGAGCATTGAGATTTTAAGGGTGTTTTTTAATTTTAAATTGCCTCTAAATGCACAAATATTTTTTAGGGGTAGTTTCTAAAAGCCACCAAAAGTAATGTTTTAGCAACACATTTGTAAAACAATCCCAAAACTTCCTGAGGGTTGGAATCTTAAGGGAAAATTGAAAGAAAATGCCCCTATATGTACTCAGAAATAAGTTTTTAGGGGTGGTTTATACAAAACCATAGTTATAAGTCCTCTTCAATGAAAAAAAAATTGAATATATAAATGCATCTCAAAGAAATAATCTACGTAAAAAAACACCTAGTTACTATACTAATCAATAGTTAGGGTCTTTCACGTGTCCATAACATTTTTATATGGATCTCATGAGCTATATGTGGCACCCTTGGCCACTACAAAGGCCCTACATAGTGAATCTTTGTCATCTAACCAAAATATGGTGGCCAATTCGAGTTTGGAACAAGAAGGATGGCTATCATGGATTGGGAAATGGTCCAATGTTAAATATATATTATTATGCCATAAGATTTTCCTTTGGGATTCATGGTTTATTGATGGGAACCCAAGCCATCACAAAAGCCTTGAGTAGGGAATATTTGACATGCAAGTATGAAAAATTGGGGTTTTTAAGTCCATTACGATGGAAACAATGCAAGTGCATGAATTTGGACCCCCATGTCTATGAATATGGAAATGATACAAGGATATCCATGTGGGAAATTATCAGGGTTTTTGAGTCCCCGTATATGAAAACAATTCATGGGCATCCATGTGGATAAAAATCAACATTTTTTGAGTTTGTTGAGAGGGAAAACAAGGTAAATTCAATCACATGGTAAAAATTGAGGTTCCCAAGTTCGATGGGACAAAAACGAGTTAAGCCTTGCATGGAAATAAATTGGGTTTCTGATCCATTCAAGATAAAAATAAGGAAAGAACTAAAGGTAGTTTCTTATCCTATAGTTTCCTAATAGACAATTGCGGTTTCCTAAGAAGGAAGAGACACAAAGAATACAAGTGCAGTTGCATGGTAGGAATTTGGGGTTTCTGAGAGTGGTGAAATGGAAATGATGCAAAGTGTTGGAGGAATTTTATTGGATAGGCATTGGGGTTTACAATTCCACCAAGTAAAAACCGAGGCAATTTCTAAAGGAAGTTGCACTAATAGTGCTTCGGGTTTCTAACTCTATCAAGACTTAAATGATACAAGTGCGGTTGCATGGAAACAAATAGGGGCCTTTGCAATGATTGTGATTCAAGTTTCCAAATCTATCAAGACTTAAATGATACAAGTGTTGTTACATGGAAACAAATAGGGGTCTTTGGAAGCATCAAGATGGAAATAATATTGGGGTCATTCCATGGCTCAAAATTGAGGTTGCCGATTTCTAGAAGATAAAATTAACAATGCAAGTGTTGGGTCATGGAAATTGGGATTTCCTATTTAGCTGATACATAAATGAGGCAAGTAGTAGAGATATTTTCTTGCCATAAAATTGGGCTTTCTATGACCACTAACACATAAATAAGGAAAAGTGTAGTAGGAGTTTACTTTAAAAAAATTGAGGTTTCCAAGTCCTTGAGAAAAACAAGGAATATGGTTGGATTTAATTATGTGGTAAGAGTCTAGGTTTTCTAAGTCAATTGGCATTTGTAGCATCAGGAACATTAATGATAGACATAGGTGTTGATGGTTCATTCTCTTGTTCTTGGCTTGGGTGTCCATTGTCAACATGGAAAGTTATGGGTTTCATGAATCTTGGTTCCTATTTCTATTATGTCTACTCAATAACACATGAGATGTATGATTGTACTTGCATTAGGTTATACATTGGGAAGGGCATCGATATTTTTGGTGGTTCTTTATGTGTATTCTCGTTTTCTATACTATATTGTCCAGTGTATGGAACTATTATTTTATTCAAACCATGGTAGTAACTGTTAATTTTTCAATAATTTCATTCAATAGGATCACTAAGAGAATAACATGCACAACATAACAATCATAAGAGACAATGGACATAAAGCATTTCACTGGGGAAAACCAAGAAGGTGAAAAACCTCGCAACTTCCTCAGAGATAGAATCAACACCAATACAAGGATCACAAAGATCAAAACCCAAAAGATAGATGTCTTCAGCAGCTACTCTTCCTCCACTTGTTCGCGCTCCTCTCTCTCAACTATGAGAGTTGGATGAGTGAGTGAATGAGTAAAATGAGAGAGACACACTCTCTATTTATACACTGACTTGACCTGCATTTAACCCTAACTGGGCTGACTTCCTAAGGAGGCCTAATAACCCATCCACATGACTCATACAGGGCCAACCCCTCCAAGGTGGTCTAATAACCCATCAAATACAAATGAAGACACTTACAATGTAACTTGCGACACTTGCAAATACAAATGACGACACTTCCAATCGGAGGAATAATACATCCCCGTTGGGGATACAATAAAGTACAAATGTAATACATACAATATACAAGTGAATATCTTCCGAAGTTACAAATAAATCAACAATAACTAATATTTTTACTGGGTTTGTATAATGTTTGTCCTCAGACCATATGTAGGGAAATTGACTCTCATTATTTTACTATATCCACTTAGTAACACATGAGATGTATTATAATTGGCTACAATAACATTTATGGTTCTCATAACACTTTCTATCTAGAAAACCCAAACATATTTGTTGGTTTGGATGGAAGTGGTGAAATCCTAAACAATATAAGAAAATGCTTCTCGACTCTTTATTCTTTTCTCTTGAATATGTTTTTACATGCGAACTGTAGTGGGATGCAGGTGTGTGCTGGGTCCATCCAAATATTGGCCTTGGTTCATTCATAGGGAATTCAAAATTCCTCTTAGTGTTGTGTTTTCTTAGTAGCACGTGAGACATATGGAATGACATGCATTAGATAGATTGTGCACTCTAAATCTTGTCTATGTTGCAATTGGGTTTCAATGTGTGTGTGTTTTCTATTGAATTTGTATATGCATGTGAACATAGATTGTATGCATGGTGCATGTTGGGTTTGTCAAAATATTGGACTTTGGCCATTCATAGAGTGGCCGACATTCCTCTTGATATTGCATAATTTTCAATAGCACATAAGATTTATGGTCGGACCTACATTAGATTAGGCTCTCGGAACTTGTTTGGATTATTGGTGGGTTTCTATGTGTATCCTTGTTTGGAATATTACATTTTTCATTGTATGGCACTATTGTTTAATGCAAATTTTAGTTGTATCTTAGTTATTTTTGGGTTTTTGAAAATTTAGCCTTCATCCATTTGTAGGCCAGTCGAATTTCATATTGTTACCATATCCACTCAATAACACATGAGGGGTATTATTAGCAACAATGATGTATGCATGGTTCTCATGTCACTATCTATTTTGGAAGCCCCAAACTCATTGGATGGTTGATGTATGTGATTTCTCTCCCTCACACAACAAAAGTAATTACTTGAGGGTTTTGATATTTCAAGTAATAGATCAAAATAGGAAATGGAAACTAAACTACACTAACAAAATTCTATAACCATTATTGAAAGATAAATGAGAAAACTACTAAAAAGACAAGATGCATTACATGTAAAGAATGGTTTTTATATTACTACACAAATAATGCAATGAGATGACAATACCTTGGTATCATTTGTAGATGTTAATGGAATTTTGTAGCTGACTCAAGGGAGGGTTCTTGTTGCTCCTTTGTGCCTAAGTTTCTAGCTAAGTGATTGTGTTGGTTGATTCCAAATGGTGAAAGGGAAAAATAGATAATGGTTATTTCTCTCACTTTTAGTTTGAAATCCATAAACAAAACCTAGGGATATGAAATGGTGACTTTGAGGGACGTATTTATAAGAAATATTATGGATAATATTGAGATCTAGATTCAATGTGAATGATCCCATTTTCATTGATGTTTTAGTTTGGAAGACAAGGTTTTGGAGACTAACTCAATAACTGTTTTCGTCCATAATGGTTAGGGTTTGTCCACTTTTAGAAAATGCATCTTTTTGGAAGGTGTGCAACAATTATAAGTAACTGAATTATGATTTTTCGACCTGATTGGTTTTCAAATCTTTTAGTGTAACACACTGCCACACAACTTTAGGGAAAATCCATGACATGTTAGTTAGGGTCATACTTTGACTTTTCTTTGGATTTTGGTCACATTGTTGAGGTCATATGGAGATAGAAGTGATGGAAATGGGACCAATATTTTTAGGAATGATGTACAATGATGATAACACTCATGGAAAGGATGGTGAGAAAAAATGGGTTGTTACAATTTCCCCTTGATGTGTGAGGTTATGAGCTCATCGTATGGTCGAAATACATCATAGGTTTCTTGTGTTTATACCCATAGGGAACCATGAGCACTAGGAAAAGGATCAAGGGTGAGTAAAGAATAAGAGTACCACCCCTAAAGAAGGATATATGGTCCATACCATTATCCAAACAAACTAGATGGGTTAGGTGTATACAATATCAAATATATATGAGTTGGGAATCCCTATGCTCATATCAATATCTCAACACAATATGGGATAAATACCAATAGGGGTTTGATCTAGATACATCAATATCTGGTAAGTACAATACATCATGTGGGTCAAAGAGGGACCCAATCCAAGTATAAAAAGACAATACAAACCATAGATGATATGAAGTACATGAGGAGGAACAATGGAATCCCCATGGGATGAGAAATCATAGTAACTAAAGCCCTACTAAAACTAAAAGGGCCCAAGATTTGGAAGGAGTGATAGTACGAGAAACTCCTCACATGTGGCTCAAATATTAAAATATTGAGACAAACAAGTCCAAGGAACTATAACTACAACTAGATTATTATTTCAAATATATCCCAAACATCACATTAACTATAAATTGAAGAGCTTCTAGTATAGACTCAAGAGATAGAGAGAGTCATCACTTTTAGGGTCTTCGACCAAATTGGGATAAGGGAACCACCATATTGTATGATTATCAATGGTGTGATAAGGATATGGAGTTGATCATGGGAGAACCAACCAATACAAGGGGCGATGGGGTCAGATCCCATCAAGTGGTCCAAGGTAACCCATCAATGATGGTTATGGGGCTAAGGTACATAATAATCTATGCTTATTCTCTAGAATATAGGTGTTCAAGATGATAGAGGGAGGTCTATTGAAAACAAATAAATAAGGGATATTTGTTTAACAACACGATGGATAACACAAGGATGTGAATAGAATTGTTACTGAGACACCAAGGGGAATGGAGGTTCAAAGAGAAATGGACTCAAGGCTTACATTGTTTAGAGAATGAAGGCGTGGTCGACTTGGTATCATATGTATAACTTGTGCTAATATAATGGGAGGGATACAATGGGGATAACTAGGGGACATAATTGCAATGAGAAAACTCATATAGGGGGGTGAGGAGGTCAACACTGAGTGGAGGTTAACATTAAAAGGTTCCATGGGTGACACATCCTATAATGATTCGAATGATGACCAAGGACACTACCATAAGAGATCATATATGGTTGCAACAATGCTAAGGAACACTATTGAAATGGTTTCCCAAGTACATAGGTACTCAAGAGAATAAAAGAGGGGGGCTAAGGAAAAATGTCTCCAAAATACAACCAAATGAATCAATGAAATGTGATAGAAGATGGAAGAGACCAGGGGTAGAACACTAATGGTAATATCCTTGGGGGTTGAAGAATTGTGGAAATATAATGTAACTTTGAAAGTATGGATGAAGTGATGGGCTTATGAAATGTAAAATGAAACATAAAGTGCCATGATATGGGATTCCATGGGTAGCCCAAAGAGTGAGAATGAAGAATCATATGAGGCTAATTTTATTATCACAAGTTAGATGGACTCCATTTCCTATGGGGAAAAAGTGGCATGGGTACCAAAATGAACTTGAGGTACTAATGAATGATAACCCATGGAGGTAAGGTTCTACTGTTGGGAAAGGGTGAATGCAAAGATGTCTAGGGAGGGGTTTCTATAGGTGTAATGGGACCAAACAAGTTTAATGCAAATATTCTTATATAGGGGAATCAACTATATTCTAGTTTGAAAAAGTATGCCTATAAATATGGTCACGTGTGGAGAAACATTGTGACATCAATGCAAGTTGTACTTGGACACATGGAAACAATACCAAATTGTAATAATGCATTTGGAAAGAAAATCAATGTTACACAAAACTTACAACATAGAATAAAGAACTAAATTACATGCATTAAAAGAGGGGGAAATAGGTAATTCCCAACAAATATTCCAATCACAAAAACCTAGCTATGCAATAAAAAATAGCACTAAACTAGGATTCTAATGGCACAAACACTGCATCAAAGCTGGGATGTCATATGAGGTTGTATGTAGTAAAAGAAAATAGGACCCAAATTATATAAATAGGGTGGGGTCCACACATTCATGTGTCATTTGTAGTATTCACCATTAGAGGAGCTTGTGGGACACTAGACTTTAGGTGTGGATTTCCTTCATTTCATTTGATAGATTTGGATTATGTGAGTTACAGTTTAGAGGTATCTCCTTACTCTTCATTTTTGTCTATTTCATTTCTTATATTAGACCTTCTGATGCCCATGGGAAGTCTTATAAGGGTTCCAATAGGTGTTGTGGGTTTTGAGGCCTTTATCCTAACTTAGTCATGAGAAAAGAATTGACAAGTGTGACGATATTGCATTTGGGAGGTGAAATACAATGATTTCCAGCACATTAGTTCTTCAAACATGCATGAAGCCCACTTGCAACTATTCTTGGGAAAGTTGCGATGAGGGGTTTTACTTTTATTGGGAAAAAGAACATTATGATTGGTTGAGTTTTTGGATAAAAATGAATCCGTGAGGTTCAGATGGAGAGAGGGACCTCCTAACTCTCTATAGGGTCAGGAAGAGAATGTGAACTATGGGGGTGTTTAGATCATCCTTCTCATCCTAAACATGGATATGAATACGCAAAAAATGCAACTTCAAACACTGATGGGTGGCATGACCGAGTATATCGTGGATGGCATGGGATGTAGGGGGTCTAGGGGTTGATGTAGATGGGGTGTTGACAATTGTAACTAGGGAAGATTAAGCTACCACATTCTTGGTTTTTTCCCCAACCTTATTTTTGGGAGGAGGCTGGGTGGAGGCATAGGCTTCCTTCATAACCATGGGTGGTGGGGTATTAGAAGTACCAACTTATTGAACTTGCGATAAAACAACCTAAGGTGTGGGCTAGTGGTTTTGTGGAGTAAGGTACGAAATGAGGAGGCCAAAAGTGATCCCTAGAAGGTTAAGAGTAGAATAGCATCACAACGGTTTCAACAATTTTAGGAGAATGAAAGAGGAACAAGGATAACATTCCTAACCACACATATCTTGTCATGGGGGTAGGACTTGGGGAAATGTATTGTTGAGTACGGGGATTCTCCAAGGTAATGGTGCATAAATTTGAGACATCTTCTTGGGAGATAAGAGGGGGAGGCCCTAAATAGGTTCCTATGCCAACTCTAATGAATGAAGGAATATAAATGCTACCCTTAGCCATAGGAAAGACATTGTTTGGATTAATTGGCCCCTTGGGATCATAATAAGTAAGTCGATCAAGTGCAAAGATCTTCCCATTATGAGAGAAAATAATAAGGTGAAACAAAGTGGATGAAACCTTTTTCATAGCATACATGAAGTTACAACCAAGGAGGAGGTTTTAGTTCTACTAGCCATCTACAACCTCAATATCAATAAGGACTATCATACTTATGAGTTCAATGGGAATATTTTGGACAAGACCTTATGGCTAGGAGGGGCCAATTCAAGTGAACCAAGATTCTTCCAGTTATGGGTCAACATGACGCAAGTGGAGGCTCCTTTGTTAATGATGCATCGATGAATAATCAAGTCTTTGATGGTAATAGGAACCTAGAAGGCTACCAAAGAAGGCATTCAGGTTTCAAATCGATCTACATCAAAGGTCATCAGATGAGCATTAGAAGGATTTATTATTTCTAATGTAGAAAAAAGAGGCTTGCATTGCACAAGATAATTCTAGAGAAATTCCAAGGTAGACATGGCTATGGATGACTAAGACAAGTCATCGAAAACACTATAGCTATGAGTAGATCTAAAATTGGGTTTATGGATTATGCGATCAAAGAGGATCTTAGGGACCTATGGGGGAGGGATGACATTATGTCCAGGTAGTTGTAAGGGTATCTTTGGTAAACATGAATCATTATCCTTATTGGAATTGGTACATTCATTAGCAAGCCACATTGATTACGCCAAGTTTGGAGATTGACATTGGCATAGGTCATGAATATGTTTTGGAAAGAAGGGTCACTCACATTGGCTGAAATATATGACTAACCATGATGAAATATCATTGGTTGTATTGTGGCTATCCCTTGTGGTGGAAAGGGGTTTTGCAGTACCATCAATTGTGATGTGGTAGGATGAATAGGTGGATACGTGTTCTGGCCTTGAGAGGTTTTAATAGCCTCATGCTTGTTAGCTTCACCCCATAGTTTGCGAGCTCTGGAAAGATGTAGACAATGATGGGTATATTGTCTATAGACTTCACAAAAGGAACAAAGATGGTTAGTTCATAACCGGGGGTTCTTTCCCTACTTTGCATGTTTATTAGGATTCTAGTTAAGCAGGGATAGGGTTACCTCCAATGTTGTTAGGAGGGTTAAGGGTTTGACCTCTACCTTCTTAGTCTTGGTTATTTCCTTTATTCTTCCCATTATTCTTCTTCTTATTGGAATTAGTCTATGCATTTGGATTGTTGGGCATAGGTTGAGTGGGTGTGTTCTACTGAGCATAAACCTACCCTTGTGGAAACGAGGGAGGTTGACAATGTTGCCGAACTAGAAGTACTAATGGAGGGCTAGGAAAGGTGTAATAAGGATTTATGATGGCTAGTAGGGCCACATATGCTAAAGATTCACTAAAAAATTATATATACCTATTATATTATTGATAAAATAACTTAAATTTTTCCTATATATCACGGGGATTCACCTATTTATTATACATATAAATTTCAAAGGTTTCCTAAAATTTTCTCTAATGTCGATAGTTAATTATGTTATCATTGCAAAAAAAATCACATTGTATAAAAATAATGTTGACCCTTTAAAGATTACCACTAAAAAAATTACAATTCACTTAAAATAGAGATGGCTCTTTTAAGAGAATTATTATTATTATTATTATTATTTAATTGAATGAACATTGTGACGGTCCTTTAAGGACAAGCATTAATTTTTAATAGAAAATTTGGGAAGAAATGATGGTGTCCCTTGAGGGACTATAACAAAAGATGTTAGTGTTCTTAAAAAAAAATTGAAACCACCGCCACAAGTCATTAAAAGCGATTTCAAACCACCCTCATACATTTTTATAGAGAGGGTTTTGAGTTGACCCCATAAATTTCTATAAGAGGGATTTCAAACCATCCCCATAAAATCTTGTCAGAGGGGTTCCAAACCACTCACATAAATTTTTATTAAGGGCTCCAAACCACTCACATAAATTTCTATTAAGGGGCTCCAAACCACTCACATAAATTTCTATCAAGTGGTTTTCAAACCACCTTAAGGTTTGTTAGTTTCTAAGAGGAGAGTTTATTTACAACCACCTCTAGTAGTTAAATTTTTTTAAAAGGAGTTTACTTACAACTATCTTTAATAGTTACATTTTTTAATAAGATTAAAGATGAAAATAGTCACCTCCAAAGGTCTAAAATTCTTTCATGATGCACATATATATTTTTGTTTTTTCTATGTATCAAGGTTCCAGACTTTGGAATATTGTATTCTAAAAGCATAATACTTTGGAATGTTGTATTCTAAAAGCATACCTATATTCATTTTCCTAGTTGATCAAAATAATGTATTTTTCAAGATGTACATTTATGGTGTGCATCTCATATCTGGCTGGCATGATTTATGGAAGATCATCCCTGATGTTAAGGGTTGCTTATTTTTCCATAAAAGGGGGAGCATTTCTCCAAGCAAAAGGAGCTTTCTGCTACATGCATCATTACATTTGTCTAAGAAATTTGATGAGTCAAATATGTTGATTTGTTTGTCCCACCAATGTGTTGTCCATTTATTGTGTGCGTTGGACCATAATAATTTTTTGTCTCCCAATTGGGTAGGTCAAAGTGTGATAAAATGTATTGATTCAAGAAAAAGACACGCCATCTCATTCTTATTTTAGTCAAGTTTGAAAAGAAAGGCAATAGAAAAGAATAAGTTCAATTTCTCAATGATGCCCTGAATGCATATTTTGATCAATTGGAGGGCAATACGTTGAATGTTGATTTACCTATATATTGCAAGAATATACAACCATCATTCATTTGTTGACAAGCACATGTCTTGGAAGTATGTGGTATATGACTTGACTATTTTGAAACAACCATATCATGGTTGCATAAACTTTCCACTTAAGTTTGACAAGTCCACTTGAGAATGTGTTGCCAGATCTTTGATAGAAACATATTATTTAATTATGTGGTTTAGCATGCATTATGGCTTTTATGATTATATCTTGTACCTTCATAAATAACCTCTAAGGGATGACATGAAGTTCCCCATGCGTAAGTTAGTTGGCCCTTTTATTTTTCCCTACCTATGACACTTCGAAGACATGCTCTCAACTAAACTATATGATGATAGCACTTCAACAGCACTAAAATATTATTTTAACATGATGTGTATGATGAAGAGGTCCAGCCACTTATTAAGGAAGTACAAACTTATTGATATTTTAACTGCTCATTCCTGGTTACACTACTTTAGTTACGAGATGTTGATTGGATTTACCTTGACTTGTGTTAAAAGAAGAATATGAAAGCTTGGAAAATTTGGAATGTAGTGAAATGTGGATAATACATAGTTGTCTTTGGTTAAATGATGGTTTTTTACCTTATCTTATGTCTTTTATGCTTATGGACTTTATGAGGAGATATATTCCTTTTTTTCTTCTATCGTGTGGTTATTCTTAATTTTCATTCTTCTAACTTAGGTCTTTTTACTTTATTTATTTTATACTATACTTTAATCTTTTATTTTACTTATCCTATTAGATGATTAAATTGATACATATTACATACATCTATACAAAATCCTCTTCATATTACAATTTAAATGACAACTCTCAACCTTTTCATAAGCCTATTACAATTTTAAATGACAACTCTCAACCTATCCCTAAGCAACTGGAATAAAAACATATAGTTAAATATTCTTAACATTGTGATTAACATTCTTGATACTATGACTAAAATTAATATAAGATAAACTCAAGGCATAATTTGAACACGAGGAACAAGAATATGTGATTAACAATTTAATGGTTAACCATTCTAAATATAAATTGTGTTAAATTTATAAATATAAACACTAATCTCAAATTGCATTAACTACCAAGTGATGAGTTGCTCCATCTATTTATTATAGTGTTTATGTAATGTAATGTGTCAAGTCAATACATTCATGTTTAATTAATTATATCTAATAGGAGAGATTGGTTAAATATTTATTATCAAGTGAAGAATTTAAAAAAAAAATAAACAAAGTATATATAAATAACATATTAATAACTTAAAATTTGATAAAAAAATTATAAAATATATACATTTAAAATCGAATTATTAAAATAATTTAATATATAAAAATTCCATATTTTGTCCTATTGATTTTTCCACATAAACCCTTTAAATCAAGATTTGATCTCAATATTGAAATCTCCTCAAACCTAAAATTCACTAAATTTGGGTAGATTTTAAGATTAATATCTCCTTAAACCGACCGGATGCCAGATTTTATCCTCCAATTAAGAGTCATTAGGTGGATGCACTTCCTTTCGAGACCTTGTCTTCTTAGTTGTATTACATAAAGGCATATTATTTTCTAATTGTGCTAATTATTACAATTATTATGATTGGATATTTTTTAGCCCCATCTTGCTAAAAGGGTTGAAATGCATACAAACCAATATGATATTGTGACACTTATCAAATTATCATACAAAGATTGCATTAAGTTAGGTTTTTTTGTCTCTTTAATATTAAAGGATTAATAGGATCATTCTTTGGCTAGATATATTGCACTTATGCCTTTATGAGTCTAAACATTCTTAAGATGACTAAACTTAATACATGATGAATCTAAGATATCCTACAGTTTCATGATTGACAATAATATATGATATAGGATTATTTGTATAGATTAAGTCATTAATTTGTGGTCGCCATATCCTAAGGGTATAATTGCAATTGACCAATTTCTCATGGTTTTGAATATTCCACTTAACACTTATTGCATCTTGTGATGCGCATAGGAGTGAAGAAGTGGGATTGAGACTAGTGAAATAAATCACATAGCATCAATCCTCACCTCCCGTACTTGCACCTAGTAACCAGGACTTCCAAGAGGTTACACCTCCCAAGAATCCTTTGGCTCAAGTGCGTTTAATTGTGGAGTTTTCCCCACAATCAAGGCCACTTATCTTGCTACCCCATTTGCAAAATCTTAGCAAGTATTGTGCCTTATGAACTATTTAGTTAGAGATCCCTTGACTCTTTTATTTAAATATCGAGGGGATTTCGAAGTCCAACATATGATATATCATTTTTGGAATTATATGTGTAGAGTAATTCATTAATCTATGATCCATATCCCATGAATATAGTTGCAGACCAATTTCTCATGGTTTTGAGTAGTCCACTTGGCACTCATTTCATTTCATTATGTTCATAGGAGAGAAGAAGTGGGATTCAAACTAGCAAAATGATGATATATGAGCCCAAGGGGGGCATATATGGGGCTATATTGGGATAAATGTATATGTATTGATGTAAATGTATATTTAATAGTGGTTAGTCATAATGAAGGGGCCTAATGAAGGGACCACTTGAGCAATGAGTAAATATGTATACATAGAGGTAATGCAGTCATTGTTGAGAAGATGTGAATGGATTATGTGAATGTCTTGGGGTAATTGGAGAAGCATCTCCTCTTGTTTAAGGAGTTGTTGTGTAAATAATATTTTTTATCTATATTGGAGTTGTGCTCCATGTTTACATTGTTGTACATGGTGTGTTTAATCTTGTCTCTTATGTTATTTTAAGGATATCAGTTCATAACATTTGGTATCAGAGCTTGGACGCTTCCAAAACAAATCATCTTGGAATTTTCACTATAATTTTTTTCGAGAATTTTTCAAAAAAAGAAACTTGAAGGGGAAATAGGTGACATATTGAAATATCCATGGTATAATTTTCAATCTTGATTCATTACAGGTTTGGAGTTATACCTTAGGGAAGCTAGGGTATTTGACTAGTCCAAAAACTAGTCATCTTGAAAAAATTTCTATAAATTTTTCTAGGAAGTTTCATATATCGAAACCTATAGGGAACACAGAGGACATATTGAACTATCTTTGGTACAATTTTAGTATCTTGATTCATTACATGTTTGTAGTTATACCATGTGGAAGTTAGGGTTTCTGACTAGTCCAAAAACTAGTCTCAAACGAGTGTTTTGGGTAACACAATTATATATGGAGCTTGAGAGATTCAAATGGAGTGAGACCTATTGAATTAAAAATAGGATGGGTCATATTGTTTTTGGTACAAGTTTCAGAATTAGATATGAAAAATTGCACAGGGGTAAAGCCATACACTTTTTTTCTCTCCCGATAAGGAAAAATAACAAGTTTTTGTAAAATTACCATAACCTTTTATTGGCACATCATATTTAGGTCATACTTGTGGCATTGTAAATAAGACATATTGGGACACTACATGAATAAATTTAAGTCTCATAAGGGCCAAAATTTCATATTTACCTCATTTGGAAGATTGGCCAAAAAAACAATCTCCAAATTAGGGTTTTAAAAGGTATGTTACTATGAAATTTGCATAACATTTGATTGGAAGGTACGTTTTATGTGATTCAAAAGCAATTGGAAAGAGGAAACACATAATAATATGTTGTAAATATCACATTATCAATTTTGGATAATATTTTCAATATATTGAGGTTGGAATTTGAGGGTTTTTCTCTATACCTTAGTCAAGAAAATGGAAATACAATTTTTTAGTGGAAATGAAGATGAGGATGAAATCAAGCCCGTGGAATGGTTGAGGATAATAAAGGAAAATGATTTGATTCCTTTTAGATAAGGTTTTTTCCCTAAGGGTAAAGCTTCTATGTGGTGCAATAGTATTGATAGAAATACTAGACAAAATACCACATGGGAAGAATTTGAAGAACTCTTCTAAAAAACATGGATCAAGGACTCAAAAATAGAAGAGATGAATACAACTCAAGATGAAATGAAGAAAAAAATGAGTAATTTAGGAAGAAAGGTGAAGAGTTGTCTAAGATACAATCACTTAATGAATCGCTCATTAAGGAGGTTGAGGAATTGAATAAAGAAAAGGAAAAGAAAAGGACGAGTCAAGGGAAGAATTGAAAAAGAAGAATGAAGAAATATGCAGATTTAAAGAAACCATAATAAAAAGTCATTGGATGAGGTCAAGAGACTGGAAGAATAAAAGAAGCATGGTCAAAATCAATAAAAATCAAGGATCTTAGATGAACACTCGAAAAGGAAATTTTCAAGAAGGTCGAAGAATCTCTAAATATAGATGATGTAAAAGAATAAATGATATATAGAATTGAATAAGGACATCAAAAAATGTTGGATGACATCACATTACAGCTCCAAAAGGAGAAGGAAGACAATATTCTACAAGGATGCTATAAAATACTTGATTAAGTTGAGCTCCAACTTGAAGATGCACATGTCAAATATGTGAGTATTATCTCAAAGGTGAGAGTGATAAAAGACAAAGCACACATGATAGAGGATGAAATTATCTCTAAAAATGAGACCGATGACATGGGTGTACAGAAGGAAGAGAAACCATCAAGTGTGAAACCATATCTAAATTCTCATTAAAGAAAGATTCCAAGAAAGAAAATAATATATGGTTTGAAACTATCAAGGAATAAGATTGTATACTCAACAATTTTCATGTAACAAGGCACCAAAAAACTATTATTCAGCAAGATATTATCAAAGACTAGAAACTACAACAAATTGGAGAACTTGCGATCATAACACATTGAATCAAAATTAGGCAAAAACTAGCTATAAAGGATTGAGACAAAAAATAATCAAGTTTGGATGGATGGATCATCATAGGTGACAACAAGAAAGCAATAATAGAAGGAAATCCTATTAAGTGGTTTCATCACATGTAAAGCCATTAACTGCAAAGATTTGAGGACAAAGATTTTCAAAGGAGGGTACTATGGTATGACCTAAGGGGGGTCATATATGGGGTTAAATATATATGATATGAAACCAAGGGGGGCATATATGAGTCTATATGGGGATAAATGTATATGTATTGATGTAAATGTATATGTAATAGTGGTCAACCGTAATGAAGGGACGTAATAAAAGGACCACATGTGCAATGAGTGAATAGGTATATATAGAGGTAATGTAGTCATTGTTGAGAATATGCAAATGGATTATGTGAATTTCTTGGGGTAATTGGAGAAGGATTTCCTCTTATTTAAGGATTTATTGTGTAACTTATATTTCTTATCTATATTGGAGTTGTGCTCCATGTTTACATTGTTGTACATGGTGTGTACTCTTGTCTCTTATGCTATTTTAAAGATATTGTTTCATAAAATCATGCTTTTTATGAGTCAACCAGATGCTATATCACCATTGTTAATTTGTGAGATTATCTCTATAGGATACTGGAGGTAGTTCCAACTACCAAAATTTCTTTGATCTCAACAAAACAATGTAGGAAGGTGATCTCTAATACCAAAACAATTGTCCTCTTCATGATTCAGTCAGAAGCTCAACAGTCAAAGATCACTCCAACTACCACAACCTTTCCCTAAGGTCCCTCTACACAACAAAAGTAGATGGCTAGACAAGATAATTGAAGAATATAGATATCTTTGTTTCACTTGTAGGGGTTACCCTACACTACCAGGTCAAGCAATTATTTGATTTGGTACATCGATATACTATTCCTAATGCTTCATCATATAGATGCTATCTATTTGGAATGAAGAAATCAAATTCCAAATTTAGGAGGTCATCCAAAAGGGCCAAATTCAACCAATCTCCTCACCTTTCGGGATCCCAATTTTGTTGGTGCATAAGAAGTATGGAACATGGGGACTATGTATTGATTACATAGATCTGAACAAAATCACAGTCAAGAACCAATATTGATTCCTTGGATTGGAGATATTTTTTATCATCTCAAGGGTGCCAAGTTTTTGAGTAAGATTGATGTTAAGTTAGACTACCACCAGGTGCCCATCGAGAAAACCAATGTATGAAAGACAACCTTCAAGTCTAAATAAGGTATTTTTGAATGTTAGTCACACTTTTTTGGATTGAGTAACACTCCAAAAACATTCATGAGGATGATGGATGATATTTTTTGGTCATTCAAAAATCATTTTTAGTTGTATATTTGGATTATATCCTCATCTTTAGTAAAACTAGGGTGAAAATTTGCATCACATTCAACAGACCTTGAGAAACTTGTGACAACACAAATTATATGCCAAACAAGAGAAATGCTTATCCATAATGCATACAATTCAGTATATAGTATAAATCATGGATGATCATGTTGTGCATGTGGATCCAACAATTCTCGCAGAGCTCTGCAATTTCTTGGGCCTCACTAACTCTATCATAGGTTCATGTTGGATTTATTTCATATTTGTTGGCCCCTAATCCAAGTGACCAAGGGTGGGGCCATGTTGCACTTGGAACTTCCTTCCCCATTATCTCCCTAAGATTTAATGGGGTCCCCTCCAAAATTTTGTTCATTTCCTTGAAAACCACGGTTCCTCCTTTTAAGTTTGTTAAGTAACCATCTAAGGCTTGGTTCATGAGTTGTTTTTAGGTTGGAGGCCTATGTTCAAGAGAAAGTTGGAGCATCACAATTCTTTTCAAAAATTGGCTAAGTATGAAAATAGTTATGGGAAAGTAAGAAATCTGCTGAAATAGTTGTGGCAAAAAGTAAGAAATATGCAGACATGTGTTGTGCATGAAAAATCAAATCTCTGCTAAAATGTGACACAAGAAAAGTTAGTTTTCCATTGACAAGTTGAACAAGCAAATTTCAATTGTCACTGATACACAATGGAAGATGAAATCAATTTCAACCATAACATGATGTGGAAAAAGTGGTAAAGTCACCAAGATGTGGCACCCAAAATAAGTATTTTTCACAAATACATGGCACATAATGCACTAGAAAGGCACATTCTTCGCTAACGTTGTGGAAATAATGCACTAGAAAGGCACATTCTTCGGTAATGTTGTGAAAATAAAAGTGTTTTGATTTCCAATGATGAGAAAGTGACTTACTCACCGAAAGCAAGAAAACCACTTTTCTTTGATACGTTGCGACAAAATGAGGAGGAGCTTGGCAACACATTGTGATGTAAAAGGGAAAAACCGCCAAAACACTTTGCACAAAATGAAGGAAACTCACCTATAGTGTGGCATCAAAGCAATGCACTAAAAGGGCAAAGAGGATCAATGTATGTTGGGGAAATGGTCACCATAACCTCTGGCCGCTTGCACGATATAAAAAGGGTCTTACACATTCATGAGGTCATTTGTTTTATGCATGGTAAAGGAGAGATTCGGTAAGGAGTGAGAAGATTGAGCATGAAGAGGAAAGGGTATTGGCATTCCCACATCTGGAAAAAGGTACTTCTAGGAATTTGCTAGAGGTAAGAAACCCCCCCCTTTATCTATACATCATGTGCGCTTACTCCAATCATTAGGGGAAGGAATATCACCCCTCACTTTCTGACCTTTAATGTTCTCAAATTCTGGTTAGCGGTGAAGAAACTCACAAGTCCAATTTTAGGTTGAAAACAATGAATCCCTAGACATCCTTCGACGTCCTTTTAAGGAATACTGTCCCATGGATGCATTCACTTGTACATCATGCCAGCTTGATAATGATGAAATCAAAATTTTAGCCTGGAGGTTGTGCCATAGTGATTTTTATCATAGGCTATTTCCAATTTTTCTCTCTGAATAGGTTGTTTTGTGCAAGGGTTAGATGTGTTTAGCAAATCAAGCTTATTTGTTTCACTATCCCTTTAACACAAAGATCTTATACATTTTTCCCTAGGGTTGGAAAAGACAAACATCACCAAAGCCTGTTTTTCCTGGTCATTTAAAAATTGAATTGTATGGTTGAAGCTTGTATTTTGTCCAAAAGTATCTTATTTTAGACCATCTTTGGCCTTTTTAAATAGTTGGATTCACAGTATTGAAGTAAATTGGTGGTCTAAAATCCTTACCTAAATACACGGGTATACTATTTCCTTTAATATACTACATGAGTAAATGATCTCAGAAATAAATTATAGAATGTTTCTTTTCAAACTTGTAACAACTCTTGGTCTTTCCAAACAAGAAACTATTTTTAGTCGGCTTATTGTTTATAGCAGCCATGACCAAGAATGCTAATAAGGATTTGGAAATTTGTTTATTTTAATTTGAAAGTAATGTTATTTTCTTTCCATGGAGTATGATGTTGGCTCTGATGATTTGTTGGATAATCTTAAGTCTCATAGGAGAACCAAACTCTAGACCAAATATGTTCAAGGCATTTCATATGGAGACAAAATGGATAAGAGAAGGGAGTTTCAAGCCCCATGTTCCAGTGTGATTATAATAAAATCATTCTGAAAGCATATCCAACCACATGGGTGAGATGTATCATCTCTTCAAGATGGAAAAGTACTACATCCTTTGTGTAGAAAGCGAGGAAGAACTGCCCATATATCAAAATATTAAGAGGTACAACTTACGTAAGGTAGCATCTAGGTCTAAGGTCTTTCCTTGTGCCAAATTAATTGGTTGGTTACTTCCCTATATAAATTCCAAAAGCACAATCATTAAAAATTCTATTGGTTAAATAATTGCTTCCTTTTAGCCATCCACCCTACATCAGTGCAACAAGTTTCCATATCTTGAGATTAGTTTGACATATGAGCAAGCTGAAGCACTCAAAATTGATTACTTAGCGTTTTTTAGGAAAGTGTGGGGCCAAAATAAGAAATTTCATGATAGGGAAGATGACATTTATTAAACTCAATGGTTGAATCATCTTTATTGGATAGCAATGGCTCTTTTGTGCCAATTGTATTGTGAACATGACTCCTCTCATTTTAGGATAGGATGGGTGCCACTTTTTTATCATATCACCTTACTTGGAACAAAATTCAACTGGACTTCCATCCTCTTGTCAAAATTGGAGGATGCGGTCATGAACTCACAAGTTGGTTTATACAAACAACAGTCTAAGTTTCATATGTCATCTTGATTGCTAGTGTTGGCTCCATTGTTTTTGGAAAGGCCTATAATTGTGAAAGACAATGAGGGGTAAAAGGAGAAAGTTATGAAAGCCCTTAATGACCACAATTTTTTTAGGTATGCTCCCATGACTATTTAAAGGAGAATGAGGCATGCAAAGAAGGCATATAGAAGAAGAGAAGAGCAACATAAGAGAAGAGAAAGCACAGAGGATGAAGATCGACATATGCGATGTAGAAGGACAATAAAAAATTTTGGTCTTTATCTATTATGGGTTTTGGGAAATGTAATCGAGCTATGGGTTTTCTATTCTAACACCATGATGGGTCATTATACGAATGATGAAATGAGGTTGTAGAGCCATGAATATGTGTTGTAACCAGATTTTATCATTAATACAAATGAAATTTGTTGGCCCCCATTAAATTTTCTGTATATGGAATGTCTTATACTCTTTTTACTATTTAATGTTTGTTTCATGTCTTTGTTTTACGCATGATTGAATATGCTTGTGGGAAATGTGTTCTGATAAGATAAATACAGACCCTGATGCGATATGATAGAAGCATTCCCTAACTTAATTATCCCTATAGTTAACCCTCCTCATTCTACATAGGTCTTGGTTGTGCTTCGGGTGAGACATTCTCCTTTGGGGGATTAAAAATGCCAACAAACTAGACTACAGGGGTGCCCTTTGTTGGCCCCTGTGCAAGAACCCATTATCTAATTTTATGCCAACAAATGGTTATGTTGTTGGGACGAATATGCATGTGTCGACAAGATAGATTCAAAATTGGTTGGACAAGAAGTTTAAGAACTTCATAATATAGGAAGTTGAACTATGAGGGTGGGTGACATCAAGACTCAGATAGTACATCCTATATAGAGGAATGTTGTTAGATCAATACAAAGTTTTGTGGGTTTAATTCCCTATAGCACTGGATGAGTATCTACAGAGACTTGTGGAATCTCCCAAATACTGCAATTGAAAGAGGATGCTCGTTTAGTGGACTCGAAGGGACCTAATAGAGTTAAACCATCTAGAATTGTCTCCAACTAGAGATGTCAATTTCTGGGCACAAAATACTCTCACCCATTATATTGTAGAGTTTGTAGCAGAATATAATCAATCAATATCCATAGTTGAATAAAATCTCAAAAGGGGATCTAGGGGTAGATTACTAAAGGAAGTTCCACTATGGATTAAGACCTATATGGTAGAGTTCATATTTTTACTATTGAACTGGATTAGGATGGAGGATTACGACCCTTGTGCCACAAGGGAATTCTCAAGGTGATGTTTCTATGTTGCAAAAGGTAGAAACTATGTGCAATGGCGGGGGGATCTAGTAATGACGCCAGGGATGAGCAAGCAGCAATATGTGAACAATGGTGGAAAATGCAGATGAGGAAGGAAAATAAGAGAAGTGTGAAACTGGAAGGAGAGTTGTAGAATGGAGAAAATAATGAGGAAATGGAAAGCATGGTATGATAGATGAAGCAGAGAGAAGAACTAGTTCATTCATGGCTGAGAGGAAGACAAATTGAGGTGCAATACAACCCAATAAGAGGAAGATGGGGAGAAGTCACAAGTGAGAAGCAGGAAAGAGAGATTCATTTCCAAGTTGTGGATTGTCGAATTATTTACGGCTCACATGAGCCAACCCTTAACAAAGTGCAGAACAATCAGAATTTTCATGACTTGCAGAAGATGGAACACCTCGGAAAGTGAAACCCCCATTGTCATGGAAGGAGATAGCAGAAGTAACGATAGTAGCAAATATTCGACCACTCAACATGCACCCTTGCATAATTTGGTAACACACTCTCAACACCCTATTTTACGGTTTCCCTAGTATAGCTAGATGCATAGTAGTACAAAAGATTTTAAAAATAGTTCGCTAACAGGTGGAAGTAATAACAGTTCTCAGCAAGATAACATTAACATCATAACTAAATCAGGACCTCAAGGATTTGTGTCGGTAGTATGTATGGCTATCGCAATGGATGAAATACAAGAAATACCTCCTGTAAAGTGTTCATAATTTTTGGGGAAGAGGAGGAGTAGCTGATGTAAAACAACAATGGTTCCTTTGTGAAGCTATATTGAGCTCCAGAGGGACCCTGACAGCATCCAAACTGATTGAATTTCATACCACATTATGCGGAAAATATTTACAATGGTACATGTTGATTGAATGATGGGACCCCAATGCACGAACCATTTCTCTAGAAAATATAAAACAATTGTTCTTAGATGAATTTTTGCAACCCAAGTTGTAGCAACAAGGTATTGAAAAATTAAGGTAAATCTAGCAAATGCAAGGAGAATCTACTTGGTATTATGCACAACAGTTTAGGGATGTATTATCTAAGCTCCCATTTCCTATGCATGACGTTAACCACACAGAATTGTTTATCCAAGGATTATTACCTCTAACTAGAATTCCCTTGTCATATTAGGTTGTGAGCTCACCTCGAAGTTCCCTGAAGCAAGATATGAAAATTGGAGCAATGGATAACTACCCAACTGCTAGCATGCCAGAAAATTCTGAATTGAATGGGGATATATCACAAGTACAATCGACCTCATCTTTTATTTCTGACTAAAAGAATCCAAGTGTTGACCATACCAAAACTAAGTAGACCACAAGTATGGTGCACATGATGTATGATAGAAGCTCATAATGTAACACAATGTCCCAAAATGAGGGGAGGAGTAACCCCAACAAGAGGATCATTTAATGGTGGACCAAGTGTGACTGTTGTGCAAGTCACCATAGAAAACCTCTTCCATTAACTAGGTCAGAAAACATATCCAGAACCTCCAATTTCTTATCCAAATGACTAATGTGAGATTTGTAAATAATTTGGCCATTCGCCACAACTTTTCCCAATTTTTCAAAAGTATTCCTCAGTTCCAAATACAATATACTATACACGATACATAGTACTAAGAAATGTAGAGATTTGGATGCAGTGATATAAATATTAGACCATTCTATATATTGGTCAGTAGTATATCAAAAACAAGAAAGAGGAGGCATTGGAGGACATAGAAGAGTGTTTGGATCTAAACAAGGAGGAGGTCACACATGCCCAATTCAATGCTACAATTACAATGAGATTGGACACCTTTCCTGAGATTATGCCTTACCTAAGAGACCATGGTGTACCTACTACCATACCAACATCCACATTATTGAAGAGTGTGAATATCTCATTTCCAAATGGGATATAATGAAATACAACCAACCAATATCATCAATTCTGAACCACGAGAAGATTGTTGCTTAGTAGGATTTGTTGTTACTCAGGGAGGAGTGAGGATTGTAGCAGATCAACCTCGATCAAATTCACCAATTATAAGAAAAGCATCCCCAAGAACAACAAAGTACGTCCCAATTCACCAGAAACATTTTTTCCATGATGTTGTCAACATGTTTAAACGAATAATGGCCCCACGTTCAGGGACAAGGGAGGACCATCCCACCAACACAAAGGGATGACATGTTGAAAATTTGTGGGAAGGAAACGGGTGCTAACAAGGAAATAGATTTTGTCTCTTTTTGGTTTACCCTGCTAAGAGATATTTTGGAATATGAAAGTGCCACCTATAAGTTGAGCAAGTGAAATACATGGTGTTGCAAAAGTTGATGATGAAATCAGTTCCCCTCTACTAGAAAGAACAGTTCATCTTGTGCAAAAGAGAAAGAGAAAGAGGATCGAATTAGAATTCCAACTAGATGCTCAAGTGCATAGCTATGATATCAATAATTCGATGCTAGATCTAGGGTCTAATGTGAATATACTCCCTCAAAAATCCTAAGAAGCATTGGAATGTCCTTCCCTTGTCTACTCCCTTATTCAGTTGAGAATTGTGAACCAATGCCACATTTTCCGGATTGGCCAACTATAGACTATTGAAGTTGTCTTAGCAGGTGTAAAAACTTTCAATAATTTTGAAGTAGTTGATATTATGGGTTGAATTGATCCTTATCAAACGTTGTTGGGCATAGACTGGGCATATGAGAACTATGGAGTGATCAATTTGAAGAATAGAAAAATGACCTTAGAATTTGATGGTATTAATATTACGCAGCCTCTGGACCTTCTCCAAGGAATGTGATACACTGAGAAATGCATGAGAATATGGAAAGAGATGTTCTAGATAACATATACTCATGGATTGCAAGAAAAAGGGAAGACTATCTGAAACTAACAATAGAAGTCTCCATAAGTTGGAGAAGTATTTGCTCCTTTAATAGCGATTCCAGGGTAGCATGGAATAATTGGAAAAATGGACGACATGAACTCTTTTCTCAACACTACGAAATGATAAAATTAGTGCAATGGGTTGGAATAGAAATGAAAGTTTTGCTAGTATATGATAGCATCAATGGCTTAGATAGATTCCTTAGGAAAATGGAATCCTGTGTTGTGGAAGAATATTGCATGGAAATTTTATATAAGACACTTATAGGAAATCCTGAAATATGGTGGGATACACACAAAGATGATCTCCTTGATTGGAGTACCACCCAACTATCACTAATGCTGAGGTTTAATCCTTCCAAGCACACTAACAAAGTAGTGGAAATTTACATGAGAAATACAAATCACTATGCTTACATTAATCAGTGCGAACATTAGTGGTAGATGGACAGATTGTAGCTAGAATTTTGGGTCCATCAGTTCTTCTATGAGTTAGGACATATTCCTAAGGCTTGGTATCTGCATGAGGAAACAAGATGACAAACTAGGTTCTAGAAGAAGGTACGTGCAAAATTATGTCATAATTTTTCATTTTCCCCAACCAACAATTCGGTAATGAAATCAATAACAAAAATTAGAGCATTATTAATCGATCAATTTTAGAATTTGGGAAGCTCTTATATCTATCTATCCCGCCATTAAATTCCAAACAAGACCTTTGCAATCCTAAAAATGGAATATCCTCTCTATTGCACAAAGATAGAATAGAAGAATTTAGACCCGAATGATTTAGAACACTTGTGGCATTTAACCTTCAAGGAAATTTAGGGAATTCTTGTAAGTACAATAGACGAAACCAAAAGAGACTAGATCCCTTTATATGTATCCCTTGAAACTACATAAAGTTTATATTAGCAAAGAAGATAGTCCAAAACTTGCAGCTACCATCATTACATCCCACGTCAACCATATCGAAGCTAGCCTGTGTGAAATCATCATCTGATCCCTACCTTTAATGAAGAAATAATTTTGAGCCACTGCCCTCCTCTCTACAAAATTGATGTAGCACCATTGATCGACCCCCACTCACATCCACATGATAGCATTGATCAACCGCTCATCATTTTCATCTCCTCTCACGCACATCTCAAATACTCTGTACCACAAACTATTATACCTTAATTTAATCATGCATGTAAGGCATCATGTAGATGCAATAATTTTGATTTACCCCTATCACCTGATTTCTGGTTCATTGTCCTCTATCCAATCTATGCACCACGAAACACCACCTTGTCATCATTTCACATCTTTATAAAGGAACACATTCCCCCACCTATCCCTTATCCTATTCTGGTAGTCTCGGCATTTTGTCCCACCCTGTGATCACCATGAAGATAGTTATACCATCCCACCTTCTTCCCCATCTCCTATTGCATGAAGAATTATATACTGCTATCCCTCCATCTAGTCGCTTGATCGTTCTAAACAATCACAAATCCTCTCTTCGCCAGAAGAATACTTCGATGAATATCATTTTGCAAGATATCCAACCTTGCCATGGAGAAATCCAAGTAATTCTATCCTTGTACAAGCTGCAACTAGTGTTCACGACATTGCTCTTTTTGAGTCTCCTTGCTACTATAGCCAAGATCAACAGTTTTTAGAGCATGATGACACCACAATCAGTGTTATCAGAGATAAAGATTTTGAATACCAAGTTGCACTAGTTGGCTTCATTCCATATAACGACACAACTAGTATATGAGAAATATTTCTTGCAAGCATTACTCAATTATCTAATATGGAGAACCCTCCACCTTTCCTGATACAAAATATAAGAGGATTTCAAACTGCACTGTTCATCCCATTATTTTTTACGTAGAGTTGGATCCTTTGTTTGAAGAGACCGCAATAGAAGATGTGCAAGGATTAGGAATGTAGATGAGTTGACTCGAGGGTGAGTCAACGCTTGTGGTCGAGGCTTGTTGTCTCCTTCATTTTTGGAAAGGCCTATAATTTTGGAAGACAAGGCGAGGTAAACGGTGGAATTTGCGAAAGCCCCTAATGACCACAATTGTTTTGGGTCTTATCCCATTACTATTTAAAGGATTGTGAGGCAAGCAGAGAAAGGATATAGAAGAAGAGAAGGCCAACATAAGAGAAGATAAAACTTTGAGGATGAAGATCAACAGATGAGCCACAAAAGTACAATAGAATATTTTAGTATTAATCTATTATGGGTTTTGGGTAATGTAATCAGGCTAAGGGTTTTCTATTGTAACACCACGACGGGTCATTCTGTGGATGATGAACTGAGGATGTAGAGTTGTGAATATGTGTTGTAACTAGATTTTATCAATAGTACAAGTGAAAGATGTTGCACCCCCTTAAAATTTTGTATATGGAATGTCTATGCTCGGTTTATTGTTTAGTGTATGTTTCATGTCTCTATTTTGCGTATGATTGAATATGCTTGTGAGAAATGTGTTGTGATAAGATAAAGATAGACCTTGTTGTGATATGATAGACGTGAACCCTCACTGAATTTTTTGTGCAGTTAGTCCTCCTCATTCTACATAGGTCTTGGTTATGCTTTGGGTGAAACTTCTCCTTCGATGGATTGAAAATGACAACACACTAGACTACAACAATGCCCTTTGTTAGTCCCTACACAAGAACCCAGTCTCTAATTTTGTGCCAATGGCTAGATGCAGTCTGCACCTTGAATAATTTTATCGGTATGGGATGGAGATGGACTCCTGTAGAACCACTTGTGCATGTCTATTGCCATGCCTTATGGGAACAAAAATACATTAGCCATTACAAGCAAATTTGTGAGTTCATCATGCCATTGTATACAATTATATATAAGAAGACAACTACATGCATGATTAGCGAAGCAATCGAAGAAGTTACGAAGTTGGGATATTGATTTTTGATGGAAGGAGTAACATAATTACGAATATAAGAAGGATCACAATCCCCTTTCATACTACCAAAGTATTTCATGGATCACATGATTTTGAAGGAAATTTTCAGATAGACCTTCATTAATGGAATTGGGTCCTCTCTAGCGAAGGCCAAGAAGGACTTGTGGCCACCACTAACTATTGTAATATAATCCTATAGAATGACCAAATTCAAATAATTTGAATAATTAATCAAAGACTTAAACTTATTTCATTTCGACAAAGAGAACTTCACTATGAACCACAGTAAGAAGAAATTATTGAGTCACTGTGTATCAATAAAGTTCACCTAGTCTTATACTGATGATTTATTTTCTAAGAAAGAAGTATTTATATGGTCCAAAACCCTTGAGGAAGTAGCCAAGATAATGAAGAAAGGAAAAGGTTCAGGTGCATAAAATACTAGTGTAGGAAAAGGCCAAAAGGGAAAGTAGGTAGTAGGAGCAACTGAGGAAGAGGTGCAAAAGAAGTTAGAAGAGGTTCAAAGATAGTTAGATTATGCTTAGAGAATTATTGAGGAAGAGAAAAAAGGAAAGTTGAAGCAGGAGAAAAACAGGTGGAATTGGAAAATAAAGTTGTAGAAGCATACAAAATGAGGGAAAACGAAGAAAGGGAATGATAGTGTTGATGTATATGTAACTTCGGAATGTATTTCACATATATGTATATTGTATTCCTATAGAGATGTTATTATTCCTCTATACGGAAGTGTCGTCATTTATATTGTAAGTGTCGTAACTTATACTTGATGGGTTATTAGACCACCTTGTTGGGGTCGGCCCTGTATAAGTCATGTGGGTCGAAGGGTTATTAGACCACCCTATTGGGGGTCGGCCATGTGGGTCAAAGGGTTATTAGACCACCCTATTGGGGGTCGGCCCAGTCAGCATTATGTTATGTGGTTAAGTTCGAGCCTACATGAGTTAGGTAAAAAGGCAAGTCAAGTCAAGTATAAATAGAGTGCGGGAGGCACTCTATTTGATCACTCACTTCTCACACATGCACTCAAGGAGGAGTGGCGCACTTATGGAGGAGGAGGATCTGCTTCTAGTTTATGGCTATCTCTCTTGGTTGGTTTTATCATTGCTCTATCTATCTCTGAGGAAGTTATTGGGGTTTTTCACCTTTATGGTTTTCCCCAAGTAAATCTTTGTGTCTCTTGTGTGCTTGCATTATTGTCTCCATGATTGATATGCTATAGATATGTTGTACATGTTGTTCTCTCAGTTAAGATCCTAGATCAAATTGAAGTAAATTCTGAAAATTTAACATGGTATCAGAGCTAGCCTGAAAGAAGGCATGATATGGCATGTATGACACTTGTTGCACTTACGATGCTAGGGCTTGATATAGCAAAAACCAGTCATCGTAGAAATTTCGCTATAAATCCGTTTTGGCGAAGTTTTCGGATCTGAAATTGTTACAGGACGAAGCTAAGATCTCCAGGTACCTTGTGTCCAAAGCAAAACCTCTAATTCGTTGTACTTTGTGATTTATGATCTGTGCAATATAGGGTTTCTGCCTCTTCTAGATCTGAGTCAAAATCAGGTGACCTTGGTAAAAAGGTCATAACTTGGGCTAGGAAGCTACAAATGAAATTTCGTGAAAAGTGAAAGGTATTACACAGACGGTACTATCTCAGAAAACTTTTTCAGAGGCCGAAGTTGAACCAGTGACACGTGGCACGCCGTACAAGTTCGCTCTACTGTTTTATCCCATAAACAGGTCACGTTGCGACACTTGGCATAACTATCTCTCAGAAAATAAAATTGAGGTCAGACCTATCAGGATGGAAAGATAACAGGCCGAGCTATCTCAGGAAAAGTTTTCAGAGGCCGAAGTTGAAACAGTGACACGTGGCACGCCGTACAATTCGCTCTCCTGTATTATCCCAAAACAGGTCACGTTGCGACATTTGGCATAACTCTCTCTCAGAAAATCCAATTGAGGTCAGACCTGTCAGGATGGAAAGCTAACAGGTCAGGCTATCTCAGGAAACCTTTTCAGACCCTGTGGATCAAAAATTTCGGAGTTACACCAGAAACAATCAGGTACATATTTCTGTCAAAACAGAATTATTTTTTGGTACCTTCATTCATGGCTTCCGGAAATTAGGGCTTTGGAGAAAGTTGGAATTTTTGTAATCAGAGACCACGGCTGAATGCTACTCATCAAAAGAAAAATTTAGAGACCAAGATCAGAATTTTTGGTTGGGCAGAAGGCCGGGCTTGATCAGACCCTAGTTCGGGACTTTGATCAGGAAAGTGGAAAATTAGGGCTTCTGTAAAAATGGGAATTTTTGAAATCTGAGACCACGGCTGGAAGCTCCTCAGAAAAATATAAGCTTAGAGCTTTGGATCAAACCTTTTGATTGGGCAGAAGAGTGGGATTCATCAAACCCCAGTTCAGGGTCACGTCGAGTGAATCCAGAAGTTTCAAAGGAAAAATTGAGGAGTGAAACTTTGCAGTTTTCAAATTCTGAATATACCAATTTGATCAGCTCATCAAGGCGCATATTTCTATCCTTTCGGAAGTTTGAAATTCAAAGTTTGAATTTTTGGGGTTTCTCTGACAAACCTATATCCAGCTCCAGGTCCAGTTCTTGCAAATCAAGTGGATTGGGTTAATCCTAAAAGAAGATGGATTGGTCACCTGCATAAGTGAAGAAGTTCATGTTTCAGAGGGAGATTAGGCTAAGGCCTTACATAAGAAGATTACAAGCGATCTCGACAGGTATGACTCATCGAGGTATGTTTTGATATTTGTTCATGATTAAGTTTATGGTATGTTTGTCTTCATGTTATTACGGTTAGTACAATCTTGGTTTTAGACTTGTCATATCACCTTAATAAAACTATGAATGCACGATAGAAAATATTCATTGATTAGGGTATTGACACTTATGATTGTACTAATGCATTATGGTGTTGTATGAGGTTTATGTTGTCTACTAACATGAAAGGTACACCAAGAAAGACAAATCATGTTCTGGTCCAAGAACATATGGTCATGATAACATGAGGACAAAGATTCATCCATTGTCATGGATCTCATAGAAGATCCATTTACGAGGTATGTATAACTTGGTTTTGTAATGGTTAACATATGAGACATGCAGGTTACTAGCACAAGTCACTGAAGAGAACCAGAAGACATTATGCGGGTATGTTAGACATAAATAGCTAGCATGCTAATCCAGGTATGTTTTTCCTATATCAAGCTAGAATCCTACCTTGTGTTAGGATCTTATACTGTTGTTGATAATGATTATTCATGAAGTCATAGGTTTTGAATAATCATGGTCGTATGCATATTATATTTCTTACCATAATTGATGATATGACTGACCAGAAGAATCATGAAGGTATAGGTTTGAATAATCACAAGTTTTATTATCTTGATTGATGATTCAACTAACCCGAAGAGTCATGGGTTTGAGTAATTACATGTTATGTCTCTTATGATTTGAATAACCATAAGAATCCTACATAAACCTTGAATGCTAATGCTTATTATTTTTGTTTGAAATGATCATGACTATACACACTTGAGATTATTGTGTTTTAATAGTATACTAATGAATGTATGATTTTGTATGAGACCTAGAGGATAACACAATGATGATACTAATAAGCATGCAAGGATGAATATGAGTTCAAGAACAGGTAATTCAGGAAGCAAAGATCAAGAGGGAGTACACTCCAGTGGTTTATGCAAGGATGCAGATATTCAGAGGGAGTTGACCATCTCTCTACTCTCCACAACAGAAAGGTGTAGAAGAAGCTACCTCAGATTAGGATTCCAGCAGCTCCTGCAAGGAAGTGAAGACTCAGAGGGATTCCACCCAACGAACAAAGAAAGATAAGTATTATAATCATCATTTCTTACATATTTGTTTGTTTAAATAAAATTGTTCAATGATGTATATGCTCATGTTCCTAGACTTAGGATATGTATTATGCATAGTAGAATAGTTGCATTAATGAGCAGTATACTACTAATATACATGGGTAAGTGGCCTATGGCACTGTACAACATTCCATTGCTACTTATCTAGAATGAAACCTCTTTGCTGACATGTTGGGAGTTGTGCACACTCTTAACAATGTTCTGGTAGAGATTGGAAGGCATCTAGAAAGTTACGGGATATGGATAAATGTTGTATTGAAGCATTGGCTAAGATAATTGCATGACTGTATGGCATATTTCTTTATGTGTAAGAATTTGTTTTGAAAACTATGAGATGTTTTCTAATCATGCAATTTAACTTGTTTTGTAGGAAAGATCGTATGCCATCTCCTACAAAAGAAGAACTACAACATTTGTTCTAGCAACCAAGATATCTATTGAAGATATTGAAGTTCCCAGGATCTGGGATGAAGAAATGAAATGCCATGATCCGTCGATCATGAAGAATGATGTTTGGGATGTAATCCCAAGACATGAAGGGAAGTTTGCTATGACTTCCAAATATCAGATCAAGCATGTTGCAGATGGTAGCATTGAGAAATATAAAAGTGATGAAATAGAAGATACACCAGATGGATTCAAGATAGCTTCCTTGAATGGTGTAGTTGAAGAAGAAGTGTATGTAGAGCAGCCACTTGGTTCTGAGACACATGATAGGAAATCATATATGTGCAGAACTTGGTATGGTGAAGATAGATTGATTGCCGACACGCAGCGGAAGCTTACTACCGAGTTTGAGATGAAGAACTTGGGGATGATGCACTATTTGTTTTTTGGCATGGAGGTGTGGCAGAGTGCAGATAGAATCTTCCTTGGACAAGGGAAGTATGCAGTAGAGATCCCAAAGAGGTTCGGGATGATGGATTGCAAGGCCATGGCCACACCTATGGCATCAAATCTGAAGCTTCTATGTGATGCTTCATCTGAGCCGATTGATGTCTCTATGTATCGCCAGATGATTGGGTCCTTGATGTACCTGACGAACACGCGACCAGACATTTGCTTTGCTATGAACACATTGAGCCAGTTCCTGATGGATCCGACGAGTGTTCACCTGGTTGCTGTAAAGCATATTCTGAGGTACCTGAAGGGTGCAGTGGATTATGGGCTCAGGTATGAGGCGAATCAAAAGTTTAACCTGCAGGGTTATGTTGATTCAGATTGGGCTAGCAGTGCTGCAGACAGGAAGAGCACATCTGGGTGCTGCTTCAGTATGGGATCAGGTGTGATCTCTTGGTTTAGCAGGAAGCAGTCTTGCGTAGCACTGAGTACAGCTGAGGCAGAGTATGTTGTAGCCTGTTCAGCTAGTTGTGAGGCAGTATGGCTACGGAAGCTACTGTCTGAGTTATTTGATCTCCCGTTGGAGGCTACTGGTATCTTCTGTGATAACCAGAGTTGTGTGAAGCTGTCCGAGAACCCAGTGTTTCATGACAGGTCGAAACACATAGAGATCAAATATCACTATATCAGGGATATGGTGCAGAGAGGAGCTGTGAAGCTTCTGTATGTTGCGACAGACGAGCAGATTGCAGATGTGCTGACGAAGCCACTAGCCAGGGTGAAGTTCGAGTACTTCAGAGAGAGGCTTGGCGTTCTTCAGATCGAGGACACTTCGAGGAAGAAGTGATGGACACATTTGCTGAAGCCATTCCAAGCATGTTGGAAGGAGGATCCTTCACATGGCTGTGGATGTAAGCGCTGGATGATGAGCATCAGGATGATGTTCTGGTTTCTGCTTGGATATCATCAGTTGGATCATTTTATGTATGTATGTACGCATCATGTGGATGCTGGATATTATCAGTTGGATCATTTTATGTATGTATGTACGCATCATGTGGATGATGGATATGATCAGTTGGATCATTTTATGTATGTATGTATGCATCATGTTGGATGCTTGGACCATGTATCTGTATATGTATCAGGTGGACACATTGTGTGATCAGGTGGATCATGTATGGTGATATGTATCATGTATTTGTATTTGTATCAGGTGGATACATTGATGATCAGGAGGATCATGTATGATGATATGTATCAGGTAGATACTTGGCATGCAGCAGGATGTTGCAGTGATGATCAGGATGATCATAGATGACGAGCTTCAGGATGTTGCTCCAGATGACATGCAGCAGGATGTTGCAATGATGATCAGGATGATCATAGATGACGAGCTTCAGGATGTTGCTCCAGATGACATGCAGCAGGATGTTGCAGTGATGATCAGGATGATCATAGATGACGAGCTTCAAGATGTTGCTCCAGATGACATGCAGCAGGATGTTGCAATGATGATCAGGATGATCATAGATGACGAGCTTCAGGATGTTGCTCCATATGACATGCAGCAGGACGTTGCAGTGATGATGATCAGGATGATCATGGATACATTAGGATGATGTATGGTGAGTATCAGGTTGATACTCTGTGGCCGTGGATCAGGTTGTGCAAATGAGCATGTAATCCGGTGCCCTGGGAGATTTGAAGATGGTCTTTCGAGGTTTTGCCTATGGCATGTAATATCGGTGCCCTGGGACATCTGGCAAATGCTCTTTCGAGGTTTTGCTCTGGGAGGACATGTAATTCGGTGCCCTGGGAGATTTGCAGATAGTCTTTCGAGGTTTTGCCTATGGCATGTAATAGCGCCCTGGGATATCTGGTAGATGCTCTTGCGAGGTTTTGTCCTATGGCATGTAATAGCTCCTTGGGAGATCCGATAGGTTGGGCTGTGTGCCCGTAATCAGTCCTAGGATGCTCTTGCGAGGTTTTGCCATGACCACATGTAATAGCGCCCTGGGAGATTTCAGGTCGGAGTTGTGTACCCGTAACATCCTGAGATGCTCTTGCGAGGTTTTGTGGTGGATCACATGTAATAGCGCCCTGGGAGATCCTACAGGTTGGAGTTGTGTACCCGTAACATCCTGGGATGCTCTTTCGAGGTTTTGTGGTGGGGTCACATGTAATAGCGCCCTGGGAGATCCTATAGGTAGAGCTGTGTGCTCGTAACAGCCTGGGATGCTCTTTCGAGGTTTTGTGACGCAAGTAATAAGTCCTGAGGATTCCACAGTATGGCCAGTGATGACAAAGACCTGCAGGTGGTGGGCCTACATCCAGTATGAAAAAGGACTGGCTCTGTAGAACTTCCTATGACGAGTATATTCAGAGATTGATTGAGATAGCAGCAGCAGTGACGATGATGATGACTCGATGACGATTATCCAGTGACGATGATCTAGAGAAGATGACTTGTGCTAGAAGAACTGTGCTGAGAAATACCTTCCTAGTTAAGAGGGAGTGTTGATGTATATGTAACTTCGGAATGTATTTCACATATATGTATATTGTATTCCTATAGAGATGTTATTATTCCTCTATACGGAAGTGTCGTCATTTATATTGTAAGTGTCGTAACTTATACTTGATGGGTTATTAGACCACCTTGTTGGGGTCGGCCCTGTATAAGTCATGTGGGTCGAAGGGTTATTAGACCACCCTATTGGGGGTCGGCCATGTGGGTCAAAGGGTTATTAGACCACCTTATTGGGGGTCGGCCCAGTCAGCATTATGTTATGTGGTTAAGTTCGAGCCTACATGAGTTAGGTAAAAAGGCAAGTCAAGTCAAGTATAAATAGAGTGCGGGAGGCACTCTATTTGATCACTCACTTCTCACACATGCACTCAAGGAGGAGTGGCGCACTTATGGAGGAGGAGGATCTGCTTCTAGGTTATGGCTATCTCTCTTGGTTGATTGTATCATTGCTCTATCTATCTCTGAGGAAGTTATTGGGGTTTTTCACCTTTATGGTTTTCCCCAAGTAAATCTTTGTGTCTCTTGTGTGCTTGCATTATTGTCTCCATGATTGATATGCTATAGATATGCTGTACATGTTGTTCTCTCAGTTAAGATCCTAGATCAAATTGAAGTAAATTCTGAAAATTTAACAGATAGGAAAAAGAAAAGCAAGTATCAATACAAAAGAAAGCCGAGGAACAAAAACAAAAAGAAGAAACTTAGAAGAAAAGAGCCAAGGAATATAAAAGGATACATGAAGAAGCCCAGAAGAAAAAATAAAGGGAAGAGGAATATAAAAGGATACATTTAGTTTATCAGTGGTTCCTCCCTTACATTAAAGGAACCACTGATAAACTAGCCAAAATTCTCAGAAAACACAACTTCAAAGTTATATTCTCCCCCCCCCAACACAATAAGAAACATATTAGATTCCCTAAAAGACCCTAGAGACCCCATGTCATACAAAGGCGTTTACTCCATCCCTTGCTCATGCAGCATGCCTTACATAGGAGAAACTGGTACATCAATAGCAACAAGACGAAAAGAACATAGCGCTGACCTTAGGCACGATAGACATAAAAAATCAGCCCTAGCAGAACATTCTCACCTAACCCAACATCAAATTTGCTTGGAAAAGGCCTCCGTCATAGCTAGAGAAGACAATCTCACAAAACGAAAGATTAGGGAGAAAATTGAAATTGAAACTTGTGGAAATTGCCTCAATAGAGATGACAGAACCAAATTGAGTGATACCTGGAAAGCCCTGATACATTCTTTACAAAACAAGGTAAACTCAAGGCACTCCAATACAGATAATCACTTTACTTCTATTCCTTCACACTCATCCTAATAATTTAGTACCCATCACACACACTAATTATCATAATTAAATTAATAATAAAAAATTTAAAATTTAAATCTCTGAAATGTAGCAATTCTGCTAATAAACTAATTTTCACTTAAATAATTTATTAACCATAAAATTTATTAAAAACATTAAAATATACCATTCAGAACTTGTAAATAAAACTTTAACTAATTAATTGACAAATCCTATTTAATTATAAATAATAATAAAAAAAAGGAACCTTTTTAACAAATATTAAAAACCTAACTTCTAAACCTTAAAAATTTATATTAAAAACTAATTTTAGGTATTAAACTTAAGAATTAATTAACTCTAATAAAATTCAAAAACCAATAAAGATTCTTAATTAGTTAATAATTTTTTAGTATTCAAATTAATTATTAATAATAATCTGAATAATTTGAAAAAACATTAATAAAGAAAGGATTTTTCATGTAACTATCAAACCCTAGGTTATGGAATTAAAGTTAGAATTTAAATCATTTTAAATGAATTAAATTAATCATTGATAAATGTTCAATTTATCCCTATTGAAAACTAAATGTTACTTAATAAATTAGTTAATTTTAAATCAAACTAATTATTAATAATAATTTCATAAATTTAGAAAACATTAAAAGATAATTAATTTATTCCTACTAACTAACAAAACCCTAAAATACTTTAGTGAGCTAAATGAAAATCAAATTAATTATTTAAACTAATTATTATTAATATTTTTCTATAAAAAACTCTAAAAACATTTATTCATCCCTATAAACCAACAAACCCTAAACCTAACGTGAGCAGACACCCAACCTACTTCCATCTACCAAACCTCCATAATCACTACATATACAAAGGTCATTGGCAAATCACAATCTCCTCAGACTTCGCTGTCTCCTGATGATGATCCTACAGTAAGGATTGAAACGTCGAGAACTTTCATTTCACAAACGCAGATCCTCTTCTTCTTCTCAAATTCATCTCTGTGTATGGCACTTTATAAACAGAACTATTTTTGTTTAATGAAAAGAGAAGCCACTAGGATAGAGTTTTGCACAGGAGTATTGATGTTATGTAGATGAATGATGTTGAACCATTTCACTCTTTATCTCATGTGTATATGCAGTAAGATTGTTCTAGATTTCTGATGGATTATTACTATAGTTTTCTACTTTTGTTGCTTATGTATATTTATGCGAACTGTATTTTCTTTCTACAAGTTGTGGGTGTAGAATGTTATGATACTAAGAGTGTTATGATGTTAATATGTCATTTTGTTTCATGTTTGAAATATAGATAGCTGATTTTGGAATATTAATGTCGATGTCATTCTACTACTTGTGCTTTTAAATCTCGCTCCTATCTAGGATATGTTAGCATAGTGTAAGGACTACATTCTAGATTAATTCATATTGCATTTCATATCTTAAACTAAAAACCATAAATGGTGGACCAGGCCACAATTAATAAAACCCCAAAACCAAATAATGATATCCAGTCCAGAATCTGGATGGGTTCCCTATTCCAAACGGTTCAGGGTCTAATTGGGATTTCTTACTGGGGAGAACCCCTACTATTGGCCCTGGGTCATTTTGACTCGTCAACAGGCCAAAAAAAAATTCGTTTAGTTTGAGTAGACATACAAAAATTCAAGTATTTGAAACGCCACCTTTGATCGACACTAGCACTCACCCTACCATACTACAATAACCATTTAATATTGAGATAGATACTTCTAATTATGTTTTTGGTTCATTCCTCACTTAATATGGACATCTAGTGGACTATCACAGTGACACACTCTCTGATGTGGTTCATAGGGACCCCACCTATGACAAGGATATGTACTCCATTATGCATTCCTATTGCCAATGGATACATTACATATTCGGGATGTAGACGATCATATGCACAATCAAAATCCCCTAAAATGTAGGAAAATGCAATGAAAGTTATAGAATAACCATCATCAAAAGTGGTACACATACTTGCAACAGTTCCACTTGAACATAAAGTACAAGAAATGCAACACAAATCACATTGTTGATTGCCTCAGTCGATCTATGGTTGCAATGCTGACTACTATGCTCAACTCTTTTGAACACGAGACCTATGAGTGGCCCCAATTGTATGAAAGCCACCTTGAATTTTATTGTACCTATCATAATTTATGTGTAGGAAAACCAATATCATGCTTTCATCTCTAGTATGAACTTTTGTGCCATTTCAAACACCTATGTTTTCCTTCAAGTGAGCATCATCACTTGATTTGGGAGGAAAATTACTATTGAGTGGTAGGGCACTTCAGATGGGGAAGTTAGTGGTAGTATTGAAAACGTAATTCTACTAGCCAAATCTATGATAGGATGACAATAAGTATATTAGATCATCCACCACCTATGACATTGCCAAACCTACCATTAAGAAGCTAGGGTTATACACTCCTCTTCCCACCATAGATAGACCTTAGGAGTCTGTCTCCATGGACAACATGTCTGATCTGTCTTCAACAAAGCATGCCAAATGATTACATATTTGTGGTTGTTGATTGATTCTCTAATATCTCCATTTGAATGCCTTGTAAAGAGAGCATCACAATAAAGGCCACTGCTAATTTATTCTTCAAGTGTATTTGGCTTCAATTTGGGATCCCACGAACCATTATTTTAGATTAAGATATTAGGTTCCTAAGTATTTTATAGTCCAACCTATGGTCGATGATGGATACCAAATGAACCAAATTAGCTAACTTCCACCCACAAATAGACAAAAGAGACAAAGGTAGCCAACATGATTATTGTGCATATCCCGAGAATTTACAACTCCAAACATCTACTCACATGGGATGAGAGCCTTCCTTATGTTCAAAATAGGTAAAAAATATTCCTTCATAGCTCTATTGGCCACAATCCCTTTTAGGTTTTCTTGAGGTTACAAACATTAGCCCCAATTGATGTAGTTTTACCCATTACATATACATGAGAAGCATCATCCCATGTCCAAACTAAAGTTGATCAAGCAAACAAATTTATTGAATGGATCCAACATTTCCGAGAACAATCCATCATATTTTGTAGAATAAAATGTTAAGTACAAGTAGCGCCATGATCAAAATCAGGTTCCATACAAGTTTTAGGTTAGAGATATGATCTGGATAGATTTGTTGAAAGAGAACCTCATAGGATCCCTTTGGAAACTACACCCACTCCAATATGGGCCTTACACCATCACCAAGTATGTAGGTGAGAATTTTTTTTAATTAAGTATTCCCCCTTTCCTTGACTTGCACCTTGTATTTAATGTGGAGCTACTTTGGCCATATTTTACACCTCTATTGGACACCTTAGAGGTGGCTAGGCACTTAGGACCCATAAAAATAAATCCCGGTTTCATTGAGGAGGTGATAGTAAACCAAATCATGGACACGAAGGTGAAGGGCACATGTCAGCAAAACATCCAATTATATTGGGTCATTAAAGTAGGATAGTATTTTTAAGGCGAGTGGCTCATTGCGAGTGAGCTTCAATAGAAGTTCCCCATTTGATGGAGTAACTTGATGTAATGGGGAATGTAATACCCCGATTTTGACCCCATTGCATTAAACATGTAAATGATGTAATATCATTATAAAATCATGGTGAGGAGCTCAAGGCCAAGGCCCTTCCATTGATTTATCATTTTTGTATTGGAAATTAAAAGTCGATGCATGTGGATTGCATGCTAGCCTGACACGATGGAAATCGTAAATATATTTTAATAAAAATACCCACAACTAGCTATGGAAGGAAACAAGAGTATGGGGGTATGATTTTTACAATGAATAGGAAGGGAAACATTCAAACCCTTGAAGCCAATAATGTTAAACCAAGTGTCAATGAGAGAAACTATGAACCATCAACTACCCATGTTGAATTTTGCACCCAATCATTTCATTCTTCTAAGAGGTGGTTGAAGTAGTTATTATTTTGGAAATGGAGAGTATGGATGTCCAAATTTTGTGTATGGGAAAGCCACCATTTTGGAAAATCAGGTTTTTGATTCCTGGGAAAGAAAAGACCCGTGAAATTGCTCCCAATACATCATTCACCCATTATTTTTTGTTCCCTCACGTCCCTCTTGCTTGTTGGGCGTTTTCCTCCACGAATTTACTGTTATTTCCTCCATTTTCTAACTGGGAAAGACATTTTTGGTGTTGCATAATGGTGGGAAAGAAGGGAAATCGCATTGGGGTTCTATGAGATCTATTTTTTCTATTAAATTTCTTATGTACATGTTGGGAATTTGAATTTTATCTTCCAGCTGTTGTTTCCCCTCTCAAAAATTCGTTTTGGTGTGCTAACAAATTGGAACACTCATGGAAATTGTGTTTTGTGAATCCCACAGCTAAAACATTTTTCTATGCCCAAAAATTATGCCTGGTTATGTGTGTTGGAGATTTCTATGGTTTGGGTTAATCCCTTGTCTTGGCTTGAACTTGTTTTTAAGAAGCCAGGAGTATACAAGGATTTGGAATTGGCTTGAAAAACTTAGTGAAGGGTGTAACCTCACTAAAGATGATAGGGATTTGGCTACTTTTCTATGCACACCCCGAAGAGCACTAGAAGGGAAGGTATGTCCTAGGGGACAATGGAGTAGTGAAGGGGATACATTCCTTGTGTTGGGTGTGTAGGTATTTTGGGTTCCAATGTAGCTAATCTTGTATAGGTTCTGAGAGCTCTATGGATTGAGCTCACTAGCTTAGCAGTTCCTTTCCCTCTACTGCCTTGATAGCCTGATAAACCTAGCTATGAACTATCTTGGCTAAGATGTGGTATATACTTGGCTATGTGTGAGTTTGTTGTTCCCTTTTCCTTGTGAAAATCATGCCCAGCTTAGGGTGGCAGCTATGTTGAGAGATCGATGAGCAAAATTGACCTATGGTTGGGTGGAACATTGCACTTGCATAGCTAGTTGCTCAAGACAACTTCATTTCAAGATAAGTATTCTCTTTTATTTAATTATGCAATGTCTTTAATTGATGCCTGTTATAATTGTGTTGGTAATTTCATGTTATATGTGTGTAGCATATTTTATTTCCACTGTGTTTATTTGGATTATGCATCTACATGCATGTTTCATTTGTTATGAATTCATAAAATGATGATGGGGCTAACTTTGGAAGCCTGAATTTAGTTCATGTTCCCTCCCTTAAGTCAGATTGATGGAAGGGGGGACGTGAAATGAACGTTGCTACCTAAGTTAGGATGAATGATCAAGGTGGATGTTAGTGGTCACCCACCTGATCCACTAATTTATAATGGTTCCACATCTTGGTAGTTTTTATTTAGTTTTTTAGTTCTTGAACTTCCAATGCATTTTTTAGGGACTAAACAATGTTTTTTGTCCTTGCGATGGATTAGGGTTGTCAAAGGATTTCCTAATCCCTGATATAATTTTTTATTCTCGTCGATATCTTTTCAACGACCTATTGTGCACCGCAAACAAAGTTTGTATGTGGAAGTTGTGGCGTTGGGAAGTTGACGTATGAACTAGACTCCTTGGGGCCCACATTCCTTTTTTCACCTCATCTCCAAGGGTTAGGGTTTTTTTCATCTTAGGGTTTCACACTTTATGTTAAAAGACACTTTTAGCCTCTTGATATGTCTTCTTGTGAATGTACATGATGACACATATCTCTTCATAGATAATCTACCACCATTATAGTCAGTTTGTATTTCTTTGTAGTTTACAATTTTTTCCATTTCATTCATTAATGGAATTTGGGTTTTACTATACTACTGTTCTCTCTACAATATATTTGTTTGTTCCATAATTCATTTTTATATTTCTACCTTCATTTGTTCTCTATATAATCCATATCAATTGAAGCATAAGATCATGGTGTAGGCCTCAAGAACCACCCCTACTATGCAAAATATCTAAATCACGATGATATCCCAATTGTAGGATAGATATAACCCACTAATATAAAACCATCCTAGTAACCCCTAGCACTCAACCCATTAATTGTTAGAACACAAACTCCTTAACCCATAATCTCCTAAAGATAACTTTTGCATTGTCAAATATTTTGATGCTATCGCACTAATTCATGTACCTAACTTACACATGTAACTCATGCACATATCCTACTGCACTAACATTAGAATTATAATTAGCCTAAATACAACTATTAAAATTCAAATATATAGATCCTACAATAATTACATATGTAGAATATTCACAATGAATATACACACACCCATACCCAAAATGATCTCAATACATACACACATTTTAGAAGAGGAATATTAATGAAAACAATGCTAGTACACCCACACAATGTATTGGCACACCTAAATCATGCACCTATTTACCTATGAATATAGCCCTAAACCAACCCATATAGTTAACCAATGCACCTAACCCTTATACCACACGACATGACACATAAATTGTTCATGGTGCTAGCACTCATGGATTAAAGGAAAGATACTTTTAGGTTAAACCATGGAATTTCACCTCTAAATTACTAACCCCTAAATCCAAACAAACAGATCATTTATAATACATAGATATAACCAATGCAATTAACCTAAAAATCTAATTCACTATCCAAAAGTATCAACAATATTATATTGAGAGAGGATGGCATTAGATTAATCCAAAGTTCCAAAACTAAAATATTTAGATTCTACATAAAATAATACCATGTGCCAAATTTTGAAGTTTTGGAATTCAACTTGGTTTACTTCTAGCAAATATGACATGACAAGAATTTTCTAGTTTTAGTGGAATACAATTTCCTTTATTACAATTCATTATTTTTAAAATCTTAATCAATAACATATATTTGTAACAATAGTGCATTAGTCTCCTTGGGCATTGCTAGGATAAGAATTGCTTATAGGTCATCAAACTCTTACAAGAAGTCGATAGGTCTTGAAGGCTTAAACTTGAACTTGCAATTGCTAGGATAAGAATTGCTTATAGGTCATCAAACTCTTACAAGAAGTCGATAGGTCTTGAAGGCTTAAACTTGAACTTGCAACTCACATTGTTATTATCTAAACTCATAACATAAGCTTATAAGATACGAGGAATACCTAAAGTGTTGATTTGTATAGTAAGTGACTCTTTTGCATAGTGAAACAAATTTTAGAGTTTAATGCTAAAAATCACAAATTTACGAAACCTTTGGAATATTAAATGGCCATATATTTGTCATTTTAACTCCAATTGAGGTGATTTTCTTTTAGGTGGAGTTTTTCAGAGATACTAATCACTGTTTTTGTTGGGTGATGGTGGTTTTTCTATAAACTGCTTCTAAATAATTCAATATTTTAGTACTTACCCATAAAACTTTGACTCTCGTGATTTTTGGGGAATTTTTAAAAAATATGCCTCTAAATTTGGAATTTTGGATTAGATTATTAAACATAGCAGAAAAAATTCAATATTCATAACCTTTGATGATGGTTTTTTAAAATCATCACTAAAGTTGCTTTTAGGGTACATTTCACAAAGCCTCCCTTAAATAACTCTTAAATACTCTTAGAGACAATTTGGGAGGATTGTTGCTCCCCTACAATGTCACTGAAGGGTAGATTATTGTAGTGAAATGATCCAAATCTAATGTGTACAATAATTCATCGAGTGATAAAAAATTTAAAATGATTTATAGTAGAAGTTCTATATTGTCAATTGGATAATATATGGTGAGAAAATAAAATCAAGTTTTTCTTGCATATCTTTCACGATTACTAAATTTGGGGTCTTTTGTAAGGTAACTTAAGTTATATCAAATCAATCAATTTTTTAGCTAATTATTTATTTCCATGAGGAGGAAGAATGTACAACCAATTCAATTTCTATATTTAATAATTATGAAAATATATAACCCTATGTCTCATGTTTTTATCTATAATGCAAGAAAATATTTTAAAGCTATGTAACAACTCATCTAAACCATAATCGATGTGCTTAAAAGTTAGATGATCATATATTTTAACACCACTTATTAAAGGTATGCCACTACTTTGGGAGAGAAATATTGTAAATATCTTGAATGGTGTCCATCGAAAGATTTGTGATTTTTGAATCACACTCTTGATTAGATTAGCCTACATCAAGTAACTAATATTGTATTCCTCACTATAATCTATCTTATGAATATTTCATGAAATCAATATTGAGTTATTAACTATTTATCATCTGTTGAAGAAATCTATGATTGAGATAGAAACATTAAAAGTACTTTGATGTAGATGAAGTTATTATGAACTTGTAGGAACAGAAAAACCCTTTTTTGAGCATAATAATGAGGGATTGTGGAATTCATCGCATCATTTAGAAGAGTAAAATCTCCGCACACAAAACCAATAACATGATTTCTTCCAATAAAAAATAGACAATGGAAACATTTCTAGGTTCAAGATGGACACATGAGAAATATGAATGACTATAACAAATTTGGATGACCTTAAAGTTGGTGTAATTATTACAATTCCTTCTAGTGATGATGGAATTTATTGATTTTTTTAGATTGCCAAGTTTCTTGATTCAAATTGTCAAGAATGTCAAATTGTATCCATTATAGTAAATTGGTTATATTCTATAGTTAAATTGTAAAGAATGTCAAATTGCATCTATAAGTTAAATTAGGTCCTGTATGTCTAGATTAGGTCTCCAGGGATAGATAAGGATTCTAGATCAGGTCTCTAGGGTTCTAGGTCCACATTAGGCTTTCTAAGGCTAGATTGTGTTTGTATGGTTTCTAGGGCTAGTTTAGGGTCTATAAGCAAGATTAGGTTCTATATGGCTAGATTAGGTCTATATGGCTAGATTAGATCTCTAGAGATATATAAGGATTCTAGATCAGGTCTCTAGGGTTCTAGGTCCACATTAGGATTTCCAGGGCTAAATTTATTTTGTCTAGTTTCTAGGGCTAGATTAGGGTTTATAAGATAGATTAGGTTCTATATGGATAGATTATGTATCTAGTGCTAGATAAGGATTCTAAATTAGGTCTCTAGGTACAATCTAAGGTACAATTTAGTTGTGTACAATCGAACCATTAGGGAAATTGACATCAGGGTAAACAATAACATATATACTCTCATGGATAATGGTTTCGATAAGGGATCAAAGTGAAAGTGACTCGTTTCGTTCAAGTATGATCCTTTAGGTGTGTTTGATGGTGGCAATGGGGATGATGAGGATGGCGATGGTGACAAAGTGGGTATGAGGAGGATGGTGGTGACATTGATGGTGTTAATAGGCATGGGGATGGCGTTCGATGGCCACGATGGTGGCAATGGGGATGGGGCAATGAGCATGGTTTAAAACATGTAATGGTGTAAAACATATAATGTTGTCAAAAATACATCAATGTATTGTAATATTAACTTAAACATAACTTAAACACCAAATAAACAATATAAGATAACAAGATCTATATAACATGAAATAAACTATCTAACATGAATAACGTTATACATGCATGAACAAATCATTAGATGACTATACTATGTACATAGCATGAAATAGTTACATCAATCAATTAAGCCTTATGGATCCTCTGTGTTTCTCATTGTCTCAAACAACCTCTCGTGCTCTGCATGAGGTAGGAAGTAACATAGCTTGTTTGATGACTTTGTTGACATTGTTTATAGTTGGATGTGTGTACCAATGATCAAGTGCATAAAGTGATACACCAGTGAACCCAATTTATAATCCGTGTATACATGGCCACTGCTCTTTGGTGCCTTTCCATCTACTGTAAGATATTCACTCTGAACAATCATCGAGCCTATCAGATAGGTAATGCCTTCACTATCAGTTAATGATGCGAGGAGGGTTTACTTCCCCTAGATGCATCATTCCAACCAATAATATGTACCCCATGCACTATCTGTCGAGGCAACAACTATGTAGATGTTTCCTGCAAAAATTCATTTTACGGTTGAATTCAAATAAGTAGGGGTTTGATAAAATGGTTAATTAAAAAAAAAAAAAGGGAATCAAGATATGATTGCAGAAATATTTACCTAGCTGTACAAGATCAGATATATGATCATAGTCATTCGAAGTAGAAGACTATCCTTACTCTAAGTGGATTGTTTCAACAACTGCACATGGGTCTTCTGCAAGTGATACATGATACCATTCATCAACCCAGTCTGTTGATTCACACTCATCCCACTCGTCGTTTCTACAAGGCCCACAAAAGCAAGCAAGTTTGTGTGTCCATATTTCAAATAAGGGGTTGTTTGAGCTTCGAACTAAATGAAATCCACAAGTCCCTTGTACAATACTACAACTATACGAATGCGATTGATCTATATCAACCACTTGCCGGAAATTTCTTACAGCTTGTCCTCTACCCGTTGATGTCTGCTGCTCTGTGGTTCGAACTAACTTTTTGCAGAACACCATTATGGATTTTGCATCCCGAATATGAGTGTTTTTCATGCACCTCATCTCCTCCCTTTGTAGGGCATTTTTGAGACATGCTCCATCCCCATCGTGCTCTCCCTTCCTGTGCCCGGTCTCAAAATAGTTCCATATATGTGGCACATCATAATTCTTGTGAAAAATACTCAAACACTGGAATACACGTGCATTTTTGAACTGGCCTGCACAACCATCTGACCATATCCAATGCTGATCCATCTATATATCTCTCTCCTTTAGCTGACCATACAAAATTATGAAGCAATGTTGCACATAATGCAGGTTGTGGAACATATCATCACTGATGTAGAAGTTAGTCTCTTTCAATATTATCCTCATGCCATTGCTGCTCTCTGGCCCATGCCTATATGTGATATGGACCATTGTGCTAACTTGGTATGAATGGTAATATTGACTTTGAATCTCATTATGTGGCTACAGGGTGTAGTTTTTAGCAAAATCCACAACTGACAATATTGTGCCATTGGGAAAGGTGTCCTTGCATCATCTGTATTGTTCATCCTGCCATCGTGCTACATGAACATGTTGAACATACTGTCTTTTTGTAGAATTCCTTCATGAAATTGCATATTTGTACCTGGTGCCACAAAACCAAGGGAATTATTACAATGTGACATTTAATATATATATGTATGTATGTATAAATTCAACATGTATAGTATGAAGGTATGCAAACTTAAATTACTCGTGACTTCACCAATGCAAGTTTTTTGCTTTCCTTCACACTATCTACTTGATATGTTACGTACTTGAAGTTCTGCATTTCTATTTTCATCCTCCCAAATTAGTGCTCCTTGATTTCATGGATACATCGACTCAATAATGCAAATCCACTGCACCTGGAACATGTCCCATATAAACATGATTTTTTATAATATTTTTGTCCTTCGGTTCTTGGACACATGATGCTATGGATAAATTATCTAGATGCATTAGGTGGTGGTATTGATGGGAAATCCTGCACGATGTAGGTATGCAAATCATAAATTATATGTCTATATGTATCATAATAATACTCAAATTCTACATGGTATCTACAATAGCATGTGTTGCGATTAGCGCAAATTCTAACATACTAGGGTTTGCATTTTTCAAAGGACCTTTGGCCAAATTTCAATTGTGTGTGCTCATTCTTGAATCTCCTATAGAGTTAAGTTTGTGTTGTGTCAAGGAAGTGCTTGACATGGGGTTCACACCCCTTAACACCTTTTCTCAAATTTAGCACATCCCTTTGATTTGATGAAGGTCTAGTGTTATCATGCCAAAAATTTTGTACTAGTTCTTTAACAGCATAGCTTCATGTCTGAATGAGGTAACCTAACCACAAAGGCCCAACAATATTTTTGGCCCGGGGTCTCAAGTTTTTCTCTAATAGAAAAATACTTTTGAAGAGTCTTCCTATCTACATTAAAGATTTTACATGTGTGTGATAACAGGCGACATTGCCTTGTGGATTTGTCTACAATTTATTCTGATAGTACATGATGGGACGCATTAAGATATTTTGTACGAGAAGTCTTTCCAATCAAATTAAATGTAGACTGTATATTTATAACAACGTGACTATTGGCCTTTGAACTTCTAACTACCTTTATGCCTAAAATTCTCCTAACATGAGCTAGACAATGTGATTTTAACAAAGCCAGTAACAATTGACATTTTGTGCATTGCTTTTGGATTCAAAAAATTCTTTGATGATATTTATACATTGCAAATCAACAGTGTGTTTAGGAAACTTACCTTCAAGTCATGCTAAGGAACTTTCATCCACATGAATACATCTAGGAGTTCTTCGACGTCCACTTGATAGTCGAGGCAAGAGAGTTGGACAAGAAGTACGAGTCTCATCACTAGTTTGTTGTGGCACTTTGTTCACAATTTGGTCCTGAAAGGGAGTGCGCTCAACATGTGTGTGCTCTCCTTGAGGAGGTTTCCAATTAACAACTCATTCATCATCCATCCCTACATACTCAACAACAATCAAGATTTGATTGAATTGAGCCACTTCATCATTTCTTGTTGATGGATTATTCGTTGGAGGATCACTTGATGTTGGATTTTGAGTGGGATCCATTGCCCGCATCCATTTCACTTCTCATGATGAACTAGAGGTCATTGTGTCATGCATTGTGCTAGGATCTAAGGCACTGACATTTTGATGTCTATGTTTTTCCATGGAAAACCTGGCCTTTTCTCTTATCTCATGGACCTTTTTAGGGGGAAGCTCCTTCCTTCTAGATTTTCTCTTATTATTACGTTTGTTTCCCATATTCAATATGTTCTTTAACAAAACAAGAATATCACCCCTGCAAAATAAATAACAAATAAGAGATTATTTTTCAATTATGAAGTGAGGAAAACAAACTTTTACCACAAATAAGATAGAAGGGACACAAGATTTAGACATTGAGTGGTAATAAAAAATATGACTTCCAAATAACTTCAAGAACATAAGCCACTAGATGTTATCTTTAACGAAAATATAACAAATCAAATAACATCCCACAACTGAACCACAATGGTGTGAGGTCTTGAGGTGAATTTCTGAAGAAGCTATGATCATGGTTGAGGCATCAATACACACAGGCCTAAAGGATCATACAAGCAGCCTTTGAATCATAAGATATGATTCTAGTTGATAGACTTAGTTATATGAGCATATTTAAAATCTATTAGGAATGCATTGGAACAAAGGGAATCCATTGAAGGTCATCTTGGGCACCTTATGGATTCTGTAGCAATATCTTGCTTCCTTGTAAGCTATATAATGTGCATTGCATTTATTTTTTTCTCTAAACCCATCCCATTAATTTGTACATACATAGAGCTTGTGTTAATCATGTAGATAGAAAAACTTATTGAAAGTCACCTTAAAGAACAAGTTTCTCAATGAATAGAAAACAATGAGAGAAGTAAGCTCTCCCCTATCTTTTCTCTGTTGGTGATTGCCTTAAACATTGTTGTAATACTTGCTCTATTGGAGAGAATTTGAACAAAGAGAATACTTTGGAGTTCATCTTGGATTAGGTTGTGAATTGCTTTGTTGTATCTTGCTTCCCTTATCTTTGTTGAGGTAACTTGTATAATGTGCAAGATTTTTAAAACTCACTGTAGCAATGGATTGGGTACTATGCAATCCTATCCATGTTATCTTCCTAAGTGTATCTAAACTATGGTCATGTAAGTATGTTTTGTTTTCTTGACATTGGAAACATAGAGAAAACTAATATGGTCACAAGAATGAAGGTGGCATGAAGCCATTGAAACTATTACAAAAATGATCGAAATGGTGTAGCAAAGATCTTTTTTTTCTCTAAAAATCCCATTAGTGTGTACATGCATAGAGCTTTTGTTACTAGTATAGCTAGAAAAACTTGTTGAAACTCATTGCATGGCTATCCCTTGTGTAGCTATCTTCCCTTACCTATGTTGATATAACTTACATCTAATGTGCGTGGCTATTTCTTTTTTGCTTTCAACAATTGGTTAATATGTACACACATAGAGGTTGTGTTACAGGTATAGCTACAAAAACTTATAGAAACTCATTGAATGGCTATATCTCTTGCTTGGCTTATCTATGTTGAGGTAACTTACATGTAATTTGCATTGTATTTCTTTTTTTCTTTCAACATCCCATTAATATGTACATACATGGAGCTTGTGTTACTTGTATACCTAGAAAAACTTGTTGAAACTCATTGTAAATTAAAAAAAGTTTCTAAAGAATAGAAAACAATGAGATAAACTAGATTCATATCACTATATGAAGGTATGAATATACTTGTAACTTGGGGTATATGAGCATATTTAAAATCTATTGAGAATGCCCTATAATTAACAACAACGTCACGTCTAGGACCTCAGTTTGAAATGTTTTCTTCTCATCTTGAAACAATCAACAATAAGCCTCATTTTGGTAGCTTGGCACTTGGCACATGGTTTTTCGACAGTTGTTTGGGTTAGTAGATGGTATTGGATGGTGGTATGGGGTGTTAGTACGAGCACCTTTCCTATAAAAGGAGAAGCTCCTACTCACTTAATTTTCATGTTTTGGATGAGGGAAAATCGCCCGTAAAGATTAAGAATTGGATCATTTTGGTGTTTGTGTGAGTTGTTGTAGTGAAATCATGAGGAATTCAACAAATGTTTTTGTAGTGGATGGAGTTATGTGATTATGAAATGTTATTGGTGGTGGTGCAAGTAAGTTTTTTTGGTTATCTTTATGAAAGATTGAAAGCGTTGTTTAGTGCATGTTGTAGTTTTTTCTTGGTAATATGTTTTTTATTGTTTATGATGAAGATTAAGAAGAGTAAACTACATTTATCATACAATTCATGAGGAAAAACTACAATTCATACATATTAAACAATTCAAACAAAGTGAATGAAGATTAAAATACAATTCATAAGGAAAAAATGTCACCATACCTCAAGGATTGTTCTTTGAGTGCAATGTAGAATGGTATTTTGATGTGTCCACTAGATCTAAGCAGAGTTCAAGTGTGTCCAAGCAGCATGATAATTCAATCCAAAGATACAAATAGAGTCCAACAAGTGTGTGTATTCAATCCAAATTGCTAAACTCCAAGAGCTGTGTGAATTCAATCCAAAATGCAAAAGATTGTTGAGTTCTATGTGTTGCAAATACAGATCACAAGAATTGAGCAAAAAAAATGTGGGAGAAGAGATCAGGTCATTTGGAAATTGTCATGTTCAGTAGGGGCACGCACACAGAAGGAGCGTGCATGTGCCAAAGGTCTGCACATGCTACTAATGCATGTGCGCCAGTGTATAACATTGATTTGTTTGGTGGGTAATGTTTAGCGCATTTATTGCCCATTAAATCCCTATTTATTCATTGATTCCTAGAGCCCCTCCCTCCTAAAGGCCTTTAATCCCTTAATTAAACCATAATCCCCAAGTGCTTAGGTGCTTAGGGGTTTTTGGAGTTAGGGCTTGTGAGTTAGGGGTTTTAGGTGTTTGGGGTTAACTAGGATTTAAGGGTTAGGTATTAGTGGCTTAGAGGTGAAGGGCCTTGAGATGTATACCTAGTGTGTGGTATTTACCTATACCTAGTATCCCCACACATAGACCAATGATACCCTCGAGAAATCATGTGTCGTGTTTGGCCCTGGACGCCAAGAAGCTTCCTTTAGTCGCTATGTATTGGGTTTCCTCCCTTGATTATGTCAAGGCCCCGAGACCCATACTTAATGCTCAAAACCTCATAAAGGTACTGCCATCATTTCTTAGAGGCCAAGGATTCCCTTGGCAATTCATGTGTGATGTTGCATCATAACCCATATCCCCATTTGAAGGCCATAAATACCCTCAAGAAGTCATCTATGGTACTTCAAGGAATCATTCCAAGACCTTGAGCCCTATAGTGGTCTTTATAAGAGCCTAATGCGTGAGCTTCCTTCACCAACCATGGTTAACACCTGGGCACCCATCTCTAGTGCTCACAAACTGATAATGGTACCCATATACAACCTCAAAGGTCAATGATACACTCAAGAGATGATGTGTGGTGGTTCCTGGTGACATTCTTAGAACTAGATGCCTAGAAGCTTCTTTTAGGGCCTACTAAGGCCTAGGTTCCTACCCCCTACCATTTCTATGTTTCCATTACCCAATCCTAGTACTAAAAAACTTATAAGGATCTCATACCCTCTCAGAGGCGATATATCCTACCAAAGGCTTAAACACTTGGATACTAGGTATTGAAAACCTCCTAGTGGCCCCATATACCCACTTCAAGTCCATGGATACCTTGGAAAGGTCCTCTGTGATGGCTCAATTTGTCGTTCATGGATTTAGAGGTATCTATACTTCCTTTGGGACCTAAGGCCCAATTTTACTCCCTTGACCATGTTTAAAACCCCAATACCATTCAAACTTAGTGCACAAAAAAATTGAATGTTTCCCATATCCCCATTTGAAGGCCATAAATACCCTCAAGCAATCATCTATGGTGGTTCAAGGCATCATTCCAAGACCTTGAGCCCTATAGCGGTCTTTATAAGAGCCTAATTCCTGAGCTTCCTTCACCAACCATGGTTAACACCCTGGCACCCATCCCTAGCATTAGAAAAACAAGATCGTGGAGCAATAACAATAAACAAGATGTAAATATAAATCACATAAAAAACTTTACAAGAGAGACACCAATATAACGTGGTTCACCCAAGATGGGCTACGTCCACACATAAATGTCCAGTCCTTATTATTATACCATCCAACAAATGAAGTGATACAACCTGCAACACATCCGCTGTAGCTTCCTCTTCACTCTCTCACAGTCTCTCTCACACAATCATAGATATCTTTACAATGCTACAATACCCAACCATATTACAATGCCTTCCTTTTAAAGAGGGATTACCATGGTAAAATACTATGGGACACCCAATACCATGGGCCCATAAATCACTCATTATTGACCAAGTCATGACTATGAAATTACAACTTTTGCAAGGCATTTTTTCGAAAATTTTCGCTACAGGGGTGTTGTCCCCGAACCCCCCCTAGACCCCCCATGGCAACTAATTTGGGGGGAAATCCCCCCCCAAACCCCACTATCAAGGGCTAGAATCCAGATACGGATGAAACACAACCTCTGAATAAGGAAGATCATGCTCCAAAACCAACACCCTAGTGCTCACAAACTAATAATGGTACCCATATACACCCGTAAAGGTCAATGCTACACTCAAGAGATGATGTGTGGTGGTTCCTAGTGACATTCTATAAATTCCTAGGAGTGTCTTTTAGGGACTAATAAGGCCTAGGTTCCTACCCCCTACCATGTCTATGCTTCCATGACCCAATCCTAGTACTAAAAACCTTCTAAGAATCCCATACCCCCTCTCAGAGGCCATAGATCCCACCAAAGGCTTGAACACCTGGATATCGGGTATTGAAAACCTCCTAGTGGCACCAATATACCCACTTCAAGTCCATGGATACCTTGGAAAGGTCCTCTATGATGGCTCAATGTGTCGTTCATGGATTTAGATGTATCTTTACCAGGGAAATTTTCAAGAATCCCCCCTAAATTTTTATGTACAATAAATGGGTGAGTCCCCATGATATATAGGAAAATATGAAGGCTATTTTATCAATGTTACATTTTGTATATATAAATTTTTGGTGAATCTCTCATTGAATTATATAATTTTGTAAATTCTTGGTGAATATTTCACTAAAAAATAAAAACTTGTAAAATATTGGCAAAGCTTTCACTAAATTATAATCCTTGTGAAGTCTTAGCGAATCTTTCAACAAGTTTCTCCTTGGAAATTCATGCCCTGTTGCATGCCCAATTGCGGGGCTATAAATGAATTTCCATCCCCCAAGCATGATGCCCCAAACACCCACAAAAATGTTATTGCCGCATCATCGGTCACAAGCTTCCCAATCCCTGTGTTTCTTAGGGAAACTTTGGATTTGAGCTGATGGGATTTAGAACTCTCCTGGATACAAATGGGCCGCTATAATACCTTATAGTAATTATCAACTACCCTTCTCGTGTGGACATTAAGAAACTTGCAAAACGAGATTCGACCCATAAAATCTAGACGAATGTAACTTCGACTTTGATTTCCATGATCGATAGAAGGTGAAAAATCCCCTAGCAACTGTTATTTCTAGAAATCAGGGGCAAATGGGAGATACCTAGTGATTTTTGTGGGCTAACAAAGGTTTAAATCCATTTTTAGAAAAGCTAAATTGTTTTATCTTGCCTCCCCTATTTAAAATCAATGGGGCTAACCTCCTATTCATTAAAAATAAGTAAATAAAATGTGGGCTAATCATACTTAATGGGTGCTTAATAGAAAATTAGCCCATTAAAAATTTAAAAACCTAAATTTAGCCCATGGGCTAAGATTAGCCCCTATAATTTTCTATGATATTTACTTCATTTTGGACCTAAGTCCCAAGTTTACTCCTTTAGCCATGTTTAAAACCCCAATTCCATGCATACCTAGTGCACACATATTTTGAATGTTGCCCATATCCCCATTTGAAGGCCATAAATACCCTCAAGAAGTCATCTTTGGTTGTTCAAGGCATGATTCCAAGACCTTGAGCCCTATACTGGTCTTTATAAGAGCCTAATGCTAGAGCTTCCTTCACCAACCATGGTTAACACCCGGGAACCCACCCCTAGTGCTCACAAAATGATAATGGTACCCATATACACCCTCAAGGATCAATGATACATTCATGAGATGATGTGTTGTGGTTCCTAGTGACATTCTTAGATCTAGATGTCTAGAAGCTTCTTTTACGACCTACTAAGGCCTAGGTTCCTACCCCCTACCATGACCCAATCCTAGTACTAAAAACCTTCTAAGGAGCCCATACCCCCTCTTAGAGGCCATATATCCCACCAAAGGCTTGAACACCTGGATACCGGGTATTGAAAACCTCCTAGTCGCACCAATATACCCACTTCAAGTCCATAGATACCTTGGAAAGGTCCTCTGTGATGGGTCAATGTGTCGTTCATGGATTTAGATGTATATTTACTTCCTTTGGGACCTAAGGCCCAGTTTTACTCCCTTGACCATGTTTAAAACCCCAATACCATGAATACCTAGTGCACAAAACTTTTTAATGTTTCCCATATCCCCATTTGAAGGACATAAATACCCTCAATAAGTCATCTATGGTGGTTCAAGGCATCATTCCAAGACCTTTATCCCTATAGTGGTATTTATAAGAGCCTAATGCTCGAGCTTCCTTCACCAACCATGGTTAACACCCTCACACCCATCCCTGGTGCTCACAAACTGATAATGGTACCCATATCCACCCTCAAATGTCAAGGATACACTCAAGAGATTATGTGCGGTGGTTCCTAGTGACATTCTTAGACCTAGATGCTTGGAAGATTCTTTTAGGGCCTAAGGCCTAGGTTTCTACCCCATACCATGTCTATGTTGCTATGACCCAATCCTGGCTTACTAAAAACCTTCTTATAGAGCCCATATCCCTTCTCGGAGGCCATAAATCCCATAGAAAGATACTATTTGGTGCTTTAATACCTTGTTGATATCCCTTGACCCCTAGAATCCACCTTTACAACATAAGGCCCAAATTTCATCCACTAGCCATGGTCAAGGCACCATAATCTACACCAAGTGCTCAAAACTTCCCTATGGTGCCCATATCCCAACTTAGAGGTAGATGATACTCTCAAGAAACCATTGGTGGTGGTCTAAGGAATTATTCTTCGAATTGGATGCCTAAAAGCATAATTTAAGTCACAAGGGTTGGGTTTCCTCCCTTAACAATGTCCATGGCCCCACAACCCATCCTTGGTGCTAAACAACTTCTAATGGTGCCCATATTTCCATTGAAAGACAAAAATTCCATAAATAACTCATGTGTGGTGGTTTTGAGGCCTTGTTGATGGATTTTCAGCCCTCGGAGCTACTTTTTGGGCCTAATGATTTAGTTTCATTGCTTAACCTTGCTCCAAACCTTACCTAGTTCACCAAAAAAACTAATGGTGCTAATATGCTAACTCAAAGGTGAATAATTATATTGGGAGGTCATGTGTGTAGGTTCACGGCATTTTTTTTGGCTCTTGATGCGCAAAATTATCCTTTAGGAACTAATGCCTAGGTTTCCTCCCATCACCTTCTTGAGGGCCCCATGACTCATACCTTCTGCACAAAAACTCATAGTGGTTCCGATATCCCCTTGGGAGGTCATTTTTTAGGTTTGAGGCATCGATCTTGAGCCTATATTTCTATCATCTTAATTAGGTCATAAGGCCTAGATTTTCTCCCTCAACCATGTCTAAGACCCTCAGACATATACCAAGTGATCATACATTCCTAATATCATTAGTATCACTACTCACAGTGAAGGATATGCTTGAGAGGTCGTGTGTAGTGGACTAAGGCATCGTTCTTGAACTTGGATGATTACATTATTATTTTAGGGCTTAAAGACAAGGTTTCATCCCTCAACCATGTATAGGGCCCAAACACCCATACCTAGAATCTAAGACATTAGAATGGCCACACCCATATTCATACTTGGAATGAAGGCTAGCCTTGAGAGATCCTATATCATGTATTTAGGTGTTATTCATGGAAACATATGACCAAATATCGTAACACTTGTAGTTAAGGAGAGAGAGGGTAAGGGAGGGAGGAGGGATTGGGTAGAGTGAAAGAGAGAGGGAGGATTGGGTGGATAGGAAGAGAGAGGAGGGGGGGGTTTATAGAGAGGGAGGAGGGGTTAGGGAGAAGAAGAAGAAAAAATTGCGGGAATAAAACAATGCGTGTGTGTACAATACGCATGCACACACACGCTATTTATGCGCACACGTGTTTAAATTCAATTTTTTTGTGCCCTTACAGGTTTGGTACTAGGTTTGGATTTCCAATCCTTTAGGCTCAGACTGAGTTATAGCAAAAACATCAATTTTTGTAACTTCATATTCTTTACCCTTCATTCTGCATATGCTCCACTTGTGCACTACTGATTAAACTGCACACACTTGTCCAGCTTCTTGTGCAAATTCTAAATATATATTTTTTGAATAAATCTGTTATTGTTTCCTTTTTTTAATTCATTTTTAATTGCACTGGTGTCAAATTTTTGTAAAACATTGGTCATCTATTTCGGCTATAACTTTTGAGTGGCTTACCTATTTTGGAAACAGAAAAGAACCCACACAAGAGTACAAGAATTGTTAGAAAAATAGGATCGCAGAGCAATAACAATAAACAGAAATGCAAATATAATCACACACACATTACAAGAGAGACACAGATATATTGTGGTTCACCCCAACTTGGGCTACGTCCACACTAAATTTTCCAGTCCTTATTATTATTACCGTCCAGCAAGGTGAAGGGATACAACCTACAGCACAGCCGCTACACTTCCTCTTCACTGTCTCACAGTCTCTCTCCTGATCTCAGAGATCTTTACAATGCATAAAACCTAATACATCATCCCTAGCCATATTACAATGTCTTTCTTTTATAGGGAAAAATACAATGGAAAAAATAGCACGGGATACCCAAAACCATGGGCCCGCAAAACAGTTGGCGAATGGGTGTACAGTCCTCCGGGGTGCACAACTAAGACAATATCATCTATGAGACTGGAAGATCTGGCTCCACAAACAACAATCTCCCACTTGGAGACTGATCACAGCAACACCACCGCCACTGCACTTGCTGGACTTGAACTTGGCAAATTTCTCCTCTTCACCTTCATGCTAGAAGGCCAACTGAAACCAAGCAAGAACTCAGTTTCTCTTTAGTCACTATCTTTGTGAACATGTCTGCAGGATTCTGGCTAGCATGTATCTTTTCCAGCTTCAACAGTTCATCTTCCAGAACAGAACGTATGAAATGGTACTTGAGTTGTATATGTTTAGTCCTGGAATTGAATGCTGAGTTCTTTGCAAGATGAATGGCACTCTAGTTGTCACTATACAACCTGCTATCCTTCTGCTTATTACCCACTTCCTCCATAAACCTCTGCAACCAAATCATCTCTTTACTAGCCTCTGTAATAGCAACATACTCTGCTTCCATTGTTGAAAGTGCAACAACCTTATGCAGTTTCGAAATCCAGCTTACTGTTGTTCCACCTACAGTAAACACATACCTTGTGGTGCTCCTCCTGCTCTCCTTATCACCTGCCATATCTGCATCAACATATCCTTGTAGAACAGTGTCTGAACCTCCAAAACATAATTCCTGAGTGGTGGTACCTCTCAAATACCTGAGAATCCATTGTACTGCCCTCCAATGTTCTTTACCTAGATTGTTCATATATCTGCTCACAACTCCCACTGCATGTGCAATATCTGGTCTTGTGCACACCATGGCATACATCAAGCTGCTAATTGTTGATTGATAGGGAATCTTGGACATGTAATCTGTCTCTTCCTTTGTCTTGGAACACATTTCCTCACTTAGACTGAAATGGATGGCCAAAGGTGTACTAACTAGTTTTGCATTCTGCATTCTGAACCTCTCCAACACCTTTTGTATGTACTCACCCTGAGACAATGTCAATTTGCGATTTTTCCTGTCTCTTGTTATTCTCATACCAAGGATTTGCTTTGCAGCACCCAAATCCTTCATCGCAAATGAATTAGATAGCTTCATTTTGAGTACATTTATATCCTACATGTTAGACCCTGCAACAAGCATGTCATCCACATACAATAACAAGATAATATATCTTTCATTGTCTAGCTTTTTGAAATAAACACAGTGTTCAGAATGACATCTACTATAACCTTGTTTTGTCATAAACCTGTCAAATTTTAAATACCACTGCCTTGGAGCTTGCTTCAAGCCATACAAACTCTTTTTCAACCTGCATACCAAGTTCTCCTTACCTTTAACCTCATACCCTTGTGGTTCTTGCATATATATCTCTTCCTTCAAATCCCCATGGAGAAAGGTTGTTTTTACATCTAACTGTTCAAGATGCAAATATTCTACCGCCACTAGACTTAAGATAGTCCTAATTGAAGTCATCTTAACAACAGGAGAAAATATTTCATCAAAATCAATACCTTTCTTTTGTGCAAACCGCTTTACAACAACTCTGGCCTTGTACCGCTTCTTACCTCCTCCTTCTTCCTTCAACCTGTAAATCCATTTGTTATGCAATGCTCTTTTACCAACAGGTAACTGAACCAGATCCCAAGTTTGGTTTCCTACCAATGAGTCCATCTCCTCATTCATGCCTTGCTCCCACTTCTTTCTAGTTTCCACCTGCATTGCTTCTTCATAACATTCTGGTTCACCAGCATCAATCATCAACAAATAATACATTGAAGGAGAGTATCGTTCAGGGATTCTACTTAACCTGGTAGATCTTCTTGTAGTTGCAAGAGTTTCAGGTACTTGTTGTTGTTCTTGATTTTCTGGCACCTTTGGAAATTCATTTTCTTCAATTTCATCAAGTACTGTGTACTCTGTGGTTTCCTTTTCTTGTTTATTTCCCTGCAACTAATCTTTATACATGAAATTTTCATTGAATATCACATCTCTACTCCTGATGAATTTGTTATTTTCATAATCCCATAAGCGATAACCAAATTCATCAACCCCATATCCAATCACGGGGGGTTCACTCAGTGAAATTGTTACATAGCACGATCGTTCGCATGATATTAAAGAATACCCCTAATTTCACTAAATATTGGAAAATGCATACTAAAATTGTATTGTTGAATCCCCCTCCCAATATGCCTTTCCAATTAAGAAAACCCCTAGTTTCACCAGATATTGTAGGTATCCATTTTTAACACCCCCTTTATATCATATTATCAAGTTGTAACAAACAGGATCCCAGCCACATCTTAGTATAAGCAAGCAAGATGCTAAATAAAATAATAGTATAATGCTAATAATGATCCCACTAGGATTGCATGGGCGACTGATCAGTTTGTAGCATTGGAGAGTGGAAAACCCAAATAAATAGTATCGGGGAAGGCAAAATGCATAAAATGCAACCTAGTCAAGAGATCAATGATAACAAAGAATGTAAAAGACCAATAGTCCAATTATTAGTGCAATGCTTAGAAAATATGATAATTGAAAATGTTTCACACCACAACCTGCCAATCTATCAATTTTATATCATGTAAATACAAATATAGCCATAGAGAACTCATGTTTTCTATAAGCTTAATAAATTAATCTCCATAAAAATTCAAAATTGAAACCCTTTTTTGGAAGGATGCCCCTACCTTCCTATCAGAACAAACATCATTAATGTTTGAACCCAAATGAACATAGAACAATTCCTTTTACTTTTCAATAACACCATATGATCATGTGCATAGCTTGGATTTGGGTCATTCACAAGATCAAATCAATTGCCTCCACTTCCTCTACATTTATTCTTGCAATCACGAGAATTAACAACATTTAGTTACCTTTTCTTGAGTTATATCTAGTTTTTTTTTTAATCTTTAAAGGATAGGGGAAAATATCCATTGTTAGGCTTCAAGCATGCAATAGTTATAAATATGCACAGATAGTGAAACTTATATGATACCATTTCATGGTAACGATAACACATAGGGTATGTAAATAAGGATTTAGAGTTTCACCTATGTTCATGTTAATTCCAATATAATATTAAGACAGATGCCTTGCATATAATAATTGAAATTACAATTATGAATGTGCCAAATATAACTCAATCTAACAACTATTCCTAACTGGCAATGTGAAAATATTAAAGAAGAATATAAAAAGTTGAAATAAATAATTAGTCAAGAGACATTGATCTAACTTTTCTTGGTTCCAGTGAACCAAGAAAGTTTGATCTTGCTTTTCTTGGTTGTCGTGGAGCAAGGTTTAATTGAATCTCAATTCCCACCTTAACCCTAACCTAAAAAATGAAGAGTTTAATCGTTTACCTGAATTCCTACAAAAATACAATACAATTGTTCAAGTCAAGAACTCCCATTTAACTACATCTCTTAACTTAAAGATGAAAAACAATATAACATCAATTCAAACCAAGCCTAAATGAGCTATTAAATGAGGATTTCTCAAGGACAATAATCCAAAGAGAATTCCATCAATATTATCATTGGTACACTATTATCAAATTTAAGCAAAACTTAGGATCATAAGCAATATCAAATAAAAATGGAAGGTCCTTAAGTTTTAGGTGGGTATGAATTGATCTTGTGATTTGGACGTATGAATCCAACACACGATTTGGAGGTTATTCCTCAACACTCCCAAATAAAATAACCCCCAATATTAATATTACTATGTCAAATTAAAAACCCCCCTTGACCCCTTAATACGGTGCAATATATTTTTGAGTTTTTTAAGAGTATTCAACCCCCCAATATGAATGGACGTGATATGATATTGCCTCACTAGTGAACCCCCCGTGTATCCAATAAAGGTACATTTCTTGGATTTAGCTTCAAGCTTTGTTCTATTTTCTTTATCAATATGGACAAATGCTTCACAACCAAACGTTCTCAAAAATTAGTAGTTTACCTTTTTATCTGTCCATGCCTCCTCTGGAATACCACCATCCAAAGCACTTGAAGGTCCTCTGTTTATTAAATAAATAGTAGTATATACAACATCCGCCCAAAACTATAAGGGCAACCCTGCATGCAGTCTCATACACCTTGCACGCTCCATGATAATTCTGTTCATCCTTTCTGACACACCATTTTTTTGTGGTGTTCCTAGGACTGTCTTCTCTCTACGAATCCCATGGTATGAACAGTAACTATCAAACTCCTTGCCGCATTAATCACATTCATTATTAGATCTGAGACACTTCAACCTTTTTCTTGTCTCATTCTCAACCAAATATTTCCACTTCTTAAACGTAGCAAACACATCAGATTTTTGTCTAATGCAATAAACCCAAGTTTTCCTAGTTGCATCATCAATAAATGTAACATAATAATGAGAGCCACCAAGATATTGTACATGAGCTGGTCCCCATACATCTGTATGCACTAGCTCTAACTTTTCATTCTTCTTCTGTTTCCCAACCCTGAGAAATCTGACTCATGTTTTCCATAAACACAGTTTTCACAGAATTCCAAACTTACCTGCTTCAAATCTGGCAGCAACTTCCTTGAGTGGAGAATTTGCATCCCCTTCTCACTCATGTGGCCAAGCCTATGATGCCACAATGTTGTCTTTGTTCCTGTGGAAGCTAAAGAGATAGAATGGTGAGTATTATGAGGACATAAATACAACGTACCTATCCTGTCTCCTTTTGCTATCACCATTGATCCTTTAGTGATATTCCACCACTTTTCTCCAAATGTAGATAGACAGTCGCCATCTCCCAACTGCCCTGTTGAGATCAGATTTCTTTTCATAGCAAGAATATTCCTAACATCTTTCAACAGCTAGTCAGTTCCATTCTTAACTTTTATCCATACCTTACTCATTCCAACAATTTTACATGGCTCATCATCACCCAATAAAACATGTCCAAAATCGCCAGGAACATAGTCATGAAAGTATTTCCTATGGGGTGTAGCATGACATGAAGCTCCTGAATCTACTACCCAATAATCACTAGTATTATCTAATGTAAGACTCAAAGCATCTTGTAACACATCACCTGCTACATTTGCTTCTTGGGTAGTTTCCTTCTATGCATCTCCTTTCTTCTTTAGAGATCTGCAGTCTTTATTCAGATGTCCTTTCTTTCCACAGTTCTAGCACTCTATATTTCCCAGTCTAAACTTGGATCTGCCCTTTTTAGAGTTGCTACGATTACCTTGGCTCTTTCCTCTCTCCTTTTGTCTTCCCCTGCTCTCCATGGTCAACGCATTACCTGATGTCTCACTTGTGCTTTTTCTTCGCATTTCCTCGCTAAGAATAACACCAATAACATCATCAAATTTCAAGGTGTTTGAACCAGAGACAGAGTTACTTACAACCATGACCAAGCTATTCTAGCTTTTTCGCAATGAACACAAGATTAGAAGAGCCCTAACCTCATCATCAAAGTTCACACTTACAGAACTTAGTTGATTTGTAACCGCATTAAACTCATTTAAATGATCAGTAACAGATCCACCTTCAGACATCTTCATATTAAATAAACGCTTTATTATAAATACCTTGTTGGAGGCCGAGGGTTTTTCATACAGCTTACCCAATGCGCTCATCAAACCCTTCGTTGTCGTTTCTTTTGAGATATTGAAATCCACCGACGAAGCTAGGCTTAGTCGTATTGTTCCCAGAGCCTTTCTATCAAGAACCTCCCATTCTTCGTCCTTCATGGACACCAGCTGCTTTGCTCTTCCTCCCAATGGTAGGAATAGATCCTTCTGGTACATATAGTCCTCCATTTGCATCTTCCATAACTGAAAGTTTTGGCCGTTAAACTTCTTGACATTAAACTTTCCTTCTTCCGCCATTGCTCCCACTCGAACCAGAAACCCTAGCTTCCTGCAGGTTTATCTGCCAAATAGACCTTTGGCTCTGATACCAATTGTTAGAAAAACAAGATCGCAGAGCAATAACAATAAACAGAAACACAAATATAATCACACACACATTACAAGAGAGACAGATATATCGTGGTTCACCCCAACTTGGGCTACATCCACACTAAATTTGTCAGTCCTTATTATTATTACCATCTAGCAAGGTGAAGGGATACAACCTGTAGCACAGCCACTGCACTTCCTCTTCACTGTCTCACAGTCTCTCTCATGATCTTAGAGATCTTTACAATGCATAAAACCTAATACATCATCCCTAACTGTATTACAATGTCTTTCTTTTATAGGGAAAAATACAATGAAAAAAATACCACGAGATACCCAAAACCATGGGCCCACAAAACAACTGGCAAATGGGTGTACAGTCCTTCGAGGTGCACAGCTAAGACAATATCATTTATGAGACTGGAAGAACTGGCTCCACAACCAACAATATCCCACTTGGAGACCGATCACAGCAACTCCATCGCTGCTGCACTTGTTGGACTTGAACTTGGCAAATTTCTCCTCTTCACCTTCATGCTAGAAGGCCAACTGAAACCGAGCAAGAACTCAGTTTTTCTCTAGTCACTACCTTTGTAAACATGTCTGTAGGATTCTAGATAGTATGTATCTTTTCCAGCTTCAAAAGTTCATCTTCCAGAACAAAACGTATGAAATGGTACTTGAGTTGTATATGTTTAGTCCTGGAATTGAATGTTGAGTTCTTTGCAAGATGAATGGAACTCTGGCTGTCACTATACAACCTTCTATTCTTCTGCTTCTTACCCACTTCCTCCATAAACCTCTGCAACCAAATCATCTCTTTACTAACCTTTGTAATAGCAACATACTCTGCTTCCATTGTTGAAAGTGAAACAACCTTCTGCAGTTTCGAAATCCATCTTACTGTTGTTCCACCTACACTAAACACATACCCTGTGGTGCTCCTCTTGCTATCCTTATCACCTGCCATATCTGCATCAACATATCCTTGTAGAACAGTGTCTGAACCTCCAAAACATAATCCTTGAGTGGTGGTACCTCTCAAATACCTGAGAATCCACTGTACTGCCCTCCAATGTTCTTTACCTGGATTGTTCATATATCTGCTCACAACTCCCACTACATGTGCAATATCTGGTCTTGTGCACACCATGGCATACATCAAGCTGCCAACTGCTGATTGATAGGGAATCCTGGACATGTAATCTGTCTCTTCCTGTGCCTTGGGACACATTTCCTTACTTAGACTGAAATGGCTGGCCAAAGGTGTACTAACTGGTTCTGCATTCTACATTCTAAACCTCTCCAACACCTTTTGTATGTACTCACCCTGAGACAATGTCAATTTGCGATTTTTCTTGTCTCTTGTTATTCTTATACCAAGGATTTGCTTTGCAGCACCCAAATCCTTCATCGCAAATCAATTATATAGCTTCATTTTGAGTACATTTATATCCTACATGTTAGACCCTACAACAAGCATGTCATCCACATACAATAATAAGATAATATATCTTTTATTGTCTAGCTTTTTGAAATAAACACAGTGGTCAGAATGACATCTACTATAACCTTGTTCTGTCATAAACCTGTCAAATTTTAAATACAACTACCTTGGAGCTTGCTTCAAGCCATACAAACTATTTTTCAACCTGCATACCAAGTTCTCCTTACCTTTGACCTCATACCCTTGTGGCTGCTGCATATATATCTCTTCCTCCAAATCCCCATGGAGAAAGGATGTTTTTACATCTAACTGTTCAAGATGCAAATCTTCTACCGCCACTAGACTTAAGATAGTCCTAATTGAAGTCATATTAACAACAGGAGAATATTTCATCAAAATCAATACCTTTCTTTTGTGCAAACCCCTTTACAACAAGTTTGGCCTTATACCGCTTCTTACCTCCTTCTTCTTCCTTCAACCTGTAAATCCATTTGTTCTGCAATGCTCTTTTACCAGTAGGAAACTGAACCAGATTCCAAGTCTGGTTTCCTACCAATGAGTCCATCTCCTCATTCATGCCTTGCTCCCACTTCTTTCTAGTTTCCACCTGCATTTCTTCTTCATAACATTCTGGTTCACCAGCATCAGTCATCAACAAATAATACATTGAAGGAGAGTATCGTTCAGGGAGTCTACTTAACCTGGTAGATCTTCTTGTAGTTGCAGGAGTTTTAGGTACTTGTTGTTGTTTTTTATTTTCTAGCACCTTTGGAACTTCATTTTCTTCAATTTCATTAAGTACTGTGTACTATGTGGTTTCCTTTTCCTGTTTCTTTCCCTGCAACTGATCTTTGTACATGACCTTTTCATTAAATATCACATTTCTACTCCTGATGATTTTGTTATTTTCATAATTCCATAAGCGATAGCCAAATTCATCAACCCCATATCCAATAAAGGTACATTTCTTGGATTTAGCTTCAAGCTTTGTTCTATTTTCTTTATCAATATGGACAAATGCTTCACAACCAAACGTTCTGTGAAATTAGTAGTTTACCTTTTTATCTGTCCATGCCTCCTCTGGAATACCACCATCCAAAGCACTTGAAGGTCCTCTGTTTATTAAATAAACAGCAGTATTTACAGCATCCTCCCAAAACTATAAGGGCAACCCTGCATGCAGTCTCATACACCTTGCACGCTCCATGATGGTTCTGTTCATCCTTTCTGACACACCATTTTCTTGTGGTGTTCCTGGGACTGTCTTCTCTCTACGAATCCCATGGTATGAACAGTAACTATCAAACTCCTTGCCGCAGTACTCACCTCCATTATCAGATCTGAGACACTTCAACATTTTTCCTGTCTCATTCTCAACCAAAGCTTTCCACTTCTTAAAAGTAGCAAACACATAAAATTTATGTCTAATGCAATAAACCCAAGTTTTCCTAGTTGCATCATCAATAAATGTAACATAATAATGAGAGCCACCACGATATTGTACCTGAGCCGGTCCCCATACATCTGTATGCACTAGCTCTAACTTTTCATTCTTCTTCTATTTCCCAACCCTGAGAAATCTGACTCCCTTCTGTTTTCCATAAACACAATTTTCACAGAATTCCAAACTTACCTACTTCAAATCTGGCAGCAACTTCCTTGAGTGGAGAATATGCATCCCCTTCTCACTCATGTGGCCAAGCCTATGATGCCACAATGCTGTATCTATTTCTGTGGAAGCTAAAGAGATAGAATGGTCAGTATTATGAGGACATAAATACAACGTACCTATCCTGTCTCCTTTTGCTATCACCATTGATCCTTTAGTGATCTTCCACCACTTTTCTCCAAATGTAGATAGATAGCTGCCATCTCTCAACTGCCCTATTGAGATCAGATTTCTTTTCATTGCAGGAATATGCCTAACATCTTTCAACAGCCAATCAGTTCCATTCTTAACTTTTATCTATACCTTACCCATTCCAACAATTTTACATGACTCATCATCACCCAATAAAACATGTCCAAAATCGCTAGGAACATACTCATGAAAGTATTTCCTATGGGGTGTAGCATGACATGAAGCTCCTGAATCTACTACCCAATAATCACTAGTATTATCTAATGCAAGAATAAAAACATCTTGTAACACATCACCTGCTACATTTGCTTCCTGGGTAGTTTCCTTATGTGCATCTCCTTTCTTCTTTAGAAATCTGCAGTCTTTCTTCATATGTCCTTTCTTTCCACAGTTCCAGCACTCTATCTTTCCCAGTCTGGACTTGGATCTACCATTTTTAGAGTTGCTGCGATTACCTTGGATCTTTCCTCTCTCCTTTTGTCTTCCCCTGCTCTCCATGGTCAACGCATTACCTGATGCCTCACCTGTGCTTTTTCTTCGCATTTCCTCGCTAAGAATAACACCAATAACATCATCAAATTTCAAGGTGTTTGAACCAGAGACAGAGTTACTTACAGCCATGACCAAGCTATTCCATCTTTCTGGCAATGAACACAAGATTAGAAGAGCCCTAACCTCATCATCAAAGTTCACACTTACAGAACTTAGTTGATTTGTAACCATATTAAACTCATTTAAATAATCAGTAACAGATCCACCTTCAGACATCTTCATATTAAATAAACGCTTTATTAGAAATACCTTGTTGGAGGTCGAGGGTTTTTCATACATCTTACCCAATGCGCTCATCAAACCCTCCGTTGTCGTTTCTTTTGAGATATTGAAAGTCACCAATGAAACCAAGCTCAGCCGTATTGTTCCCAGAGCCTTTCTATCAAGAACCTCCCATTCTTCATCCTTCATGGCCGCTGGCTGCTTTGCTCTTCCTCCCAATGGTAGGAATAGATCCTTCTAGTACAGATAGTCCTCCATTTGCATCTTCCATAACTGGAAGTATTGACCGTTAAACTTCTTGACCTTAAACTTTCCTTCTTCGACCATTGCTCCCACTTGAACCAGAAACCCTAGCTTCCTGCGGGTTTATCTTTCAAATAGACCTTTGGCTCTGATACTAATTGTTAGAAAAACAGGATCGCAGAGCAATAACAATAAACAGAAATGCAAATATAGTCGCACACACATTACAAGAGAGACACAGATATATCGTGGTTCACCCCAACTTGGGCTACATCCACACTGAATTTGTCAGTCCTTATTATTATTACCGTCCAGCAAGGTGAAGGGATACAACCTGTAGCACAGCCGCTGCACTTCCTCTTCACTGTCTCACAGTCTCTCTCCTGATCTTAGAGATCTTTATAATGCATAAAACCTAATACATCATCTCTAGTCGTATTACAATGTCTTTCTTTTATAGGAAAAAATGCAATGGGAAAAATACCACGGGATACCCAAAACCATGGGCCCGCAAAACAACTGGCGAATGGGTGTACAGTCCTCCGGAGTGCACAGCTAAGACAATATCACCATTAAGACTGGTAGATCTGGCTCCACAACCAACAAGAATACCTACAAACTAAAAAAAAAGATTGATTATTTAAGACCATAATAGGGTGGATCAACACTCGATCATGTAATTTTAGGGCCTCACTGACTTTCTTAATTTTAAAAAATATTAAATTAACTTTAAAATTTTGGAAAAATATCCCTACACAAGATCTGCATGTTGCCTACGCCTCTACCCATTTTTTTCATATAATTTGACAATTTACATAATAAACCGGTGGACCAACACGAACATATGCATTATGTTTTAGAGAAAAAATAGAATATCAATCTTAGAATAAAGACATTTTGGGGTGGTTATACCTATTTTCCATAAATAAAAGTTATATATTTTGGAAGGTGATCTAATTTTCTACGTTTCATCTTTTTACACCTAATTCTAAAAAGTTTTGTAGATGCCTCTAATAATTCATTTTAATGATGAGACTTATGTTTTTCCAGCAAGCCATTGCAACTAACACGTCATAAGTGGGTATCATAACCCATAAATATAAAAAATATTTTAAAAAAATATTAAATATCTTTTAATTTTATAAATTTTTATTTAATAATTTTAAAATTATTAAATTAATTTAATAAAAAATAAATTAAAAAAAAAACATAAATTATTATAATTTTTGTATATTATCTAAATTATGTTATTTCATATGAGTTTGTTATCAAAGTTTTAAGCATTATTAACTTCACTCTCTTATTGCATGGACCAAAGGGGAATTATGGCAACCAATATCCACACCGCAACAGACTAATTAAGCCAATCAGTAAATAACTTTTCGTCCAAAGATATCGACGACCTGCCTGACCACATATCCATGCACATTGTCTATCATATGAGCTTTCATTTCATTGTGACTTAGGACTTTAAGTAATGGGATCATATGAGCTCAGCAAAGTCAATAGTTGATCATGCAATTACCCAATATGCAGTCTGTTTAATCTATGGCGGTTAAATTGAATTGAAGGTATATGACAAATTCCCTAAAAGTATCTCCTTCATGATCTGGGGCATTAGAATACGTATTTATTTCATGATATAGGGCACCTTTAGAATATGTATTTATTGAAGGTTTTTAAAAGGAGTTCATCTCCATTACATTAGTTTTTATAGAGATGCTCTAAAACCCATAAAATCATTCTGAGAAGCTTAAACTAAAGATGCTTTAAAAATCATAAAATCATTATAAAAACCCTAAAAACCATTAGAATCATAAATTAAAATGGATACAATGACTTCACACTTTTCCACATTTAAATCCAAAATGATGTCTCACTTTCTTTAAATGATGATCTTAAAGTTTCTAAAATTTAAAATCTCAAATGATGCTTTCTTAACTTTCAAATGATGCTTTCTTAACTTTCCAATATTTAAGACCTCAAACAAATGCCTTTGATTTCATTATTAAACCCTAATAGGAGTCGAGGACGTGAAGACTTTATTCTTAAACCCTAACGGGAGCCGAGGATGTAAAGGTGTTTCGACTATTGAGAGACTGAAATGCTATTAGAGTGAATAGCATGCTAAAGGGATGTCCCAAAATATAATTAACAAATCAGAGGCTACAAACTTCGAAAGTTGAAGACGAGAGGAAATTATTTCTAGCATTTAGAAAAGAAAAGCCGACACAATTAGAAAAGCATCAGACATCTGTACAGTCTGAAACTTATTGGTTAAACCAAATTTATTGGTTAAATCAGACTGTACATCTTTCTGATGTTTTTTAACAAGTGTTGGAATTTGATTGGCAAAATGTTCCATTATGAGTATTTTTCCCCTCAAATAAGGCTTATTTAGCTTGTCATCAAATAAAACAAAAAAATCTATGTAAAACGCTTATGGATAATGTCAAAATAGTAAAAAATGTGAATAGTGTCAAAATAGTCAAAAATAACGGGTGAAACTTTTACCAAATTCCTACGGTTTAAAGGAAGACAGATATGTTTCTTCGCTCAAAATATAATTTATGGCAGGGAATCACCATCCCATTAATTTTGATTTTTAAGCCTAGAGTCTACTTGAACGGCTGCAAAAGCCATTTGGAACAGAATCTAATGGCATTAACAGTTAAAAATTAACTAAAAAATTAATAATGATTGCTGAAACCCGACACTAAAAGGGAGGTTAAACTTTGAGTACTTTAAAAGGAAGCTAAACGTAGCGTTCATAAATGAAGCTAAAAATGGACATTAAAATTTAGTTTAAAATATGCATTGGTGAACACTTAAACTGAAGTTAAACTTAGAGCAGCTAAAAAGAAAGTTAAACTTGACTCTAAAAGGAAGCTAAACCTAACCTTAAAAATAAGTTAAAGTTGGTTCTAAAAAGGAAGGTAAACCTTTCACTATTTTGAAATGCTGTTTAATGTGGACAAGTCAAGTAGTTATTTCAAATTGAAAAAAAGTATTAACATTAAAATCTAGTTCAAAATATGCATTGATAACTTGTTTTGTTTTCAGGCGAAAGAAAATAACTTAATATTCATGGTGAATCAAAGTTACATTAGAGATTACAAAAGCATATACAAGATGTACAACTCATCTCCATACCATATAACTAGGTCGTTCATGCATCACTACTAAACAAAAGCTAATGTGCTGAGACATACAAGCAAAAACCTTCGTAACCATAAGGATTGAGACCTTCAAAACCATCATAACAAACAAGTAAAAAAACAACCATATCAAGAAGGAAAAATCCCAAAAATAGGAATGTTAGCTTAGGACCAGTTGAAGACGTCCTCTTCCAGCACGATTCCATCACAACACTCCTTGTAATGGATCAAGCCATCCATTTGCCCCACAGCTGTCTTCGAGAGGCTATCAGCCTCTTGGTTAAATTCCCTGTGAATATGCTTAAATGATAAATGTGCAAAATCCCTTTCAAGATCTTGAATTCGGTGCTTCCAATGGCTGAGATTTAGTACATTTAATTCATGAATACCCGTAATCCAGTTAATAATAACAGCAGAATCCCCCACCACTTATAAAAATTGTACCCTTTTCCTCTTAACACTCCAAAGCAGCCCCCACAAAGCCAGTAATTCAACCCAAATACTAGTACCCAAACCAGCTCGCATCCACATATGAATAGTGGGCCTCCTCTTAATGTGCAAAACCATCCCAGCTCCACAAAAATCGTCTTTTTGAGCTCCATCCAAGAACCCCACAGAACAACAGAGCTCAAAGTAGTGGCATGACCTCCATACCCAAATGTTTAGTATATTACCCAAAAATTTGGCATCATCGAACCATGACCGCATTTAAATTGTCCCATAACCCACCACACTAAATATAAGGTTAAAAACTTCAACCCACATGAATTTTGGAATTTTTTTGAAAATCCATTACTAAAACAAGACGTTTGTTAGCGGTTCTTAAAAATCACTTCCAAAACTTTAATTTTCATAACTTTTACGTATCTTATTTTTTACAATTTACCCATTAAATGGCTAAATTTGCTATTGTAGGTTGTTTAAAATTCTCTAAAATTACACTTGGATATGATTTTAGAAGAATCACCACTAACCTAAACTATAACTAAAAAAATAAAATTTTATGATATAATGATCCAAATATAACATACACATTAATCATCGAATGCTCATAAGTTGGAAAGGCCTCTTACCGTAGATTCTATGCGTACAACTAGACAATATTGAGCAAGAAAGTAAACATCAAATTGTTCTTGCATATCTCTCATCGTTGGCTTAATTTGACACTTTCATGATCAAATCAATAGAATGTTTGGCCCATTCTGTATCATTTTGAGGAGGAAAAATGCATAGAAAATAAAGTGTTCATATTTCATCAGAATCTTACCACAGTAAGTCTCATGTTTTTAATTTGTAGTGAAAGTGAATATTTTAGAAGATATCTAATGGATTACCTAGAACATGAATGATGTGTTGAAAAGTTGAACGACCATAGATTTCAATACCACTTAGTGAAGGGACAACATTACTTTGAGGAAAATATTATGACTCTCTTCAATGTTCTACATTGTATAGGTTTGTAGTTTTTGAACCATGTTCTTGATTGTATTTATCCTTACATTTTTCACTATAATCAATTGGATGAGTATTTCAAGAAAGCAATGAAATGATGTTAACTATTTAGTATGTATTGAATACAACTAATGATTTAGTTAAGGAATATTATAAATAATTTGAAGTAGATGGAATAATACATAAGAGGAATTATTTATTTAAGAATAAATATTGTTGATTAGAAAATAATAATGAGAGAATACATATTGCATTTTGGTGGTATTTATCATATCATTAAAATAAGAATATATAAATATAATAGCATGATGTTTTTTAGTAAAATTTAAGTTTAAAAAGGACAAAAGAGAGATGTGAATGTCTACCAAAAATACACATCATCATAGAGTCAATTTTATGGTTACATCTCTTTCTAATGATCATGAAAATTTTCATCCAAAATATTTATCTTTTCAAATAAGTCAAATCACATGAATTATACTACATTGATTTTGTACTACATCAAGCAATAGATTTCGTGGTATTTATAAACCAAAAGTATTGTGTGGCTTCAACAAAGGTCATAGAAAATGAGCATGCCTCATAAAAAACCATGCAATCACACTTTCATAATGCATTGTATTCATATATTGGTATTGGATCTGGATTAACAAAACTTGGCCAAGTTTATATAACTACTGAAGCAACCATTAGAAGGGAAATGAAAATGAAGTTAGAGATCCATCATATTTAAATATTGTCTTAAATTTGAAGAAGAATCAATATAAGAAGACTCTTTTTGAAATTGAATGTATTGATTTTTCATATATTGTAATGAACAATTTTATATAGCATGAAATATTTGTATTATACATTTTTATGCTGATAATTTTCAAAATGTTTATTTTTTCTCTAGTATTTAAAAAAAAATGACATGCCTTTTTTATAAATAATCTTAAAAGTTTAGAAAAAAATGACATTGAAAGAAAAACTCCCTTCTAAAAATTATTACAAAGTGGAGATAAATACAATAGTTGAGAGTGTATGGACTAGAGAATGTATAAGGAAAGGCAATGATGCTCAAGAAGAAAGTAATAAGTACATTGGGGTGCATTATTTTTTAGCTAAGAGAGTTCAATGTAGGAGCATCTAGTTGACACAATATAGAAGAATGTTTATGAGGACTGTATGTAAAAGAAAAAAATGGGTTTGGATACACAAAGTAGAAGTTGTAAGGGCATATTATTATGCACATGGGAAGAGATATTTGTGCATGTTGAAGAGGATGGAAAGTTAGGCACAAATATGTGAGTTAAAGTTGACGAAAGTTGATGAGATCTTTAATTACCCTTTGAAAATGAACTAAAAAGCATGTTCCTGGTGAGGCAGGTGTGGGGGGGAGGGGGGGATGGGGGTCTTGATAGACCCAAGAGGAAATACTATGGAAACATTTGCTTGGGGACATGGTCGCAAAACAAACAATGAAGAAGAATGGCTATATCTCTTGCAAGGAGTTGAATTAATCGCTTCCCTAAACCTCTCAAATGTAGCCAACTTTGGATATTCAAAGATCATTATTAGTAGGATTATATTCAAGAATATTGGAAAATGAAGGATCCAAATTCAAGATGGTTATAGAAGAAAATCTAAACTCAGTAAACTCCATTCAAAGGATTTCTTTCTACTACATAAGAAGATGCAACAATGAAATGGTGGATAAGTTAGCTAACAATGGGGTTAAATTATCCCTAGCATGATCATCCAAAATGAGGCTGCACCAAGGAAGAAGTGGTTTCCATAGAAGAAAAGACATGGAGGAACGATCTAGGGGAAATGACATGAACCTAAGATCGGGCCTCGAGGTAATGTGAACTAGATGGAACAATGGTGGCAGGGAAGGATCTGTGTTTCAAAGTGTAGAGGGAGGTGGTACACTCCTCCCATGTGTAGTAAATGCCCCTCCATGCGAGCAGTCTATCTCCCACAATCAAACTCTTCGAAACAATGAGTGGGTAGAAATGGAAGTAAAGGATGGTATCCACATTGATAGAAACCATGATTTTGGCATTGGGGAGTTTGAAAGAATCGATTTAGCAGGGAAAATCAATCAGCTCCCTAACATCCTTTTGGAAACCTCATTTCTTGGAGCAATTGGTGAAGCATTATCACTTTCCCACCTGTCGATTTGGTATGAAGATCACGATAGCCTGGAAGTGTAACCAAGCATGGGATAGAACCAGAACTCCAATTGCAAATAGAAAGGTGATAGCGAGGTAGTCAGTATTTAGAGATCAATGGTGTCTTGGAGAAAATTATTCAGTGGCCTCATGAATGGTTTCCTTGATTTTAAGCAGATGTTGAGGAATGTGCATGATCTCATGAAGGATTATTGGACATTGTGAGGCACTTCTCACTCCAACTATCGAAAATGGACTCTAGCGTATAGGATGTTGAAGGCAATATATGAGACCTGGGAGAGCATACTAAAGCCATTAAAATTGATGTGGACAAACTGCTAAGCATGAGCAAATGCAACCATTTCCAGTCTTCTCAGTATGTGGTAGTCAGAGGAATGGAGGAGGATTTAGTCTACCTACCAACCAACTATTTTTCCAAAAACGGTTAGCCTTGATAGTTTTATACTCTAATTATGTATAGTTTATGTAGTATAAGTGTATTTTTATTTTTTATTTTTATTTTAGGAAAGTATGTGTGAATCTATAGCACTAGTAAGATAATTAGTTTTATGGATAATCAAGGTCTATATAAACCATAAACTGGATATTTTGGGAATATGTTTTGAATATATACTATGTTGAAAAACCCAATGTGTTTTATACTCAATGATTGTTTTCAACTTTTCTAATATAAAAATACAAATCGTTCCTTTTTTTAAAAACAAGATGTTTATTATCTTGTATTATTTTATCCATGAATTAAAAATGCCTAATATCAATTGAAACAAGGAAAATCTATTCTAATTGCAATCTAACTAAACTTGAAACAAAATTACTCTAAGTTATTAAATAGAGAATATAATTTTCCCCATGGCGGGTGCCGATCAACGGGGGCTCCTGTCCCACGTGTGTAATCCTCCCCATGCAGAAGTGGGAGTACCATGCAACCTGCAAGATGGCCCATGGAGATCTTTCTCAGCAAGCTGGCCTTAACGGTTGGTCTTTCTCTGAACAACCGTCTGTCTGGTCTTGGAAACCAAGCATGTTCATGCTGAGCTTAAACTCTGGGGCATCATGGTCATGGCTATGTACAGTTTGTTTTTGTTGAATTAATAGAATTACTGAACTTTACAAAAAAATATAGAGAATATAATTTTAATAAAACGGAAAATAGAAACTGCAAGTTAACTTGTAGTTAATGCATATCTAATTCTTAATTACAATTTACTATAATCGGGAAATGTTATAAATGCAGGCTACAAATATATTCTATAACTTGTTGTTAAGATTTCTTGTAGCAAGTACTATGTTTTGATTAGTTTAAAATGTAATTCAATGTTATCTACATATTATTAAATATAAAGAAAAGTTGGAATACAACTTGTGTAATTCAATTTTATCTACATATTATAAAATATACAGAAAAGTTGGAATAAACTTGTTGTCAAGCTTTCTTGTATCAAGTACTCTATTTTCATTAGTTTGAAATGTAATTTAATGTTATTTACATATTATAACATATAAAAATTGGGATACATATAATGAATATAAATGAAATCACAAAATAATAGAAAGAAAAATGAACATAAAGGTGAAGGTGATTGGGTTCTTGTTGTGTGGAATATGTTATTGAAAATTGATTATGAGTCAAGAAACTACATAACTAGAAACTGAAGATAATTTATATTAATTGAGGGGGAATATTCAATCCAAGAATGAATATCTATCCCATGATGTATTGGATTATCTTAGCTAAGTGCGCCCCATTCTCAGAGGTGAAATCCTTAAGTAAGGTGTACCTAAAATTGGTTTTGATTCTTAGCTATTAAAACATAATACTAGAATAAGTAGTGAAGAGCTAGTATTTGGTTGTAAAGTTTCCAATGGATTTGTTATATGCAATGTATCTTTAGAAACACACTTTTGTAGTTGATATCCAACGCAAGGGCTAGTTCACTGGGAGAATGTCTAGGTAGAGAATCAACGCATGGATAGAGATACAATTGTTACAAGAGGGGCTCAACAAAAGCATCATGTCACTTACAAGAATTGAACCTGGGTGTGGAGGGAAACAATCATTCCTCTCAACGACGCAATCTACAATCAATGGACATCATATGGGGTGTAGTTTCCAAAACAAATTTGAGCTACATGGAAAAACAAATTTGAGCTATATTAGGGACTAATGCCTAGGTTTCCTCCCATCACCTTCTTGAGGGCCCCATGACTCATACCTTCTGCAAAGAAACTCATAGTGGTTCCGATATCCCCTTGGGAGGTCATTTTTTAGGTTTGAGGCATCGATCTTGAGCCTATATTTCTATCATCTTAATTAGGTCATAAGGCCTGGATTTTCTCCCTCAACAATGTCTAAGACCCTCAGACATATACCTAGTGATCATACATTCCTAATATCATTAGTATCACTACTCATAGTGAAGAATAGGCTTGAGAGGTCGTGTGTGGTGGACTAAGGCATCGTTCTTGAACTTGGATGATTACATTCTTATTTTAGGGATTAAAGACAATGTTTCATCCCTCAACCATGTATAGGGCCCAAACACCCATACCTAGAATCCAAGACATTAGAATGGCCACACCCATATTCATACTTGGAATGAAGGCTAGCCTTGGGAGATCCTATATCATGGATTTAGGTGTTATTCATGGAAACATATGACCAAATATCCTAACACTTGTAGTTAAGGAGAGAGAGGGTAAGGAAGGGAGGAGGGATTGGGCAGAGTGAAAGAGAGAGGGGGGATTGGGTGGATAGGATGAGAGGGGGGGGGGGGGGGTTAGGGAGAAGAAGAAAAAAACTTGCGGGTATAAAACAATGCGTGTGCATACAATACACGTGCACTCACACGCTATTTATGCGCACATGTGTTTAAATTCATTTTTTTTGTTCCCTTGCAGGTTTGGTACTAGGTTTGGATTTCCAATTCTTGAGGCTCGGACTGAGTTATAGCAAAAACATCAGTTTTTGTAACTTCATATTTTTTACCCTTCATTCTGCATATGCTCCACTTGTGCACTACTAATGAAACTACACACACTTGTCCAGCTTCTTGTGCAAATTCTAAATTGATATTTTTTGAATAAATTTGTTATTGTTTCCTTTTTTTTATTCATTTTTAATTGCACCGGTGTCAAATTTATGTAGAACATAGGTCATTTATTTCGGCTATAACTTTTGAGTGACTTACCTATTTCGGAAACGAAAAAGAACCCGCACAAGAGTACAAGAATATCTACAAACTAAAAAAAAAATGATTGATTATGTTAAGACCATGATAGGGTGGATCAACACTCAATTATGTAATTTTAGGGCCTCACTAACTTTCTTAATTTTAAAAAATATTAAATTAACTTTTAAAATTTTGGAAAAATATCCCTGCACAAGATTTGCATGTTGCCTACGCCTCTACCCATTTTTTCCATATAATTTGACAATTTACAGAATAAACTGATGGACCAACACGAACATATGCATTATGTTTTAGAGAAAAAATAGAATATAAATCTTAGAATAAAGACATTTTGGTGTGGTTATACCTATTTTCCATAAATAAAAGTTATATATTCTGGAAGGTGATCTAATTTTTTACGTTTAATCTTTTTACACCTAATTCTAAAAAGTTTTGTAGGTGCTTCTAATAATTCATTTTAATGATGAGACTTATGTTTTTCCAGCATGGCATTGCAACGAACACGTCATAAGTAGGTATCATTACCTTGCAGTAGCCCATAAATATAAAAAATATTTAAAAAAAATATTAAATATCTTTTAATTTTATAAATTTTTATTTGATAATTTTAAAATGATTAAATTAATTTAATAAAAAATAAATTTAAAAAAAAACATAAATTATTATAAATTTTGTAGATTATCCAAATTATGTTATTTCATATGAGTTTGTTATCAAAGTTTTAAGCATTATTAACTTCACTCTCTTATTGCATGGACCAAAGGGGAATTATGGCAACCAATATCCACACCGCAACAAACTAATTAAGCCAATCAGTAAATAACTTTCCGTCCAAAGATATCGACGACCCGCCTGACCACATATCCGTGCACATTGTCTATCATATGAGCTTTCATTTCATTGTGACTTAGGACTTTAAGTAATGGGATCATATGAGCTCAGCAAAGTCAATTGTTGATTATGCAATTACCCAATATGCAGTCTGTTTAATCTATGGCGGTTAAATTGAATTGAAGGTATATGAAAAATTCCCTAAAAGTATCTCCTTCATGATATGGGGCATTAGAATAGGTATTTATTTCATGATATAGGGCACCTTTAGAATATGTATTTATTGAAGGTTTTTAAAAGGAGTTCATCTCTATTACATTAGTTTTTATAGAGATGCTCTAAAACCCATAAAATCATTCTGAGAAGCTTAAACTAAAGATGCTTTAAAAGTCATAAAATCATTATAAAAACCCTAAAAACCATTAGAATCATAAATTAAATTGGATACAATGACTTCACACTTTTCCACATTTAAATCCAAAATGATGTCTCACTTTCTTTAAATGATGATCTTAAAGTTTCTGAAATTTAAAATGATCTCAAATGATGCTTTCTTAACTTTCAAATGATGCTTTCTTAACTTTCCAATATTTAAGACCTCAAACAAATGCCTTTGAATTCATTCTTAAACCCTAATAGGAGTCGAGGACGTGAAGACTTTATTCTTAAACCCTAACGGGAGCCGAGGATGTAAAGGTGTTTCGACTATTGAGACACTGAAACGCTAATAGAGTGCATAGCATGCTAAAGGGATGTCCCAAAATATAATTAACAAATTAGAGGCTACAAACTTCGAAAGTTGAAGACGAGAGGAAATTATTTCTAGCAGTTAGAAAAGAAAAGCCGACACAGTTAGAAAAGCATCAGACATCTGTACAGTCTGAAACTTATTGGTTAAATGAGACTGTACATCTTTCTGATGTTTTTTTAACAAGTGTTGGAATTTGATGGGCAAAATGTTCCATAATGGATATTTTTCCCATCAAATAAGGCTTAAAATTTCAGTTTATCATCAAATAAAACAAAGGAATCTGTGTAAAACGCTTATGGATAGTGTCAAAATAGTCAAAAATGTGAATAGTGTCAAAATAGTAAAAAATAACGGGTGAAAATTTTACCAAATTCCTACGGTTTAAAGGAAGACAGATATGTTTCTTCGCTCAAAATATAATTTATGGCAGGGAATCACCATCCCATTAATTTTGATTTTTAAGCCTAGAGTCTACTTGAACGGCTGAAAAAGCCATTTGGAACAGAATCTAATGGCATTAACAGTTAAAAATTAACTAAAAAAGTAATAATGATGGCTGAAACCCGACACTAAAAGGGAGGTTAAACTTTGAGTACTTTAAAAGGAAGCTAAACCTAGCGTTCATAAATGAAGCTAAATCTGGACATTAAAATTTAGTTTAAAATATGCATTGGTGGACACTTAAACTGAAGTTAAACTTAGAGCAGCTAAAAAGAAAGTTAAACTTGACTCTAAAAGGAAGCTAAACCTAACGTTAAAAATGAAGCTAAATGAAGCTAAACCCGATGCTTAAAAATAAGTTAAAGTTGGTTCTAAAAAAGAAGGTAAACCTTTCACTATTTTGAAATGTTGTTTAATGCGGACAAGTCAAGTAGTTATTCCAAATTGAAAAAAAGTATTAACATTAAAATCTAGTTCAAAATATGCATTGATAACTTGTTTTGTTTTCAGGCGAAAGAAAATAACTTAATATTCATGGTGAATCAAAGTTACATCAGAGATTACAAAAGCATATACAAGATGTACAACTCATCTCCATACCATATAACTAGGTCGTTCATGCATCACTACTAAACAAAAGCTAATGTGCTGAGACATACAAGCAAAAACCTTCGTAACCATATGGACTAAGACCTTCAAAACCATGAGAACAAACAAGTAAAAAAACAACCATATCAAGAAGGAAAAATCCCAAAAATAGGAATGTTAGCTTAGGACCAGTTGAAGACGTCCTCTTCCAGCACGATTCCATCACAGCACTCCTTGTAATGGATCAAGCCATTCATCTGCCCCACAGCTGTCTTCGAGAGGCTATCAGCCTCTTGGTTAAATTCCCTGTGAATATGCTTAAATGATAAATGTGCAAAATCCCTTTCAAGATCTTGAATTCAGTGCTTCTAATGGCTGAGATTTAGTACATTTAATTCATGAATACCCATAATCCAGTTAATAATAACAGCAGAATCCCCCACCATTTATAAAAACCGTACCCCTTTCCTCTTAACACTCCAAAGCAGCCCCCACAAAGCCAGTAATTCAACCCGAATACTAATACCCAAACCAGCTCGCATCCACATATGAATAGTGGGCCTCCTCTTAATGTGCAAAACCATCCCAGCTCCACAAAAATTGTCTTTTTGAGCTCCATCGAATAACGCCACAGAACAACAAGGCTCAAAGTAGTGTCATGACCTCCATACCCAAATGTTTAGTATATTACCCAAAAATTTGGCATCATCGAACCATGACCGCATTTAAATTGTCCCATAACCCACCACAGTAAATATAAGGTCAAAAACTTCAACCCACATGAATTTTGGAATTTTTTTGAAAATCCATTACTAAAACAAGATGTTGGCGGTTCTTAAAAATCACTTCCAAAACTTTAATTTTCATAACTTTTACGTATCTTATTTTTTACAATTTACCCATTAAATGACTAAATTTACTATTATAGGTTGTTTAAAATTCTCTAAAACTACACTTAAATATGATTTTAGGAGAATCACCACTAACCTAAACTATAACTAAAAAAATAAAATTTTATGATAAAATGATCCAAATATAACATGCACATTAATCATCGAATGCTCATAAGTTGGAAAGGCCTCTTACCGTAGATTCTATACGTACAACTAGACAATATTGAGCAAGAAAGTAAACATCAAATTGTTCTTGCATATTCAAATTGTTCTTGCATATTTCTCATCGTTGGCTCAATTTGAGGTGTTTCATAAAGTTAAGTTAGGATTTCTACCTATTGGACACTTTCATGATCAAATCAATAGAATGTTTGGCCCATTCTGTATCATTTTGAGGAGGAAAAATGCATAGAAAATAAAGTGTTCATATTTCATCAAAATCTTACCACAGTAAGTCTCATGTTTTTAATTTGTAGTGAAAGTGAATATTTTAGAAGATATCTAATGGATTACCTAGAACATGAATGATGTGTTTAAAAGTTGAACGACCATAGATTTCAATACCGGGACGACATTACTTTGGGAAAAATGTTATGACTCTCTTCAATGTTCTACATTCTATAGGTTTGTAGTTTTTGAACCATGTTCTTGATTGTAGTTATCCTTACATTTTTCACTATAATCAATTGGATGAGAATTTCAAGAAAATGATGTTAACTATTTAGTATGTATGGAATACAACTAATGATTTAGTTAAGGAATATTATAAATAATTTGAAGTAGATGGAATAAATTTTTTTTTTTCCAAGAAAAAATAGCGTAATTTTATTTCAAGCCGAAGCGATACAAAATTACATTCTGTAGGTGCATAAGCACATCTGAGTCAAGACCATAGGTCTGCAAAAAATATTGTTACATAAATTTCTAGGAATTAGGAATTTTATAATAATCCTCTAATTTCCCTTTCTTCTCTCTCTTCTTTGATTTCACTTCTGTCCAACCCCCCTGCTCGGATACAACTACAATCAGCTCTTTACTCGCCTGCTCCACTGATGGCTGAACAGAGGTTTTTTCTTTATCAGAATCTGAATTTTCTGATTCATGTGCACGCTTTGACCCGGTTAAGGAAGTAGCCATTAGTTGCATGTTTTCCGTAAGTGGTTCCTTACCGGCATTTTTTGAATCTGAATGATGTGTCTCCACTGTTTCAGCTTTATGCACTATTTCCTCGTTGACCTCCTCCTCTTGTTTTTCTTCTGGTTCATTTTCCTCAACCTCTGAATCCTCATCAGTAGAGGGAGCATAATCTGCCTGCCATGTTTTCCCCTTTGTCTTCATCCCCTGGTTCTTTTTGGGATGCCGTTTTGCAGGATAGAATAATACATGAGAGGAATTATTTATTCAAGAATAAATATTGTTAATTTGGAAATAATAATGAGAGAATACATATTGCATTTTGGTGGTATTCATCACATCATTTAGAATAAGAATATATAAATATAATAGCATGATGTTTATTAGAATAAGAATATATAAATATAATAGCATGATGTTTTTTAAGTAAAATTTAAGTTCAATAAGGACAAAAGAGAGATGTGAATGTCTACCAGAAATACACATCATCATAGAGTCAATTTTATGGTTACATCTATTTTTAGTGATCATGAAAATTTTCATCCATTTTGGATGATTTATCTTTTCAAATAAGTCAAATCACATGAATGATACTACATTGATTTTGTACTACATCAAGCAATAGATTTTGTGGTATTTATAAACCAAAAGTATTGTCTGGCTTCAACAAAGGTCATAGAAAATGAGCATGCCTCAGAAAAAACCACGCAATCACACTTTCATAATGCATTGTATTCATATATTGGTATTGGATCTGGATTAACAAAACTTGGCCAAGTTTATATAACTACTCAAGCAACCATTGGCCAAGTTTATATAACTACTCAAGCAACCATTAGAAGAGAAATGAAAATGAAGTTAGAAATCCATCATATCTAAATATTGTCCTAAATTTTAAGAAGAATCAACATAAGAAGACTCTTTTTGAAATTGAATGTATTGATTTTTCATATATTGTAATGAACAATTTTATACAACATGAAATATTTGTATTATACATTTTTATGTTGATAATTTTCAAAATGTTTATTTTTTCTCTAGCATTTAAAAAAAATGACATGCCTTTTTTATAAATAATCTTAAAAGTTTAGAAAAAAATGACATTGAAAGAAAAACTCCTTTCTAAAAATTATTACAAAGTGGAGATAAATACAACAGTTGAGAGTGTATGGACTGGAGAATGTATAAGGAAAGGCAATGATGCTCAAGAAGAAAGTAATAAGTACATTGGGGTGCATTATTTTTTAGCTAAGAGAGTTCGATGTAGGAGCATCTAGTTGACACAACATAGAAGAATGTTTATGAGGACTGTATGTAAAAGAAAAAAATGGGTTTGGATACACAAAGTAGAAGTTGTAAGGGCATACTATTATGCACATGGGAAGAGATATTTGTGCATGTTGAAGAGGATGGAAAGTTAGGCACAAATATGTGAGTTAAAGTTGACGAAAGTTGATGAGATCTTTAATTACCCTTTGAAAATGAACTAAAAAGCATGTTCCTGGTGAGGCAGGTGTGGGGGGAGGGGGGGAAGGGGGTCTTGATAGACCCAAGAGGAAATACTATGGAAACATTTGCTTGGGGACATGGTCGCAAAACAAACAATGAAGAAGAATGGCTATATCTCTTGCAAGGAGTTGAATTAATCGCTTCCCTAAACCTCTCAAATGTAGCCAACTTTGGATATTCAAAGATCATTATTAGTAGGATTATATTCAAGAATATTGGAAAATGAAGGATCCAAATTCAAGATGGTTATAGAAGAAAATCTAAACTCAGTAAATTCCATTCAAAGGATTTATTTCTACTACATAAGAAGATGCAACAATGAAATGGTGGATAAGTTAGCTAACAATGGGGTTAAATTATCCCTAGCATGATCATCCAAAATGAGTCTGCACCAAGGAAGAAGTGGTTTCCATAGAAGAAAAGACATGGAGGAACGATCTAGGGGAAATGACATGAACCTAAGATCGGGCCTCGAGGTAATGTGAACTAGATGGAACAATGGTGGCAGGGAAGGATCTGTGTTTCAAAGTGTAGAGGGAGGTGGTACACTCCTCCCATGTGTAGTAAATGCCCCTACATGCGAGCAGTCTATCTCCCACAATCAAACTCTTCGAAACAACCAGTGGGTAGAAATGGAAGTAAAGGATGGTATCCACCTTGATAGAAACCATGATTTTGGCATTGGGGAGTTTGAAAGAATCGATTTAGCAGGGAAAATCAATCAGCTCCCTAACATCCTTTTGGAAACCTCATTTCTTGGAGCAATTGGTGGAGCATTATCACTTTCCCACCTGTCGATTTGGTATGAAGATCACGATAGCCTGGAAGTGTAACCAAGCATGGGATAGAACCAGAACTCCAATTGCAAATAGAAAGGTGATAGCGAGGTAGTCAGTATTTAGAGATCAATGGTGTCTTGGAGAAAATTATTCAGTGGCCTCATGAATGGTTTCCTTGATTTTAAGCAGATGTTGAGGAATGTGCATGATCTCATGAAGGATTATTGGACATTGTGAGGCACTTCTCACTCCAACTATCGAAAATGGACTCTAGCCTATAGGATGTTGAAGGCAATATATGAGACCTGGGAGAGCATACTAAAGCCATTAAAATTGATGTGGACAAACTGCTAAGCATGAGCAAATGCAACCATTTCCAGTCTTCTCAGTATGTGGTAGTCAGAGGAATGGAGGAGGATTTAGTCTACCTACCAACCAACTATTTTTCCAAAAACGGTTAGCCTTGATAGTTTTATACTCTAATTATGTATAGTTTATGTAGTATAAGTGTATTTTTATTTTTTATTTTTATTTTAGGAAAGTATGTGTGAATCTATAGCACTAGTAAGATAATTAGTTTTATGGATAATCAAGGTCTATATAAACCATAAACTGGATATTTTGGGAATATGTTTTGAATATATACTATGTTGAAAAACCCAATGTGTTTTATACTCAATGATTGTTTTCAACTTTTCTAATATAAAAATACAAATCGTTCCTTTTTTTAAAAACAAGATGTTTATTATCTTGTATTATTTTATCCATGAATTAAAAATGCCTAATATCAATTGAAACAAGGAAAATCTATTCTAATTGCAATCTAACTAAACTTGAAACAAAATTACTCTAAGTTATTAAATAGAGAATATAATTTTCCCCATGGCGGGTGCCGATCAACGGGGGCTCCTGTCCCACGTGTGTAATCCTCCCCATGCAGAAGTGGGAGTACCATGCAACCTGCAAGATGGCCCATGGAGATCTTTCTCAGCAAGCTGGCCTTAATGGTTGGTCTTTCTCTGAAACAACCGTCTGTCTGGTCTTGGAAACCAAGCATGTTCATGCTGAGCTTAAACTCTGGGGCATCATGGTCATGGCTATGTACAGTTTGTTTTTGTTGAATTAATAGATTTACTGAACTTTACAAAAAAAAATAGAGAATATAATTTTAATAAAACGGAAAATAGAAACTGCAAGTTAACTTGTAGTTAATGCATATCAAATTCTTAATTACAATTTACTATAATCGGGAAATGTTATAAATGCAGGCTACAAATATATTCTATAACTTGTTGTTAAGATTTCTTGTAGCAAGTACTATGTTTTGATTAGTTTAAAATGTAATTCAATGTTATCTACATATTATAAAATATAAAGAAAAGTTGGAATACAACTTGTGTAATTCAATTTTATCTACATATTATAAAATATACAGAAAAGTTGGAATAAACTTGTCAAGCTTTCTTGTATCAAGTACTCTATTTTCATTATTTTGAAATGTAATTTAATGCTATTTACATATTATAACATATAAAAATTGGGATACATATAATGAATATAAATGAAATCACAAAATAATAGAAAGAAAAATGAACATAAAGGTGAAAGTGATTGGGTTCTTGTTGTGTGGAATATGTTATTGAAAATTGATTATGAGTCAAGAAACTACATAACTAGAAACTAAAGATAATTTATATTAATTGAGGGGGAATATTCAATCCAAGAATGAATATCTATCCCATGATGTATTGGATATCCCATGATGTATTGGATTATCTTAGCTAAGTGCGCCCCATTCTCAGAGGTGAAATCCTTAAGTAAGGTGTACCTAAAATTGGTTTTGATCCTTAGCTATTAAAACATAATACTAGAATAAGTAGTGAAGAGCTAGTATTTGGTTGTAAAGTTTCCAATGGATTTGTTATATGCAATGTATCTTTAGAAACATACTTTTGTAGTTGATATCCAACGCGAGGGCTAGTTTATTGGGAGAATGTCTAGGTAGAGAATCAACACATGGATAGAAATACAATTGTTACAAGAGGGGCTCAACAAAAGCATCATGTCACTTACAAGAATTGAACCTGGGTGTGGAGGGAAACAATCATTCCTCTCAACGACGCAATCTACAATCAATGGACATCATATGGGGTGTAGTTTCCAAAACAAATTTGAGCTACATGGAAAAACAAATTTGAGCTATATTAGGGACTAATGCCTAGGTTTCCTCCCATCACCTTCTTGAGGGCCCCATGACTCATACCTTCTGCAAAGAAACTCATAGTGGTTCCGATATCCCCTTGGGAGGTCATTTTTTAGGTTTGAGGCATCGATCTTGAGCCTATATTTCTATCATCTTAATTAGGTCATAAGGCCTGGATTTTCTCCCTCAACCATGTCTAAGACCCTCAGACATATACCTAGTGATCATACATTCCTAATATCATTAGTATCACTACTCATAGTGAAGAATAGGCTTGAGAGGTCGTGTGTGGTGGACTAAGGCATCGTTCTTGAACTTGGATGATTACATTCTTATTTTAGGGCTTAAAGACAATGTTTCATCCCTCAACCATGTATAGGGCCCAAACACCCATACCTAGAATCCAAGACATTAGAATGGCCACACCCATATTCATACTTGGAATGAAGGCTAGCCTTGGGAGATCCTATATCATGGATTTAGGTGTTATTCATGGAAACATATGATCAAATATCCTAACACTTGTAGTTAAGGAGAGAGAGGGTAAGGAAGGGAGGAGGGATTGGGCAGAGTGAAAGAGAGAGGGGGGATTGGGTGGATAGGATGAGAGGGGGGGGGTTTAGGGAGAAGAAGAAAAAAAAATTGCGGGTATAAAACAATGCGTGTGCATACAATACATGTGCACTCACATGCTATTTATGCGCACACGTGTTTAAATTCATTTTTTTTGTGCCCTTGCAGGTTTGGTACTAGGTTTGGATTTCCAATCCTTCAGGCTCGGACTGAGTTATAGAAAAAACATCAATTTTTGTAACTTCATATTTTTTACCCTTCATTCCGCATATGCTCCACTTGTGCACTACTGATGAAATTGCACACACTTGTCCAACTTCTTGTGCAAATTCTAAATATATATATATATTTGAATAAATCTATTATTGTTTCCTTTTTTTAATTCATTTTTAATTGCACTGGTGTCAAATTTCTGTAAGACATAGGTCATTTATTTCGGCTATAACTTTTGAGTGGCTTACCTATTTCGGAAACGGAAAAGAACCCGCACAAGAGTACAAGAATACCTACAAACTAAAAAAAAAGATTGATTATGTTAAGACCATGATAGGGTGGATCAACAGTCGATCATGTGATTTTAGGACCTCACTAACTTTCTTAATTTTAAAAAATATTAAAATAACTTTTAAAATTTTGGAAAAATATCCCTGCACAAGATCTACATGTTGCCTATGCCTCTACCCATTTTTTCCATATAATTTGACAATTTACAGAATAAACCGGTGGACCAACGCGAACATATGCATTATGTTTTAGAGAAAAAATAGCATATCAATCTTAGAATAACGGGGTGGTTATACCTATTTTCCATAAATAAAAGTTATATATTCCGGAAGGTGATCTAATTGTCTACTTTTCATCTTTTTACACCTAATTTTAAAAAGTTTTGTAGGTGCCTCTAATAATTCATTTTAAGGATGAGACTTATGTTTTTCCAGCATCCCATTGCAACTAACACGTCATAAGTGGGTATCATTACCTTGCAGTAGCCCATAAATATAAAAAATATTAAATATCTTTTAATTTTATAAATTTTTATTTGATAATTTTTATTTTTTTGTATTTTATCCAAAATTATGTTATTTCATATGACTTAAATGTTATCAAATTTTTAAGCATCATCAACTTCACTCTCGTATTTCATAGACCGAAGGAAATTATGGCAACCAATATCCACCCGGCAACAAACTAATTAAGTCTCCAGGGTTTGGACGTACACCCTTAGACCTCAACCTTTCTGTGCACACAACAAATAACTTTTAGTCCAAATATATTGACAACCCATCTGACTACATAGCCATGCCCATTGTCTATCATGCATGCCCATGCCATCACCTCCGAAAGATCTCATCTGCTCAAATTTGAATTTGAATTTTGAAATGTCCTAGCAAAGCACATATTGATGGAAACTAATATCCACCCCACAACAGACTAATTAAGTCTGTTGCAAGGGCTTTGACGTACACCTTCGGACCTCAACCTTGTGTGCCCAGTAAATAAATTTCCGTACAAATATATCGATGACCCATCTCACCACATATCCATGCCCATTGTCTATCATGCATGCCCATGCCATCACCTCCGAAGGGTCTCATCCACTCAAATTTGAATTTGAATTTTGAAATGCCTGCGCGGAGCACATATTGATTACCACACGAAATCCCCGATGTGATTCCCTCCGAGTCGTTTGATGTCATTTTGAATCTTGCAGAGAAGTTTGCAGATCCCTTTGATTGTATTATTAGCGTTCTCCCCATGCTATGGGCGCTACAGAAAGGTGAAAAGTATGGTGTTCTCGGAGTTTTGTTCAATACCTTCATGGCATTCACCACGACCCTGCTCGACTCCATCGAGCGGCTTCAATATCTTGAACCTTACCAGTTCATTCAAATTCGGATATTTTAATTTGTAAACCTGCCCAATAAATTGTTTTATTTTTTGTTGGTGGGCATTGTAGACAAAGTAAAAATCAACGATAATGGTGCAGACAGCTCAGAGACTTTTCATCCTTGTGTATATTTATATTCAGAATCAGCCTACAGACACCATAATTACAACAGGACGAGCTTAAGGTCAAAGATATTGATTCATGTTTAATTGTAGTTTGGGATTTTAGATTTAAGAGCATATACTATTCTCATTTTTCAGTCTGTGTGGTCTAGAATGGACATAGATTTATAAATACCAGGAACAGTTTGATTTGCTATCTGATAAATTTGACATGATTACCAATTGGTGTGTTTAGTTTTCAGGTCAGTACCGATCGAAGAATAGAAGAGATGGGTTTATAAAGGTTTACATATGCATTTGAAGGAGAAGCCATACCATTTTTTATCATCTATGCAGCACTGTCTATAGCGATGTTGAAGGACATTCTCATTTTTCTTCTCTGAAAGATGGATCTCAAAGTGAACACAGAGACAACAGAATCGACAGAAACCCTTTTATCATTTGCATATGCAGAAGAAACACCTAACATGTAATAACCTGTATTATGTGACATGTATTAACTTTTCCACGTTTTACGAGCTAATCGTTGTTTAGCTCTCATTTCATTGTGACTTTACTTTAAGCTGACCGTTGTTTAGCTTTCATTTCATTGTGACTTGGAACTTTAAGTAATGGGATCATATGAGCTCAGCAAAGTCAATAGTTGATCATGCAATTACCCAAATATGCAGTCTGTTTAATCTATGGCGGTTAAATTAAATTGAAGGTATATGACAAATTCCCTTAAAGTATCTCCTTCATGATATGGGGCATTAGAATACGTATTTATTTCATGATATAGGGCATCTTTAGAATATGTATTTATTGAAGGTTTTTAAAAGGAGTTCATCTCCATTACATTAGTTTTTATAGAGATGCTCTAAAAACTATAAAATCATTCTGAGAAGCTTAAACTAAAGATGCTTTAAAAGTCATAAAATCATTATAAAAACCATCAGAATCATAAATTAAATTGGATACAATGAATTTCACACTTTTCCACATTTAAATCCAAAATGAGTCTCACTTTCTTTAAATGATGATCTTAAAGTTTCTGAAATTTAAAATCTCAAATGATGCCTTTGAATTCATTCTTAGACCCTAATAGGAGTCGAGCACGTGAAGACTTTATTCTTAAACCCTAACGGGAGCCGAGGATGTAAAAGTGTTTTGACTCTTGAGAGGCTGAAACGCTAATAGAGTGAATAGCATGCTAAAGGATGCCCAAAAATATAATTAATAAATGAGAGGCTACAAACTTCAAAAGTTGAAGACTGGAGGAAATTATTTCTATCAGTCAGAAAAGGCATCAGAAAGTTGTACAGTTTGAATTTTTTTTTATTTTTAATAACCGGTGAAATATCTGGATGATCAGGTGAGCACCCTCAACCAGATTATTGGATTACAAACCAAGGATTGGGTCAACCTAAATTTGGAATCGGTTTATCAACAAGAATGTGGTACTTACATTCAAGTTGAACCTTCGGCAAGATTGGAACCCCAGGCTTTGGCAAGGAAACCATCAAAACTCAACAACGAGTCCGGAGCCTCAACCCCACAGTCTGAAAATTTTTGGTTTAAAGGAAGAAGATATATTTCTTCGCTCAAAATATAATATATGGCAGGACTAACCATCCCATTAATTTTGATTTTTAAGCCTAGAATCTACTTGAACAACTGTAAAGGCCATTTGGAACATAATCTAATGGCATTAACAGTTAAAAATTAACTAAAAAAGTAATAATGATTGTTGAAACCCGACACTAAAAAGGAAGTTAAACTTTGGAGTATTTAAAAGGAAGCTAAACAAGGAAGTTAAACTTTGGAGTATTTAAAAGGGAGCTAAACCTAGTCTTCATAAATAAAGTATATCTGGTGCTAAGAACGAAGATAAAGTTGGTTCTAAAAAGGAAAGTAAATTTATAGCTATTTTGAAATGTTATTTAATGTGGACTTTTTTTTTCACATGATAAAAATACTATACTTTAATATTAAATATATGATAAAATATAATCGAAAAGTGCCAACCTTGACATAGAATGAAGAAAACAAACACTAACCAAAAGCTAATAGTGTGAACAGCCACCACTCCAAATGAGGAAAATGCACCAGCAAATATAAGACTACAGCCAATAGACCAAGATTCCAAATTTACAAACTACCACCACAAAAGCATAAGCACCAACAGATGGCTAAAGTAGAGAGCAGCAAAAAACCAGTAAAATAGCCGCAAACATCATAAAAAAAAGGCTGCCCGAGAGAGGAAAATGCACCAGCAAATATAAGACTACAGCCAATAGACCAAGATTCCAAATTTACAAACTACCACCACAAAAGCATAAGCACCAACAGATGGCTAAAGTAGAGAGCAGCAAAAAAACCAGTAAAATAGCCGCAAACATCATAAAAAAAAAGGCTGCCCGAGAGAACTTCATCTGCCAAAAATTACTTCATTTAATGTGGACTTTAATATCAGGTAGTTGTTCTAAATTGAAAAAATATAACATTAAAATCCAATTTAAAATATGCACTTGTGGACACTTAAATTGAAGTTAAATTTGGAGCAGCTAAAAAGAAAGCTAAACTTGACTCTAAAAGGAAGCCAAACCTTAATAATGAAGCTAAAGCTTATGTTAAAAATGAAGCTAAAGTTGGTTCTAAAAAAGAAGGTAAACCTTTTACTATTTTGAAATGTTGTTTAATGCAAACAAGTCAAGTAGTTATTCCAAATTGACTTTAAAATTAGGTAATTATTCCAAATTGAAAAAAAGTATAACATTAAAATCTAGTTCAAAATATGCATTGGTAACTCGTTTTGTTGTAGTGTCATGAACTCCATACCCACATGTTTGGTATATTACCCAAAAATTTGGCATCATCGAACCATGACCTAGGCTTTCAGAGCCATACCTAGTGCAAAAAATCTGTAAATCATCACCATATCCCACTCATAGCCTATATATTACCTATAAAACTCTAACCCCAATCTACTTAATCGGTAACCCACTAACTCCTTAACCCATAATCCCACAAAAAAGTTTTATGAATTAGAAAATATTTTGGTGTTACGTCACCAATTCATGCATTTAAATTGTCCCATAACCCACCACACTAAATATAACGTCAAAAACTTCAACTCACACGAGTTTTGGAAATTTTTTGAAAATCCATTACTAAAACAAGACCTTTATTGACGGTTCTTAAAAATCACTTTCAAAACTTTAATTTCCATAACTTTTGGGTAACTTATTTTTTACAATTTACTCATTAAATAGCTAAATTGACTATTGTAGGTTGTTTAAAATTCCCTAAAACTACAATTAAATATGATTTTAGGAGAATCACCACTAACCTAAACTATTACTATAAAAAAAAATTATGATAAAATGATCCAAATATAACATGCACATTAATCATCATAAATTAGAAAGGCCTCTTACCATAAATTCTATAGGTACAACTGGACAATATTGAGCAAGAAAGTAAACATCAAATGGTTCTTGCATATTCAAATTGTTCTTGCATATCTTTCATTTTTGGTGTTTCATACACTTAAGTTGAGATTTCTACCTATTGAACACTTTCATGATCAAATCAATAGAATGTTTGTCCCATTCTGTATCATCTTGAGGAGGAAAAATGCATAGAAAATAAAGTGTTTATATTTCATCAAAATCCTACGACACTTGGCGTCATGTTTTTAATTTATAATGAAAGTGAATATTTTAGAAGATATCTATTGGATTATCTAGAACATGAATGATGTGTTGAAAAGTTGAACGATCATAGATTTCAATACCACTTAGTGAAGGGACAACATTACTTTGGGGAAAATATTATGACTCTCTTCAATGTTCAACATTCTATAGGTTTGTAGTTTTTGAACCATGTTCTTGATTGTAGTTAGGATGAGCATTTCAAGAAAGCAATGAAATGATGTTAACTATTTAGTATGTAGTGAATACAACTAATGATTTAGCTAAGGAATATTATAAATAATTTGAAGTAGATGGAATAATACATGAGAAGAATTATTTATTCAAAGAATAAATATTGTTGATTTGGGAATAATAATGAGAGAATACATATTTCATTTTGGTGGTATTCATCACATCATTTAGAATAACTATATAAATATAATAGAAATTAATAGCATGATGTTTTTTTATAAAATTTAAGTTCAATATGGACAAGAGAGAGATGTGAATGTCTACAATAAATACACATCTTCGTAGAGTCAATTTTATGGTTACATCTTTCTAGTGATTATGAAAATTTTCATCCATTTTAAAGTGGTTGATTTATCTTTTCAAATAAGTCAAATCACATGAATTATACTACATTGATTTTGTACTCCATCAAGCAATAGATTTTGTGGTATTTATAAACCAAAAGTATTGTCTTGCTCCAATAGAGGTCATAGAAAATGAGCATGCCTAAGAAAAAACCATGTAATAGTATTCATATATTGGTATTGGATGTGGATTAACAAAAATTGGCCAAGTTTATATAACTACTCAAGCAACCATTAGAAAAAACCTCCTCACACAAAGAGAAATGAAAATGAAGTTAGAGATCCATCATATTTAAATATTGTCCTAAATTATAAGAAGAATTAGCATAAGAAGACTCTTTTTGAAATTGAATGTATTGATTTTTCATATATTGTAATGAACAATTTTATAGAGCATGAAATATTTGTATTATACATTCTTATGTTTATAATTTTCAAAATGTTTATTTTTTCTCTAATATTTAAAAAAAATGACATACCTTTTTTATAAATAATCTTAAAAGTTTAGAAAAAAATGATATTGAAAGAAAAACTCCTCCTAAAAATTATTACAAAGTGGAGATAAATACAAAAGTTGAGAGTGTATGGACTGGAGAATGTATAAGGAAAGGCAATGATGCTCAAGAAGAAACTAATAAGTACATTGGGGTGCATTATTTTTTAGCTAAGAGAGTTCGATGTAGGAGCATCTAGTTAACACAATATAGAAGAATGTCTATAAGGACTATATGTAAATGAAAAAAATGGGTTTGGATACACAAAGTAGAAGTTGTAAGGGCATACTATTATGCACATGGGAAGAGATATTTGTGCATGTTGAAGAGGATGGAAATTTAGGCTCAAATATGTTCAAGTTAAAGTTGATGAAAGTTGATGAGATCTTTAATTACCCTTTGAAAATGAACTAAATAGCATGTTCTTGGTGAGGCAGATGTGGGGGGATGGGGGTCTTGATAGACCCAAGGGGAAATACTATGGAAACCTTTGCTTGGGGACATGGTTTCAAAACAAACAATGAAGAAGAATTGCTATATCTCTTGCAAGGTGTTGAATTAATCACTTCCCTAAACCTCTCAAATGTAGCCAACTTTGGATATTCAAAGATCATTATTAGTAGGATTCAAGAATATTGGAAAATGAAGGATCCAAATTCAAGATGGTTGTAGAAGAAACTCTAAACTCAGTAAACTCCATTCAAAGGATTTCATTCTACTACATACGAAGATGCAACAATGAAATGGTGGATAAGTTAGCTAACAATGGGGTTAAATTAACCCTAGCATGATCATCCAAAATGAGGCCGCACCAAGGAAGAAGTGGTTTCCATAGAAGAAAAGACATGGAGGAACGATCTAGGGGAAATGACATGAACCTAAGATCGGGCCTCGAGGTAATCTGAACTAGATGGAACAATGGTGGCAGGAAAGGATCTACGTTTCAAAGTGTCGAGGGAGGTGGTACACTCCTCCCATGGGTAGTAAATGCCCCTGCATGCGAGTAGTCTATCTCCCACAATCAAACTCTTCGAAACAACAGGTAGGTAAAAATGGAAGTAAAGGATGGTATCCACCTTGATAGAGACCATGATTTTGGCATTGGGGAGTTTGAAAGAATCGATTTAGCAAGGAAAATCAATCAGCTCCCTAACATCCTTTTGGAAAGATCATTTCTTGGAGCAATTGGTGAAGCATTATCACTTTCCCACCTGTCGATTTGGTATGAATATCACGATAACTTGGAAGTGTAACCAAGCATGGGATAGAACCAGAACTCCGATTGCAAATAGAAAGGTGATAGCGAGGTAGTCAGTATTTAGAGATCAATGGTGTCTTGGAGAAAATTATTCAGTGGCCTCATGAATGGTTTCCTTGATTTTAAGCGGATGTTGAGGAATGTGCATGATCTCATGAAGGATTATTGGACATTGTGAGGCACTTCTCACTCCAACTATCGAAAATGGACTCTAGCCTATAGGATGTTGAAGGCAATATATGAGACCTGGGAGAGCATACTAAAGCCATTAAAATTGATGTGGACAAACTACTAAGCATGAGCAAATGCAACCATTTCCAGTCTTCTCAGTATGTGGAAGTCAGAGGAATGGAGGAGGATTTAGTCTACCTACCAACCAACTATTTTTGTTAGCCTTGATAGTTTTATACTCTAATTATGTATAGTTTATGCAGTATAAGTGTATTTTTATTTTTGGGAAGTATGTATGAATCTATAATACTAGTAGGATAATTAGTTTTATGGATAATCAAGGAAATAGGTCTATATAAACCATAAACTAGATATTTTGGGAATATGTTTTGAATATATACTATGTTGAAAAACCCAATGTGTTTTATACTCAATGATTGTTTTCAACTTTTCTAATATAAAAATACAAATTGTTCCTTTTTTTAAAAACAAGATGTTTATTATCTTGCATTATTTTATCCATGAATTAAAAATGCCTAATATCAATTGAAACAAGGAAAATATATTCTAATTGCAATCTAACTAAACTTGAAACAAAATTACTCTAAGTTATTAAATAGAGAATATAATTTCCCCATGGCGGGTGTCGATCAACGGGGGCTCCTGTCCCATGTGTGTAATCCTCCCCATGCAAAAGTGGGAGTACCATGCAACCTGCAAGATGGCCCATGGAGATCTTTCTCAGCAAGCTGGCCTTAACGGTTGGTCATTCTCTGAACTGTACCGTCTGTCTGGTCTTGGAAACCAAGCATGTTCATGCTGAGCTTAAACTCTGGGGCATCATGGTCATGGCTATGTATAGTTTGTTTTTGCTGAATTAATAGAATTATCGAACTTTACAAAAAAAAAATAGAGAATATAATTTTGTAAAACGGAAAATAGAAACTGCAAGTTAACTTGTAGTTAATGCATATCAAATTCTTAATTACAATTTACGGGAAATGTTATAAATGCAGGCTACAAATATATTCTATAACTTGTTGTTAAGATTTCTTGTAGCAAGTACTATGTTTTGATTAGTTTAAAATGTAATTCAATGTTATCTACATATTATAAAATATAAAGAAAAGTTGGAATACAACTTGTGTAATTCAATTTTATCTACATATTATAAAATATACAGAAAAGTTGGAATAAACTTGTTGTTAAGCTTTCTTGTATCAAGTACTCTATTTTAATTAGTTTGAAATGTAATTCAATGTTATTTACATATTATAACATATAAAAATTGAAATACATATAATGAACATAAATGAAATCACAAAATAATAGAAAGAAAACTAATGAACACAAAGGTGATTGGGCTCTTGTTGTGTGGAATATCTTATTGATAATTGATTATGAGTTAAGAAACTACATAATTAGAAACTGAAGATGATTTATATTAATTGAGGGTGAATATTCAATCCAAGAATGAATATCTATCCCATGATGTATTGGATTATCTTATCTAAGTGCGCCCCATTCTCAAAGGTGAAATCCTTAAGTAAGGTGTACCTAAAATTGGTTTTGATCCTTAGCTATTAAAACATAATACTAGAATAAGTAGTGAAGAGCTAGTATTTGGTTGTAAAGTTTCTAATGGATTTGTTATATGCAATGTATCTTTAGAAACACACTTTTGTAGTTGATATCCAACGTGAGGGCTAGTTTATTGGGAGAATGCCTAGGTAGAGAATCAACGCATGGCTAGAAATACAATCGTTACAAGAGGGGCTCAAGAAAAGAATCATGTCACTTACAAGAATTGAACCTAGGTGGGGAGGGAAACAATCATTCTTCTCAACCACGCAAGATACAATCAATGGACATCATATGGGGTGTAGTTTCCAAAACAAATTTGAGCTACATGGAAAAACAAATTTATACATGCTCACATGTAGAAATTCGCTCTTTAACAACTTAACCATGAATTGCATCCTTGAATGTAAGGCTATCCAATTGGTCGTCTTGTAGCAAGTGCTTGTTTTGGTTGTAACAAGCAATGAAAGTAGTTTGGAGAATACATGGCAATCATGGGTAAATACTAAGTCCATTTCTCATTAATTTGGCCAAGTTGCTATTATGCATATATGCTTATGCTGGTGAGTGGTAGCTTGTAACAACTTTCATACATAACACTTCATTCCATGGATCCATAGCATGTTTACCATAGCATGTTTACCACATGACTTGTTGGTTACATAAAATAATATAGATCTTATAGCATATGGGCCTTTGGAGTAATATCCTATAACATCTTATTCATAAATGAGTCATTAATCCAAAGTAAATGAAAAAAACACTAATTCTCTTAATGTTAATAAATGATCTATTGAAATGCTAAGAAATGCAATGGAAAAACATCTTAAGTCTAAATTCCACATATGATCATTAAAAATATTAATACAAGATTATGGGGAAGAAAAATTGGTTACAAATAAGGGGAAAATCGTAGCGAAAGATAGTAATTTTATGACTCATCAAAAGTATGAAAGCAACTTAGAAAGATGAAGAGGTCTACAAAAAAGGATGAGGTAGAAGGAAGTTGAAGTGGTCAATGGGGACATTGGAAGCCCAAAGGATGAAGGAAAAATCTTAAGACAAATCTCAATGAAAGTGAGAATGATCCTCATGAGAAGGTAGATTCACTACTAATAGTGATTCAAAAGGAAGAGACACATCAATGTTGTGAGGAGGAAGAAGGGGATAACTTGCTACATAATGATGGTTATTGACACCTAAGTCATTGGATTCTAAGGGAAAATACATACAAAGGATGTAAAGGATTTTCACATGTCGTGAATCAATATGGAATTCAAGGAAAAGCATGAAGTTGTGGATTGTGGAAGTCAATGAAGAAGCATGAAATCGCTAACATAATGCCAAGGACTAATACTCCATGCATATTGCAAAGTTTGTAAAAGGAAGTAGGAGGAATAGTGAACACTAGAAGGACACAAAATCTTGAGATAATGACAATGAGATGACCCTATTGAAAATCCTATTATATTTCATATTTTGTCATGTGTGTGTATTTAATTGTATTTTGTTTATTGTTTCTTTGTCACAATTATTGTATGTGGTGTCAATCTAGGTGTAAGGTCTCATTGAAACATATGTAGCTCTTTGATGGGGAGATAAAGTATTTCATTCATTAATGACCTAAGAAAACACTAATTATACAACAAAATTTGATCTTGAAAGGTTTGAATGTTGGATTGTTATCTAATCTTTGATATTTAAATTATTGCACCAAGAGGAACTTTCTATAGAAGATGTGGGTGAGATGTATCACGTTTATAACACAAGTTGGCCTAAAAAAATTTCAAATCCAGAGGAGGGGTAGGGTATGTACACCTCTATAGACTTTAGCAGTTAAATCACTATATAGAGGGGGTCCTTTGTATATATATATATATAGATATATATATATATACTTAAATCACTATATAGAGGGGGTCCCTTGTCCCACAAACAAGGGGGTCTCATACACCAAATTTGGTGTTTGGCTTGGTCGTAACCTTATATATATATATATACGGTAAGCCCTAATTTCACAATAATTACGGGAAGCTCATATTTCTTCAAGGGCTTTCCTAAATTGTTCTGTGATTTGCATAGCCAATCACATAACAATTTACCCTTGCAAAGCCCTTGAAGTTGTGAAATTAGGGCTTATCGTATATATATATATATATATACAGTAAGCCCTAATTTCACAATAATTACGGGAAGCTCATATTTCTTCAAGGGCTTTCCAAGGGTAAATTGTTCTGTGATTTGCATAGCCAATCAAGGATTTGACCCCAAAACCTTCTACTTGTTTTTTCACAGCACTCAACCACTCAAACTAATATATAAACACACACACACACACAACCACTCAAACTAGAAGGTTGAGTGTGTGTGTGTGTGTGTGTGTTTATATATTAGTTTGAGTGGTTGTGTGTGTGTGTGTTTATATATTAGTTTGAGTGGTTGAGTGCTGTGAAAAAACAAGTAGAAGGTTTTGGGGTCAAATCCTTGATTGGCTATGCAAATCACAGAACAATTTACCCTTGGAAAGCCCTTGAAGAAATATGAGCTTCCCGTAATTATTGTGAGAGGATTTCCTTAGTAAAATAAAATAAGTAATTCCTATATAATGAAAAACAGAGAAGCATATTGAGGGACATAAGAAGTAAGACAATGAACTGCACATGTGAAAATTGAAGCGATGGAAGACTTGTGCAAAGGAAAAGTAATACCTCTATGTAGATGGTTGCTAGTTGGTTAGGAGTTTGAATTTTTTTGAAGGGTTAAGAAGATGTGGAAGTTAGTTACTTAAAAAAACATTGGTGGCCAAATTGCACTTTCATGGCCCATTCGTTGGTATCTCATTATGGGACATGACAAAAGTTGTTCATGGAGGGATCATATGGTTAACAAATTCCAGGTTACAGCTTTAAAAGTTGAAGATGGGGGCATGGCTACAATTATTTCTCTGACAAGCCCGAACATGAGAAGAGTCGTCAGAAAGCCATATGGTCAGAAAACTATTGGTTTAATGCTGCAGACAGAAGGAAAGAAAATACGATTCTTTAGAAAAAAAAACTATGTGGCAGGTAGTAACCGTAGAATAGTCTCAAATTCTAATGATAGTATTTAGGTTTTAGGTTGGGACAATTCAGATTTCAGATTCTGTATTGTTGTAATGTTGCCCGTGGACCACAAATTAGAATAGAATCTTACTTTGTTTTTAGCATTTTTCGCTTTTTGGACAGGGATGTGATTTAGTCAGATTCATAATAGAGATCTATAATTAAATTCTATCAATGATTATAAAAATGTCAATTTTTATCAATGATTATAAAAAAGTCATTTTTTATCAATGATTATAAAAAATGTTATTTTTTATTAAAATTTAATCATGTAGTTTAAAATTCTATGATTTGAGTTGGAATTGATCATTTTTATAGATATAATTTTAAAAAAATTTGGTCTTAATTTTTTAAAATCTTTTTCAAAATCCAGTTTATAGGTGTTAAATTCTAGATTTTGGATGCTCGGTGTTGAATCCATTTCTACCATCAAAAATCCCAATAAAACAAAACTAAATTTCTATTGAAAAAAAAAGGCTAAACTATCAAATCCAAATCTTCAAATTTTTAGACAACTCCTTATTTAATTAGATTTATAAATTATTGAAATAAAAAAATTAAACATACATTAAAATTTCTTTGGCCAAATTCCATATTACAAATTGTTTAAACTACCTCGCATTCTTCAAATAAGAAAATTCAAATGTTAAGAATTAAATGATATAAAGTATTAATAAAATTAAATTAAATAAAATTTATCTAATAAAATTAAATTAAAAACAAAATAATTAATAATATTTTGTTTGTAGTGCCATATATCCATGGCACTACAAACAAAATTGCCAATGTTCTAAAAAAGAAAAACATAAAGGTGTTGTTTGCTCCTCCTAACTCTATAAGAACCATGCTTGACAAAGGCAAGAACCCCATTAATCCCAAAAACCAAAAAAGAGTATACAAAACACCATGCTCATGTGGGGATTCCTACATAGGTGAGACTGTAGATCAATTGCAACTAGGTTAAAAGAGCATAGTACGGATATACGACATAATAGAATAAAAAACTCTGTCATTCAAAAACTGAAAAGATAATTAAACATATAAAGATAATGTAAAGCTTAACCCTAAATAGAAACAACAATTAAACCTAAAAATCAAAATAAAATTAAAACATAATACATAGATTTAAAAAAAAAAATTAAAAATTAAAAATCAAAATAAAATAAAAATAAAAACATGATAACTTTACATATAATTAAAAATCAAAATAAAATAAAAATATAATTAAAACATAATACATAGATTTTAAAAAAACAAAATAATTTAAAATCAAAACATATTAAATGGTTGGATAAGTAATTTTATAAAAACCTAATTTCAAACGATAGAAAATAATAACATTAAAACCCTAAAATCTTAGAAAACAAAAAAACCGACCTTACCCTATTTCCTACAAAGTTGAAATGATAAATAAGTATTTATATCATACCTACATGCAAGAAGAAAGAGTGAGATTATCGTTCTCCTGAGGATGAACCTGCTTGAAATTGTCGAATTTAAAAATTCAACCCCAGATGTCCTTTAGTTTAAAAAAAAAAATTATCTATTTAACAATTGTTACAACTAAAATTAATATTTAAACTTTTGATATCGTATCGTTATCTTCAAAGTCGATATGCAACTTAGGTACAAGGCTGCAATTTAATAAGATAGGATTTAACATAATTAATTCAAATAACATTTCACATAATTATTTCAAATAAATTCTCATTATATTAAGATTTTATTATTATTGTTATTATTAGTTTATTATAATTATGATATATATATACTTGGGGGAGGGGCCTTAAAGTGAATGCTCAATAGCTTTCTATGCTATATATAGGAGTAGGCCTTCTATGCTACGATTTTTAATGTCTTATTGAGATTAACTTTAGTTTGTAAGATCTTAAGAAGAAATAAAGGAATTATTTGGTTTGCTTTAAAATTTTATTTATATGTTCAAAAAGCTTGGAGAGAAGCTTTCCTAGCTCACTATAGTTTGAGTAAGTTAGGAGGTTAAAAAGGTTTGTATTGTAGCAAATACTATGAAATTGAGATCTAATATGGGTGTACCTAACTCACTATAGTTTGAGTAAGTTAGGAGGTTAGAAAGATTTGTATTGTACCAAATACTATGAAATTGAGATCTAATATAGGTGTATTGACCACCCTGTTTAATTATAGAACTCATACGAATTTATTCCTATCATCTATATAAATTATATTAATCAAAATCATCTAGGTAATTATGATATTAATTTAAATAATTTTAATATTAATTTTAATTACAAGTTTCAATGATTTAATTACTCCGGCTCCCACTTTCTTGGACGTGCATGGATTAAACTTTGTTCTCTTCATGTTGAATATGGTGTATTAACGCCCAACCCAATGGATATCATCAGGCCTCACGCTGCACGTTATCTAATCGAAGACTCTTTTCATAGTAATATGGACAACATAACACTTGCAAACATGAAAAATACACACCAATTCACAAAAATGTTTTGAAAAGATTTTAAAATTTAAAAGATTTTTTGAAGTGTTTAGAAAGCTTAAATCTCTTGAAGTAATAAAGTGTGTTTTCTTTTTTTACATTTGGAAAAATGTTTGGACTAAGTAAGAGATTTCATTTCTCTAAACATTTCTAAATTTAGAGTTTAGAATTAAGTTGAGCTAATTTATTATATTATAATGATCCTTTTTTAGTTTTTAAGAATGAAATTTTATATTAAGTCAACATTTAGAATCTCTTTAATATCAGGACTTATAAATATTTATGTTTTCTCATTTAATACATATCTTTTTTAGATTTTAATATATATATATATATATATATATATATATATATATATATATATATATATATATAATTTGATTATTTTAATTAATATGGATCACATAATTATTATAATTATTATTGGTAAGGGATATAATTCTTGATTAATAGTAAGTAAAAAAAAAAAAAAAATTCTTGATATCGTTGATCAAATATGATTGTATATTTTTTTAATCTTAATTTAAAATATACTTTAGTTAAAAAAATTAAATACACATCACTCACTCTTATGTAGATTCATTTTAATTTCAATACATATTAAGCCTTTATAGTAATTTGAGTAAGTAAATATCATAGGAAAAGATATAGACTAACTAATTGTAGAAACATGAAATTGCTCCCAAAGTGAAAATGGTAGTGACTTTAAAAGTTTAAGGTGTTTCTATAAATATGATTAAATGTAATTTGTTAGAGTTGTCGATATATTTAAACCTTGTAGCTCTTATAGGAGAATTGAATATATGTATTGAAACATTTATACTTAAATTTGTTAAATCATGATAATGAGAATTATTTAGTTATTTGAGAGGTGATTTCAACAATCTAAGTGGGTGGGTGATATAAGTTACATATGTTTTAAAAAATAAAAATTAATATAAAAAATATAGTGTGTATTTAATAATAATTAAAATTATAAAAAATATTAAATTGAAGAAATATAAATACAATTATAAAATAGATTTATATTAAATTTATAATTTAATATTAAAGAAATTCTATTATATATGTTTTGTTTAATATAATATTTTACAAAATTATAAATAAAGTAGTAATGTTAAAATCATACTGATATTTTTTTTTGTAATCAATAAATTTGAATATCATTAAAATTGTATATAGAATAATGAGATGTATCTATAATCATTTATGGTTGTAACTTTAATAAATTAAATCTAAAAAATATCTTTAATAAAAATGAAAAACCAAAAAAATGATAATTATAATAAAATAAATTAGTATGGATTCATCTTAACTCTATATTTATCATGTAGTGAAAGAAATCAAATCCTTTGAAATGTAAGACTTTTATAAAATACAAAAATTGAGGAAACAGTTACATTTCAAATAATTTGATGCTTTTTAAAAATTAATAAAACCAAAATTAAAATATTCATATATACTAATAATAAATTAGATAAATTTGTGGCAAAAGTCCACGTCCAGATGGTTGGATACTGGAGTTTTTTATTCATTTTTTTGACTTGGTTGGTCATGACATCTTGATGGTTGTGGAGGAATCCAGGAAGAAGGCATTTATTCTTTCCAATATGAATGCAACCTATTTCCATGTGCAATCTGATCAATAAGGTCATATCAAAGATTATATCTAATTGAATCAAACCATACTTGCCCAGGGCTATCTCCATGGAAAAAATTGGCTTCCTTTTCAACCGTCAAATTGTGGATGCAGTTGGTGTGGCACAAGAATGTCTCCATTCCATCAAAGCAAGGTATATTCAAGCGTTCGTACTTAAGATGGACCTAATTAAATCATATGAACAAGTGGATTGGACATTCCCGAAGTTTGTTCTATTACAAATTGGTCTTCCGGAGGTGTCCAACTGGATCATGGTTTGCGTCACTTCGGCTAACTTAAATGCAGTGCTTGTCAATGGCTCCCCTGAACTCATTATTCCCCTGTAGCAAGGGCCTTAGACGGGTTTGTCCCTTATCACCTTTATTGTTTCTTTTGGTCATTGAAGGTCTCAGCAGGTCCATTGACAGTGCCAAAAAGGACAAGAAGTTTCAAGGTATCAAAGTCTCTCATTCTTATATTATTACTCATCTTTTTTCCGTAGATGACATATTGATTTTTGGGAGTGGCTCTGCAATTGATTGGATGTGTCTTTGGTATCTTCTTAATATGTTATGTTCCACCTCTGGAATGGTCATTAGTGCTCATAAGTCTATGTTCTTATTCCACTGTGTTGATTCTAGTATCCAATATCAGATCGCCCTAAGTCTCTTCCCTTATAGAATGGATGGGTTGGATTGTGGCTTTAAATACCTTGGATATTTCTTAAATCATAATTGTTACAATAAAGAAGATTGGCACTGGCTTATCACGAAGGTGGACAAAAGAATCAACAATTAGAATTTTAGGTGGCTCTCTATTGGAGGTAGACTTATCTTAGTGAAAGCATCTTTGTATAATAGTTTTCCCTAGGTATGGTTCCTACCTCTATCATCGTTTTTATTCAAAATTGCATCTTCCATTTTCTTTGGGTAGGCAACTTGCAAGCTACAAAATTCCATCTATCATCCTGGGAAAGCATCTCTTTTCCCAAACATTTGGGTGGGTGGGGTATCAATCATTTGGATTGATTCGGGCAGGCTTTAAGTGCCAAAAGTATTTGGAGGGGCATTTTTGGTGATGGTTTATGGAGTAAAGTGAATAATTCAAAATACTTGAAGTCCTTCTCTATCACTTAGTGGATCTAGTGTTGTCAATTGAGTGTTGGTAATGCTTCCATTATCTTGTGAGGTATCGTTAAAACTTTCCCTCTTCTGGGTGGCTGACTTAGTTTGAATATTGGTCGCGGCACACAAGTCTTTATTGGCATCGATCCTTTTGTTGGATTTGGGGGTGAATTTAAATTATGTGCCTCTCTGATTTCTCAATTACATAAGTCCAACATACAGGTACTGGCCCAGATTCGACGTGTTAACTCTTCTGTATCTTCTTCATCTTACTGGCATTCGGCCCACAATCTTGGTCTCTTGGCGGAGGTGGTTGTTGAATGGACCAATTTCATTATGGTTCTTAACAGAGGAGGCATTACCCTTTTTGATGTGGAGGATACCCTTGTTTAGGACTGTGGCAATGCGAGTGGTGTTCTGTCTTCCAAACATGCTTATGAGGCCATCTCTTCCCAGCAGGTCTCTTGTTCTCCGAAGTGGTGGACTAGAGTAGTCTAGAATTGGTGCATCCCCTTAAAAGTTTGTTGTTTCACTTGGCTTTGCATGGAAAACAAAATACTAACCTGGGACAACTTACTTAAATGGGCTTTTGTGGCCCTAGTAGGTTTTCATTGTGTTGGATGGCCGATGAATCTATCAATCATTTGTTCAACCAGTGCTCGTTCTTTAGGTCTGTTTGGTCATACCTAAGGACTATGACACATCATCAGGATGTTTGGGCTCAGTTAAATTTTTAGGATAGTATCTTTCAGTGGTTTAATGCCAAAGTTAAATATAAGGAAATGTCTTTTTTATCTTCTGGGAAGTCTGGAAAGCCCGAAATTGATCCATTTTTTACAATTCCATACCCTCACGGTTCCATATTTTCTCTAATGTGACCGGTTCACTTCATGAATTCTGTAAAAAAAGGCCCATTCCTAAAATTCGACACTTGCAGTTGACTGAGGTGGAAGAATCTTCTTATGTTGGTTACTTTGATGGAGCTGAACAAGGGGGCATGTGTGGGGCCGATATGGTGTTGCAAATCAAAATAAATCATCGGGTTTTTTTTAGAATGGGTGTTGGCACTAGTTCGAATACTAAAGTAGAATTGTTGGCACTAGTTTGAATACTAAGGTAGAACTGTTGGTCATTTGGGGGCTTCTCTGGATCAGTAAGCATCATGGTATTCTCAATTTTATCATTTTGGGAAATTCTCGGATGGTGGTTGATTGGGATACTGGCCTTTCTAGACTTCAAGTAATTCATATGGACCACTGGATTGGCGGGATTTAGGATGTGCTCCATGGTTTTCCCCTACACTCTATTTCATCACATTTTTGGGGAATTAAATGGGAAGGCTGATCAATTATCTAAGTTGTCCATCGATCGAGTGGATGGCTTCAATCACTTTGAGGATCTAATTGCAGATCAGGTGGTGGATTATGGCACATCTTATGTTTTCTAATCTGTACTCCTTCTCTGTTGAAGGCCTAACCTATATTTTTGTTTTTTGTTGGAAGACTTGTTTCTTCTCTTGTATTATCTAAGCTTTGTCTTTATAGTGATCAACTCTAATGGACTTATGTAGTTCTAGACTTCTTGGTCCCTTCATGGCTACAAGGAATGACATTTGGTCATCTTCATGTAATTTTGATTTATATATAAATAACAAGTTTTAATTTTTTGTTCAAAAAAGAAAATAAATAAATTTGTATCTAAAGACAATTTGTTGAGGTCGTGCATAATAATTATCTACTACTAAAATAAGATAATATTTGTTTATAAAGATACATAAAAAGAAATAAATAAAAAACATTTAAAATTAGGAATAAAAAGATGGGGAAGCCTAGCTCGTTTTATTTAGATCTTTGAAATAAGTAAAATATAGAAGCAAAAGCCATTAACATCTTCTTTGTAAATATCATATTTTGTTTTAGTTTTGAAATGGTATTTTTATTATTTTTAGATAAATATTTTAAAAAATAAATATTTAATAATTTTATTTGATAATGATGTATAAAACTAAATGTAATAAAAATATAGATTATTATCTTTATTGTGAGTTTAAGTAAAAGGAATATGAGCTAAGCAAAGTCAACAGTTGACAATGCAATTACCTAACGCGCAGGCTATTTAAATCACGATAACATAGATGGTTAAATTGAAGTTATATGACAAATTCACTGTATCTCCTTAGAATATGTATTTATTTTTATTTTTTTTAATTATGATATAAACATAGATGGTTAAATATATATGATAAATTTAGTGTATCTCCATGATCTGGGACATTAGAATATGTATTTATTGAAAATTAAAAAAAAAAATCTTTAATGTATTTCATTTTATATCATATATATATATATTATCTTTATAAAAAAAATATAGAAATATGATAAAAAGTTTAAACTAAAAATATTTTAAAAGTTATAGAATCAATTTTTAAAAATTTAAAAACTTATCATAATCATAAACAAGATTTGATGGATGATTGGTCCTCAAGTAAGACCTTAAACTGTTTTTAATTGGCTAAGAGTTTGTATTCTTTAGAAAAGGTTAACTACCCAAAACCTTTAAGATCGAGTGACGAGTTGTCGCATTTAAAGAGAGCAGCCAGTGACCAGTTTGACAACTGAATTACAACTGAATTATGATAAATTTTGCTTTATTAAAAAAAATTATAACTTCACATTTCTCCACATTTAAATCCAAAATAATGTTTTGAAAGATGATCTTAAAGTTTCTGAAATTTAAGATCTAAATCCTAATAAGAGCCGAGCACGTGAAGACTTTATTCTTAAACGGGGCCGGGAAATTATAGTCAGAAAATTCGATTAGTCTGTCATGCCTATAATATTCAAAATTGAATTAAACAATACAACGATAAGTCTGATATGCTTACAAGATAACAATACAGAGACCAGATACAACCTTACATATCAGTTATATATCAGTGCATGGGATGTTTCGGCATCACAAAATATCAAAAAAACATATGGAGGTATAACTGCTCACCAAACTTTTTATACTAAATCAGAAAAAGTAAAGGACTCCCATATCCTGGAGAGTAGAATCCAGAAATTCCTCCCAAATTAAGTAGCCTTCTTCACCTTCAAATACTTACTTAGATAGTTTGTCAACCAAAACATATGTTTCCTGTAAATGTGCTAAAAAATAATACTGCTGAAACACATGATAATATCTCTTATCCTGTTACATCAATGTATTAAAGATGTCACTTTTAAGTTAAGTCGACACAGTTAGAAAAGGCATCAAAAAGCTTTCTGAAAATTATTGGTTTAAAAGAAGGCAGATATGATTCTTCGGTCAAAATATAATATATGGCAGGGACTAACCATCCCATTAATTTTGATTTTTAAATCTAGAGTCTACTTCAACGACTGCAAAAGCCATTCGGCACAGAATCTTTAACAGTTAAAAAATAACCCAAAAAAGTAAAGCAATAATGTGTGCTCCAATAATATTTATATTCATAAGGCCGTTTGCAGAAGTGCCGAGTAGATTCTGTCAGATGTTTGTAGAATAAATCACACATTCTCAGCATAATATTAAGGTTTTACGTTGCTGAACTTTAGAATTCAGATTCTGCCGGTCGTTGAAACACAAGACGTTGGAATCATGAAAACCAACGTGGGGGAGTGTGTTTAATGTGTAATCACCCAGCAGCGTCGATCGCCCGGTCCTCCGCATCTCCTTTTAGGGTTTCTAAGCGAATATTATAATCATACAGTTTATTTAGCATTTTCCTGAGTTTGATGTAACAAGTGGTATGACCACAAGCCGAGTCCCTATGAATGATGCACATGGGAGGGCTCATATTGAATGAACTAATACTTTTTGCATAGTCATTGCCAATTGATGGGATGGCAAGTTGCATGAAGTTTCTGTTACATTACAATAAATGTGGTGTTTTTTAAAAGATATAGATGGTAGCCTTCTCCCCAAACTTTTTAAGAAATTTATTGGAAAAAGCTAAAGATCATATTGAGCAAGAGAGGAGGGTATATATTCAATTCTATATTAATGTGGAAAGGTGTGGAAAGGTGTATATAGGTGAGAATGGATGTTCATTAAAAGTAAGAATTAAAGAGTATTAATTTATTGTGACCTTAACAAAACAAAATACTTTTGGATGACCAAATATTACATCTCGAGAAGAAAAAGTAATTATAAGTATTATTTAAAATAATTATAACAAAAGATAGACTTGTTGTGAGTAATTCGTGAAAACCCTTAATCCACATCTTAAGTTCTATTTGTTACTTGTTGTGTCATAGTACGTTTCTGGAAGGAGTTGATGTCCTCTCTGGGTATGATTGGTTAGTGGGGAAGGGGCACTATTGACAGTTGCCTCCATAACTGGTTCATTATAGAAACTAAACATTCCACCCTTCCTCTGTTTTTCTTATGGGGCATTTGGCTTATGAGGAACCATATTCTTTTTTAGAATGCTCATTTTTGTATTGACTGGGTCTAGAGTCTCATTATCAAATCCTTTTTCGAATCAAAGGGACTTAACTCACCTTCTCACATCTCTTTTAGACCGCCACCATTACATATTTTCTATCTGCATGTTGGTTTCTTTGATGGTGTGTCGTAGCAGGATACTTGTGGTGTTGGTATTCATCTTATTCTCAACTAAACTGAGTCGACGACAATGTATTTTGGATGTGGTGGTGGTACTAACTCACGTGTTGAGATTATGGTCCTCTAGGGTCTTCTTACTTTGGCTATCAGTTGCGATTTCTCTACACTACACATTTTTGGTGATTCAAAATGTGTTGTCGATTGGTTTTGTGGTCATGGTCGACTCCAGGTATCGCCATTGGAACAGTGGAAGTGACACATTTTGTCATTGCAGGGCAAATTTTAGTGTATCCAAACCCAACACATCTATCGTAATTATTACATTCAGGAAGATAGACTGTCTAAGTTGGGCCTATGATCAACTGAGGGGGTTGCACATATCACTAAATACTACTTGGGTCAAGTAGTATATGAGGTTACACAGAACCTTTATTAACTTTTTCCTGGTTTCACAATTTTGTAAATTGGCTGTAACAGCTATATGTACTAGAAGGCTTACTAGACCATGCTGATTTTTAATATGTTTATTTTGCTCATATGTAATAGTTTTTTACGTCGTTTGGACAACATTAGACTCACTTCTTACAGATTGTTTTGCTCTAAAGCAACAGTTATTTTGTAATTGGGATACATGTTCTAGATGGACAACATTGTAGTTTCTTTGATTCACGCTATGAATAGAAGGAACTATTTTTTTCGTTTTGAAAAGAAAAGAGAAATGTGAACCATTAATAATTTATGGCCGACATAATTAATGGGTCTCCTCTTAATCTAGTTTCTTTGATAATACTTTTTCCTAAAGATGGACACAATTAATGGGTCTCCTCCATATTTGTGTACATTCCATAATTCCATTTTATATTTCTTCCTTTATTTTGTTCTCTAGATAATCCATATTAATTTAAGCATAAGACCATGGTGTAGGCCTTGAGAACCACCCCTACTAAATCATGATGATATCCCAATTGTAGGATAGATATAACCCACTAATATAAAACCATCCTAGTAACTCATAGCACTCAACCCATAAATTACGTGATAAATTGTTAGCGAACTAACTCCTTAACCCATAATCTCTTAAAGATCATTTTTGCATTGTCAAATATTTTGGTGTTATCACACTAATCCATGCACCTAACTTACACATGTAATTTATGCACATATCCCACTACACTAACATTACAATTAAAATTAACCTAAATACAATCATTAAAATTGAAATATATAGATCCTACAATAATTACATATGTAGAATATTCATAATGCATATACACAAACCCATATCCAAAATGATTTCAATAGATACTCACATTTTAGAAAAGGAGTATTAATAAAAGCAATGCTAGTACAGACACCCACACAATGTATTGACACACCTAACTCATAAACCTAATTAAACAAGAATATAACCCTAAACTAACCCATATAGTTAACCAATGCACCTAACCTTTATACCCACATGACATGACACATAAATTGTTCATGGTGTTTGATCCAGGAGGATATTGGTGGCCACCCGCCTATTCCACTTGGATCCCCACCATTGTTTCTTCAGCTTTTCAGTTTCCTTAATTGTAGCACAATTTACTATTTTTGGCAGTTTTCGGGTCCTAAACTTCCGGAGCCGTTTTGAGGCCCTAAACAACATTTTTTCAGCATCTGATGGTTGGGAAAATATGATTCCGTTTCGGACTTGATATTTGCTAGATTTGGATGTAGTCCTTGAATAGATCTTTCTAGCAATGTATCATGTGCGTCAAACGGAGGTAGTATGCCAAAGTTACGACCCCGGGAAATTGATGTACCAAGTTACCCAACGGGGCCCATAGTCTAGCGTTTCACCTCCTAGGGTTAGGTTTTTGGATGTGTAGGGTTTCCCTTGTTTCTTAATAATATATAGGCCTTCGAGCCTCATTGTAACACAAAGTTCAGAGGCATGTAGCCACCATATCTCTTCTCAGAGATAAGCTACCAGCACTCTAGCTAGTTTATTTCCAGCCTGTATGTAAACAAGTTTCAGTTCTTTGATTAATGAAATGAAGTGTTATTTCCGTTGCATCTTTGTTTTTATGGATATTTGTGTATTCTATTGCGTCCCTGCATAAATCCGGATCAGCGTTAGTACTCATGGTGTTAGTACTTATGGATTAAAAGATAATATTAAGTTAAACAATGGACTTTTACCCCTAAATCCAAACACAAAGAACTATTTATTACACAAAGGACTATTTATTATGCATAAATATAATCAATGCAATTAACCCAAAAATTACTATCCCCTAAATCCAAACACAAAGGACTATTTATTACACAAAGGACTATTTATCATGCATAAATATAATCAATGAAATTAACCCAAAAATCTCACTCTTTATCCAAAATTATCATCCAATTTAATGCAATTAACCCAAAAATCTCACTCACTATCCAAAATTATCATCAAAGTTAGTAGTACTATATTGAGAGAGGATGGCATCAAATTAATCCAGAGTTCCAAAAATAAAATATTTAGATTCTACACAAAATAATACCATGTGCCAATTTTTGAACTTTTGAATTCAACTTCTTTTACTTCCAGCAAATATGACATGAGAATAATTTTCTAGTTTTAGTGGAACGAAATTTCCTTTAGTACAATTCATTATTTTTAAAATCTTATTCAATGAGATATATTTGTAACAATAGTGCATTAGTCTCCTTGGGCATTGTTGGGATAAGAATTATTTACAGGTCATCAAACTCTTACAAGAAGTAGATAGGTATTGAAGGTTCAAATTTGAACTTGCAACTCACATTATTGTTATCAAAACTCATAACATGAGTTTATAAGGTACGTAGGATACCTATTGATTTGTATAGTAAGGGACTCTTTTGCATAGTGAAACAAATTTTAGAGTTTAATGGTAAAATTAACAAATTTATGATACTTTTGAAATATTAAAATAATTATATATTTAATTCTAATTGAGGTAATTTTCTTTTAGATGGAGTTTTTCAGAAACACTTGTAATCGTTTTTCTCACCGTGGTGGTTTTCTATAAATTATTTTTAAATAATTCAATATTTTAGTACTAAATTTGGGGTCTTTTCTGAGGTAACTTAGGTTGGATTTCTACTTACAGGATATGCTTAATATCAAATCAACCAATTTTTTAGCTAATTATTTGTTTTCTTGAGGAGGAAGAATATACAACCAATTCAATTTATATCTTTAATCATTATGAAAATGTATAACTCTATGTCTCATGTTTTTATCTATAATGCAGGGAAATATTTTATAAGTTATGTAACAACTAATCTAAACGATGTGTTTAAAAGTTAGATGATCATATACTTTAACAACACTTGTTGAAGGTATGCCACTACTTTGGAGAGAGAAATATTGTAAATCTCTTGAATGGTGTTCATCAAAAGGTTTGTGATTTTTGAATCACACTCTTGTGTTTAAAAGTTAGACGATCATATACTTTAACACCACTTGTTGAAATTTTTTGGATCAGGAGAGCTGGAGGCGTGGAGGGTTTCGATTCGCTGCAGAGAGTTAGGGTTTGTCGTTTTTGGGTTCTGTTAGTGGGGGGCGTATCCCCTGTGGCTGTGACAAATGCCTCCCTGGATCCTGACATCCATGGGTATGGCAGGTGACGCGGAGTTGGGAGAGGCAAGCGGCTCAGAGAAAGGGGCCAAACGGAGGATGGGCCCGGGGGGTTTCCTCCCAAAAAATCCAGCCATTCCGGCCATTCAGATCCGATCTGATAAAATTAGAGAGAAGGTTGAACTTTGGAATGAAAATACCTTAATTGAAAAATTTGTGGGGATATGGCCTTGGGAGATAGACTTGGTTCGGTGGAACAAGAGCAACTGGAATCCTAAAGGTCATTATGATCTGCACTTGGGGGCCAAGGGCTTCTTTACCATTATTTTCTTTAATCTGGAAGATAGAGATAGGGTGCTTGAAGGTGGACCCTATTTTTTCTTTTCAGCTGGTTTGTACCTTAGGCCCTGGAAAGAAAGATTCAATCCAGAGACGAAGGACATGAAAGCAGCCCTTGTATGGATCTAGCTCTTTTCCCTCCCATGCGAGTACTGGTATTTGGAAATCTTGCAAGATATAGGCAACACATTGGGGGAATTCGGCAAAGTTGTGGATCAGACCAAACAACAGAGGTATATTGCCTGTGCTCGGATCTGTGTCTACATGGATCTTTCAAAAGACCTTCCAGAAGCTATTAGTCTGAACTGGGATGATGAGGAATGGATCCAACCGATTGACTATGAGAAACTCCCTTTCAGATGCAAACTGTGTCATGAATATGACCACTTTGGCAGGAATTGCCCTCATTCGTCTCACTCAACACCCTCAACCAGAACAGAACAGGAAGGAGAGAAAGATAAGGAGGGTTTTATCCAAGTGCGGAATCGAAAAAAGAATAGATCGGGATCAACAGAAGAAAGGAAAGGAAAAGATGGAAAAAGAGATGACTAGCAAAAATCCTTTTAAGATACTGGAGGAGACTGGCGAAGACGGTGAGGTTAAGAGAAGTGAGAAGGATCCTCTGGAGAAGCCAGTGGTGGGTTCTGAGGAAGCATTGATCCAGGAAAAGACTCTCGATGATCAAACTGCTGCCATGGAGGAGGATGGTGATGAAGAAATGGAACTGGGGGAATTAGATTTGGACAATATTGAGAAAGAGTGTGAGAAAAAGGGGAAGGGGTATGTCTCTAGACGACAACTAGAACTTCTCCAGGAAGCGATCATCAAGTCTAAAGCCAGCCAACATTTGGGGATAGTGTCTGAACCTCTATAAGGGAATAAAAGGAAATCCCCAGTTAAGGATCTGAAACGAGGTAGGAAGATGAACAAATAAAGAATAACAAAGGTGGGAGTTAAACTCATAGAATCTGGCCTACCCGAGGATAAGGGCGTCCTTTACTAAAGTAAACAAAGTTTCCCAATGAAGATTGTGTCTTGGAACATCTGGGGTTGTAATCATCCATGGAAACTAAAGACCTTAGCAAGAAAGGTTAAGCAGGAAAAAACAAATGTTCTATTTTTGCAGGAAACAAAATGCAACTCAAAAACAATGGAGAAAGTAAGGCAAAATATTTGGTGAGGTTGGAAGGTAATGGCAATTGATTCCAATGATATGGCTGGGGGCGTGGCAGTGCTTTGGAAGCCACATTCCATTTGCTTATCCAATTAGAGGGCTAATAATTTTTCCCTTACCTCTAAGTTCACAGTCTTAGATTCAGGGGCTAGTGGTACTTTGGTAAATGTCTATGGCCCGAGTGCCTTCCCTAAAAAGGAGGAATTCTTATGCTTCTTGTCCTAGTTATCGGATCCGGCAAGTAGTGGTTTGTGGATTGTTAGAGGGGATTTCAACATGATAACCTCTCTTAACGAGAAAAAGGGTGGCAGAAGGTTTCGAGATAGATTCTAAGAATACTTTACGGATCTATTGAGCCACAGTCCTTTCATAGATGTAGAAACAGGAAATGGGTGGTTTACTTGGAATAATAAACGTGGAGTAAATCACCTGGTCGCTTCAAGAATTGACAGATTCTTGGCTATGGAAGACATTTCCCGAGGTACGGGGGAGGCCAATTTGAGTGTTCTTCCGGTGGTGGGTTCCGACCATTGGCCTATAAGTCTTCATTGGGATTGGTTGACTGAATTTTAAATAGACCGTTTAGATTTGAACAATTTTGGTTGAAGCATAAAGACTTCAAATATTTGGTTGGATAGTGGTGGCAGGAGCTGGTCCCCCTTGAAGGATCTGGAATGTACCAATTTCAGCATAAACTCAAGGCTCTCAAGTCCAAAATTCGCACTTGGAATAGGGAAGACTTTGGAAATATCTTTCAGGATAAGAAAAAACTGATTGAGGACTTAGAGAATATCCACCGAAAAGTAATGGATGAAGATTGGGATGAAAGGTTATGTGAGCATGAGCAACACCTCTTTGAGTATCTTGAAGCAAGGGAAAGGCAGGAGCATATTTTTTGGAAACAAAAATCTTAGAACTAATGGCTCCAGGAAGGGGAGAAGAACACCAAATTCTTCCACAATACTACTGTCCAAATTATCAACAATTTCTTATCAAATATCATAGCCAAGACACTGGTTGAGTTTCATTCCTAGGCATGTGAGAAGGTGGCCTTTACAAGTTGCTTGTCGATCCAACCAAACATGGAGCTTCAATGCAAGACAGTGACAAATCGTTTGAACTTTGGAACAAAATATTTGGTCACCTTGTTACGGAGAAGAACATCCTATGGCTCGGGGCAGACCACAACAGACAGATCACTACCAGAAATAAACTCAATTCCCAATGCAATGTTGATTATAAATGTAAATGCTAAGATGTGGAATAACCAACCTTCAACCGGATGTTCGAAGTAGTTCCCCGTTGAGATTTCCAATCTACACTTGAACCTGTAGCTTAGTCTCAACAAAAAATACAAGAAAGTGCATATATTATGTGAAAGATATTAGCATAAACAATAGCATGGTCCATGATATAATAAGCAAATGTAACCCAATGTAATTAAACAAACATTTACACGATCAATTGGATGATAAAATGAGTATTTCTATTAATGAAAACAAGAAGTACATGATACGACCTCTTGTCGGCAACCCATCTGAACCAAGAACTAGGTCCCTCCACTTGTGCCTCCACCACTTCAATCCCCCATGCAATGGAAAACTCAAACTATGAAAGGAGTTTGGTAGGTGAACATAAGAGGTTCACAACAACAAGGATTAATGGATGTAGACTCAAGTCACAGCAAAAAACCAATAGAGTTTCTATGCTCTCTCTTTCCTCCTCCTTCCATGCACCATAAGAGCTCAATATATAACCCCTCAAAGGTAGGTGAAAGGTTGACTCGAGTCGTTTCTCGGGTACATGGAAGGCCAAAGGTCACCCTAAGACCACTTTTTGGAGTGAAAAGTAATTTTCTATTGTTTTTTACCATTTAACACAATGTATGTTGGCTACATTGGTGCAGCCCGCGTATATGCTGGCTATAGTGGAACGGCTAGCGTACATGAACAAAAATAGGGAACAATGGGTTCCTAGAGGACAAAATGTGGATCTGAGTCTCTAAAATGAATACTGAAGGTCAAAGAGTGTTGATGCTCACAAGGTGGAAAATTACGTTGTAACAGATTCCCCCTAATGTGTGAGGTCAAAGAAGGTACTGAGATGACCGAAATACATTATAAATCTCAGAAGTGGAGTGATGGAGACACAAATGGAAGGAGTAGCTTGCTCGTCATAATACAATGATATCTATGAATATATGTCGGTACAATACAATAATATGATACAATGGCCATGAATAGGCAGTATAAAGTGAATACATGTCATAGGCAATCATAGCCATGACCCATATAAAGTAAGATACGGTCTCCTGCTGAAAAGGAAACCACTGGTGTAAACTGAAGGTACAAACTGCTGATGTATGAGAACGACATCTCATTGATACAATCACGATCATGAGCAGCATACTGAATGCCACTAAAGTCTGGAGGTCTTCTATACAAATCACCAACAGTGCATGCCCTATCAAGCGAATAAAGGTGCTGAAAACGAACCTCATGTGGCATCGTTTGATTACCAGTCATTGATGTATACCGTTAACAGATGTGAGATAACCCACTGATAATGAAAATGGGCATCAAGGCATACAGTACATTCATCAAAGTGTGAATAAAGGTGTTGAGATCGAACACTGTGACAAATCCATCGATCAAGAGGCATTGATGAATCCCCAACTGTCGATGACAAGAGAACCTACCACTAATGACTGCAAGCCTCAAGGTACTCAACCGACTCTAAGTCTCGATTCCGGAATAAATGGGTTGAAGTCAACGAAATGAAACTCGCTGGAAAGAGGGCATTAATGCATCCCCCATCAACTAGCATGAGGTAACCAACTACGCTGGAAGATTTGGAAGAACTCGAACGAACAGATCACACTAACTCAATAGGGATGGTCGACATGCAATAGTCAATAGATATGAGGAGTGGCTGACTCTGATTTCAGGACTTCCTTTGAACAAGAGCATGAGCAGATGGATAGACTTAGGCAGCATAGACTCAAGTACTAGATGATAATAACATAGTGTGATGCAGGAGGCATCAACAAAGGGCTCCATATTGACTGGAAGCTTAACCAGTCGATGGAGTAAAATCTGAGAAACAAGTATAGCTCCTAAGGTCCTACTATAGTCCCGACTCATATTGGATGGAGTGGAATGAATGCTTTGTTCAAAGGCGACACGACAATTGCCAACAAAAAGTAGTAAACATTTTCTCGTCCAGCTTTTTGAAATATTTGATTTTTTTTTGTTTTTTTCATATTAGGAAAGCTTGAAAAAGAATAAAATTGCTTATAGTACAACAGGTGAGGAAATGAGTGTCAAATGGCAAGCAAACTAGTCCCAAGCAATGGAACATACCTATGAACAATGCAAGGAAGCATGTGCAAGATGTGGACAGTCGGGGGGGTGTTCCCTCACGGTAAAGGGTCATCAAAATGCAAAAGGAAAATAAAAGCTCTGCTTGGATCGAAAGGGAAAGTGCTCAGGCACATGGCTAATAACTGAGCAAGCAGGAGCCGGCACAAGGATCAAGCGACCAGCAGGATGATGCAATGTAATCACAACTTGACATAAATGGGGGAGTCCTTATGGGAGATGGACAACATAAGACAAAGTAGAGTATGAGTCTTCATCGCAAAGTCATGGTGTGACTACAAAGGACTCCCAAACCTAAGGAGGAACAATGGCATGGGTGCCAAAAGACATAAAAAAGGCTCTAACTAGGGCACCCATGGTTGGACAAGCTCTACCGCCAAATAAAGACACTTCTATAACAGTGTGAAGGTTCCGTGTCGGTTAAAAAGCGGGGTCGCACCTAGGGTTAATGATTATGGTCATAAGGTCGAATGCAAAATGCAGGCGAAAATGACATCTAACCTATATTATGGGTGTAAAATATACCTACCGAAGGTGCGAAACGGTCAAAAAATCACTCTCATTGGAAAAATATGTTCAAAATGGTACTTCGGGATGACATATTAGTCCAATAATAGCTCAAAATGGTAAAAACTATAGGAAAGTGGGTTTAAAAAACTATAAATAGTAACAAAAAATTACTATTACTATTTCATTTTCACTTTTGACCCAAAATAGAGTTTTTGGTTGGTTTTCACCTCAATCTTCAGTTGTTGATTCTGGGAGCTACAGGCATCAGATCATCGAGCTGTCAGGAGTAGGTTGGTAGTCTCATCCCCCTCTTCCATTTCAATGCTTTTATTTCAAGTTTTAGTGGTCAAACTTTTTATATTTTCCAAGCCCTACATCTTCTCGGTGTTGTACACGAGCTACAGCTTTGCGGGTCGTGAGTAGGGCATCCAGGATGCGGTCAACGCATGTGTTGACCGCGTACGGATGCGACTGTAATAATTTTGACCACGTATAGGGCTGCTAGGATGGTTTTTTAATGGATAAATGCTAAAAAATTGGTTGGCTTTTCCTCCAGGATGGTCCTAGAGTGGAGAGAAAGGGAACATGATGTCGTTGATGAGCATGTGCACCAAGATTTTCCCGCTCAACAAGCGTTACAAGCATGCGGTCTATATACGTTTTGGAGCATTGGGGGTTTAACAGCCCAAAACCAATTACTCCACAGGCTGATCGATTACTGGGATACAGATGCACAGAACTTTGATCTAGATGGTCAACCACTTATGTTGGAGGTGGAGTATATCTATTTAAACACAGGGTTATCCCGCCGAGGGGATGTGCCAAGCCTCAAGTCCCACAATGTTGGAGGTGGGATCATGATTAGTGATTACATCAATAGGTACTGCCTACCTGGCACCCAGAAGGTGGGCAGCCAAACTCCTATTAATGTTATTGCGAGCCTGAGTATGAAGATAATATTCCTTACACTCGGGAGGATATCAGGTTTAGCTACACTACATCAGGATTTGAGGCCAATGATATTCTATGCGGCAGAATGTATGAGACTGATTGTGTATGACTGGTGCACAACGTTGTTGGTTACTATGAAGATCCAGATAACAGAGTGCAAGCTGGGTAGGGCAAGGAACTTCGAATTTGGCAGCATACTCCGCAGTTTATTCTTTGAGAGGGTTCTGAGCTTGAGTCCAAGGGTTGAAGTCCCTCTGCACAGTCTCTGAGATCCTGCCCAGACCCAGTGGGCAGAGGTGCTAACACGACAGGGTGGTGGCCGACAAAAATCACCATATTTAGAGGAGTTCTTTCACTGGTGGGCCCGACAGGTCATCGCCATTGATGACTATCCTTACGAGGGCATAGAATTCAGTGGAGATAGGGACATGCCGCTCCCACTAGGGGCCGCGTACGGAGACATAGGTATGGATACTCTTTTTATGTTTTAAGTATTTTAAACTTTTTGGATTTTTTATTATAAGTGAAATGCAAAAATATTTTTGGTGTGGTATCATATATTGACATTTGATTGTTTGCTCATAGATCGGGGTCCACGAAGACCTCAAGGATTCCCAAGGCACCGCCGCAGAGGTAGGGGAGGCAATATCATAGGTGCGGTGGCAGTGCGCACACTGGAGATGGTACAGGTTAACCTCTCCCGTATGACAGCTCGGGTACCACTGATAGAGGTAGAGCATCTCCTTCAGGCTATGCAGTGACATGTGGTCAGGGTGCCAGGTGTATGGGTGTGGCTACTGCTACATATAGCCAACGCCGTGCACTATTATAGTCAGACTCAACCCGTCGAGGCGGCGAGACCTCCCCGCAAGGATTAGATGCCAGGGTCTCATTATTTTTGTATCGGCTATGTATATTTTTGAGAGCTACGGGCTCCAGTTTTATACTTATGACACCAGTTTTATATATATATGAAAAACTTTGATTATTCGGATCTACTAATTGTGTATGTACAAATGTATGGATGAATGTTATTTGTATTGCTTCTTTTATTGATGTGACAAATTCCAATCTAGGACATAATTACCATATGCATCAGGTACATGATTAAAATGTCTCGGAACATGAATGTATGTAATAAAAACAAATTGATGCTCCAAGAGTCTTACCCTTAAGAACCTCTATAGTAACATAGGATCCCTCACACGGTACTGGCCATTCAATTAAGACACAACTAGTTGCAAATCCAAGAGGACTTCTAAATACTGGATACCATGCGAAATGGCATCACGAAGTAGCTCAATGACGGCACTGTACTCGGCCACATTGTTGGATGTAGGACCGAGACAAGCACCTCCTATAGACACAATCTGTTGGTTAGGCGAGTAAATAACCCACACAGCAGAAGCAAGTCTCTGCGTATGACGACTAGCCCCATCCATGAATCCTAAGAATACTAGAGATTCCGTTTACATCTGTCAACCAAACGGAAGCGAATCAACAGACCCGAACAACCAAAAGAAATCTAAACTATGTACAGAAATAACTATACAATAGTATACAAAAGTATCAGCTCGAGCTAGAAGCTCAAGCATAATACTGCTTGAGGTAGAGCCCATTTCTAGGATCCTTTAAGGCGTTCCCCTCATAGTATTCCAACTTGTAAGCTCCTTTCTCAAGGACATGCCTCACAATGTAAGGACTGTGACACATGGGGTTAAATTTTCCTGCCCCCAGGGGTTCCCTAGCTTGTTCATAAAGGAGAACCAAGTAACCTTCAACATACTGCCGGGGACGGACAAACCTATCATACTGAACCTTAACACATCGTTTGTTGGCATCTATAGCCACAACGCATCTCGACGCTGCTCATCAAGCTGCTCAAGGTGGATCAAACGTTGCTCAACATCTGAGGTTTTAGACAGGAGATCTATAGCTAGTTTCAACAAAGGGATCTTGCATTCAATCGGAAGAATAAACTCCACACCATGGACTAAATGAAATGGTGAGAACCCGGTATAAGTCTTGACTGCGGTTCAATATGCCCACAAAGTAGGATATAACATAATGTGCCAATTGCTCTTGCTTTATCTGATGGTTCGTTGGAGAATTATTTTTAAGGACTTATTAACTACCTCGACCTGACCATTTTCCTGGGGGTAGTAAGAAGATGAGTGTTCTTTCTTAAACCCAAGCTTGAGTGACAAATCCGCCATCATATGGTTTTGGAAGTGACTGCCGTGGTCAATGACAATCTCTTTCGTGATATCGAATCAAGTTATAATCTGATTGAAAACGAAGTGGGCTGCTGTAGCACCATCGGCTTTAACGATCGGCATGGCCCTAGCCCATTTGGTAAAATAATCAACAGCCACGATGATAGGTGATGCCCCCCAGTTGAGGTTGGGTTGCAATCCATGGAATCTACCCCCCACTTGGTGAAGGGACCAACGGTGACGACCGAATGTAAAGGAGCATGGCGTGAGTGCATGTTCCGAGCGAACACCTGGCAAGGGTGACATCTCTTCATAGCATTTATACAATCTTTGAATATCGTGGGCCAAAAATAACCCCCTCGCAGGATACATTGGGCTGTCGTAATCCCAGATAAGTGACCGCCACATGATCTGCTATGGAAATCATTAAGAGCTAGCGTCGCTTCTTCATGAGTCAAGCAACGACAGAGAATAGAGTATGTCCCTCGTTGATACAAGGTTTCACTGACGATGACATAATCTTTAGCTTGATGTCTCACACGCCGTCATTCATCTCGTGAATAGTGCGAAGGGAACTTCAGAGTTTGGAGATAGATAATGATATCCCCATACCAAGGGTCCGTTGATGAAATAAGGAACAAATGTTTGTCCAAAAAAGATTCATCATGGACTACTTCCTCATCAAGTCTCAGGAAGTCCGATATCAATTCCGCGAAAACCAAGGATTTCACTGACTTCGCCAAAGCAAAATCAAGATCAAACTCCTGAAGGATGACAATCCATTTATTATACTTCCCCCCAATTAGGCATCGTGAGAGCACGAACTGAAATGGATTGGCGTGTGCTATAACGGTGGTTTTCCTAAGCAGAATATAATGTCGTAACCGTTGGACTGCATGAATAGTCACAACTGCCAATTTCTCAATGTGAGAGTATCTCAGCTCAGCGTCTATTAAATTCCTACTAAGGTAATAAACAACATGCTCTTGGAGCACATCATCCACCTGAACTAATACCATATCAATCATCTATTGAGACGCGGCCACATAAAGCAAAAAACCTTTAGCAAAGTCGGGTGGACTAAGAATAGGGGTTGATACCAAAGCTTTCTTCAAAGCATCAAAAGACTGCTGGGCTCGCTCATCCTAGATAAATGGAGTGTCCTTCTTCAAAAGTCACATGAAACTTTTGGTAAGATTGGCATAATTCACGATAAAGCATCGTAAGAAAGTGGCTCTCCCTTGGAGGCTCTAAAGTTGAATCAAGTTACCCGGGGGAAGCAACCAAAGTAATGCCTCAACCTTAAGATGATCGACTCTTATAACCTCTTTTGAAACTACGAACCCTAGAAGGCGACCTGTTTTCACAACAAAGATGCACTTGTTGGGGTTCAAACGAATCTTGTAACATCGGCACATTTCAAAAATGAGGCATAGGTGCTTGGGGTGGTCCACTCTCTTACAAGAATGGCCAGCACTATCATCCAAGTAAGCCTCCACTATACGCTTAAGGTCATGAAACGCATAGCTCATGGCACGCTGAAAAGTAGCTCCGGCATTTTTAAGGCCAAATGGCATCTTCCGGTATGCAAACGTACCCCAAGGACATATAAAAGTTGTCTTATGTTGGTCCTCGAGTTTAATCTGGATCTGATTATAACCTGAAAATCCGTCCATTAAAGAAAATACATCGCTTCCCACACAAGCATCCAAGATCTGATCTATGAATGGAGTGGGAAAGTTATCCTTAAGACATGCTCGGTTCAGATATCTAAAATTAGTACATACGCGGATGGTTCCCTGCTTCTTATCTACAGGAACGGGATTGGATACCCATTCAGTAAGGGGAACGCAGTAGATGAAACCAGCTTTGAGCAGTTTCTCCACCTTTGCCTTGATCGTAGCTTCCTTCCTAGGATTCACAGCACGAAGGCATTGCCGAACCAGCTTAACATTAGGATAAGTCTTAATCTCGTGTTCGACAATGCTAGGGTTTATTCTTGGCATCTCTTCATAATACCAGGCGAAAACATCCTGAAATTATTTGAAAAGCTAAGTGTAAATGCGGATTTCCTCAGGGGAACAATCAGCACTGATGTGGACATTCTCAATCTTCCTGGGAGTGCGAGAGATGTTGATTGGGATAGTTGGGGAAATGTTAGCCATATTCCCTTCCGCGTAAATCCCATGCGAATCCAAAGGAGCCACAGGGTGACCAACCTTCTCTGCTAGAGTCGATCGAAACTCTTCCTGCTCAATAAGGTCAAGATCGGGAAGAAAATACGATCGATGATGTAGATCTTCCCAATGCTTATCATTACCATACATGGCCTCAATGATGGCTTCATCCAAAGTAAAAGTACCATCAAGGAAATCATGCGAACAAGAGGAGTCAACTTCCCACGCAGGCAGCATAACAGGACCTTCCTCTCCTATCCATGAAGAAGAGAGAGTCAGCTCTACAGTGGCTTGTTGAATCTCGTGGTAAGCAATCTCAGCTGTAGACAATGGCATAGTCATCCCGATGTGTGCAATGTTTCCAGATGAAGAACTCGTGGAAGGTAAATTCCATGAATCATTAAAATATGACGTCCGGAATGGTACACTCTGTAATGAGGTCAGGGCACTATCAGAGATGGTTCCTATAATGGAGATTGGTGCAACAAAGTCAAAAGATCCCAGCAAAGAGGAATACAATCCTACACCAATATTCCCAATTGCCAGCTGAGAATTTTTGATCTGAGGAATTTCCGTTCTTGGTGTTGCAATGCTATTGGAACTCGTATAATCGAGTTGATCGACCATCACAATATTGCCTTCGTGTGGAAAGAAGGTAACTCTAAACACAGAGTACATGATCGCTCGCATAGTGTAGATCCAATTCCTACCCAAAAGAAGGTTGTAGTCGATGGGTGCATCAACCACCTCGAATTCAATTGGCACAGTCTTCCCACCCAAGTGTACCTCAAAGGAGGGGATAATACCATGTAGCCGGAAAGAATGACCATCGAATGCAGTCTACATGGTCATAGACTTCGACAAAGGACGTGAACCCATAGCCTTCCAACAAGATAACGACATAATTGACTTAGAAACACCTTCATCAACCATGGTATGTTTAACGATTTTCTCTAAGAACCTAACATGGACTTGAAAAGCCACATGGTAGGGCAACCGAGGCTGGAAATCAGTAGTGTCGAACTTGATAATGTTCGGGCTACACTGGTCCTGGACACCCAAGGCACATAAAAGGGCAGTCCTCTAAGAAGGACAAGCCTAGAGAACCTCAAGAGCTGACATGGCACATGGAGTTTGACCCAAATCTTCTACAATGGAGTAGTTTTGGGCAGCTCGAGCATTGGGATTGTGCATCGAGCACTTAATAACACCTTTCAGCATCCGTGGCATAGATTTCAGCTTCTGGATATGCAAAGGAGTATCAGGAGGAGGGGGTTCATTCCCTAACGGAAGTTGTGGAGCTCCATAATCACGAGAGCGAGTAGCAACACTAACTTCCGTTTTGACCATATTAATGCATCTGTAACTGCCACCAGGGTTTGAGGACGTCAAAGTTGCATAAGTCCCACTACCGACGATGGAAGCACCCGAAGCCATATTTTGGTGGTGAGGAAGGGGATCCTTCAGCACAGCTGGGCCCTGTGCTATGTGCTTCGCGGCTTCTTCAAGACGAGGACATGAATGTGTAAGGTGATCTTCTGTGCAAATCTTACAAGGGAATTTCACTTTACACCTAGGTTTTCGGTCCTCACCAGCATTTCTGTTGTCTCGAGGAGGGTTGGCATTCTCTTTCTTAGTATTTTTGTTATTCTTGTTATTCCCACCCCTACGATTATTCTTCCCCTTTTTCTTCCCACCAGGTTGTTGGTTACCTGATGAGTTCATCGACTGTATGGAGTGAACATCCGACGATTGGGTGGGGTCAGACGAGGCGTGGACCTGTCCGGGGGTAGATTAGCTAATCGACAGATTGTGCATCTGGTTTGTGTCCAAATCTACAGGACTAGTACTCATGGATCCAACAATACCATCGGCATGTGGTCCAGGAACAGGCTTGGACTCATGACGTGATCGCAGTGCATCAGGTATGATATCGTATAAAATGCCAGACTGAGCGTAGACTAGATCTAGCTACTGGGATTTGAAAATAGCTTGCTCCTCAGTCATAATACCAGACAGTGAAACGTCTTTCGAAACGTAAGGAAGTAGAGACTTAAGGAACCACTCTAACAGAAACTCTATAGGAATGTTGGCCTTCACTAGCCTCTTCCATCGGCACCACTCCTCAATATGGTCAGAGATGTGCATGGCTTTGTCCTGACGGAAGGTGGACAAAAGTTCGGGTACCAGTATCATAACGAACTGGCAACTGAAATTGGTCTAGGAAAACCAAAGCTAACTCATTGAAGCCTCTATATGTGCCCCCAATCAACTCAACATACCATTTCGCCACGAGCCCCCGTGAGGGTGCGTTGAAATAACCTCAAATGGATAGAATCATGGTTTAAGGAATTTGAAGAGCACCATAAGTGAAAAGTAGTAATGTGATCACCTGGATCCTCAGCATTCTTCCCTTCAAAATTTGGAATGTTAGAAGGGAGCTTGGTGGGGACTAGAGGCCATGTAGGATCATGACACACCGGATCATTCGTGAGTTTCGAAAGATCTGGTAGATTCAATCTAGCAAGAAAAGGGAGTTGAGGCTGTGAAGCTTGAATATGAGCACCTGAAAGAGACTGGTTTTTTGAACCGTAAGGCGGGATGGTATACATCGAAGTTGACCCCTGTGGAGCCGACGAACTCTGGTAATAATCGTGACCATGATTATAAGGATAGTATCCTCCTCCAAGTTAGCCCTTGTTGGGATACACAAGCACATGCGTAGCAGGGATTCCATGTGAAGGATTGGGATAATAAGTAGAACCAACTGAAATTCCATGAGGATGACTTCCATGAAAATGGGGTCCTGTATTCCCACTCATGGAAGGAATACCAGACGAGTGTGGGCCGTATGAAAACGGTATGTGAGCACTCCACAGAACCGAAGAGCTAGCAAAAGGAGGGTTTTGTGGAATCACAAAAGCGTTTGAAGGTACAGGCTTAGTGACATGCGGATGAACAGATGGAATGTAAGTCGTGGAACCAATACCTAACGTGAAACCTCCACTCAAAAAATGGGTTCACACTAACGCTAGGGGTTGACGAAGGAGGTGGTCCTCCGCCAACAGTCGGATTAGATGAAGGGATGTGGCTACTTCCAAACTGATAGGATGTGAAAGCAGGCATAGTGCCCCCAACTCCAACACTAGAGCTAGTGTGACTACTAAACATGGTGGGCGTAACGGTCGGCGTATAGCCAAGCATACCATATGTAAAAGGATTCGAGGTTGAAGGGACGGATGAAGTACCATAACCTGGCATCCCATATCGAAAATCGGATGGCTTTGTATCGTCGAATGGGTTTGTGCTCGTGGGTGGAGACATCCCAAACCCATGAGGAATAGTGTGTGGAGAACCTCCTTCCCATTCACCCCTAGGAGTGACCGGAGGGGCTTTTCCCGATGTGTTAACGGATGGAGTCACTGGGACTCCAGACGTGCCAGGTGTAGAACTCATGATAGAATCTCCTTGAAGCTCGTGAGAAGTATCAACAGGACCAGAGGCAATCCTCCGGCGTCTCTTGTAAAAAGGACATGATAACTCATCAGCCGGTAAACCAGCCAAATGACGATATCAACGGAGAGGCGAAACTCGCTCCACGATGAATTCAACAAGTCATTAAAAACAATGTCTCCCAAAGGCCTACTATATCGTCACAGAGCATACAACTGAAAGAAATCTACATCCAAATGCACACAAACAGGACAGAATGAAGGGACCTCCCGACACTATTGCAGGTATGTCTCTCCTAGGAGGGGCTTGAGACTCCCAAACTATAACCGGAAGTAACAGAATCAGTTGTAAGGGCCCCCATACTTCACTGCGTGCACAGGGTCAAATCCCTATACATACAACAACTATGATGTCCGACCCCTATCTGACTCAGGATACTCACAGTATAACCGCTGCAAGCACCCTATGTGATACCTAGGTAAAGCAACTAAGGCCACCACGTATAACCAATGCTCAGGCGGACATTCGCAGGTGGGATCCGTCATATGGGTAGGGTAACTAATCCCGAAACTCAAGAGGGTCAAATCCCCCAAGATCCCCCATACACGAACAAATCCTGGAAATATATCCCACGTTCAGCTAGTATTGGAGGTCTATCTCCACAACCAACCTCCCGTGACCTCGTGCTTAACTCTGGTTTTAGTAGAGCTTCCTGAGAACACTGATGTATACCATGGGTTTCACCACTCCTTGGTCATACACATAATGTTTTGTTCAATAGTATTGGATTGTTAACTCACAATGATCTATTCCAAGACTCTAAACCTATACTAGTTGGTGCACCCTATAAAAGAGAAAATCGTTTCTAATCAATTTTAAGATTAAGTGTTAATTTTAAATGGTTGTGATTACTCAAAGGATATGGTCATGAAACTAATGATATGTAAAGACTCAATGATATGCACACTCGGAAAATCCTAGACTCATCTATCCATAAAAAGGGTATGCCACTATATGACAGTCAATTGAACGATTCAAAAAGACAATGCAATCTCTTTATATTTTCATGCTCAAGCAAGTCCTAATGAAGGCACAAGCACTCTAAATGCAAAATGCAATAACATAAAGCAAGTTGTTTTTGTATTTTCAAGTATAAATGAAATGAAAATGAAAATGTTTTTGCATTTTTTCAATATAATGAATGAAAAAATGCAAGCGAAATTAGAACTATTCAGTAAAAATGCAGAGCATATCAAGAAGGAAACCCAACAAATCCCAAACAGTAAGATTCAGCCAAGCTAATGAGCTACAAAAATGAAAAATGGTTCAAAACCAAAAGCTTAAAAACTAAAGAAATGAGGAGTTTCTAGTCAACAAAAGAGCATGGAACAATCAGGAAACAGGCCTAATAAGACTCACGAACACTCAGAATCAACCTAGCAACAACCAAAGACCAAAAAATAATCAATCTCGGACTTGTAAGCGACTGTTCAAAGAACAGAATTGTATGTACGTTGGCTACTGTACTAACAGTAGCAGGTAGACACGGGCTAAACTAAGCTTACCCGCGTACATGGAAAGATAAGTGGACCAAAAATTAGTCAAACAGCCTAGAAAAAGAAAGTTTTCTAATGCAAATCCCAACGGCCAGTCAATGACACAGAAGCTCGACAAACAGAAACTCAAAATAAGGTAGAATGCTTAAAAATCCCCAAAATGGAGGTTCATCCCCAGGGGAGTCTCCATTTCTGAATATGGAGAAAAACTTCCTATGGCTCGGGGCATACCACAATAGGTAGATGACTACCAGAAATAAACTAAATTCCCAATGCAATGCTATTATAAATGTAAATGCTAAGATGTGGAATAACCAACCTTCAACCAGATGTTCGAAGTAGATCCCCATTGAGCTTTCCAATCTACACTTGAACCTGCAGCTTAGTCTCAACAACAAATACAAGCAAGTGCATATAATATGTGAAATATATTAGCATAAACAATAGCATGGTCCATGACATAATAAGCAAATGTAACCCAATGTAATTAAACAAACATTTACAAGATCAATTAGATGATAAAATGAGTATTTGTATTAATGAAAACAAGAAGTACATGATACGACCTCTTGTCGGCAACCCATCTGAACCAAGAAATAGGTCCGGGCCACTTGTGCGTCCACCACTTCAATCCCCCATGCAATGGAAAACTCAAACTATGAAAGGAGTTTGGTAGGTGAACATAAGAGGTTCACAACAACAAGGATTAATGGATGTAGACTCAAGTCACGGCAAAAAACCAATAGAGTTTCTATGCTCTCTCTTTCCTCTTCCTTCCATGCACCATAAGAGATCAATATATAACCCCTCAAAGGTAGGTGAAAGGTTGAATCGAATCGTTTCTGGGGTACATGGAGGGCCAAAGGTCACCCTAAGACCGCTTTTTTGTTTTTTACCATTTAACTCGATGTGCGCTGGCTACATTGGTGCAGCCTGCGTATACACTGGCTATAGTGGAACAACTAGCGTACAGGAACAAAAATAGGGAGCAATGGGTTCCTGGAGGACAAAATGTGGATCCGAGTCTCTAAAATGAATATTTAAGGTGAAAGAGTGTTGATGCTCACAAGGTCAAAAATTACGTTGTAACACACCTGCACCATGATGAATTACCTATCTTGAAGGACATGGTGCTGGTATGTCGAACTTCAATATCAAGAAGGCAGGAGTGTGTAAGGGTTGTGCACTTGACAACCATGCTAACAATGTTTTCCATTTAAGTGATCATATATAAACAGGTACTGTTGACCTCATTCATTTATATGTATGTGGACCAATGACTTTAGCTTCACTGTCAGGTAACATTTACTATGTTTCTTTCATTGATGATTCTTGTAGAAAAACCAAGATTAATTTTATAAAGAGTAAGATTTAGTAAGTTCATAGAATTCAAATCCTTAGTTGAGAATTAAATAGGAAGGAATATCAAAGTGTTGAGATCTAAAAATGGAGGTCGAGAGTACACCTCCAAGGATGTTGATGCATTTTGTGGAGAAGTAGGAATCAAGAGGGAGTATACAATACCTCACAACCTTTAACAAAATCGCATTGCAAAGAGGAAGAATTGGTACATCATAGAGACAACCAAAAAAATGATCCATGACATTGATTTTCCCTTTTCTATTTTTGGGTAGATGCATGCAATGCAATTGTCTACATTAATATACGAACATATGTCCTCACAACATATTTAAGGACAAGACTCCAATAGAAGCCTATACTTGTGGGAAGCCTCAAGTATCAAAATTTTATGTATTTGGTTGTCCTATTTATATTCATGTGCTTGACAAAAAGAGGACAAAGTTTGAATCATAAATAACCAAAGATATTTTTGTTTTTTACAATGATACCTCCAAGCTTTACTAGATCTATATTCCAAGAGAGTAGGCTCGGTAGTGGGAAGTAAAAATGTCCAATTTTATGAGGATGGATGATCCTAATCTAAGTCTCAAGAGATTCCAACCGAGATTGAGGAGGAATAAAATCTTTTTGTCTTAAAGGTTGATCAAAAAGAAGAAGAGAAACTAGATTCAAATCAGTAATATTAGCATGAAGCAATAGAGGCCTTATTACCATCAAGTTAAGCTATGAAACCGTGATGGTGTACCCAGACTTTGTAGGAGGGATATGACCAAGTAGGAGAACCAAAAAATTATTTTCGAGTGAGTCATCCCCTTAACAATTTTTCTAATTATGTTTCATGGGTTTCTTCTATTATTGATTTAAATCCTTCCAGTTATGAGGAAGTGGTTGCATAGAAAGTATGGCAGAATGCCATGACAAAGGAATATAACTCCATTATGAAAAATGAGATCTAGGAAATTGTTCCAAGACCTTAAGGGAACTCTATGATATATTATAGGTGGTTGTACAAGGTAAAGCATGTGGTTGATGGAAACATAGAAAAGTACAAGGCTATATTCAGAGCAAGAGAATTATCCTATAGTGGAGGGGTTATTATGACAAGACCTTTGCTCCTGTTTCTAGGTATAATTTTATCAAGGGAATCATGTCCTTATAATCATTTTTTGGTTGGCCATTATATTAGATGGATATAAATACCAATTTTCTAAACAACCTATGCTCTAATTGTTGTGATGGGCTTGGACCAAACTATTAGAATTAGAAACATTTAGGATATAGAAGGTTCAAGGTATTCACATACCCTTAGCTCCCAGGGATGGTATAAACTAGATGGGTTGGTGGTTCCACAAAGTGGTTGTGCCAACAACATGGACCGGCAAGATTCCATATGAGTCAAAATAGGATTTTTTTCTCTAAGAGGAGAGCCATGTCAAGCCTCTATTAATTTCAATATGTCCCTTCCTTGAAATTTGTCCAAATGAACCAAGCATCCATAGAATCTTGAAGTTTTCATCGATGTCGATGTTGATTAGGATCGTATAGCCCATGGAAAACCTTTAGAGATTATGTTAGTGTTGTGGACCAAGACACCATGATAATAACATTTGTAATGTATAAATTTTATGGACCCCAACGCCAATGTAGCGATTACTATGGCACAAACAACGAGAGCTTTATACATAAACCTTATCACAAAAAATTCCTGACAAGTAAAGGAGCTAGTTAGAGACTTGATAATTAGAGACTTGAGATACCTTTAAATATGAAACAAGGAAATTCAATAAAAAAATACATGACAAAAATAATACAACCTAATATTAACATAGGTAACTACTAAGTTTATACATGAGTGTTATGTGATGCAAAACCTAGTGAAAATGGTTATTTCTATCACACATGTTCTACATTGTAAATGCCATGCTACAAAAATCAATAGAACTTGTGCAGAAAAGGTTGATTGGTTCCCAGGGGAACAATAATAATTGATTGTAGAAGACAAGATAGCCTATTGTGAAAGATGTTGCTATAGAAAATCTCTTAGTGAGGGAAGAGGACATAACATGGAAAATATATTAGGAATCGTAAGATGATGTACATTATGCACACTATGATAGCTAAGGGTTACATATTCAATCTCCTTACATAAAAGAAACCAATCAATTTTGTATTCATCCCCACAACCTACTAAAATTTACCATGGTGCCCATGCTAAAAGGAATTTAAGTCATCCATACTAGGAAAAGATACATTTGAACCACCAAGCAAGATAGTTAAATCTTGGTTTTTGATTTGAAAACTCGGAAAATGGAGAATAAATGGGCCTTGAGTATAACTTTTAGAGAATATGAGAGAGGATTCTAATATACACACTTGAAGAAAATCTGAGACCAAACGATGGAGTACTATTAGTTGAAGAATGCATATGATACATTTGCACATTTTTTCAAATGTTAATAGAAGAAAGAGGATAAAAAAATATTTTACATACAAAAATAATTAAGATAGATTTCTCTACTGGAAAAGAAATTTTGGGCGGTGTTATCACTCAAAATAGCACCCACGATAAAATCACGGATCATGATGCAATGAGTGGAAAGCATGGGAGAATCTAGACCTCAATGTCACATCAACCTAGCTTCCTGGACACTTTAGGTCAAGTCCTAAGAAAAAGGAAGAGTCCCTAGAATTTAGTGAACAATATTTTTTATTCCCTAAACAATACACAAACAAGTTTCCTAATAAACCTCTTAACTAAGATCAGTTCCAAGTGGAGTCACAACAATGAAGTATAAATATAATTGAAACAGAGGGAGGAGATAAAGAGATTTATCACAGATCCCAAGAAATATAACATCAAATTGATATTATTGTTACAATATTGCAACAGTGAATATATCTTAGAAAACTAGAAAAAAATCAGTGATAACAATGTCATCCTTACCATATGCAGTGTACCTTGTATAGTAGGGTAGCAGGGATGACCAATGGGGTGAAAATGAGGCTTCAAGAAACTTCTGAAAATGGAATATCATATCTGAAATGATCCTTATAACGTCCCTCAAATAGGATGTGGTCTCGCTTAACATGTTCTAGAATGAACCTCAAACCCCCCAGGGGTCAATATAGGCCTAGAAACCACTTTCAGGCCTTCAAACTTAGCGAAAGTGAATAATATACATTTTGTACCTGCAATAATAGATCTACAATACAAAAATATATACAACACCTTCTGAGAAATTAAAGTGTTTTGGTTTCAAGGAGACAAGTGTTCTAATATGTACTTTTTACTATTTATCTTAATTTAATGGAGCTTTGAATGATGCACACCTCTCTCTTTGGCTTGTGATGAATGGTGAATGGTGAATGGTGAAATTCCTAGGGTTTATGCTATCTTGCAAGGTTGATCCTAAGAATGGTTTTAATAACTCATGGCTAAGAAAGGACCTAAGAAGTATCTCTTGCTCTCTTTCTTGGTTGATGTTGGTAAGATTTATCCATTTGCTTGTTTGACATTGCTTTTGCGCCTTGGGAAAGGTAAGTTAGGGTTTTTTATCGGCATCTTGTCAACTTTGTTTGAGGATACCTTCCTCTTGAAGGAGCTTTCCATAAATATGGAAATGAATATGATAATGATAATTAAGGAAGAAATCTTGCTAGATGGGGAAAAAATGCTATATCTATGTTCATCATTGAAATATGAAGTGATTATTGGATAGAAAACCGATATTGTGGAAGAATCAAGTGGGGGGAATCCCTAGGAGAATGATGAATGGTCATGAGCAATATGTCGTGTTAAAGTACAAGTTGGTAGAACAAACATACATCACGAGGATGATGTGTAGGAAATAGGCAAACAACAAGGTGAAGATGATTTGTTATTGAAAATCAAATGAGTATAAAGACAACATGCTTCAAGCACAAGAGAATGTCTAAATACAAAAATAATTCCATGCCATTATAAAAACACCTTACCTAATTAGAGGAGAACCAACTGAGAAATCATAATGGTTCATTGAGGATAGCCTTATGTAGATGTTATACCTTGAAGAGATGAGATGAATTGTCTATGTAAGAATCCATATATGGATGAAAATGTAACACCATGCTCCAACAATGAACAACCTGCGGGATTTGAAAAAGGATAAAAGTTGTCTTATCTTCTATGAGATGAAAATAACAAAGTATAAATCCAAAGAGTTTGGCGTATACTAGTGAATAGTATAAATTCATTTTGCAAATTCCTATGAAGGACAAGACAAATCGTGTTCTTAATAAAGTTTCAACTAGAGAAACAATGCTTTTAAGTTCATTCCAACTAGACAAATAATGTGCTTTAGAAAATTCCAAGCAAAGACACCATGTTCTTAAAGAAGTTCTAACATATGAATTACAACCAAGTTGAGTGAAAATTATGTGTCCGGATTTAAAAACAAAAAAAAATGGAGTTCACAGTTAAAAAGATTAATGCAAATCTAACAAAGTCAAACATGGGTCCAAATGGAATGGATTCTACAATGCCCTTCATAAGCAATAAAATATAATTAAATTACCAACTGCGGGTGACACCTTCTAGAGCCACGGCAGGGAGCACCATCTTCCCACCTGGCAGAGTGGCTCCACCACCTTGCAACAGGCCCCTGTCTGCGCCTTACCCAAGACCCCGCCTTTAATGTTGGTTACAGCCCCTTTCCACCTAGCCTTTCCACCTGGCCTCCTCGCTCGAGTTTGGTTTTATAACCCACATGTCCTAGCGATTGGCATTTATGTTGGCTCTGGTTTTTACATCCCTCCTTCCCACCTGGTTCATTTACACCATTAAGCTCTCCCGTGCGAAGTCTGATCCCTCCAAATACGCGATCATAGATATAAGGCTCCCCGTCCATGCCCCTGTGGTCATTACATGCCTCTGTTATTCTCTGTCTATATCCACTGCCAAAAGCTCCATCCCTGCTCAGTTTTCCTATGATTTCGTCGATACCGCCATGACTAGAACACCTGGCACTTCCAAGCGGGGTGCTGGTCATGTTGCATGAAAAAATTCGACCTCTGTTGAGAAGGAAAAAATCGCAAACAATGGGTACAAGGACAACGTCTCCGTCCCTGTTCGTTGTCTAGAAGATGACTAGGAGTTGCGCAGTGTGGCAGAAATTATGGCCTTTGGCAGCCAAGGCACCCAGGTTAAATATTACTGGCTCATGAAAAATATGCTAGGCACTCTGGTTGAAGAGATTCTCACCAATTGGAACCTAGCTAAGGCTGCAATCATGGATACCAGGGCCAATATGGCACATTTGGATGGAGTGTTGGCTGCTTTGGAGGCCAACCTGACCGGACGCAGGTGTTCTCTGTTTCCTCACCCAACTCCTCCACCCAATTATGGTCCTACTGGTCCAGTTGATGGTTTTGTTGATGATCTAGCCATCCATATTGAGGGCGTTGCCACTGCAGCTGATGCCCAAGCCACTGGCAGTTCCCTGCACGACTCCATGGGCATTGCGGCTTCGGATGGCATGATTCCTATTCACAGCCCCAATTCTATCCCCAGTTCTCCAACAGCAATTGTGGTTTAGGGATCTCCTCCCTTGGGGATACCCTTTCCTATTCCCTCAACCATTGATGTTCTGCATTACAAGCGAGTCCATAAATCCGAGGATGAAGCTGTGCCTCCGCGTAAAGATGAGCCCCTGCCCATCAAGCTCCCGTCTTAGCAGTAGGATGATGATTTCTTCAGATCCTGTCCAATCTCTGAGGAAAATTATGGCTCCCAGAATGCAAAATCCAGTACCTAATGTTGCTCTGTGTGAGCCCAGCTCTTCTGTTTTTTGCGGTTAGCTTTTATGTTTTCCTTGTTTCTGTTAATGGTCCATCATCAGACGCTATTCTATCTATCAAGTCTGGTTCTGTTAATGTTTTTATTGATCGGCTATCATAATGTCTATGCTACTCAACCCACTCTAGGGCAGGTCTACAGAGACTCTTTTTTGTACTCCTGGTCCATGAGAAGCTTCAGAAAGCTTCTGACTCTACTGATTCTCATGAGATTGTAACATTTTTTGTACTATAATATAATTTTACCGATGTTGCTTACAATATATATATATATATATATATATATATATATATATATATATATATATATATATATAATTAAATAGTATGTCAATATTATTCATTCGTATCGTATTAGTTCCACAAAGGAATAGGATAAATATTCAAAGTAAAATTGCATCCATGTTATTCTCCAATTTTTAGAGTTACATACAAAATGAATGGTTATGGCCATCTCGAGTTTTACTTATGCTTGGAAGGTGAGGAGGATATCATGTTGTTCCTTGATATGTTCCTCACTAGGGAACTATGCTAAGGCATTCAAATTCGTTATTTTAATAATACTAACTGAAACAATTCAACGGCTCAACAAAATAGTTTCCTCTAAATCAAGATTTTGCAATTATTTAGGAATTGACTCTCTCTCTCTCTCTCTCTCTCTCTCTCTCTCTCTCTCTCTCTCCCCTTTAAGAAGAACATATATAGGATAGCTACTCGGAAACTCAAAGGAATACAATATGCAAATAACAATCCCTTAGGCACCACATTCAATATATTGGGCAATTTGATTTCTTTGAGTAGAAAGGAGGAGGAATTTAAAGAAGGCTTACAATAATTTAGAGTCAAGATATTCACCACTTTGAATAAATCTCAACACTAAAGAGGAATCACATATTGAAAGAGAGTTCCAATTAAACATTAAACAGACACAATGTTTGTACAAAACATATTTACAACTCAATATCTTTGTATTTTTACCTTGCATGCCCATGAAACATAAAATAAAATATTTGAATTGTTCAACAGCAATAAACTAAAATACTAGGATTCATTCTATTGATCAACAGGTCATGGAAAACACTACTAGTGTTCATACATGAATTATGAAAACCTGCAAAGTATCACGACATAAATCTTGATAAGATAGTGAAAATGGTTCGAAAAAGCTCAATATTTATTTATAAACATAACATCTTGGACAAATGAGAAAAAAACGTTTATGGAAACAACATAAAGTTACAAATTACTGAGAGATTTTACAAACTAATACAAATGAAAGGGCCAATATTTAAAGGATTGTCAATTCACAACTCATGTACTTTTTAGCTTTAGATCTATGCTCTATGATATTCACTCTTTAGGGATAAACACATTGTCGCTCTCCAAAAATGGTAGATCCTTCGATATTTGTTCTTCTTCACCTTTATATCGTATTTCTTTGTAACAACTTTTACAACAACCTCAGATCAGTGGGGAGAGTAGTTCCTAAAATAGGGCTTGATCACTGTTATATTTACGAGCAAAATTAAATTTATATGCGATAGAAATAATAATCAAGCAACTAACCATATAGGCAGGCACAAATTTTACCTTGGAAAAACCAACCTCAATTAAGATCTCCATTACCTTGACAAAAAATTACCAATATGGGCCAAGTGATCTCACCTACTCACTTCTAGGCCCCATTACAATGGAGTATACCAAGACCTTTATAGGATTCATTATATGAAATACCTTGGGCCAATACCATGGGCCACCAAATACTATGTGCCTAAAAACCACTTGCTTTGACCTAAACTTGAGTTTAACAATGGAATAAACCAATCCCTTTATAGGCTTCATTATATGCAATACCTTGGGCCACCAAATACCATATGCCCAAAAACCACTTGCTTTGAACTAAACTTGAGTTTAACAATGGAGTATACCAATCCCTCTATAGGCTTCATTATATGCAATACCTTGGGCCAATACCATGGGCCACTAAATACCATGTGCCCGAAAACCACTTGCTCTGACCTAAAATTGAGTTTAACTTAATGACTCTCTCACCGATTCAAGCTTAACCCAACATTCCCCCCTTTAAAATTGACTTGGGGTAATCACCAAACCCCCTCAGAGTTTATAACCGAGTAATCAAATCACGCATGCCCTCCCTATCACCTAGTCCTACGTATAGACTTTACTACTGACTTACCAAGAGTACACATTCCTAACCAGGTCTTACAGTTATATTCCCATTTACTTATAACAAATATTTTCAACTCGAAAGCAATATATATTTTGTTCATGTGTCTCATGGTGACTTCACCATCACCATCTATTGCTACATCCTCTCGCTTTTCCATGCTCGTCGTCTTACTTGTTATTCACCATGTTTCATAAATCCATGAACCATCACATATGCAAAGAAATAAATTCTCATCTTTCCATTGCCATTATTTGAACACAACGCTACCTCAATCTGATCTTCATGAGAGCTCTCCCTAGTCATATGAAAACAAATGCATGCCACCATCTCAATCAACATCACTTCACCAAACATCCCATAGGCTTGGACATGGATACTAAGTTCCTCTTACTCTTCATGGAAAAACATTAGGTTTTATCTCTATGTTTTTAACAAAACTCAAGCCTTTTCCTCCACCTTTCCAGCGATATAAGACTCTTGAAGCTTCACACAAGCAACCATGTCCTCTTCCATGGATCTCTATTATTCACTCCACCTGGATCGCACCATATTTCTCCACCAAAATGTGTCCCTCCACCAGATCTGTCACGTCTTCCACGTACTTCCTCTATGATGGTGCAGTGCAGCTATAGGCTTTCACGCTGAGCATGCTTGTCTCCTTCCAAGCAGTGATCAATACAATGGAAATCCTCACATATTTATTCCTTTATGACGTCGATTTCAATCTCCAATAGCTTCTAAGACATTTACATTTTCCTTCAACCTTGCCTTGACACCAATTGTTAACAAAAATAAAAATGCATAATAATTATAATAAGAAACAAGAATGTACAATGAAGAAGAATATTTTACCATGGAAACCCAAAACCAGGAAAACCACCAATAATAAATCTATTCCTCTTGGATCAATCCATCCAAGACATGGTTAATCCAAACACCACCGGCTACACTAAGGCCAACATAAGCCTCCTTAGGCACTTTAAAATGGAGTCACTCAAGCCCGTAAGTAGGCTTCATCACATGCAATACCATGGGAAAATACCATGGGACACCCAAAACCATGGTAGTCACCAATGTAAACCAATTTTTGACTATTTTACTAAGTCTAGTTTAACCTAACATTCCCCCTTTGAACTTAACTACCAACTGCACTAGCATAAAGAACATGAGATGTATCTTCTTTTTCTTCTTCATTCTTGGGACACTATTTTGCAGATAATCTCACACCTATAGGAATAGGGACTTTTATTGGTTTACATTCCTGCATATTAAACATGTGCAATATTGTTTCAACATATTTTCTTCTGTTTAGCCACAGTGTCATGTCCGCAAATTTTGCTATGGTCCATGGGGATGATTTTATCCTAAGTCACCTAGGCATTAATTAATTAATTAATGGATGGATGAAGAAATTGACTAAGGGAATATGCCTAAGGGTGAATTTGAGGAATTAAATGGATAAGGTGGGCTCCCCATGAAGTTATTAACCCCCAAACTAAGTGCTAAGGTGATTTATTAATTAATTGGGGAGTTATGAGCCAGCATTATAAGTTTAATTAAATAATTAATGGTTTTGAATTTTGGAGAAGAAATTAATTAATTTTATTAATTATCCTCATTTATTAATATTTTATTTGTTATGCTGAATAAATGGAGAAATTGGGTCACCAATTCGAATTAGTGGATAAGGTTGGAGGAATTACTTGGAGTAGAAGTCAAGTAAGCACTAGAGTCCAAAAATGTTTCCAAAAATGAGAAAAGAGGAATATTTCAGGAAAAGCAGCATAAATCCAGAAAGTAGGAAAGTATGAAAAGCAGGAAAGCTCAGAAAAGAAGATAAGTCAGAAAAAAAGAGGAAAAAAGAAGGAAAGCCAAAGCAAAGCAAGCAAACAAAGCAAGGAAAGTATGTCCACTCATGGGTGACCTATTCTCACAGGTCACCAAGCCAAGCAACTTGCTCAACATGTCAACATGAATTCTATTTAAAAAGGTTTCCAACTTCATTCAAGAACTTTTATCATTTTTAATTTTGCATTGAGAGCTCTGAGCCTCTCTAGTTGAGTGATGTGCCTCAACAAGTTATTCTTGGGAGATGTGCCCCAAGGCCCTATGAGTTTCCTGTGAGTGTTATGCAAGTCCAGTAACAATTATTACAGCCAGTAACATCCAGTTCAGATCAGCCTTGGAGAATTAATGTCAGATTGAAGAGGAGGCTACCAGTGTAGAAGAATTGCAGCTAGTTTTGGAGGAGGATCATTAGCAAAAGAAGATAGTTATGGAGGAGCATGCCCAGGACCTCCAGTGAGCTCCAGAAGTTGTTGTCAACATATATCAGAGACTTCCATGTCCATAGGTTGAATTCATACCTGATGTCTCATTCCTCTCTCATTGCTCCAGCTCGCTCAGCCAAATTTAGAGGTGTTTCCCCTGGTGGAGACAACTAGTTGAAGGAGGGCGCACCAATGAAGTCTATCAGAAGAAGGAGAAGAAAAATCAGAACTATGATCTATAGAGGGTCTTATCATTACATCAGAACAGATCTACTATAAAAATCCTTCTCTCTATTCATCTTCTCCGCCAATGTAATGCAATTTATATCCTATGAAGCACTATGTTTTGAGAAAGAAGCCACTGAAATAAAAAGAAGAGTTATGTTATGTCCATTTCGATTTATTATTGTTCTTAATATTATATCAGAGCTTCATAACATATCAGAATAGAGAAATCAGTTAATGGAAGTCATTTATCAAGTTAAATTCCAAGACTAGCTCATTGAGAGGTTTTTCTAGACTAGTTTTGTTGAATTTACTGTAGATTGCACTTAGAGCATCCATTTGACCTCCTGTCTGTTGCAGTAGGTTAATAATTCAATATAATTCACATATCAGTCCCTAATTCGATAATTTGGAATCCTTTAACTCCTTTTTGGGAAGCTTATAAAATTACTAGCTCAGCAATCCCGGGTGAGCTCTTGAACCCCAATTCTTACTAAACTCTCCCAATTCTGTTCAAATAATTTACTAAACATCACCAGCACTTATTTGACTGATATAACCTCTTCCATTAACTCCCATGATCCCCACCTGTCTAGTATGCATATGCCAGCTGCCTAGGAAGCCTCGAAGTAAGCATAGACTTGCTATATGTTGAAAAGTGAATGGTTCTGGTACATGGTGCATAGGAAATCTCTAATATGACATGGTGAATCCCCATCACTTACTTCCTGCTCTGTTCGGAAAAATTGTCAAAAATTTAACTAGTGAATTTTATCAAAAATTTGAAGTTAGAGATAATATCTTGGTTGAATATTCCCAAGGATATTACAGTGGTATCAGAGCACTTTCCTTGGCTCATCCTATGGAAAGTAACTCTCAGTGGAAAAGTATCTCAACACTATCTTCAAGTTGCAGTTGTGAAATTAGTTCCATGTCATGGAAGATTCAGACTTTGAGTTGTATGAGGAAGAAAATTATTTTTATGAAGAGTATGATAATTCTGATGAGCAATATGAAGAATATTGCAAATAGTATGAGGAAGAGAATTTCCAAGAAGTACCTTCCTCAAGTATCTCCCATGAGATCATTGTTGGAAGAAGATACTATGGTTATTCTTATAACCATATGGATGGAAAAGTTGCATGTTCCACAGTCAAATGTCAACCTTCTATGGAAGAGATAATAAAAGATATGAAAGCTTTATTGGATACATGTGATTTCACAAGAATTTTTGGATCCTCTTCAAGAAGAGCCTTGTAATGTCCCTTGTTAGGAATTTTATTAAAATTGCAATTTTCCACTTTTTTCCTTGGTTCGACCTTGGACTAGTTTCGATCTCTAGGTCCCAAATTTGCCCCAAATGATCCCAAATATTCTGAGAAGGTATATGAATGATATTAGAACATAAATATGTATTTCAGGGATGCCTTTGTACCTTTAAAACACTTCTGCAAATACTCTTTCAATTCTGGTCAATGTAGGTAACTTTACTAGTGATTTCCCTTTGACTAGTATTGGTCTCTAGGTCTCAAATTGACTCCAAATGCCTTCAAATCTTCAAGGAAGGTTTATGAATGATATTAGGAATTGAATATGATGTTCAGGGATAACATATGGCCACCAAAATACCTCTGCAAACTCTCTTAAGATTCTGGACCAAGTATGCAATTTTACTAGTAATTTGGGGTTCAAATCCCCCTGAGGTAAGTACTGAAAATGGCTTCCCAAATGCCTCCAAACCCACTCAAATTTATGAACAGAGGTATGTAATGTGTTAAGTATGTTATTAAGGTATCATATGCACCATTAATGGTTTATTAAAACTGTTCTCACCCTCTCCCATTCAACTGCAAAAATCCCCAATTCGACCCTTGGGGAAATGGCACTATTTCACCTCCCAATACAACTAAACTGAGTAAAAATGCTTCAAATGCTCAAGTACAGTACATGAAACTTGTAGAAGACATCCATGGAAGTATATTGATCACAAATATATCAGAGAATCATCCATTCATTCGAAATCATCATCAATACATTGGTTCACAACAACGTAGTGGGGAAATGGCATTGTTCTTCCATTAAAAATGAGATTTATACATTTCTACTTGGAATTTCGACCTGAAACTTTCTGGAGATGAAGAACAGAGTATTTGCTTCATATTACAAAAGAAATGGGGCATTAGAAGCTCCCCCAAAGACTACAATAGCTCACCAAAAACGCCCTCCCTCAAGGATCAAGAATATGCCATCAAAACTGCAAATGGTTGAAGGAGCGAGCTGCAATAGAAGAAACCATGAGATTCCCTGTAGCTTACACCTGCAAATAAAGACTCCATTAAAGCTCCAAATGAAAGGTCTGAATGGCCTTTCCAATTTCCAACTTGGATGGGAATCTTTCACCCTCGAAATTGGCTAAGGCAAGAAACTAGTCATCCACTAGCTCTCCCTCTTCACAAATGCAATTGCAAATTCTACAAATGATCAAAATCCATTCTCATACTTCATTTCTACATTTTATAACCAACATTAGCCTTCTAAGGGTCGAAATCCTCTCAATATATTCAATAGATTTTCATTTAGGAAATATTCCACATTTGCCACTTGTCTCCTAGTTCCAACCTTCCATCTTCTCCCAAATTCGATTTTGAGTCTCTTTGGCTTCTCCAACTCCCAAATTCGCCTTCTTTGAGCCTATTTTGGGGATGACATGTCATAGTGGTCAGATGTCAGAGGTCAGGTCTGCAATTTGTCATAGTTGTCATAGATTCTCCATCATTGGTGTCATAGGGGCTAGGGAATCTAGCCCAAGTGTCCACAAACTTCCACTTTGACTCTTTATCTTCCATGGAGGTTACCAATCCTTCCAAATTCGACCTAATATGCTCAATGACATGTGTTATGACTTACCAACTCACCCAAGAGTGTTCACATTCCCATTAATTCAAATTTGCAAAAGAGAGATACCATGTATTATGAAAAATCAAGCTAGTGTGGGTCCCACATCCTCCATATGTCTCCAAAACCATTTGTCACTTAGGATTTCTCTTGAATTTCTTTATTCACTCTATTTATTAAATACTTGAACCCTTCTAATGTCTAAACATCATTTATTATCCCCCTTATTCCAAATCCCAAAGCTTCCACCCCAAATCTAGGAAACTAGTAATTTTCCTCATTGGCAATTATTTGACCCTTAACATCAATTTTACAAACTCTAATGAATATGGCTAATGTGATTAGGCCATTGTGACCCAATTCCAAATTTGGGACATGACAAGCCTCCAAGAATATTCATCCTAAGACAACCAGGGAGAATCAAGACCCAAAAATCAATCATGATGTTGTTGACAGAATGGAAGAAGAATCTACTGTAAGATTCTATGCTGAGGATCTCACGATCACCTCATAAGAGATTGGTACTATTAGGGGTGTTGAGCCATATTTTGGATCAGATCCCAAAGAAGAACATAAATCATATCCAAAGACACCTCATGAGCTTCACAGGGAAGCAGAAGTTGACCACACATCAGTTAGATGTGAACTAGTAGAATCGGTGGCAGAACAAGGCACCATAACCCCACCCATTGAAGAGAGAAGCATGATGCAAAGGTATGGACCAATTTCATATTTTTGTACAAATTTGTGTCATGATGATGTTGCAGACACATCAGAGGATAGTTATTTCATAAGGGATTCCCTGGATGTTGAGTCTCAGATCCTTAGTGATAAGGGTGAATGCAGTGACCAAGTTGAATCACTGTAAGGGTGTTTGCGGGATGCCTACATGGTCGGAAGAGAAATTGCTGAGGAATGTTTTAAGTGAGAGGAAGCATCTAAATATGTGTACTCTCACATATATGTGGGATACATGGATATCCCCATTGATGAAGGTTCCATGGGTGCAATATCCATGGAGAAAGAAGAAGTTCTTGCAGCAACAGAAACTGAAAATGAGAAATTGGTGGAAGGCCAAACCACCAACATCCCATCACAAGGAGGGGAAAATATAACACATGGTAGTTTTGTAAATTCTGATTTTTATATGCCTATGTGTCAACATGATGGGGCAGCCTCTTCAGAGGAGAAGATGGGCTTGGTTGAACCCCCAAGGGTTGAGACTCCTGAATTGGGGAAGGCTGAAAATCAGAGAGAAATCCTTACAAGTGCACCAGAAATGAACGAGCACCCCAGTTGCAATTAAAGACCTGATATTTATGATCTAAATTTTGAATGTATTGCAACCCCAAGGAAGGGATCAGCTTTCATAACTTCAAAAGAATCACCTAAAGTTGATCCTAAGGAGCTAGAAGAAGAGGAGGTTCATCTGCCAGAACCTCATTGTCCTGATGGGACATTGAAGATGAATGAATGCAAGATCCAAGAATCCCTTCAAACCCTCAATGACACCCATGCATTAATGAATAAACTTTATTGGAAGTTGGGAGAACAATCCTACATGAGAGACATGGAAGAATTTCAAAAAGCCATGACAAGCATTAAAGAAAATTTCTTAAACCTGCTTTCTGATAGAGATAGTTTGTTGGAGATTGTAAAGTTGTTTCATGGTGCATCCATGAAGGATGATGAAGAGATCAGAAATATCAATGAGGAATTAATGGCCACCCAAGATTCTTTGAGAAGCACTCAAAGTTCCCTCCAAGAATCCAAGACAGAAATATTGCAACTTCATGAAAAGTTGCAAAGATCTTCCCTACCCTCCTACACACCATTCAATCAACTTCATTTGGTTGAAAGAATTATTGATCATAGGGAGGAACCTCATGAGATGGTGGATCACGAGGATCATTCATTTTTATATGTGCTTGAAGAGTGTGCAGAACAGTTTGATGAGAACCAAGCACTGGACTTTTTTCCAAGGGAAATTGAGCTGTTCCTTGAAGACAGACACTCTCCCATGAAAGAGTGGGATGAGAGAACCCAATTTGGACCAGCCAATAATGAAGAATTTGCAGCCATAATTATGATTACTGAAGGTTGCAGACATGCAAAGAAGGTTCACTGTTTTTTCCCACATGTCCTAGATTCAGCAACACCAATGGGGAATGAACAGTGGGTGAAGAAATTTTTCTGGTTTGTGTCACATGTACAACAAGAGGATCATGATCTATCCGCGTGGGAGATAGATCCCATTTCAAAAGACATGGCTGATTATAGCTCATATAAATCAGCAAGCAGGATCTCTGATTGATCCACCGGATGGATGGATAGAGGCATCACTGAAAAGGAAAACCAGGAAGGTAAGAGTCTTATGTTTTGTTGCAAGAAAATTGTTTTTAAAATTGCTGATTTTTCTATGATTTGCAAGCAATAGAAAAGGCATAATTTGCAGCCATTTGATGTCACTCATCCACATATGGATTGGGTGAAAGATTACCTCACAAACATGAAATCTCCTTGCAAAAATGTTTCTGCTTATGGTCAAGGGAAGGCAGCTAAGCAGGCAAGTTCCCAAGATAAATTAATGGGACATTTTACATGCAGAAGTTGGCCTATGTGGAGGGAATCCACATGCTTGGAGGTATGCTTGCATTTTTTCTCCAATGGCAGAGATCTGAGCCATTGGATGTTTTCACTTGAAGAAGCATTTTTCTCTCTACTTGGTTTGGTTGGCAATAATGTCCTTTCAGTTATTCCCCGGATTAAAAAGGCACATGTTTGATGACAGATTATCTAAATTGATTCTGAAGATTGGGAAAATGCAGTTGATACTTTGGGATCCTGACATTCATTGGAGTGACAGATTACCAAAGGTGACAGAAAAATTTTGGTCCTTGCAAGAAAAATAGTGGGATCCAGGAATTCTACTCAAGTTATCCTAACTGGGTTGAAAATTTTGTTCATTTGCTGGTTAATTGCAGATATAAATTACAGTGCAGTTTTTCTTTTCCTTTCATGGTCATTTTTTTTTTAAGGCCCAAGTTTAATTTTCAGACTGTTCAATGGATGGGGATAATTATAATCAGAGTGGTGCAGCAGAAGCTTGGTGAAACCCTGACATTGCTTGAGGACAAGCAATCTTGGGAAGGGAGGACTGTCATGTCCCCAAATTTTGCTATGGTCCATGGGGATGATTTTAGCCTAAGTCACCTAGGCATTAATTAATTAATTAATGTATGGATGAAGAAATTGACTAAGGAAACATGCCTAAGGGTGAATTTGAGGAATTAAATGGATAAGGTGGGCTCCCCATGAAGTTATTAACCCCCAAACTAAGTGCTAAGGTGATTTATTAATTAATTGGGGAGTTATGAGCCATCATTATAAGTTTAATTAAATAATTAATGGTTTTGAATTTTGGAGAAGAAATTAATTAGTTTTATTAATTATCCTCATTTATTATTATTTTGTTTGTTAGGCTGAATAAATGGAGAAATTGGGTCACCAATTCGAATTAGTGGATAAGGTTGGAGGAATTACTTGGAGTAGAAGTCAAGTAAGCACTAGAGTCCAAAAATGTTTCCAAAAATGAGAAAAGAGGAATATTTCAGGAAAAGCAGCATAAATCCATAAAGTAGGAAAGTATGAAAAGCAGGAAAGTTCAGAAAAGAAGATAAGTCAGAAAAAGAGGAAAAAAGAAGGAAAGCCAAAGCCAAAGCAAAGCAAAGCAAGGAAAGTATGTCCACTCATGGGTGAACTATTCTCACGGGTCACCAAGCCAAGTAACTTGCTCAACAAGTCAACATGAATTCTATTTAAGAAGGTTTCCAACTTCATTCAAGAACTTTTGTCATTTGTAATTTTACATTGAGAGCTCTGAGCCTCTCTAGTTGAGTGATGTGCCTCAACACGTTATTCTTGGGAGATGTGCCCCAAGGACCTATGAGTTTCTTGTGAGTGTTATGCAGGTCCAGAAACCATTATTACATCCAGTAACATCCAGTTCAGATCATCCTTGTAGAATTAATGTCAGATTGAAGAGGAGGCTACCAGTGTAGAAGAATTGCAGCTAGTTTTAGAGGAGGATCATTAGCAGAAGAAGATAGTTATGGAGGAGCATGCCCAGGACCTCCAGTGAGATCTATAATTTTTTATCAGCATATATCAGAGGCTTCCATGTCCATAGGTCGAATTCATACCTGATCTCTCATTGCTCCAGCTCGCTCAGCCAAATTTAGAGGTGTTTCCCTTGGTGGAGACAACTAGTTGAAGGAGGGCGCACCAGTGAAGTCTATCAACAGAAGGAGCAGCCAAATCAAACCTCTGATATGTAGAGGGTCTGATCATTACATCATAACAGAGCTATTGTAAAAATCCTTCTCTCTATTCATCTTCTCCACCAATGTAATGCAATTTATAGCCTGTGAGGCACTATGTTTTGAGAAAGAAGCCATTGAAATAAAAAGAAGAGTTATGTTATGTCCATTTCAATTTATTACTGTTCTTATATTATATAAGAGCTTCATAACATATCAGAACAGATAAATCAGTTAATGGAAGTCATTTATCAAGTTAAATTCCAAGATTAGCTCATTGAGAGGTTTTTCTCGACTAGTTTTGCTGAATTTATTGTAGATTGCACTCAGAGCACCCATTTGACCTCCCGTCTATTGCAGCACGTTAATCATTAAATATACTTCACATATCAATCCCTAATTTGAGAATTTGGAATCCTTTAACCCCTATTTGGGAATCTTAGAAAATTACTAGCTCAGCAATCCCGAGTGAGCTCTTGAACCCCAATTCTTACTAAAATCTCCCAAGTCTTTTCAAATACTTTCCTAAACATCACCAGAACATATTTGACTGATATAACCTCTTCCATTAACTCCCAGGATCCCCACCTGTCTAGTATACAAATTCCAGTTGCCTAGGAAGCCTCAAAGTAAGCATAGACTTGCTCTATGCTGAAAAGTGAATGGTTCTGGTGCATGGTGCATAGGACATCTCTGATATGACATCCTAACCTGCTGCTGCACCTCATTCCATACATTTTCCAGAATTGAATGTTCATCCTACCATCCTCATATCTTGCCTCAGTCCCCATCACTTACTTCCTGCTCTGTTCAGAAAAATTGTCAAAAATTTAACTAGTGAATTTTATCAAAAATTTGAAGTTAGAGATAATATCTTGGTTGAATCTTCCCAAGGATATTACACAGAATTTCCTTTATGCATGATTTCTTTTTATCTCCATCCCCAAGATTAAATTTGAAGCACTGAGATCTTCATACTTCTTCACCTTTATAGCTTATTTATTTGTAACAACTTTTGCAACAACCTCAGATCGATGGGGAGAGTAGTTTATAAATTAGGCCTTAATCACAATATTCACAATTTTTTGTTGGAAAATAAATGCACTTGAATGACACATGTCCCTAATTTCATATTCTTTGGCTCGCTTGGATTGATCGTGAGGGACCTGTTATCACATATATAGTAGTCGGGCTACCATACATTATTTTTCTGATGCCAGTACACTATTCAGCCAGTTCCCTTACATTTGAGATGCTAAGATGAGCATCTATATTGGATCACTATCAGATTGTGGACAACAGTATATATTCCCCATGCCATGACTGAGTCTCAGGACACTCAGAGAGATGACCGATATAGCCATTATACCATTTGTACAGAGCAGTCAGTAGTGCCCAGAGTTGCAGCAGCAGTTTTAGAGGACAGATGATGGTTCAGATTGATGAGCATTCAGGTATATGAATCAATAGGTATATCATTGTGTTATGTTTATATTGCTTTTATACTTATTCTTATAGCATGTCTTAGCATTTAGTGTCATGATCTTGCGATCATATATATATGTGGACCTGGTTAATCTTATTATATATATTATATTGTCCCTACTCAGACTTAGAAGTTCACTATTCATACTCATTGGTTTTACCCTCCTTAGGGAGAATAGAGGTGATCATTCCACCATACCTTGGCTTGCTAGTGTTGGCTCCATTATTCATTGTCTTCATCCATCCATTGCCTACCTTTTAGTTTATCACCCTGACTTACTACTTGACTAGTGGCATGGAGGACTTTTCCCCACTGTAGCCTTTGTATTGGATGAGCTTCCCTGTTTACTGTGTCTCGGCTCTGAGTTGGTGACAAAACTTACCTTTGGTGAGTTGGATTGTAGACCTAAATCATTCTGGTCGGTTGTCCCGATGTTTGGCATTGGCTCGAACTCCCCCTAGTCACTTGAGATGTTGTTGGCTAAAATTGAAAGCTCATGTACTACTTATGGAAACTGATAAATTCGCCCATGGAAACTAAAAAGGGAAAGGGCGATGAACTGCTGAAAAATACTCCTTGAAGAGTATAAGAAAGGTCCAAAAAGCAATGATTCTTAAAAGCTATATCTAAACAATTGTTGACCTTATACATGTATAAAAACATGCCATGGATGCAAGCTGCAACTAGTTGTGCTTATCAGCACACCTGAAATCCTAAGGGTTATGTAGGCCAAAAAGGCCATGAAATGAAATTGAATGATCCTAATGAACCTAGATCAACTTGATATAGACATGATGCCTAAGTTGAATAAGCACTCTCTAAACAACTTATCCATTTGTGAGACACCACCATTCCCTGTGTTGTTGCTCATTTAGTATATACTATGGTGTGTATTCCCTTTCCCTTTGCCGAAGTGTCACAAAGTTAAGTCAGTCAAGTCATCCCTTAGCCTAGCCAGTTATTTTAGCCTTCACCCTTCACTAGCAAATTGATCACAGCTATGAAGTGAGTATGAGCTTGAAAGTCTAGTCTGAGTAATAATAATAATTAATGACATTATATATTTGGATTTAGATCGCCAGTAATGATTACTTTGTGTTATAATTGTTATTTGAAGAAGTTGTAGAGCATGCATTAACCTTGGACACTTTGCAGCAGCTTCTGATGATGGTCTGAGTTATATTTGGTCATGTTGACTTGGTCAAACCTAGTTTGACCAAGGTCAACCATAGGACATGAGATGGTTGGACCTTTTGATGATATGGATTGATGATATATGGTCTATGTACATGTACATGATGATTCTATGCAGCATCTACAGGGTTATGATGATGATTCATGGCTTACAGCAGTATTTGATCATTTACAAATTATTATTATTTGCCCTGTTCCAGTATATTGGATATATATTTTGATCATGCAGAGACTCACATGGTGTATGAGTACACATCTTGGATGGATTTGGACCTTCTGAGTCCAATGAGACAGTTTTTTTTTCAGTTCCAGGCACTTACAGTGATGATTTAGCCTCAGTAGGCTATCCTAGTGCAGTTTTGGTCTGTTGGAGACCCTGTTAGAGCATATGTGATTTTTGTCTGGTTGACCTAGGGCGCTGTGCTTGGAGGGGGTGGACCAGCCACTTGTTTTTACCATATTACCCCCCTCCCGGACACACTGGTGCCCTCACCTTGATAGCGCAGGCACTCCAGGAGGCAGTTTGGGGCAGTTTCACGCTTCTCGAGGCATTTCAGGATTGGTAGAAATGGCTATTGAGGAAATTGATTTGGGATACTAAGATAATGTCTTGGCATGGGATGATCAGTGATGATGGATTGATGTCTTCCACACCTCCTCCAGCAGTTTCAGCTTCATCGGGGCCCGCATCCATCACTTATGGCACTTTCTGATGATTTCTGAGGTCTTTTGAGGCCCACGATTTGACCATGGAGGAATGATTTGGTATATTGATGACTATTTTATTATTATTGTGCTATGGGGATTGACCAAAGGTGTCTAAAATTACCCCTTGGACCCACCATAAGCTTCTTATTATATTTTGTCATCATGATTTGGTGGGATTCCCCTCTTCTAGGGCGATTTTGTCCACTTATATTATATTTTATTAGTGATCCATGTATTTTATTGTTGAGCTCATCTCAACCATTGATTAGAAATTTGTATCTTTTAATCTTAGCCACTCATTCAAAAAGTGGTTAGGATTTTGATGCCTCTCCCTCTCCTTCCTATTTAAAGGAGAGAGCTTCTCATTGTAAGGAGTCTTTGGCTCTTGGATTATTGGTATAGAAAAACTTTCTTGTGGAAATTCTTGTGGTCTCCTTTGCATCTGGTGTTCTCAGATGGTGATTAGAAAGTCTATTGCAACCTAGCATTTGGAATTTGTGGTAAGATCTATCTATTTTGGAAATCATTGTCTTGTCTACAGGAGGGTGACTTCAACAAGGGTGATTTTGCAAGGCTTCTTCAAATCGACTTTCTTGGCATTTGCTTGTATCAGGGGGTTATCATTAGTATCATTGTGATCTATGCTATCTTTATGTTACTTCTCTTGTGGCATTAGTCTTATCTCTTGATTACATCAAATCTGATATTGTTGATGTTTGTTGTGCAAGAGAGAGGGCGCATTGGCTTCTTGGACTAAATCGATTGCATAGAAAACTACCTCAAAGCTTCTCAAATTGATCGGGTTTGCATAGATCATCATCATCAAGGCATCTACAAGGTTACCCAGGTAAGATCCACAAGTTTGTTTCTCTTATCTTGATCCAATCCATTGACATAGCTCATAAATTGATAAAACCCTTATTTCTTCAAACCCTCATTTTTACATTTTTTCAGATCTACTAAGATCTAGTGGCTTCTTGGGTAAGATATTGAAAATGCACCTCTATAGTATCCACGGCATCCCGGATCTATAGTTTGGTAAGGATTGGCCTCCATTTGACCCTCTTCCCAAGGCATTTAGCCTCTCCAAGCAAGGGTGCACTTCCTAGTTTGGTGGGTTGACCTAGATCTAGTATGTGGGTAGTTGAGATCCCACTTGATTCATGATCTACACATCCAATAACCTACCCCCAGATTGTCACTTTTCTGATTTCTACCTTGTGGGCCCTATTCCACATTTTAAGGGGTTTAATCCCCATTTTGGACCACTTGGTATATTTAAACTCAGATCTAGTAAGATCTAGCCATCGGATTGCCTTGAAATTGTAGATCCACACTCCCACTTGATCAACCTACTTGGATCTAAAGTTTGGATGCCATTGGACTTGTCTTGACCCATTTATCCCACATTTTAGCCTCCTTGGGTAAAGTCACACCACCTTGGAGAAGTAAGTTATCCCACTTCTAGGACGTGGGTACTTGAGATTTCAGTGGATTTGGAACGAGAATATTTCAAAACCTAGGTCTAGTAGGTCACATTGTCAAATCTTTCCTTGGGGATAGCATTCCTTGTTTTAAGGGATTGTGGTCCACTTAGGTCAAACCTAGATCTGGACCTATTCATCCATCAAGACTTTAATTTCCCACTTATCTCATGCAATAGGAGTCCTTAACCACAAGTTAACCTTACTTTGACTCCATTATCCTAATTCCCAAGGCACTGGTTTCTCTCCAAGTCAATTTGACTTTCCTAGATTGTTGGATTAACTTGTGGTTTGACCTTAGTGTGATGAACTAAACCTTTTGATGTCATCATGTATCATGATCAAGCTTGTCACTTGTACTAGTTAGCCCCAATTCAACCCCTAAACTTCCCTGCATTGGACACGGTTCCCAAGGCAGTGGATTTTCTCACATTGAACTAGTACTTTAATCCTGGATCCTATTTCACAAATCATAAGTCACTCTCACATCAATAATGAACCAAAGCTATACTCATTGAACCCCTCACTTGTCTTGTGACTTCATCCTAAGGTCTAGGATAAACCATACACCTTACTTCACTTAGAATTAACTTGATTTGGTGTCTTGGTTTTGATCTCTCCTGTCGGGAGTAGATCGGGTCTCCCCCTTTGTTGTCTGGGCTAGATAACATAAAGTGAAGGTTGCCTCGACTGGCGTGACAACCATATATTGGAGGTCGAGGTGATCATGGTTGCACCTTTTGAGTTCCCCTTCTCTATTTCCATCCATGAGTGGATACATCCATAGGGGTAGCTACAATTTAGGTGATAACAGGACCCTGTGACGAAAAAAATCCCAAAGTTGCAAACATGTTAATATTTTTCCATTCACATCCCATTGGATACTTAAAATTCAATATATTTATTTCAGTTATATCCAACTAAGTTTATCGATCATAATTATGGAAAGGAAGCTTATGTAAAGTATTTGGATTTCAAATGAAAACTCAAAATCCTCTGCCAACTTATCAACAATAGACTGTCCCTTTAATAGACCTTGCATGTCCTGAAACTTCTGAACATTATTTCTTTGTTGGAACAATAGAGCATTATAAAGTTCCTATGAGAAAATATTGCCATCTTCCCCCCAAATTGAAGGTATCCCTTTTTAATAAGAACTTTGAAATTACCTCTAAACAACCTTCTATTTTTTAATATAGCATTGCATGATACCTATTCATTTTTTACCAACTGCTTATTTGTAAGTACTCTAGTTGCATTCAGTATAAATGCAGTTTTTTCGTCAACACCTTATGTCTTCAACTCATCCCAAGACCTTCAAACTTGGGGTTTTTCTATCAATTCATTCCACATCCGATTAATATTATGTTGAACTCTGGATGTTAAAGCTTCTCCATCCTGTATAATAGTAAGATGTTTCCAAGCATGAAATATTACTGCAATTATTTGATCCTAGAGTGTATGCTTAAATCCAACTAAATAACTCTTGTCAATCAACTTATTATTAGCATGGTCCATATATTTTTGTAGTTGGGTCTTAGAGCTCTAAACTTCATTGAAAATCAACTCTCTTTCCTTAATTTAATCCTGCGAAATAGCAACTTGTTCTTCTTGTTCTTCTTCTGAAGTTTGCTTTGGTAAAAGAATAGGTCTAGCCGCAATGGCTTCTTGCTTTTTTTTTACAATCTTTCATTCAAGGATTTATACAGATGAACTTTATCATTTAATTTCATTACTTGCTCTGATAGTTTCTCTTTCTCTTGTTGAATTGTCATAAGTTCATTGGTCTGTACATGTTTTGTAGCCGGCATCTTGAGCTTCCCTTTCAAAACATGTATCTCCACGTATTTTTCCTTAATAATGAATTGTATTTTTCCAATATTCTTTTTGAAATAATATGGTGAAAATCAAACAATCATTTTTCATTCTCCATCAAGTCAAATGATTTCAATATTATTTCCATAAAATCTTGAGTTGGTATAGCTTTCATAACAAATGGTGCAACTTCTTGTGGTAACTTAAAAGTAATCTTTTGAATATTAGCAGAAACACGGATAAATCTACATTAAACCTCTTTCAAACATACTCCATGGAAAAAACTCTAAAATTCAAATAGATAGGTAACTTGAAAGCCTTCAACCTAGATCCATAAATCCTTATAACTATGTGGTCTTCATGTAGGTACCAGTCCCCCACATGTGTATATGGGCTCAACTACAGTAATTTCCAATGTTTATGAAAAATTTTGGGAGGAAAATCTCCATAAAAAATCAAATGAATAGTGTACATGAATTTGTCAAAAAAATTAGTAAAACCCATATTTTTATCATGCTTTCCCGCTAAAGGTGTCCATTCAGTGGTAGATGAAGGGTTTCGCAACTCATCTTCTTTGTTTAGTTGGATATGTTGGAAATTTAAAAACTAAGAATATAAGTTGAGGTATACCAAATAGGATTGGCATCAGAAGCATCTAGTTGAGTTGAAATTTACCAGTAGTAGATGAGTTTCATTAGCCAAGTACTGTACATAATTGAAATTAGCAAGGGAATACTTGGCGGAGGAAAAATTGTTGACATAAACCCTAGAATCATCAAATCAATGGTATTATCATCATCATAACCTAGGATTAGGCACATAATAGAAGCAAATTCTCTTAAAGTATCAAGTAAAATGTCTACCATGTACAATGGTGGGGATTTAGGTAAAGATGGTCCCTTGGGCATATATCTTCGTAATAGGCTTATTTTTTTATTTTGGTCTAACTATTCATAAGTTTCTACTATTGTTGGAATTAATGTAACTTCGAAGTTATTCTTATTGTATTTTATTATATTATTGTTGTACCTCCTTCGGGAGAAGATATTGATGTATTTGATCATGTAAAAGCCTTAAAAGAATCAATGTGAACCTTGGGTTGGAATTATTCAAAGAAAATATTTATTAAATGCAATTTTATCTTTCCCTGAGATAAGTCGGAATAGACAATTAGACAAGTCGGCCCAGATAATTAGACAAGTTATCCTAGTAAGGAAAAAGTCACATTTTTATGTGTATAAATAGAGAGGTCGCACTTCTCATTTGGTCACTCACTCAACACAAACAAGTTCGCCCTAGGAGAGAGAGAAGTCTGCTACTGCAGTCGAAGAAGGGTTTCTTAGGGCTACTACACTTGGAGAAGTTTCTCTTTCTCTCTCTTATTATTGATATCTGGATGTATACTGATCTCTGAACTAATCATCTCTATACAAAGGTTGTTGGGTTTTCTCCCTATTGGGTTTCCCAAGATAAAAAATTTGTGTCTATTTTTTATGTGCTTGGTTATTCTTTTAGTGATCCTATTTTATTATCTGCTATAAAATTATATTGCTAGAATTATACAAAAACTAACATGGTATCAGAGTAGTGCTAAAAGAAGCCATTAGTGAAAAACTAGGGTTTCATATTCTGAAGCCTTCCCACCTCAATTTGGCTTGAAAAGATCATTGGTAATTGTGCCCTAGGGAAGGCGCATCTTTCTGTGAAGGAAAAATCCAGTTTCAAGAATTTTCAAATTTTGACCTAATACTGCAACAATTGCAGAAATTAGGGTTTCCAAATTTTAACCCTTCTGCTCACCATTTTGGCTCTTTCTTATCTTTCTCTAACTCACCTTGGTGGTTCGCAACTATCTGTGGAAGCAGATTTCAGATCCGGAAATTTTCATTTCTGACCTATTATCTACTAGAGTCAAGATCAAACTAGGGTTTCCAGTTTTGAGTTGTTATGTCCACAGATCTGGGTGAAAAGGAGGTATTTTCAACTCACCCTAGGAGGGCACATTTACCTATGGAATTATTTTTACAAGTTACCCCACTTCAAATTTGACGTAGCTCCTGCTAGGGTTTCTAAAGCAGTTTTCAGGTTGCAGTCAAGATGATTGGTATGAAGGTTAAAGATAGACTTGATGGGGATTCCAACTTCAACTCTTGGAAGTCTAGAGTCCTTCTTCTCTTAGAAAAAAATTATCTCTTGAAGTTCTTCAGTGAGAAGGTTCCAGAACCAGAACCAGAAGATGATAATACTCAATGGAGAAAGAATGATGACAAAGCAAGAAGAATCTTGGTAGATTCAATATAAGATCATTTGGTTCCTCGGATATCTCAGAAGAAGACATCCAGGAAGATGTTCAAAACCTTGAAGAAGCTATTTGAACATAGTAGCATCAATCGTACTCTTGTATTGAGGAATCAACTATCAAATCTCAATATGTCAGAGTCTGAATCAATTGTGTCTTACTTCATGAGGATCTTTGGACTAAGAGATAAGCTAATCTCTAGTGGAGAACCTCTTGATGATAGAGAACTTGTAATAACAACTCCTAATGGTCTCCCTTCCTCTTGGGAACCATTTATTCAAATTCTAAGAGGATGAACCGAGTTTCCCAAATTTGATCGATTATGGGTAGATTTGATCCAGGAAGAAACAAGAATTGTATCTCGGAATAAACCACATGGCACTCAAACCGAAGAAAATCAAGATTTTACATCTCATGCCAAGAAAGGAAAAGGAAAAGAAATAAAGTTCCATAAAAATAAATATAGAACATCAAGCCCGCCACCGGATTAGAAGAAGAAGAAATATCTCTCAATTTCAATGCTTCAAATGCAATAAGTATGGCCATTATGCTAGATACGGTCAAATTTCAAATAAAAGGAAGCATGAAGCCTCAACTATAGATATTGATGAAGATACTTCTCACAAGAATTCAAGGAATGATGATCGTATGGAGTTCTTCTTCTAGTGCTCCTTGTGTTGAGCTAATGATATGAATATCCAAACTCCCAATAAGAAAAATGAAGAACATAGGACTCTCAGGATTCCCACAAGGACGCAGTGGGAGCCCACCCACAAAAACAATAAAAGATTAAGAATTTTGTTGAGCATTTGATATAGTTCACTTATTGATGTACAATAGGAACTTGTTGTACTTGTTATGCATATGAGTTGCACAACATTCCATGAACCCCTGATGGAGCTAGTCTAGATGATATCTCCTTCCTACATCCTTAGAGTAGTGCACACTCTTGATGGCATGTTCTACTGGAGATAGCAGAAATCTAGATAGTTACCATATGTTTTTGGGATACATGTTTATGATTGTTGTGTTGAAGCTTTAGCTAAGATGTCTACATACCTGTGTAAACTATTTTCCATCACATTGAAATATAAATTGGTTAAATTTGATTATGCAATGTTGCTAACCATCTGACGGGATTTGACTTGTAGGGAAAATACCATATGATATGGCCTACAAGAGAAGGGTGATGAAAACTGTTCCGATGAACAATTGATGGACACATGAATCTCGTCGATGTTCAAATTAATCAAAAGAATGAAGCTTTTAGGAGCATGACTCTCGGCCTAGAAGGATGACTCCTAGACAAAGAAGTTGGATGGAAGTCATGACTATGCAGCAGCAGACAGACAAGGACCTAATACATCTAGCTATATTTGATATATGACCCACAAGCCCAAAGGATCTCATATAGAGATTGGTTTTTGGGAGCAAAAGGCTCCAACGGATGTTGATCTCTCTCTACTACAGATATTTGATTCTTCAATGATTATAGAAAGAAATTGGTTTCTAGTGAGAGTCATGACAGAAGGATTAGAGTATGTTAGTCCTGAAGCACAATAATTACTCAGTTAATTTCTGAGGAGGTGAACATCTCTTTAGAGCATATTTCTAACGATGATTCCTTGTTCGTGATGTCGTATACTGATGATCTATTCCTCACCAGGACAAAGGGATTTATCCCTTGAGGTGAGGATCTTGGCCTATTGATGGTGTGGTAGAAACCTACTGAGATATTCCTAGGTTAAGTAAGAACACAGTTGAGATCCTGAGCAAATACAGCATGGTGACTGAGAGTACCTGGCTACACTATTGGCGTTTTTGGTTGATTCAAAAAGACAGTTGAGAGAACCTTCATGTACTTGGTCATCACCAGGATGGATACTTACATTTTAGGAACTATGCTCTGTGAATGTTGGTTCTTAGAATGGCATCCAAACTGATAGGATGATGGACCTACTTGTGGATAGATCCATAGAGGGAGCAGGACGCTCAAACGCAGAGGGAGAAAGATGCTCCAACACAGAGGGAGATGTGATGAGCATGACTATAATAGTACAAGTATTATCCATGTGTCTTCGCTAAGGGTGAGTAGTCTGATGGCAGTATTATATTTTCTCCCAAACACTTTGAGAAAGAATGGGATTTCTCCCAGAAACCCTGTGGGGAGACTATTTTATTGATACTCTTCCATGCAGGTGCATAAATTCAATCATGTGATTTGTTATTATTTCATTTATTTGCATTTCATGACTAGAATAGGGAAAGACAAAAATGTCTGCCCCAATACACTTGATTCCTATGTCATCTTATATGTGTGTAGGTATCTTCCCCCAATCACTTCGAGAGGGACTGAGGAGATTGGTCCCATGATTGACTCCCTCAGTAAGAGGGAAGGATGACTTTACTCCCTGAAACTATGTGATGGAGTGGGAAGATTGGTTCCATCATTATATCCCTTGCTAAGAGGGAAGGACGATGATATAGAGACCAATGCATTCTCCCGATCACTCCGAAAGGAGTGAGGAAACATCTCGGACATCCTGAGATGGGATGGAGATGCCACTGCATTCGCTCGATCATTCCGAGATGGAGTAAGGATATCTCTCAGACATCCTAAGATGGGATGGAGAGGCCACTCCATTCTCCTGATCAATCTGAGATGGGGTGAGGAGATCTCTCAGACATCCTGAGATAGGATGGATAGGCCACTACTTTCTCCTGATCACTCCGAGATGGAGTGAGGATATCTCTCAGAGATCTTGAAATGATGAAGAGGCCAACACACACGCCCAATCACTCTGAAAGGAGTGAGGATTTCTCTCATGGAGATATTTAGTGCATTCTCTCCGTCACTCTGAAAAGAGTGACCATATCTCAATGAATATTGTATGGACTCGCCGATGGACTGGTTGAGTTGGTGCATGTTCCCCAATGTATTGGGTTGAACTGATGCATGATGGACTCTCTGATGGACTGTGCAGAGTTGTATAGATGGTATATGGACTCACCAATGGACTGGTTAAGTTGGTGCATGTTCCTTGATGGACTAATTTGAGCTGATGCATGATGGACTGTGTAGAGTTGTTGAGCTGATGTATGGATCCACCGATGGATTGAGTGGAGTAGATGCATGATGACACTTCTTGATGAACTGATACTGTGTTGAAGACCTTCCGTATGTATATATATGTTCGAGGCAGATGTGATGTACAATTGTGATCCAGATGATTGTGTCTAGTGATGATGATAATGACCATGTCCGAAGAATACCTTCCTTCTTAAGAAGGAGTGTTGTAAATAATGTAACTTCAGAATTTATTCTTATTGTATTTTATTATATTATTGTTGTACCTCCTTTGGGAGAATATATTTTTGTATTTGATCATGTAAAAGCATTGAAAGAATCAATGTAAATCTTGGGCTGGAATTACCGAAAGAAAATATTTATTAAATGTAATTTTCTCTTTCCCCAAGACAAGTTGGCCCAATAAGGAAAAATTCACATTTTGATTTGTATAAATATAGAGGTCGCAGTTCTCATTTAGTCACTCACTCAACACAAGCGAGTTCGCTCTAGGAGAGAGACAAGTTCACTACTGCACCTAGAGAAGGGTTTCTTGGGGCTACTACACTTGGAGAAGTTTCTCTTTCTCTCTCTCATTATTGATATTTGGATGTACATTGATCTCTGAACTAATTATCTCTATACAAAGGTTGCTTGGTTTTCTCCCTGTTGGGTTTCCCAGGATATAAAAAATTTGTGTCTATTGTTTCTGTGCTTGGCTATTCCTTTTGTGATCCTATTTTATTTTCTGCAATTAAATTATACTGCTAGAATTGTACAAAAACTAACAACTAGGGCTTCCTCTTGTAAACTCTATGCATTAGGTCTGACAAACGAGGAAATCATTTTTGTAATAGATTGGAAATTTATATCAAAAATGACTACAGACCCATTTAATGATCACATAGAGCATCTTTCAAGATTCTAACATTGAATACAAAGAGATACTAGCTCAAGAAAATGGTAGGTCTCGGGTACGATATATTTGGTGAGGTCTGACTCCCAAGTCTGAATTCGGGCACAAAAATCCCTAAACTTACAATCGGTAGTTTTTCTATGCTTATAGGGTGTAGTTCGGGTTATTTTAATTTCAAATACTTCACCATCTTTGTCAACTAATAATTCTTCATCGGAGTCTGGTTTGGGTGGATAAGTTGGGGTTGTAGGGTTTTTCTAAGAAGCCATCTGAGTTTGCAAGGAAATATATAAAAATTTCAACGTGCTTTATAAATTATAGAATATTTTACCCATACTTCATCGTGTAGACCTCCATCTTAGCAAAATAGAAGAGTCCTTTATAACCCAAGCGGCATATCAAAAGGAGTTCCTTTTGAAAATATTTATTTTTGGCATTCAACGGAGCTCTCATATCTGTTGATGTGAACATTAAATGGTTAGCCACCTATCGATACCTCATTGGAGAGCATTTATCTTAGAGGCCCCTCTCGAATGTCGCCACACTGTACTTTCACCAAAAACCATCATTTAAAACTGATGATTTTAACCTTAGTTGTGAGGGTCTAGAGGCAAGTGGTAAACATTTTCCTCCTTGTCGATCCTCGCAAATTGTGATGTTGCCACATCAAAATAGCAGTTTATACTAGGAGGATAGTCACCCAATAATTTAAAAAAGGACATTTCCATGACCCTCGTTTGATTTGTATAGTTGATCTATCTCCCACATAATCATTATATCGATGTGGAGATCATATTGCCAAAATGTTTTCCTCTATGAACTTGATGACAACCATGTCAGTAGCTAATGTTGTTGGAATTGCCTCCACCCATTTATTAAAGTAGTATGTAGTTGTAAGAATCCATCTATGCTTCCCACTTGATGAAGGATGAATGTCACCTATCCCCACTACTGGAAAGGTGCTTCAGCTTTTATAGGATTAAGTAGCAAAGGAGCTAGTTTATGCTTCCCTACAAACTTTTGACACTCCATACACGATCTTATTCTTTTATTAACCTCAGTAAATAAAATAGGCCAATAAAAAACAACTCTCAAAATTTTGTAAGCAATTGTTCTCCAACCATGATGTCCTCCACAAACCCCTTTATGAAATTCATTGACTTTCTCCACTATCTCCTCTCTTGTTACACAATTCAAAAGAATGCTTAACAAATCTCTCTGATACAACTTCTCCTCAAAAATACAATACTCGAGCACCTTCCAACTTCAAATATCTAGCCTTAGCTTTATCGAAATCCAAAGGACACTGCATATTTTGTGAATAGAAAACAATATCTTTATAGCATGCTGATGTAGAAAAAAATTCATTTACCTTTAAAAAGGATTCTTGTGGATCTTTTTCTTCATATTCTTACACTGGATCTACTAAATTTGTGTCTTTGATCCTTGTTTGAGATTAACCCCTAGAACGTTGCAGTTTTATTCAGCTAATAACTTATCTAACCCCTAAACTTTAACCAACTTAGTAGGATTATTTCCATGTCATACTCCTGAATCTTTGTAATCCACTTTTGTTAGACCTCTTAACCATAAGTTCTAAGTTTTATAGGATTGTATTTGAGAATAAATTAGTTTATTTAGTATTTTTGGATGAGGATAGGATTTGTTTTGTAAAGGACACATAATCATATTCATGTGATTATTTGATTGGTTGTCCTCCTAGTTTTTAGTTTAAGGATGAGCTATATAAACAAGCTCTCATCTCAAAGTGATTTTAAGTATGTGTGATGTAAGACATCACTTCTCTATGTAATTGTTTTTTCATTATTAATAAAATTGTGTGTCTCATGATACTTCACATACAGTTTTTCTAGGTGATGATACTTCACATACAATTTTTCTAGCTGATGATACTTCACATACACCTCAGGGAAAAGGTTGTGTGAAAGTGTTTCTTCCTGAAATTGGAGAGAAGATGATATCAAATGTTTGGTATGTTCCAACATTTAAGAGGATCTTACTATCCTTAGTGATTATTCCACAAGCAGGTCATCAGATTGTGTACTCTATGTTGATGACTTAATCATAACAGGAAATAAACACTTTGTGACTATTGTACTCTATGTTGATGCCTTAATCATAACAGTAAATAACGAAACTCACATCAAACAGGTTAAAGGAGAACTTCAAGCAAGTTTCAAGATGAGTAATTTAGGAACACTTCATTATTATCTTGGAGTTGAAGTCACCCAATGTCCAAATTGTATCTTCCTTAGTCAAACTAAATATGCCACTGATTTATTGAAGAAATTTGGCATGGAAGATTGTAAACCTTATCTTACCCCTATGGAGCAGAATTTGAAACTTTCAAAATTTGAAGGGGGGGAATTGGTAGATGGTAAAAAGTACAAGAAATTGATTGGCACACTCATCTATTTTCCAAATACTCGTCCATATTTTTCATATTCAGTCAGTATACTTTCAAGGTTTATGCAGGAACCAAGGGAAAGTCACTGGAATTCAGCCAAAAGTGTATTGAGGTATATTAAGGGTACAAAGGACTTTGGTCTTCTCTACAAGAAGAATAAATACTTTACACTTGTTGGATATTCCGATGCAGATTTTGCAAGTTACATTGATAATCGTGCATCAACTTCTCGTTATTACGAATTTGGGTTCCGCGGTAATACCTTGGAGTTGTAAAAAGCAACCTACATTTGTAAATTCTTCAGCAGAAACAGAGTACATATAAGCTTGGGAAGCAACATGTGAGATTGTTTGGCTACGCGGGATATTACAAGATCTTGGTCTAATGCAAAAGTCAAGGACTAATTTTCTTGAATCAAACTTCTCCATAACTGCTTTCGACATTAAATTATGAGAAGCTCATATAATATTTGTGTAACATATGATCATGAACAGTAAGAGTAATATAGAAGGGTGTTAGTGTATTCTCTTTCTTCAGTATATGTCCCAAACATAACAGCAGGATGCCCATATTGCAAATTAAGAGTATTTGGTTGTACTACAAGATTTAGGCAATGAATCAATTTTGAAATTTGCTTATGATACTTTGGATATTTAACAAGTTCGATCAATGGAAAAGGAATTTTAATCTTTACCAACTCATGTTCTACATTGAAAGGAGTGATTATTTTATCTTATTCAATTGTTCTACTTCAACTCCTTTAAACTTTTGTACATCATTTCTCTTCTCATAAGTGGGTATCTCTTTACCTTTTGACTCAACTACAAGAAGTTTTATATTGTACTTGATCATTCTACTTACTAGTATTACACCTCGGCCTAAGATCATATTGTGTAATTTTTCCTGAAGAGCATCTACAAATAACTTGTATTGGGATGAAAATATTTGATTTCCACCACTTCCATCTTCATCAGCAAAATATTGATTAAAATTCGAAGATCTTTAATAGTCACTATGAATCAAATGGGTAGTTCATGTATTATCTTGGACCCAATGCATTTCATCCTATGACTCTGCATACTCTTCATCAACAGAATCATCCAGCATATTATTGTTTCAAGGTGGGGGTTGAATTAGCTAATCTTCATTTCTCCTTTCTCTTTGAAGAATTTGTGGTTTGAAAGATCTTCTACACTGATTTTGATTTCTAGGTCCTCCCTCTTAATCAACTCTAGCGGAATTATTCACTTCAACCTCCATTATAGACAATTTATTTGACAAATTCATAGTCAGTATAGACATTTCTCATTTTTTTTTATCCTGGGAATCTTTATTTGAAGTAGATGGACCAGCTTCTTCTTTTTTTTAATTTTCTCTTTGTCCCCTTAATCCGTCTTAGATATTATTTTACCTGATGTATTCATGTTACCATTGATATCTATTGCATCATCTTGCATATTAGTTAAGGTGATGGATCTCATTTCCCTTAAGATCAAGGTATCTTTCATATTAGATAAAGTGATAGATCTCATTTCCCTTAAGATCAATTCAAAGTCAAAATCAAAGATGCCAGGTGACTTTGGTAACTTCTTATGAAGTTTTGATGTCTGTAAGGATCTTATTATATACTTTATTAAATCTTCTAGTGAATTCCAGGATAAATTCACTATTTTTCCTTTTTAGTGCTCCAAACTCAGTTAGATAGTACAAGTGATATCTTTTCTCTCCCCATTGTTTCATAAATGTTGTTTCTAACCTTCCCAAGAGTCAATTGAATTGGCTATCAAATTTCTAAACCTCTTATGAACATATCCTTGTATAGTTTGAATAAACAACCAAACAACCGCATATTGACATCATCGTGTTCAATAGAAATATCATCAATGAAATTATGGAAAGCTGACAAATGATCTTCACTTGTAATTGATTTTTCTCTGTCGAACTTAGGTAATAGCTTCCTATGGTTTTTCAGAAGATCATGCATATTTTGAGGGATTCTTAAAGGAGCATACCTTGTAGCTACCTAAGGGTTTACTCTCGAAGGAGGTAGATGATTAACCATAATATGCTTTAAAATAAACACTTTAGCTGTGGGGGAAACTGGGGTACGTGGAGATTTAAAAACAAGCTTAAGTGAAGACTTATCATCTTAATAAAATGCTAGGGGGGGATCTTGTGGATCAATCAAGGGTTTCTCAAAACTTTCCAGAGGAGGAACTAATTTTTAACGGGAGAAGGTAAAAACAAAACAAAAAAAAATCCTCTTTTGTATCAAGATCAAGAAAAGGAACTGCTTCTTTACTAGGATTATTTGATGATGATGAAGCTCCCTTTTCCTTATATATTTCTCAATGTAACCAAATTTTCAGGATTTGAAAGCACTAGAATATATTCAGGGCCTGGATTTGATCTAGTATATATTCTTTTTGATGCCAAGTTTCCAATAGTAGAGTTTCCATATCAAATATGTATTGTTATCCAACCGCTCCTTGTGTACTAGCAAGACACAAATACCTTGTCGTCATGTCCCTTTGATAATTTTGTTCTTTCGTTCCTTGACAATGACACCAAAAAGATGTTGTTCCTTGAGATGTTCCTGGATATGAAGCTATTCCAAGGCATCCAAAATCACTATTTTAATCATACTAACTAAAACAATTTAGCAACCCAACAAAATAATTTTCTCTAAATCAAGATTTTGAAATTATTTAGGAATTGACTCTCTCTCTCTCTCATTCCATTAAGAAGAACGTTTATAGGATAGGTACTCAAAAACTCAAAGGAAGACAATACGAAAATAGCAATCCCTCAAGCACCACATTTAATGAATCAGACAGTTTGATTTCTTTGAATAGAAAGGAAGAAGAATTTTAAAAAGGCTTACAATAATTTAGAGTCAAGGTATTCGGAACTTTGAATAAATCTCAACACTAAAGAGGAAAGGTGTACTAAAATACAGTTTCAATAACCGACACAAAGTTTCTCCAAAACAATTTATAGCTCAATATCTTTGTAATTTTACCTTAGATGCACATGAAAAGTAAAATAAAATATTTGAACTATTCAACAACAATAAAGTAAAATACTAGGGTTCATTTTATTGATCAACATGTCACAAAAAACACTACCAATGTTCACACATGAAATCTAAAAACATCCAAAATATTACCACAAAAATCTTGATAAGATAGTGAGAATGGTTCCAAAAAGATCAAGGTTGATTTATAAACATAACATCTTCGACAAACTAGCATAGACATTTGTGGCAACAACAAAAAGTTACAAATCACTAAGAGTTTGTATAGACTGATACAATGAAAGGGTGAATATTTAAAGGATTTCCAAATTACAACTCATGATACTCTTTAACTTCAGAGCTATGCTCTATGATCTTCACTCTTCATAGATAGACACACTGTCACTCTCCAAAAATTGTAGATCCTTCAATCTTCATCCTTCTTCATCTTTATGGATTCTTTCTTTGTAACAACTCTTACAACAACCTTCGATCAGTGGGGAGAGTAGTTCCTAAAATAGGCCTTGATCACAATATTACCACAAGTTTTCATTGGAAATGAATACACTTGAATGACACATGTACCCTCTCTCATCTTCTATGGCTTGCTTGGGTTGATGACGAGGGACCCTATGATGAAAGAAAGCCCAAAGTTTCAAACATATTAATGTTGTTCCATTCACATCCCATTGGATACTTAAAATTCAACATCTTTCTTTCAGCTATATCCAACTAAGTGTATTTATCATAAGTAGGGACATGAAGCTTCTATAAAGTATTTTGAATTTCAAATGAAAGCTCAAAATCCTATGCCATCCCATCAATAATAGTATGCCCCTTTAATGGACTGTGCATATACTGAAACTTCTTAACATCATTTCTTTGTTGGAACAATAGAGCATTATACACTTCCTATGAGAAAAGATTGCCATCTTCCCCCAAAATGAAGGCAAACCTTTTTTCATAAGAAATTTGAATTTAACTCTAAACTACATTCTATTTTTTAAGATAGCATTGCATAATACATGTGCATTTTCGACCAACTGCTTCTGTGTAAGTACTTTGGTTGCATTCATTATCAATGCGGTTTTGCCATCAACACCTAATATCTTCAACTAATCCCAAGACCTTGAATTCAAATACTTAATAACATTTTCAACAATATAAGGTTTGTCCATCAATTCATTCCACATCGGATTAATATTATGTTGAACTCTAGATGTTAAAACCTCTTCGTCTTGTAGCTACTACAGTCAAAGAAGGGTTTCTTGGGGCTACTACACTTGGAGAAGTTTCTCTTTATCTCTCTCATTATTGATATCTGGATGTACACTGATCTCTGAACTAATTATCTCTATACGAAGGTTGTTGGGTTTTCTCCCTATTGGATTTCCCAAGATAAAAAAAAATTATGTCTATTTTTTATGTGCTTGGTTATTCTTTTAGTGATCCTATTTTATTATTTGATATTAAATTATATTGCTAGAATTATACAAAAACTAACATGGTATCAGATTAGTGCTAAAAGAAGCCATTGTTGAAAACTAGGGTTTCATATTCTGAAGCCTTCCCACCTCAATTTGGCTTGAAAAGATCATTGGTAATTTCGCCCTAGGGAAGGCGCATCTTTCTGTGAAGGAAAAATCCAGTTTCAAGCATTTTCAAATTTTGACCTAATACTGCAACAACTGCACAAACTAGGGTTTCCAATTTTTATCCCTTCTGCCCACCATTTTGGCTCTTTCTTATCTTTCTCTAACTCACCTTGGTAGGGCGCAACTAACTGTGGAAGCACATTTCAAATCCAGAAATTTTCATTTCTGACCTATTCTCTACTAGAGTCGGGATCAAACTAGGGTTTCCAGTTTTGAGTTGTTATGTACACATATCTAGGTGAAAAGGAAGCCTTTTAAACTCACCCTAGGAGAGCACATTTACCTATGGAATTAGTTGTACAAGTTACCACACTTCAAATTTGACCTAGCTCTTGCTAGGGTTTCTGAAGCATTTTTCAGGTTGCAGTCAAGATTATTGGTATGAAGGTTGAAGATAGACTTGATGGGGATTCCAACTTCAAATATTGGAAGTCTAGAGTCCTTCTTATCTTCGAATAAAATTATCTCTTGAATTTCGTCAATGAGAAGGTTCCAGAACCAGAACCAGAAGATGGCAAGACTCAATGGAGAAAGAATGATGACAAAGCAAGAAGAATCTTGGTAGATTCAATAAAAGATCATTTGGTTCCTCATATATCTCAGAAGAAGACATCCAGGAATATGTTCAAAACCTTGAAGAAGATATTTGAACATAGTAGCATCAATCATACTCTTGTATTGAGGAATCTACTATCAAATCTCAATATGTCAGAGTCCAAATCAATTGCTTCTTACTTCATGAGGATCTTTGAACTAAGAGATAAGCTAATCTCTAGTGGAGAATCCCTTGAAGATAGAGAACTTGTTATAACAACTCTTAATGGTCTCCCTTTCTCTTGGGAACCATTTATTCAAAGTCTAAGAGGATGAACCAACTTGCCCAAATTTGATCGATTATGGGCATATTTGATCCAAGAAGAAACAAGAACTGTATCTCGGAATAAACCACATGGCACTCAAACCGAAGAAAATCAAGCTTTTACATCTCATGCCAAGAAAGGAAATGGAAAAGAAATAAAGTTCCATAAAAATAGAGATAGAATGTCAAGCCCGCCACGAGATCAGAAAAAAGAAGAAATATCTCTCATTTTCAATGCTTCAAATTCAATAAGTATGGCCACTATGCTAGATATTGTCAAGGTTCAAATAAAAGGAAGCATGAAGCCTCAACTAAAGATATTGATGAAGATACTTCTCACAAGAATTCAAGGAATGATGATCGTAGCAAGTTCTTCTTCTAGTGCTCCTTGTGTTGAGGTGATGATATGAAGATCCAAACTCCCAGCAAGAAAAATGAAGAACAGAGGACTCTCGAGATTCCCACAAGGAGGCAGTGGGAGCCCACCCAACAAAACAATAAAAGATTAGGAAGTTTGTTGAGCATTTGATATAGTTCACTTATTGATGTACAATAGGAACGTGTTGTACTTGTTATGCATATGAGCTACACAACATTCCATAAACCCCTGATGGATCTAGTCTAGATGATATCTCCTTCTTACATGCTTAGACTAGTGCACACTCTTGATGGCATGTTCTACTGGAGATAGCAGACATCTAGATAGTTACCATATGTTTTGGGATACATGTTTATGATTGTTGTGTTGAAGCTTTAGCTAAGATGTCTACATATATGTAAAATATTTTCCATTGCATCGAAATATAAATTGGTTCAATTGATTATGCAATGTTGCTAACCAGCTGACAGGATTTGACTTGTAGGGAAAATACCATATGATATGGCCTACAAGAGAAAGGTGATGAGAACTATTCCAATGAACAAGTGATGGAGACATGAATCTCGTCGATGTTCAAATTAATCAAAAGCATGAAGCTTTTAGGAGCATGAGTGTCGACCTAGAAGGATGGCTCCTAGACAAAGCAGTTGGATGGAAGTCATGACTATGCAGCAGTAGATAGACAAGGACCTAATACATCCAGCTATATTTGATACATGACCCACAATCCTAGAGGATCTCATATAGAGATTGGTGTTTTGGAGCAAAAGGCTCTAACGGATGTTGGTCTCTCTCTACTACAGATGTATGATTCTTCAATGATTATAGAAAGAAATTGGTTTCTAGTGAGAGTCATGACAAGAGGATTAGAGTATGTCAGTCCTGAAGCACAATAATTACTCTGTTAATTTATGAGGAGGTGCACATCTCTTTAGAGCATATTGCTGACGATGATCCCTTGTTCGTGATGTCGTATACTGATGATCTATTCCTCATCGGGACAGAGGGATTTATCCCCTGAGGTGAGGATCTTGGGCTATTGATGGTGTGGTAGAAACCTGATGAGATATTCCTAGGTTAAGTAAGAACATAGTTGAGATCCTGAGCAAATATAGCATGATGACTGAGAGTACCTTGCTACATTATTGGCATTTTTGGTTGATTCATAAAGACAGTTGAGAGAACCTTCACTTACCTGGTCATCACGAGGATGGATACTTACATTTTAGGAACTGTGCTCTATGAATGTTGGTGCTTAGAATGGCACCCAAAGTGATAGGATGATGGACCTACTTGTGGATAGCTCCATAGAGGGAGCAAGATCCTCAGATGGAGAGGGAGCAGGACGCTCCAACATAGAGGGAGATGTGATGAGCATGACTATAATGTCGGACAAGTATTGGCCATGTGTCTTGGCTAAGGGTGAGTAGTCCGATGGAAGTATTATATTTTCTCCCAAACACTCTGAGAAAGAATGGGATTTCTCCCAGAAACCCTATGATGGGGTGGGGAGACTATTTTATTGATACTCTCCCATTCAGGTGCATAAATTCAATCATGTGATTTGTTATTATTTCATTTATTTGCATTTCATGACTAGAATAGGGAAAGACAAAAATGTCTGCCCCAATACACTTGATGCCTATGTCAGCTTATATGTGTGCTGGTATCTTCTCCCAATCACTTCGAGAGGGAGTGAGGAGATTGTTCCCATGATTGACTCCCTTGGTAAGAGGGAAGGATGACTTTACTCTCTGACACTATGTGATGGAGTGGGAAGATTGGTTCCATCATTATATCCCTTGCTAAAAGGGAAGGACAATGATATAGAGACCAATGCATTCTCTCGATCACTCCGAAAGTCATGAGGTGATCTCTCAGACATCCTTAGATGGGATGGAGATGCCATTGCATTCGCTCGATCACTCCGAGATGGAGTAAGTATATCTCTCAAACATCCTAAGATGGGATGGAGAGGCCACTGCATTCTCCCGATCAATCTGAGATGGGGTGAGGAGATATCTCATACATCCTGAGATAGGATGGAGAGGTGACTAATTTATCCTGATCACTCCGAGATGGAGTGAGGATATCTCTCAGACATCTTGAAATGATGAAGAGGCCAGCACACACTCCCGATCACTCTGAAAGGAGTGAGGATTTCTCTCATGGAGATATTTAGTGCATTCTCCCGGTCACTCTGAAAAGAGTAAGGATATCTCTCAGAATATTGTATGGACTCGTCGATGGACTGGTTGAGTTGGTGCATGTTCCCCAATGTATTGGGTTGAACTGGTGCATGATGGACTGTGCAGAGTTGTTGAGCCAGTATATGGACTCATCGATGGACTAGTTGAGTTGGTGCATGTTCCTCGATGGACTAGTTTGAGCTGATGCATGATGGAATCTTTGATGGACTGTGTAGAGTTGTTGAGATGATGTATGGATCCACCGATGGATTGAGTGGAGTAGATGCATGATGACACTTCTCGACCAACTGAGACTGTGTTGAAGACCTTCTGTATGTATAGATATGTTCGAGATAGATGTGATGTACAATTGTGATCCAGATGATCGTGTCTAGTGCTGATGATGATGACCATATCCGAAGAATACCTTCCTTCCTAAGAGGGAGTGTTGGAAATAATGTAACTTCAGAATTTATTCTTATTGTATTTTATTATATTATTGTTGTACCTCCTTCGGGAGAAGATATTGTTGCATTTGATCATGTAAAAGCATTGAAAGAATCAATGTAAATCTTGGGTTGGAATTACCGAAATAAAATGTTTATTAAATGTAATTTTACCTTTCCCCAAGACAAGTTGGCCCAATAAGGAAAAAGTCACATTTTGATGTGTATAAATATAGAGGTCGCACTTCTCATTTAGTCACTCACTCAACACAAGCGAGTTCGCTCTAGGAGAGAGACAAGTTCACTACTGCACCTAGAGAAGGGTTTCTTGGGGCTACTACACTTGGAGAAGGTTCTCTTTCTCTCTCTCATTATTGATATCTGGATGTACATTGATCTCTGAACTAATTATCTCTATATGAAGGTTGCTAGGTTTTCTCCCTGTTGGGTTTCCCAGGATAAAAAAAAAAAAAAAAATTGTGTCTATTGTTTCTGTGCTTGGTTATTCTTTTAGCAATCCTATTTTATTTTCTGCAATTAAATTATACTGCTAAAATTGTACAAAAACTAACAACTAGGGATTCCTCTTGTAAATTCTATGCATTAGGTCTGATAGACAAGGAAATCATTTTGGTAATAGATTGGGAATTTATATAAAAAATGACTACAGACCCATATACTGATAACATAGAGCATCTTTCAAGATTCCAACATTGAACACAAAGAGATATGAGCTCAAGAAAATGGTAGGTGTCGGGTACGATATATTTGGTGAGGTCTGACTCCCAAGTCTGAATTCGGGCACAAAAATCCCTAAACTTACCATCGGTAGTTTTTCTAAGATTATAGGGTGTAGTTCGAGTTAGTTTAATTTCAAATACTTCACCATCTTTGTCAACTAATAATTCTTCATCAAAGTCTGGTTTGGGTGGATAAGTTGGGGTTGTAGGGTTTTTCTAAGAACCCATCTAAGTTTGCAAGGAAATATATAAAAATTGCAACTTGCTTTATAAAATATAGAAGATTTTACCCATACTTCATCGTGTAGACCTCCATCTTAGCAAAATAGAAGAGTCCTTTATAACCCAAGCCACATATCAAAAGGAGTTCCTTTTGAAAATATTTCTTTTTGGTATTCAACAGAGCTCTCATATTTGTTGATGTGAACATTAAATGGTTAGCCACCTATCGATACCTCATTGGAGATAATTTATCTTAGAGGGCCCTCTCAAATGTCGTCACACTGCACTTTCCCAAAAAACCATCCTTTAAAACTGATGATTTTAACCTTAGTTGTGAGGGTCTAGAGGCAAGTGGTAAAAAATTTCATCCTTGCCGATCCTCGCAAATTATGATGTTGCCACATCAAAATAGAAGTTTATACTAGGAGGATAGTCACCCAATAAAAATGACATTTTCATGACCCTCATTTGATTTGCATAGTTGATCTATCTCCCACATAATCATCATATCGATGCGGCGATCATATTGCAAAAATATTTTCCTCTATGAACTTGATGACGACCTTGTTAGTAGCTAATCTTGTTGGAATTTCCTCCACCCATTTATTAAAGTAGTATGTAGTTGTAAGAATCCATCTATGCTTCCCACTTGATGGAGGACGAATGTCACCTATCCCCACTACTGGAAAGGTGCTTCAGCTTTTATAGGCTTAAGTAGCAAAGGAGCTAGTTTATGCTTTCCTGCAAAATTTTGACACTCCATACATGATCTTATTCTTTGATTAACAACCTCAGTAAATAAAACAAGCCAATAAAAAATGCTCTCAAAATTGTGTAAGCAATTGTTCTCCAACCACGATGTCCTCCACAAACCCCTTTATGAAATTCATTGACTTTCTCCACTATCTCCTCTTCTGTTACACAATTCAAAAGAATGCTTAACGAATCTCTCTGATACAACTGCTCCTCAAAAATACAATACTCAATCGCCTTCCAAATTCAAATATATGGCCTTAGCTTTATCAAAATCCAAAGGAAACTACATATTTTGTGAATAGAAAACAATATCTTTATATCATGTTGATGTAGAAAACTTGTCATTTACCTTTAAAAAGGATTCTTGTGGATCTTTTTCTTCATTTTCTTACACTGGATCTACTAAAATTTGTGTCTATGATCCTTGTTTGAGATTAACTTGTGGATCTTTTTCTTCATTTTCTTACACTGGATCTACTAAAATTTGTGTCTATGATCCTTGTTTGAGATTAACCCCTAGAACCTTGCAATCTGATTCAGCTAATAACTTATCTAACCCCTAACATTTAACCAACTTAGTAGTCTTTATTTCCCTGTCATACTCCTGAATCTTTGTAATCCACTTTTGTTAGACCTCTTAATCATAAGTTCTAATTTTTCTAGGCTTGTATTTGAGAATAAATTAGTTTATTTAGTATTTTTGGATGAGGATAGGGTTTGTTTTGTAAATGACACTTAATCATACTCATGTGATTAAGTGATTGGTTGTCCTCCTATTTTTTAGTTTAAGAATGAGCTATATAAACAAGCTCTCATCTCAAAGTGAGGTTAAGTGTGTGTGATGTAAGACCTCACTTCTCTATGTAATTGCTTTTTCATTATTAATAAAATTGTGTCTCATGATACTTCACAAACAGTTTTTCTAGCTAATGATACTTCACATACACCTCAGGGAAAAGGTTGTGTGAAAGTGTTTATTCCTGAAATTGGAGAGAATATGATATCAAACATTTGGTATGTTCCAACATTTAAGAGGAGCTTACTATCCTTAGTGATGATTCGACAAGCAGGTCATCAGATTGTGATGGATGATGGGTTGATTAAAATCAACTCAATCGAACAGAATTATAATACTTTCATGACAGGTTATGAAGATAGAAAGTTTCTTATGATGAAAGGGATGGTCATACCTTGAAAGCAAGATTTTATAGTTGTAGTAGAGTTAGAAAATTCTCCCAGCAAATTGTGGCATGTTAGATATGGACATTTAAATTTTGACAGTCTTTCTCAGCTTCAATAACATGGAATGGTTAAAGGGATACCCACCTTCAAAAAGATAAATGCAATATGTGAAGCTTGCATCTATGTAAAACAAAGTCAGGAAGCATTCCCTACTTCATCTTGGTGAGAGAATAGATGTCTGCAACTTGTCCATAGTGATATTTGTGGACCTCTTGAGACTTGTCTTGGAGGGTGTGGATATTTTTTTCTTTTTATTGATGATTTCACTCGGATTACTCGCAGGAACAAAATGGTTGGAAGTTACATCAAATGGATGTCAAGAGAGTCTTCCTGAATGGTGATTTAAAAGGATATGTATTCATCACTCAACCCCAAGGATTTGAGGTTGAAGGACAGGAACATAAATTCTGCAAACTCATAAAGGCTTCATATGGCTTGAAACAAGCTCCTTAAGCTTGGTATGCAAAAATTTATGAATATCTTTGAAAAGTTGGTTTTCAACGAAGTGAGTCTAATGACACTTTGTATTTTCGGATGAAATATAAACACTTAGTGATTATTGTACTCCATGTTGATGACTTAATCATAACAGGAAATAATGAAGCTCACATCAAACAGGTTAAAGGAGAACTTCAAGCAAGTTTCAAGATGAGTAATTTAGGAACACTTCATTATTATCTTGGAGTTGAAGTCACCCAATGTCCAAATCATATCTTCCTTAGTCAAACTAAATATGCCATTGATTTACTGAAGAAATTTGGCATGGAAGATTGTAAACCCTCTCTTACCCCTATGGAGCAGAATTTGAAACTTTCAAAATTTGAAGGGGGGGAGTTAGTAGATGGTAAAAAGTACCGGCAATTGATTGGCAGCCTCATCTATTTGACAAATACTCAACCATATTTGTCATATTCAGTCAGTATACTTTCAAGGTTTATGCAAGAACCAAGGGAAAGTCACTGGAATTTAGCCAAAAGAGTATTGAGGTATATTCAAGGTACAAAGGACTTTGGTCTTCTCTACAAGAAGAATAAAGACTTTACATTTGTTGGATATTCAAATGCAGATTTTGCAAGTGACATTGATAATCGTGCATCAACTTCTTGTTATCATGAATTTGGGTTCAGCAACAATACCTTGGAGTTGTAAAAAGCAACCTACAGTTGTAAATTCTTCAACAAAAGCATAGAACATATCAGCTTGGGAAGCAACATGTGAGATTGTTTGGCTACGTAGGATATTACAAGATCTTGGTCTAGCGCAAAAGTCAGGGACTAATTTTCTTGAATCAAACTTCTCCATAACTACTTTCGACATTAAATTATGAGAAGCTCATATAATTGTGTAACATATGATCATGAACAGTAAGAGTAATATGGAAGGGTGTTATTGTATTCTCTTTCTTCAATATATGCCCCAAACATAAAAGCAAAATGCCCATATTGCAAATTAAGAGTATTGGTTGTACTACAAGATTTAGGCAATGAATCAATTTTGAAACTTGCTTATGATACTTTGGATTTTTAACAAGTTCGGTCCATGGAAAAAAATTAATCTTTACCAACTCATGTTCTAGATTGAAAGGAGTGATTATTTTATGGTGATAGGAAATCTGCGGTGAGAATTTTTAAAATTCGACAAGTTTCGAACCTCTTAAGCAGGTTCATCATCAGGAGAATGAGATTCTCACCCTTTTTAGCACTAGAATGTGAGGGATAAATAGTGATATTCAACTTAGCTCATTTACCTTCTTTTTTTTATATCTGTTCCATTTCAACTCCTTTAAACTTTTGTACATCATTTTTCTTCTCATAAGTGGGTATCTCTTTACCTTTTGACTGAACGACAAGAAGTTTTTTATTGTACTTGATCATTCTACTTACTGGTATTACGCCTTGGCCTAAGATCATATTGATTGTGTAATTTTTCCTGAAGAGCATCTACAAATAACTTGTATTGGGATGAAAATATTTCTTTTCCACCACTTCCATCTTCATCTGCAAAATATTGATTAAAATTCAAAGATCTTTTATAGTCACTCTGAGTCAAATGGGTAGTTCATGTATTATCTTGGACCCGATGCATTTCATCCTATGGCTCTGCATACTCTTCATCAACATAATCATCCAGTATATTATTGTTTCTAGGTGGGGGTTGAACTGGATAATCTTCATTTCTCCTTTCTTTCTAAATAATTTGTGGGTTGAAAGATCTTCTACACTTATTTTGATTTCTAGGTCCTCTCTCTCAATCAACTCTAGCAGAATTATTCACTTCAACCTCCATTCTAGACAATTTATTTGACAAATTCATAATCAGTATAGACATTTCTCAATTTTTTTTTATCCTGGGGATCTTTATTTGAAGTAGATGGACCAACTTCTTCTTTTTAATTTTCTCTTTGTCCCTTGAATCAGTCTTAGATCTTATTTTACCTAATGTAGTCATGTTACCCTTGATATCTACTACAACATCTTGCATATTAGTTAAGGTGATGGATCTCATTTCCCTTAAGACCAAGGTATTTTCCATATTAGATAAGGTGATAGATCTCATTTCCCTTGAGATCAAAGCAAAGTCAAAATCAAGGAAGCCAGTATATTGACTTTGGTAACTACTTATGAAGGTTTGATGTCTGTAAGTATCTTATTATATACTTTATTAAATCTTCTAGTGAATTCCAGGATAAATTCACTATTTTTCCTTTTTAGTGCTCCAAACATAGTTAGATAGTACAAGTGATATCTTTTCTCTCCCCATTGTTTCATAAATGTTGTTTCTAACCTTCCCAAGAGTCAATTGAATTGGATATCAAATTTCTAAACCTCTTACGAACATATCCTTATATAGTTTGAATAAACAACCAAACAACCGCATATTGACATCATCATGTTCAATAGAAAGATCATCAATGAAATTATGGAAAGCTGACAAATGATCTTCAGTTGTAATCTCTTTTTCTCCATCGAACTTAGGTAATAGCTTCCTATGGTTTTTAATAAGATCATGCAAATTTTGAGGGATTCTTAAAGGAGCATACCTCTTAGCTAACTAAGGGTTTACTCTCGAAGGAGGTATATGATTAACCATAATATGCTTTAAAATAAACTCGTTAGTTGTGGGGGAAACTGGGGTACGTGGAGATTTCAAAACAGGCTTAAGTGAAGACTTATCATCTTAAGAAAATGCTAGGGGGGAATCTTGTAGATCAATCAAGGGTTTCTCAGAACTTTATAGAGGAGGAACTAATTTTTTAATAGGAGTAGGTAAAAACAAAAAAAATACTCTTTTGTATCAAGATCAAGAAAAGGAACTGCTTCTTTACTAGGATTATTTGATCATGATGAAGCTCCCTTTTCCTTGGATATTTCTCAATGTAACCAAATTTTCAAGATTTGAAAGCACTAGAATATCTTCAGGACCTGGATTTGATCTAGTATATCTCCTTTCTGATGCCAAGTTTCCAATAATAGAGTTTCCATATCAAATATGTATTGTTATCCAACCGCTTTGTGTGTACTAGCAAGACACAAATACCTTGTCCTTATGTCCCATTGATAATTTTGTTCCTTTGTTCCTTGACAATAACACCAAAAAGATGTTGTTCCTTGAGATGTTCCTAGATATGAAGCTATTCCAACACATCCAAAATCACTATTTGAATCATACTAACTAAAAAAATTCAGCAACCCAACAAAATAATTTTCTCTAAATCAAGATTTTGAAATTATTTAGGAATTGACTCTCTCTCTCTCATTCCATTAAGAAGAACGTCTATAGGATAGGCTCAAGCACCACATTCAATGTATCAGATAGTTTGATTTCCTTGAATAGAAAGGAATAGGAATTTAAAGAAGGCTTACAATTGTTAAATTTCATACATTCATAGCATAAAACATAAATGCTTTACCAAGATCACTAGAAGTAAGACAAAGCACAAAACAACAACACAGATTTTTACCCTGGGAAACCCAATAGGGAGAAAACCCAGCAACCTTCGCAGAGAGATGATATTTCTGAAATCAGAGTACAAATGAAGAAAGAGAGAGAAAGTGAAAGTATCTTTCACAAGTAACCAAACCAAATAAACCTCCTTCTTCTAGTGATGTGAAAATCTGCTCCTCCAAGTGATGCACACTTCACAAGTGTGAGAATGAGCTAATGAGGTGCACAAGACTCATATTTATACATGTGCAAAACTGGAAAATTCCCTTATGGGGCCGACTTGTCTTTGGGGGCAATAAATATTTTAGTTTTAATATTTTATTAATTACTTTTGCACCCCAAGACTTACATTGATTCTTTCATGTGTTTACATAATGTTCTTCTCCCTTAGGAGGTATGACCAAGTACAATGATGGTACAATAAAATATAATAAATAATATCTTCTGAAGTTGTACAAAATCCAACACTCCCTCTCAACGAGGAAGGTATTCTTCGGTCTTCATATGCATCACGATCATCTGGGTTTCATCTTGTACTCTACTTTGTCTCCATCATCTCTATGCATACTGAAGGTTGTCCACATAGTCTCAGTGTATCATCTTCACCAGTCCTTTGATGAGTCCAGAAGAATCACTCGATCCTGGATTTCAGGAGAATCTCTCAATCCTGAATATTGGTGACATCCTCACCAGTGTTTCGGTGAGTCCAGGAGAATCACTCGATCCTGGATCCAGGAGAATCACTCAATCCTAGATATCTGAGATAATCAACTGTGCCATCTTTGATATACCACACGGCCAACTACTGACTGTCCTACTCATCTGCCTATGGGATTTCTCCCATATTTGGCTGAGTAACCGAACTACAGAGGCACCAGTGTGAACCCGACCAACTGCTGACTGTCCTACTCATTTTCCTGTGAGATTTCTCCCATTTCTGGCTGAGTAATTGGACTGCAGAAGGTATCTGGGTGAGCCCAACTAACTGCTAACTGTCCTACTCATCTGCCTATGAGATTTCTCCCATATCTAGCTGAGTAATTGGACTGCAGAAGGTACCTGGGCAAAGTAGGGCAAGCATCTCAATGTCACATTTCCCTCTCAAGGAGGGATATGTTCTCTTCGACTCCACGTCTTCCACGAAAGTATTCAAACTTCATCCTAGGAAGAGCCTTGGTGAGAACATCTACAGTCTGGTCGTCTGTCCGAACATACTGTAATTCGACCGCACCTTTCTGCAGCATATCACGAATGAAGTGATATCGAGTCTCGATATGCTTCGACCTGGAAATACAGGATTCACTGACATCCGCACATAGCTCTGGTTATCACAGTGAATCACGGTCGACTCTGGAATCTGGCCAAACAATCCTTCTAGGAGTTTACGAAGCAAAACTGCTTCTCTAGCTGCTGTGGTAGCAGCCATGTACTCGACCTCTGCAGTACTGAGTGCTACCGAGTTCTGTTTCCTGCTATACCGGGAAATAACCGTAGAACCCAAACTAAAGCAACATCCGGAAGTACTCTTCCGATCTGCAACACATCCGGCCCAATCTGAGTCTGTAAACCCCTGTAATCTCAGGTCACTATCTGAAGCATATTTCAAACCATATCCCATAGTGCCACGTAAGTATCTGAGCACATGTTTTGCAGCAATTCAGTGAATATGCCTTGGTTCGAACATGAACTGACTGGGGGCATTCACAGCAAAACATATATATGGTCTGGTGTTGGTCAGATACATCAATGACCCAATCAACTGGTGATAAATAGTGGGATCAAACAAATCAGAATCTGAAGTAGAATCTCCCAACTTCTTCCAATTCGCATCCATCGGAGTAGCCATGGACTTGCAGTCCAACATTCTGAATCTCTTCAATATATAGATGGTGTATTTTCCTTGTCCCAGGAAAATCTCTTTCTGCCTCTGTCATACTTCTAGTCACAGGAAGTAGTACATCAATCCAAGATTCTTTATTCAAACTCAGAGGCGAGATTCTTCTTACACCATACAATGAGTTTCTCATTTCCTGTGAGAAACAAGACATCAACATACAATATCAAAATCAGTGGCTCATCATCTGCAACCTTGAAGCAGAGGTTGGGGTTTGCATCATTCGGATGCACCTTCCATCTCATAGCTGAAGCAGTAGCAATGATCGATCTGATGGAAGTATCTCGAGCCATAGGAGCAAATGTATCATCATAATCGACTCCCTCTTTCCGAGAGAATCTTCCGGCAACAAATATGGCCGTGTATTTCCCATATGCTCCATGCTAAGTCTGTTGTGCCCATCTAGGTCTTTTTCGACCTACTGCAACATTTATGGGGATATCAACTGGATCAATTGAATCGATAGGTTCATCCTTTTCTGCTAACTCCCTCTTGAACTAGAGGGGGAGATGATCTCATCTCCTTTGGTTCTATCATTTCATCATCGATCTCCATGTCTGATCCTCTGCATTTCCTGACAACTAATTCTTCTTTAAAGTTCACATCCCTACTGACTTCAATCTGTCTGAACCCTGGGATGTAGAGTCTGTGAGTCTTTGAAGACTCGCTGTATCCCACAAAGGTTCCCTTCTTGCCTGAAGGTTCCAAGTTGGGAACATGTATAAAGACTGGACAACCAAATATCTAAAGGTGGCTTACTTCTGGTTTCACTTATGTGGAAGCTTCCTCCGATGTCATCCTTCTAGGCTGAGAGTCATATTCCAGGAAGCTTCTTGCTGAACATCGACGAGATTCATATGTCCATCGGAACAAGTTTGTAGGAAAAATCACATGGTCTTTTCCCTACAAGTCAAATCATGACTGATGATCAGTCACATTTTATAATCAAATGATAAAACAAATAGTTTACACAGGCATCTTAGCTAATACTTTATCACAACAATCATGAGCATGTCTACCAAACATATCTAGGAACTATCTAGATGTCTGCTATCTCCACTAGAACATGTCGTCAAGAGTGTGCACTACCCTAAGCATGCAAAAAGGAGATATCATCTAGACTAGCTTCATGAGTGTTGTGTAGCTCATATGCATAATATAACAATGTAAACTATATCAACTACTCAATACATTAGATCTGCACATAAAAAGAATTTAAGACAAAAAACAGATCTACGTAAGCAAGAAAACAAAATACTTATCTCTTATTCTTTTGGTGTGTGGGCCCCCACTGCCTTCTTGTGGGAACCATAAGAGATCTATGTTCTTGCATTCTTGATCTTCTAGAAGAGAAACTCCGAATGATCATCATCCCTTTGCTTCTTGCGATGATGATCCTCTTCTACATCAACAGTTGAGGCTTCATGCTTCCTTTTACTTGAACTTCGATAGCTATTTGCGTAGTGTCCATATTTTCTGCACCTATAGCATTGAACTTGAGATATATCCTTCTTCTCCTTTTGATCTGGGCGAGGACTTGGTCTCCTATCTTGGTGCTTGTGTTTATGGAACTTCCTACCTTTTCCCTTACCCTTCGTGGCATGAGAAACAAAAGCTTGGTTCTCCTCAGGTTGAGTGTCATGGCCATGGAGTCTTTGACGTGCTGCAATCCTGGTCTCCTCCTGAGAGCAATCTGCCCAAAGATTTTCAAACTTTGGTAGTTTGGATCTACCACTTATGCTTTGGATGAAGGACTCCCATGATGGTGGAAGACCATTTAAAGTGTGGAGAACAAGATCCTTATCGCCAATAGGATCTCCACTAGTGCTGAGCTTGTCTCTGAGTTCTGCGATCCTCATAAAGTATGAGGCAATGGATTTCGACTTTGCTATCTTCATATTTGAGAGTTGGTTTCTCAATGTCATGGATACATTTAGGCTGGTGTGTTAAAACAGCTTCATAATGGTCTTGAACATTTTCCTAGCATTCTTCTTTCCTGAGATCTGAGGAACCAAATGATCTCTCACGGAATCCACAAGAATCCTCCTTGCTTTAGCATCATTCTTCCTCCATCGAGATTTATCCTCTTTGGCTTCTGATTCAGGGACCTTCTCATTTACATATAGCAAGAGATCATTTTATTCTAGGAGTAGAAGAACCCTAGACTTCCAGGAGATAAAGTTGGAGGCTCCTTCCAAACGATCTTCAACTTTCATCCCAATCATCTTGATTGCAGATCTGATTTAGAAACCCTAGCAGGAGCTAGGTCAAAAATGAAAGTTAATAATTTGAAAAACTGAACCCATAGATAAATTCACCTTGCCAAGGAGAATTAAATAGAGGGTGGGCTGGTCCAAATCTGTGGAGAGAAATGAGTTAAAACTGAAACCCTAATTCTGCTGCAGCCATAGAGTTAGGTCAAAAATTGAAAATTCTCGGAATTGAATTCCGTCTTCACCAATAGATGCACCTTGACAAAAACGAAATTCCTATAGCTTCTTTTCTCTAAAATGATGGTTGGAGACTTCACAATATGAAACCTTAATTCCGGCAGGGTTTCGACAATGCTTCGGCAATGGCTTCTGATCGAGAGGATCCAGTGATGATGTGATGCTCTTGATCGAGAGGATCCAGTGATGATGTGATGTTGTTGATCAAGAGGATCCAGTGATGATGTGATGATGTTGATCGAGAGGATCTAGTAATGACGATGTTGATGATCGTATGATGATGATGTTGATGATCGTGTGATGACAATGTTGATGATCGTGTGATGACGATGCTGATGATCGTGTGATGACGATGTTGATGATCGTGTGATGGTGATGATTGTGTGACGATGATGTTGTTGATCGTGAGGATCCAGATGATGATATTGTTGTAGCTGTTCAAAGTGCTGCAGAAGATGAAGATTCAGTACTGAAGATGTTGATGTTCCAGTATTGAAGATGTTCCAGTAACTGCTTGAGTTACTGATGATGAATAAAGAAAGCTTCCAATGATTTATAGATGTATCATGTATGATGTTGATGACTCCTTGCTCCTGCAGATGTTGTTATAATATCCTTCTCATTAAGGGGGAGTGTTGAAATATTGTAACTTCTAAGAATATTATATTTGTACTTTATTATTCCGGAGATGTTTCATTCCTCCAATGATATTTTGTCATGTATCCAGAGATGTTTATTCCTCAGTGGTAACTTGGGTTATTAGACTTCCCTAGTAGGGTCGGCCCTGTATGAGTTATGTGGTTCAAAGGGTTATTAGACCACCCTAGTGGGGTTGGCCCTGTCAAATTATGTAAAGTGGTTAAGTTGGGGCCGACCTAGCTTGTGTAAAAGACAAGTCGAAGTTGTGTATAAATAGAGGAGGTGTGTTCCTCATTTAACACACAACACACTCACTTGTGAATAGCGCATAGGTGAGGGAGAGATCTGTTGTGGAGGAGAAGGAGCTCATGTCTAGGGTTTACATCTTTGTATTTGTTGGTCATCTATATTGAGGAAGCTTTGCTAGGTTTTCTACCCCATGAGGGTTTCCTAGGATAAATTTGTGTCTCTTGTGTTTATGTTGTGCTTTTTGTTCTTTCAGTGATCCTGTATATGCTATTGTTGTGAAATGAAATGCAATGCTGATATTTTATGTCTTAGCATATTAAATCTTAAATAATTTAGAGTCAAGGTATTCAAAACTTTGAATAAATATCAACACTAAAGAGGAAAGGTGTACTAAAATACAATTTCAATAACCAACACGAAGCTTCTCCGAAACAATTTATAGCTCAATATCTTTGTAATTTTACCTTAGATGCACATGAAAAGGAAAATAAAATGTTTGAACTATTCAACAACAATAAAGTAAAATACTAGGGTTCATTTTATTGATCAACAAGTCACAAAAAACACTACCAATGTTCAGACATGAAATCTGAAAACCTCCAAAATATCACCACATAAATCTTCATAAGATAGTGAGAATGGTTCCGAAAATATCAAGGTTTATTTATAAACATAACATCTTGGACAAACAAGCAAAAACATTTGTGGCAACAACAAAAGGTTACAAATCACTAAGAGTTTTTATAGATTGAACAATGAAAGGGTGAATATTTAAAGGATTGCCAATTTACAATTCATGATACTCTTTAACTTCAGAGCTATGCTCTGTGATCTTCACTCTTCACAGATAGACACACTGTCACTCTCCAAAAATTGTAGATACTTCAATATTCATTCATCTTCATCTTTATGGATTCTTTCTTTGTAACAACTCTTACAACAACCTTTGATCAGTGGAGAGAGTAGTTCCTAAAATAGGCCTTGATCACAATATTACCGCAAGATTTCATTGGAAAATTAATGCACTTGAATGACACATGTACCCATTCTCATCTTCTCTGGCTTGCTTGGGTTGATGACGAGGGATCCTATGATGAAAGAAATCCCAAAGTTTAAAACATATTAATATTGTTCCATTCACATTCCATTGGATACTTAAACTTCAACATATTTCTTTCAGCTATATCCAACTAAGTGTATTGATCATAAGTAGGGAGAGGAAGCTTCTATAAAGTATTTGAATTTCAAATGAAAGCTCAAAATCCTATGCCAACGTATCGACAATGGTATGTCCCTTTAATGGACTGTGCATATCCTGAAACTTTTGAACATCATTTCTTTGTTGGAACATAGAGCATTATACACTTCCTAAGACAAAAGATTGCCATCTTCCCCCAAAATGAAGGCAAACCTTTTTAATAAGAAATTTGAATTTAACTCTAAACAACATTCTATTTTTTAAGATAGCATTGCATAATACATGTGCATTTTCGACCAACTGCTTCTTTTGTAAGTACTTTGGTTGCTTTCATTATCAACGCAGTTTTTCCATCAACACCTAATGTCTTCAACTAATCCCAAGACCTTGAATTCAAATACTTAATAACATTTTCAACAATATAAGGTTTGTCCATCAATTCATTCCACATCCGATTAATATTATGTTGAACTCTAGATGCTAAAACGCCTTCGTTCTGTAGCACAGTAAAATGTTTCCAAGCATGAAATATTACTGCAATTATCTTATCCCAGAGTATATACTTAACTCCAACTAAATAATTCTTTCCAGTCCACTTATTATTATCATGGCCCAGATATTTTTTGCACCTGGGTCTCAACACTGTAAACTTCATTGAAAAGCAACTCTCTTTCCTTAATTTGATCCTTCAGAATAGCAACTTGTTCTTCTTCTGTTGAAATAGTATTTTTAAGGTGAGTCACTTCTATTTCTTTCAAATTCAACCAAGACAAAGTTTTATCCAATTCTTCTAAAGTCTACTCTAGTAAAAGAATAGATCTAGTTGCAATGGACTCTTGCTTTTCTTTTTCCAATTTTTTATTCAAGGATTTATACAAATTAACTTTGTCATTTAATTTCATTACTAGCTCTAACGGTTTCTCTTTCTCTTGTTGAATTTCCATAATCTTATTGATGTGCACATGTTCTATAGTAGGATTCTTGAGCTCCTCTTTCAAAACATGTATCTCCACATTTTTTTCTTGATAAGGGACTATATTGGCGAAGGTTTTGTGGATTATTCCCTAAAGCAATAATATTTTGCTCAAGAGCATCTATCTTAATTTGTTTTGATTTATTGGCAATCATTTATTGCAATAATTGTTTCTCAACTTTATTAACTACAGACTTTAGCTTACCCATATTGGTAGTGGTTTTTAATAAATCCCTGAAAGCCATTTCCCATGTCTACCCATGTAAATCAGTTTTATCAACAACATTCATTTCAGCTAATTCAAATATGAGTCTAAGTGGCTCTATAATCTTCGATTGGTTGAACCTTTTGTGATTTAGGCTAGAGAACATCCATGTTAAATGTCCCTTCCTTAAAGTCTAAAGCAAAAATTAATCTAGGTTATGCTTCCTCCTTCAATCTCTGAGGATACATTTCCTTATTCAGGTTATAAGTTTGTCTTTTAACATCCATTAGATAAGTGAACAATCTACTTTAGTTTGTTGTTCTCCTTATGTAAATGATGTCCTTGTTTGTTAAATCTATTCCTTAAGAACCAAGGCTGGAGGGAGATGATCTAAAGACAAAATCTCCTTGACAATAGGTTCCTTGGGATTTTGCACATGTGAAACAATTTCATCTGAACTGACCTCCTATATTGCTTCCTTCTCAATACTTACCCTTTAGTTTTACAATCCTTGTGAATGTTGTTCATATTTATCCATTTCAGTAGTACTTTAAAATTCTTGTCTTTTATTGCATGTGTCTATCTTCTCAAGAGTATCCATTATGCAAGATTGAATATTATATTCTACTATATTCTCATTAATAGATATAGAATTATGTGAACTCTCTCCTGCCTGAACCTGAGAGTACAAAGTCATGACTAATTTTGATTTATCATCTAGAAAATGTTTTTGAGGAGCTTCCTTCATCATTTCCAAAACCTGAGCCAAACTATCCTTATTTCCAAGTCTTTCTAGCTCCAAATTAGGGTGATGTAGATAAGGACCCACTCCTTCCTCCAATCTTCTTTTTTAAATAACATGGTGAGGATCATACAACCATTTTTCATCTTCCATCAGGTCTAATGATTTCAACATTCTCTCCATAAGAACTTGAATTTCTCTAGCTTTCACAATAAATGGTCCAACTTGTAGTAACTTAAAATTATTCTTTCGATTATTAGAAGCAAAATGGATATAGTCTACATTAAAACTCTTTTGAACATACTTCATGGAAAAAACTCTAAAAAACAAATAGACAAGTAACTTGAAAGGCTTCAACTTAGATCCATAAATCCTTGTAACAATGTGATATTCATACATGTACTAGTCCCCCACGTGTATCCAGGCTCAATTGTTGTAATTCCAAGTGCTCGAAAAAAAATTTGGGAGGAATCCATAAAAAATCAGATGAACAGTGTACATGAATCTGCCAACAAATTTAGTAAAACCCATATTTTTATCATGCCTTCTTGCTAAATGTGTCCATTCAGTGACTGTTGAAGGGTTTCCCAACTCATATCTTCTCTGTTTAATTGGCTATGCTAAAAATTGAAACACTAAGAATATACAATGGGGTATACCAAATAGGACTGGTATATAATGAATCTAGTTGAGTTGAAATTCACCAGTTGCAGATGAATTGCATCAGCCAAGTACTGCGCATAATTGAAAATTACCAAGGGAGTACTTAGTGGGGGGGTTGCTTCCATAAACCCTAAAATCATCAGATCAATGGTCTTATCATCATCATAAACTAGGATCAAAAATATCAATGAAACAACTGCTCTAGAAGTATCAAGTAAACTCTTTGTCATTGTACTACCCCCAATTTTGACTTGGAATGTCTTTAATCAAAATTATGTAAATGATGTAAATATGCTAGTATGGATTCCTAGTGTGGAGATCAAGGCCAAGGCCCAACTAGTGAATGACTAGGCATGTAAGATGTATATATTTTTATTTGGACCATATGATTGGCTTATCATGCCAATTCGAAATGTATGTAAATATTATGTTGGAAATTAATAAAATGGTCCAAGATGGTTGTGTAAAGAGCACTAGAGGGGCTATGATTCCACCAGAGGGGAAGAGGAAAGGAGGCCTATGGGGAAACCAAGTCCTATGTTTCCAAGTTTCAACCTTAGAACTCATCCAATTTATGCCATGTTCCTTAAATGAGCCAATTACCTTCTATTGACTATCAAACCCAATAGTTGACTGAAGATGTGAGGTTGGTGGGAAAATTCACCTCATGTAGTTATTGAAGCATGGAGGCTGTGACAGTTATGTCAGTTGTCAGCAATACTATTTCTTCTATGGTCAGAAGCTATGTTGTAGTTTCACCCTTACCCCATATCCTTGGATTCAACATTCTTTTGATTATTATTCTCATTCTCCCATGCATGTTCCTACACTACTACATGGAGTTTTCCATTGATGTTCATTACCATTACCACATTGTGTTCAACCTAGAAATTCGAATGGCAGACAAAGTTGCATTTTTGGAAGGGAAAATATATGGATGTAGGTGAGCATGGAGGTTGGGCAAGACAGGAACCTTTACCCATTGAGTTCTGCTACTTCTGGATGCTTGAGAAGCCATGGGTTAATGTTGCAGGAGGTTCTTCAATAGCTTACAGCAGATTGGACTCTTACTGCACACACTAGTAAGCACTATAAGGGTTGGATTTCCCGAGGGAAATGTGGATCAATGAAGGGAAATTCTTTCATTGTGTTTGGTGGGGCAGTTGGAAGGAGTGCCATGGCTGTGAAGGCTTAAGTGAGACACTTGTAGAGCTCTAGTTGAGCTTTTGGCTAAGCATAGTGAGAAGAATTGGTTATGGGATGAGAGATAGAAGCCTGTAGGTGGTTCCTTCACCCCGGTGGCCTCATATCCCATCTTGGGGGTGGCCTCTCAGCAGAAAGAGTATATGTTGGACAAAGTGCCTATGGCTAGGTGGAAAATCGCTCTTACATAGCCAGTTGCTTGGATCTTCTTTTCTTAAAGATAAGTATTATTATGTATTTGATGTGCAATGATTTTATTTGTGTTCATGTGATAATTATGCATGTAGATTGCATGTTATGTGTGTGTGGATCAATTTATTTCCAATTTGTGTTTTTATTTCCATGTATGCACATGCATTTTAATTGTTATGAATTCGTAATTGTGGTTATGGGGTGAAATTTAGAGGCCCGGATTCAATTAATGTCCCCTCCTATTGGTCGGATTGAGGGATGGGGACGTTACAGTCATGTACAATGGTGGGGATTCATGTAAATATGCTCCCTTGGGCATATATCTCCATAACAAGCTTATCTTTTTATTTTGGTCTAAGGATTCATAAACTGCTACTAGGGATTTCTGTTGTAAAATATGTGAGTCATGTCTGACAAACAAGGCAAGCATTTTGGTAATAGCTTGGGCATGGATATCAAAAATGACTCTACAGACCCATCTACCAATAACACTGAGAGTTTTTTAGGATTATAACAATCAGCACAAAGAGATACTAGTTCAGGAAAATGGTAGGTCTTGGGTACGATATGTTTGGCGACGTCTAAAGTCTGAATTCGAGCACAAGAATCCCTAAACCTACCATTGGGAGCTTGTCTAAGCTTATACGGTGTAGTTCAAGTTAGGTTAATTTCAAAGACTTCGTCATCTATTTCAACTAATAATTCTTCATTAGGATCTAGCTTGGGTGGAAAAGCTAAGGTTGCGGGATTTTTCTAAGAAGCCATTTGAGTTTGCATGGAAAGCTATAAAAATTTCAACGAAATTTATAAAAAAACTGAAAGATTTTACCTGTCCTTTGTTGTGTAAATCTCTAGCTTGGAAAAATAGAAGAGTCCTTTATAACCCAAGCCGCATATCAGAGGGAGTGCCTTTTATTTTTGGTCTTCAATGAAGCACTTATACTCGTTGATATGAGCATTAAATGGTTATCCACCTATCGATACCTCATTACAGAGCATTTATCTTGGAGAGCCCTCTCAAATGTCGTCATACCACACTTTCAGCGAAACCACCCTTTAAAACCAATGGTTTTAACCTTAGTTGTGAGGGCCTGGAGGCAAGTGATAGAACTATGATGCTATCACGTCACAATAGTGGTTTCCCAAGAATTAAAAAGGGGACACTTTCATGACCCTCCTTAAATTTGAGTAGTCAATCTATCTCCCACATAATCGTCGAATTAATGCGACAATTATATTCAAATTTTCAATTAAATTTTGAATTTTTGTCATCCTATTAAATTGTTTCCCACTCGTGCCTATGCTCTACTAGCACAAAGACCCCAAAAAAACCTCTTTCAAAACAAAAGAATGGAGTTCACAATTAAAAAGATTAATGCAAATCTAACAAATTCAAACATGGGTCCAAATGGAATGGACTCTAAAACACACTTCATAAGCAATAAATGATAATTAAATAGTATGTCAACGTTATTCATTTTTATCATATTAGTTCCACAAAGGAAAATGATAAATATTCAAAGTAAAATTATATCCATGATTCTCCAATGTTTAGAGTTACATACAAAATGAATGGTTATAGCCATCCTGAGTTTTCCTTATGCTTGGAAGGTGAGGAGGCTCTCCAATGGAACAAGGTGGTAAAAAATATTGCATTTAAATTATATTCATCTTGGGGAAAGAAGAGGATTCATTGGTATGGTCTTGGAATCCAAATGGTAATTATTTAGCAACTGTGGGTTATAAAGTTGTGTTTCTAGAAGGGAACCAAGATGTCCACAAGTGGTGAAAACCAAAACTAAGGCTCCCATTAAGTTAAGAATACCTCTTGTTGACACTTAGTAACAATGTTAAGAATACCTCTTGTTGACACTTAAGTCAATTTGCAAAAAATTGTGGAAGGAAGTTCTCAACTTAACTAGGGGTGTTAGGAAGTAGGAAGGAAGTTCTCTTATAGATGGCTTTCAAAACTAGATGGAAGAAACCCCAATAGCAAACCACAAATCCATTCCCTATGTTGTTTCATGAGCTTTGTGAATCACCAAATATGTTATTTTTTTTGTTGTAAATCTCTCCTTCAAAAGTTTTTAAAAAGAATAAATATATTTGTGACATAAAATAGTGAATAGTTTTGAAGACTCTTAAAAGAAGCATTCCACTTGAGATCGACAAGTCATATGATTCCACTTGAGATCGACAAGTCATATGATTGGGGATTCTTTGATGGTGCTAATTAAGGCAATGCTTCCCCATTTGGGGCCGAAGGAATTTTATACTCCTTCAATGTAGCACCTAATCTTTCAAAAGCTCTTTAGGTAAAGAAACAAACAATTGCATTAAACTACATGTAGTGTTGAATTTGTTTAAGTCGGCTTTGGAAAAAGGTAACAAGAAGTTGCAAATTCTTGGTATTCAAGGTTGGTTATAGAATGGGTATAGGGATTCATGCTCCAAAATATCACCCTCGTTGAATCTTTTATTGGGAACTTCTCTCAAATTAAAATCAAGCATGTTTTAAGACAATATAATAATGATGTTGATGATCTATCCAAGACCCTAGCATTCACTAGATGATTGGGTTTCTTCTATGTGGAGAAGTTTATAAGAGTGGGAATCCATCCCCAATTTTAAGAACCAAGTTTTTGTTTACTTGCAAGTAATGCTCAAATAGCCCTCCTCTATATGCTCATGATGTTTGCATAATGTTTAAATTGTTGGATTCCTTAAAATGGTAGTTCATGTAATGCTTTAAGAAGAGATGTGAATCAATATTTGATGAAATTTGTAGCAATCCTTAATCATTGTTATGAAATTTATAGCAATCCTTAATAATTGTTTTGACCATGTAAATCTTATGCCAATGATATGTTTTCTTTTCTTGAGATAGGTTCTGAAAAAGTGGGTAGACTATTTGGACTCCTAATAGACAATCTCTTTTTGGTGTTTCATCACATTCAAGATGTAACTTCATTCAACCTTGAAATATGAAGTTATGAGTTTTTTTCTTCGAAACAAAATGCATACAACTTAGATTTTTATAATCCTTGGATGCAGGTGCTCATTAGATAGGATGGTTGAAAGGATGACACAGGTGGTGTACAGCATTGGGCACGTGTTGGGGATGCTTCGTACTAGGAATAAATGTGGCGACCACTCAAGACAGAGAATGGGAGTTATTAAACGGGATGGTGCCTGCGGGGAAAGGACTAGGGATGTTGCGGGTATTTATGGTTATTCATGGTCTCAAACTGGCCATATGGAGTTTGTACTAGTAATGATTGCAGGGAGGATCGATAGTTCTCTCATGGACGAGGATAATAACTCTATAGTGTCGCAAGTGGGGTTGGAAACTCGGAATTTAAAGGTGAGGTGGATTATGCGACTGGCGTATCTGCATCTTGGGAAACATTGGAGCTATGGTTCTTGTTAGAAAAACAGGATCGCAGAGCAATAACAATAAACAGAAATGCAAATATAAGCACACACACATTACAAGAGAGACACGGATATATTGTGGTTCACCCCAACTTGGGCTACGTCCACACTGAATTTGCCAGTCCTTATTATTATTACCATCCAGCAAGGTGAAGGGATACAACCTGTAGCACAGTCGCTGCACTTCCTCTTCACTGTCTCACAGTCTCTCTCCTGATCTTAGAGATATTTACAATGCATAAAACCTAATACATCAACCCTAGCCGCATTACAATGTCTTTCTTTTATAGGGAAAATACAATGGGAAAAATACCACGGAATACCCAAAACCATGGGCCCGCAAAACAGTTGGCGAATGGGTGTACAGTCATCCAGGGTGCACAGCTAAGATAATATCATCTATGAGACTGGAAGATCTGGCTCCACAACCAACAATCTCCCACTTGGAGACTGATCACAGCAACTCCACCGCTGCTGCACTTGCTGGACTTGGACTTGGAAAATTTCTCCTCTTCACCTTCATGCTAGAAGGCCAACTGAAACCGAGCAAGAACTCAGTTTCTCTCTAGTCACTACCTTTGTGAACATGTCTGCAGGATTCTGGCTAGTATGTATCTTTTCTAGCTTCAGTGGTTCATCTTCCAGAACAGAGCGTATGAAATGGTACTTGAGCTGTATATGTTTAGTCCTAGAATGGAATGCTGAGTTCTTTGCAAGATGAATGGCACTCTAGTTTTCACTATAAAACCTGCTATCCTTCTTCTTCTTACCCACTTCCTCCATAAACCTATGCAACCAAATCATCTATTTACTAGCCTCTGTAATAGAAACATACTCTGCTTTCGTTATTGAAAGTGCAACAACCTTCTGCAGTTTCGAAATCCAACTTACTGTTGTTCCACCTACAATAAACACATACCTTATGGTGCTCCTCCTGCTATCCTTATCACCTGCCATATCTACATCAACATATCTCTGTAGAACAGTGTTTGAACCTCCAAAACATAATGCTTGAGTAGTGGTACCTCTCAAATACCTGAGAATCCACTGTACTGCCCTCCAATGTTCTTTACCTAGATTGTTCATATATCTGCTCACAACTCCCACTGCATGTGCAATATCTAGTCTTATGCACACCATGGCATACATCAAGCTGCCAACTGTTGATTGATAGGGAATCTTGGACATGTAATCTATCTCTTCCTGTGTCTTGGGACACATTTCCTTACTTAGACTGAAATGGCTAGCCAAAGGTGTACTAACTGGTTTTGCATTCTGCATTCTGAACCTCTCTAACACCTTTTGTATGTACTCACCCTGAGACAATGTCAATTTGCAATTTTTCCTGTCTCTTGTTATTCTCATACCAAGGATTTGCTTTGCAACACCCAAATCCTTCATCGCAAATGAATTAGCTAGCTTCCTTTTGAGTACATTTATATCCTGCATGTTAGACCCTACAACAAGCATGTCAGCCACATACAATAACAAGATAATATATCTTTCATTGTCTAGCTTCTTGAAATAAACAGAGTGGTCAGAATGACATCTACTATAACCTTGTTCTATCATAAACCTGTCAAATTTTAAATACCACTGCCTTGGAGCTTGCTTCAAGCCATACAAACTCTTTTTCAACCTGCATGCCAAGTTCTCTTTACCTTTGACCTCATACCCTTGTGGCTGCTGCATATATATCTCTTCCTCCAAATCCCCATGGAGAAAGGTTGTTTTTACATCTAACTGTTCAAGATGCAAATCTTCTACCACCACTAGACTTAAGATAGTCCTAATTGAAGTCATCTTAACAACAGGAGAAAATATTTCATCAAAATCAATACCTTTCTTCTGTGCAAACCCCTTTACAACAAGTCTGGCCTTGTACCGCTTCTTACCTCCTCCTTCTTCCTTCAACCTGTAAATCCATTTGTTCTGCAATGCTCTTTTACCAACAGGCAACTGAACCAGATCCCAAGTCTGGTTTCCTACCAATGAGTCCATCTCCTCATTCATTGCTTGCTCCCACTTCTTTCTAGTTTCCACCTGCATTGCTTCTTCATAACATTCTAGTTCACCAGCATCAGTCATTAACAAATAATACATTGAAGGAGAGTATCGTTCAGGGAGTCTACTTAACCTAGTAGATCTTCTTGTAGTTGCAGGGGTTTCAGATACTTGCTGTTGTTCTTGATTTTCTGGCACCTTTGGAACTTCATTTTCTTGAATTTCATCAAGTACTGTGTACTCTGTGATTTCCTTTTCCTGTTTCTTTCCCTGCAACTGATCTTTATACATGACCTTTTCATTGAATATCACATCTCTACTCCTGATGATTTTTTATTTTCATAATCCCATAAGCGATAACCAAATTCATCAACCCCATATCCAATAAAGCTACATTTCTTGGATTTAGCTTCAAGCTTTGTTTTATTTTCTTTATCAATATGGACAAATGCTTCACAACCAAACATTCTCAGAAATGAGTAGTTTACCTTTTTATCTGTCCATGCCTCCTCTGGAATACCACCATCCAAAGCACTTGAAGGTCCTCTGTTTATTAAATAAACAACAGTATTTACAGCATCCGCCCAAAACTGTAAGGACAACCCTGCATGCAATCTCATACACCTTACATGCTCCATGATCGTTCTGTTCATCCTTTCTGACACACCATTTTCTTGTGGTGTTCCTGGGACTGTCTTCTCTCTACGAATCCCATGGTATGAACAGTAACTATCAAACTCCATGCTGCAGTACTCACCTCCATTATCAGATCTGAGACACCTCAACCTTTTCCCTGTCTCATTCTCAACCAAAGCTTTCCACTTCTTAAAAGTAGCAAACACATCAGATTTCTGTCTAATGCAATAAACCCAAGTTTTCCTAGTTGCATCATCAATAAATGTAACATAATAATGAGATCCACCAAGAGATTGTACCTGAGCCGGTCCCCATACATCTGTATGCACTAGCTCTAACTTTTCATTCTTCTTCTGTTTCCCAACCCTGAGAAATCTGACTCTCTTCTGTTTTCCATAAACACAGTTTTTACAGAATTCCAAACTTACCTGCTTCAAATCTGGTAGCAACTTCCTTGAGTAGAGAATTTGCATCCACTTCTCACTCATGTGGCCAAGCCTATGATGCCACAATGCTGTATTTGTTCCTGTGGAAGCTAAAGAGATAGAATGGTCAGTATTATGAGGACATAAATACAACGTACCTATCCTGTCTCCTTTTGCTATCACCATTGATCCTTTAGTGATCTTCCACCACTTTTCTCCAAATGTAGATAGACAGCCTCCATCTCCCAACTTCCATGTTGAGATCAGATTTCTTTTCATAGCAGGAATATGCCTAACATCTTTCAATAGCCATTCAGTTACATTCTTAACTTTTATCCATACCTTACCCATTCCAACAATTTTACATGGCTCATCATCACCCAATAAAACATGTCCAAAATCGTCAGGAACATACTCATGAAAGTATTTCCTATGGGGTGTAGCATGACATAAAGCTCCTGAATCTACTACCCAATAATCACTAGTATTATCTAATGCAAGAATCAAAGCATCTTGTAACACATCACCTGCTACATTTGCTTCCTGGATAGTTTCCTTCTGTGCATCTCCTTTCTTCTTTAGAGATCTACAGTCTTTCTTCAGATGTCATTTCTTTCCACAGTTCCAGCACTCTATTTTTCCCAGTTTGGACTTGGATCTGCCCGTTTTAGACTTGCCACGATTACCTTGGCTCTTTCCTCTCTCCGTTTGTCTTCCCCTGCTCTCCATGGTCAACGCATTACCTGATGTCTCATCTGTGCTTTTTCTTCGCATTTCCTCGCTAAAAATAACACCAATAATATCATCAAATTTCAAGGTGTTTGAACTAGAGACAGAGTTACTTACAGCCATGACCAAGATATTCCAGCTTTCTGGCAATGAACACAAGATTAGAAGAGCCCTAACCTCATCATCAAAGTTCACACTTACAGAACTTAGTTGATTTGTAACCATATTAAACTCATTTAAATGATCAATAACAGATCCACCTTCAGACATCTTCATATTAAATAAATGTTTCATTAGAAATACCTTGTTGGAGGCCGAGGGTTTTTCATACAACTTACCCAGTGAGCTCATCAAACCCTCCGTTGTCATTTATTTTGAGATATTGAAAGCCACCGACCAAGCCAGGCTCATTCGTATTGTTCCCAGAGCCTTTCTGTCAAGAACCTCCCATTCTTCGTCCTTCATGGCCGCCAGCTGCTTTTCTCTTCCTCCCAATGGTAGGAATAGATCCTTCTGGTACAGATAGTCCTCCATTTGCATCTTCCATAACTGGAATTTTTGGCCATTAAACTTCTCGACCTTAAACTTTCCTTCTTCCGCCATTGCTCCCACTCGAACCAGAAACCCTAGCTTCCTGCGGGTTTATATGCCAAATAGACCTTTGGCTCTGATACCAATTGTTAGAAAAATAGGATCGCAGAGCAATAAAAATAAACGGAATGATCCGGATTTATGTGGGAACGAAACAAAAGATAGCATATACAGAATCATATACATAGATATATTGCAAATAACACAATGATACAGTAAACACATATTCTATTAAATAGCGGAAATAGAACAGACTATAAAATACAATAGCTAGAATGGTGGTAGCTATCTCTGAGAAGAGATGTGGCCACTATGCTCATTCGTGCCAAGATGAATACAAAGAGAGGCCGAAAGGGCCTATTTATCATAAGCATGAGGGAAAGAATCCCAAACATCCAAAAACATAACCCTAGAAGATGAACTGTCATAAAGTTTGTGGCCCCAAGGTGGTTAGTTGAACAGTCAACTTCCCGGAGTCATAACTTTTGCATACGATCTCCGTTTGGAGCGCTCGGTAGCCCGTTGGAAAGGCTTATCCGAGATTTACAACTTTCGACTGGGCCCAAATGCATACCGTTGGCAACCACTTCGTTCCCCAAATCGCCAAAAAATGTCATTTAGGGCCTCAAAATGGCTCCGGAAGTTCAGGACCCGAAAAACTGCTAAAAATAGTAATTTACCAAAATTGCCAGAAGACTGTTTTGAGCCAGTTGGAAGAGGTGGGCCACCACCAATATCCACCTGGATCACAGAAATGCAAATATAATCACACACACATTACAAGAGAGACACGGATATATCGTGGTTCACCCCAACTTGGGCCACGTCCACACTGAATTTGTCAGTCCTTATTATTATTACCATCCATCAAGGTGAAGTGGTACAACCTGCAGCACAGCCGCTACACTTCCACTTCACTGTCTCACAGTCTCTCTCCTGATCTTAGAGATCTTTACAATGCATAAAACCTAATACATCAACCCTAGCCGTATTACAATGTCTTTCTTTTATAGGGAAAATACAATGGGAAAAATACCATGGGATACCCAAAACCATGGGCCTGCAAAACAACTGGCGAATGGGTGTACAGTCCTCCGGGGTGCACAGCTAAGACAATATCATCTATGAGACTGGAAGATCTAGCTCCACAACCAACAGTTCTATCAGTGGGTGGTGGGTGTCTCATTTCCAATGGAAACCAAAGTACTGGTTGGGCTGAGGGTTAGGAGATCCTCGGAGATGATGCCAACAAGCAGAGATATCATCGAAGCGAAGCAAAAAGGGAAATGTAGAGAGAACAAGGAACATCTCAGGGGTGCACAAGCCACTTAGTTATATAAATCAACAGTCCTACAATGAATCTAGGAAGAAATTGAGACGATGGACACTGAGTTGTATATGAACTTAGATACTGGGAGGCCAGTGAACCCCAAGTTGCCTCCAAACGGGATATATTTAGTTTACCCATATTACACGAAATGGGATATATTTAGTTTACCCATGTTGCCACAATACGATATTTATTTAGTCTCCCCATGTGAGGATTTCAAGGAGGTGGAACCATGGATTGAAGACCTTGGCTCGACTTGGGATAGGATGACACTGTACGATAGGACCGTTTCCTTGTTTTGGGTCATGAAAGTGATGTTAGCCCGTGTTCTAATGGAGAAGGAAGCGAAGAAGGATGGCAACGTTGAGCCTATGAAGCATTGGAAGGAACACTATGTTGACTCTCACCTTATGCACAAGAAAATTGGCGTTATTTCCAATCACCTTGGAATCACGTTTCTACTGCATCCAATGGATGTTGTTGCTCGTGTTGAGGGCTCGTCGTCACCGGCTCCAAGGAATTTGAAAGTTCCATGTTAATGTCTTTTAATGTTTTTGTCTGCCTTGCTTCAGTTTTGAAGTCACTAATAGAATAGAAAGGGAAGAGTTGAAGGTATTTTTGTTTTGAAATGTTGTAATATGAGTCGTAGTCTGATAAGTAGTCTAAAAACTGGTAATATCCCTATTTTCCCCTCTAGGGATGGGCAATTTTGATGATGCTCTGAAGACTATGGGAATGCAATGGGGTGAGAGTAGAACAAACGGTGGGAACTAGTTACTACTTTGACAATGTCCAAATGTAATTTTCTTGTTTATATATAATATATAGCTATCTTACAAAGAAAACTTAGATGTCTATAAGAGAAAACCATCTCTCGAATTGAATCTTCCTCAAAAATATTACATACTCAAAAATCAAATTACTCATCATTAGTTTAAGTTAATGAAGGCATTGCATTATTAAGGAAGTTCCAACACATGAATTACAACCAAGTGGAGTGAGAATAATGTGTACAAATTTTAAAATAGCAAAAAAATAAGAATTTGCAATTAAAAAGGAATACAAATCTAATAACAACAAACATGGGTCCAAATAGAATGGACTCTACGGTACCCTCAAATTTGCATGTTCCTTCATGAGAAATAAAGGACCTCGGACGATATTGGACTACCAACTTCATCATTCTTTTCTCAAGCTTAAGGGGTGGGGGGTTTATTTCCTTGGAAAAGAAAAGTACTTCAGAAATATACCATAAATATTCTTAGATTAAACTTCATTACCTTTTCATTTCAATTGACATAGCAAGCATTAAGGTAATTTACACCTCAACTCTTGCAAATAATAGAAAGACGTGGGATTATGAGAAAAGCAATCAATCACTAGTAGATTGTAAATGTCCCTAGAAACCCAATCCTCGATAAAGGTTTATAAACCTTATCAATGCTAGAAAAGCAATATAACCCTAAATACAAATTACAAGGTTGTAGGAATAATGTTTATGAAAGGAGACATCTACATGCAGGAAATATTAAACATAAAGTTGTAAATTAATGACACACCTTATAAGCATTGAGGATTTGAATTTAGTGATGTTATTTAACCCCATATCATGGAAAGCTAAAATTAAATCAATGCCATCATCAACTATTTGAGCTTTCTAGCCACATTTCTCATTGAAATGGGGATTGTGGATAGATACTTGAAGCTCCATGCACAACCTTGGGTGCCTATAGGATTTATATCAAGTTGCCAACTTCATTTTGTTTTTATACAAAAATGGATGGATTTTCATTGATATATAAAAGTTGTGGCCTAATTGGTCAATAGTAAGTACACAATGTATAGAGCCTTTGAAATGTAACAAGGCAAAATTGCCATTCATATTTCAAAACAAGCATCTACACATTGGATTCTCTTGCTAGTTGGTGATTATAACCAATAAACATAATATCTATATACTCTAACCAACTAACTGTTGGACACAATGGGACACTAAGAGGGGGGGGTGAATCAGTGTGCTAGCACTTCTAGCAATTTTCACTTCTAAAAACTTAAACAGATGTTATCAGACGCATTAAGCTACATAAACATTCATTAATTAACATGTCATGAACATAAATCATAATAGACACATCACAAGGCCAATGTAGTGAAATTTATTTATAATTTCATATGAAATACAATGAAGACTTCAATCTTCGCAATTACATTAGCACCAACTGACCAAAGAGCACCAACTCTTATTCCAAGGCCCAGCCTGGGTTTCTTATCACCAACTAAGAAGTGGTGAGGTGTCCAAACCTCGGAAGCAAGACTAGCTTGCTACTACATACTTATTACTGTCATGTCACATGTTATCATTGTCATGTCATCAACTCAATCAACTTGCCATCAATATGTCACGTGTCATCACCCATCACCCTGTTGAAACTGTTCTCACTCTCAAGTACTTCACTGTCAGTTCAATCTAATCTCTGTCAAGTCAAATTGACATCACTGTCAAACATTGTTATCATGCATACATGATTGTAGCATATCACTGGATAAACGTTTATAGCACATCACTGTGTATATAATTCATCACTGCATATCATCATATCACTGTGATACTGTGTATACTTCTGCTGCACTTTTCGATGCTTTTGTGGCTACCTCAAACTCAAGGATTGATACAACGAATTATAAAGTTTGGCTTCCCTAACAAATAGTATTCATAAGCTCAAAAGCTTGTCTTTGCAAACAATCTTTATAAGATCAGACACAGTCAACATACTTTCCTCAAGTAGTTCAACATGTAGACTTTAATAAGCTTGATGAGCAGTCCTCATGAACTCAATGAAATAATTCCATACATGCTCTACATTCACTGTCTAATATTGTTGTTCGGATGCCTCCGTTGTGGCTGCCTTAGTCACTATGTAACCCGAAATTCTGAGCACAAAAGATCTTCCAAAACAGAGCTAAATCATCCTCCTCTACTGCGTCTGTTTCAGTCCACTGTACACCCTATCTAACCACCAAATTGTTTGCCTCAAAAGTGGTCGAAATTCAGAGCTAGAATATCTCATGTGTGGCTGCCCAAAATACAGAGATGGAACCTCCACTGTAGCTGCCTCAAAAACTAATCCGAAAATCGGAGAAGAATTCTTAAAAAGTGTGTGTAAAATGAACGGAATGAAGGTGTACTTATATAGATCCAAAAATTAATTTCAAACTGAGCCGACCTGCTATTCTTTTTTATATTTTTTATTTAATAAAAAATGTCTTCTAAAGCTGAGTTGACTTCATGTTTATTTGTATGGTTGTATTAAATTTTAATTTGAGTTTTTCAATATTATGGCCATCATTGCTTGCAAGCTTATCCAAAGGTTTTTGTCATTGTCAATGATCTTCAACATGCCATGTCATCAATTATTTAGTTCAAGGTGTAATGTGTTTGTCATGTCATCATTCAATTGGTTCACAACATTGTGCATCCATGACAAAGTAATGGCTCTCACATGTCATCAATCATCAATGCATCAAGGTCTTCAAACGTATGGGCTTCTTCAATTGTTTGATGGCTTCTTCATCATTTGAGTGGGCATTTCAAACCATACGCATTAGCATGGGCTAAATTAACATCATCAAAGTACCTCCATTTAGCTTGTGGGAAAAAGATCAACAAGCAACCAAGTGTGTGTGCTTCATGACCCCATCAAGCCACAAATGACCATAGAATGGGTCATTTGGAACACCTAGTGCTCCAATGCACACACAACCAAGCCATGCTTGCCATGTCATCAACCTTGTTACTCCTTTTTCATTAATGGCTTGTCATCAATGACAACCATGCTCAACAAACTCCCCCTTTGTCATTGATGGAAAAACCTCTTCAACCTCTTCAAATCCTCTCCCCCTTTGACATTAATGACAAAGGGCCATTCAGATTTGTTCTTGGTCTTCTGCTGCTAAGTTTGTACTGAAATCTGCTTCTCTTTGCTTCTTGGCTCTCCCTAAGGTCTTGCTTCTTACTGTAACATACAATATCTTTACCTTGAACTTCACTAAAGTCTTCTTGTGATCTAATATCCTTTTTCCAACTTTTGACTTTTGCCAACAATATCTTATGTTGTTCTCTGCTTACTCAATTATCTCTGTATTGTTTACTAAGGTCTTCATTATTTCTCCCTTTTATTAAACATTTCTGCTCCCCCTTTCATGTAGATTACTTCATTAGCTGTCATAAGGAAAAATATGATTCTGGTGTAAGAATTCTGCTTTAAATATGCTGCAAAAATTTATGAGTATCTCTTGCAATTGGATGGTTGTTGTTGAGAAGATTTATTCAAGGAACTTCAACAAGTCTTCAAGGAATTTCATTCATCAAGACTTCATCAACTACTGATGCTCCTGGTCATCACAAACAGGTGCTCCAAAAGCTGAGCCCAAGATACTAATCTGCTCTTTACGTTACAATTCTTCAAAGGATTTAATAACCTTAAAAGGCTACCACAAGAGGTGATCACTGTCCATGAGAATAGTCAACTATTCGTACTTCATATTGTAGCATATTGACTTTATGGTTGAAATATATACTCCCCCTATACAAGATCTTTATCTTGGTCTTCAACTATTGCATTAAAAATTCAAGTCATACTACTATTGTTCACTACTATTATAATCAATTGTTAAACATGGCTTGCCACCTTAAAGACATTGTCATTGTCTTATCAATTCACAGTCAAACAATCATTGTCAAAAACATCTTTGTCATTGTCTTGTCATCAAGTCAAAATTTTGTTCAATCTTACTCATGAAATTGTTAATGGAAATGTCATTGTTGTTATTTGTCAAGCTGTCACTGAGAACAATATTTTTAAATATCTTTGGATGTATGTGGGTGCTTTATCAATCGAAAGCCTTAGAGCTTGTAAGGAAACCTTTACTGTCTTTTACATGAGATTTGACTGTCTTTTGTATGAGATAGGAACTTGATTATGCCTTGACCATGCCTTGACTATCTTCAGAACACTTCTTGTGTGTTCGTGTTGAGATGAACAGTCATAGAAGCTGCAACTGTCTATATCTCATGCTAAAACTCATTGCTTCAGATGCATGTTAATATTCCTTGAGTTGCTTCTTGGAAGTGTGCCTTCAACTTCCAACCTTTATCCAAAACTGTGTTGTGAGAGATCTATTTTTAAAGTTGCTTCTTAGGTGGTATTGTCAGCCTGATCTCCTGGGTATCTTGTAGCCCGAGTTTATATTTCATTCAATATATATGGAACAACTACATGCCTTCGGATGCTTCAATAAGGTTAGACTTCATGTACCAATGGCTACCAGAATCAGCGCAAGGAACAATCCATAATAGGTCAAAATTTTCCATCCACCTTGCTCGAGTGAAGAAACATTCCAGACCGTGAAAGCAATTTTTGAATCAGCAATCAAATCCTTGTATTTTGCACTCAAACTACTAGATTCATTTCAGCATTTTGGCTTTCCACTCATCATCTCTCATCATGAAAAAACTACATGCTGCTCTCGCTATCGTCATGCCACGATCTTTGGACCTGTCCTTCTTTGAAAGAGCCATCAACTACTCTTTTCTCACCCTTTAGTTCCTCATCAAACTCCATGAACTCAAGGTACTTCAAGCTCCTTGAGGGACCTCAAGCTTGGCTTTCCATATGGCAGCCATCTTCTTTGCACTGATGGCTATCTGCTTCAATCTTATTAAAAGAATCTATGATTAGCTTGGCTAAAAAGCTACAACACCCAATTGTCACCCATGCAGTTTTACCAAAAAGACCTTTTTTCAAGTTGGTTTCCATTATCCTTGCGTGTCAACTATGCATATGTACTTCACAGTCCCATAACTTTGAACTAATAAATGCATATATGTTCCCTCTTTGAATCTGAAGGTGTGGAAATAGTATTAGTATAAACAGAAGGATTATGTCGTTTAATAATGCTAAGTGACTTCTGGGGAAGATTTCCCAATGATTCAACATATAGTTTGTTGAAATCTTCTTCATTTACTTGTGCAAATAATTTCTCATAAGCCACCAGCATTTCATAATGTGTTGCTCCCAAGATAAATTCATTAGATGAATGGTTTTTTCTGTTGGCAGAGTTATCAATTAAATGTTCCGTCAAATAAAAAAATCCTCACCTTCTCTGTATAAACTGAAATACCAAGGGACTTTTCACCCAAACGTTTTAATTGGCAGGACCTGTGTAATGACTCTCCCTTCTATAATTTGTTGAACCTCCCATCATCTGAGTTTACTTCACATTTTCTCTGTATCTGGTTTTTCTTCATGAATATAGGCTTTGGACCCAAAGGATGCCCTTCTCTCTGACATTCATATGATGAGGATCATATCTCCATGAGTTCAAAACCACAAGATCACATAATCGTTTGGATATCATCTACTGCATTTGAAGTATCAAGCACATAACATGTAGATTCAAAAATTTGAATAGCAATGAGACATAAAGCTTATGATGCTTGAGACAAAAGTGAAATTCATCGACAATGACCATTTATTAAATATCCTTGTGGTTAGCAAGAGAGATAACATGTAGGGTTTCACTTCCGCTCCATAAACTCTATGAATTAGTCGTTGCACAACAACAACGTGATCTTGCTATTTTGAGCATCCCATACCATCCAAAAGTCACGAGACTATACTTGTTTTTCCTCTTGAACATCCCATACCATCCAAAATCCTAATCGTCGCACGACACTGATGTGATCTTGCTAGTTGAGCAAGACCATCAATCGCAAGTATCACCCAAACTACGCCTAACTGAAACGTCCTAACCAAACCTAAGCCAAGCACCTTGGAGAGAGAGGTGAGCCCAGGATGGTTGGCAAAGCTACGGTGGTGCATAGCTTGCCGAGAGACTTGTGATAGGGTTCAATCAAGACATAAGAGTAAGGCACGGACATGGACTATGACGCTGCAGCAGGTAGTGCCTAGACAAGGGTAGAAGTGTGTTGCCGATTGACATTGTGAGTTGAGCTACTGTCGTTGAGGGAACACTCTCGGAGAGTTGGCGAGATGTGGAATCCTCTACTGCTTTATGTCACAAGACTAGACTTGTTTTTCCTCTTGAGCGTCCTATACCATCCAAAAGACTAGTCATCGCATGGCATCGACGTGATCTTATGAGTTGGACAGGACCATAAACCACAAGTATCACCCAGAATATGCCTCACCAAAACATCTTGACCGGACCTAAGCTAGGCACCTTAGAGAGTGTGTGGAATGCAAAGTGCTCGTTTCACCGTAGGCATGTTGCACCATCACCACCCAACCTTAGACAATGCTACGCGATGGCCTCCCCCGAGCAAACAACATTTGAAATACCGTCCAATAGCTTTTGGAGCATCCCATACCGTCCAAAATCCTAATCGTCGCACAACACCGTTGTGATCTTGCTAGTTGGGAAAGACCATCAACTGCAAGTATCACCTGGACTACGCCTCACCAAAACATATTGATCGAAGCTTTTGGAGAGTCCCATACCATCCAAAAGTCGCGAGACTAAACTTGTTTTTCCTCTCGAGCATCCCATACCGTCCAAAAGCCTCATCGTTGCATGGCACCAACATGCTCTTTCAAGTTGGGAAATACCATCAACCACAAGTATCACCCAGTCTACACCTCACCGTATCGTCTTGACCGATCCTAAGACAAGCACCTTAGAGAGTCTATGAAATTCCAAGTGCTTGTTTCACTATAGGGGATGTTGCATCGTCACCACCCAACCTTTAAACAATGTTACACCATTTCCTCCCCTGAGCCAACAACACTTGAATGATCGTCCAAAAGATCATGGAGCATCCCACATCGTCCAAAAGCCTAATCGTTGCACGGCACCAATGTGATCTTGCTAGTTGAACAAGACCATCAACCACAAGTATCACCCGAACTACGCCTCATTGAAAAAAAATGACCAAACCTTAAGCCAAGCATCTTAGATAATGTGCAGAATGTCAAGTTCTCATATCACCATAAGCGATGCTACACTATATATATATATAAACAAAGTTTTATATCACAAGACTAGACTGCTTTCAAAGATTTACCGAGATGTGGCATCCTTCGCTTTTGTATGAAAGTTTCATTGTACCATAATATATAAACGAGGGTTTATGTCAAGGAAGTAGACTTGTTTTCCCTCTTGAGCGTCTCATACCGTCCAAAACCCTAGTCACCGTACGGCACCAACGTGATCTTTCTAGTTGGACAAGACCATCAACCGCAAGTATCACCCGAACTACACCTCACTGAAAAGTCTTGACTAAACCTAAGCCAAGCACCTTAGAGAGTGCGGAATGCCAAGTGCTCATTTCACCATAGGCCATCTGCACCATATATATACATATATATATATATATATCATTTTATGTCTCGAGACTAGACTGCTCTCGAAGAGTTGCCAAGATGTGCCATCCTCCACTGTTGTATGAAAGTTTCTTTGTACCATTATATATCATTGAGGTTTTATGTCACGAGACTAGACTTGTTTTTCCTCTTGAGCATCCCATACCATCCAAAATCCTAGTCACCGCACGATACCGATGTGATCTTGCTAGTTGGGCAAGACCATCAACCGCAAGTATCACCTGAACTACACCTCGCCGAAATGCTAAGCCAGGCACCTTGGAGAGTGTGCATAATGCCAAGTGCTCGTTTCACCATAGGCACTCTTGCAAGGCATGCATCTAGCCCTACTCAATCGACACACCAATCCTGTTGAAGAATGTCACTTCGAAAGATATTCTTATTGTATTATTATTGTATTCTTATTATACTTCCTTCAAGAAATATTCATATTGTAATTGATCATGTAAAACCCTAAAAGAATGTCAAAATAGACAAGTCGACCCAGTGGGTAAACCGTCCCAAACAATGGGCGGAACTGCCCCAGTCAAGTCGGCCCAGTTAAGAAAAGTCGGGTGGCCCGATTAAGAAAAGTCGGGTCAGCCCAGTTAAGTAAAAAGGCCAATTTTTTTACTAGTATAAATAGAGTGGCACCTAGCTCATTTTGTATGTCACTCACTCACTCAAGTTCGCATGAGTAGTAGAAGAAGGACAAGTTCGCTTGGGAGAAAGAGTAGCTCCATTGAAGACATAATTTCTTGAGGTTTCTATTGTATATTGTTCTCGAGTTATTGTACAAGATTGACATTGTACTTTTTGACAAATCTTTACTAAAGAAGTTTTGTTGGGTTTTTCCCATGAGAGGGTTTTCCCAAGGTAAATATGTGTGTCCTCTTGTTATGTTGTGCTTGTCTATATTTCAGTGATCCTATTGCAAATGGTTATTGTGATAATAATATAAATTGTTTGAATATCTAACATAACCATACTGGAAATATCAAAATTCTAACATGGTTTCAGAGCTAGCCTGAAAGAAGACCTTGTGCAGCAAAAACTATCATAAGTGAAAACTAGGGTTTCTCATTCCATAAGCTCTTCACCATAGTTTGGCTGTAAAAAGGAGGTCAAAGCAATTCGCCCTAGAAAGGCGCATCTTCCTGTGGAGGCAAAATCCAGATCCAAGAATTTTCAATTTTTGACCTAACTCTGCAGTAATACAACATCTGCAGAAATTAGGGTTTCCAATTTTTTGCAGTTTTGTCCACGTATTTGGAAGAAAATGACCTTTTCTCAACTCGCCTTAGGGAGGCACATCTCTCTCTTGATTCAATTTTTGAAGATCCTGAAGTTGATAAATTAGGGTTTTTTCTGAAAAACCCTGGGTCATCCAAAAGTCAGATCTAAGAAGACATTGAAGCAAGCACTTGATTGGATGCATCTCAATTGGTAAGTATTACTATATTTATTTCCATTTGAGATCTCATTTTATCAAGATGACAAACAATACCAAGCTTGAGGATAAGCTTGAAGGAGCAAATAAATTTCATGCCTGGAAGTATAGAGTGATGCTCATTCTAGAAGAAAATGAGTTGGACAACTATGTCAAGTAAGAAATTAAGAATCCAAAGGGAGATTAAGACAAAGCTAAACACAAGAACTTGGTTAAGGCCAAGAGGATCATTGTAGACTCGATTAAGGATCACTTGATCCCTCAAATCTCATCTTTAAAGACTCCTAAGGAGATGTTCGATGCATTGAAGAGGTTATTCGAAGGAAGAAGAACATCAATAGAAAGATGACCTTAAGAAATCAACTCAAGGGTGTGAAGATGTTGAGCTCAGAAAGCATTCAATCTTATTTCACAAGGGTCTCCCAGATCAGAGAACAATTGAAAGCTATTGGAGATCATATTGAAAGTGCAGAATTGGTGATGACTACATTGAATTGTCTCCCAAGATCATGGGAAGCATTCATTCAAGGAATATGTTTTAGAAGGAAGTTCATCAATTTCAGTAGGCTTTTGGAAACTTGTGCTCAGGAAGAAACCAGAATTGAAGCAAGAGAAGAGAAGATGGGACAATATGATAACCAAGCCTTGGCAAATCATGCAAAGAGGAGCAAGAAAGGAGATCACCCTCACAAGTCTAGAAGATTCCACAAGAATCAAAGACCTCCCAGAGACTACTCAAACTTCAAATGCTACAATTGTGATGAAATGGGACACATTGCAAGAAACTATCCCAAGAAGAAAGGCAACAAGAAAGGAAGTAAGAAGAGGCATCATGCTCATGCTACAGAAGATGACAAACCAGTGAAGAAGAAAGCAGGGGAAGAGTCCTCAAGTGATGAAGATTAGGTCTTGAACATTTAATGATGCAGCAGTATTTGGAGAGCAAGAGGGAGGCTTGTACAAATCAAAAAGATAACCAGATCAAGCATTGGTTCATGACTCTATGGAACCAAGTGAACTATGGCACAGAAGGCTTGCACATATACACTACAAGGCTTTACCGACAGGTCTACACGAGATACAGACAAAAAACGAAGGCATATGCAAAGGATGTGCACGAGGCAAGAATGTGAAGAGTTCATTTTCAAGAAGTGATAACAAAGCGAAGGAGTTCTTGAATCCAGTACAGGAGGACCAAGGATGAAGACTTTATAAAGTTTCAAACTAGACGAAGAAGAAGATCAAGGTCTTCAGAATCAAATGATGGAGCATAGTACACTTCCAGAAACTCCAATAACTTCTGCAAGGGGGTAGAAACCAAGAGGGAGCCTATAAAGCACATGAAAGATAAGTATCACTGTCATTTGAATTCCCGAGTATTTTTGAAGGATATTGCTCATAACAGTTACATATAGATCTACGATACAATTTTCTTTTATGCACTTCTATATGACTAATATTGACTAGCAGTAGGCTCATGTAGTGCATGTTATGGGTAAGTGGCCTATAGTACTGCACAATAGCCCATGACCCCTTAATGGATCTAGTCTAGAATGAAACCTCGTTGCTAAGATATTAAGAGTAGTGCACACTCTTAATAGTATGTTTTGATAGAGATCGAAGGCATCTAGATAATTATCATGTGTATACGAGATATGGATAAGTGTTGTGCTAAAACATTGGCTAAGATGCATTGGTTACACAACTGCGTACATTATGCATAGGAAGTTGTCATTACATGGAATGTTACTAATCATATGACTAAAATGGACTTGTAGAAAAGATCGTGTGCTATGACCTACAAGAGAAGGATGATAGGACTTGTTCCAAACAACAAGTGATGAAGATTCAAGCAAATTTACAAAATCAAGCATAGTACAAAAGTATAAGGAAAGGTTCATGGTTTCTCTCAGAAAGAGGGAGTCGATTGTGGCAAGACATTGTTGCTCTTGTAGCAAGATGCACTTAAATTAGAGTTATACTTGTGATAGCTACAGTAATGAAGTGGAAGGTACACCAGATGGACGTAAAGACATCCTTCCTGAATGGTGTAGTAGAAAAAGTGTATATGGAGCATCCACTAGGATTTGAGACACATTACAAACAAATATATGTGTGCAAATTGAAGAAGGCCTTGTACAGTTTGAAACAAGCACCCAGGACGTGGTACGGCAAGATTGATGGATTTCTGACGAGCTTGAGCTTTACCAAGAATAAAGCGGATTCCAGCGTTTACTTCAAGGTTGAGGGTGGGAAACCTGTGATACTATTGTTGTATGTAGATGATATGTTTCTGACAGGTGATGAGAAGCTCATAGTAGAAACGAAGAGGAAGCTTGCAGCAGAGTTTGGGATGAAAGACCTGGGTATGATGCACTATTTCTTAGATCTTGAGGTGTGGCAAAATCCAGAAGAATTTTTCTTGAGTCAAGGAAAATATGCGGTAGATATCCTGAAAAGATTCAGGCCATGGCCACACCTATGGCATCGAATCTGAAGTTGGTGTGTGATACTTCTTTAGAAATGGTGGATGCCACGATATACAAGCAGATGAATGGTTCGTTGATGTACTTAACGAACACGAGGCCGAATTTATGCTTTGCGGTGAACATACTGAGTCAGTACATGGTAGAGTTGAGACATGTTCACCTAGTTGTGGAAAAGCATGTGTTGAAGTACCTTAGGGGTACAGTTGATTAGGGCCTCAGATATAACATCAGATCAAAAGATTAACCTGCAAGGTTATGTTGATGCACATTGGACGATAGTGTCACAGATAGAAAGAGCACATCAAGGTGCTGCTTCAATTTGGGATCTAGTATGATCTCATGGTTCAGTAGGAAACAAATGAATGTGGCACTCGGTACAACCAAAGCAGAGTATATAGCAGCTTGTTTGGCAAGCTGCGAGGCTATGTGGCTTCGAAAGCTACTTGCAGAATTGTTTGATCTTGAGTTAGAGGCGACTTGTATCTTTTGTGACAACGAGAGTTGTGTGACGTTGTCTAAAAACCTAGTGTTTCATGACAAGTCGAAGCACATCAATATTAGGTATCAATATATCCAGGATATGGTGCAGAGAGTAGCAGTGAGGCTTCAGTGTGTAGAGACAGAGGAGCAGATAGCCGATTTGTTGACCAAGCCTCTATCTAGAATGAAGTTTGAGTACTCCAAGGACAAGCTTGGGGTGGTCCATATCAAGAGGGAGTAATGAGTAACATAGCACATGTGAGACGCAGGTAGTCTCAAGTTATGTGACATAATTTGAGTCTCTTGGGAGTGTCTCCACTTTAGGTGTGACTTGTAGCAGGTAGTCATGGGTTATATGACGTAATTCAGTCTTCTGGACTACCCTCACAGGGTTGTAGCGAGTAGTCACGGGTTATGTGTCGTAATTGAGTCTCCTGGACTACACCCATGAGGATACAGTAGGTAGTCACTATGTGTGACGTAATTGAGTCTATTGACTGCAATGTTATGTTGGACAACACACATGTACAAAGACACAGGTTTCGAACCTGGTTTGTTCTCCACATGAGGTGACTTGGTAGCAGATAGTTACTGGGTATCTGACGTAATTGAGTCTCATAGGCTACACTCACAAGGTTGTGTTGTCCCGGTGTTGAGATGTGGTGTGGTAGCAAGTAGTCACAGGTCATGTGACATAATTGAGTCTCCTAGGCTACACTCACGAGATGATCTGGACAAGTGGTGAGGTAACACGAGTGGTTGTGTGCGACGTAATGTACGCTCCTAGGCTAGACCCATCGAATGTCTTGCTCGTTCAAAATACAAGGTGAGGTAACACAAGTGGTCGCTATGTGCGACATAATGTCAACTCCTGGGCTAGGAATCACGATGGTTCAAAACTTCCAGCGATGTATAGATTCAAAAAAGATGTCACAAGTAAATGGTCAGTGTACAAAGTTGTAGCAGCAATGATAGTGATGATGATGATAGTGCTAGAAGAATACTTTCCTTGTTAAGAGGGAGTGTTGAAAAATGTAACTTAGAAAGATATTCTTATTGTATTATTTTTTATTGTACTTCCTTTGGAAAATATTCATATTGTAATTGATCATGTAAAACCCTAAGAGAATAAGTCAAAATAAACAAGTCAACCCAATGGGTAAACTACCCCAAACAATGGGAAGAACTACCCCAATGAAGTCAACCCAATTAAGAAAAGTCGAGTCAGCCCAATTAAGTAAAAAAGACAATTTTTTTACTAGTATAAATAAAGTGGCACCTAACTCATTTTGTTTGCCACTCACTCAAGCAAGTTCGCATGACAAGAGAGAGAAAGACAAGTTCACATGACAAGAGAGAGAAAGACGAGTTTGCTGGAAAAGAAGAAGAGTAGCTGCATTGTGAAGACATCTTATCTTTGGTTTTCTATCTTATATATTCTCAGGATATTTATGGAAGAGCTTTAGCTCTTCGTTGTACAAAGAGTAGCTGCATTGTGAAGACATCTTATCTTTGGTTTTCTATCTTATATATTCTTAGGATATTTATGGAAGAGCTTTAGCTCTTCGTTGTACAAATCTATACTGAAGAAGTTTTGTTGGATTTTTTCCATGAAAGGGTTTTCCCAAGGTGAAAATATGTGTCTCTTTTGTATGTTGTGTTTATCTATCTTTCAGTGATCCTATTGCATATGGTTATTGTGATAATATATATCTATAAACTGTTTGAAGATCTAACATAGCCATCCTAGAAAGTATCAAAATTCTAACAAATCCACTATCTCCTCACAGTATGCTACACTCACCAATCTTCAAGCACACTTCTGCTAAGCAAAAGAAAATTTTAGTGGCAAAATTTAGCCCATGGACTATTTTTCAACTTTTTTTTTCCAAAAAGAGATTTTCCAATTTGCTTTTTTTTCAAAGATGATTCACCCAAACTCCATGGGATAGTTTTGTTTTACTCTAAAAATCATCAAAATTGTCCAAAAACTATATTAAAAAGTCATTAAAATTTTAAATATTTATTTTTCAACTTTTTTTCCAAAAAAAGATTCTCCAATTTGTTTTTTTTTCAAAGATGATTCACCCAAACTCCATGGGATAGTTTTGTTTTACTTTAAAAATCTTCAAAATTATCCAAAAACTATATTATAAAGTCCTTAAAAATTTGAATTTTTTTTTTAAAAAATCATCAAACATTTTATGGTTGCAAATTTAAGAATTAATAAGTTTCATCATGGTTTCCACACTTCAAAAATATATATAAATCCTCAACATTTTCTTTGGTGCCGAATACAACTTCCATGTTAGATAGACACCTCATGAACACACCCAACAAAAGATGTTCACTTCCCATCAAGCAAAACAATACCATTAACTTATCAATATAATATTCTAATCTCTAAGCATATAACCTTAGTGACGGAGTCCATTCTCTCACAAGACTACTCTCACCCATCCCATAATATAATATTGTAATCGTACATTCTAAGCATGTCCATTCTCTCAAGAGACTGCTAATAGAGTATGTTCTATTATATAAAAACGACTCCTGTCAACGGTGAGGATTGCTCCTTGTGGATCACAAGGATTGCTTATCGAACAACGAAATAAAATTATTTCTCCAGTTATATTTCTTTCTATAGGAAATGAAGTGCCAATAAATATTTCAGAGTATCCTTGACCTTGTTATCCGCTATAAATGAAGCTGGCGAAATAATTTGTTCCCTCGGTCTATTAATTTCCTCAGTTCATAGCTCTCTATGCAAATTGTTATGATCCCACAAGAAGAGCAATACTGACACTCAATAGGAGTCATTTATGTCAAAACAAACTCCATTACACAAATGTTATGGTTGTTAGAGGGCGTTATGGCCAACGCCAAGAGAACAAGTTTGACAACATGAATCTTGAGAAATGGCTTCATTTCGTTCTATAGAAAATAAGGTGCCAACAAGTATTTCAGAGTATCCTTGACCTTGTTATCCTCTAGAAAGGTACGCGATGAATGGTGTTTCTATGCATAAAGCTTAGTGCAAAAGATATATTTAGAGTTCAAGAGACAACTGATGCCGGCCTTTTTCGAAGTGTGACATATGAAGTCTCTTTCATCTTTGCATAGCGGTCGAAGGAGAATGATGGCACAATTTGCATTCCTTTTAATGTTGTAGTGCATGACATTGCCGTGAAGGTCAAGCCTTGACGTTCAGTGTTACCAATGCCAATGGCTGACCTTGTTAATGTCAATCCTTGGGATTTATGGATAGTCAATTCCCAAGCCATCTTGGAGGGGATTTGTTTCTTGTTACTTTGATTTATGGGTGGAATTGGTATGTGCTTTGGTTGAGATTGGTCCCATGGAGGGCCAACGTATTATCAAATGCCACGACAACATAGGCTAACAACTCAAGAGGGCTAGATCTAGGTGTGTATACAATTTGCATGACCACTCCAAGTGCACCATTTACTAGTCCTTATTGGACTTATAACTTGTAAGATAGCATTACTATGTGCCCCACACATAACAATAGCAGGAACAAATGTCAAGGAGCCACCAAACTCCACTCCAGATTTCAAGGTCGGTGTCTGAGGTTGAGGATCGCCGTTGACGATGGTGAGAGTTCAATGGAAGATTGTAGAGATTTGGCAGGGCATGAAGGGCTGTATGAGAACATGTGACCACAAAAACCATTTTCATGAATTGAAACAAGATGCAGAGCATGTGGGAATGAGCATGTTTTCCCTAAGAAATGCGAGGTGTCGAGAATATGTAAAATTTATACGGAATCAGTTAGCCAAACGCGGCAGTTCTAATGGAGCAGAGGGTCTTTCGTGTATGAACATGTATCAGAGCATAACGGTATACAAAAGGACTGTTGTATCTTCGTTCCTTTAAGAGGGTTCATGAAGATTCCCATGTTCATACAAATAGAGAGGACGCCATACATTATTGTGAGTCGTGACATTAGATGTCCTGCATATTGTGGTTATTTCTGCTAACTTCCCAGTGATCATCCTGGCTTGCACAATACAGTTCAAACATGAGATGGGATAAATTTATTTCAGAGATGAAAGAGATTGATATTGATGACAAGAAGTACACATGGGGAGAAACAGGACTAGCATAAATGTGTAACATGCATTTTAGGAAACAAGGCAGGGGCCACATTCATTTGGTCCCTTGCCCAGAAAACTACAACAATAAACTCTGTGATGGCTCCGCATGAAACTAAGAAATATGGTCCCGATGACACATGAGACATACTAAAACTTGGATGCTCTCGAGGATGAGATGACACATGAGACATACTGAAACCATATTAGATTCATTGATTTGTGCAGTGCAGAAGAAAATAACGAGTTTGGTCTTTGGAATCATTATTGTAGATGATTCCCTCCCTCACAATCTTTTCATTCATTTCATGGAAGCCTGGAACTCCATTTCAAGCGCCTCATCTGCCGGATCTCTCAAGAAAATGGCGGAAACCTGCCGCTTTGCATCATCAGCGACATGTTCTTGGGATGGACGCTGGACGTGGGGAAGAGGTTGGGAATACCTAGGATTCAGTTCTGCACTGCTGGTTTTTGGCACCTCCGTCTATTACTCCCACTGTTGGTTTTTGGCACCTCCATCTATTACTCCCTCTGGACTCATCTGCCTCACACCAAAACCCACATATGAGGTACTTAGTGATCCTGAGAAAAGAGAGATTTATGACCAGTATGGAGAGGATGCAGAGGATGCACTTAAAGAAGGGATGGGTGGCGGTGGCGGGTGGCGGTGGCGGTCACAATCCATTTGATAACTTTACCGTTTATTTATTTTTCCATGAAGATAACATAACCTTTGACGGTTTGTAGGAGTAGGATAGTTGGCGGATCCCCATAGGCCGTCGACAGAGGACGAAAGCCCGAGGGGAGCCGGCCCCTTAATATACGCCTTGCTATGCATCTTAACCACTATTAAAATATGTGATAAATTGTTCAATGGGAATAGCCAATGCTTGGAGAATGTATTTGTTATGATTGTATGCAAGAATGTTCGTTGCAAAGAGGTGGATTGTTGTGTCAAATTTTGAACTCTCCTTTGTTGACAAGAATCTATTAGTCCTAGACTAGAGGAAGCTCTAGTTTTCCAAGGCTACAATTTTTAAACAATGAAAAATATATCAATATACAATTTGTTGTCAAAAAACTTATTTAAAATATGTATGAAATAATGACTTCCAAAAATAAAGGTCTATGAAAAATATACAACATGCCATTTTGTAGCAAGTAACTTACTTTGAATATGTGTAAGCAGCAATTTCTTGCCAAAAATAAAGGTCTAAACCAAAAACAAAAGTAAACATATTTTGTAGAAGGAAGATATTATATCTTGAACTTTAGTAATATATCATGTCTCACCAACTAAGGTAGGACGGGTATACATTAATATTGAGATAACTAATGGTTGAGTAGGTTGAGTTTTTAAAATCCTGGGTAAGAGGGGCATACATTAATATTGAGAAACCTTATGATGAATAAGGAGTAGGATGAGTTTTATGAAACCTTGCTGAAAAGGATGAAGTGGAGGATACTAATAAAGGAACCCAACCTCTTTATACCAATCAAAAATACATTACAATTAGAATTATCAAAATATTTAAAAACCTTCAATTTCATATATTAGTTAATTCTTTAGGATTGTAAAAATAAAATATCACGTCCTCAACCTAATATTATATACTAAGTAGTATCAAACTTGTAAACAAAGTATTATTAAAAAAATAAATTATTTTTAATTTTATATATATATGTAGATATAAAATTTTAATAAGCATAAAAAAGAGTATTAATTATTTATTAAATTTATCTAGCTCTGAGTTATGAGAGTGATTACACATAATAATTAGGCCCAAAAATGTCCTTCTTATCTCATTCTATAAAATTCTATACACATTAACACACTTTTGAAAACCAAAATCTCTCATAGATCTCTATTTCATTTAGTTCAAAATGATATATCAACACACAAAGGTCCTTCACTAACAATGTTAAGAGAGGTGATTGCATGAGCAACAATTGACTTAATATATAGACACATCCCAAGTTAACCATGTTAAGTGAGATGATTCCATGAGAAACAATTGAATTTGGCAACTTTGGCATGGCAGAGGAGGAAGAAAGGCACTTTGAAAGGCTAGGCTGAGTGAAGAAAGGCAATTGTAAAGGCTAGTTTGAGTGTTGATCAAGGACCAAGAACGAAAGCTGAAATGCAAATATAATCACACACACATTACAAGAGAGACACGGATATATCATGGTTCACCCCAACTTGGGCTACGTCCACACTGAATTTTCCAGTCCTTATTATTATTACCATCCAGCAAGGTGAAGGGATACAACCTGCAGCACAGGCACTGCACTTCCACTTCACTATCTCATAGTCTCTCTCCTGATCTTAGAGATCTTTACAATGTATAAAACCTAATACATCAACCCTAGCCGTATTACAATGTCTTTCTTTTATAGGGAAAATACAATGGGAAAAATACCACGAGATACCCAAAACCATGGGCCTGCAAAACAGCTGGCGAATGGGTGTACAGTCCTTCGGGGTGCACAGCTAAGACAATATCATCTATGAGACTGGAAGATCTGGCTCCACAACCAACAGTTCTATCAGTGGGTGGTGGGTGTCTCATTGCCAGTGGAAACCAAATTACTGGTTGGGCTGAGGGTTAGGAGATCCTCGGAGATGATGCCAACAAGCAGAGATATCATCGAAGCGAAGCAAAAAGGGAAATGTAGAGAGAACAAGGAACATCTCAGGGATGCACAAGACACTTAGTTATATAAATCAACAATCCTACAATGAATCTGGGAAGAAATTTAGACAATGGACACTGAGTTGTGTACGAACTTAGATACTGGGAGGCCAGTGAACCCCAAGTTGCCTCCAAACGGGATATATTTAGTTTACCCATATTACACGAAATGGGATATATTTAGTTTACCCATGTTGCCACAATACGATATTTATTTAGTCCCCCCATGTGAGGATTTCAAGGAGGTGGAACCATGGATTCAAGACCTTGGCTCAACTTGGGATAGGATGACACTGTACGATAGGACCGTTTCCCTGTTTTGGGTCATGAAAGTGATGTTAGCCCGTGTTCTAATGGAGAAGGAGGCGAAGAAGGATGGCAACGTTGAGCCTAAGAAGCAATGGAAGGAACACTATGTTGACTCTCACCTTATGCACAAGAAAATTGGCGTTATTTCCAATCACCTTGGAATCACGTTTCTACTGCGTCCAATGGATGTTGTTGCTCGTGTTGAGGGCTCGTCGTCACTGGCTCCAAGGAATTTGCAAGTTCCACGTTAATGTCTTTTAATGTTTTTGTCTGCCTTGCTTCAGTTTTGAAGTCACTAATAGAATAGAAAGGGAAGGGTTGAAGGTATTTTTGTTTTGAAATGCTGGAATATGAGTCATAGTCTGATAAGTAGTCTAAAAACTGGTAATATCCCTATTTTCCCCTCTAGGGATGGGTAGTTTTGATGATGTTCTAAAGAGTATGGGAATGCAATGAGTATGGGAATGCAATGGGGTGAGAATAGAACAAACGGTGGGAACCAGTTACTATTTTGACAATGTCCCAATGTAATTTTCTTGTTTATATATAATATATAGCTATCTTACAAAGAAAACTTAGATGTCTATACGAGAAAACCATCTCTCGAATTGAATCTTCCTCAAAAATATTACATACTCAAAAATCAAATTACTCATCGTTAGTTTAAGTTAATGAAGGCATTGCATTATTAAAGAAGTTCCAACACATGAATTACAACCAAGTGGAGTGAGAATAATGTGTACAAATTTTAAAATAGCAAAAAAATAAGAATTTGCAATTAAAAAGGAATACAAATCTAATAACAACAAACATGGGTCCAAATAGAATGGACTCTACGGTACCCTCAAATTTGCATGTTCCTTCATGAGAAATAAAGGACCTGAGACGATATTGGACTACCAACTTCATCATTCTTTTCTCAAGTTTAAGGGGTGGGGGGTTTATTTCCTTGGAAAAGAAAAGTACTTCAGAAATATACCATAAATATTCTTAGATTAAACTTCATTACCTTTTCATTTCAATTGACATAGCAAGCATTAAGGTAAGTTACACCTCAGCTCTTGCAAATAATAGAAAGACATGGGATTATGAGAAAAGCAATCAATCACTAGTAGATTGTAAATGTCCCTAGAAACCCAATCCTCGATAAAGGTTTATAAACCTTATCAATGCTAGAAAAGCAAGATAACCCTAAATACAAATTACAAGGTTGTAGAAATAATGTTTATGAAAGGAGACATCTACATGCAAGAAATATTAAACATAAAGTTGTAAATTAATGACACACCTTCTAAGCATTGAGTATTTGAATTTAGTGATGTTATTTAACCCCATCTCATGGAAAGCTAAAATTAAATCAATGCCATCATCAACTATTTGAGCTTTCTAGCCACATTTCTCATTGAAATGGGGATTGTGGATAGATACTTGAAGCTCCATGCACAACCTTGGGTGCCTATTGGATTTAAATTAAGTTGCCAACTTCATTTTGTTTTTATACAAAAATGGATAGATTTTCATTGGTATATAAAAGTTGTGGCCTAATTGGTCAATAGTAAGTACACAATGTATAGAGCCTTTGAAATGTAACAAGGCAGAATTGCCATTCATATTTCAAAACAAGCATCTACACATTGGATTCTCTTGCTAGTTGGTGATTATAACCTATAAACATAATATCTAGATACTCTAACCAACTGATTGTTGGACACAATGGGACACTGAGAGGGGGGGGTGAATCAATGTGCTAGCACTTTTAGCAATTTTCACTTCTAAAAACTTAAAGAGATGTTATCAGACGCATTAAGCTACATAAACATTCATTAATTAACATGTCATGAACATAAATCATAATAGACACATCACAAGGCCAATGTAGTGAAATTTATTTATAATTTCATATGAAATACAATGAAGACTTCAATCTTCGCAATTACATTAGCACCAACTGACCAAAGAGCACCAACTCTTATTCCAAGGCCCAGCCTGGTTTTCTTATCACCAACTAAGAAGTGGTGAGGTGTCCAAACCTCGGAAGCAAGACTGGCTTGCTACCACATACTTATTACTGTCATGTCACATGTTATCATTGTCATGTCATCAACTCAATCAACTTGCCGTCAATATGTCACGTGTCATCACCCTATTGAAATTGTTGTCACTCTCAAGTACTTCACTGTCAGTTCAATCTAATCTATGTCATGTCAAACTGACATCACTGTCAAACATTGTTATCATGCATACATCATTGTAGCATATCACTGGATAAACTTTTCTAGCACATCACTGTGTATATAATTCATCACTGCATATCATCATATCACTGTGATACTGTGTATACTTCTGCTGCACTTTTCGATGCTTTTGTGGCTACCTCAAACTCAAGGATTGATACAATGAATTATAAAGTTTGGCTTCCCTAACAAACAGTCTTCATAAGCTCAAAAGCTTGTCTTTGCAAACAATCTTTATAAGATCAGACACAGTCAACATACATTCCTCAAGTAGTTCAACATGTAGACTTTAATAAGCTTGATGAGCAGTCCTCATGAACTCAATGAAATAATTCCATACATGCTCTACATTCACTGTCTAATATTGTTGTTCGGATGCCTCCATTGTGGCTGCCTCAGTCACTCTGTAACCCGAAATTCTGAGCACAAAAGATCTTCCAAAACAGAGCTAAATCATCCTCCTCTACTGCATCTGTTTCAGTCCACTGTACACCCTATCTAACCACCAATTTTTTTGCCTCAGTAGTGGTCGAAATTCAGAGCTAGAATATTTCATGTGTGGCTGCCCAAAATACAGAGATGGAACCTCCACTGTAGCTGCCTCCAAAACTAATCCGAAAATCAGAGAAGAATTCTTAAAAAGTGTATGTAAAATGAACGGAATGAAGGTGTACTTATATAGATCCAAAAATTAATTTCAAACTGAGCCGACCTGCTATTCTTTTTTATATTTTTTATTTAATAAAAAATGTCTTCTAAAGTTGAGTTGACTTCATGTTTATTTATGTGGTTGTATTAAATTTTAATTTGAGTTTTTCAATATTATGGCCATCATTGCTTGCAAGCTTATCCAAAGGTTTTTGTCATCGTCAATGATCTTCAACATGCCATGTCATCAATTATTTAATTCAAGGTGTAATGTGTTCGTCATGTCATCATTCAATTGGTTCACAACATTGTGCATCCATGACAAAGTAATGGCTCTCACATGTCATCAATCAACAATGCATCAAGGTCTTCAAACGTATGGGCTTCTTCAATCGTTTGATGGCTTCTTCATCATTTGAGTGGGCATTTCAAACCATATGCATTAGCATGGGCTAAATTAACATCATCAAAGTACCTCCATTTAGCTTGTGGGAAAAAGATCAACAAGCAACCAAGTGTGTGTGCTTCATGACCCCACCAAGCCACAAATGACCATAGAATGGGTCATTTGGACCACCTAGTGCTCCAATGCACACACAACCAAGCCATGCTTGCCATGTCATCAACCTTGTTACACCTTTTTCATTAATGGATTGTCATTAATGACAACCATGCTCAACAAACTCCCCCTTTGTCATTGATGGAAAAACCTCTTCAACCTCTTCAAATCCTCTCCCCCTTTGACATTAATGACAAAGGGCCATTCAGATTTGTTCTTGGTCTTCTGCTGCTAAGTTTGTACTGAAATCTGTTTCTCTTTGCTTCTTGGCTCTCCCTGAGGTCTTGCTTCTTACTGTAACATACAATATCTTTACCTTGAACTTCACTAAAGGCTTCTTGTGATCTAATCTCCTTTTTCCAACTTTTGACTTTTTCCAACAATATCTTATGTTGTTCTTTGCTTACTCAATTGTCTCTGTATTGTTTACTAAGGTCTTCATTATTTATCCCTTTTATTAAACATTTATGCTCCCCCTTTCATGTATATTACTTCATTAGCTGTCATAAGGAAAAATATGATTCTGGTGTAAGAATTCTGCTTTAAATCGGCTGCAAAAATTTATGAGTATCTCTTGCAATTGGATGGTTGTTGTTGAGAAGATTTATTCAAGGAACTTCAACAAGTCTTCAAGGAATTTCATTCATCAAGACTTCATCAACTACTGATGCTCCTGGTCATCACAAACAGGTGCTCCAAAAGCTGAGCCCAAGATGATCACCAATCTGCTCTTTACGTTACAATTCTTCAAAGGATTTAATAACCTTGAAAGGCTACCACAAGAGGTGATCACTGTCCACGAGAATAGTCAACTATTCTTACTTCATATTGTAGCATATTGACTTTATGGTTGAAATATTTACTCCCCCTATACAAGATCTTTATCTTGGTCTTCAACTATTGCATTGAAAATTCAAGGCATACTACTATTGTTCACTACTATTATAATCAATTGTTAAACATGGCTTGCCACCTTAAAGACACTGTCATTGTCTTATCAATTCACAGTCAAACAATCATTGTCAAAAACATCTTTGTCATTGTCTTGTCATCAAGTCAAAATTTTGTTCAATCTTACTCATGAAATTGTTAATGGAAATGTCATTGTTGTTATTTGTCAAGCTATCACTGAGAACAATATTTTTAAATATCTTTGGATGTATGCGGGTGCTTTATCAATCAACAGCCTTAGAGCTTGTAAGGAATCCTTTACTGTCTTTTACATGAGATTTGACTATCTTTTGTATGAGATAGGAACTTGATTATGCCTTGACCATGCCTTGACTATCTTCAAAACACTTCTTGTGTGTTCGTGTTGAGATGAACAATCATAGAAGCTGCAACTGTCTATATCTCATGCTCAAACTCATTGCTTCAGATGCATGTTAATATTCCTTGAGTTGCTTCTTGGAAGCGTGCCTTCAACTTCCAAGATTTATCCAAACTGTGTTGTGAGAGATCTATTTTTAAAGCTGCTTCTTAGGTGGTATTGTCAGCCCAATCTCCTGGGTATGTTGTAGCCCAAGTTTATATTTCATTCAATATATATGGAACAACTACATGCCTTTGGATGCTTCAATAAGGTTAGACTTCATGTACCAATGGCTACCAGAATCAGCGCAAGGAACAATCCATAATAGGTCAAAATTTTCCATCCACCTTGCTCGAGTGAAGAAACATTCCAAACCGTGAAAGCAATTTTTGCATCAACAATCAAATCCTTGTATTTTGCACTTAGACTACTAAATTCATTTCACCATTTTCGCTTTCCACTCATCATCTCTCATCATGAAAACACTGCATGTTGCTCTCGCTATCGTCATGCCACGATCTTTGGACCTGTCCTTCATTGAAAGAGCCATCAGCTACTCTTTTCTCACCCTTGAGTTCCTCATCAAACTCCATGAACTCAAGGAACTTCAAGCTCCTTGAGGGACCTCAAGCTTGGCTTTCCATATGGAAGCCATCTTCTTTGCACTAATCAACTTCATTCACATTCAATAAAACATTCTTTTTCACCCATAACTGGGAGTGTCCTCGACTTTGAGCACGTGTCTTTTGAACTTCAATTTTTCCTGCATTATTCTTCTTGCATGGTCCATAGGTTCTTCTAGTTGATGTGTATGAGGGACTCATCACAGGCTATTTTCTTGGACTTGCACAGTCTTGGTATTTATGACCAAAGCCACTACAGTTGTAACATCTCATCATATAACAGTGGGCAGCAATATGGCCTATATGTTTGCATGTCCAACATCTAATTGTATTGTTGGGAGGCCCAACACTTCTTGCATGAGATCTACAATCCAATGCCCTATGACAAAAATCATTACATGAGTAACAATAACCATTGAAACTGTTTTCATACCGGGATGCCTGATTCCACCTGGAGGATGTCTCTTTTATGAACTTCATTTTAGGAGTAGGAATAACTCCTTGATGTCCTTCAAATTTTCTTATGTCTTTTGCAAGTATAATAGAGACAACTTGGCTTTCACTTTTGGAGGATGATGGGCTTGCTTCATTCTTCTTAGGAGTCTTTGAGCTATCTTCATGGTTTTATGCTTCCTTGTTGTAGCCCAATCCAATCTTGTCAAAATGTGATCTTTGACAACTCAAGATCTCATCTAGAATGGTAGAGTTATTGTTGACATAGGCACTTGACTTTTTCATTCTTCTTCCTGAGATCAACCACCTCCATTTCAATATTTTCACAAGTCTTCTCTTTTTCATCCAACTGGTTCTTCAAAACATCTTCTATCCCTTTGGCTTCCTCAAGTTGAAACTTCAGATCAACATTAGCCTTCCTTGTTTCTTTAAGCTCTTATGAATATTCACAAGGACCTTCTTGTTCTTATGCTTCATTGATCAGTTTGACATTTAATCTTTTAATTTCATCATTTTTGTCTTCTATCTCATCTTGTAAACTTGTCTTCTTGGGATTGAGCTTCTTGAGAAGATCCATGGTCTTCTTTTGGTATTTTTCGAAGGACCCCAAAATTTTATTTTTAAGCCTCGAATTGTATTTGAGATCAATGTCCTTTAAAAGATGTTCTAGGAAATATTTATTAACATCTTCAAGATCATCTTCAAAGTCATCACAATTAATGCTACCACAATCAGAAATATCCTTACCTTCACTGATGTCTAATGCTTGCACCTCATTTTCTTCTTGCTTCACATCTTCAGTGGGATTGACTTCTGTTTCCTTCTCTGTGTCTTGGTTTCTTCTTTGGTACTCACTTTCTAGCTTAAACCATAGATCTTTGGCTGAAATGTGTTCTCCTACACTCTCTTTGACAGAGCTTGAGAGTCTATCCACAATAAATTTCAAGGCAATGGCATTGTCCTTATTGGCATCTTTTTGTGCAATTGTCATGGTCTTCTTGTTGGACGAAATGGGTGGATTGATCACAATCTCCCAAACACCAAACTTCTTCAAGTAAGCTTTCATATTGCTTCTCCAACCAAAGTAATCTGTCACATCAAATACTGGAACCTCATAGTTGGAGAACTCTACTTGTCCTTCCATTGTGTGTCCATGGATCTCCTTCAAGATGGCTAGGATTGTGATGAAGGCCTTCTCTGGTACCAATTGTTGGACACAATGGCACACTGAGAGGGGGGGTGAATCAGTGTGCTATGCCTTCTAGCAATTTTCACTTCTAAAAACTTAAGCAGAGGTTATCATACGTATGAAGCTACATAAGCATTCATTAATTAAAATGTCATCAACATAAATCATAATAGACACATCACAAGGCCAATGTAGTGAACTTTATTTATAATTTCATATGAAATACAATGAATTACATCAGCACCAACTGACCAAAGAGCACCAACTCTTATTCCAAGGCACAGCCTAGTTTTCTTAGCACCAACTAAGAAGTAGTGAGGTGTCCAAACCTCAAAAGCAAGACTAGATTGCTACTACATACTTATTACTGTCATGTCACTTGATATTATTGTCATGTCATCAACTCAATCAACTTGCCATCAATTTGTCACGTGTCATCACCATGCTGAAACTGTTGTCCCTCTCAAGTACTTCACTGTCAAGTCAATCTAATCTCTGTCAAGTCAAACTGACATCACTGTAAAAACTGTTATCATGGATACATCACTATAGCATATCACTCGGTAAACTTTTCTAGTACATCAATGTGTATATAATTCATCACTGCATACCATCATAACATTGTGATACTGTGTATACTTCTACTGCACTTTTGGATGCTTTTGTGGCTACCTCAAACTCAAGGATTGATACAACAAATTATAAAGTTTGGCTGCCCTAACAAACAGTATTCATAAGCTCAAAAGTTTGTCTTTGCAAACAATTTGTATAAGCTCAAACACAGTCAACATATAGTCCTCAAGTAGTTTAACATGTAGACTTTAATAAGCTTGATGAGCAGTCATCATGAACTCAATGAAATAATTCCAGACATGCTCTACATTCACTATCTAATACTGTTGTTCGGATGCCTCCACTTTGGCTGCCTCAGTCACTGTGTAACCCGAAATTCTGAGCACAAAAGATCTTCCAAAACATAGCTAAATCATCCTCCTCTACTGCGTCTGTTTTAGTCCACTGCACCTTGTCTAACCACCGAATTTTTTGCCTCATAAGTGGTCAAAATTCAGAGCTAGAATATTTCATGTGTGGCTGCCCAAAATACAGAGATGGAACCTCCACTGTAGCTGCCTCATAAACTAATCCAAAAATCAGAGAAGAATTCTTAAAAAGTGTGTGTAAAATGAATGGAATGAAGGTGTATTTATATAGATCCAAAAATTAATTTCAAACTGAGTCGAACTGCTATCCTAGTGTGGTCAGTTGCTATTAACTAGACAGGTGTTATAGGAACCTGGCAGGAACCCCCCTTAGAAGACTACATACAAATTTGGTTTAAGAGCAAGAATTTAAAATATCAGAGCTCTGTCGCAGTTGTCTATGGGGACCTTTGGCTTGAAAAAAATGTTGCCTTGTACCAAGGCTACTTAGGGCCTGCATTTCATTAAAATAAGTAGCTATGTACTAGTATATGAAAATTTTAATCTATATTGTTAATAGCCTAACTTTGCTTACCTACTATGTCATGAGTTTCAACATCATCATACATCACCATTGGAAAAATTAACCCATTTCTATCTCATCCATCAATATGACCTTAGCAAAATGACCAAAAACCGCAACCTGGTCCAAAAACTCATTTTTTTATTCTCACTCATTATTGCACACATTTCAAAAGAGAATAGTAGCTGAAAGTGGACAAACATAACCGTTAAAATCAAAACTAACTATTGATTTGGTCTTCCAAACCCTAACCTCTCCATTAAGTCATCGATGAAATGGAGAAAATCCACATTGTAATCAGACCTTAGTGGTGCCCACCAAATTTCGTATAAATACAGACATCATGGTCACGATTTTCATGCATCCATACAAACTAACACAACACTGTTATGCTGCCAAAATTTCACTAGAAAGTAAAAGAACCATTTTTCTCCTCCTTTCACCACTGTGGGATTGTCAACTAATCACTAAGTTGGAGATTTGGGACAAAAAGGACATCAAAGAAACCCCCCCCTGATCAGCTGTGGAGGTCCCCTACAATCCACAACTGATACCAAGGTGTTTCTTTGTAACCCTTTCTTTATGTTAATAAAATACACCATTCTTTGTATGCTTGCTCTTTGTTTTATGGCTAGTCTTGCACTATTTTTTGCATGCATGATTAATAATGGGTTTAATTTAGTTTAGTTTTAGTTTAATCCATTTAATCTGCTACTAAGGATTACACAACTCCTTAGTGCATTTTGCACGAGAGTGTGAGAAATCACACCACAAATTTGTCAATTCCATTGGACAATCTTTTTGTGCCTTCATTCGCCTGTGTGGGTCCTAGAGTTTTCAAATATGCCTCTCTCCTTGGAACCTTTTTAGACCCTCCTCCTCTTATCATCAAAAAGGACATCTCAGAGTTGTGTACCATCAATTATGAGAAATATCCTGCTCAACCATAGCCTCCTCCTAGTACTACACCCTCAACAATACACCTATGGGCCAGAGCACCTGTACATCACGCATCGTTCCTCTTTCCTCCTCCGAAGATTATTGTAACCCCTATGATAGCTACCCTTAACCTCCCAGAGCAAAGTCTAGGCCTTCCTCTTTGGTACTTGACCTCACCAAACCCTCCGCCCACCCCTTAGGTCATCTTAACCCATGTGTAACTGGTTGATACTTCTAATGCCCCACCACTCATCGTTATAAAGGACGTCACCCGCCTCCACTCATCCTTCTTCCAAAAAATGGATGGGGGGAAACTGATCCATTACATCAATGACTATAAAGGAGGTCACCACTACTCCATTACATCAATGGATATAATTACATTGTGGTGGTTATTATATTTTCACTAAATAGGTCAAAGCCACGTTGACATACAACAAAACCACCACCACTTTTTCAACCATGTCATTACTCATTGTCTCGAAACAATTGGTGTCTGATGTGGTACTCACTTTGAAGATATCGTGTGGAGATAGTTATCCTACCATTTGAAATTTGAGCACCAATTCTCCTCCACAAGGCAATGACAATGTTGAGGCCATCAATAAAGTCCTCAAAACCATGCTCCAACAAACAATAGATAATCACAAGTCCAACGAACATCGTATGTTCTTTCCTACGCTATGAACAATATCAAACATCAACCAAAACTACCACTGAGTTTACTCCATTCCACCTCATGTATGAGGTGGAACCTGACTTACCCGTCGCGTGTCATTTCCCCTCCTTGCACTTAGCAATCAAACTTTTTTCAAACACCTCCACTCTAGAACAATACTTGATCGTCTTGGAACACAAACAAACAAAGACCTCCATGGTTCCTTGCAAAACAACAACACTACTAAGCAACATTCTAAAACCCATGTCCACGCACACTCTTTCGCAAAGGCGATTGCATCCCCGTTAACAACCAAACCCATGATACACTTGGTCAAGAAAAGTTCAAATATTTATGGCATAGCCCTTGTGCTAGAAAGCACTACCTCAGCAAGGGGGCGTTACCTACTTACTGGTCGTGATAGCCAACTCCTAAAAAACCCTCGTAATGTGCTATATCTCAAGCTATACTATCCACGAGACAAACACCATTTTTTCTTGTATCGTAGTTATTTTATAGTTTTCCTTTTATGATGAGTTTAGGATGAGACTTATGGTTTGTTTCTTTGTTTTTCTAGATGGATCATTATTCTTGATGTCATGTCAATTATGCCAATGACACAAGTTGATATTCTCAAAATCTCGCCTCAATAGCCTAGGCCATACATTCCCCATGTAAATGGAGTGTGTATAGGTGCTACCTCCAATAATCACATGGAATACGATGCCATGATTGGCCTTTTAGCCAATGCCCTCCAAATACCCTATGGAGGTCCCCCACCATCCACAACCAATAACAAGGTGTTTCTTTGTAATCTCATTATTTATGTTATTAAAATACACCATTCTTTATATGCTTGCTCTTTGTTTTATGGCTAGTTCCACATTATTTCTTGTTTGCATGAATTATATCAGATTTAATTTAGTTTAGTTTTAGTTTAATCCATTTGACCTCATACTAAGGATTACACAATCCCTTAGTAGGTGCATTTTGCACAAGTGTGAGAAAACACACCACATTTATAGAATATAGAATCTCTATATAGTCACAATATGAATGTTAAATAATTAAATCATTAGCTAAGGTCTAGGTGCCTTGTACACCAATTTGTTTTATATAGAACCAAAATGATTGATCTCAATTAATTTTCTTTGAATTAATATTATATATAATTATGTTTTTTTATTTTAAGTTTCATTCTAGCTCCAAACTTATACTGCAATTTTAAATGTTTTAATTTTTTTTTTAAGTTTTACTGTTTTACACAATAACATAGTCGTAGCTTTATGCTTCAATCTTACAAAAATAATATGATTAGCTTGGAAAAAAATTTCAAGTTGGTTTCCATTATCCTTGTGTGTCAACTATGCATATGTACTTCACAGTCCCATAACTTTGAACTAATAAATGCATATATGTTCCCTCTTTGAATATGAAGGTGCGGAAATAGTATTAGTATAAACAGAAGGATTATGTCGTTTAATAATGCTAAGTGACTTCTGGGGAAGATTTCCCAATGATTCAACATATAGTTTGTTGAAATCTTCTTCATTTACTTGTGCAAATAATTTCTCATAAGCCACCAGCATTTCATAATGTGTTGCTCCCAAGATAAATTCATTAGATGAATGGTTTTTTCTGTAGGCAAAATTATCAATTAAATGTTCCGTCAAATAAAAAAATCCTCACCTTCTCTGTATAAATTGAAATACCAAGGGACTTCTCACCCAAACTTTTTAATTGGCAGGACCTGTGTAATGACTTTCCCTTCTATAATTTTTTGAACCTCCCATCATCTGAGTTTACTTCACGTTTTCTTTGTATCTGTTTTTTCTTCATGAATATAGGCTTTGGACCCAAAGGATGCCCTTCTCTCTGACATTCATATGATGAGGATCATATCTCCATGAGTTCAAAACCACAAGATCACATAATCGTTTGGATATCATCTACTGCATTTGAAGTATCAAGCACATAACATGTAGATTCAAAAATTTGAATAGCAATGAGACATAAAGCTTATGATGCTTGAGACAAAAGTGAAATTCATCGACAATGACCATTTATTAAATATCCTTGTGGTTAGCAAGAGAGATAACATGTAGGGTTTCACTTCCGCTCCATAAACTCTATGAATTAGTCATTGCACAACAACGACGTGATCTTGCTAGTTTGAGCATCCCATACCATCCAAAAGTCACGAGACTATACTTGTTTTTCCTCTTGAACATCCCATACCATCCAAAAGTCACGAGACTATACTTGTTTTTCCTCTTGAACATCCCATACCATCCAAAAGCCTAATCGTCGCACGACACTGATGTGATCTTGCTAGTTGAGCAAGACCATCAACCGCAAGTATCACCCAAACTATGCCTAACTAAAACGTCCTAACCAAACCTAAGCCAAGCACCTTGGAGAGAGAGGTGAGCCCGGGATGGTTGGAAAAGCTACGGTGGTGCATAGCTTGCCGAGATACTTGTGATAGGGTTCAATCAAGACATAAGAGCAAGGCACGGACATGGACTATGACACTGCAGCACGTAGTGCCTAGACAAGGGCAGAAGTGTGTTTCCGATTGACATTGTGAGTTGAGCTACTGTCGTTGAGGGAACGCTCTCGGAGAGTTGGCGAGATGTGGAATCCTCTACTGCTTTATGTCACAAGACTAGACTTGTTTTTCCTCTTGAGCGTCCTATACCATCCAAAAGACTAGTCACCGCATGGCATCGACGTGATCTTATGAGTTGGGCAGGACCATAAACCACAAGTATCACCCAGAATATGCCTCGCCAAAACATCTTGACCAGACCTAAGCTAGGCACCTGAGAGAGTGTGTGGAATGCAAAGTGCTCGTTTCACCGTAGGCATGTTGCACCATCACCACCCAACCTTAGACAATGCTACGCGATGGCCTCCCCCAAGCAAACAACATTTGAAATACCATCCAATAGCTTTTGGAGCATCCCATACCATCCAAAATCCTAATCGTCGCACAACACCGATGTGATCTTGCTAGTTGGACAAGACCATCAACCGCAAGTATCACCTGGACTACGCCTCACCAAAACATATTGATCGAAGATTTTGGAGAGTCCCATACCATCCAAAAGTCACGAAACTAAACTTGTTTTTCCTCTCGAGCATCCCATACCGTCCAAAAGCCCTGTCATTGCATGGCACCAATATGCTCTTGCAAGTTGGGAAATACCATCAACCACAAGTATCACCCAGTCTACACCTCACTGTATCGTCTTGACCAATCCTAAGACAAGCACCTTAGAGAGTCTGTGAAATGCCAAGCACTCGTTTCACTATAGGGGATGTTGCATCGTCGCCACCCAACGTTTAAACAATGCTACACCATTGCCTCCCCTGAGCCAACAACACTTGAATGATCGTCCAAAAGATCATGGAGCGTCCCACATCATCCAAAATCCTAATCGTCGCACGGCACCAATGTGATCTTGCTAGTTGAACAAGACCATCAACCACAAGTATCACCCGAACTACGCCTCATTGAAACAAAATGACCAAACCTTAAGCCAAGCATCTTAGATAATGTGCAGAATGCCAAGTGCTCATATCACCATAAGCGATGCTACACTATATATATATATAAACAAAGTTTTATATCACAAGACTAGACTGCTTTTGAAGATTTACCGAGATGTGGCATCCTTCGCTTTTGTATGAAAGTTTCATTGTACCATAATATATAAACGAGGTTTTATGTCATGGAAGTAGACTTATTTTCCCTCTTCAGCGTCTCATACCATCCAAAACCCTAGTCACCGCATGGCACCAACGTGATCTTTCTAGTTGGACAAGACCATCAACCGCAAGTATCACCCGAACTACACCTCACTGAAAAGTCTTGACTAAACCTAAGCCAAGCACCTTAGAGAGTGCAGAATGCCAAGTGCTCATTTCACCATAGGCCATCTGCACCATATATATATATATATATCGTTTTATGTCTCGAGACTAGACTGCTCTCGAAGAGTTGCCAAGATGTGCCATCCTCCACTGTTGTATGAAAGTTTCTTTGTACCATTATATATCAATGAGGTTTTATGTCACGAGACTAGACTTGTTTTTCCTCTTGAGCATCCCATACCATCCAAAATCCTAGTCACCGCACGATACCGATGTGATCTTGCTAGTTGGGCAAGACCATCAACCGCAAGTATCACCCGAACTACACCTCGCCGAAATGCTAAGCCAGGCACCTTGGAGAGTGTGCATAATGCCAAGTGCTCGTTTCACCATAGGCACTCTTGCAAGGCATGCGTCTAGCCCTACTCAATCGACACACCAATCCTATTGAAGAATGTCACTTCGAAAGATATTCTTATTGTATTATTATTGTATTCTTATTGTACTTCCTTCAAGAAATATTCATATTGTAATTGATCATGTAAAACCCTAAAAGAATGTCAAAATAGACAAGTCAACCCAGTGGGTAAACCCTCCCAAACAATGGGCAGTATGCCCCAAACAATGGGCGGAACTGCCCCAGTCAAGTCGGCCCAGTTAAGAAAAGTCGGGTCGGCCCGATTAAGAAAAGTTGGGTCAGCCTAGTTAAGTAAAAAGGCCAATTTTTTTACTAGTATAAATAGAGTGGCACCTAGCTCATTTTGTATGTCACTCACTCACTCAAGTTCGCATGAGTAGTAGCAGAAGGACAAGTTCACTTGGGAGAAAGAGTAGCTCCATTGAAGACATATTTTCTTGAGGTTTCTATTGTATATTGTTCTCGGGTTATTGTACAAGATTGACATTGTACTTTTTGACAAATCTTTACTAAAGAAGTTTTGTTGGGTTTTTCCTGTGAGAGGGTTTTCCCAAGGTAAATATGTGTGTCCTCTTGTTATGTTGTGCTTGTCTATATTTCAGTGATCCTATTGCAAATGGTTATTGTGATAATAATATAAATTGTTTGAATATCTAACATAACCATAATGGAAATATCAAAATTCTAACATGGTTTCAGAGCTAGCCTTAAAGAAGACCTTGTGCAGCAAAAACTACCATAAGTGAAAACTAGGGTTTCTCATTCCATAAGCTCTTCACCATAGTTTGGCTGAAAAAAGGAGGTCAAAGCAATTCGCCCAAGAAAGGCGCATCTTCCTGTGGAGGCAAAATCCAGATCCAAGAATTTTCAATTTTTGACCTAATTCTGCGGTAACTACAACATCTGCAGAAATTAGGGTTTCCAATTTTTGGCAGTTTTGTCCACATATTTGGAAGAAAATGACCTTTGCTCAACTCGCCTTAGGGAGGCACATCTCTCTCTCCATTCAATTTTTGAAGATCCTCAAGTTGATAAATTAGGGTTTTTCTGAAAAACCCTAGGTCATCCAAAAGTCAGATCTAAGAAGACATTGAAGCAAGCACTTGATTGGATGCATCTCAATTGGTAAGTATTCCTATCTTTATTTCCATTTGAGTTCTCATTTTATCAAGATGACAAACAATACCAAGCTTGAGGATAAGCTTGAAGGAGCAAACAAATTTCGTGCCTGGAAGTATAGAGTGATGCTCATTCTAGAAGAAAATGAGTTGGACAACTATGTCAAGGAAGAAATTAAGAAGCCAAAGGGAGATGAAGACAAAGCTAAACACAAGAACTTGGTTAAGTCCAAGAGGATCATTGCAGACTCCATTAAGGATCACTTGATCCCTCAAATATCATCTTTAAAGACTCCTAAGGAGATGTTCGATGCATTGAAGAGGTTATTCGAAGGAAGAAGAACATCAATAGAAAGATGACCTTAAGAACTCAACTCAAGGGTGTGAAGATGTTGAGCTCAGAAAGCATTCAATCTTAGTTCACAAGGGTCTCCCAGATCAGAGAACAATTGAAAGCTATTGGAGATCATATTGAAAGTGCAGAATTGGTGATGACTACATTGAATGGTCTCCCAAGATCATGGGAAGCATTCATTCAAGGAATATGTTTTAGAAGGAAGTTCATCAATTTCAGTAGGCTTTTGGAAACTTGTGCTCAGGAAGAAACTAGAATTGAAGCCAGAGAAGAGAAGATGGGAGAAGATGATAACCAAGCCTTGGCAGCTCATGCAAAGAGGAGCAAGAAAGGAGATCACCCTCACAAGTCTAGAAGATTCCACAAGAATCAAAGACCTTCCAGAGACTACTCAAACTTCAAATGCTACAATTGTGATGAAATGGGACACATTGCAAGAAACTATCCCAAGAAGAAAGGCAACAAGAAAGGAAGTAAGAAGAGGCATCATGCTCATGCTACAGAAGATGACAAACCAGTGAAGAAGAAAGCAGGGGAAGAGTCCTCAAGTGATGAAGATTAGGTCTTGAACTTTTAATGATGCAGTAATATTTGGAGAGCAAGAGGGAGGCTTGTACAAATCAAAAATATAACCAGATCAAGCATTGGTTCATGACTCTATGGAACCAAGTGAACTATGGCACAGAAGGCTTGCACATATACACTACAAGGCTTTACCGACGGGTCTACCCGAGATCCAGACAAAAAACGAAGGCATATGCAAAGGATGTGCACGAGGCAAGAACATGAAGAGTTCATTTTCAAGAAGTGATAACAAAGCAAAGGAGGTCTTGAATCCAGTACATGAGGACCAAGGATGAAGACTTCATAAAGTTTCAAACTAGACGAAGAAGAAGATCAAGGTCTTCAGAATCAGATGATGGAGCAGAGTACACTTCCAGAAACTCCAGTAACTTCTGCAAGGAGGTAGAAACCAAGAGGGAGCCTATAAAGCACATGAAAGATAAGTATTCACTGTCATTTGAATTCCCGAGTATTTTTGAAGGATATTGCTCATAACAGTTACATATAGATCTACGATACAGTTTTCTTTTATGCACTTCTATATGACTAATATTGACTAGCAGTAGGCTCATGTAGTGCATGTTATGAGTAAGTGGCCTATAGTACTGCACAATATCCCATGACCCCTTAATGGATCTAGTCTAGAATGAAACCTCGTTGCTAACATATTAAGAGTAGTGCACACTCTTAATAGTATGTTCTGATAGAGATCGAAGGCATCTAGATAATTATCATGTGTATACGAGATATGGATAAGTGTTGTGCTAAAACATTGGCTAAGATGCATTGGTTACACGACTGTGTACATTATGCATAGGAAGTTGTCATTACATGGAATGTTACTAATCATATGACTAAAATGGACTTGTAGAAAAGATCGTGTGCTATGACCTACAAGAGAAGGATGATAGGACTTGTTCCAAACAACAAGTGATGAAGATTCAAGCGAATTTACAAAATCAAGCATACTACAAAAGTATAAGGCAAGGTTCATGGTTTCTCTCAGAAAGAGGGAGTCAATTGTGACAAGACATTGTTGCTCTTGTAGCAAGATGCACTTAAATTAGAGTTATACTTATGATAGCTACAGTAATGAAGTGGAAGGTACACCAGATGGATGTAAAGACATCCTTCCTGAATGGTGCAGTAGAAAAAGTGTATATGGAGCAGCCACTAGGATTTGAGACACATTACAAACAAATATATGTGTGCAAATTGAAGAAGGCCTTGTACAGTTTGAAACAAGCACCCAGGACGTGGTATGGAAAGATTGATGGATTTCTGACGAGCTTGAGCTTTACCAAGAATAAAGTGGATTCCAGCGTTTACTTCAAGGTTGAGGATGGGAAACCTATGATACTATTGTTGTATGTAGATGATATGTTTCTGACAGGTGATGAGAAGCTCATAGTAGAAATGAAGAGGAAGCTTGCAGCAGAGTTTGAGATGAAAGACCTGGGTATGATGCACTATTTCTTAGATCTTGAGGTGTGGCAAAATCCAGAAGAATTTTTCTTGAGTCAAGCTAAATATGCAGTAGATATCCTGAAAAGATTCAAGCCATGGCCACACCTATGGCATCGAATTTGAAGTTGGTGTGTGATACTTCTTTAGAAATGGTGGAAGCCACGATATACAAGCAGATGAATGGTTCATTGATGTACTTACCGAACACAAGGCCGAATTTATGCTTTGCGGTGAACATATTGAGTCAATACATGGTAGAGTTGAGACGTGTTCACCTGGTTGCGGAAAAGCATGTGTTGAGGTACCTTAGGGGTACAGTTGATTAGGGCCTCAGATATAACATCAGATCAAAAGATTAACCTGCAGGGTTATGTTGATGCGCATTGGACGATAGTGTCACAGATAGAAAGAGCACATCAAGGTGTTGCTTCAATTTGGGATCTAGTATGATCTCATGGTTCAGTAGGAAACAAATGAATGTGGCACTCGGTACAACCAAAGCAGAGTATATAGCAGCTTGTTTGGCAAGCTGTGAGGCAATGTGGCTTCGAAAGCTGCTTGCAGAATTGTTTGATCTTGAGTTAGAGGCAACTTGTATCTTTTGTGACAACCAGAGTTGTGTGACGTTGTCTAAAAACCTAGTGTTTCATGACAAGTCGAAGCACATCAAGATCAAGTATCAATATATCCAGGATATGGTGCAAAGAGGAGCAGTGAGGCTTCAGTGTGTAGAGACAGAGGAGCAGATAGCCGATGTGTTGACCAAGCCTCTATCTAGAATGAAGTTTGAGTACTCCAGGGACAAGCTTGGGGTGGTCCATATCAAGAGGGAGTAATGAGTAACATAGCACATGTGAGACGCAGGTAGTCTCAAGTTATGTGACATAATTGAGTCTCCTGGGAGTGTCTCCACTTTAGGTGTGACTTGTAGCAGGTAGTCATGGGTTATATGACGTAATTCAGTCTTCTGGACTACCCTCACAGGGTTGTAGCGAGTAGTCACAGGTTATGTGACGTAATTGAGTCTCCTGGACTACACCCATGAGGATACAGTAGGTAGTCACTATGTGTGACGTAATTGAGTCTCTTGACTGCAATGTTGTGTTGGACAACACACAAGTACAAAGACACAGGTTTCGAACCTGGTTTGTTCTCCACATGAGGTGACTTGGTAGCAGATAGTTACTGGGTATCTGAAGTAATTGAGTCTCATAGGCTACACTCACAAGGTTGTGTTGTCCTGATGTTAAGATGTGGTGTGGTAGCAAGTAGTCACAGGTCATGTGACATAATTGAGTCTCCTAGGCTACACTCACGAGATGATCTGGACAAGTGGTGAGGTAACGCGAGTGGTTGTGTGCGACGTAATGTACGCTCCTAGGCTAGACCCACCGAATGTCTTGCTCGTTCAAAATACAAGGTGAGGTAACACAAGTGGTCGCTATGTGCGACATAATGTCAACTCCTAGGCTAGGAATCACGATGGTTCAAAACTTCCAGCGATGTATAGATTCAAAAAAGATGTCACGAGTAAATGGTCAGTGTACAGAGTTGTAGCAGCAATGATAGTGATGATGATGATAGTGCTAGAAGAATACCTTCCTTGTTAAGAGGGAGTGTTGAAAAATGTAACTTAGAAAGATATTCTTATTGTATTATTTTTTATTATACTTCCTTTGGAAAATATTCATATTGTAATTGATCATGTAAAACCCTAAGAGAATAAGGCAAAATAAACAAGTCAACCCAATGGATAAACTACCCCAAACAATGGGCAGAACTACCCAATGAAGTCAACCCAATTAAGAAAAGTCGAGTCGGCCCAATTAAGTAAAAAAGTCAATTTTTTTACTAGTATAAATAAAGTGGCACCTAACTCATTTTGTTTGTTACTCACTCAAGCAAGTCGCATGACAAGAGAGAGAAAGACAAGTTCGCATGACAAGAGAGAGAAAGACGAGTTCGCTAGAAAAGAAGAAGAGTAGCTGCATTGTGAAGACATCTTATCTTTGGTTTTCTATCTTATATATTCTCAGGATATTTATAGAAGAGCTTTAGCTCTTCGTTGTACAAAGAGTAACTGCATTGTGAAGACATCTTATCTTTGGTTTTCTATCTTATATATTCTTAGGATATTTATGGAAGAGCTTTAGCTCTTCGTTGTACAAATCTATACTGAAGAAGTTTTGTTGGATTTTTTCCATGAAAGGGTTTTCCCAAGGTAAAAATATGTGTCTCTTTTGTATGTTGTGTTTATCTATCGTTCAGTGATCCTATTGCATATGGTTATTGTGATAATATATATATAAACTGTTTGAAGATCTAACATAGCCATCCTGGAAAGTATCAAAATTCTAACAAATCCACTATCTCCTCACAGTATGCTACACTCACCAAGCTTCAAGCACACTTCTGCTAAGCAAAAGAAAATTTTGGTGGCAAAATTTAGCCCATGGACTATTTTTCAACTTTTTTTTCCAAAAAGAGATTCTCCAATTTGCTTTTTTTTCAAAGATGATTCACCCAAACTCCATGGGATAGTTTTGTTTTACTCTAAAAATCATCAAAATTGTCCAAAAACTATATTATAAAGTCATTAAAATTTTAAATATTTATTTTTCAACTTTTTTTTCCAAAAAGAGATTCTCCAATTTGTTTTTTTTCCAAGATGATTCACCCAAACTCCATGGGATAGTTTTGTTTTACTTTAAAAATCTTCAAAATTGTCCAAAAACTATATTATAAAGTCTTTAAAAATTTGAATATTTTTTTTAAAAAATCATCAAACATTTTATGGTTGCAAATTTAAGAATTAATAAGTTTCACCATGGTTTCCACACTTCAAAATATATATAAATCCTCAACATTTTCTTTGCTGCCAAATACAACTTCCATGTTAGATAGACACCTCATGAACATACCCAGCAAAAGATGTTCACTTCCCATCAAGCAAAACAATACCATTAACTTATCAATATAATATTCTAATCTCTAAGCATATAACCTTAGTGACGGAGTCCATTCTCTCACAAGACTACTCTCACCCATCCCATAATATAATATTCTAATCGTACATTCTAAGCATGTCCATTCTCTCAAGAGACTGCTAATAGAGTATGTTCTAACATATAAAAATGACTCCTGTCAACGATGAGGATTGCTCCTTGTGGATCACAAGGATTGCTTATCGAACTACGAAATAAAATTATTTCTCCAGTTATATTTCTTTCTATAGGAAATGAAGTGCCAATAAATATTTCAGAGTATCCTTGACCTTGTTATCCGCTATAAATGAAGCTGGCGAAATAATTTGTTCCCTCGGTCTATTAATTTCCTCAGTTTAGCTCTCTATGCAAATTGCTATGATCCCACAAAGAGAGCAATCCTGACACTCAATAGGAGTCATTTATGTCAAAACAAACTACATTACACAAATGTTATGGTTGCTAGAGGGCGTTATGGCCAACGCCAAGAGAACAAGTTTGACAACATGAATCTTGGGAAATGGCTTCATTTCGTTCTTTTTTAAATGGCTTCATTTCGTTCTATAGAAAATAAAGTGCCAACAAGTATTCCAGAGTATCCTTGACCTTGTTATCCTCTAGAAAGGTACGCGATGAACGGCCTTTCTATGCATAAAGCTTAGTGCAAAAGATATATTTAGAGTTCAAGAGACAACTGATGCCCAAGCAGGTCCAAACATTTCCATAAAAGAAGTTCTATATACAAGTCGGTTGGGAAGCATAAAACTAGTACAAATTCGTTCCTCCATCTGACGAATGAAACACAAGGCTAAAACAAAATTCTTGGCTACATTTAGATAGATTACGAGGATAGATGCAAAAGATCAAACTAGAAATTAATAGGGACATCCAAGCAAATGGCAGAAGTCAATGAGGCAATGTCACAAACCAGTGCCAATGAAAGGCTCAATTGCATACACTAGCATACCCCCAAAGCGGGGAAAATGAAACGCCAAATACAACTTTGATATGTTAAAAAAATGAGAAAAAGTTGTGTGTACGTAGATAATATAAGTTTATGTGTTGAAAACAATTCTAATGAATCTATGGTGGGCATAGTAGTCAATGAAATTTAAAGGAAAACTCAAGTGCAAGTACTAATAAGCAATAAATAGAAACCCCTGTAATCAATGGCAAGTAAAATGAAATGTACATTAATTTGTAATACGAGAAAGTATACATATGTGAGTAAAACATTAAAGGGTTAGCTAGTTATCAAGTTTGACTATAATTATATTGGCAATCAACACTCGTATTTTCATTTGGTAGGGGGATTGCAAGGATTGAGGATTGCAATTTCAAGTGTGAAAGGGACAGATAATGAAGCCATGTCTCTTCCTTTTTCGAAGTGTGACATATGAAGTCTCTTTCATCTTTGCATAGCGGTCGAAGGAGAATGATGGCGCAATTTGCATTCCTTGTAATGTTGTAGTGCATGACATTGCCGTGAAGGTCAAGCCTTGACGTTCAGTGTTACCAATGCCAATGGTTGACCTTGCTAATGTCAATCCTTGGGATTTTTGGATAGTCAATTCCCAAGCCATCTTGGAGGGGATTTGTTTCTTGTTACTTTGATTTATGGGTGGAATTGGTATGTGCTTTGGTTGAGATTGGTCCCATGGAGGGCCAACGTATTATCAAATGCCACGACAACATAGGCTAACAACTCAGGAGGGCTAGATCTAGGTGTGTATAGAATTTGCATGACCACTCCAAGTGCACCATTTACTAGTCCTTATTGGACCTACAACTTGTAAGATAGCATTACTATGTGCCCCACACATAACAATAGCAGGAACAAACGTCAAGAAGCCACCAAACCCCACTCCAGATTTCAAGGTCGGTGTCCCAGGTTGAGGATCGTCGTTGACGATGGTGAGAGTTCAATGGAAGATTGTAGAGATTTGGCAGGGCATGAAGGGCTGTATGAGAACATGTGGCCACAAAAACCATTTTCATGAATTGAAACAAGATGCAGAGCATGTGGGAATGAGCATGTTTTCCCTATGAAATGCGAGGTGCCGAGAATATGTAAAATTTATACGGAATTAGTTAGCCAAACGCGGTAGTTCTAATGGAGCAGAGGGTCTTTCGCGTATGAACATGTATCAGAGCATAACGGTATACAAAAGGATTGTTGTATCTTCGTTCCTTTAAGAGGGTTCATGAAGATTCCCATGTTCATACAAATAAAGAGGATGCCATACATTATTGTGAGTCGTGACATTAGATGTCCTGCATATTGTGGTTATTTCTGATATAACTTCCCAGTGATCATCCTAGCTTGCACAATACAGTTCAAACATGAGATGGGCTAAATTTATTTCAGAGACGAAAGAGACTGATATTGATGACAAGAAGTACACATGGGGAGAAACAGGACAAGCATAAATGTGTAACATGCATTTTAGGAAACAAGGTAGGGGCCACATTCATTTGGTCCCTTGCCCAGAAAACTACAACAATAAACTCTATGATGGCTCCACATGAAACTAAGAAATATGGTCCTGACCTGGATGCTCTCAAGGATGAGATGACACATGAGACATATTGAAACCATATTAGATTCATTGATATGTGCAGTGCAGAAGAAAATAATGAGTTTGGTCTCTGGAATCATTATTGTAGATGATTCCCTCCCTCACAATCTTTTCATTCGTTTCATGGAAACCTGGAACTCCATTTCGAGCACCTCATCTGCCAAATCTCTCAAGAAAATGGCGGAAACCTGCCGCTTTGCATCATCAGCGACATGTTCTTGGGATGGACGCTGGACGTGGGGAAGAGGTTGGGAATACCCAGGATTCAGTTCTGCACTGCTGGTTTTTGGCACCTCCGTCTATTACTCCCACTGTTGGTTTTTGGCACCTCCGTCTATTACTCCCTCTGGACTCATCTGCCTCACACCAAAACCCACGTATGAGGTACTTAGTGATCTTGAGAAAAGAGAGATTTATGACCAGTATGGAGAGGATGCAGAGGATGCACTTAAAGAAGGGATGGGTGGCGGTGGCGGTCACAATCCATTTGATAACTTTACCGTTTATTTATTTTTCCGTGAAGATAACGTAACATTTGATGGTTTGTAGGAGTAGGACAGTTGGTGGCTCCCCATAGGCCGTCGACGGACGACGAAATCCCGAGGGGAGCCGGCCCCTTAATATACGCCTTGCTATGCATCTTAACCAATATTGAAATATGTGATAAATTGTTCAATGGGCATAGCCAATGCTTGGAGAATGTATTTGTTATGATTGTATGCAAGAATGTTCGTTGCAAAGAGGTGGATTGTTGTGTCAAATTTTGAGCTCTCCTCTATTGACAAGAATCTATTAGTCCTAGACTAGAGGAAGCTCTAGTTTTCCAAGGCTACAATTTTTAAACAATGAAAAATATATCAATATACAATTTGTTGTCAAAAAACTTATTTTAAATATGTATGAAATAATGACTTCCAAAAATAGAGGTCTATGAAAAATATACAACATACCATTTTGTAGCAAATAACTTACTTTGAATATGTGTAAGTAGCAATTTCTTGCCAAAAATAAAGGTCTAAACCAAAAACAAATAGTAAACATATTTTGTAGAAGGAAGATATTATATCTTGAACTTTAGTAATATATCATGTCTCACCAACTAAGGTAGGACGGGTATACATTAATATTGAGATAACTAATGGTTGAGTATGTTGAGTTTTTAAAATCCTGGATAAGAGGGGCATACATTAATATTGAGAAACCTTATGATGAATAAAGAGTAGGATGAGTTTTTTGAAACCTTGCTGAAAAGGATGAAGTGGAGGATACTAATAAAGGAACCCAACCTCTTTATACCAATCAAAAATACATTACAATTAGAATTATCAAAATATTTAAAAACCTTCAATTTCATATATTAGTTAATTCTTTAGGATTGTAAAAATAAAATATCATGTCCTCAATCTAATATTATATACTAAGTGATAGAGAGCATCCAACTTGTAAACAAAGTATTATTAAAAAAATAAATTAATTTTAATTTTATATATATATATATATATAGATATAAAATTTTAATGAGCATAAAAAAGAGTATTAATTATTTATTAAATTTATCTAGCTCTGAGTTATGAGAGTGATTACACATAATAATTAGGCCCAAAAATGCCCTTCTTATCTCATTCTATAAAAGTCTATACACATTAACACACTTTTGAAAACCAAAATCTCTCATAGATCTCTATTTCATTTAGTTCAAAATGATATATCAACACACAAAGGTCCTTCACTAACGATGTTAAGAGAGGTGATTGCATGAGCAACAATTGACTTAATATATAGACACATCCCGAGTTAACCATGTTAAGTGAGATGATTCCATGAGCAACAATTGAATTTGGCAACTTTGGCATGGCAGAGGAGGAAGAAAGGCACTTTGAAAGGCTAGGCCGAGTGAAGAAAGGCAATTGTAGAGGCTAGTTTGAGTGTTGATCAAGGACCAAGAATTAAAGGTCATAATTCTCATCCAAGTAACCTTCAATAAGTGTAGGCAAATATAAAAGTATAGTTTGAAATAAATGGACCCCTAAAATCATCTTATAATTAGACAATTTAAATTAACTTTAAACATAAAAACACCTAAAAATAAAGAGAAAATCTATATTTAACAAATTGGTTAATAAAAAAAATTATACAACATAATTATCTCATCAAACAAAGAGATCAACCTCACTCAATGGTAATAAAATTTATTTAAATATTTACTTTACATTAAGGTTTATTTTTAATTATATTTCAATTTTTTTATAAATTAAATATCTAAATTACATAAAATTCTAAAATTAAAATATGTATACTTACTCTCTACATTTAAAAAAAAAATTATCTGATAAACAAAACTAAAGTAAGTCACAATTCCAATTTAAAAAGTTAAACAAACCACTTTTACTTTATTCCAAATGATGAAATATATCATATTATTTAAACCTGCTTCCATGCATGCTAAGCCTCATATCTATAATCATCTAAACTCTTCCGTCGATTTGGTTTTCTTCTTCACCCCCCTGAGATGTTCATGCCTCTTCAAATTCTCATTCGTCCACTGAACTTTTTGCCGTGAATTTTTTGTCGTTATTAAAAAAATTGCTGCTAATAAGTTCAAATAGAGCCATAGCGATGTTGTATATTAAACATATACACTTTTGGTTCAGTAATGAATATGAAATTTGAATATAAAAGGAAAGTAAAATGTAAAATTCATAAACATAAAAGTATTGTTTTCATCATTTTACCATACTTTCCACGACCTGGCATTACTTCTTTTTATGGATTTTACCTTAATTACAATTGCCATGATTACCAACGCCAGCCAGCAAAAGAAGAGTCCATACTCATTTATTAAAGATAGGGGGTGATTAGGTACCAACGTCAGGAACGCCAACAAGCAAAAGAAAAATCGAATAGCGGGTGATTATTTGTCATACTTGAGTGCAGGTTTCAGCGTACAAGACGTCCAACAACATTTGTCAGTTCAATTCCAGTTGGGAGAGACCTCGCTGGTTGAATTATCACCTCCAGCATGTCGACACGAAATATGGAACATGTGCCATCCTGAACACAAAAGGAAAATGTACGCAGAGGGCAGGTCAAAAAATATACATGCAGGCCAAACCCCTTAAAAAAGGATTGAACTTGGCATAAAATCACATCCAGCATACCCACATGCAATGATGAGAAGAGGGGGAACATATTTTATTGGAGAAATAAAACTCAACGGAATAATCTCATAAGTGTTATTCATAGATCTTAATTAAACATATACAAAGCCATATGCTAGTTTTGATTGCGTTTCAAGGATACAATAAAATCATTAATTTCAAATGATACCATGGCCACTGCACTTCTTTTAGTAGACATGATTTGCCAAACTGTATTGTCAAGCCACCTGTCAACTAAAACAAAGGACATGTTAAAGACAAATGCCAACTTATACCGATTTGCATGATAATTGTTTTCGTTACAAAGTTAATACACCGTGCAATACCATGTTTTCGTTACAACATTAAGACACTGTGCAATACCAAATGTAGTAGCAGAAATAACACATGAAGTACAACATTGCTGGTTTAGTTTGGGAAGTTATAAGCTAGAAAGAGGAGCAACGAACTCTAGAAGAGTTATAGCTGCTTGAAGAACTATAGCTCCGTAAATTAAGACATGCAGTCCAAAAATTACAGAGACCGTGACAAAACCAGAGAACAGATCGGGCAGAAATTTGGACAGACTGCTGGAAGATCACTTACCAGGTCCAATACTCATGGCTTTTTCATTGTAGATAGCATTACTCTGTTTTTAGTTGTTAATATTGTTAGGTAAGATATAGTTTTAAAACAATGTTCGACCAACTTCTTCCAAATTGAGGAATACCTGTGTATCTTTACGATTGGATTTGTGTGTTTCACAAAACATCCCAAGATATTAATTGAGCTCTTCCCTATGAATGGGGTTTGGGGTCTGTCGTTTTTCAAGTCGATTCTCCGGTAGAGTCTCTCCCGGTTGGACTTAGTGAAACTGACGAAGAAGACTATATTGTCGGATTAGCCGAGCAAGTCGCTTACGCGTTTCTAGATGACTATGAAAACTGTCAACAAGGTGTTGATGGGGTGTGGGCGTTCATGTTGCCATGAACTAGGCTTCATCCCAGCAACGATTTTTTGTGTACCATACTAATGCAAAGGTATGCTCATGGTTTTACTTTTTTGTAGCATTTGGTTTTATGAAATTCTGGAATGGGCTCTCATGAGGTTTTTGCCTTTGGACTCTGTTGGCAGTGTCAAATGTCAAGGTCACCGCAATCTACATTAAGTGGCAGGCTAGGGAGGAGTCGTTGCTTGGGAATTGTTTCACATTGTCGCGGACCAGGTTGTTCGGCTCAATATGCTAGCTCTTGAGAACGCCGACAGGTATAAAGCGCCAGTGAAGGGATTTACTGTAACCCCTGGAGGAGGGGATTCGCCGATAAACTTTGACCGGCCAGGGGGTTCTTCAGTACAAATAAGGCTAGTGAGGGAGTCGAGGGATTCAAGCCTTAAAATATTACAGCAAGTTGAATTGGTGAAAATACTAAAATTTTGTGTAGTCCCCGAAACAAAGGAGGCTACAACATCGAGCCTTAGGCGGAGTTCCCCCAAGCCTTACCATCGAGCTTTAGGTGGAAGTTATTCTGTTCCCGTAGAAACCACATAATTCATAGAGGCAGAACAAGGCATTTCACCAAAAAAGTAGTATATCTTAATTTGACAATGTGGTCTAATATGGTTACTTCCAGCGATCAGCAGTTCCCGACCAATTTGGTAGTATTTAAATCGGTCCAGCTAGGTTACTGATCGTAAGCAATGTAAAACCAAAATAACTTGTGATTGTGGCAGAGCAGCGAGAGATACTAACAGAGAGACAGATTGTGATTGTGGCAGAGAAAAGCATCAAATTTATGATATAAAAGGAGAACATCATCTGTGGTAAAAGTCTATGAAACAAACTAAAGGCTCTAGAGTCTATACAACCTATATAACCTATAACTTCATATCCTAACAGAATCTTTCCACCAGTACAAGCTATTACAAAGGACTAATCATCTTCGTGCGTAAGTTCCAGCCATCCATCTCCGTGGAGACTTTATTACTTGCCTTATTGCGAGCATGAGTGAAAAATGTTTCGAACTATCGAAACGGCAGTTCGGCCTTTTCTGGGTTCTAATCCGGTTATAATGCTTCTCACCACGGCCAGCATAGGCCTGGGAATCCTCGTTCGAGGGCTGAAGATCACCATATTCCCACTCAACGGGTTCTTTTTTTAACAATTAAAAAAAAAAATTATCTTCTGAACACTGTCCAAGGTTTATAAGGTGAGGAGACACTAAGCTTACAGTTGTTTGGTTGTTTGTTTTTGTTTTTAGACGTCATCAGTATCCATAGGAGAAGCAATCGATGACAAGACTTGGAAGACTACAAGCAATACAGACACAGGAAGGGCAGAACAGGTGCGGGCATGCTAAACGGGCAAGGCTCGTTTTTTGTTTGAGCGATCAGACGTTTTCTATTTGAGCGATCAGAAATTTTCTGTTTGAGTGATCAGATATTAACGAGGCATTGGTGTACGTTGGAGCTCATTCCAACTTCACACGAGGAAGAGGTCGACTTCACGATTCACCAATCAAACCCTAAACAGGTGGTAGCGCTTTATACACCAGTGACAAACGATGAAAATCCCAGTAGAACCATCCCCTTAAAGAACGCCTTTGGCGTAATTATGCAAATAATGTTAAAAATAGGTCTAATTGCATACATTATACAAATAATGTTAAAAACAGGTCTGATTGCATCATTTCATTGTATAGGAAATAAAGTGCAAACAAATATTTCAGAGTATCCTTGGCCTTGTTATCATCTAGAGAGGTAAGCAATGGGCGGCCTTTCTATTTGATAACAATGTTGATTGCTATCTTGAATTGCTATGCACCTTACCATGAGTGGAGGGGATTTTGGGAGTTTCTTATGACTTCTGGCATTTTAAGGCTCAATAACCTTGTTCTTGTAGGTGATTTGAACTTTACCAAATCTGCTTCGGAGGTTTGGGGTTCTTCTGTGAATTGGCGGATTTTTTCACTCTTTTGATCAACAATTTCGATTTGGTGGATGTCCGACCAAATGTTATGGTTCCGACCTGGACCAATGGAAGGCATAGTGTAGATGGTATACATAAAAGATTGGACAGATTTTTAGTTAAAAGATCCCTACTTTGCTCTTTTCAGAAGTACCGGACTTGGGTTGGTGAGTCAAAATTTTCGGATCATTGGCCAGTCTTTTTTCAGATGGATGACTCTGGGGCCAATATTAAATATCCTTTCAAATTTAATAATTCTTGGCTGCTGAATGATGAGTTTTGTACTTTAGTTCGGGATTTTTGAGTAAATGCTGATCTGGAGAACTTGAATTCGATTGATTTTTTTTGTTTGAAAATGAGGAAGCTCAAGGCTATAGTCACAAATTGGATAAAATTTAAGAAAATCAAGGATAAAAGAGATCTTAGTATTATGGAAGAAAGAATCCAGATTCTGCATTGTGCAAATTTTAATGGTAAGCCGGATAGAGAGACCTTTGAGGCTTTAAAGGATCTGGAACAGAGAAATGAGCAACTTATGTTGCAGGAAGAAATGGTATGGTGTCTAAAGAGTCGAACTTTGTAGATTGAGCATGGAGATAAAAATACTAAAAATTTTCATACCTTTGCTTCTGCAAGAAGGAATACTGATGCAGTTTGGGAAATCATTAATGATCAAGGCATATCGGTTTCTGGGTTGGATAAGCTGCAAAATGAGGCTATCAGTTATTTTGGGAATATTTATAAGGATCCTGGTGACTGTGATTTGAACGCTCAGCTCAAGGTTGCTAGACTCTTCCCTCGTTTTTTTTATGAGCAAGAGGCTATGGAATTGGGAAAGGAAGTTTCGTTGGAAGAAGTGGAACATACTTTAATCTGTGGAGGTGTATATTCAGTTTTTTGACATAATGGGGGAAGCCTTGCTAAGGATGGTTGAATTTTCAAGACAAAATGGATATATATCTGGTTCTTTGAACTCAACCTTTGTTACTTTGATTCCTAAATGCAACAAACCTAGATCATTTGGAGAATTTCAGCTAATTGCTCTATGCAATTTGGCATACAAGCTAATTTCAAAAATCATTGCTTAGCGGTTAAAAGTTGCTCTATCTTCTCACATATCAGCAGAACAGTTTGGGTTTCTTCAGAATCGGCAGATTCATGATGCTGTTGGGGTTGCTCAGAAGCTTATGCACTCCATCAAGTCGCGAAAGATGAGGGCTTTATTATTGAAAATGGATTTAAAAAAAGCCTACGACAAAGTAAATTGGGTTTTCTTGAGATTTACTCTGATTCAAATTGGCATACCTCCATTGGTGTTAAACTGGATTATGGCTTGTGTTTCTTCCATGAATATTGTTGTTTTGGTAAATGTTGTTCCTTCAGCTATTTTCCAATGCTTGAGAGGAATCTGACAGGGATGCCCTTTATCCCCTCTTTTATTCTTGCTAGTTATAGATGGATTTAGCAAATTAGTCAATCAGGCTAAGGCTAATGGTTTGATTAAAAGGCCTTAAGATTTCTCGAGATTGCTTTCTCACTCATCTTCTTTTTGTTGGTGATGTTTTATTGGCGGGGAATGATTATGTGGCTTAATGGATAAATTATATGGAACTTGTCAAGCAGCATCTGGCATGATTGTTAGCTCTAAAAAGTCCAGTTTCTACTATTGCAAGGTTGATGATTTTAGAAAAAAAGAAATTGGTGGCATTTTACCCTATAATTGCTTTGGTTTGGAAGAAGGTTTTAAATATTTAAGTTATTTTCTAAAACCTAATGGTTACCTTATCAAGGATTGGAGATGGCTTCTCAAGAAGGTAGAGAGCAAAATCTCTCAGTGGTCATTTAGACTATTGTCTATTGGTGGGAAGCTCACCCTCGTTAAAGTTGTATTGACAGGTATACTTGTTTTTTGGTTTTCTTTACTTCCAGTTCCGAGTTCTATCATTAGTTCTTTGAGGAAATTGTTTTTTAATTTCCTTTGAACAAGGGGGTTAGAAAGATCAAACCTGGTAGGGTGAGAGGCCTTATCATTGCCAAAAAATAATGGTGGCTAGGGCAAAAAGAATGTAAATATTTTTAGTATTGCTTTAAGGCTAAAAATTTTTTGGAGAGGTTTATTTGGAGATACCTTATGGTCAAAGGTTTTGAAGGTGAAGTATTTAAAAACTGATGCTGTCAATTGGTTCAGAAATCCAAAAAAGGTTGGAAGTCGAATTTCGCCTATTTGGAGGGGTTTTTTAAATATATATACAATTGGATTGCAAGAGATATTTACTGGCAAGTCGACTCCGGTAAGGAAATCCTTATAGGCATGGATCCAATTCTGGGTATGGAGGAGTCATACAGTGTGTCTGACGGTTTGATTGAGATTCTAAAGGTTTATGACCTTACTATAATGGTAATCAGTTAAATGATTACTGGGTAAAATCTAAAGATTTGGGGTTTACTGGTGCTTTGACACATGAATGAGACAGGTATGTTTGGGCCTTAAATTCTGTTGGGTGCAAAATTAGTAGGGAAAGAGACAAAATCATCTGGATTGGCAATACTAGTTCTGGCACTGTTACAGCGAAGACTGCATATGAGAGGATTATTAATAAAAAGTGTATCTACCCTCAACACTAGTGGTACAAGAGACTGTGGAGGTGGAAAACGCCATTGAAGATAAAATGTTTCCTTTGGTTTGTGCTACAAGGATGTCTTAAGACGTGGAATAACCTGTTGAGAAAAGGTTGGGTTGGCCCGAGCAGATGCTGCCTTTGCCTAAAAAATGCTGAAACAATTAATCATTTCTTTGTGGAATGTGAGTTTTCAAAAAATATTTGGAGTTTCTGCTGTGCTGAGTTGGACATCACTCTGAAATGGGATATTGGAAACTTTGATAGCTGCCTTCTAAATTGGTACAAAGTTTGCACGAAACACTTTTCTTTATCACTGTACATTTCTTGGTATGTCTGGTATGCTTGAAACTGTGCTTTGTTTCGCAATATTGCTCCAAATGTTTTGTCGATTGGTATGATGGCTTTGAGGCTGTTTTTGGCATACAAGAGGTGAAGAAGGATCTTTTTTCGACCATAAGTAGTTATTTTTCCCCTATTGTCAATCATCCTGTCTTGTTTTTCGATGGTGCAACATCTAATGGAATTTGCGCAGTTGGAGGGGTTATTTTTTTGAATCCTGAACATGTTTTTCGCTTAAATTGTGGCTATGGTCATACATTAAAGTTGAATTAATGGCTCTCTGGTGTGTTCTTCGTGTGGCTAATATTTTTGGATCAGTGAATATCCAAGTATATGGGGATTCTCATGTCACTACCAAACGGGCTGGAGATTATAATTTGAAAGTTACAGCTCTCTTGCATTGGTGTCAACGTACTAGAGATGAAATCAAGGCTGGTAGATACTTTTCTTTTGATCACATATATAGGGAACACAACTCCATGGCGAAGTCTCAAAGCAAGTTTTGGGTGGGGAAGAAGGCTTCTTAATCTGGGAAAAATGGCAAAGCTCTCGCATCCAAGATATGGACTACATACTTTTATGACTAGCTTTATTTAGGATATTGGAATATGCCTTTTTGTTGTTTCAGTAGATTATTGATATATTGTTTAAACAGTTAAAAACATCACCTGATGGGTTGATATTTTGTAAATTTTTGAGGAGTTTTAAGTTCTTTTCGAAGCCCTGTTTTAGGAACTCGAACATCTTTGTGCTATTTGATTCTATTTGAATAACAATAGTACACTTTTTTCGCTGAAAACAAACAATGCTGATTGCTTACCCTAGGTTGGCAGGTGCAGGTGGAGTCATTTATGACTCTAAGGGAAACAAGCAGAAAGAGTACGCATGAGGAATTGGAAGAAAAACAAATAACGACGCAGAATGGTTAACGTTAATCAAGGGTCTGGAATTAGCAAAGAACATTGGCATTGAGGAGCTGATGGTTATTGGTGACTCACTTATGGTTATAAGAGAAACAAAAAACCTGGCAAAGAATCACAAAAATCCATCTAGTAAGACGCACTATCTCCTTAAATGCATTGTTAATGAATCTAAAGCTATCAATTTCCTCCCAATGCTGAGAACACACAATCAGCAAGCAGATTTAATGGCCAACAAAGGAGCAAGCTTAAATTGTGGCATCCTGGTGTGCGACCAAGGCCTATGAAAAAACCTGGATTCCTTGTAGTATAGAGCTCCTTGCTAAAAGAATTACTGGGTATAGAAATGCATGGAGCAACAAGAATGGCCATTTCTTAGCTGGCATTTGTATACATTTCTTTAATCCTCTTCGTATAGTTATGATTTTAAATTCTGGATGGGATGCATTTATGGGTCACAATTATGTAGAAAATAAACTTTGGATTTCTACTCACGCATCATTGAATGAAATGGGAAGTGCCTCTAGGCTGAGACAGATGGTAGGCATGTGCCAAATCCACATGGTGGCCGTCAAAACATGGATTGACATTAAAATAGCTGGGAGGAGTTTTAATCGCATTACTCAGTTTTGATACTGCTCAGCGTTTGAAGAAGCAGCTATATATAATCCTCTGTGCAATGGGGGAATACAATGCTCAGGTTCCGCTCTGGATCGTGGTTTGGCTCCTCCCCTGCCTCAGTGTTTGCGGTGCAGGAAAACCATTTGGAAGCATGAGGGTCTCTCCAGCCAGGATATAATGAAAGCTTTCTCAGTGCATGACGAAAGCCAGGCGACTTCGGACTTCCCGGTAAGCTCCTCTGATCACGCCCCTTGTTTACCTCAGTTTCCGTGGGTTGGAAAGGAAGTTATATCCTACTTCGGTGCAGAGACTATGTAATTCCCGGTTCTTCTCTGCTGTTTGATAGAAACTCCATCTCGGTTGAGGTCATAAATCATCTTAAGGATATGGAGGACCAGATTCAACTGCTCCACAATGAGAACTTAGAGACGAAGAGGGCACCACAATGAGAACATAGAGATGAAGAGGGCAGGGCTATCACACGCCTCTTCTCTCTTGCTCAAGCCACGCATTCAGAGGTTAGAATCTGCAGCAGTCATCGAAAGGGGAGTGTTTCCAATCTGGGTGAAACCATGGATAATGTATCTGCTGAGAATGTGGATTATAAAATCGACAATGTTGACAGTAATATTAAAGTGGAAAAGAAAATTGATAATCTGAAAGCTGAAGTTAGACAATTTTTCTCAGGTCTGCAAATTGGTAGAGGTTTGGTGAATGGCAGTTCTAAGGAACCCGTGGCTTGCACTCTTCCCAGCCAAATGGAGGCTCATCATCAGTAATCTTGGGTCTTCTCTTGATTCTGGTGATTCTGGTTTTTGTAATGGCCTTCTATCATGGAAGTTTATTAGTCTCATCCAGCGATGTAATAAAGATAATGCTTCAGGTCATACAGAAGTCTATTACAGGAATTTTGCTGAGTCATTTCAATAAAAAGTAGATGCACTCAAATAGTCCCATTTCATATTTTACAGAAGTGTTATATTTCTGTCTATCTTCTTGAGCAGTTTGTAAGGAGATACAGTCTCCATAGATTAGAAAATTGGAAAAGTTTCATGATAATGATAATTTTAGATTAGTAAAGGAGGAATTGGAAAAGTTTCATGATAATGATAATTTTAGATTAGTAAAGGAGGATTTTTAGATTAGTAAAAGAAAAGTTTCATGATAATGTAATTTTAGATTAACTTTTTTGTAACCTCTGCTCTTTTATTTAATCAAAAGCTAGTTATCCGTTTCTATTAAAATAATGTTGATTGCATACATTATGCTAACATTACAACATTATCAATTATCAACTAGACCGATAGCTTCTTAGCCTCAATTTCTTTATCAACAAAAGACAATATAATCAAGACTTAGCATAGATTGGGACTTGTAAATTAGAAATTTCATTTGAATTGGCATTTGTCTGTGTATGTTATTCTGCAACTCTATTGGTCTAACGTGCTGCACTGTGTTCTAAGGGATATTTGGAATTATTTGAGTTATGTCTCAATTATCAACTGAACCACTTCACAAAGAAAGACAATTAGGTAGTCACAAATGACTTAACAAAAATTAATGGATATTGTGAATTATTTGGGTTATTTCAAATCCCCTTTTCCTCCTTGCCAATATTCAAATCCCTGCCCTGCCCAGATTGTTGTTGATCTAGTGTCCAAACTTTTAAATTCCAACATGAAAGAGATGACTCGTGTTGGTTCACTTGAAAATGCAACTCGTGTTGGTTCACTTGAAAATGCAAATAGAGTAATATTTAGAGAGAGAAAACAAATCATTGCTACGGCAAATTTGTAAATTAGTAGACACTAATCCTGAATATTTAAACATCGCACATAGTTGTAAAGAAAAACTTAACCAAATACAAAACGCAGAGCTGAAGCTGTTCAATCTGGGTATGAACCAGCAACTAATAATTGATGTGTAGTTACAGATCAAAAGGATACCTTATTACGGCACGAGTGATGGAATTTTGTGATGTCATTTAACACCTATCTCGTGGGAAGCAAAAGAGACGATGCTGATACCATCACTAACTTTCTGAGTTTTTTAGCCACACTTCTCAGCGAAATGAAGATTGTGGATAGTTGAATCTCAGTACCGGGGGTCAACCAATGCCTAATCTGTGTTTATAATAATACTTGCATATGCAAATGCACAGAATATCGAAGGGATGACACTTAAATCGCTAGAAAATACTAAAAACTAAAATGATAATAGAAACCATCGGTAAAGCCCTCTTCAACCCTAAATACAATTATAGGTTAAAAAAGCACAATATCAAACCAGTCGCAATTTACTTGATCACATACACTAAAACCCTATATAAGCAGTGTTACAGAACTAATCGACCCTCTCCCAGAAGTTTATTTAATAGACACTACCAGCAAAGCAAAACAAACAGAAAACCCTAAATAAGCCAATCTGACTCACATTGAACAATCCTCAAAATAAATGCCATAGCTAAAACAAATTTTCAAATAAGCCTGATAATAAATGGACATGAAAACTCGGATCGTGCATTATTTAAAGTAAACAAAGCCTGAACTTACATGACAGGGCTTAAGTAACAATAGCCGCTGAAACAAAATATCAGCGAACAAATAATAACAGATTAAGAGCAACGGGATCACCTTATTAGGGCATATGAGTGCTTGAATTTTGTGATGTTATTTAACTCCAATCTCGTGGGGACCTAGAGACGAAGCTGATGACATCACTGAATTTCTGAGTTACACAGCCACAGTTCTCATTGAAATGGAGGATGTGGATAGTTAAACTCAATGCTGATACACAAACCTTATCACGTATTTATACCTAGAAAGAACCTGGAGATTAGGGTTTTTCCTTTCCAAGAGTTTAGGGTTTCTCACGATTACAATTGTTTAGGGCTTCCATTAGGGTTTCGTTTCGTTTCTTTTAAGGGGCTGAACCGGAAATACTCCACATAAATCTAGTGAAAAATGAAATCCCAAGTGTAAAGATTACATAATCCAAAGAGATTTCGATGATGTGAAATTCGTCTATGTGATCAAAATATGCAATTTCAATGAATTTAGGTGATTTCAACAAAATTGGATTTGTCGAATTCCAAATGTGAAAAGGGCCAAATCATTCACCATTTATCTTACTTTTTATAAAAATTTACAAATTTAATTGATTATCAAAACCTTTTATGATCAATTTAGAATTAAATCCAAAAAAAATCAAAATATATATAAATATGGCTCAAATATTATAAAAACTTATAAATCATGTTGATTGATTATCAAAAACTCTTATGATCAATTCAGAATTAAAAAAAAAAGTAATCAAAATAAATATCAATATGGCTTATTAATTAAGCATATGAAATATGTAATCATGATCTTTGGGGTTAGCCCTACCTAATACGATTAGGCTCAATATTTGTTTGTGATTATTAGAGCTCAAAGGGCAAAAGGGCATTGTTAGGTTTGGGTGGCTTTTCAATGTCAAATATTGCAAATGCTAAATTTCAAAAAGTTGGCATTTTGTTGTTTGTATTAGGGTGGCTAACTATGTCTTCACTCCCTTACAACTTTAATATGGTATTAATGTCAATGATAAAGGAACAATAAGCAATATATGTCAATATAAATGGGTTTATGTCTATGTTCATAGTCATAATCAAAATATAAACAATATGACTATGAGCTCTATAATGTAGAGCTCAACACAAAGATGTAGAGCTCTATGATGTGCATGTACCTACGTAAATATAAATGCATGGTAGTTAGGAATTATTTTGAAAATCGAATGACTCGTAAATTAATACAATGTTTTATAAGCATACAATGAACTCGTATATATACTTGTTGGTTCATATCCATGTGATATTATCATTGTACCATTTGGCGAACCTCCCCTCTACTTCCTTAATAGTTTGTTCTTCCTTGTTAGAATCAAACAATGGCGTGAGGGGACAATGCATTTCAGGATTTATTTTATAAAATCCCTCTCTGATTGGGATGTTGTACAACACTACATTTAGATTAGAAAAAGAACAAGAAAGAAAATAGTGTTAGATTATAAAAAAACTAGACGATTCAATACATAGTTGGGACCATCTTTAGGAGTTTGTTAAGCTTAGAAATTAACGATCTCCATTCCTTGCTTTAATAACCAGCATAGATCCATTTTAAAGGGGATCTACCAAGCACCGAGAGGGATCAAATCTCTCCAAGTGCAAATCCCTTTGTAGAGTGCAAATGTTGAGGAAGCTTTTTTATTTATCTAATTTGTGTAGTTTTATATGTATACAATTGTAAATGTTTTAAATAGCCGAAATGTTATTTTTTATAATATTTTATTATTTTTTAAAATGGACACATGTCAACCCCAGGATGAGCATGGAAGGAGTTACACATCTCCCCCTATTGGGTTGTAGAATGCGCCTCTTCGGCGCAATAATCCAACATCTTAGCAACAATCGTACTTTTAAATCCAACCTTTTTGCTTATTGTTGGAGTTAATTGTTAATATTTTAAGCTATGAAGGACAAACTTCCATACTTTGCTAATTTTCCATCTCTCACCCTTGTTTAAATTATTATAATTTAGTTGAATCTCCATGGCCTCCTCCCATATCTTTATTTTCCCATAATGGTCATCTGAATTATAATGATCTTTGTATCCTTGATGCATATGTGGTGCCTAGTGTTTTGAGAGTGTTCAACTTGGTCTCTTAATTCGATTATGTTTGATGTTGGCACAGTCGTCACTTAACCTTACCTGGAAAGATCTTCCCAGCTCACTAATGTATAACTTTCCATTATAAGATTTGAGCATTCATAGATCTAGGTGCAAAAGCTAACAAGATATGATGATTAAATCAAGCATGAACAGTTGTGCAATAATATATATGAATCATTACACATTAATTTTGAAGAGAAGAAGAGACAATGATTGTATTATCAGAGTACTAAATTAATGAAAAGAGGTTACAATATATAGGAGAGCAATTCAAATTAGGTTAAGGATCCATTCTAATTGTCCATGTTATGAATAGAGGATTCATGCTATGCTGAGAGTTTTGGTCAGGCTTAACTGAGAGAAGATAACCCTCTTTAGCCATGCATGCACTCTTAAACTGAGCTTAACTGATTAAGGAACTCATTGATCACTCAGTTTAACTGAATCATGCATGTAGTTTCCTAAAATCACTCAAAGGATGGCGCTACTAGACCAACCGGGGCGCTAATGAGTGTTTGGGGTAGTTGGGTGTTAGTTAGGACTTAGTTTGGTGGAGCAACTTAAGTCTTAAATAAGACACACTCCTAAAATCTTGGGAAAAACCCCAAATCAAGGAATTCACCCCCCAAATCAAGGAAGGCGCCCCCAAAACTAGGGTTTTGTCTCATGGGTGATTCAAGAAGTGTTTTTAGGTGTGGTTGGACCCTTTAGGCTTGCCAACACGTGCTCTAGGAGGGTTATTTACTCTAACACCCCCCATAAGCCTAAGTAGGATAAAAAACTAAGAAAAAAAATGAGTCCCGACAATTTTCAACCATATCAGGTACTCATGCACTAAAAATAGAAGGATTCTCTATACATTTGGAAAGAGGGAAAGAACCCAGTGGGAAACCCCCCCCATAAAAGAGAATGTAGAAAGAATGTGAGAAGAAGGTTTTAAGGGCCCTCCTGCAAAACTTCTTATACTCCTAAGGAAGCTCTCAGTTGGATGAATAACTACCCAGTAAAAGACTTGGTAAAAATGTCTGCAATCTTCTCAGAAGAAGGGAAGAAATGTAGATCTATGAGTTGATCATGGATAAATCCTATGATATAGTGAATATGGATCTCTATGTGCCTCATCCGTTGGTGCTAAACAAGCTCTCTTGAAATCTGAATGGCTCCCTAGTTGTCACAAAATATGATGGTAGGTCTGTGAAAATCTATCCCAAACTCAATGAGAATATGTTGTAACAAAATGGCTTGTGTTGCAACATTTAATGCTCCTCTATACTCATCTTTCATTGTTGATAGAGAAATAGTGGCTTGCTTTTTACTTGACCAACAAATAGGTCCTGATCCCAAACTGAAGAAGTAACCATAGGTGGACTTCCGGTGTGTTCCATCACCAGCCCAATCATAATCTCTGCATCCAACTAAATCAAAATTGCAAGTAGCACCATAGTGGATCCCATAATTATATATCCCTTTTACATAATGGAGTATTCTTTTGGCAGCCTTAGACTGTGTTAAGGTGACCCCCAAATTTGGTTGGGTGATTTGGAGTCCAAGAAATAATTATAACAGTCCTAAGTCAGTCACGGAAAATCTATAATGCAAGGCATATTTGAACCATGCAATGGAGGTAGTGGGTCTTCCAGTAATGAGGAGATCATCTGCATAGAGTAAAATAAGTAAGAGAGAGTTGTGTTCTCAAAGCATATACACATTTGGATCTGAATTACATCTTGATAAAAAATTTGACAAAAGAAAAAAATCCATTTTTGCATACCAAGCTTGAGAAGTTTATTTTGGTCCATATAAAGATTTCTTTAATTTGCATACTAGAGATGAGTTTTGAATGTACCCTGGTGGCTGCTCCATGTGGATCTCTTCTTCAAGGTCCCCATGAAAAAAGGCATTCTTCACATTCATGTGATGGATCTCCCATTTTTGTGCAGCTTCTATGGAAAAGGGAAGTCGAAGTGAATCCATCTTTGCAACTGGAGAAAAAATTTATTTGTAGTCAATGCCATGTATTTGAGAGAATCCTTTGGCCACCAATATTTCATTGTAATTGTTGGTAATTCCATTGGCTTCCATATTGTTTTAATAGATCCAATTGCACTTAACCAGTTTGCTCTCGTTTGGAACAGGTACCAAATCCAAAGTTTTGTTGTCCATGAGGGACTGATTCTTTTCATCCATGGCAGCCTTCCAATGAGGATTGTCGGAGGCTTCCATGTGGATTTGAGGATCATATGAGGCCATCATATAGTAATGAATTGGTAGCAATGGCTATATGGTTGAAAGAGTGTGAGTGGCGGCATAAAACTCAGAACATATTCTTCAAGTATTGGCAGGATCACCCACTAGTTCACCAACTGCTTTTAGTGTTTGTTCTGCCCAATGGGGCTGAATTATTGGGTCTACAATACTCTCATTTGCAACAAGCTCATCATCATATGTATGAGAATCTGATTATGTATCTGAATCATGTCATGAGTGTGTGATGAAAGATAGATTTTCGGATAGAGAAGGTACAAGCAAAACATCTTGAAATTGCCCATCTTTTTATAAAATATTACCTTTTCCACATACCTTGATTGGAGTATTATCTCCCATGAGTACTTCTTGGATAGAGGGTGGCTACAAGAGGTTAACATGTCCTTGGATGAAGCCATATGATTTGAAGCTTCGGAATCTATAATCCAAGAGGTTGATTTTGAAGTTGAAGTTGTTATGAGCGCATGTCCCCTTTCATGAGGAGATCTTGACTTGCATATTATGTCTTCATTTTCTTCAAAGTATTTCGTAAACCTGCAGTTTTCTTCTTTGTGAGGTCCCTTTTTGCAGTAGGGACATAGGGGAAGCTCCTTCCTTTTTTTGTCATAAAAGCACTTGGATTTTTGCTCCTTCTTGCCTTTGTATAAGGGCTTATGTTGAGTGGCTTTCTTCTTGTCTTCATTTATTGCAAGTGCATGAGCATTAGGGGACCTTCGTAGGCCCATCTGAGAAATTTTATCCTGCTCTTGAATAAGAGAGGTTGCAAACACATATAGAGAAGGCATGGTGAAGGCTGCCCCAAGTGTGAATCTAATAGAGTGAAATGAAGAGACAAAAATGCCAAATTCAAGACCCAATTTAGAAAGGATAGGAAGTACCATTTGAATGTATTCTTTGGGGATGTTGCACATCTTGAGCTAAAAGAGGATAGATCTTAACTTTGAAACGAATTCTTGTACGGAATCAAACTCACTTGGACTTAGATTCATTAACTCTACCTCTAAAACATGACCCCTCATCTCATCTTGTGTACCGAATAATGTAGACAAAGAGGTCCATATTTTATTGGGGGTCTTCTTGTCTTGAATATGGTAGAGAAGGTCGGGAGATACAAAATAACATAGCATCCCATGTGCTTCAACTATCCTATTAAGATACTTGGATTTCTCAACAAGAGACAATGGTTCCACCTCATTTCCCATGGTCATTTGGTACAACCCCTCCTTTCTTAAGAGGATCTCCACTCTTGACTTGCATTCAAAATAATTGAAGGGTGTTAGTATCTAATCAGACAATAGATCCATGGTTGTAAAAAACCTTATTTTATGGCTGCAAACTTTCTTTAATGGCTGCAACAAACTTGTTTCCTTGGTGGAGCCAAAGGAGCCTTCTTCAAACTGAAAAGGTAGTGGTTTTAAAAACCTCTTATTAAAGGCAGCAAAGTGTCGTTTTTGGTGGCTGCAAAAGCCTTGTTTGGTAGCTGAAAAAGATTTTTTGGTGGCCGCAAAATCCTGGCTGTGAAATCCCTTCTCAACCTGCAAAAATGCTTGATAAGCAATACTAGCACACTAGCTAGTTTAGCACCCCCTCACATTGATACCATATAAGATTTGAGCATTCGTAGATCTAGGTGAAAAAGCTAACAAGGTATGATGATTAAATCAAGCATGAACAGTTGTGCAATAATATATATGAATCATTACACATTAATTTTGAAGAGAAGAAGAGAGAATGATTGTATTATCAAAGTACTAAATTAATGAAAAGAGGTTACAATATAGAGGAAGGCAATTTGAATTAAGTTAAGGATCAATTCGAATTGTCCATGCTATGAATAGAGGGTTCATGCTATGTAGAGAGTGCTAGTCAGGCTTAACTTAGAGAAAATAACCTTATTTAGCCATGCATGCACACTTAAACTGAGCTTAACTGATTAAGGAACTCATTGATCACTCAGTTTAAATGAATAATGCATGTAGTTTCCTAAAATCACTCAAAAGAGGGTGCTACTAGACCAACTGGGACGCTAATGAGTGTTTGGGGTAGTTGGGTGTCAGTTAGGACTTAGTTTAGTGGAGTAACTTAAGTCTTAACTGAGACACACTCCTAAAATCAGGGAAAAGACCCCCAAATCAAGGAAGGCACCCCCAAAACTAGGGTTTTGTCTCATGGGTGATTCAAGAGGTGTTCTTAGGTGTGGTTGGACCCTTTAGACTCATTAACACATGCTCTAGGAGGTTTATTTACTCTAACATCCATAAACACAGGGAATAACATATACATCATTTTGCAATATTGGGTTTATGGTATCTGTTGCATGGTCCAATAACTTCCTCAAGGTGTTGGGAAGGGAAAAAGAGACCTTGATGTTGCCTTTTCTCATAGTTTTGTAATTTTCTCTATAGTGCCTTTAATGAAGGGGAGGCTAGTATTTTTTACTTCCTAATTATCATTGTTCCTGATTCAAGGACCTCTCCTAGCCTTAACACTACCATATTAAATTATTTCTCATTATACCCATTCAATTTGAACACATCCTGAATGTGTTTTAATTCTTGCTCAATATGCTCATCATCTGATATTCTAATTGCTCTAGTGACTAGAGCATTTATGTAAAGAACTATTATGTTCTTATAAATTGATAGATGAATCTCTGCAAGTATATAGTAAATGTTTGAGTGAATGAATAATGATTACAATCCTCCATGACGGTATATATTTATAAGCATTGACTGGTCACGAGAGTGAACAAGTGTGTCTCTTTACTTTTCATTTAATATTAATCTTATTTATGAAATATTTATATTATTTATATATGCTGTTATGTTTATAACATTGCTACCCCCTTAAGGATTGCTTTGTCCTAAACGCATAATAAATTGGATTCTCTCTAGTTGAGCATTGGTGGCATCCTCTTTGTCCTCGTTTGGTTGTAAAAGCTTGACTTGGCTTCTAATTGGAGAGTTGGCAATCTTCTTTTGTAAGGCGTGCATCATACCTTGAAATATTTTGACTTGGTCATGTAACATAAAACCTCAACACGTTTTGGATGCAAAATTGCTTTTCCTCTGTGGTTGCATGATTCTTCGACCTTTCAATGCTTTGTTCTTTAGTTGTAATTCCCCATTCTTGATAACACTATCTTCAACACCATATAATTTATAATGTTTTAACTTGTATTTCACGGGTATAGGTGGAGTTGTAAGTTTGCTTCTTGTTTTATTGGAACCTTGATCTTCTCACTCTTCCTACAATGAGGTGGAACGTACCTTGTGGTTACTTCTTATGTTTGGTTTTTTTGAGTAATGGTTTCTTTTTGCAATACATCATCTTCATTCATATTTATGAGCATGTAACTGTAAGTTTTAAACCTCAACAGTGTAGTAAAAACTCATATAGATTCTTAAGCATTAACAGAAAATACATAATGGCACACGCATAACACAGAGATTTTCACCTGGAAACCCTTAACCGGGAAAAAAACCAGCAAAACTTAGAGCCGCACAACTCTTTTCATTATATGTTTACTCAACCATTTACAATACAATATATGGTATTTCGCAGCATCTAAAACCCTAATTCGTTTACCCGAATTAGGTTACAACCCTAATCCCTTTACCGGGATTAGATAGAATACAATGGGCCAAAATCGCAAAAAAAACAAAAAGCAACCCAAGTGGTGTACATGCAACCACCATGTGAAGAGATATAACATACCCAACATTCTCCCACTTCTTGTTCTCTTCACATACAGGAGAAATTTATGACTTCAACAGTTCAGGGCAGCAATGCCCGTGTTCTCTTTACACCAAGAGAACTTCTAAGTACTCACAGACTTTGTCAAAGAGTCTACAACATTTTTCAAAGTATCAACCTTCTCCAGCAACACTTTGTTTTGTTCAACCATGTCTTTGACGAAATGGTACTGCACATCAATGTGCTTTGTCTTCGAGTGATAAGCAGGGTTCTTTTCCAGAAAGATTACACTTGAGCTATCACAGCCTATCTTCACTGCATTTTGAACAAAACCAATACCTGAACACAACCTTTGCAACCATACAGCTTCCTTACTTGCATGGGTAGCTGCCATGTATTCAACTTCCGTAGTTGAGAGTGCAACTACAGCTTGTCTTCTACTCATCCAACTGATTGCTCCTCCAAATAGATTAAAAACGTAGCCACTTGTAGATCTTCTGTGATCAAGATCTACAACCTAGTCAGCATCAGCAAATCCTTGTATATCCATCTCTCTGTTTAGTCCGAGTCTTCCTTGGTAGCAGATTGCAGAATCTGTAGTGCCACACAAATACCTGAAGACCCTCTTTACTGCAGTCCAATGTTCCTTTCCTGGTTTTGACATATATCTGTTCAAAACTCCCACTGCATGGGCTATATCTGGTCTAGTATAGACCATGGCATACATCAAACTACCAACAACACTAGCATAGGGAACATGAGACATGTCCTCCACCTCTTCTTGTGTCATGGGACACTGTTCTGCAGATAACTTTACACCTACAGGAACGGGCACCTTCACTGGTTTGCTTTCCTGCATGTTAAACCTCTTCAATATTGTCTCAACATATTTCCTCTGATTCAACCAGAGTTTCCTGTTTTCTCAATCTCTTTTTATTTCCATGCCCAAAATAAAATTTGCAGCACCAAGATCTTTCATGTCAAATTCAGATGACAACTGATTTTTGACATCCTTGATGATTTCCTTGTTGTTTCCAATTAGCAACATATCATCAACATACAATATCACATAAATAAAATGATCACCAATTAGTTTGAAATAAACACAGTGATCAGCTTTGCTTCTTGAGAAACCAAGTCCCAGTATATAAGTATCAAACTTTTGATACCACATTCTTGGAGATTGTTTCAATCCATAGAGGGACTTTTTCAGCTTACAGACAAGCTCCTTTCTACCTTTCACCACAAACCGTTCTGGTTGCTTCATATAGATTTCTTCATTAAGTTCTCCATGTAGGAATGTCGTCTTCACATCCATCTGCTCTACTTCAAGATCAAAAGTAGCAGAAATAGATAAAAGAAATCTAATAGAAGTCAATTTTGCAACGGGTGAAAAAATCTCACCAAAATCGATGCCCTCAATTTGGGAATAACCTTTCGCTACTAGTCGAGCCTTGTACTTCTCCACTTTACCTACTGCATTTAACTTCTTCTTGAATACCCATTTGCTCCCAACAGGTTTTCTTCCTTCTGGCAACTCAACCAGATCCCATGCCTCATTTTTGTCCAAGGCATCCATTTCTTCTATCATGGCCTTCTTCCATAGTTTACTATCTTCTGAATCCATTGCCTCTTTAGCAGTTCTAGTTTCATCATCAGTAATAGATAACACAAAATTAGAACAAAAATCAGGTGGACTATACCTTTCATCTTGCCTTCTTGCTCGGTCAGATCTCCTCAATACCGGAGTCTGTGGTTCCACCTCTTCATCTGATTCAGACGAAACTGCTTCTTCATCTGATTCAAACAAATCTGGTTCCTCAAATGAATCACCTCTTTATCCTTAATATCAAACTGTAGTTTCTTTGGATCCTTTTCCTTTGGTACAATCTTCAATCCTGGAAGTGTTTTTAACTTCTCTGAAGATCACATCTCGACTATAAACTGTTTTCCTTTTTACTGGGTTCCACAGCTTGTAACCTTTCACTCCATCCTTATAACTAATGAAGATACACTTTTCCACTTTATTATCCAACTTGCTCATTTTCTCCTTTGGAACATGCACAAAGGCATCACACCCAAACACTCTGAGATGTGAGAGAGAGGGTTTCTTACCAGTCCAAGCCTCATGAGGTGTCTTGTCAACCAACGCTGATGTGGGTGTCCTATTTACCAAGTAACACGCAGTGTCAATAGTGTCTGCCCATAATTGTTGTGCTAGCCCTGCACCACTGAGCATACTCCTTGCCTTTTCCATCAACATCCTGTTCATCCTTTCTGCAACCCCATTCTGTTGAGGTGTGTATGGAGTAGTCTTTTGCCTTTCTATTCCACACATGTTACAGAACTCCTCAAATTCATTTCCATAGAATTCTGCATCGTTATCTGTTCTCAGTACTTTTATTTTCTTTTCAGTTTGATTCTCTACAAGAGCCTTAAATTCTTTGAATCTATTGAAAACCTCAGATTTCTTACGCAGGAAATAAAGCCATGTTTTCCTAGAGAAGTCATCTATGAATGAAACATAATACACAGCTTTACCTAGTGATGGAACAAGCACAGGTCCAAACACATCACTGTGTATTAACGCTAAGATTCCTTTAGCTCTTACAACACCAGATGAGAATCTTACCCGATTCTGTTTACCATATAAGCAATGTTCACAGAAATCAAAATCTAATGTGTAATCAGACATGCCTTCAGCCATACTTTTACCTTGTAATAGTCGAAGACCCTTCTCTCCAATATGTCCGAGCCTTCGATGCCATAGCGTTGTCTTATCTCTAGAGACAGTAAGGACTCTGTCTCCTTCATTTTTACCCTCAGGAACAATAGTATTGTTACATCCATTATTAAAGGTGCTTCCAAACAACTTGTATAGAGTTCCAATCTGAACTCCCCTCATCAACACCATTGATCCTCGAACCATCTTGCATGTGTTCTTCTCAAATATAGTTTTCACACCTGCATCATCCATTTTACTTACATATATAAGGTTTCTAGTCAGTTTTGGAATGTGCAGAACCCTGGGAAGAGTTCTAACCCTTCCATCTTTGAGCAGTAGCTTGATCTTTCCTCGACCTATGATTTTCGCCACCGAGTTGTCTCCTAGGAATACATCACCTCCATCATACTTTTCATATTCAGAAAACCACTCCCTATGAGGAGTCATATGAAAAGATGCACCTGAGTCAATCAACCACGAATCATGCTCTGCATGTGTACTTGAAGATGCCAAGTACACATCTCCTCCTTCCTCTGTAGATTCTTTCCCATCTGCGGATGGAGCATCATTAGATCCTTTGCTTTTATCAATATTTTTGGATTTACAATCCTTCTTGTAATGCCTAGCTTTACCACACTTCCAGCATTTCCGTACAGAAGGTCCTGGAGATTTAGATCTCCCTCTAGATTTAGATCTACCACCTGAAGACTTATTTTTAGATTTGTCTCCAGGGCGACCTCTCACAAACAAGGCATCCCTGGTTGCATTGTTCATGGATTTCCACCTCATTTCCTCCGATAGCAGGGATGCAACCACATCATCAAAATTTAGGTTGGCTGCATTACTCCCAACAGCTATAACCAGACTATCCCATGAATCTAGAAAACAACACAACAAACTAATACATTTTTCATCACTAGTAATCGTAATACCAACAGATGTCAATTGACTTACCAGAGTATTGAAGGCATTTAGATGCTCTGACACAGAGTCTCCTTCGTTCATCCTTAGAAGGTACAGTTTCTTTCGAAGAAATAACTTATTTACTAGGGACTTTGACTGATACAAATTTCTCAGCTTATCCCACAGTTTCTTTGCACTGTCTTCTCCAGATATGTTCACCAACACCGAATCTGAGAGGCAAAGGTGAATGGTGCTCCTTGCTTTTCTTTCCAGTTTATCCCAATCTTCTTTTACCATACCAGTGGGCATGGTACCTAGATCTACTGCGATCCATTGTTCTCTATCTACCAGAGATCTTCCATCTTGAGCTTCCATAGCTCAAAGCTCTGACCGTTAAATTTCTCAATCTCAATTCTAGAAGTGCTCGCCATTCTTTCAACAAAAGAATCATCACTACAAAGCTCCCACTGAAACCAGGTTTATCACAAATCCAAGATCAAGCCAAACCCTTGGAAACAAAGGCATCCCTCTAAACCCAATAATGCTCTGATACCAAATGTAAGTTTTAAACCTTAATAGTGTAGTAAAAACTCATACAGATTCTTAAGCATTAACAGAAAATACACAATGGCACATGCATAACACAGAGATTTTCACCTGGAAACCCTTAACCGGGAAAAAAACCAGCAAAACTTAGAGCCGCACAACTCTTTTCATTATATGTTTACTCAACCATTTACAATACAATATATGGTATTTCGCAGCATCTAAAACCCTAATTCGTTTACCTGAATTAGGTTACAACCCTAATCCCTTTACCGAGATTAGATATAATACAATGGGCTGAAATCGCAAAAAAAAACAAAAAGCAACCCAAGTGGTGTACGCGCAGCCACCATGTGAAGAGATATAACATACCCAACAGTAACTGATGCCAATGATACTTTCTTTGATTTTTCGTCATAATCAACATATGAGTTGTATGACTTGTGATTGTTTTTGTAATCATTTCTTATTTTTATCTCCTCTAACCAACATTCTTCATAATCTTCAACTTCCTTGTTAACTGCGTTTGTGAATAATTTATGCATGTTAGCTATAAATCTATCGATTTTGTTGCCTAACTCTATTTGGCCTTCCACTAACTCTTTCTGTGACTTTACGATGTTATCCATAATTAGTGAGGTGTTATTGGCTTTATCTTCATCACGACCCTTTGTGTGTGCTTCGTCGTAATAACACATCTTAATTTTTTATTTTTTCTTCATAGAACCCACTTCACTTCGCTTTTGGAAAATGTAATTTTTTTAAATATAAAAATTAAAATATTTGTATACCTTTTTATAAGTCAAAGGTTTTAAATTTATGCATCTTTTTAAAACTTGACTTTATAAGGATGGTCGACTTGATTATTAAAAGTACCTAATTAAAAAATAAAATAAGGAATGATGAAAGGGGTGCGACTTGTATGGGCATGACTTAGAGAAAAATCACGTACACCATATATAATTAATTAAAATATGGAATTTATAAAATAGGATGTGGGAGTATGGATGCATACGCAATAGGATGATGTGGGTAGTACAACAACACACAGAACAAGATGGCGCATGCTATACAACAGCGCATGGACGACTTGAACTTGTACAGAATTAATTGCTAGTGGGATGTGCGGAAGCAGGGGTATGGAAATCTGACAACGGAAAGGTATAGAGTACAGGTTATGTACGATGTAACGGTGTAATTTTTAGGGAAATGGTGGTTGTCTAGCCACGTGCAAATCATTTTTGCAGTTGTGCTGCATAACTAGTACGATAGAACTGTAGATTATGGATGATGAATTGCCCTATTCTTATTGATTTGGTAGCTGGTGATTGTACAACACAGTCAAACTTAGGCTAGAACCTGCTCTGATACCAATGTAGCAACAAAAGTGTTGAATTAACATAATTATCCTGCAATTTGAATGTATAAAATATATTTGATTGAATGAATGATGAATACAATCCTTCATGGCGATATACCTATATAGGCATTGTGCCACGTACCTGGTGACCTCACGGTTCCTTTGGGGCCATGAGATACTCAATCTACTACCCTAATTCACCTCTGATATTCAATTTTATTTTTTCCATTGATTTAATTAACCATTTACAGCAAAATTAAATGTGTATATAATCGTTCAAAATTAATATAAACACATATAAATAAACATTATTGGTTATTTCTACATGAATGCATTCACGCAATGCCAATAACTCCATGCATTTGTAAGATTAAAAAAAATTAAATAAAATACATAACAGAGATAAATACAAACATTTCATATACAAATGGACACTTATCTAATAATATAGTCCAATTGACTACAAACCAAGGTCGTTCCTCCCAACTGTAGGCACTCTATTATACCAATTCTCTCTATAACAAGGGTTGTAGCTAGTGTTTTCACACTGGTTTTTTATTTGCTTTTTATCTGCATAGCTTAGTTTGGCAGCCCATTTACTCCTTACTAGTGAACTTAAATTAAGGCTAATTCACCCAATTACTTAATTTTTTAGTAATTTGTGCACCTAGACCAAGATTAGGAAGTAAAGAGTACATCTCTCTTCAAACTTACTTAGGTAACCAACTTTGAGGCTTTCAACAGGCCCCATTGTTGTCACTAGTATTCAAGACCATTTCTTGTCTATGCGTCAATCAACATGTTGTTTTTAATAGTATTGCTAGTGTAGAAAACATTTTTTTGTACATAAGCAAGGACTGAAAGACACTTGTCTCCTGAAGTATGCTCTTCACCTCGCACTTCTTGTGAGCTTGGTGAATCGGAAAAAGTGTGAGAAGTGTGAAATACCTCCATTGCACACTTGTCTATTAGTTAGAAATATTTTATTTTGCAAAGCATCATGAGCATCTCTTAGAGTTAAAAGTACACATTGTTGGATATACTCTTTTAGTTAATTTGCCAATAAAATCGTTTTTTGCTTTCATCACATGTGTTTGCACCACTAGCACACAATAAGAGGCATAAAGACTCTTTCAATCATAGTATGCTCTTCACCTTGCACTTCATGTGAGCTTGGTGAATCAGAAAGGTAAGAATTGTGAAATACCCCCCTTACACTCCATAAGTGAAACATTCAAAACCCTTAAAATCAAGATTGTAATTGTCTTAACCAACTAAAATCCTCCAGAGGAGGTCACAAAACAATATTTTAGTTAGGTAGGATTGAGTGGGTTAGGCATCCATTAATTCCCACCAATCTAGTTTCATTAGCAATATTTTGAAACATGCATTGTTGTCTTTTAGGGTACTTACAAAATCCTACTATAAGCAAGTGTAAAAAGAAAACCTGAATATGAGATGGCAGGAAGGGGAGGGATTATCCTTTGTCTCGATGAAACAATTGAACTACAGTACTCCCGGGGCTTGTGCATCGCAACCAACAATCAAGCTGAGGCTTTGGCTTTTCTTCAGGGTCTTCGTCAGCTCAAGAGAAAAGGCATCGTGCAAGCTAGAATTTTCACAGACTCCCAAAGTCTCATAAACCTCATGATCAATAAATCTACACTGATTGACGTCCAGCTGAACCAAAACGTCCCCAGAATCCGTGGCCTGGTCTCCCTCTTCCACTATCTGCAATTCTTCCACATCCTTCGCAAAAATAAATCGGAGGCTAACCGAGCTGCTAACAGGGAAACCACATTGGCTCCAAGCACGTTGCTGCTCAATGACCTCATTGAAGACGTCGATCCGATCCCCTAGTCGGATTCGAGTTGTCCCACCGCCAGTTGGCGTCAATGCACAGTGGAGCCCGCAGGACGGGTGGGGGAGTGCATTAAACAATCATAACAATTGGAAGGCTGTGGACTTTAGATCTCTCACATGGCTTCTTAATGGGAGAATGCGAAGTTATATCTCCTAGTTCCCTCCGGACTGGAACAGACCTCTCACCCATGTGAAGAATTCGGATGATATGGATCCGTAGATGGCTTGGTATGTCCCCTACCTTCATGCTAACATATGCACTCCTGCGATAAATTCCAGTGACCCGAGTAAGCATGAGTCCCCTGGTATTTTAATAACAACCCATGTTCGACCACTCTTTCTCAAGAAATTTGGCGTTCTTCTCCTAATTATCTCTTGCTCAATGGTTTCCCGCCCCTCCCTCGTGTGTCTGTGGAACCTGAGCACTGAGAATTTAACCGGTATAAGAAACAAAGTCATGGACTCCAGTGATGAAAGCCGAGACAGTTTCCCGGAACATGAGGTGGAGGCCAGGGGGAGACGCCTGCGAAACATCAAAGAATCCTTGAAGGTTCAGAAGAGGACCATTAAAAGGTTCAAGCAGAATGTTGAGGCCAAGATGAGAGAACATAGCAATTGGATGTAATGTCCCCATTCAAATAAATCTTAGACCCTTAGACTAGTTATGACTCCAATGATTCCAAATGGCTCCAAATGTTTCCAAATTGGGTATGAAGGTATTTGAAAGGTATCATGACATAAAAATGAGGCTAATGGATGCTTGGAAACTCTCAAAATACTTCTGCAACATTCAATTATAATCAGGGAAATATATGGCAATTTACTAGTCAAATCGAGGTTCAAATTCCCCAAGGGTAGTGGTCAAAGATGGATCTCCCAATGTTGTACGACCTTCCCAATTTTCAGAAAAAAGACATGGTACTATTAAAGGACTTCAATGGGCTCCCAAATACATCATCAATCAGTTTCTAAAGGCTTCTACAACTCCCATAAATCAGAGGTGTGTGGACATGTCTTCACATAGGGGGAAATGATAGTAAACTTCACCACTTGCTATGAAATTCGAGATTTATGTTCCAAAGGATTATGAAATGTATATGAAACTTCTTCAAGACATTAATGAATCTCCATACATCATAAAAATCATAGAGATGATTTAATACAAGTCGAAATAAAGCAACTTCAAGCTCTCACAACAAGATGTAGGGAAAATGGCACCATTTATGCATTGTTTGGTATTTTTACATAGTTCCACTTGGTATTTCGACCTAAGAGTCTTATGAGAATTAAATACAGATTATATATATCATAATACAAATAAATGGGGCTACAAGAGCTCCCCCAAATAAAACAACATCTCACCAAGTGTGCCCTTCCTCCAAGAGCCAAAATATGAAGAGAAAAGTGAGAAGGGTGTGGAAACAAGTTTAAGAAGAGAATGTCATGAGCTTCCCTGTAGATTCAACCTGCAACAAATGACTCCATTGTATCTCTAGATGAAAGGTCTGAATGTCCTCTCCAATTTCCCATTAGGATGGGAATCTTTCACCCTCGAAATTGGTACTAAGGCAAGTAGAGTAAACACCCCACAAGCATGGACAAGCTATGCTCTCCAATATGCAAAATGAGAAATGATCAAAAGCCACTCTCCTTCTTTGTTCTTGAGTTTTACAAACTTCCAAATACCTCCTTAGCTCGAATTCCATCCACGAGCTTCATGCCAACTCGAATTGGGAAGAGATTCCAATGTGTGCCACTTGTCCCTCCATTCCTAGCCTCCTCCTTCACTCAATTTGAATGGATGACTCTTTGGCTTCCCTAACTCCCTTGTGCGCCCTCTTGGAGGCTATTTTTAGACCTGACATGTCATATGTCATATGTCAGCAATCAAGTCTCATTTGTGTCAATTCTGATTACAAATATTGAGAGCAACATGTAAAACCTTGCCCCAACAATATCAGGCATATCTTGATGTGTGCAAGGGAGATACAAAAAATTCCATTCCTTTTGAAGTCTTTGCTAATTGGGTGTTTGAAAATAGGCCCAAAAATGAAGATGTGGAGTTAGTGAAGAAATTTCTATGCCCTTATTGCAAAATACCTCGGATAGAAAATCATATGTGTGTGAGTGAAAAGAGCAATGAAATATTTGAAGCTTCAGGGAATGAATGTATTTCCTACTTGAAGAGAGTTTTTGGGTTTTCTTCAAAAAGAGGTTCCAAATATATTGATCCCAAGGAAACCAAGGGGAAAAGTGCATCAGCTTGCTTGAGGGAGAAATATGAAGATACATCACATGAGCATGAAGAAGACTCTATTGAAAATATTGAAGATCATTTCGAGACACATTCTACCTTGGACATGAATCAAAGAGAATCTACTGATGGATGCTTGAACTATGAAGGAGTACCTACTGATGGGTTCTCACACCTCTATGTTGGTGACATAAAGATCACTTTTGAAAGTGTTTCTGCAAGCCAAAGTTCCATTAAGCATGAAAATGAAGACCTTGTAGCAGTTGAAGAAGAACCAAGATCAACTTATCCATCACCACTTGAGCTTCACGAAGTTGGTCCAAGCAAGAAGGAAGAAGATGAGGAGGTTCATTTGCTACAGCCTCTTTTTCTTGAAGGGTCATTAAATATGAATGAAAAGAAGATCCAAGATACCCTTAGTATGCTCCATTCCACTCAATCATTAGTGTCAGATTGTTGTTGGAAAGTTTCTCCATTGAAGGATACATCCTTCCTTGAAGACATGGAGAAGATTCAAAGAGAATTGTGCAACATCAAAGGTAATTTCATGTCTTTTCTTTTTGATAGAAACAATTTGGTTGAGTTTAATGAATTGTTACATGATGCATACGTGAAGAATAAAGAGAATATTCATAAACTCAAAATTCAAAATGAGCAACTTCTTGAAAGGTTGCAATATACTTGTTCTCCTTCCTATGTTTCAAATTGTCATATGGTAGATTGCTTGGAGGATTCTCATGACATGGTAGATCATGAGAAACATGGAATTTGCATGTGCTGGTATTTTTGAAGATGAGCTTGATGAGATCCAAGTACTTGATGTGGTGGAAGAGGAACTTGAGTTGCCTCTTGGAAATGGTGACACCATTTCAAAGAAGTGTATGATTCCACTACATTGGAACCAACCTATGAGAAAAAAATTTCCCTTTTGAGGGACGTGCATGATACTACCCTTATGGATCCTATAAAGGATGACACTTTTGCATATTCTGATCATTTGGGTGAGTTGGTTCATTCTCCTACATCTTACACTTCCCTATTTTGCAGCACTCATCCTAATGAAGTATGTGTGAAAAGTTTCTTTTTGATGGTGCCACACGGGGAGTGTGAAACTCCTACCTCTCCTTTTGATGATGACATGACTAGAGCACCTCATTATTTAAATTTGCAATAGCATCCTTTTTTACCTAATGATGATACATATCTTCATGGATGCACTTATGATGTTCACATGAGTCACTTGAAGACTCATGATTTTCCTTGATCCTTGCTTAGTTCAATTGATGTTGGAGGAACTTCATCAACTACTTGGGTGAAGAGATATATGATTGCAGCAAATGTTTATTGGCATCAACATCCTTGTTATTTCTTGATGATACACATATCCATGGATGCATAAATGGTACTTATGTGAGCCCCTCAAAGGCTCATTGTTTTCTTTGCTCCCTACTTGGTTTAGATTTTAGTGGAGATTCTTCATTCACTTCTTGGATGAAAGAATGCATAGCTGATTATTTTGATGCATCCTACATATTTTTGGAGCAGCATTATAGGACATGGGATCCTCACCCATGTCATTGGATCAGATTAGATTGGTCACTTGATGCTTGTATGTAATGTCCCGTTTTTAAAATTTTATTAAAATTCCCAATTTTTCACTTTTTCCCCAATTTCGACCTTTGACTAGTTTTGATGCCTAAGTCTCCAATTTGCCCCAAATGCTCCCAAATCTTCTGATAAGGTATATGACTGATAATAGGACTTGATTATGATGTTCAGGGATGATATATGGCCACCAAAATACCTCTTCAAACTCCCTTAATATTATGGACAAAGTATGCAATTTTACTAGCAATTGGAGGTTTGAATTCCCCCAGGGCAATGACTGAAATTGGCTTTCCAAATGCCCCCAAACCCACTCGAATTTCTAAACAGAGGTAGGGGATGTATCATGGATGTTATTAAGGTCTCATATGAACCATTAATAAATTATTAAGTTTGTTCTAACCTTCCCACAAATAGCTACAAAAATCACTAATTCGACCCTTGGGGAAATGGCACCAAATATTCTCTAAATGTAAATAAACTGAGTAAAATGACTTCAAATGCTTAAGTGCTGAACATGAAACTTGTAATGCTCATAAATGGAAGTCCATTCATCATAAATTTATCAAATAAACATTCTTTTATTCGAAATATTCAGCATTACAATGGCATACATCAATAGAGTGGGGAAATGGTCATTGTTTGCTCATTAATAATCATTTTTGCATACAACCACTTGGTATTTCGACCTGAGACTTTTTGAAGATGAATAAAAACATACATTAAGCTTATTACAATCATAAATACATCATGAGAATCTCTCCCAAGGAGTATAAGAGCTCACCCAAAGTGCAATTCCTCAAGGAGCATGAATATGCCTTCAAAACTAGAAATGGTTGAGGGGATGTGATGCATTAGATGAACCACGAGCTGCCCTGTAGATGATACTTGCAAATAAAAACTCCATTAAAGCTCCATGAAAGACCTAAATGGCCTCTCCAAACACCAACTTGGATGAGAATCTTTCACCCTCGAAATTGGCTAAGGCAAGAAACTAGTCATCCACTAGCTCTCTCTTCACAAATGCATTTTTTCTCAAATGATCAAAAGCTCTTCTCTTGGTTTATCCCTGTATTTTATAAAAATCCTTAGCCTTCTAAGGTTCCCAATCCATCCATAGACTCAATCCAATTCGAATTAGGGTAAGGGCTCAAGATTTTCCATGTGCCCTACCTTTCCTAGCCTTCCACCTTCCACGAATCCGAGTGGGGGTCTCTTTGGCTTCTCCAACTCCCATGAGCACCCTCTTGGAGCCTATTTTTGGGGCTGACATGTCATAATGGTCAGATTTCAGAGGTCAAATCTGAAATTTATCATAGATGTCATAGATGCTCCATCATTGTTGTCATAGGGGATAGGGAATCTAGCCCAAGTGTCCACAAGCTTCCAATTTGACTCTTCCTCTTCCATGGAGGCTACCATTCCATCCCAATTCGACCTAAGATGCTCAATGCCACATGTATGACTTACCAAATCATCCAAGAATGTTCACCTTCTCATGAATTCGAATTGGCAAGAGAGAGATGTCATATGTCCTTGAAAAATCAAGCTAGTGTGGGTCCCACATCCTCCATATGTCTTCAAAACCACTTGCCACCTAGAATTTATATTGAATTTATTTATTCAACCTATTTATTAAATAATTGAACCCTTCTAATGTCTAAACATCATTACAATTCCACATGTGCCCATCCAACCCATGAAACTAATAAGATTGATGGGATTGTCTTACTATGCAATTATTTGAATGGGACATTACATTGTATGCACTTGGCAAATGGTGGTCTACTTACTTGGAGGTACAAGCACTTTCATGATTCTTTGATGAGGCACCTCCATGATGTACATTTTTATTATGTTGTTATGTACTTTGATGATCTATATTTTGTACTTATGATGTTTGGAAGAAGGCATACAAGGAAATGGGATCCAGGAATTTTCTTTCCCAATGGTATGGTTTGGAGAGCACTCCTAATTGTTGAGTGCAATATAAGCAATGGGACCCTGGAATAATTTTTTGTCTCATTGGTTTCAATTTTGGGGGGAAAGAAGTTTTGGAAGCAAAGTTTTGGAAAGAAGTAGGTTCTTCAACATCCATGTTCGAAATTGCTTGAGGACAAGCAATATTGGGTGGGGAGGACTGTAATGTCCCCATTCAAATAAATCTCAAAAGAGAAAATTCCACTAATCTACTAGTTTCCTAGGTTGGGGTGGAAACATTGGGATTTTGAATAAGGGAGCTAATAAACCCAAAATGGACATTATCTTGACATAAATATATTAAAAGGGGTTAAATATATATTTATTATAGTAAAATAAGGTGGCACTTGGTCATGGAGACACATTGGTGGTGTGGGACCCACACAAAGCTAGATTCCTCATGCCACATGGCATCCTATTCTCACCCATTCAAATCCAAGGTGGAGTCTAATGTTATTGAGGAGTTGGAAGGTCAATATACTTGGAATGACTCAATGATGGTTGAATTAGAGTGGAAGAGTAACTCCCATGGAAGAGGAAGAGGCATTTGAGAGAAATTGAGACACTTGGGCTAGAGTTCTAGATTCTATGACAACAATGATGAAGATGCTATGACACCTATGACACAAATCAGACCTTATTGCTGACATATGACATATATGACATGTCAGGGATAAAAATAGCCTCCAAGTGGGTGTACAAGGGAGTTAGGGCAGCCAAAGAGTCATCCATTTGAATTGAGTGAAGGAGGAGACTAGGAATGGAGGGACAAGTGGCACACATTGGAATCTCTTCCCAATTCGAGTTGGCATGAAGCTCATGGATGGAATTAGAGATAAGAAGGTATTTGTAAGTTTATAAAAGTCAAGAACAAAGAAGGAGAGTGGCTTTTGATCATTTCTCATTTTGCATATTGGAGAGCTTAGCTTTTCCATGCTTGTGGAGTGTTTACTCTACTTGCCTTAGTACCAATTTCGAGGGTGAAAGATTCTCATCCTAATTGGAAATTGGAGAGGCCATTCAGAACTTTCATTTAGACCTAAAATTGAGTCATTTGTTGTAGGTTGAAGCTACAGGGAATCTCATGACATTCTCATCCTCAACTTGCTTCCACACCTTTCTCACTTTTCTCTCTATATTCATGCTCTTGGAGGAAGGGCGCACTTGGTGAGATGTTGTTCTCTTTGGGGGAGATATTGTGGCCCCATTTATTTGTATTCTGATATATATACTCTGTATTTAATGCTCAGAAGACTCTCAGGTCGAAATACCAAGTGGAACTATGTAAAAATACCAAACAATGCATAAATGGTGCCATTTTCCCTACATCTTGTTGTGAGAACTTGAAGTTGCTTTATTTCGACTTGTATCAGTTCATCTATATTATTTTCATGATGTATGGAGAGTCATTAATTTCTTGAATAAGTTTCATATACATTTCATACGACTTTGGAACATAAATCTCGAATTTCATAGCAAGTGGTGAAGTTTACTAGCATTTCCCCCTATGTGAAGACATGTCCACAAACCTTTGATGTATTGGAGTTGCAGAAGCCTTTAGAAACTGATTGATGATGTATTTGGGAGCCAATTGAAGTCCTTTAATAGTACCATGCCTCTATTCTGAAATTTGGGAGGTTTGTACAACATTTGGAGATCCATCTTTGACCACTACCCTTGGGGGATTTGAACCTCGATTTGACTAGTAAATTTCCCTATCTTTCCCTGATTATAATTGAATGTTGCAGAAGTATTTTGAGAGTGTCGAAGAACCCATCAGCCTCATTTTTATGTCTCAATACCTTTCAAATACCTTCAAACCCAATTTGGAATCATTTGGAAGCATTGGAGTCATAACTAGTCTAAGGGTCGAATTGGCCAAAAATTGCAATTTTTCCAATTTATCCAAATTTCTTAAAATGGGAAACAACATTGGAGGAGTTGGAGCATGAAAACTGGGTCATCCACAATGAATACGTCATGAGGATTGAGGCCTGGATGCACGAGCAAAATCAGGTTAATTAGGCAATTTCGGAAAGACTATGACAGGTGGAATCTCAACTGGGAATCATGGCCTTCAAGGCCCAGGCCCGTCAAGATTTTGAGGTCCTCTTGAAGCAAGCCATTTGGGACAATACTAGATCTACTCAGGGCATCTCCACTGCAAGCCTCGAGCAACAACAGACTCGCATTTCTACGATGGAAACCAAAATTGCCGACTTGGAAGCTCTTGTGAAGCAGCTACAACTGAAACTGCAAGAAAAAGACAAGAGGGGTGCTTCCCCACCCCACTAGCATAAAGGAAAGATGGAAGCCCAGGTTCCCTGGCATTTCTTATTTTTTTACATGTTTTTCAAATGTATTTTTCTCTTAGGTCAGTTTATCAAGGTTTACAGTAGCCATTTAGAAGGCATTAGAAGTAGTTTTTGTAAAGACTGTCATGAGACTCTGCTCCTTTTGAACATATCTGTTTTAAAACTTTCAGAGAGCCAAGTGTTTTTGAAGGTTGAAGCTCTGTAATTTTGAGGTTAATCCTCCCTTTTAATATAAACACTATCTTTTACTGTTAAAAAAAAACCCGGATCAAAAGTGCGCCATGACAAACGAGGTGAATGTCGAGGTATAGCTACCCTGCTCTCCCCTACAAGCCACTTAGCTTGTTGTAGGGAGACGACACTATACCTTGCAGGTCGAACCACTGATCGACACTTGATGTAAGGTATCTTAGTGGCCCAAATTAGGATATCACCAAGGAGCAATTGTAAGTGCAATTGAATCCTAAATTTAGCTATTATCGTTGGGAGGTGTTTCCAAGTCTTCTTGATTAGATCATTGGCCCCATCACTGGTAGAAATAGCTCTTTGTTACCTCCACTAGTCGATTGGTGAGTGGATACCATTACCACCATCAATTGTGCTTTTGGGAGGCCTAATTACATTTGAGAGGAAGGACGTTAGGTATTCTAAGGAATTTACATTTATTTTATTTTTAAATGCAAGTTCACTAAACTCGTAATAAAAAGAACCTACATGTGGGAACTCATGCACTAAAACCAATATTGCACATATCACTCACTTATCACACCATTTTGCATATGTTGTGGTTTGCATATTTTTGGATTTGTTCAAATTGTGTTTATTCCACTATGACTCTGATATTGACACAAAGCCATCACCATTGAGGATAAAAACAACATCCTAAGACAGTCTCGCAAACTGCAAGCCCTATCCCCTCTCTCAAGGGGTGTTTTGATACCTCCCCCCGTATCACACACAGAGGGAATTCAAGCTAGGGTCATTCCCAAACCGCATTGATAGGATCATCTGGTCGATGCCAAGCATCGCTAGGTAAATTTTCTCCCCTAGGAGAAACTATTAATTACACCACTTCTTCCCCCATCGAAAGCAGTACCTCGTTGGCTTCTCCCCAAGGAGATACCTCGGTTCCATTTGATCCATCCTCTCTAATAGGAGGTCAACCGTTGTTTACAATTCCATCTAGGTCTCCCCCTCATGGAAATCATATCCCAAATACAGTGGAAATACTAGTCGTCCCTACCTTTCCATTTATGGCTAGTTTAAATCAACCTAATTTGGCCAAACTAACAAATGACCCCATTGCTCATGATGTGACATGGTCGACTATTCCAAACAAGATTCCTTTTGACATTCCCAAATTCTAAAGAAAACAGGGAGATGATCCCACCAACCACGTTATCTCTTTGCAGTTCTGGTGTTCATCTAAAATCATAGTGGATGACCCCATGAGACTTCGCCTATTCTAGTGTACCCTCACCAGAACACTAGCATAATCGTACGTAAACCTAGAAAGTGGCACCCATTCCACATTTGCGACATTGGACACCACATTTCTTACGTACTTTCAACTTCCAATCCGATATGATCTAGGCCTCAAAATTCTCACTGAGTTTCATCAAAATACTTCCACCCACATCACGGACCACATCCACGAGTGGCGTAGACACCGCACACTATGCAAGATCGAAATACAACCTCCCTTTTTGTTGGATTGGTTTATCAAATCTCTCCAACCCATCCTAGCTAAAGATGTATCTACCTCCATGCCATAAAGCAAGTAAGAGTCTATCCTGAAAGCACAACATTTCGACCCCATATATGCACAGTCTAGACACCTTTACACAATCCTCCCTGATGCCCCGCGACATCGATCGTTGGATACTACACATTCGGCGGATGGGCTTATTGGGTCCATTTCCCATTTAGGAAAGGTTCTTCCCACCACATTAGTGCCATTCAACATGGTTCTGTATTACCTATCCATGCCACCTGCATCAGTACCCCCTACACCAGTACTAGCACCATCAGTTGTTCAATTACAGTATGGACAATACAGTCCTACCTACCCAAACGTTAGCCAAGCGATGACGATTCCCACACCGCCAATGGTGCAAGTTGCACTTACATCCACATCTTACGAAGTGCAAACGACATTTTTCCCACTACCGGGATATAATCCATATTACCCTTTCCCATGCCCAACTGGTCAGCAACCTTCCCCCCACATGGGGGTTAACTTAGTCCAACCTACTTATGTCCAGCACGCTCAACAATTTGAGCAATTGAACACTGAAAACCCCAAAAATCTACAAATTCAGAGGAAGAATAAAGGTACGAACATGAAAAATCAGTAATCGGGATAAGGGGGTGATCCCCCTCCCCAGCAAAACTAGAATATGGGTGATCCAAATGTAGGGACTAATAATCCCCCCAAGCAAGGGAATAATTCCCCCCTGAGAACCAATTATTGCTGCTCCATATGCGACGATTATGGTCATTACACACATCATTGTCCTCTTCTCCCCTACTACCAATAGTTAGTGGAAGTTAAGAAGAAGATGGTGATGAACCCTCCTCAAGAAATGAATCCTCCCAAACAAAAAACAGTTGTGTTACAACAACTCTTCGCCAATAAATGGGCAGTTACACAAGAACAAGATCCTCTCCCACTAGGTGATGGCTCTTTCCAAAATATCTATACGTTGGATATAAACCTTCAAACGCGATCCAAGCGTTACAAAGGGCCTTCCCCCCTCCAAGTGGAAGAAGTCTCTATCCCCTCTAGGGTCCCTTTACAAATACCACACCCGAATACTGAACAAATTGCATGGATTCCAAAAGTACCACTCAGGCGTACCCCTAATAACCCCCACATGAAAGCTACCCACAATTACAGTATTGCAGGTGACTTAGCTCAATCCCTTGTGGCTATGTGCACACTATAGGTGTTACAGTCTTGCACAACACGGAGAAAGGCATTACTCAATGCACTTGGTGCTGTCGACCCATCCAACTCACACCTCATGACCTTTGAGCTTGACAAAGGAAACCTGCGACTACCATCATCAGTCACATTCCAAGTTCCATTTACATTAAAGAACGTCATGATCCATCACTGTGTCATCGATGAAGGCACATCCACTTACGTCATGTCAACCAAAGTCTGGAAATGATTAGGATCCCCCGAGTTGGTACCCTCATCTATCTCTCTTTGTGCATATGATAGAAAACCATCCCAACCAAGAGGACTATACCAAAATGTCCCCATAGAGCTGGGGGGCAAGATGGTTATGATCGATATCAAAGTAATCGACACTGATCTAGACTACAACATTCTCTTGGGGCGTAGTTACATGTACGCCATGAAGGCGGTAGCCTCCTCAATCTTCTTCATCATGATGTTTCCCTTGAATGGGAATGTGGTTAGCCTCGACGAGCTTAACTATTATGACCCTAATACCACAAGCAATCCCGATAATGTCCTATCAACCATATTGGGCGATGACCAGCCATATGTTGACATTTCCCCTAGTATGTAAAAGGACTCCAATTTCTTAGGAACATATTCAGGACCACCACCAAAGATACCTACATCTACTGATGGCCTAATGTGCATAATTTTCACCACAAAAAATGGAGTCGCCTCCACCTCAACACCGTCATCACCTCCACCGTTGAGCCATGCAATTGAACAAATGTTAAGTCCATCGGTACCACCGATTTTCCAAGTCCCATTCCTGTATCCCCCTATAGGTGTACAAGGGATGTCAGTTCTGGCTCAGCTAACTCTACTTAGGCTAACTTTAGGAATACCAGTATAGTACCTCACACCACCATACCCAAAGATGGCTTCTAAACCAGTCGCCCATTATGAGTTTATCCTTGTTTTGGCTAGTACAACTGCAAGGCCAGTAGCACACCTGGTTATGATAGCCCAATCTATGACATCCACAACTACCCCACAGTCTGTCGTCGCTAAGAAAACCAATGGGGGCACCAAACAACCAAAGTTGAAAGTTCCCCTATTACATCATGTGTCGCTAAAACGGTATATATATACATCTCATAAAAATGTGTGTCATATGCAAAAAATGGCCCTTCTGGGGCATATACATAGGTAGCCTTATGGGGGATACATCACAAAACTGTCTCCCATAAGTCCATCAAAAAAATATGTATATCTACAAAATGAGGCTCATATCCCTATACAAAATCAAGTTGCCCCGCTAGCTAGTGGATCTTGGGGTCACAAAATAGCCAATGGGCACACAGCCTCCCTGCATGTTAGCTCTGGTCCCTATCGTGGCCTTTATCGTGGAGGAGGGGGCACTCCTCCCTGCACCTCCGTGCCACATGGAAAGCATCTACGACCTGTCACAAGATCTTCTGCCAGGTTGGCCCATAATCTGCTTATAGATGAAGTTTCAATGCCACCTCATCATCATTGAGGTTGGCCCAGTCTCGCTCATCAACCTCAACTATCAGCCCACCTAACCTCTTATCCAAGTCGGCTACAAAAATCACCATCTGGTCCCCAACAATTGCCCAACCTGGTGCAACTCCTCCAACTCCGGCTCCTCTTGCTCCAACAACACCTATTCCTCCAATGGCAGGACCAGCTCCACCAGCAGGTTGATCCCTCCCCAATCTCGGCCTCCGAGGGGCCCTCATGGGACCAACATCTACATCAAAAGAGAAAACCACCACCAATAACTGGTAAACATATATATCATCAAATGTGCAAAAATAAACAATATGTACAACTATATATTCAAACAGTACAAAACCATAAAAAACATACCTGTAGTGCAAATCTGCTAGCAGGAACAGGCAGCTCTAGATCTCCTCGGTAATCCATCCCACTCCAAGGATACCTCTCGGGTTTTCCTATGCTGTCCTCCCATACATCCAGCACCTGTGGGGTAAAAAAGGCCCCCATGGGCCCACCATCACGGGGCATTATACGCCCCCAGAACGCCATCCGCGGCTCCTGTGGCCCCCTTTAGGGAATCACGACATATGGCCTCAAAGACGGATAGCGCTCGAAGAAGTATGAGCATAATACGCTACCATAGAAAAAGGTGAGCCACCTCACACCCCGCCGCAAATTTGACATCTTTTGCATCATGGCCTACACCATCAACGAACCCCATGCCACGGGCTTCCTAGCCATCACCCTCTCCACCAGTTGGAGCTGCCCTCTTTAATCCGGTTGGGAGACATGGCCCCCAACACATGTAAAACGGCTTGTTAGAAAATAGGATCGCAAAGCAATAACAATAAACAAGATGCAAATATAAATCACATAAAAAACATTTCAAGAGAGACAACAATATAACGTGGTTCACCCAAGATGGGCTACGTCCACACAAAAATTGTTAGTCCTTATTATTATACCATCTAGCAAATGAAGGGATACAACCTGTAGCACATTCGCTGCAACTTACTCTTCACTCTCTCACAGCCTCTCTTACACAATCAGAGATCTTTACAATGCTACAATACATTACATAGTTGTATTACAATGTCTTCCTTTTAAAGGGGAATTACCATGGGAAAATACCATTTGCTACCCAAAACCATGGGCCCGTAATATGTTAGCCAAGAAAACAACCCAAAAAAATTCTTTTGAGGGCGATGCCTCCCCGCTGGGGTGAGTGTATAGTCCACCGCATATCATATAAAATCGAGGTACTGAAACAACAACATCTCTGAATCAGGAAGATCAGGCTCCATAACCAACACGACTGTCTCCACAGCCTCCACCGATAGGGCCCTCAGATGGATCACCAACACACCACCAAATTTCATATAACTTGGGTCACCACCACAGTACTGATCAACTAAGGTATGGATCGTCTCCCCCACCAACTGTGGAGGGAGAGGCTCCCTCACCCCTAGGGGAGTCAATCGAGTAAAAAAAAATATATCCTGAGTAGTGATACTCAGGTCCTCACCACCCACATGGAACACTATGCGGTTAAGGTCACACATGTCTAGTAGCCGCCACAGGAGGTAGTCGGATGACCGCATCAAAGGGATCTTGAAAAAATTCAAGAGGCTAACATCTCGTAAAGCCTCGGTCATCGCCTGGTCGGCCAACACAACCACTTGAAGCTCATCAAAATCTCTCTCCCTCCACTCAAAATCCTGAATGCGCGCCATCACTGATAAGCAATCACCTCCACATGGAAATGATCACCCATTAGCTATATAAAAATCATTAGTGCGGCCTTTTCTAAGAAGGTATGCGCATAGTGCGACTCTTTACAACATACCCACGCATAGCGTGGGTGAAACTCTATTCAGCCATGTGGAACTAGCGTGTGGGAGATATATGGTTTGGTCACGTGAGTAGCGTGACTATTCAAGGAACAGTCGCGCTATGACCAGCGCTCGGACGAAGAATATACATCTTGCATTAAGCACGGTACAATACATTTTTTCCACGCTAATGAGCGCACTACAGCGCGTGTGATTTTCAGAAAATCATGTGCTTGGATAGCGCAATATTTCCCCGAAATCTCACGCTACCGCGCAGGATTTTCTCAAAATCTTGCACAGTAACCCTAAACACACAAAAAAGGACCCTGGGAAACCTTAGGGACCCCTCAACCTCAGTCTAACGGATAAAATAAAAAAAGGAGTAGGTTTAGGCTTACTTAGAACTCGCGGACCAGTCAAAAGTGCCCCAGATCTCCCAAAAATGCTCGAAATGCACTCTAGAAGATCAGTGGCGCAAAGTACAAATGATTTAGAAAAGTGGGCCTCACCCTGCTTTTATACTCATTTGACCCAAACTTCCAACCAATGCCACGGACAAACCGTAACTCCGTTTCCAAAACCATTCAGACCACGACGACTAGCGCTTCGAGCTCTTCAACATGGAACCAACCAATCTGAATTCTAGCCAAAGTCATCAGAACACTATTTTCATATCCAAGTACCCCACATGTACGCGATGTTTGGTTATGCGATTTCTGCATTGTGAATATCTTGGTTATGTCCTTTACTACACTTGGGTATGTGCGTTGTATGTGCAAGAATGCGATCGGGACATTATGGAGCCTCTTATTATCTAACAATAGGGGTCACGCACCTTACCACGGGTATCATTTCGAAACTAGCATATAGACACTATTTTCCCTTTGTTTACAATGCATATCCCAATATTCCCATTGATAACCATAGGGTCCCCATTCATGGCTTTGATGTGCCATCAACATCATTTCCATGAAAAACATGTTCCCCCATGGGTGTGTGCACCATTTCCATCCCCATCATTAATTGACACCCATGATGTTGACACCCCACAAGTCTGACGAATCTGACCAAACTTGAAAATACCCTCCCTTTGGGTATCATTTTTGCATTTGGACATTTACTCCATCAAGTAGACACTCATCATATTCTTTGGCACATGTTACGAGAATGAGTCATAAATCCCCCTCATACCTCCATGAGCACTTTACCCTTCTTCATCTCCTTTGTATCATCACCCCCACAACGACACCTATGGGCCCCCCACCCTCAGAAACAACTAGTTATATTCAGTTATCCTACGAGTATATGTTGCATAGTATCGTTTCATGGGGCACCCATCTTTATGTATGCAAATTGGCCCTCACTTCGTCATTAGAAAGTGTCCCCCGATCCACTCAAAACCGTGGGGACTCCGCCCATCATTAAATCGGTCCCTCGTCACGAACAAAACTGTGGGGACCCGACCAACTTTCTTTATGTACAAACAATTCTTGCATCACCTCACATTGCGAGTACACCATATTACTTTGGAAGCAACCCATGGTCGCCTTTGATCGATGTATTTGAGTCTCCCTATGTTCAGTAGTATTTGTTTTGTCAATCACCATTACCCCTCGTTTTGCATCTCCATCAAAACCCCTTTCATTTGCAGTTTGTCTCCATCTGTTTCAACGTGTACCATCCTCAAATATAAGGGTTTCTGCCCCCGCTCACCCATGGTTACATCGATCAAAGGAAGTTATGATCCCCGTGCTTACAACTGGTCTTGTGTCAAGTTTGTCCATCCATCATTTGCTTACAATACGATCCCAGTTTTCAGGGTAAGACTTTCGTCCTATCAAGTACTTCAAATCTCGTTGACGTGAATACATTATATTCTGGGAGTTGCAGTAGTTGTAGTTGTACCTTGGGATCCCTTTCAATCACTATAAGGGATCACCTCGAACTTAGTAGGGAGAGTCATTAGTGATCCCTAACTAGGTGGTTTCCCATATGCTCGACATCAACACATCATCACATTAGGGGGAGATGTACTTTTGAAGGTAGTAGTGTTCACATTTGGAAATCATGATAGCATTCTATTTGGTATGGTACAACCCTCCAACAGATTTACATACCAAGTTTGGTTCCTCACCACAGAGGGTTTATCATGGTCACCAGCAGTCCCACTTCTTCAATATTTTGCAGTATTTTCAGGGGCATTTACTCTAACATGGATCAAAGCCTCCTTCATCCATGTCCCAGCAGTATAGTAGAGTTGACACCTCTTTCCTCTCTCTTTATAATCACTTTGACAACATTTCACGAGCATGGGTATGCCCGCCTCATTTGTATAAAAACTATTCTTTATTACAGTTCCAACGGTCATCACCAACACTCTTCCACCATGGGATACCTTATGTTGTCCACACATACTTCGTCCTACAGAATAGGAGAGAAACAACAAGAAACGTGATGCATTATCAGATCTACAATACCCTCCGAACCTCATACATCAGGGGGCATCTATTAACGCCTAAAAATCGCACACATGCGACATTTCGGCGATTCATCCAGTAAAGCATGATCAACATAAAGAATACATTTCATCACAGGAATCCCCAATAGATCCAAAGTATAGTATGAGTCCACAAGTGCCAAGAAATAGTAACAACAAAGGGTAGTGTGGGTATTACACAGTTAACCCACGCTATATCGCAGGTTATCAGAACAATGCCCGTGCTACACACACATGGATTTTCTTTCGATAGTCGTGTTATTTTCAAAATGGCAGGACAACTTACTCCTAGCAGCACATTGAAGACTAAATCCTCCCCAAGGATCCCAATTCGGCTCCTCACACACTTCATGGTATTAATCATCCCCCCTTGTGTACCTTGGAACCAATTCATGAAGGATGTCAGTTCACATTTGGATCTAGTTGTTTGTTGGCCACATATTGGCATATAAAAGAAAGGCATTGGCATGAATTTTGTAGAGAGAAATTAGAGCAAGTTTATGTTGTTGGATTTGAGTTGGAGCTTCCTCATAGCCCACCATTTCCTACCATTGTGAGCATTCCCAAGCTTGCTTGCCACCTACCATCAAGGGGCAAGTGTTTCTCTCCATTGTTCTTCCATCTACTTAGCATTTAGTTTGGACAAGAAAGGCCTCCCTAAGGGAGACTGTTGGCTTCCCTTGAAGCCTTCACCTCCTAGGTGTTATACATTTATTCCATTGGGCAATGCAAGAGTGGTTTATCATACCTGTGGTTGTTGTTGGAGTTTGCATCTTTCCCCCATCTTTTTCATTCTATTTTCACCAATATTTTTATGTTTGGATGTGAACTACAGTAACAATCTCTTGCAAGATCACTTGGAGGAATACCAACCACCAAAAAGGGCTCCAAGGACTGAGGCCTTGCAGCAACCTACAAGGCTTAGGCCCTCACAAAGTGGAAGAGTGCACTTGTGCAATGTTTTCCATATCAACTATCCTATAATGTTTTGTGGTGAAGTTATTAATAAGGAAGTTGGTTTTGCAATATGAAATTTGTGTATGCATTGAGCAAGCTAATCTATAGTTCTTGAAATCATCTTACAGCACTTTGCTCCAGGGAGGCAGGGCCCACTCCTCAGAACAAATGTTGACTCTTTTAGTTTAGATCAATTTATAATAGTTGGTGTATTCGCAATTTATAGGTTTTGTGTGTTCAACTTGTTGATTTATTATTCATGTATTTATGTTGATTGAGCATTTGAAATTGTTATGGTTTCTTTCATTCAGAAAGATAAATAGCCTCTGGTTAACTCTTTAACATGGCAAATAACTAAGATTTGATCCTTTGTTTAATTGATTCTTGCTTTACTAGACTTCATGATATGTAAACCAATACAAAAAAATAAATTGTAGCATGCATATACATTGCATGATAACCCATAAGAATTTTCAAACTCCGAATTGATAATATAATGAGCAATCTATTTAGTTACTTTAAAAAGGGTAACTAAAAACACCATCACGAATTACACAAGCATCAATGCTCACTCCTTGTACAATCACCCTATTTGTAGTGCTCTATAGTGTTTCTTCGTCAATTCGATAGACCAAGAGGGACCAACCTCTCCTCTACTTTATTTTCTTGGCCAATGTCCCTTTTTAGTATTTGAAGAAATAAGATCTCTCCTAACATCCAATGTGTCACTTTTTTCAATTATATGTGCCTCCATAAAGAAAATGAAACATTATTGAATATATGCATGGGATCTAGTAAGTGGGAAATCTTAAGATCCTTCCAATAACTCATAAAATATAGATTTCCTTTACATCCCAGTGGGCATTATCTCAACATAGGTGTCAAAAAATTCAAGATCATTGAACATATGTTCCAAATTTGAACCAAACAATTCTACAATTTCTTTATCCTTCTCTATGTCATGTGCCCTAATCCAATCTGTTGATGTGATTATTTTAGGTCTTTGGGTTCTCTCTGGTAAACCATTGAAAGTAGATTCAACTCTTTAATAACGGTGGCCTTCTCGAAGGAATTCCCTCAAGTGGTCGTACACAGGGTTTTGTAGGTGGTTGGACCAACTTTCCTTTATAGAAGGTCCACAACATTTACATCCATGATACGATTTTGTTACAAGGCATGCAATGTTATTGCATACAGAGCACGTTAGCAACAAAAAAGATAGTTGCACCAAATTAAGTATGCCAAATAAAGTTATAGATATAAACAAATCAATCAACATGCTTACTAGAGAAAACTCCTACTCCTATATGATCATGTGTGGTGTGACAAATATGCCATACAACATAAAATACCTCCCTATTGGGATGGGTATTGATACATCAGATACATTCATCCCTTCCCATAACTACTTAGATTCATTGATCAATGGTTGGAGGTAGACATCCATGCTCTCCACTTGTCTTCTAGTAGAGAATATAATAGCTAGAATAAGATGTTCATTCTTCATGGTCAACCATGGGGGAATATTTTTATTAAGCACTACCACTAGTCAAACAAAATAGTTGGTGTTTTGGAGGTAATACAAGTTAAATCCATCCATGGTTATGCTCAATCGAAGTCTCCATACTTAATCCTTAAATTCATCAAACTATGTATCAGGGGACTTAAAGGTTAGTTACCTCAAAAGTTTTGAGAAACACGTGTCTGACATACCATACATTGCTTTCAAGTTGTACAATAACATTGTTGTCCCTAGTTGATTAGACTTTGAACCATGTCTAAAGAGAGGGGTTGTGGAAGCAAATTTCGGGGTTTTGAAGAAGGTATTGACAATATCAACGTCATCCCCTATTTCATTTTGTTGGAATACATGTAACAACATTCTCTCCGTGGCATGGGTGTTGTTAGCTTTTTGCACTTGGTGCCTAGGTGTAAAAGTCCATAATAATGTAGTCTGGATAAATTTCATAAAGTGACTTTATTAAAGTACTTTGTGAAGGTGATGTTTTAAATTAAAAGTGAGATGTACTTTTTGTTTATAAAAGTGACTTTTAAGTTAGAAGGTGTGCTTTTTAAATATTTAGGGTTAAATGTGACTTTTCGAAAAGTGAGATTTTATATAGTATGACTTAGGGAGTTTAAGTCATATTGAGATTTAATCTCTGCCCTAGATATTGTGGCTTGGATTTAATCTCAGCCATTGAAGATGAATAGTCATTTTTAGTTACCTTAGTGAGGAAATAAAAAGACACTTGAGGATTCATTGTTACACACACTTTCCAAGAGAGTTGGAGAAGTAGGGCACAAGTTTCAAGAGGGAGAGATTGAGCATCTAAGAGAGAGAGTGTTGCAACAACAAGAAAGGGGCACAAATCCCTAGGTGGAGGCATGATTCCTAAGGAGGGTGTAGCTTTCAAAGTGGGCACGATTCCCAAAAATTATTTCTATACACTTGAGAGAAAGAGGCCCATACAGTTGAGTTGTCGCACATAAAACGAGGCGGCTGGGTGGCACATTTTCCAAGGCATCTTGATGTATGTTTGTGAGGGTCGTACAATTGAAATTTTGGGCTAATTTTTCAAGTTAAATTTGTTGTGGTTGTTTTTGTTGTTAGTTGGACAGTTTTTGGAAAGCTAAAAGGCCCTGTTTTCAAAGTCTCCTATAACACATTTTTCAAGGTCAAACATTATCTCAGATTTCAAGAATTTTCTCTGTTATGTATTGTAGTAAATGGTTGGAGATTACTTATGTTGTACATTTCTAGGTTCCTCTGCTCATTAATGAAATTTCTCTTGAAATGTGTCATTTGACCATGAGTTACTGTGTCTGCAATAATTTTTACATCCTATTGTTCATGCATTTTTTCCAGTGCTAATTACACTTATTGCGGTATATTAACTTACAGAGTCTGAAATTTTCTTCCTGAGTTATATGGTATTTAATTTCTTGATTGTTCAAGCTTCATATTGGTGTGCAATGAAGTGTTTGACAAAATTACTTGATTGTTTAAGTACGCAGTCTAAATATTTGTCCTTATTTTAACATGGTATCAGAGCTAAGGCTCTAAGGTAGAGTGGACAACAGTGATATAGTTGTTTTGGCAAGTTTATTTTGCTGGTTTTGACAGCTTCTTGGCGGGTGGATACTATCTGCAAGTGATTTGCAGGTGTTGGGTAGAAAGGAAAGCTTGTGGTTTACTTGTCTTTTGAATAGCAAAGAAAGATGGTTGTTTGTATCATATATGAGGATCGGTTGGATGGAATTTCCAACTATATGTAATGGAAAGTCAGGATGACTGTTGTACTTAAAGAAAGCAGACTCTGGGTTAATGTCAGCATTGTGATAACTCCTCCCACTGCTGACCCTATTGCTCTTGACATCCATGAAGTAAAAGGGGCCAGAGCAAAGAGGGTTATTCTGGATGGTGTTAAGGACCATCTCATCCCACACTTGGTTGAGAAGAAGGAAACTTATGAGATGTGGGACACACTAAAAAACTTGTTTTAGGCGAAGAATGAGAACCGAAAGATGGCACTCAAGGATACATTGCATGCTAAGGGTGAGGATGTAGTATCCTATCTTACCCGTGTGGCACAAGTGAAAGATGAGTTGGCTGCAGTTGGGGAGGTCATCTCTGATTCTGAGTTGGTGAGGATTACTTTGAAAGGCTTCACAAGGACTGGGAAGTATTCATGAAGTGTGTGATTGGTCATGAACATCTTCCAGATTGGAGCAGATTGTGGAATGATTTCACTTAGGAGGATATCTGGGAAGGATCTCAAGGAAATGTACAGAAGGAGGGTGCTAATGAAGAAAATGTTGCTCTTTCTAATAAGAGTAAGAAGTAGTCCAAGAAGGACTTAAGCAAAGGCAAATACTTTACCTGCTCCTAGTTTGGTCACTGTGCTTCTTAGTGTCCTGAGAAGAAAAAGGAGGAGGAGGAGGATGTGAATGTTGTTGCATCTGTAGAGATAGATGACTTTGCGGAAAAGTTTGAGAAATATTTCTCGTTGTTCTCTCTTGTATCGAGTGCTAGCAACAATGAATTTGTGTCGAACAGTAGTTGGTTCACTGACAGTGGAGCCTCCCGTCACATGACCGGAATGTATCATATATTCTACAACATTACTGAGATAGATCCAAACTGGATGGTTGAGAGTGAAGGGCGAACAACACGTTCAATGCGTGGATTTGGGAGAGTCAAATTCTAGGTTCGACAGAGTGAAATCCTTGAGCAAGATGGAGGTTTGTTTGTTCCAGGGTTGAGTGTGAACTTGCTCTCTGTGTCAGCTTTGGAGGATGTAGGGTATTCGACATTGTTCTGGATGGGACATGTGTACATTTGTCCAAAGAGGGCAGTTCTGGGAAATGTTTTTATATACTTAGAGGGAGCGGAATTGATCCAGCCACAGTTGATTGGTGATCGGTTCGGTGAGTTGTACAAGTTAGGGGGACAACCACAATTTATGATTCAAAGTCGGAAGAGGAGAAGGAGGCTCCTGAGGCTACAGGGGCGCCAAGGGTTCAATCTCAATTTCTGATGGAAGAGAGGGAATCTCTCTTGAGTACCGGCAGGAGGCTCAACTAGTGTGAGAGGACTGAAGCTCAGGATTGGAGGTTGGATTCTCCTAGGAGCTCAAGGTTCAGAGTAGTTGTTAGGAGGATGTCTTCAAATTCGAGTTCAGTTCAGGTGGTAACGTTGCTTCTAGGTTCAGAGGGAGCTCCCACTATGAATAGTGTGATGGATTTGAGGACGAGACCTGGTGATGATGGTAGTGAGTACCTCCCTCGCTAAGAGGGAGTGTTAGCTTTTTGTAGATCGAGCGGTAGTTTTGCACCTGGTTCCTAGGTGTAAAAGTCCGTACTAATGTAGTCTCAACAAATTTCATAAAGTGACTTTATTAAAGTATTTTGTGAAGGTGATGTTTTAATTTAAAAGTGAGATGTACTTTTTGTTTATAAAAATGACTTTTAAGTTAGAAGGTGTGTGTTTTAAATATTTAGGGTTAAATGTGACTTTTCGAAAAGTGAGATTTTATATAGTACGACTTAGGGAGTTTAAGTCATCTTGAGATTTAATATCCACCCTAGATCTTGTGCCTTGGATTTAATCTCTTCCATTGAAGATGAAGAGTCATTTTCAGTTACCTTAATGAGGAAATAAAAAGACACTTGAGGCTTCATTGTTACACACACTTTACAAGAGAACTGGAGAAGTAGGGCATGAGTTTCAAGAGGGATAGATTGAACAAATAAGAGAGAGAGAGAGAGTGTTGCAGCAACAAGAAAGGGGCACAAATCCCTAGGTGGAGGCATGATTCCCAAGGAGGGCGCAGCTTCCAAAGTGGGCATGATTCCCAATAATTATTTCTACTTATTTTTGGACAATCTATACATTTGAGAGAAAGAGGGTCGTACAATTGAGATGTGGCACAGAAAATGCGGCAACTGGGTGGCACATTTTCCAAGGCATGTTGTTGTCTATTTGTGAGGGCTATACTGTTGAAATTTTGGGCTGATTTTTCAAGTTAAATCTGTTGTGGTTGTTTTTTTCTATTAGTTAGACCATTTTTGGAAAGCTGGAAGGCAGTTTCCAAAGTCTCCTACAACACGTTTTTTGAGGTGAAACATTATCTCAAATTTCAAAAAAATTCTCTTTTATGTATTGTAGTAAATGGGTGGAAATGACTTCTGCTGTACATTTCTGGGTTCCTCTGCTCATTAATGAAATTTCTCTTGAAATGGTTCATTTGACCATGAGTTACTGTGTCTGCAATAATGTTCACATCTTGTTGTTAATGCATTTTTTCCCCTGCTAATTACACTTCTTGCAGTTTATTAACTTATAGAGTCTAAAAGTTTCTTCATGAGTTATATGGTATTTAATTTCTTGACTGTTCAAGCCTAATATCAATGTGCAGTGAAGTGTTTGACAAAAGTTACTTGATTGTTCAAGTACACAGTCTTAATTTTTGTCCTTATTTTAATAGGTATCCCATAAGAAACCATCCATACCAACCTCTATGTCATTGCTTTCATTCCCCGCATGCAAAGAAGTAGTTTTACTATAGAGGTTTTGAATTGGTGACTTGGGACATAGTGGGAATTGAATAGGTCGTTGATTCAACCATGCTTGGTATGCTTCCTCTTTGAGCTTTTCTCATTTACTAGCATTCTCTTGGTTTGACATCGTAGTGGGATGCAACGGTAGATGGTAGATAGATCGCTCATCGTAAAAATACTTATTACATAAAATTGAACATTACATTGATAATATTAGCAACACAACAAATTTAGTATGTTCAAACATTATACAAAATATTTAATAGAAGCATGGAAAATTTTCCCCAATAATAAACATGCAACCAACAACTTTATAAAACAAATGTCGATTAAGCAATACATTTACAATGGTTCCATTGAAAATCCAAAATACAATTACTTGTTGATGTTTTTCTTACACCCCAAGGGGACATCTTAAGGTAAAACCAATGCAAGGCATTTTTTATGGGCAGTTGGTGGTCTACGAAAGTTATAATTTATTAACAACTCATCATTAGGATACGATATATGTACTGCATGCACAATAACAAATATATATGCCTTCCTTTTCATCAAGAACTCTGTCATTGGAGTGTTCCTCAAAGGAACAATTTGCACTAAATAATGAGAACCTACAATTATTTATGAACGTTGCAATGTTCCCATGAATTCGTGGATGACCATAGATATATAACAAGTTTTTAATATTAAAGTTTCCATAAGCATAATCATTCATTGTTAAGCAACAAATTCCCCTAAAGAGCATGAAAAGAGCATAAATAAACCAAAAAGAGTAACACACGCCTTAATAATGAAGAAAAGAGAGGAATATCAAGCCTCTTCGAGGGGGCAACCTCCTTATACAATGTTCTAAGTACACATGACAAGACAAATTGAGATGATTCAAATGAAAAAGTATCCTTCCTATATATATGAGACAAATAGGTACAATTACAGCTAATGGACCCAAGCTTACATAACCAGTATAATAATACTAATGACAACTACCACTAATAGACCCAAGCCAACATCAATAATATGTAATGAGCCACAATATAAGGGGTAATGTGCCAACATTTAGGGTGTAACATGCCCCTCCCCTTCAGACAAGTGTTGTCCTCAATGCTTGATTAGTTGTGGATGCTTATGTATGAATGACTCATCTTCCCATGTTGAATCTTCAATTGGTAAGTTCTTCCACTTGATGAGGTACTCACCTCAGCTCTAGATAGAATGGTTGCAACGGGTGGGATTCGTCTTAATGGAGATATCTATGTTGCTCTCCAGTCTACTTTTTCTTCTAACAAAGGTACTGGTGCCTTTGCTGGTGGGGGTGTCGATGCCTCTAGCCCTATTGGCAAAGGTAGTGATGCCTCTAGTTGCAAAGTTGGACAAGATATCTTATAGCAGTTATTGGACTAGAGATGTATATTTGGCATGTATCGTGAGTTTGATAATATTGTTCACAGACTACATTTTTCATGTTGATGTTGATGTTTATTTATATATTGATGGTGATGTGTATGTTAGTTCAGGTTAGATATGTTTGCTAGGTGTGCTTGATAGATGTGTATGTTAGATGGTGTTAGTTAGATGTGTGCATGATGGTTATGTTAGATAATGCGCTTGTGTTTTGTTAGATGTTATTATTAGATTTGTGTGTTATATGATGTTTAAATGTATATGTTGGATGATGGTAGATAATGTTTACATGTGTATGTTAGGTCATGTTTGATGTGTATGTTAGATTATGTTAGCTATTTTTTGTGTTTGTAAAATGGTGCTTATGTTTGATAGGCGATGATAGATGTGGAAGACATTAGATGATGTTTCTCATATGTGTGTGATGGTTATGTTAGATGATTGCAGGAGGAATCAGAGAAACCACAGTATCCATATCCGTATAGCGACGTCCTAATCCAAAACAGGATCCATCATCAGGACATATTGACAAGTTTATGAAGAGCAAAAGATCAATGATATATAGTAATGAGATGCAGAGATAAGCTTATGTCAGCTACGGGGAATTAGGGCTTTAGGTGAGTTTTTGGTTTTTTTTTTTTAAATAGTTTAATTAATTATAAGAAAACAAAACCCTAAATTTTTAGTCCTAAGTTAACAATATTAAAATATTATTAATGTTTGAAAATTAATTAAATTCTAGGGATGCAATTTATGTGTAAGTATATAAATATAATTTACTTATACACATATTCAAGGGTTGTTTTAATTATAATAAGGTTATGTTTTAAGGTGTATTTAGTTTTAATAAGTAAGCATGTATTCAATTAAATGTTTAGTTTTATTAAAAAATTAGTCTATGCAATTTATTAATTTAAACTTTATTATATTCTTTAAAAATAAAAAATAAAAAAATTTACAAAGGTTAAACGAAGCGTGAGGAATTAAATTATATAAATATTTATTAAATAGAAAATAATAGATTATGTTTATTTTATTTTATTTTAATTTTTTTGGGTATCATGCTAATTTTTATTTTTATTTTAATGGTATTATGTTACTTGGTGTGTTAGGTTTCTAATAAATTTAATAATTTTTTAATGCTGAAATTTAATAATGAATTAAAATGAGTAAATTATTTAAAATTAGCATAAGGGCTATCAATCATTAATCATTAAGGTTTAAAATAAAAAGTTCGAATTAATAATCAGTAAAGAGATACCTAAAGAGAGAAATATAAAAGGGAAGGGCTATTAGGTTATCTTCTTAATCTCTGGTTTAGGATAGAAGGAAGCCAACTAGTGCTAACTTCCAGGCCTCCATCCCTATTCAAATTGTCTGGATGTTTGATTATTTCTAAGGCTTCCCTAAATTTTCTTTTGAAGTAGTGGTATTCTTTAGCTAGGATTTTGGTGTCTTCAAGGCAAATTTGATGTTTGGTTTTGGAACAATGTTCTGCAAGAGCTAAGGTTCGGATACGTTCATTCCTTATGTTAGCTCCATGTTCTTTAAATATGGTGTGGAAAGAACGCCTAGTCTCACCTATATAGCTTATTTTGCATGATCAAGGAACGTTGTAGACACCCCTAAGTTGTTTTGGGTCGATAGGATCTTTTACATATCTCATTTTCTGTTGAATGATCTCCAAGGGTTTGAATGAAGTTGTAATCTTTTTCTTCTTAAGGATTCTGGAAACCTTATCTGTGACCCCTTGGATGTAAGGTAAGTAGGCTCTCACGTTACAAGTTTGGGTACTAAGAATGTCGGTCCTATCATTGGATGTTATACTATTATTATGATGCCTATTATTATTCGCCTTATCTAAAGCTTTCTTGATAACCCTGGGTTCGTAACCCGTGTTCATGAATACATCTTTAAGGTGGTCTTTTTCTTCCTGGAGATGATCAATATCTGAAATTCTAAAAGCCCTAATTGCTAAAGTGTTAATGATGTTTATGTTTAGTAGGTGGTCATGATGATGATGATGATGGTATGTTACATGATGTTAGGTGATGATGGTGGTGGCCATTGATTTCATGATGATCACAATGTAATAGTTTTTATTGTTATGTATATATATGGACTTATTTTTTTTATGAACTCCAGGGCCTGTCAAATTATTTTTTGATATTTTTCTTCATGTGTATGATGTATTTTGTTTATGTCAATTAGTGTGATTCATGTGTGATGCAATTTTATTTATTTACTTATGTATTTATGTCGAAGTATTTTATATTAGCTATAATAATGATTACAAATTATGCACAATCATACTTATAATTACAATCTTAGCTACAATTACAATTTCACAACTACAAATTATAATAACAATTACAATTACAATAAGAAATTACTAATTAGATTTACAAGGTACAAATTACAAATTGGACAATTATAACTAGAAATTTACGATCGCAAATTGTAGTTGCAGTTACAATCAGAACTTGCAAAATACAATTACAAATTTGCAATTACGTTTACAAATTAATTTATAAATTATAAAATTATTTACAAATTTGCAAAATTACAAAATAATTTACGAAATTGCAAAATTACAATCATTTTAATCATCTTATCAGTTATATATGGGGTGGAAACTATAAAATATTTAATTGATCAACCAACGATTATAAGTATTTTACCAGATGTCATGAATTATATGTGGAAGCCCTAGATTTTCTTAATACTAATATCTATAATGTGCTATACAAATAAGTTGCAAACAATTCTAGAATTGAAGTTGTAGTTACTCTAGCTAAAAATTCTAATTGGATCTATATATCATAACTGTAAACTCAATGATATGAACACGGTAAACAATGATAAAACACTATTATAGTCATGTTAATAGCAAAGGATACCTCCATAAAACATATTTCAAAAATGATTTTTAATGAGAAGAGGATACCTCCATAAAACATATTTCAAAAGGGATTTTTAATAGCATAGTTTGTTGTCTATGTTCACAAATAAAGTCTTCTTCAACTACCATTACTGTAAGATTTAGTAACAACATTAAGGCTCTATTACAAATGGAGCACCACCAAGCCAAATACTGAAGGGATGCACTAAGGATGAAAATAATATATAATAATAAATAATAAACCATGCTATGATTAATACTATTATTATGATGCCTATTATTATTCGCCTTATCTAAAGCTTTCTTGATAACCCTGGGTTCGTAACCTATGTTCATGAATACATCTTTAAGGTGTTCTTTTTCTTCCTGGAGATGATCAATATCTGAAATTCTAGAACCCCTGATTGATAAAGTGTTAATGATGTTTATGTTTAGTAGGTGGTCATGATGATGACGATGATGGTATGTTACATGATGTTAGGTGATGGTGGTGGTCGCCATTGATTTCATGATGATCACAATGTAATAGTTTTTATTGTTAAGTATATATATGGACTTATTTTTTTATGAACTCCAGGGCCTGTCAAATTATTTTTTGATATTTTTCTTCATGTGTATGATGTATTTTGTTTATGTCAATTAGTGTGATTCATGTGTGTGATGCAATTTTATTTATTTACTTATGTATTTATGTCGAAGTATTTTATATTAGCTATAATAATAATTACAAATTATGCACAATCATACTTATAATTACAACCTTAGCTACAATTACAATTTCACAACGACAAATTATAATAACAATTACAATTACAATAATAAATTACTAATTAGATTTACAAGGTACAAATTACAAATTGGACAATTATAACTAGAAATTGCAAAATTACAATCATTTTAATCATCTTATCAGTTATATATGGGGTGGCAACTATAAAATATTTAATTGATCAACCAACGATTATAAGTATTTTACGAGATGTCATGAATTATATGTGGAAGCCCTAGATTTTCTTAATACTAATATCTATAATGTGCTATACAAATAAGTTGCAAACAATTCTAGAATTGAAGTTGTATTTACTCTAGTTAAAAATTCTAATTGGATCTATATATCATAACTGTAAACTCAATGATATGAACACGGTAAACAATGATAAAACACTATTATAGTCATGTTAATAGCAAACGATACCTCCATAAAACATATTTCAAAAATGATTTTTAATGAGAAGATGATACCTCCATAAAACATATTTCAAAAGGGATTTTTAATAGCATAGTTTGTTGTCTATGTTCACAAATAAAGTCTTCTTCAACTACCATTACTGTAAGATTTAGTAACAACATTAAGGCTCTATTACAAATGGAGCATCACCAAGCCAAATACTGAAGGGATGCACTAAGGATGAAAATAATAAATAATAAACCATGCTATGATTAGAATGTTTCTTCTAATCCAACCTTATAATTATTTAATTAATGATTAATTAGACAACATAATGTTTGAAGTTCAATTTGGCATTAATAATCAATTATCCCATTGACATAAACCACATGTAACCTAGATGATGGGAGAAATTAATCTCTCTCTCTCTCACACACACACACATAAACTAGAAAATAAAATATAAATATGTCTGAGGACAACCAATAAAGACATGATTATAAATCCACTTCCCATTAAAAATTGTTTTGCCTACAACCAAGTCTGTCTCTCTAGAAAGAGTCATGTTAAATAACCAAAATTCATTTAATAGTACTTGGATTGACTTGCCATTTTGTCCAACAACTATTATCATTATTTTTTAAAGTGGAAAAAAAGTATATAGATAAAAAAATTAGTGATGGCTTAACCCATACAACAGTAATACAATGGAACCGAGCAAATTCAAAAGATCTTCTAAAATAAAGCTTTCTTCCCATCCCCAAATAGGATAGGATTGGGTCATGTGTTTTTATTTCATATAGAATTTTTTCTTTATCCTCGTGAACAAGCTAGATATTTACAAAATAATTATATAGAACACACATAAACATTACATTGAAAACACTATTTTGATTACCTTGATGTCAATCATTCCCCTTCATAGCTTTGGTCATCATGTACTTATAACTTACCATGTAATTCTTTTAAAATTTCTTATTTGTTCACTAAATCAAATCCTTGGGATTTTTCTTAAACAAAGTGCATGGCACATGGATAGGAGTAGATCTTTGTCCCGTACTAAATTATCCTCACTAGTTCCAACAGCTTCATATTTTAATTTTTCCTTCAACATCCAGTTGGGATCCTTCATTTCTGAAGGGTCTATCATGTTCCTAGGTTGCTCCTCTAAAATTTGGGTTCCCTCCAAAGGGGAGGGTATCAATTTTTCAATGTATAGTGATACATCATTTTCTTGTTTTCCATTGGGTCATCTTTTTTAAAATCCAAGTGAACAATCTCCACTACAACCTCAAATTCCATCAAGTATGCTAATGGATGTCCCACCGTCACTAAGTGACCCAACGAAATTTTGGTGTTCCTTCTTAATTTCATATTTTCATTTAGGGAAAATCACAATTATGTCTCCAAAGCAAGATGCACTATAAATAAATATTCTCATAACCTGGGTTTTTACACATATTTAATGGCTTCTAACATGTCCTATGGTAGTTCTCCATAAAGTTAATTTCTACACATATCGTCATACAGGTAGTAGTATGCATTTTTCACCAACATAAGAATAAGTCAAAACTTAGTGTACTTCAAAGATACTCATTTTTATAATCCACCAACATTAAGAATAAGTAAAACTTAGTGTACTTCAAAGATTCCTTTTTGAAAGAAATTACATAATATGTTGGCAAACCTTTCAATAAAAAAAGAGATGGAAAGGAAATTGTTGAACATGGCCAATACAATAGAAGGACATGGTTGTATCCTTGAAATACTTTTTTATATCTAATAGCTTCTTCCACTTCTAGAACTATGGCCCCCAATGTGTTCAATAGAGAGATGAAAAACTAGGAGGAAAAAAAGAATCCTGACTTGAAGAAGGAACCTTCACACTAATGAAGGAAGAACCATCTACATAGAGACACATATTTTTCTTGGATAAATTAAAATATAGCTTTGAAGGATGATTGAAATGTTGAGCAGGAGAGTCAACCTAGTGACAATTAGGGTAGACCTAGCTACACATAAAGTTTAATTTCAAGATTTCCATTATCATATTATAAACTTATAGCTATAAAAAATATTATAATTATTATAAGTTATTGTATGTCTCTATTATTTTTATCTTCTCTTGCAACAAAAATATTCCATTTTTTATGGTTTGTGAAAACATATAAAGGTGGTGATTAAAATCTCAACCAAATCAAGTGAAACAAACACCTCCCTCCCATCCCTCAACTTTAAAATACAACCCATGATGTTGATTCTCAACATTTCAATGATGGTGGATGGTGGAGGCTGAAGATAAATAGGAAAATTCAATTTCCCCTTTAACGACATTCTTATTTTGTGGCTTTAATGACATTCAAACCATGTTTGGTGTAACAAAAAATGCATAATACCTACATTTTTAGACAATACACACTTCAATTCAAGGGGGTCTTGACCTATTCTCTTTATTAAAGTATCAACAGAAATACAAAGTCTTTTGTTTAAACAATTTAGTTCTCTAACAAACTTAATTTCAATTGTTTGTGCTCCTTAACTATTAACTGAATTGTCACCATTCTTTGAAATTCTCGTACATTTTATTTCAAATGCCATCAAAGGACTCTTGAATGTTTTAAAGAGAATAGTTTCAACTATCATTATTTCTAATGGTCAACATAGGTGGTTGAGTCAAATATGTGATTAAGGGCCACTAGGAACACAAATCGTGATTAAATAATATCATTGGCAAAAAGGGGGTATGAAGTACTATTGAACATTAACTTAATCTTCCAAGTTTTTCTTAGTATGATGGCTCTTTGATTTGTGCAAACTTTCATTTACATATTATTGTTAGTGAATTTTAATATTATTATTCATGTCCAAACTGTTAATATGGAAGTGGTTCAATTGTATTAAGCTGGTAAGGAGCATAAATAAGTTGTAGAGGAATATGAATCAAGAGAAATTCCATATCCTAAACTGACAGTTGTCATTAAATATCGCGGCCTTTATAAATGATTTTCTAAGTGTTGGGAGTCGGATATTTTAAACAAAATAATGGTCGCGGCACATGATTTTGTCTGCGCTCATTATCATGATCTCAAAGTTTGAGCTTTCTAAATATGGAATAATATATAATTTGAGCTTCCTAAATAAGGAATAAAATCTTACAATAGCACTTTTTTAATTACAATGGACTGCCACAATAAAAACAACCACAACAGTGCATCCTATGTACATAAACACACCAGTGTTGCAAAACCACATACGCACCGTTCTGGAATATCCACACAAAAAAACCCAAAAGAAAATATGTGCTATATTTGATAGTGGATAGTTATATATGCAAGTTTCAATATTGTTGAAACCGGTGCGCTCAATATTAAAGAAGTAGGAATTTCAATTTCAAAAACATTCTATAAGGTATTTGAAAAAAAACTAATCACCATTTCATTATTTTGACAAAAATTCAAGAGAAGTGTTTTGGAAGATGGATTTATCAAGGATAAGTTTGCAGAAACCAAATTATTTTGAAGATCGAAATTTGTAAGGTATGTTGAATCAAACAAAACCCTACATAATAGAAATTTCAAGTTTGTAAATTACTACTATTGATCACAATGCATGGTTTATTTATTTTCCTATTTAGATTTTCTTATTGCTTCCTTTCGTTTTATATGGCTACAAAATTTTTAATTATGGTTTAAATCCCTCTATTGTTTCACAATTAGGATTTTTCTTTTTAGGGATTTTAGATTTTATGGGTTTGTAGTTTTATATATAAGTTGTTTGGTGCGATCGAACCACTTCTTGGGTCGAATAAGAAACCTAGTCGGCCCTCTTATTTTTTCTTAATTTAAAAAAAACACTTACATAGTTTTTAGTGCATTCGAATTGTTTAAATGCACCAATGTGTTTATAGTAATAGCACACTGGTAATGTCGGGCATGATATTTTTTTAGTTTAAAGAAAAATGCTTACACATTGGTCAGTGCGTTCAACTTGCGATAAGGCACTGATGCGTTACTTGTGGAAGAGCGTCATTTTTTACTTTGTTGTGGTTAATAATGTGTTCAAGCATAGCACCCCGGTGCGATATGGTGTGACTAGCACCCCGATGCGGTCTAGTATGACAAGCACTTATGCATTTCATATACTTAAATGCACTGAAATGACAGACTGTTTTTTTTTTAAGATATGTATTTTTTTTTAATAATATACTTAATAGTTTCTCTATTTAATGCTCTAGGTTGTTTTTTGATAGAAAATGAAATACAAGTGTTCAATGAACAACAATTATAGTCGACATGATGGGAGCACATCCAAAGTCACGAAGAAGGCAAGTTCTTTGCAATTTCTATATCAAATTAATACGTTTGAATTATTTGTAAATTTAATTAATATGTATTTTGAATTGTTTTATTGTAGAAAACAAAACAAAAAGGAACCCATTTAGCACATAAGATAGGATGACAAGGAAAAAAGGGGTTGATAGCAAAGTTTGTGAGTAGTTGTGATTTCCTTGCAACAGCTTAAAATTTCATATTGGTTGTGATATTTATATATATTTTTTACACCGGCCATCCTTGGACGTCTTCAAACTGGTGTTAACATACAAAGAAGAGAAATCAGAAGAATTGATTGACATTGGGTTAAGTAAAGAGTGTCAGTATATGTTGGCATATCAAAAATTAATTGTGGAACTTGTAAGTATCTATGTTGTTTTACTTATATCATTTTATAATTAATAGAACAACAAAAATCATTTATATTGAGTCTATGATATACTATGGGGTATAAATGTAACACCCCAAGTATTGTCCATGTGTTTTGTTTATAGTTAAATTGGCTATAAGCCAAAGTTCAATGTAAATGTAATAGACACTATAATATTAATAAAATAATTATGGCTCCCCGGATGCGGGTGATCAACTGGCTCCCACCTCAGCCACTACTCAACCGGAGATGCCGCCACCATACCCCACTGTACGTGGCAACGGCCCTTACATGCAAGAGCCTGCTCCAGCATTGATGGAGGCCATACACCTAGCCACTGAAATCTATGGACAATGAAACAACCTGGATGACGACGATTATTTAAGGAGGAAGGATGAGGGTGTTAATCACTACATTCTTCGTGCGCATTTGGAATGACGTCTACTCTCGGCTTATGTGGCCTGCATTCATTATCGCAACCTTCAATGAGGAGGACAGACTGTGATATTTATTACCTCGACTCTTTAAAGCCCTCTGTCAACATGAAGAACGAACTGATTGTTGAGCTCTGTTTTTTTTCTCTAATTTCTCCAGCCAAGTCTGTGAATTGTTGTGCAATTTCGATCTCTGATTATTCTCCCACTGCTATGACAAATCGCACCAGGGAGATTTCTTGTCGTGGGAGTGGCCGCAAGAGCACCAGTCATCGGCCCAAGGTGGCCATGGATTGGTCGATGATGGATGGTTATGCAAAGGGCATCTCTGCGCGGACTCGTAGTCTTATCGATGGTTGGGAGGCTCATAGGATGGCGGCACTCCTTGCCTTTGGTAGCAATGGCGGTGCCATAAACCACTACTGGCTGCTCAAAAACATGATGAGCACCCTTATTAAAGAGATGGAAGCTAGCTGGCAGGCTAGCTCCAGCATTATCAAAAATGTCAAAGCCAGTATGAAAGAGGTAGCGGATCAATCCAATACTCTAGATGCCAACATGACCTGGGAGATTTTCTCCATTGAAAGCAATTCAAAACCTGTGAAGCAGACAAATAAAGAAGAAGGAGCAGCTGGGGCAACCCCGAACACTGGGTCTACAAAAAAGAAATCCCAGGTCAGAAAAGACAGAGCTTCAGCTCCTGCATCCATTGATCCTGACGACGCTCCGGATGGCACGCTTGCCCCATTGTTGAGGAAGAACCAGAAGAACCGCCTGCAAAATGACAATTGGGCTTCCATAGCTCCCGGTCATCTCTGCGACTATCAGTGTAACACCCCGTTTTGACATTTCTACCTGGACTACTATTATATGTTGTATTTATTTGACTGTGAGACCTCGTCGGTTGACGACACTGTGGACATATGGTTCTATTATTTTGCCGATATATATATATGTGTGTGTGTGATGCTAGTATAATGATCAGTAGTCATGTTTAGATATGTATCATGTGTTAATTATGTCAAATATATGGAAATTTACTAAATGATGGGTACGTGGATACCGTTACAGTTATATGTTGAAATAATGAATGTTATGCCAGGTGCATGGCGAATGAATGAGTTTATTGTCGTTATGTTATGATGAAATATATGTGTGTACATATCAAGGATTTATGCACGATATTCTATATTGTATGTCGAGGACTGACTTACAGGTTGAAACGGCTAAGTGATAGCTGGATCCTACGAGGTGGGAGGGCCTCGGGGACACGGACTTCGAAAGATAAAATGGTATGCGGGTGATGCATTATTTACTTTCGTATGGTTATTATGCTGTTTATTATGATGTATGTTATGACATGGGTGGGGTAGGGTTTCAGGAAACTCAACCGCCCAGATCGGTTATACGATGACAGACCGAGTACAAGTGCAACGCTGTTGTTATGTCGAGTAGACATAATCCCTTGTTCCATTAGGGGGGTGGAGGCTTTACCCACCGTTTATCCCCGAAACCCAGAGTCATGGGAGGGCTGTGCTACGGCGCGCTCCCCAAGGTGTGTGATGATGACTGGTGGTTGCCTGCTGGGGAAGCCGGTCGATGTAGTCGACACTTCCGCTTACGGGTTCTAGCTGGAACCGGTCATGACTTGACATTCCAGGGTAGTCCAGCAGAGGACAGGATAGGATGTGGAAGTTAGTAATGATGTAGGTAGATAGGTGTAGTGTGAAGTAGGGGTGAAAACAAGATCTAACTGTAGGTACGTAAAACCCTTGTTTGAGTATGTGTCGTAACTCAGAAATGTATGAATTGTCGTAACTAATAAGACTTCAGTTAGTTAAAGGATTGTACCTTGCAAACTATGTTAAAACATGTGTCAGTAAATAATAAAGTTTCGTGATTATGATCGGTGTGCGTGAATTATTATTGTTAGTGTACTTACGCGAGGTATGTAAGCAGTAGCTACGCTTACATAACTCGCCTACATATTTATAAATTGTGTAAAATATTGTTGAATAATGATGTTAATTATTGTCGTTTCATAATTAACTATTGTTGATCAATGTTAATAATGTCGATTAAAGTTAGTAATGATGATTAAGGCTAACAATGTAGATTAATGTTAATTACTGTCAATTAAGGTTATTAATGTTGATTAATGTTAATTATTGTACATTAATGATTAATTATTGCTGAGTAATAAACAAGTTACGGTTAAATTATGTAGTAAAATAATGCAACCTAGTTAGTAATGATTAATCGAATGCTAATGAGATGTTTAGTAAAAACTAAGGGTTAAAATGGTTAAATGATTATTGTAATGTAAAATTTAGTAGTATTAATTTGATAAGTAAATATTAATTGCAAGGTTATGTAATTAATTAAGAAGTATGGATAAGAATTAAGTTATAAACCATTAGTTTTATAAGGATCATGCTTAAGATTTATTAGAAAACGGGATTATTATTGGTAATTAATAAATTGAATTAGTGAATTTATAATTAAAAGAGAATTTACATATTAAAAATATTAGAAACCATTAATTAAATGATTAGGTAATTATAATTAATGGTTTGATAATTACTGTTAATTAAATTAAATGGGGAAGCATGCAAGTTAAACTATATAATATTATGTAACATTTATTATTTATTAATTAAATGGTCAAAAATGGAAAGAGGAGTTAGGATATGTTTAAATTATTATGTTAAGTAAAATAATTAAATTTAATTGAATTGAAGTTACGGTTGAGAAGTGACCCCAACCAACACTTTTAATATTAATTTAATATTTAAAAGTCCAAGTCCAAGTTGAGGGCTGAATGGGTTGGAGGAAATTTAATTTAGGGATAAGGGTAGTAATGGGAAGAGTCGGCAAATTTGGTATAAGATGGTGAAAGGGGGAAGGAGAAGGGGATCCTTTTTCTACCTTAGTTATTTTGGGAGGAAGTTTTGGGAGAGCAGAGACAGAAATTTTAGAGCAGAGCTGAAAGGAGCTGAAAGGGGGTTTTTGCCGGAGGTTTTTTTTTCTAAAGGGATATAACGGGTTGGCTTGTACTCGGTTTGGGCTCGGGGGTCCAAAGGGGTACCTTTGGAGCTGGGTGGTCGGCGAGACCTCGCCAGTTGGCAGGGTGGCAAAACTGGTTCGGTTGGTTGAGTTTCAGAACTGTGGGAAGGCTTTTGACTGCAGGGAAAAAGGCAAGGAGAAACGACAAACAGGGACAGCAACAAAGGGGATCTGCAAGCTACCTACAGGTATTTTCCAGCAGGTATGTTTTATCATTCTACCTTGTCAAATTCAGTTGTAAGTTAATTACAAATGGTTATATGCTGTAATTATAATTTGTTACCCCGCACAAACATAATTGGTAAATTACATGCTTATATGCTTGCGTCTGAGAATGAAAACCTGTAAGTGATGTTAGAACAATAACTAGAAAATATATATATATATTTGAAACTGTAAATACTGTTTTTACAGCCAATAGGAATAGCAGAAACTATAAAACATAAATTTAAAACAATATGTAAACAGTAGAAGACAGATTTTATTTAGAGTTGTAAAACAAACTAAGGACCCGGTTGGGGGTCTTACATATGGTATCAGAGCCATGGTTCCAAATCTGGAACCAGAGGGCTCACTACATGGAATAAAACAGTAAATAGAAAAGAAAAAGATGATTCCCGAGCAAGTAATTACTGCTGCTAAAAACTATGGCAAGTGAGCAAGTAATTACTGTGGCTGAAGCTTTTGGCTCAAGCTTTAGACCTGCAAAGAAAAGGGAAGATTAATTACAAGTTAGAGAAAATTCATCTAAACATATAAATTGCACAAATAAGGGAATCAATGTGAAATTACTACTATCTAGGTAGAAATAGGTAGAACTACGTTTATGCAACAACAAAAAAAACAAATTAGGGCAGACAATATTAGCATATATGGGGAAACGTATATATAGATATATGCATATAGCAATTTATTTTATATAAATCAAAAATTATGTATATGAACAAAATTTGATTTAATTTCATTTAAATTTAAATTGAAACAAAAGGAAGAGAGAAATATAAGATTTACGAGTGTACATAATTGCAAGGATAATATTATATCCATAAATTATTTTGAGAAATTGTTTTGTTACATTATACTAATGTAAAACGTTTCTTTTTCCCATAATATATATATATGAACGAAAAGAAAGAAAGAAAAAAAAAAAAAATATATATATATATATATATATATATATATATATATATCTATATATATATATATATAATTTTTATATATATAGTAAGAAAAAAAAAAAACACTGCATTTATTTACATAAGAAAAAAAAAAAAACCAAATAGAGTTTATCTATTTATTAAATAAATAAACAAATTATATATATAAAAAAAAATATATATATATATATATATATAAATATAAATAAATAAAATAAACTATGGAATGTTGTATTTTGTTAAAAATATATAAAAAAAAAATTTATATATAAAAATATATATACATATATATGTAATAAACAAAAAAAATATATATAAAAAAAAAAAAATAATGAAAAAAAAATTTTCTGGTTCGCGGGCATGCAGCCCCGGGCGCAGCCCACAGGGCGCGCAGCCCACGAAGGGCGCGGCCCGAGGGCGCTGCCCACAGGGCGCGGCCCCAGGGCGCAGCCCACAGGGCGCGCAGCCCACGAAGGGCGCGGCCCGAGGGCGCGGCCCACAGGGCGCGGCCCAGGGCGCAGCCCACAGGGCGCGGCCCCAGGGCGCAGCCCGCAGGGCGCGGCCCAAGGGCGCAGCCCCAGGGCGCGGCCCAAGGGCGCAGCCCAAGGGCACGGCCCGAGGGTGCAGCCCCAGGGCGCAGCCGAGGGCGCGGCCCACAGGGCGCAGCCCCAGGGCGCGGCCCACAGGGCGCTGCCCACAGGGAACGGCCCCAGAGCGCGGCCCAGGGAGCAGCCGGCCGGCATGGCCGTGAGCCTGCGGCTTGGGCTCGGCCAGGGCAAGGCACACCAAAAAAAAAACAGCTAAACTGTGTTAAAACGAAATTTTTTTAACATGAAAAAAGAGAAAAACGTACAAAATTTAAATCGCCCACGGCCATGGCAGCCCGGCTTGCAGCTCCAGAGGTCGCGGCATGGGTGCGGCTTGGGCAAAACAAAACAAACAGAAAACATAAGCAAAAAAAAAAATATAAGTATAAAAGAAAAATAATAAACTTGCAGAGCCCTCCCTTGTTGAGTGCCGAGCAGAGCTCGTGGAGCCTTCGCCCTTCCTTGACCGTCGAGACCACCAACTGCAGAGTTGCAGAGCTAGCTGGGTGTTGTAGAACTCGCTCGCCATGGGAGGTGCAGAGCCGAGCTCACTAAGAAAATGGTGGAGAAAAATGACGGGCATCTAGGGTTTGAGGTCCTTTATAGAGGAGTTTAATAATATTTTAATGCATGGCCCAGATAGCCTAGAGAGGCCGCGTGGTCTTAGGAGGTGTAGCATGTAGGGTTTGGTTACGTTAAATATCCTCATTATTATTTTCTTTTATTATATTTTTTTTATATATATAAAATAAAATAATTAGTGTTATTTATTAAATATTTTTTTTATATATATATGTTATATTATAATATTTGATTTATTTTGATATATAAATAAATATTTGTATATTTTGTTATATGTTGTTTCATAATAATTTATTATATAAATAAATATTAAATAAAAAAAAAATATATATATATATATATATATATATAAAAATATATATATAAAATTTTTATTAATGCCAATTACTAATCAATTAATGATTATTTTAAATTAATTAAGTTAAGTTAATTATTAATGTAGTAAGTATAATGTATATTAATTATTTAAAATGTACATTAAGGTGAGTTAGGATAAATATGGTGAATATCATTATGAATTTAAATTTATTTAATTTATTAATTAATTGATGTAATGTTAAATGTTAAATAGGATGTTACATTTAATGTTAAATAAAGATGATGGGGAATAAATATTTGATAATAAATTTAAATTTAGGACGTAATCATTAGATAAATGGTAAATTGGCATTAGCGCTAATTACCTTATCTTTTCTTGAGATGTTCCTTGCCGAGACTTCGACGTAAGGTCGAAGGGGCAAGATGGACCCAGAATCTCGAAAACAAGACACCGCGACGACCAACGTGACGAGCTGATCGCTAGAACGCTGATTTTACCCCATGACAAAATGTTTGATAAACACGACTCTAGACTTAAAACTTAGGTTATGTTATTATTAAATTATTAAGTTATTAATTAATTAATGAGACCGAGGCAGTAAACCTTAATTGAATGTCTTGAAGAATTGATGGCGACCTGATGAGGATTGTGTGGAGTCCAATACCTAAACCTACGTGGAACTATCGTAGTATGTCTAGTACCGGGGTGGCCTCAAGATGGCCTGATCGAAACGTCCTGAACTATAGCTCTTAAAGTAAAACACTCGTAAAATTAGTCATAACGCACTTTTGAATTAATTGTTGAGTTTGATAGTAAATTAGTCATGATGTCATTGTGTGCTAATTATCCTATTCTTCCATGAGCAGGAATAAAACATGGTAAGAACACGAGCAGGTCGGGGGCGAGGTCAGGCTACGGCATTACCTGAGCCGAATGTGCCCGCACCATCGCCAGAGACCATTCTTATACTGCGCTCGTTGGAAGCCATAAATGAAACACTCAGGGGACTAGCACAGAGAGGAAGTACTACCTCGGAGGTAGAGGTGGAGGCCCCTCCACTAAGGGAGGAAGTTCCTGTGGTAGAAGCGAATACGGTACCAAGAACTCTGCATCAGGATATCAAAAGGGAGCTTCAGAAGATAAGGCTTCCAGAATTTTCAGGGGGTCGATCAGGGATACGAGCAGAGTCGTGGTTGGAAGAGATGACCAGGTGCTTGACCTTGCAGGAGTACACCTCCACGTCCAAGTCCAAACTGGCCATATTTCAGCTAAAGGGGGCCGCTTTGAACTGGTGGGGAAACCAAGAAAGGCAGCTACACCTTACACCAGACACGGTTCCATGGGAACTGTTTGTGGAAAAATTCAAGGGGAAGTACCTACCCGCATCCTACCAGGAAGAACAGGCAGGGGCTCTTCATGCCTTAGTACAAAGGCATCTATCAGTGGAGGAGTATGAAGAGAGGTTCATGGAGTTGGTGAAGTATGTCCCTTACTTGGACAATGATGAACGCCAAGTTGAGCGCTTCGTGTATGGGCTCAATGCCAAGATCAGGGCTCAGGTACGGATGTGGAAACCGACTTCGGTCGCCGAAGCAGTCGATTGTGCTCGTTACACTGAGGAGATGTTGGGTGCAAAGCCCATCAGGTCATTCAACTCTCAGCAGTCAGGGTTTGTGGGGAAGGCCCCTCGAAGCTACCCTCGGGGAGGATATGCGAGGCCACCTCCCTACGGGAACAGGAGCACACCAAGAGTCGCAGCGGTTGACAGATCAGTGGCAACTAGGGCGGTGCCCCAGTCGGCCACAGGGACTCACCAGGGTGCGAGGAATTTCAGAGGAACAGCCGGTAGAGGAAGGGGGTCCTAGGGGGAGGAACCCCTCTCAGAGGTCTGAGCAGGTTATCTCGCCCGCTCCATTACAGGTTGCTTGTTGGGGATGTGGAGGTCCACATTACCAGCGTGACTGTCCCGAATTACGATCCGGTACAGTGCAGCGAGAAGGAAAAGCTCCAATGGGGAGTGGGGGTAGTAGGCATCAGATCTCGGCTGCAGTAAACAACCATCAGGCAGAGCACCAATCCACTGTGGTGGAATCATCAGGTACGGTCAATAATGTCAAGCTTAGAATATTGTTTGATCCTGGTGCTACTGATAGTTTCATTTCTCCATATGCATTAGACAAATGTGGGTTGGCAGCCTACGAGCATGATGATTTCAGCTTAGTCGAAATGGCTTCAGGGGTAAAGCAAGCAGTAGGACCTAGTGTCGATAAGTGTGTAGTGGATCTCGGGGTGTGTGTTACACAAGTCAAAGTGTATGTCACCACCCTCGGAACTTATGATCTCATCATAGGTATGAATTGGCTTGAGGAACATCGAGCTTTCTTGGACTGTTATGGAAAGAAAGTTCTTTGCGTTAATGACAATGGAGAGGCCATCAAGATCCAGGGTATCAAACGGAAGGTGTCCCTACGTTTCATATCAACGATGAACGTAAAGCGATGTATGCGACAAGGATGCCAGTTGTACATTGTTGAAGCGGTAAACAGTGAGAAGGGACCCTCCTTTGATGACTATCCAGTGTTAGCTGAGTTCAGTGATGTATTCCCAAAGGAATTACCTGGGTTACCTCCTAAGAGGGAACTTGATTTTACCATTGAGGTAAAACCCGGTTCAGAGCCAACATCAAAGACACCTTACAGGATGACGGCCCCAGAACTTTGTGAGTTGCAAATGCAGTTGAAGGAACTATTAGATCTAGGGTTCATCAGACCAAGTATTTCACCGTGGGGTGCGCCAGTAATCTTTGTGAAGAAGAAGGATGGTTCCTTGCGTCTTTGCATTGATTACCGAGATTTGAATAGGGCCACCGTGAAGAATAGGTACCCGATACCTCGAATTGATGATCTCTTTGATCAAATGAAAGGGGCGACAGTCTTCTCAAAGATCGATTTACGATCAGGTTACCACCAGCTACGGATTAAGGAAGGTGATATACCTAAGACTGCTTTTCGAACCAGGTTTGGGCACTATGAGTTTGTGGTGGTACCCTTCGGTTTGACCAACGCCCCAGCCGTATTCATGAGTCTCATGAATAGTGTGTTCCGAAAATACTTAGATCAATTTGTGCAAGTCTTCTTGGACGACATACTCATCTACTCCAAGAATGAACAGGAGCACGAGGAACACTTGCGAATAGTGTTGTCATGCTTAAGGGAGCATCAGTTGTATGGTAAGTTGTCCAAATGTTCGTTCTATCAGAAGGAGATCCATTACCTAGGGCATATAATTTCCGGTGAGGGAATTTCTGTGGACCCTGAGAAGGTGAAAGCCATAATGGATTGGCCCGTGCCAAAGAATGCGCATGAAGTAAGGAGCTTCATGGGGTTAGCCGGGTATTATAGAAGGTTTGTTGAGGGTTTCTCAAAAATCGCAAAACCCATAACTACCCTACAGCGGAAAGGCACTAAGTACGAATGGACGGATGAATGCGATGCCGCATTCGCCGAGCTGAAAAGACTATTGACGAGTGCACCAATTCTACGGGTTCCAGATATGGAGAAGGAATTCACAGTTTGCACCGATGCTTCAAGGCAAGGTTTGGGTGCAGTATTGATGCAGGAAGGTGGGGTAATAGCTTATGCGTCGAGAAAGCTAAAAACACATGAAGAGAATTACCCTACTCATGACCTAGAGTTAGCTGCAGTGATGTTAGCTTTGAAGCTTTGGAGACATTACCTTGTTGGACGAAGCTTTGAACTCAAGTCTGATCACCAAAGCTTAAGGTATATCTTCACTCAGAGAGACCTAAATGCTAGGCAAAGGCGATGGAGTGAGTTCATGAGCGAGTATGATTTTGGGATTTCCTACATCAAGGGGAAGGAGAATGTGGTAGCAGATGCCTTAAGCAGAAAACCAAGACTTTTCTCTCTTATACCTTTGAAGGTGGATTTGAGGGAAAGAATTTTAGGGCAGCTACTCGGGGATAGTTGGTACCTAAAGGTCACAGCAGCACTCCAGAATGGGAAACCGGTGGGACCAAAGTTTGAAGGCTATGAGTTGGAAGCCGATGGTTTGTTACGGTATCAAGGGAGGATGTATATTCCTGAGGAGGGAGATATTAGAGAGACTCTCCTTAAAGAAACCCACAGAGCAGTGTATTGTGCACACCCGGGTGTAAAGAAGATGTATGCAGACATGAAGCGACTCTTCTTTTGGGCAGGGATGAAAAGCGACGTGGTCAAATTCGTCGCTAGGTGCCTTGAGTGTCAGCAGGTAAAAGCTGATCATCACCACCCGGCAGGTCTGTTGCAGCCACATGACATTCCTATGTCGAAGTGGGAGGTTATCTCCATGGACTTCCTGGTGGGATTACCTCTTACCTCTCATAGGCATGATGCCATTATGGTCATCGTTGACAAACTAACCAAAACTGCTCACTTCATTCCTGTTAAGGAGACCTATGATGTCACGGATGTAACACGTGTATTCATAAATGAAGTTGTTCGTCTCCATGGGTTTCCCAAGAAGATTATATCGGATAGAGATTCCAGGTTTACATCCAGGTTTTGGACGAGTTTGCAGTCAGCGTTGGGTACTCAGTTGAACCTAAGCACTGCTTACCATCCAGAGACAGATGGGCAAACAGAAAGAGTGAATCAGGTGATGGAGGACATGCTTAGAATGTATGTCATGGATCAACAAACTCATTGGGAAAAGCACTTACCTTTGGTAGAGTTTGCTTACAACAACAGTTACCATAGCTCAATTGGGATGCCTCCATATGAAGCTTTATATGGAAGGCCATGCAGGACACCATTGAGTTGGGAAAGGTTAGAGGATCGAGTAATTATAGGACCTGAGTTGATTCAGGAGATGGAAGAACAGGTTGTTCAGATTAGGCAGCGGTTAAAGGAAGCACAGGATAGGCAGAAGAGTTATGCTGATGCGCATAGGGTTGACCGAAGCTATAAGGTTGGTGATGCAGTGTTCGTCCGCATCAGGCCTAGCAAAAGTACCATCAGGTTTGGGAAAGGGACAAAGTTGTCGCCACGATTTATAGGACCCTTTGAAATCTTAGAAAAGGTTGGACCCGTCGCGTATCGTCTTGCGTTGCCACCCCATTTGCACAAAACTCATAATGTTTTTCATGTATCTGTTTTACGACATTATGTAGCTGATGAGTCACATAAAATAAATTGGAAGGAATTGCAGGTTTCGGACGAGGGAACCATCAGGGTCGAACCATTACTTATATTGGACCGCAGGGTTAAACAGTTGAGGCACCGTTTGGTGGACCAAGTTAAGGTCCAGTGGGACCGATATAGCCCAGGTTCTGCTACCTGGGAGGACGCAGAGACTATGCGTCGTGATTATCCCACACTATTTTGATCATAACTTCGGGACGAAGTTTCCTGAAGGGTGGGTGTATGTAACACCCCGTTTTGACATTTCTACCTGGACTACTATTATATGTTGTATTTATTTGACTGTGAGACCTCGTCGGTTGACGACACTGTGGACATATGGTTCTATTATTTTGCCGATATATATATGTGTGTGTGTGTGATGCTAGTATAATGATCAGTAGTCATGTTTAGATATGTATCATGTGTTAATTATGTCAAATATATGGAAATTTACTAAATGATGGGTACGTGGATACCGTTACAGTTATATGTTGAAATAATGAATGTTATGCCAGGTGCATGGCGAATGAATGAGTTTATTGTCGTTATGTTATGATGAAATATATGTGTGTACATATCAAGGATTTATGCACGATATTCTATATTGTATGTCGAGGACTGACTTACAGGTTGAAACGGCTAAGTGATAGCTGGATCCTACGAGGTGGGAGGGCCTCGGGGACACGGACTTCGAAAGATAAAATGGTATGCGGGTGATGCATTATTTACTTTCGTATGGTTATTATGCTGTTTATTATGATGTATGTTATGACATGGGTGGGGTAGGGTTTCAGGAAACTCAACCGCCCAGATCGGTTATACGATGACAGACCGAGTACAAGTGCAACGCTGTTGTTATGTCGAGTAGACATAATCCCTTGTTCCATTAGGGGGGTGGAGGCTTTACCCACCGTTTATCCCCGAAACCCAGAGTCATGGGAGGGCTGTGCTACGGCGCGCTCCCCAAGGTGTGTGATGATGACTGGTGGTTGCCTGCTGGGGAAGCCGGTCGATGTAGTCGACACTTCCGCTTACGGGTTCTAGCTGGAACCGGTCATGACTTGACATTCCAGGGTAGTCCAGCAGAGGACAGGATAGGATGTGGAAGTTAGTAATGATGTAGGTAGATAGGTGTAGTGTGAAGTAGGGGTGAAAACAAGATCTAACTGTAGGTACGTAAAACCCTTGTTTGAGTATGTGTCGTAACTCAGAAATGTATGAATTGTCGTAACTAATAAGACTTCAGTTAGTTAAAGGATTGTACCTTGCAAACTATGTTAAAACATGTGTCAGTAAATAATAAAGTTTCGTGATTATGATCGGTGTGCGTGAATTATTATTGTTAGTGTACTTACGCGAGGTATGTAAGCAGTAGCTACATTTACATAACTCGCCTACATATTTATAAATTGTGTAAAATATTGTTGAATAATGATGTTAATTATTGTCGTTTCATAATTAACTATTGTTGATCAATGTTAATAATGTCGATTAAAGTTAGTAATGATGATTAAGGCTAACAATGTAGATTAATGTTAATTACTGTCAATTAAGGTTATTAATGTTGATTAATGTTAATTATTGTACATTAATGATTAATTATTGCTGAGTAATAAACAAGTTACGGTTAAATTATGTAGTAAAATAATGCAACCTAGTTAGTAATGATTAATCGAATGCTAATGAGATGTTTAGTAAAAACTAAGGGTTAAAATGGTTAAATGATTATTGTAATGTAAAATTTAGTAGTATTAATTTGATAAGTAAATATTAATTGCAAGGTTATGTAATTAATTAAGAAGTATGGATAAGAATTAAGTTATAAACCATTAGTTTTATAAGGATCATGCTTAAGATTTATTAGAAAACGGGATTATTATTGGTAATTAATAAATTGAATTAGTGAATTTATAATTAAAAGAGAATTTACATATTAAAAATATTAGAAACCATTAATTAAATGATTAGGTAATTATAATTAATGGTTTGATAATTACTGTTAATTAAATTAAATGGGGAAGCATGCAAGTTAAACTATATAATATTATGTAACATTTATTATTTATTAATTAAATGGTCAAAAATGGAAAGAGGAGTTAGGATATGTTTAAATTATTATGTTAAGTAAAATAATTAAATTTAATTGAATTGAAGTTACGGTTGAGAAGTGACCCCAACCAACACTTTTAATATTAATTTAATATTTAAAAGTCCAAGTCCAAGTTGAGGGCTGAATGGGTTGGAGGAAATTTAATTTAGGGATAAGGGTAGTAATGGGAAGAGTCGGCAAATTTGGTATAAGATGGTGAAAGGGGGAAGGAGAAGGGGATCCTTTTTCTACCTTAGTTATTTTGGGAGGAAGTTTTGGGAGAGCAGAGACAGAAATTTTAGAGCAGAGCTGAAAGGAGCTGAAAGGGGGTTTTTTGCCGGAGGTTTTTTTTTCTAAAGGGATATAACGGGTTGGCTTGTACTCGGTTTGGGCTCGGGGGTCCAAAGGGGTACCTTTGGAGCTGGGTGGTCGGCGAGACCTCGCCAGTTGGCAGGGTGGCAAAACTGGTTCGGTTGGTTGAGTTTCAGAACTGTGGGAAGGCTTTTGACTGCAGGGAAAAAGGCAAGGAGAAACGACAAACAGGGACAGCAACAAAGGGGATCTGCAAGCTACCTACAGGTATTTTCCAGCAGGTATGTTTTATCATTCTACCTTGTCAAATTCAGTTGTAAGTTAATTACAAATGGTTATATGCTGTAATTATAATTTGTTACCCCGCACAAACATAATTGGTAAATTACATGCTTATATGCTTGCGTCTGAGAATGAAAACCTGTAAGTGATGTTAGAACAATAACTAGAAAATATATATATATATTTGAAACTGTAAATACTGTTTTTACAGCCAATAGGAATAGCAGAAACTATAAAACATAAATTTAAAACAATATGTAAACAGTAGAAGACAGATTTTATTTAGAGTTGTAAAACAAACTAAGGACCCGGTTGGGGGTCTTACATATGGTATCAGAGCCATGGTTCCAAATCTGGAACCAGAGGGCTCACTACATGGAATAAAACAGTAAATAGAAAAGAAAAAGATGATTCCCGAGCAAGTAATTACTGCTGCTAAAAACTATGGCAAGTGAGCAAGTAATTACTGTGGCTGAAGCTTTTGGCTCAAGCTTTAGACCTGCAAAGAAAAGGGAAGATTAATTACAAGTTAGAGAAAATTCATCTAAACATATAAATTGCACAAATAAGGGAATCAATGTGAAATTACTACTATCTAGGTAGAAATAGGTAGAACTACGTTTATGCAACAAAAAAAAAACAAATTAGGGCAGACAATATTAGCATATATGGGGAAACGTATATATAGATATATGCATATAGCAATTTATTTTATATAAATCAAAAATTATGTATATGAACAAAATTTGATTTAATTTCATTTAAATTTAAATTGAAACAAAAGGAAGAGAGAAATATAAGATTTACGAGTGTACATAATTGCAAGGATAATATTATATCCATAAATTATTTTGAGAAATTGTTTTGTTACATTATACTAATGTAAAACGTTTCTTTTTCCCATAATATATATATATGAACGAAAAGAAAGAAAAAAAAAAAAAATATATATATATATATATATATATATATATATATATCTATATATATATATATATAATTTTTATATATATAGTAAGAAAAAAAAAAAACACTGCATTTATTTACATAAGAAAAAAAAAAAAAACCAAATAGAGTTTATCTATTTATTAAATAAATAAACAAATTATATATATAAAAAAAAAAATATATATATATATATATATAAATATAAATAAATAAAATAAACTATGGAATGTTGTATTTTGTTAAAAATATATAAAAAAAAAATTTATATATAAAAATATATATACATATATATGTAATAAACAAAAAAAATATATATAAAAAAAAAAAATAATGAAAAAAAAATTTTCTGGTTCGCGGGCATGCAGCCCCGGGCGCAGCCCACAGGGCGCGCAGCCCACGAAGGGCGCGGCCCGAGGGCGCTGCCCACAGGGCGCGGCCCCAGGGCGCAGCCCACAGGGCGCGCAGCCCACGAAGGGCGCGGCCCGAGGGCGCGGCCCACAGGGCGCGGCCCAGGGCGCAGCCCACAGGGCGCGGCCCCCAGGGCGCAGCCCGCAGGGCGCGGCCCAAGGGCGCAGCCCCAGGGCGCGGCCCAAGGGCGCAGCCCAAGGGCACGGCCCGAGGGTGCAGCCCCAGGGCGCAGCCGAGGGCGCGGCCCACAGGGCGCAGCCCCAGGGCGCGGCCCACAGGGCGCTGCCCACAGGGAACGGCCCCAGAGCGCGGCCCAGGGAGCAGCCGGCCGGCATGGCCGTGAGCCTGCGGCTTGGGCTCGGCCAGGGCAAGGCACACCAAAAAAAAAACAGCTAAACTGTGTTAAAACGAAATTTTTTTAACATGAAAAAAGAGAAAAACGTACAAAATTTAAATCGCCCACGGCCATGGCAGCCCGGCTTGCAGCTCCAGAGGTCGCGGCATGGGTGCGGCTTGGGCAAAACAAAACAAACAGAAAACATAAGCAAAAAAAAAAAATATAAGTATAAAAGAAAAATAATAAACTTGCAGAGCCCTCCCTTGTTGAGTGCCGAGCAGAGCTCGTGGAGCCTTCGCCCTTCCTTGACCGTCGAGACCACCAACTGCAGAGTTGCAGAGCTAGCTGGGTGTTGTAGAACTCGCTCGCCATGGGAGGTGCAGAGCCGAGCTCACTAAGAAAATGGTGGAGAAAAATGACGGGCATCTAGGGTTTGAGGTCCTTTATAGAGGAGTTTAATAATATTTTAATGCATGGCCCAGATAGCCTAGAGAGGCCGCGTGGTCTTAGGAGGTGTAGCATGTAGGGTTTGGTTACGTTAAATATCCTCATTATTATTTTCTTTTATTATATTTTTTTTATATATATAAAATAAAATAATTAGTGTTATTTATTAAATATTTTTTTTATATATATATGTTATATTATAATATTTGATTTATTTTGATATATAAATAAATATTTGTATATTTTGTTATATGTTGTTTCATAATAATTTATTATATAAATAAATATTAAATAAAAAAAATATATATATATATATATATATATATAAAAAATATATATATATAAAATTTTTATTAATGCCAATTACTAATCAATTAATGATTATTTTAAATTAATTAAGTTAAGTTAATTATTAATGTAGTAAGTATAATGTATATTAATTATTTAAAATGTACATTAAGGTGAGTTAGGATAAATATGGTGAATATCATTATGAATTTAAATTTATTTAATTTATTAATTAATTGATGTAATGTTAAATGTTAAATAGGATGTTACATTTAATGTTAAATAAAGATGATGGGGAATAAATATTTGATAATAAATTTAAATTTAGGACGTAATCATTAGATAAATGGTAAATTGGCATTAGCGCTAATTACCTTATCTTTTCTTGAGATGTTCCTTGCCGAGACTTCGACGTAAGGTCGAAGGGGCAAGATGGACCCAGAATCTCGAAAACAAGACACCGCGACGACCAACGTGACGAGCTGATCGCTAGAACGCTGATTTTACCCCATGACAAAATGTTTGATAAACACGACTCTAGACTTAAAACTTAGGTTATGTTATTATTAAATTATTAAGTTATTAATTAATTAATGAGACCGAGGCAGTAAACCTTAATTGAATGTCTTGAAGAATTGATGGCGACCTGATGAGGATTGTGTGGAGTCCAATACCTAAACCTACGTGGAACTATCGTAGTATGTCTAGTACCGGGTGGCCTCAAGATGGCCTGATCGAAACGTCCTGAACTATAGCTCTTAAAGTAAAACACTCGTAAAATTAGTCATAACGCACTTTTGAATTAATTGTTGAGTTTGATAGTAAATTAGTCATGATGTCATTGTGTGCTAATTATCCTATTCTTCCATGAGCAGGAATAAAACATGGTAAGAACACGAGCAGGTCGGGGGCGAGGTCAGGCTACGGCATTACCTGAGCCGAATGTGCCCGCACCATCGCCAGAGACCATTCTTATACTGCGCTCGTTGGAAGCCATAAATGAAACACTCAGGGGACTAGCACAGAGAGGAAGTACTACCTCGGAGGTAGAGGTGGAGGCCCCTCCACTAAGGGAGGAAGTTCCTGTGGTAGAAGCGAATACGGTACCAAGAACTCTGCATCAGGATATCAAAAGGGAGCTTCAGAAGATAAGGCTTCCAGAATTTTCAGGGGGTCGATCAGGGATACGAGCAGAGTCGTGGTTGGAAGAGATGACCAGGTGCTTGACCTTGCAGGAGTACACCTCCACGTCCAAGTCCAAACTGGCCATATTTCAGCTAAAGGGGGCCGCTTTGAACTGGTGGGGAAACCAAGAAAGGCAGCTACACCTTACACCAGACACGGTTCCATGGGAACTGTTTGTGGAAAAATTCAAGGGGAAGTACCTACCCGCATCCTACCAGGAAGAACAGGCAGGGGCTCTTCATGCCTTAGTACAAAGGCATCTATCAGTGGAGGAGTATGAAGAGAGGTTCATGGAGTTGGTGAAGTATGTCCCTTACTTGGACAATGATGAACGCCAAGTTGAGCGCTTCGTGTATGGGCTCAATGCCAAGATCAGGGCTCAGGTACGGATGTGGAAACCGACTTCGGTCGCCGAAGCAGTCGATTGTGCTCGTTACACTGAGGAGATGTTGGGTGCAAAGCCCATCAGGTCATTCAACTCTCAGCAGTCAGGGTTTGTGGGGAAGGCCCCTCGAAGCTACCCTCGGGGAGGATATGCGAGGCCACCTCCCTACGGGAACAGGAGCACACCAAGAGTCGCAGCGGTTGACAGATCAGTGGCAACTAGGGCGGTGCCCCAGTCGGCCACAGGGACTCACCAGGGTGCGAGGAATTTCAGAGGAACAGCCGGTAGAGGAAGGGGTCCTAGGGGGAGGAACCCCTCTCAGAGGTCTGAGCAGGTTATCTCGCCCGCTCCATTACAGGTTGCTTGTTGGGGATGTGGAGGTCCACATTACCAGCGTGACTGTCCCGAATTACGATCCGGTACAGTGCAGCGAGAAGGAAAAGCTCCAATGGGGAGTGGGGGTAGTAGGCATCAGATCTCGGCTGCAGTAAACAACCATCAGGCAGAGCACCAATCCACTGTGGTGGAATCATCAGGTACGGTCAATAATGTCAAGCTTAGAATATTGTTTGATCCTGGTGCTACTGATAGTTTCATTTCTCCATATGCATTAGACAAATGTGGGTTGGCAGCCTACGAGCATGATGATTTCAGCTTAGTCGAAATGGCTTCAGGGGTAAAGCAAGCAGTAGGACCTAGTGTCGATAAGTGTGTAGTGGATCTCGGGGTGTGTGTTACACAAGTCAAAGTGTATGTCACCACCCTCGGAACTTATGATCTCATCATAGGTATGAATTGGCTTGAGGAACATCGAGCTTTCTTGGACTGTTATGGAAAGAAAGTTCTTTGCGTTAATGACAATGGAGAGGCCATCAAGATCCAGGGTATCAAACGGAAGGTGTCCCTACGTTTCATATCAACGATGAACGTAAAGCGATGTATGCGACAAGGATGCCAGTTGTACATTGTTGAAGCGGTAAACAGTGAGAAGGGACCCTCCTTTGATGACTATCCAGTGTTAGCTGAGTTCAGTGATGTATTCCCAAAGGAATTACCTGGGTTACCTCCTAAGAGGGAACTTGATTTTACCATTGAGGTAAAACCCGGTTCAGAGCCAACATCAAAGACACCTTACAGGATGACGGCCCCAGAACTTTGTGAGTTGCAAATGCAGTTGAAGGAACTATTAGATCTAGGGTTCATCAGACCAAGTATTTCACCGTGGGGTGCGCCAGTAATCTTTGTGAAGAAGAAGGATGGTTCCTTGCGTCTTTGCATTGATTACCGAGATTTGAATAGGGCCACCGTGAAGAATAGGTACCCGATACCTCGAATTGATGATCTCTTTGATCAAATGAAAGGGGCGACAGTCTTCTCAAAGATCGATTTACGATCAGGTTACCACCAGCTACGGATTAAGGAAGGTGATATACCTAAGACTGCTTTTCGAACCAGGTTTGGGCACTATGAGTTTGTGGTGGTACCCTTCGGTTTGACCAACGCCCCAGCCGTATTCATGAGTCTCATGAATAGTGTGTTCCGAAAATACTTAGATCAATTTGTGCAAGTCTTCTTGGACGACATACTCATCTACTCCAAGAATGAACAGGAGCACGAGGAACACTTGCGAATAGTGTTGTCATGCTTAAGGGAGCATCAGTTGTATGGTAAGTTGTCCAAATGTTCGTTCTATCAGAAGGAGATCCATTACCTAGGGCATATAATTTCCGGTGAGGGAATTTCTGTGGACCCTGAGAAGGTGAAAGCCATAATGGATTGGCCCGTGCCAAAGAATGCGCATGAAGTAAGGAGCTTCATGGGGTTAGCCGGGTATTATAGAAGGTTTGTTGAGGGTTTCTCAAAAATCGCAAAACCCATAACTACCCTACAGCGGAAAGGCACTAAGTACGAATGGACGGATGAATGCGATGCCGCATTCGCCGAGCTGAAAAGACTATTGACGAGTGCACCAATTCTACGGGTTCCAGATATGGAGAAGGAATTCACAGTTTGCACCGATGCTTCAAGGCAAGGTTTGGGTGCAGTATTGATGCAGGAAGGTGGGGTAATAGCTTATGCGTCGAGAAAGCTAAAAACACATGAAGAGAATTACCCTACTCATGACCTAGAGTTAGCTGCAGTGATGTTAGCTTTGAAGCTTTGGAGACATTACCTTGTTGGACGAAGCTTTGAACTCAAGTCTGATCACCAAAGCTTAAGGTATATCTTCACTCAGAGAGACCTAAATGCTAGGCAAAGGCGATGGAGTGAGTTCATGAGCGAGTATGATTTTGGGATTTCCTACATCAAGGGGAAGGAGAATGTGGTAGCAGATGCCTTAAGCAGAAAACCAAGACTTTTCTCTCTTATACCTTTGAAGGTGGATTTGAGGGAAAGAATTTTAGGGCAGCTACTCGGGGATAGTTGGTACCTAAAGGTCACAGCAGCACTCCAGAATGGGAAACCGGTGGGACCAAAGTTTGAAGGCTATGAGTTGGAAGCCGATGGTTTGTTACGGTATCAAGGGAGGATGTATATTCCTGAGGAGGGAGATATTAGAGAGACTCTCCTTAAAGAAACCCACAGAGCAGTGTATTGTGCACACCCGGGTGTAAAGAAGATGTATGCAGACATGAAGCGACTCTTCTTTTGGGCAGGGATGAAAAGCGACGTGGTCAAATTCGTCGCTAGGTGCCTTGAGTGTCAGCAGGTAAAAGCTGATCATCACCACCCGGCAGGTCTGTTGCAGCCACATGACATTCCTATGTCGAAGTGGGAGGTTATCTCCATGGACTTCCTGGTGGGATTACCTCTTACCTCTCATAGGCATGATGCCATTATGGTCATCGTTGACAAACTAACCAAAACTGCTCACTTCATTCCTGTTAAGGAGACCTATGATGTCACGGATGTAACACGTGTATTCATAAATGAAGTTGTTCGTCTCCATGGGTTTCCCAAGAAGATTATATCGGATAGAGATTCCAGGTTTACATCCAGGTTTTGGACGAGTTTGCAGTCAGCGTTGGGTACTCAGTTGAACCTAAGCACTGCTTACCATCCAGAGACAGATGGGCAAACAGAAAGAGTGAATCAGGTGATGGAGGACATGCTTAGAATGTATGTCATGGATCAACAAACTCATTGGGAAAAGCACTTACCTTTGGTAGAGTTTGCTTACAACAACAGTTACCATAGCTCAATTGGGATGCCTCCATATGAAGCTTTATATGGAAGGCCATGCAGGACACCATTGAGTTGGGAAAGGTTAGAGGATCGAGTAATTATAGGACCTGAGTTGATTCAGGAGATGGAAGAACAGGTTGTTCAGATTAGGCAGCGGTTAAAGGAAGCACAGGATAGGCAGAAGAGTTATGCTGATGCGCATAGGGTTGACCGAAGCTATAAGGTTGGTGATGCAGTGTTCGTCCGCATCAGGCCTAGCAAAAGTACCATCAGGTTTGGGAAAGGGACAAAGTTGTCGCCACGATTTATAGGACCCTTTGAAATCTTAGAAAAGGTTGGACCCGTCGCGTATCGTCTTGCGTTGCCACCCCATTTGCACAAAACTCATAATGTTTTTCATGTATCTGTTTTACGACATTATGTAGCTGATGAGTCACATAAAATAAATTGGAAGGAATTGCAGGTTTCGGACGAGGGAACCATCAGGGTCGAACCATTACTTATATTGGACCGCAGGGTTAAACAGTTGAGGCACCGTTTGGTGGACCAAGTTAAGGTCCAGTGGGACCGATATAGCCCAGGTTCTGCTACCTGGGAGGACGCAGAGACTATGCGTCGTGATTATCCCACACTATTTTGATCATAACTTCGGGACGAAGTTTCCTGAAGGGTGGGTGTATGTAACACCCCGTTTTGACATTTCTACCTGGACTACTATTATATGTTGTATTTATTTGACTGTGAGACCTCGTCGGTTGACGACACTGTGGACATATGGTTCTATTATTTTGCCGATATATATATGTGTGTGTGTGTGATGCTAGTATAATGATCAGTAGTCATGTTTAGATATGTATCATGTGTTAATTATGTCAAATATATGGAAATTTACTAAATGATGGGTACGTGGATACCGTTACAGTTATATGTTGAAATAATGAATGTTATGCCAGGTGCATGGCGAATGAATGAGTTTATTGTCGTTATGTTATGATGAAATATATGTGTGTACATATCAAGGATTTATGCACGATATTCTATATTGTATGTCGAGGACTGACTTACAGGTTGAAACGGCTAAGTGATAGCTGGATCCTACGAGGTGGGAGGGCCTCGGGGACACGGACTTCGAAAGATAAAATGGTATGCGGGTGATGCATTATTTACTTTCGTATGGTTATTATGCTGTTTATTATGATGTATGTTATGACATGGGTGGGGTAGGGTTTCAGGAAACTCAACCGCCCAGATCGGTTATACGATGACAGACCGAGTACAAGTGCAACGCTGTTGTTATGTCGAGTAGACATAATCCCTTGTTCCATTAGGGGGGTGGAGGCTTTACCCACCGTTTATCCCCGAAACCCAGAGTCATGGGAGGGCTGTGCTACGGCGCGCTCCCCAAGGTGTGTGATGATGACTGGTGGTTGCCTGCTGGGGAAGCCGGTCGATGTAGTCGACACTTCCGCTTACGGGTTCTAGCTGGAACCGGTCATGACTTGACATTCCAGGGTAGTCCAGCAGAGGACAGGATAGGATGTGGAAGTTAGTAATGATGTAGGTAGATAGGTGTAGTGTGAAGTAGGGGTGAAAACAAGATCTAACTGTAGGTACGTAAAACCCTTGTTTGAGTATGTGTCGTAACTCAGAAATGTATGAATTGTCGTAACTAATAAGACTTCAGTTAGTTAAAGGATTGTACCTTGCAAACTATGTTAAAACATGTGTCAGTAAATAATAAAGTTTCGTGATTATGATCGGTGTGCGTGAATTATTATTGTTAGTGTACTTACGCGAGGTATGTAAGCAGTAGCTACATTTACATAACTCGCCTACATATTTATAAATTGTGTAAAATATTGTTGAATAATGATGTTAATTATTGTCGTTTCATAATTAACTATTGTTGATCAATGTTAATAATGTCGATTAAAGTTAGTAATGATGATTAAGGCTAACAATGTAGATTAATGTTAATTACTGTCAATTAAGGTTATTAATGTTGATTAATGTTAATTATTGTACATTAATGATTAATTATTGCTGAGTAATAAACAAGTTACGGTTAAATTATGTAGTAAAATAATGCAACCTAGTTAGTAATGATTAATCGAATGCTAATGAGATGTTTAGTAAAAACTAAGGGTTAAAATGGTTAAATGATTATTGTAATGTAAAATTTAGTAGTATTAATTTGATAAGTAAATATTAATTGCAAGGTTATGTAATTAATTAAGAAGTATGGATAAGAATTAAGTTATAAACCATTAGTTTTATAAGGATCATGCTTAAGATTTATTAGAAAACGGGATTATTATTGGTAATTAATAAATTGAATTAGTGAATTTATAATTAAAAGAGAATTTACATATTAAAAATATTAGAAACCATTAATTAAATGATTAGGTAATTATAATTAATGGTTTGATAATTACTGTTAATTAAATTAAATGGGGAAGCATGCAAGTTAAACTATATAATATTATGTAACATTTATTATTTATTAATTAAATGGTCAAAAATGGAAAGAGGAGTTAGGATATGTTTAAATTATTATGTTAAGTAAAATAATTAAATTTAATTGAATTGAAGTTACGGTTGAGAAGTGACCCCAACCAACACTTTTAATATTAATTTAATATTTAAAAGTCCAAGTCCAAGTTGAGGGCTGAATGGGTTGGAGGAAATTTAATTTAGGGATAAGGGTAGTAATGGGAAGAGTCGGCAAATTTGGTATAAGATGGTGAAAGGGGGAAGGAGAAGGGGATCCTTTTTCTACCTTAGTTATTTTGGGAGGAAGTTTTGGGAGAGCAGAGACAGAAATTTTAGAGCAGAGCTGAAAGGAGCTGAAAGGGGGTTTTTGCCGGAGGTTTTTTTTTCTAAAGGGATATAACGGGTTGGCTTGTACTCGGTTTGGGCTCGGGGGTCCAAAGGGGTACCTTTGGAGCTGGGTGGTCGGCGAGACCTCGCCAGTTGGCAGGGTGGCAAAACTGGTTCGGTTGGTTGAGTTTCAGAACTGTGGGAAGGCTTTTGACTGCAGGGAAAAAGGCAAGGAGAAACGACAAACAGGGACAGCAACAAAGGGGATCTGCAAGCTACCTACAGGTATTTTCCAGCAGGTATGTTTTATCATTCTACCTTGTCAAATTCAGTTGTAAGTTAATTACAAATGGTTATATGCTGTAATTATAATTTGTTACCCCGCACAAACATAATTGGTAAATTACATGCTTATATGCTTGCGTCTGAGAATGAAAACCTGTAAGTGATGTTAGAACAATAACTAGAAAATATATATATATATTTGAAACTGTAAATACTGTTTTTACAGCCAATAGGAATAGCAGAAACTATAAAACATAAATTTAAAACAATATGTAAACAGTAGAAGACAGATTTTATTTAGAGTTGTAAAACAAACTAAGGACCCGGTTGGGGGTCTTACAATCAGCGTTTTTTTTTTTATTTTCTACACGGTCTAGTTTTTAGCACTGATAGACAGTATAAGTTTTTCATTTTGGTGAAAGTCCCAATTTTTTCATGGGCAGACCACACTCAGAGGGTCTTAATTTTGTATTATGTTAGTTATTACAGTATCTTTGAGCAATTGGGATGGTGGCTTCAACATATGAGGCCTCCCCAATATGCAAAACTCTCTTTGGTTCTAAATGTACATTCGACTTCTGTTAATTAAATTCTGCTCTGCAACTTACAAAAAAAAAAAGAAAAAATTATGGCTGGCTACGGATGAGGCGAGCGCAAAAGAGAATGGGGAATCATGAATCCACCAAAGAGAAAGGGCATGGAGTGATGGGAAGAGTGATGTAGATGGCCTAGGGGGGTAGGATATGACCTTACCTTTCTCCTGAGTTACAAAAGTTAGCTTTACCTTAATTAAACTATAATCCTCCTTAATTAACCTAAGACCTTTGTTTATGAGTTAAAAAGGTGATTAGTTTAATTCATTTAAGAGGGTAAAAAGAGTGGGACTCCAAGGGGAGCCCACATGATTTAAGTTTGTTTCACCAAGTATTTACCATGGAAAAAAGAGATATGATTTAGAGGCCATTATGTTATTCCTCATGGATGATCCCTTCAGCATGTTTTTGAGGGAAAAGGGGGGTACAAGCTATTTGTTAGAAGAAAAAAAAATTAAAAAAAATTCCATAGACGACTTGTAAACCTATTTTAATTTGCCTTCTAAATGTGAGTTAGATCTTAATATACTAGTCTCCTCGTAGGTTCATGGTCCCAGCTCGGGGGTGGAAACTGAGCTGAGAGATTAATGAGCTGAATTTCCCAAGGCTGGGAGGTGTGTACCTCACTACAGCTGGTTTTTGGAGTTTTCTAGGCTATTCAGATAAGTAAAATAACTTTGAATTGTTTTAGTTTTGTGTTTTTAATTATTAGTTTTCATGGTAACCTTCTGTGTTAGAAATTGATTAGTTGACAAAGGAAAATTGAAGGTGAATTAGCAATTGCACTTTTGTGTTATGTTTGAATTTACCAAGAAATTATGCAACTACAACTTTAGTTATGTTGTTCCTTTGAAAATAAAGATTTCTATAGCTGCAACTTGGGTTTTGGTTTTACAATTTAAATGAATGTTTCTGTAGCTGCATAATTACCATTCGAAGTCATAGTCACTTATGTGAAATTTAGTTCTGGCGTTTAAATATTAGGTTAAAAGGAATACTCTTCAGAGAATTTCCATGATAATATTATGGTATGGAAGTTAAATCAACTATCTTGCAGAGAATTCTTCAGTATGTGAATCTGAAAATGTCTTATCTGATTTTTGCTGGAAATTATGATCCTTGTGGCATGAAATTTTAAATGAATATGCTATATTTGTTGTGTTGTAATGATATAAATTTTGTTGTAGAAACCTCAACTTCTTATGTAAGTGGTGAATGGTTCATTTATGCAAGTTTTCTTGTTTATTTAAAAGCATTTCCTTAACATAATTCATTTGCTTTGTTATGATAATTCTACTGAAAAATGGATTGGTAAAATGATTTGGTGTTTCCTGCTCCATAATAATGTCGATTTGATTTGGTAGCAAATAAATATATTTGAGTTTCTATGTTGTTGCAATAAGTTTTTGGACGAATACATGTTTTGAAAAGGTGAAAACTAATCCCGTTTACAGTTTACTTTGCTTGAAATCTTATGTTTGCAATTAGAATATTGGATAAATAAACAATGATCAGAATGACCAATGCTTGACTGGATGCACTCAAACTGTTTGATGTAACGAATCAACCAAACTGAAAATTAGGCACAAGTCAACACCCAACTTAGTCTTTCATTGATGAAATCCCTGGAAGAACATCAAGATTGTTCGAAAATGAAATCAAGTCTTTGTGGAATCAAATCATTTCTTTGTTTTGGTTGTAGTATGTTTATTTTCATTTTCTAGTAGAACAATAGTTAGGAAAATAAAACATGTCTTTTGGGAATGAAATCAATTCTCTGTTCTAACTTCAGATGTGTTTATACAATAACCTTCTTGTAAGTAAATCAGTGTGTGGGAAAATCATTACCCACAATAACCGGTTTGTATAGATGGAATAGAGTTCGAGGAAAACATTTTGGTAAAATGAAAATTGTTTTGGTTAAGTGGGTTGAGTTGTGGTAAATGGAGTGGACATTTGGAAGATATAATAGTTGACTTACTATGCGCAAAATAGGCTTGTGTGTGTGTGTGTGTGTGTGTGTGTGCGCGCGCGTGTGTGTGTGTGTTTATGTGTGTGTGTGTGTGTGTGTGTGTGTGTGTGTGTGTGTGTGTGTGTGTTTTGGATGCATACTAATTGATGGAAGGGCGCAGCCCTAGCTCTGTCGCTTTGTTCAATAATTGAATATATAATTTATGTAAGCCTATGAATTGTTGGGAGAAGGGTGCATCCCTAACTCCATTTCCTTTGTTTTATTTATTTCTTATATCTCGAATGTCATTCATGATTAATATGTAGTCCCATATATGATTATATACTACAAAAGTTTTACTCATTATAAATCATGTTGAGGAATAGAAGTATTACATAAATTATTTAATCGGGCTTAAAGAAGTGTAATGGGAGATTATGTAGCACCCATGTTTTCCTTTCTTGGATGTATCGCTGCAGAATTCTTTGAAATTCAATAGTGCCCATGTTCTCTTTTTTGAAGTAAAATGCTACCGAATTACCTGACATTCGGTAGTGCTTCTAATTTTGGTTTTGAATGGGATGCTACGGACACTTAGCATTTGTGGTAGTAAGTATAAATTGTGTATGTTATATGCAGTAAATAGTCCGATACATATATATGTAGTTTTATGTTATCCATTGAATAAAAAAAATCTAGGTATATTTTTTAGTCTAGTAACATAAGGGTACGTTACAAATTGGTATAATTTCCGAGAGTACTTTCTAGTCTAGTAACATAAGAGTACGTTGCAAATTGGTATCAGAGCTAGACTATAGCTCTCAAACCTTTGGGGGTATTGAAGTTAAATTTATGCTTAATTAAATTTAAAATGTATAGTATGTGTATGTTTTTGGAAACTCTGGTGACAAATGTCGCAGAGATTGTTTTCATTCAAGCATAGAATTGCCTGAATTAATTAACATTTTAATCTACCGAGATTCTAATTTGCAAATAATTTTTTCGTGTGCTGATATAAATTAAGTACTCGAACTCCTATGGAATGCCATGAGCATTTTCCATTGTTCATGCTTATTCATATCAACAGTGTGTCTGTGTAGGGTGATGCATGCAATTGTTGATGTGATTTCACTTTCGCATGTTTGTTTATTTGTTTTCTAAAGATGGTGCATCTCTAAAGTTAATTGTTGTTAACCAGTGAAGTCTCAAGTGAGAGACTAGTTGTTGTAAGCTTGAGGATGCATATTGTCCACTCTTCTTCAGAGTCAATCTCCGGAAGTTGTACTATCAAGTAAATTAAATCCTAGAAAAAGAAATTGTTGCTTTTTGTCCAAGCAGTGCACTTAGTTGGTTACGATTTTGTATGATTTTATGATGTTGCTTGGGTATGTGCAAATATGTTGGATTTTATTTTTGAAAAATCATTTTTCATGAAAGTGGTAACCAATGTGAAACATGTTTGTGTTATGTGTTAAATGTTAGATGAATGTTTAATACATTTCTAGAATGGTACAGTCACCTGTGTATGGGGAATTGTATGCAAGTTAAAGCTTACATGAGAGATTGATGTTCTCTATTTAGTTAGTATTGGATCAATACTTGGTATTGGTGCACAGTGTATGCATTAGCCTTAGTGGAATACTAGAGCTTGGACCATGGTGTCCTAAGGCACTGTTTGTGAAGGGGAGATCCATGCTTGTGCTATGGGAACTAAAGTGAGGAAGTGGCTGCACAGTTTAGTATCATGCTTGTGTATGCAGTGAATTGATCTTGCCTATGTAAATCTGGGTAGCCAATTGTTTCATATGTTGACATATGTGGAGCCTATTGATGCTCAGGATTGTGTAGAGCATGTTGATGTTTGGCGATGCGTCGAGCATGATGATGCTCGGGTATGTAGAGAATGTGAATGATATTGTGTGTGTTGAGTATAGTAATGTTTGTATAATGGTTTGATTTCTATCACGAAATGTTGCGGCTAATCATGCAAACTTAATCAATCTTGATTTGGTTAATCATGGAAATTGATATAATCAATCTTTTGTTAGGGTATGTGCTTTGTATACTCGGTTTTTGGGTTGATTACCTCATTATGGAATTTTATTATTTATTTCTTGAAGTAAGTAATTTTGGTAGTTTTTTATCAATGGATTGATCCCCATGTGCTCTAACTCTGATCCATGTCAAAGTTGTGTAGTGGGTCTGGCAGATGCTCGAAATTGCATCAGTTGATTATCCATGCGTTGTATGCTATTAAAATTATTTTTAAGATGTTGCTTATGCTTTATGTTAGCATGAATCGCTGGGTGGTGTAACGTTTCGGAGGGTTTGGTTGGTAATAAATATCATAGTAGCACCTTTGGGGTAGTGTTCCTAGTTGGAGGTGAATGGGAAACGAAATTATTCCTTGTTTTCTAAATGAGCCTAGTTATTGTGGCATGGAGTGAGTCTAAAATATTAAATCATGATTGGAATCCATAATGGTTAGGGTATGGTAATATGTGAATAGACTATTGTTTGAATCCATTTTTGTAAAAGTATGAGATTGTTTCTAAGCTATAATAAATTATTATTTTGGAGATGGAAAATTAAATGTATTTGTGAAACTGGAAGTTTTTATGGGGAAAAGAATATGCATAAGTCCGGGTTAGTTGTGAGTTCGAATTTGGATGAAGAATGTTCCTTTAGGAAATGTTACACTCACATGTTCATGTAGGATTGGATGAATTCCCTTATGTTCACAGGATTATGTGTGAGCTTAAAAGGGAATTGTTGAGAATTCCCAAACTTATGAAAATTATGAAAAATGTAAACCATGACTATGATGCTAGCAAAAAATGAAAGTTATTTGCTTATAATTTGATAAGTATTGCTAGATTATTGTTATCTAGAAAATTTAATAGTACCAATACTTACAAACACATAACTATTAATGAATCTTGTCATTCACCCTTTTCCATGGCTACTAAAACATCTTTTACTTCATTTTGCAGATGAATCAAATCTTGCAAAATTTTAAGATTCACTTCATTTTGATGCCTTTGCACTTTTATCACATAACTATTATACTTACTAATTATACTTACTTTGCATATGACCTAATAGTTATGTGCTAATAGTTATGTGTTTGTAAGTATTAGCACATGGAGGATGGTGTTTGTCTTAAGGGGGAGGGGAATGTAACACCCCAAGTATTGTCCCCATGTTTTGTTTATAGTTAAATTGGCTATAAGCCAAAGTTCAATGTAAATGTAACAGACTCCATTTCCTTAAATTAGTTAACAAGGCTGCCCTAAGTCCATTTCCTTTGAATGAGTATGTGAATATATTGCAATTAGATTCTACATGTTACTTTGAATAGTATTTGCATATGCATTGGGTTAATTGGTGTAGGTTTTTCAAATACCATGGGCTGGAATTTAAGTGGTATTGTATTTAGATTCTATGCATTACTTTGAGTAATACTTGCTACTTTGAGTAATACTTGCATAAGAATTGTATGCATTGGGATTGATTGGTATTTTCTTATAAATATCATGGGCTAGAATTGAGTGGTATGTGTATTTACTCCCTATGTGTTAGATTGATTGGTAAATGCATAAATATATTCTAAACAGTGGTTTTATGGGTATTTGCAATTATTTTGGTATTTGAAATAAATATAGTATGCATATGTTGGTGGAGAAAGGGCCCATCCCTATTCATCTTCATTAATTTGCAAATGGAGTAATGTCATCTAATATGCATAAACTTTAAATGGTATCCAAATGGTTGAAACTGTTGATTTCATGTAGTCATTGTTTTCAAGCTATGATTAAGTACAAATTGGACTATATTCTATTTTTTTTATTTCTTATGACTTGAATGCTATTCATGATTAATATGTAGTCCCATATATGAGTCTATATTGCAGAAGTTTTACTCAATATAGATCATGTTGAGGAATAGAAGTATTGTAGAAATTATTTAATCGGGCTTAAAGAAGTGTAATGGGAGATTATGTGGCACCCATGTTTTCCTTTCTTGGATGCACCGCTGCATAATTCTTTGATATTCAGTAGTGCCCATGTTCTCCTCTTTGAAGTAAAATGCTACTGAATTCCCTGACATTCGATAATGCTTCTAATTTATTTTTGAATGGGCTACTACTGAAACTTAGCATTTGTGGTAGTAAGTAGAAATTGTGTATGTTATATGCAATAAGCAGTCTAATACATATACATGTAGTTTATGTTACCTATGGTATAAAAAGAAAATTGGGTGTATTTTTTAGTTTAGTAATGTAAGGCTACGTTACAAATTGATATATTTTCTGGGCGTATTTTTTAGTCTAGTAACATAAGGGTACATTACAATAAAACTTGCACGAAACCAAGTATGGAGTGCAACCAGCAGAAGATTTCTTGAAACAAGGCATGAGATGTGGTTTTGAAGGAATGTGTATCGTTCATGACTCAATTCTTGTTATGGTACATCGCTTTTCAATTTACATTCATCTATATTGTCTATTTTAATTTTCATTATTCCTAGCAATATAAATACACTCATTAAACTATATTTTATGTTTGTAGATGGAAGCTGAAGTAGAGGAAAACAATCGAGGCAGTCAACAAAACATTTGGCCAAATAACACAAGTCATGCAAGTGGCTCGAGCACTGATATCAGTTCCAATGAAGAATGATGATCCATATATTTTGGTTGTTAATGGAAGTTGTTGTATATTTTGAAATAATTGTCTGTGAAAATCACACATTTTGTATAATGTACTGGACATAGTGTCTCAATTGAAAGAAAACGGGTTACAATGTAGCAATTATGTGCATGTCGATATTTTGATTATTGTGGACTTTATGTTGTCCCATTTTGTATGACAGAGGGCCTCTTATATAATAAATTGAAGTTTTTTATTCTATTGCATTCTCCAGTGTCGTGAAATGTTACATCGGTAATTAAATATATGGATGATTAAATATCACAATAGATGCGAAAATTTATGATATAAAAAATGAATCCAAACATTATATCCATACGCAATAATATAAATTAAAATGAATATTACTATAAAAAAAATTCCAATTTCAGATGAATAATGGAATTAAATAAAATATATCTATTCCGGTGCAATGTCAGCAGTCACTGTTCACCAAACAGAAAATAATCACCAATGCATATGATCTTATTAATCACATTGGTGTTTTTCGTACATTGTAGCACCGGTGCATTTGCTAGAATGTCACATCGGTGCACTTATAAGAAAATAGTCCCGATGCAATAGAATACTCATTGTATGCCTTGGGGATTTTTATATTATCACGCCCCTATGCGCTACTTTATATTAACCGCGCCATTAATTTTAAAAATATACCGATTCATCGGCCTAGTCAACTTTAACGATGTGTTTTCCTCCAGTTATCGCACCAATGCTTTTTAATACTTTGTAAGCACTGGTGCTTTTTAAGAGTTCATATGGACCTTTGCGACATATAATTTAAAGCACCGGTGCTTTCTAATAGTTCATAGGGACCGATGCAACATGTAATGTAAAGTACCAATGCTTATATTGTTATAAGGCACAGGTGTGCTTTAATAGTTCGTGAGGACCGATGTTAATAGTGATATCTGAGAGTGATATTTGAGAGTGGTGGTTTGGAAAAGGCAGCCTACATAGGTCATGTAGTTTATGCACCCGAGTTTAGCTACAACCTCATTGGGTTTTTTTTTCATCGATTAAATGATTTACAAATGTAATGTAATGATATAGATCTGGGTTTCAAATTACGAGCCAAAGCTATCCAAAACCTGGCATTAGCAACCTTCATAAGTTACTTTTCTCCTTGTTTTGGACTCAAGTTTATGAGCGTTGATCTCATGTTTTCCATGGTCTTCTACCTATTTCAATCCAACAGTAATAATAGTTTTATGAGTATTATTTCCTTTTTGTTAACTCTTAAACTTTTTATATAATATCAAAGGTTTTATGAGTATTATTTCCTTTTTCTTAACTCTTAAACTTTTTATATAATATCAAAGGTTGATTCGACCTTGTTTATATATGTTTATACTTCTATTCCAAAAAAAAGGGTTTAGCCTTTATTCTAATACCCTAAAAAATGGAGCTCCTCCTTTTTATATAACTTTGAAATACTTTATATCTTTGATTTTCTCCCTTTTATATATCTTAGATGACAATAAGGTTATATAGAACTTCTTTATATTTTATTTTTATGATATGGTTTTAAGTTATTATTCTAAGGACTTTGATAACTATGGTTTATCCAATTCGAGTTCTTATCTTGAACAAATAACTTAATTTAAAATCAATACTTTATATAATTGAATATGGCACCTTCATCTAGTTATATAGATTATTTAAAAAAAAATACACAAAATGTAAATTAGAGTTATATAATTTTAAATTAACATTTAATGTTAATGTAAACTAGTATAAAATTCTAATTTTTTTTATAACTAAAACGATTTTTTTTTTTTTTTTTTTAAGTACCGGTTGGGCCGAAGCCAAAGCAACCATCATTACAAGGATTCAAAAACCAACTTATCCAAATTATAGTTTTCCCCTTCCTTACAAAGCTGGAGTTCAGGGTATAGGGATCCATGAAGGTGCTTCATCATTTTTGTTGAATGATCCTTGAGGCAGGAGACATCCCATGTTTGCTTTGGAGTTTGCTTCCTTGTTCGATCCGCATAGGATGTGGAAAAAGTGGGAGGAGGAGAAATCTTGCAACATGTACCGCAGCCTTTGCAAAGTCTTGTTGAGTGCTGGATTACTGAAATGGTCCTCCGTATTTAAAATCTTTATTAGAATTTCAGAATCTCCAAAAACCTATATTTCTCTATTGCCATTTTCACGTGCTATCTGACAGGCTTTTAGTAGCCCAAGAATTTCTGCCTGATTGTTAGTTCTTTGTCCTAGTCCCCAACTAAAGCTATATTTTCTAGAACCATAATATAAGGTTAATTTAACACAAATAATAACATCTTAGCTTAATTTGGTTAACCTCGTTGCATACTATTGACTCGGGAATTAAACTACTTCAATATATTTAAGTAATTACAATGTATAAAATATAAACAATTTACGGTATATTTAGAGTCATCCTTAGAAGATAATGAAGCCTTTTAAACCAAATATATGAATAAATTAAACAAATTATAGAATTCAATAACAGATAGATAGAAGGGCATTTAACTTGCCTCAACCAATATAGCAAAGAAATAACCACATATATGATCTGCATCACTTGTCGGGAAAAACACAGTTGGAATGACCACGTTTCACCTACCCATAGACTTCTGAACAACTAGTTTCACTTGCTCAACGGTCACCCCCAAGCATGAACCATGACACTATAGGGACAAACACCCTGCTTTCTTGTTGCAACAACTTCTAACACATGAAATACACACTCTTCAAGCGTATAACCAGTCCTTAGCTTATTTCAAGAAATGTACTCACTTTTCATAAATGCCTAACACATAATAGTGCTCCCACAATAGATTTCTCATGCATACCAAACATCTTCTTGTATTCCCACACATGCATATAGATATTTTTCTTTCCTAGGTCTTAAGTAAGTCCCAACTTCCTTCAATGGGAATTCAATGGTCATGGATCCTCCCCTATAATTTAGGAGTTGGTTCAAGGAAATTGTTTCTTAACACTTGTCCTTTCCTCATCTCTATGTGGTCATGGTTCATCAAGTTCAACATGGCCATTCCAACTGCTCCAATGTTTAATTAATAATGTCAAATATTGTGTTTTACATCTATCCTATCATGAGGACAAGTAGCGAGCTTGAATCTTGCACATGTTCAAAATATAATATTAAAATATTATCCACTTAGTCATAAAATTGAATTTGCAATTTAATCTTTAAACAAATAAAACATGGGGGATAATACAAGAATGTGAGGATATTTGATGACTAAAAAATCACATGAGCCTTAAGTGTACTGAGAAGCTACACATGTGGAATCAATACTTTGATGGAGGATGCAAATCCTTCAATTCAAGACTCGGCGAATTCAACGACAAGGTGTTGGAATTATCCAGGAGCCTACTGAGAGGGCCGCAAGGAAATGTCTCTGACTGAAACAAAAGATCCCCTTCATTTCCATCACCATATCAAAACACATCCATGCTCCTAGTAGCATTCTTCTTCTTTTTCTTCTTCTTCTTCTTCTTCTTCTTGTCATTGTTGTTGTTGATATTATTATTATCATTACAACTACTGCTAGTGCAAAATGGAGAGTTGGACGCAATCCAACTATTATGTTCTGTGATTTGTTTGTTGTGCTTCAAACTCACCAAAATTTTCACATCATTACTTGTCCATGAGACATAATTTCCCATAGGTAAATTCATCCAACAATATTTTATCTTCGTCGAGCTTGTGATGTTGCTCTCCATGGCATAAATGTTGGACAAGGGCTTGAACACAGCCATCAAGCTTTCAAAATGATGCACAAAAGCAAACTATCAAGAAGCTATTCAAGGGAACAAATTTGCAAAGAATCAAAGCATAGAGCGACTTAAGGGTTTTCCAAGAGCAACCTTTGCAATTTACCATGTGGAAATTGAGGGTGTTGGTAGTAGGGTGGTAAAGCATCATCTACAGTGATATGGCATGACAGTAAGAATCGACTGTAGTAAGGATGAAAAGAATCGTGCAAAGCCTCCAAAGGAGCTAGTTATATATTTCTTTAAAAAAAAAATTGTTTTCTTTGAAAAAAAAAGAAAAAAATGTCCACCACCAAGGCTAATTATGCTGTAGGCGTTTCACCAATGAGAAGCATGACCATCCACATCTGCTAGATTCCTCGCTTATAGAGCGAATGGAATGCTGCCACATGTTCGTCAGTCCCGCCAATGACCTGCCGCCATCTGCTGGGCGTGGCTTGCTTCACAAGCAACCCTCCTGTCTCATGTCAGGGCTTTTCACTTCCGCCCATTCTGAATCGCCAAATCGCTTCAACATGGTCCAAGGTATCCAATTTTGGCATGGCGACACTCATAAACCGAAAGGAGAGTCGTGTGGTGACCACCATGAGAGGCACTCTCGGCTACCTCGCTCCGGAATGGCTTCTGGAATGAGAAATCACTGAGAAGAGTGATATCTAGAGCTTCAAAATGGTTGTTTTGGAGATTATTGCAAGGCACAATAACTACACTAAGGGGGTTGATTCCGACAAGTGTTACTTCCCTGCCTGGGCGCTCTCTATGGCCATTGTTGGCAAAGAGTCGGAGATGATCGATTTGAGACTTGCAGGTGATGATAATTTCGATAGAAAGGAAGCAATCAAAGTATTGAAGATCGGTTTTCTGTGCATCCAAGAGGATGCCCATTGCAGACCTTAAGAATTATAATGACTTTTCGACCAGAATTATATATCGACCAAACCGACCAAACCTTAAACACTGTCGACCAAAACACAATATCGACCATATTTTATAACGACCATATATAGATACTTTTAGCCCATCGTCGGTGGAGTTGCAGATCTTGCATTATTTAACTGTACGTTCAATTGATGACTTGGTCGACTATATTTTTTGCACTGTTCGAAACTATGTAACGTTGCTACCTGCATACAATTGCCCGCCGTTCAATCCACCGACTGGTCCGCGCACCGACTACCTTCGACATGATGGAGTATTAATTGCTCGAGGAGCCTATCGACCATTGATGAAGGGAGTTCGCTATCATCTTTACATAGTCGAAATTGCTGGCCGGTCGAGGACGAGCCTGTCGAAGACGAACCGGTTGAAATTGCTGGTCAGTCGAGGACGAGCCTGTCGAAGACGAACCGGTTGAAATTGCTGGTCAGTCGAGGACGAGCCTGTCGAGATTGCCGACATGGATGAACTTCAAAATCATGAATCCTTCCGCTATATCGTGAAAAAAAAAAAATAGAAGATCATGCGTCGGATAAGCCATAGAGGACTCTGCTCGCTCTTGGGTGGTCACGACAAGAGATAGCTGATGATATGGGAGTGAATAATCGAACAGCCAAAGTTCGTAAGGTGAAGGAGCAGTCGTATATATGGAAAATGGAGTAGTCACGTAGCTGGCAACCAAAGCAGTCGTGCCTTGGTGAAAGGAATCGATCAGTCGATATCCACGTTCATCTATGCAACCCATCGACCTTCATACATTTGCTAAGTGCCAAAGAAAGTATACCGCATTCATCTTTTATTATTATCGAAGCTACTGGTTTGATAGAGAAGCACCAGACAGAGCTAACCTCCAGTCAGAGCTAACCTCCAATCAGGGATGACTACTGGTCGACTAAAGCAATGTAATGAGTAAGAAGTTGTCGGTTCTTCTTTATGTAAGCTAATAATTAAGCATAAATGCACCAATTGTTTAATGAAGGTTGTTCATTGGAAGTTGAGTAGTCGACCAAGCAAACGAACATTTTGTGATCTGTTGACTAAAAAACCGACGAGTATGGCAGTTATTTATGTCATTGACATAAAGAAGCTTTGATGAAGCTTCGTCAGGGAAAAAATATGCCTACACGATGGAAGGATATATATATTGCTTGAAATTTAAGATATATGACTTTAATGGTCGACTTCAATGGTCAACTCTTCTTGCCACTAATTTGTTTGGGTTGGGACCAAATACGATCTAATTATGCTTATGGTCGGTCGACCAGTCACAAGCTAAAATGAGGTTGATGCATTTGGTTGATACTTTGATTGGTTAATATTTTTATTATGGTCGATCTATAAATTTGGTTGACAAGATCCATTTTTACTAGAGAATTCATACTCCCTAAAGATCCTAGAATTGAGCAATAGATGCCCTCACCACGAATGGACTGAGAGTAACACCTAGAAACGCCATTCGAGTTTCGATCGCCATCCTTCAATGGAAAAACAGGGATATTCGAGGGAAAATACAAAATGAGGTAATGGGAGATTAGTTAGTTCTCATGTGGGACTGCCTCGTAATCCTCATCCATACGGAATTATTAAGAAAGCAATAGTAATAGATTGTTGTTGTGAATGTCAAATGTAACTCAAGTAAGATTTAAAAAAGAAAAATTACTGAATGTATTATTTTCACATGACAAGTTTCAAATTATCTATGGATGTTCACTTCTTACCACATGCTAATTGCCATGGAAGATTTGTATTTTATACCTACCACGATATAACATTTGCAGTGCAGAAATCAAGCTCTGCCATGATATAACATTTACAGTGCAGAAACCAATAAACAAATATTCCATCCAGCTTAAAGCCATTGGATTTAAATAGTAGGGATAAGGGATCCAGCTTAAGACATTGCATTTGTTTAGCAGGGATAATGGTGTTTGAAAGACAAAAAGAGAACAAAAATATTAATAACTTGACCATTTAAAGTGTGATAACTAAAGATGAAGACTGTAAAGACATTGAAAAAATAAGATTAGGCACCACATGGATGTTTCCCACAACCCAATGCACAATATCTAAGTCTCCTGTAATCTCCTTCTATGTTCAAACAATGGTTACAATCATTGTGATCTCCTACTATGTTCGAACAGTGGTTATAATCACGTTTCTCTTTGGCATTTGAGGTTTAGCAGTGTACCTTTTGTAATTACAATAAAATTAGTGCACATTTTTGGGCTCCATCCCAGGCATCCAAGGAGATCACTCTATCTGGGCTTTGAGTATGCTTGGAATTAGCTACAACACAAGCAATGTCTAAAACAGAGTATGCTGAACAAAAACTTTATGAGTCAAAATCGCTAACACAAATGATAAGTGTGTCACGAGTCATTTCAACAAGGCCAAATTGTGATGGAAGATAGAATTTTCCTTTACTTAGGCATAGAGGCTCACCATTATCTCTATTGTTAAGCATTGACCCGGACCATCTTGTTGAGAGCCGACCAAAATCATCTATCGACCAAACAGTGTATCTGTCGATTGAAGCAGTGGATGTGGCGACGGTGGATGTCGATTTCTTGCAGCTTCCCGAGCTTGGCGCGGAGCCGGGAAAATTCAATCCATATAAGGGCCATATTGAGGAGATCTTTTTTCACATTGGCTTTCACTTCCTTAAACACTGTCGACCAAAACACAATATTGACCATATTTTATAACGACCATATATAGATATTTTCAGCCCATCATCGGTGGAGTTGCAAATCTTGCATTATTTAACTGTACATTCAATTGATGACTTGGTCGACTATATTTTTTTGCACTGCTCGAAACTATGTAACGTTTCTACCTGCATACAATTGCCCGTCGATCAATGCATTGACTGGTCCGCACACCGACTGTCTTCGACATGATGGAGAATGAATTGCTTGAGGAGCCTACTGACCATTGATGAAGGGAGTTTGCTACCCCGACAGCTTCATCCTCATCTTAACATGTCGACGATCTCGAGACTGGATATGCTGCCAGACAGTGTATTGTAGCCAAGATCCAGGGCCTTCAATTACTTCATCATGCTGATTAAACAGGGTATCTCTCCGTTGAGATAATTGTGCGACAGAAGCAGCTGTTCCATGCCATTGAATACTCCAAAATAATTTTGACATCCGCCAGAAGGCCTTCATAAACATCAAATTCAACGAAAGAATGTGCTCATTAAAGCATGTAGATCATCATTGTTGCTCCGCCATTACTATCGTTTCGCACCAATTGGGATGTGTTGTAGAATTATTGAGTTATGAAGAATATTGTTGACTATGTTGCAAAGAATATTAGACTATCTAATTCATCAACTCGCCTATCAATTTCCCGCTGTTGACAGTATTCGCTGAATGTTTGAAGGCTGGATTTATAATTAAAATTAATTTGACTGGAGAAAGAAGATTAGAGAAGATGAGCCTATGAGTCATCAATCTATCGACCAATGGCAAAGAACAACCATGCTAGAGAGTAAAGCAATCGACCAAAGAAATAGACGACTCATTTATATTTATTTGTGAGTTCTTTGCGAGTTCATCAATCAATAAGCACAATCTGTCGTCATCATCTTAGGTAGCGTCTCAATTGAGTCTGTTCGTCGATTGTAATCAGAGCTATGTATAAAATGCTTAGCAGTGTTCGACTTTACGGTTTGTAGCCAAGCAATCGACCGATTATAGGCAAGAGATGTCAGCCACTTTTGAACCTGTAACTATTACAAGATCAACCTACAGGAGATGTTGCAACATGGCCGATTAGCAATCACGACCAATTCAAACATCACATTCTAATCCGACTACTACAATCTACCTCGATGGCCATCGATTTCCACATTGGTCACCGACCAAGATATGGTATATCCGTACAAATCGTCGGTTCAGAACTCAGTCGGTTCATCGATCAGCATCCGACAGTATCCAATCGACTATTGCATCAATCAGCATCTGACTATTGGATGAAGTGCCAGCCCATTGACTAAAGCGACTGACTACAACTCAAAATTCAAGCAAATTGCAAGCCCATTTTTCCAGTAGACTATCGACCACTGAAGTATTTCTGGTCAATAGAGAGAACCGACCACTTGGGATCCGACCATCACCTAGCAGCTTCGACCATATGTCCACCGACATAGCGCAACAATGCACCACCACGCCGACCTACTACTTGTCGACCAACACATGTAGAGAATCTCTCGCCTGCTTACGTCGTCCAATACAATTGTCATCACCACCTATCGACCAACGTAATGATCAAAGAATTATTTCCGATATCAGAGAATTGTTTCGGTGGAAGCGGGTTGGAAAAGACCAAACTTTCATGCATAAAATTTACTGCGCGTACGTCCTCTAGTTGCTCAAATGCAGATAGTTGAAAGATGTAGAGAACTGTACAAAGCTGGATCTACGTATGGTGCCACTGAATGCCAAGATGGTAAAAGCAATCGATTTTTCGGAAGAAATTGTGTCAGGCAATAATAAAAATTCTTATCTGCTCACATTGCCTGTCGATCATTCCCCGCTAACGCAAGCAATCAATCCATCGACTAGAGCCTCCGTGGACCGAATGCATGAAATATTTCAATGGTTGAAGGTGGATACATGAGATGTAGTTGGGTTGTATTTCGACATAGTTTAAAGAATATGCACAGTCATGTTATAGTACTTTATGTCAGTTGCATAAATCAGTCAGCTCATAAAGCACGTGCAAGTAGTAATACATTGATAAGCATATCGACCAATGAAGTTGGCTATCGACTATGGATGTATCGACCACATGGAAAGAGCTACTTTTGCCATTCATTGATATCAAGAACCTATCGACTGAGCATCCGACAGCATGTAAGCTCGCCCAATAGTCGACTGTAAGGCAGCTGACTCCGTGAACCATTAACTTATGTCGACTATCATGGACGTTGAACCTTAGCCACGTGCATTGACCACCGTCAAGGAGATCATGTCAGCGTGCAACAAGTGGGTGGTAGAAGTTTATTTGTTATGTTGGTAGAAGTCGATATGGTCGAATCTTTAGATGGTCGATAACATTTGTAAGTTGAGAAAGAAATGGTCGATGCTAACATATGGTTGGTGTTTTATTTGGTTGATATGTCAATACAAATATAGTTATGTAATTGGTCGGTGAAGTCATTTGTAAAGTTGTCATACTTGAAGTTTAAATGTATTTGCATCGATTGAGTCATTGGCTCCTAAACTGACTCTAAAATTTTGCGGTCGAGGGGACGAAACGTGAGTCTCCTTTGAGGAAAGCGATCCCCTCCACTTTAGTAAATGAAGTCGGTCTTTAGATAACCCTTATCTATCAGTAGATTAAAGTCGAGTCAAGTCATTCAATCTGTAAAACATGTATTGAGCATACACATTTTTCCAGACACTCTCATGATAAACGAAGTCAATGAAGACCACATTCAAGCATAAGATATTTTACAACGCACATAAAGAGAGCTTAAAGATAAATATGATGATGCACAGAACACCTGAATTGATCGTCGACACGAAGCTTGAAACAAATCATTTTGATATTATCTCAATTTATCAACAACAACAATCTCAAACTTAGCTCATTCTCATTAATGAGCTTATCTCAATTTATCAGCAAGAGTCTCAAACTTAGCTCATTTTCATTAATGAACTTATCTCAATTTATGAGCAAGAGTCTCAAACTTAGTTCACTCATTAATTAAATTATCCACTCTTTACGGTTTGAACCAAACGCGACTCTTAGTTTTAGGTATTCTCTTTTAGGAATTTCCATTTAATTACACAATTGAGGCTTTGGTTCATAGTTACCATAGGTGGAGTCCGCGAGGATATGTGACTGAAGCTAAAAACAAATAATTTCGAAATGTAATCAAAACATACTTCAATTTAACAATGCGAATTTAGTTTACTCTCGTGCTCTCAGTTACTCACTTTTTTGCAGCATACACTAGGGCACAACTCTTTAGTTCGGGTTTTCTCTTTAAGGATTTTGAATTTAATCAAAACATACTTCAATTTAACAATGTCAATTTTAGTTTATTCTCGTGCTCTTAGTTACTCACTTTTTTGCAGCAGACAGGGAACAACTATTTAGTTTGGGTTTTCTCTTTACGGATTTTGAATTTAATTACACACTCGAGGTTATCGTAGGCAGTTACTGTGGGGTGGAATCATATTTAGAGCGTTTTGCCTTTATATGTATCACATACAATCAAAACACGAATTTTATTTGGCTTACGATCTTCACATTTGGTTGAATCAATATTATGTTTTTTAATCCTCAATTTCATGTTAACTAAAAGATCAAATTATGTTTGAGGATTCTAAAGGTGGAGTACCAAATCTCTTATTTGGACATGAGATCTCAACTATAGTTGTTTTGGCTAAAACTATCATGTTAATCAAGCCCACTTTGCACTCGACTAATTAAAAATAAACTGGAAATACTTGGAAGAAGAAGCTATTGATCTGGCAGATTGTCGTGGAATGAAGGAGCTTTGCGATTTCCCACAGTAGGAAGTAATAATTTTTTTTTTTTGGAGTTATGTTAGACTCTAGATGGCATGGGAATCATCGTTTCCCATATATATATTTTCATTTTGATGATGATTCCCATGTTGTCTAGAGTTTGACATAACTCCAAAAATTGTCTCCCACTGTGGCAAATCGCAAAGCTCCTTCATTCCACGACAATCTTCCAAATCAATAGCTTCTTCTTCCAAGTATTTCCAGTGTTATTGCAAACAATTTACCGCCCAGGATGTCCAGTCAAACCAACTGTTTCTGCCATGAAAACTCCACGCGATACAAGATATCGACATTAGCTTTCTTGTGAACTTAGACAGGTTTTCGTGGCTCATCTGTACCCATAGAACTACCACGCGAAGGCTGTTTCAAGATGCAAACGAGGATGGGTACATGCTATACGTCGCCGGATCCTGTCGCTCCTTTAATAAATCGTTCGATCACCGACCATATGCGACCCGACCAACAATTGAGAAAGTCTGATGTCGACCAATGCAACTGACTGGTTTGGAGATTCGACCAATGCAACTGACTAAAGACATCCCTCGACCAATGCAACCGACTGGTTTGGAGACTCGACCAATGTAATGTTTCGAGCATGACATTGCCTTCTGCTCGACTACTTGGCGTCGACTGTTATCCACACGGTTCATTTTTGTCGAATGTTGATCGATGCATTAGTCGGTTGGATGCTGTTGGGTGCTGATCGATGCATTATTCGGTTGGATGCTGTCAAATGACATCTAGCATCCTGTTAGTCGGTTAAAAAGTAGTCGGTACATTTTTTATCTTCAGTAACTTACTTACAAACTCATCGAAATGAATTTCCTCATATGAGACACCTAAACGTAATCTAGACAAAACATTGTGCTCTTCTCCTCTGGCAGAATATATGGAGAGAATCCATCTGATTGGTCAGTGGTGACTTAGATTATATTGGTCGGATGTATAGCGACTGGAGTTGTCGGCTCGACAGGAGTGGTCGTCTGCATTTCTACTGGACAAGTCGTCTTGCTCATCGACTGAGGTGGTTAGACTCCGACTAATGTTATCTGCAAATAGTTTGAAAATGCTTCATTACCACAACGTGATTCTATGCAGTGTTATGCAGTGTTAAATTCAATAACCTGGACTAGATAAACAATTATTAGAGTTTTCATGGCAAAAACAGTCGGTTCGACTGCATATCCTGGGCGGTAAATTGTTTGCAATATTTTCGTAGTTCTATGGGCACTAATGAGCCACGAAAACCCGTCCAAGTTCACAATAAAGCTAATGTTGATATCTTGTATCGCGTGGAGTTTTCATGGTAGAAACAGTGGTCCTGAACTTGTCGAGGATCAAGCTGTCGGGGATCATGACCCGTCGACACTGCTAACCTGTCGAAGGCTCGCACGGGAGAGGGATCGTCGTTCAGGTCGGCACCTTCGAGGTTAGCATTTATTGCTTCGACATACGTTCTAACTAATGCATGCAGACAGAGTAATAGTGCGATATAGAATGCGATATAGACAGAGTAATGCATGCAGAAAAGTCGTTCTCAGAAATGAAAACTTTTCATTGATATCCTCTCTTCTCCGCCTTTCTGCTATTATGTTATTCCAACCCCGATAGGTTCCGGTTCCAATGGCTCCAATGGTTCCAAAATGGCCAGGTTGAGTTGGTCGAGCCTTTAAAAATTGGTCGACTTTTAATTATGTGGTTGGGATGGTCGACACTTTATTTGGTCGACATAGTGTTTATAACTGACAGAGAACCTAAACACTAAAATAACTGCAAAACTTGGGAAGCATAAGAAACAAGGGAGAACCTAGGAAATAATCGTGGAGTTGGTTTGGAAAGAATAGGTAGAGGATGCAGTTCCCAATCATTCTCCATACATAAGAAACAAGGGAGAACCTAGGAAATAATCGTGGAGTTGGTTTGGAAAGAATAGGTAGAGGCTGTAGGTCCCAATCATTCTTTGATTCTTTGAGATTGTTTATTCATGGCAACTAGGGGAATTATGTATTATGGGCATCTAGCAATATTCATTAAGCCAACCGACTATTGTCATGAACCCATCCGACCATTAAGCCAACCATATTCATTAAGCCAGCCGAATATAGGCATATAGCAATATTCATTAAGTCGTCCGACCATTTTGATGGAGGTTAATGCATGTGCTTATGTTTTTCTTCCTTCTAACTTTCCTCTTTTCCTAGCGGCATTCATTATTGCCCCTAAAGGGGCAAATGCTAGTTTAGTCTAGTTGATGGACCAATCAAAATATAAATTTAAGAAATTCAAATATTCAACAATTTTTTTTAAATGTGTTTAATATAGTTAATTGGAAAACTTTAGATATGGTTTAGGAAAATTGGATGACTAATAGGAAGTCAAGCAAAGCTAAATTAAGACCGAAAACAATAAACCCTACTTTGGCATGGACTAATAAGAAATTTAATTATTGCTTAATATGTTCTAAGTTTAGTAAGAAATATTTCTAATATTGTTAATTATATTGAATTATTTAGTATAATACATATAAGATAATATAATACATGTAAATTATTTAATATAATAATAAGCTTTTAGGGAGGAATGCCTCATATTTGGAAGTTAGAGAGTGCCTTCGAAACAAGAAATTTTCATTGTTTGTCTTTATTTAATAAAAATTTTGCTTGAGAAGATGGCTAAAAAAGGAATTGGAATTGGCCAATATTGCCTTGGAAACAAGAAATTTTCTTTCGTTATCTTTATCTAAAAACATTGATGATGGTGATAATAGGTAATGTCCACTTAGACCAATTTTGGTTTATTGGGCTTTAACAAAGAAAAGTAAGGAACTACTTGGTTTTATTTAGAGTTTTATTTGTGCTCAAAAATCTTGGAGAGGAACATTCCTAAATTACTATAATTTTGATGAGATAGAAGGTTGGGCAGGTTCGTATTGTAACAAAATTATTGAAACCGAGATCTTATGTGGGTGTACGCAAGGAAATCTAGGAGGAAGTGATTTTCATCCTCAATACTCACAGTCTCACAAAGATGACAGATCCTTTCAACCCACGAAGTTTAAGGAAAGGTCCAATTCCCTATTTCAATATGTATCCCATGAGGGTTCGTTCTTATTTTAGCTTTGTGGATCTTCTTCTTTACGCTAGTTAAAACGGAGAGATAATGTTGGTATTCAATATTAGTGTTAATGACCTCCTTGTAATATCTTAATTTTTTTTATCCTCTAAATTTTTATCACACCACAACTTGTCTATGAGCTACAAAGTAATAACATTTTTAATATCATCTATATTTTGCAAAGTGACATTTTCTTCAATCTCCCACATCTTTAACCAAGACATGGCATCTTTATGCCAAACTTGCTTAAGACTTAGGTGGTTTTGATTGGAATTTAAAGAATTTTTCAGAAGTCTCACATCTCCCAAGTTATTTAATTTTTTATTGTACTTTAGGTACTTGGTCATAAATTTGATCTCAATGGGGGAAATACCCACTTCAATCAGGAGAATAGGATATGGCACGGTGCTTTTAATTTTAAGATTGTAAGATATAAAATGCTGATGTATTTTCTCAATCCTTCTCCAAGATTCTCTAGAGAGACCGAACTCTCAAACTTCACACCCATATGAGAGAGCGGGAGTGACGAGAGTTTCAAAGAGGAATTTCTTTTTATCCCACATCACAAGGTTTGCTGACTTACAATTGTTTTCAAGACCAAAATAAGCTTTCCACCCTCCATTGATCCTTTTCTCTATGTTGTGGTTCAAGTTAAGCTTGTGATTGATATCAATCCCAAGATATTTTTTAGGAATTCACTTCCTTCAAGTTGTTATTATCATACAAAAAATGAGCATAAGTGACCTAATATTGTTTTATAAACATAAATTTGGTTTTATCGGTATTGACATTCATGCCCATACCAAATCATAAATCCTTGATAATTCTTAATTGCTTATCAAGATTAGAGGGACATCTTGCCAAAAGAACAATATCATCAGCATAAAGAAGGAGGAGGATGACAATTCTTATTAACGTCGTGTTACTGCAACCTACCTCTATTAAACAACCTTCTAACTTATCTGATGTATATACCCGAAATATTGGGGGAGAGTGGGTAGCATTGCTTAACTCCTATATTAAAATTAATATCTTCTAACCAACTCTTGGTGTTCTTGATTTTGGCAATGACATTCTCGTACAACCTTATTGCAGTAGTTCTCAACTCGAAAGGAACCTTTAAGTCTTCAAATGTTTTCCACGAGTTATTTCTAGGCATTGTATCAAAATCTTTCCCGAAGTCCACACAGAATCAAAGGAGATTGAGCTCATTATTATGACATTCCTCTGCAATGATCTTGAGAGTAATGAGGTGGTTTATGGTGGAATGATAACTTCTAAAAATGGCTTGCCCTTTAGCTCTTTACCTTGACTTTCTAGCCATATGCTGTCTTATTTTCCAAAATAATGCCATATAACTTGGCTAAGAGAGGGCTAATCATAATGGTTCTATAACTAGAGGAGTTACTTTTATCATCACTTTTTAAAATGGGTACAATAAGTCTCTGAGTCTGAGGTTTAGGGAAGCCTTACTTGACTATTGAATTGAAGATCTTATGGATGTGATAGATGAAAATGATCCCCCCAATTTTTAGGATTTCAGTTGGATAGCCATCGAATGGGACGATGCATAAAAACAAAGTTGGAATGGGATAGGTAGTGTTCTTTGCAAGGGTGAAAATGAATCAATGGACCATTTGTTTTTCACTTTCTTCTTCTCAATTTTTGTGTGGAAAGAAGTGCCACGGTTAGTAAATGGTACAATCTATTGGGATGAAGTCACTCTCTAGATAGCTTTGAAACTTAGATTAAAATAGTTTTTATCACAAGTTATAGAGCCTTACCTTGTCATGTGGTATGGGCGTTGTGGCTAGACATAAATAATTTGTTATTTGAAAGTCACGATGTAATGTCCCCATTTTGACCCCCTTTGTATTAAATCGTAAATGATGTAAATATTGTAATTTGATCATGGTGAGGAGCTCAAGGCCAAGGCCCCACCATTGACTTAGCATTTTGGTATCGGCAATTAAAAATAGATGCCTACGGCTCTTGTGCTAGATATGCACAATGTAAAATAAGACATCATGTAAATACGAAATTTAATGACAAACCAACAACTGGCTATGCTATGCAACAAAGAGATGGGGGCATGATTCTACAAGGAAAAGGGAGGGAAATTATTCAAACCCTTGAGCCAATGGTATTAACCCATGTGTCAATGAGAAAACCATGAACTCTTAACTACCCATTTTGTCTCATGCACCCAATCATTTAATTCTTCCAAAGATTGGTTGGGGCAGTTATTGTCTTGGGATTGGAGAAGTATGGCAGCCAGATTTTCGTGCATGGGCAAGCCATCAACCTGAAAATCGTATTTTTGGCTTGCTGGGCAAGAAAACCCCCATGAAGTGCTGCCTAAGGCAATTCCTCATCCATTACATCCTTCCTCTCACGCAGACTGAGCTCACTGGAAGTTATCCTCACATTTTTCACCATAACCCTGCGTTTTTCCATGCCCAGGAACTCGTTTTTGGTATTTTGCAGTAGCTGGGGAAGGAGGGACGCGATTTTGGACTGAGGGAGAGGTCGTTTTTGCCCTTGGGGCGTTTTTCTGGAATGGGTTGCTCTCCTAGTCGAATTTTCCTAGTTGCCAATTCGTTTTGAGTCTACCCACGTTTTTTTGAAGCTCAGGAAACCCCACCTCATGCATTCCACTGTTGAAACGTTTTTCTCATGCTCAGCAAGTGTAGTTTTGCTATTATGAGCATCCTTGTTTGATTTGAACCTGTAAGCAAGAAACTGGAGTGGTAGTGGACAGAATTAGCTTGATAAACCTAGTGTGGGGAGTAACCTCTCAAGAAGATCAAGAGGGTTGGCTACTTTTCTATGCACACCTTGAGAGCACTAGAAAGGAAGGTATGGCTTGAGGGACTGTGTGGCAATGAAGCGAATACTTCCTGGTGTTGGGTGTGTAGGTATTGTGAGTGCCAAGCTGAATAGATCTGGGAGGGGTACCCATAGCTCTGTGGTTGAGCTCACTAGCTTAGCAATTCTTCCCTTCCATGTCCTAGCAGCCTGATAAACCCAATTGCAGATTGGCTTGGCTCATCTTGGTGTATGCTTGGCTATGTGTGAGTCTGCAGTTCCCTGGTTCCTTGTAGAGATCATGCCCAGCTCGGGGGTGGCAGTTGTATCAAGAGGTTGATAAGCACAACTGGCCTATGGTTGGGTGGAACGTTGCAGTTGCATAGCCAGTTGCTTGGGACTACCTTATTGAGATAAGTATTCTCTTGTGTTAAATTTGCAATTATCATTTGATGAATATTATGAACGAATGTGGATGTGTTAAATGAACTTACTTCCGCTGTGTTTTTAAAAGTTTATGCATACCATATGATCTTTTATAATTCTGCCAAGGTCTTTATTTAATGGCGGTCACAGAAATCTTGAATGTATGTTAGATATCACAGGATTTATTTAATTTCCGTTGTGTTTCTATAGCATGCACATACACATGTCTTTGTATCAATAAGTTTCATAATGGATATGGGGCTAAATGCCCGAATTGAGCACCAATGTCCTCTCTATCATGCTGGTATGGTAGGAGGGGACATTACACACGATATGTTATTGATCAGGTTTCCCACGACATTAGATTTTCATAGCATGAGTGTTGGAATGAACCAAAATAAAATGCAATAATAATTTAAGGAACCTGCCATAGATTCCACCTTTTATTGGGGGATCTTTAACAGGGCTTGTTGAGGTAGTTGAGGTATGTGTGGAGTGAGTTTTTTTTTTTATTAAAATAGTCATCATTATGTTCAGTTGAAGTACAATGTAGGTATGATAACCAACAATATAGTAGAATCTTATGCTCCATGGATTTTGATGAAGACAACCAAAGGAAAAGGATACAAAAAAATTATAAATCGCGGGTGATTCAAAATTATTAATGGATTGGGCTAATGCTATTTCTCAAATCACAAATTTGACTCCTAGACCCATCATACATAGAAACTTGGAGGTAAAAATTGTTGAAATATTGTAACTTCTAAGAATATTATATTTGTACTTTATTATTCCGGAGATGTTCCATTCCTCCGTGGAGACCCTATTGAATATTTGGAGATGTTTATCCCTCCAAGAGAGTGTGGTAACTAGGGTTATTAGATCTCCCATGTGAGGTCGGCCCTGAGTTAGCTGTTTAGGGGTTATTAGACTCTCTTAGGAGAGGTCGGCCCCATTAGGGTGAAAAGTCAGTTAGAACATGAGTATAAATAGAGGAGGTGTGTTCCTCATTTATCTCATTCATTCACTCACTTGTGATTGGCGCATAGGAGAGAGAGAGGTCTGCATAGGAGGAGAAGGAGCTCTTGTTGAGGACTACATCTTTGTATTGGTTGATTATCTATATTGAGGAAAGCTTTGCTGGGTTTTCTACCCCATGAGGGTTTCCCAGGGTAAATCTTTGTCTATCTTGTGATTGTGTTTCTTTCAGTGATCTTGCTTGTGAAATTAGGCTAAACTTAACATGGTATCAGAGCTAGCCTGAATAGGACATCTTTCACAAGGTGAAAATACCTCTCTCTCCTCCTCCGTTGAAAATTAGGGTTTTTGCAAAAGTTGGAATTTTTGGATTTTGATTGCACGGATGGATAGCTCTCCTCAAAATCAAAGTTTTGAGCCCTAGATCGAACTTTTTGAGTGGGTAGAACTCTGGGAAAGTCAAACCCTAGTTTGGGTTTTGGACCAGAAAACCAGAAAAGTGTGCACTTGTGCACCAAAAAACCAAAAAAGGTGCGAACCAGAAAGCCAGAAATTGTGTTGTAGATCTGAAAGTTGCTGATCAGATTTGAAGGGTGAAAAGTTGAAGTTTTCAGAAGTAGAGTTCTCAGTTATCTCAATCCAATCAAGCATATCTCCTGGTAAGTGTTACTCTATCTTTTGAGAAACTTCAATTTCTATGACCCCCTGGATAAGATGGCTCCAAGCACTAAGCTTGAAGACAAGTTAGAGGGTATAGAGAATTTCCGAGCATGGAAATATTGGATTGGTCTCATTCTTGAAGAGAATGATCTTGTCCAATATATCAAAAATGAGGTTGCAGAACCTGAGGAAGATGAATCCAAAGAGAAGTATAGGAAGGACTTGATTAGGGAAAAGACAATCATTGCTGATTCTATTAAGGACCAGTTGATTCCCCAAGTGGCATCCAAGAAGACTCCAAAGGAGATGTATGATGCCCTGTCCAGAATGTATGAAGGAAAGAACATCAATAGGAAGATGAACCTAAGAGCTCAATTGAAGAGCACTAAGATGAATCAAGGAGAATCCATTAAAGATTACTTCTTAAGGGTTTCTTAGTTCAAGGAACAACTAGATGCAATTGGAGATACCCTTGATGAAGATGAACTAGTCATGACTGCTCTAAATGGTCTCACTAGATCTTGGGAGTCATTCATCCAAACTATGTGTGCCATAAAAGAAAGTATGAAGTTTGATATGGTATGGGAGGATTGCATTCAAGAAGAAGCTAGGGTTGACAATAGAGAAGCCTTGCTCAAAGAAGATGACCAAGCCTTGGCCACCCACACCAAGAGAAGAAGGAATCAATCCTACTTCAAGAAGGATAGTCACAAGGAGTCTCAACCTCCACAAAGATTTCAAAAGAGAAGAGGAACTAATCAAAGAAGAGATTACTCCTCATTCCAATGTTTTACTTGTCACAAAATAGGACACATTGCTAAGGATTGTCCTCTAAAGAAGAAAAAGGGTTTTCACCACAAAAGACATCAAGCACATTTAGCAGAAGATGATAGTGAAGAAGAAGAGGAGGAAAGGCCTCAAAAGAAAAGATCTAAAGTAGAAGAAGAAGAAGATGCAGAAGAGTATGTTCTATTCTCTGCACTCTCTGGGGAAATAACACCTGGAGAAGATACATGGCTCATTGATAGTGGTGCTTCAAAGCACATGACAAGACAAAAGAAGACTCTTTCAAAACTTGAAGAGAAGACCTCTCCACAGAAGGTATCCCTAGGAGATGACTATCAATATCCCATCAAGGGAGTTGGTGAAGCAAGTTACAAGCTTGATTCTGGAACCCCACTGAAGATGAAGGAAATCTTATATGTACCAGGTTTGAAGAAGAACTTACTCTCTATCTCAGCTTTATATAAGAAAGGTTATAGGGTTGCATTCATAGATGAGCAAGTACTCATGTGCCCCAAAGGAAAATCAATTGAGGATGCAATTGTTATTGGTGAAGAGGAAGGAGGTCTATACAAACTCAAGGGCCATCCAGAAGCTACCCTTGTTCATGAAGCCACTATCCCAAGCGAGCTATGGCATAGGAGGCTTGCTCACATTAACTACAAATTACTACCTCATGTGAGCAAGGTAGTTATAGGACTACCAGACTTAAAAATTGATCATGATGGTACATGCAAAGGATGTGCAAAAGGGAAGAATATCAAGAACCCATTTCCAAAGAGTGAAACAAAGACTAAGAGTACCTTGGAATTGATTCATTCAGATGTATGTGGACTAATGCCCTCCACATCCTTGAGTGGATATGAATACTACCTTACATTTATTGATGACTATTCAAGAAAGACTTGGATATACTTTCTAAAAGGAAAGAATGAAGTCTTTGGAAAGTTCAAGGAGTTCAAAGCCTTGATAGAAAATCATTCAGAAAAGAAGATCAAAATAATCAAGACAGATAATGGCAAAGAATATACTTCAAAGGATTTTGAAGTCTTTTGTAAAGAAGTTGGAATCAAGAGGGAACTAACCACTCCCTACAATCCTCAACAAAATGGTGTTACGGAAAGAAAGAATAGAACCATTATGGAAGCAATAAAGACAATGATACATGATCAAGCTACCTATGTATCTATGGTCTAAAGCAGCTAGGACAGCAGTCTATGTGCAGAATAGACTATCTCATAGTGCTCTTGAGTTCAAGACTCTAGAAGAAGTGTTCACAGGAAAGAATCCTGAGGTAAGTCACTTCAAGATATTTGGATGCCCAGTATACATTCACATTCCAAAAGAAAAGAGGACCAAGCAGGATCCTTCTGGGAAAAAGGGAATATTTGTTGGATATTATGAAGCATCCAAAGCATTCAGAATTTACATCCCAGGATTCCATCATATGGAAATAAGTAGGGATGTGACGTTTGATGAAGAAGCAGCTCTCAATAGATCTAGGAAGTGCCAATATGAAGAAGTATATGAGGAAGATGCACCTTCCAGAATTACAGAAGTTGTACCCACCCCTGAAGATGTAACACCTGAAGACCATGACATAATAGAACCACAAGAACCCCCTAACCTAAACATATCAAGAAAGAGAAAGACAACATGGGCAAGAGACATTATACTAGGAGCAAAAGAGTATGGAGCTCATGAAGGCTCCACCAGAGCGAGCAGGAAACCAAAGTCATTCTCCAACTATATGGATTTGATGTGTGATCTTGTAGATCAAGAACCAACTAGTTATGAAGAGGCATCTCATAAGAAAGAGTGGGTAGAGAAAATGACAGAGGAGTACCAGTCAATAATGAAGAATGATGTTTGGGATATAGTTCCCAAACCAAAGGACAAGAGTGTGGTATCCTCCAAATGGATATACAAGATAAAGCATGCTGCAGATGGCAGTATTGAAAAATACAAAACAAGATTTGTGGCCAAAGGGTTCTCTCAGATAGAGGGAATTGACTATGAAGAGACATTTGCACCAATTGCAAGGTACAACTCCATTAGAACCATCATGGCACTTGCATCCATGATGAAGTGGAAATTACACCAGATGGGTGTAAAGACATCTTTCCTGAATCATGTGATTGAGGAGGAAGTGTACATAGAACAACCACAAGGATTTGAGGTGGAAGATGGAAGAACCCATGTGTGTAAACTGAAGAAGGTTTTGTATGGGTTGAAGCAAGCTCCCAGAGCTTGGTATGGAAGAATTGACAGTTTCTTGACAAGCTTGGGCTTTACCAAAAGTAAAGTTGATCCTAATCTTTATCTCAAGGTTATGGATGATGAACCTATCATATTGTTTCTATATGTGGATGATCTATTTCTGACTGGAAATGAGAAACAGATTATCGAGTGCAAGAAGAAGCTCTCTTTAGAGTTTGAGATGAAAGATCTCGGATTGATGCACTACTTCCTAGGTCTAGAAGTATGGCAAGGCCCAAAAGGAATCTTTCTCAACCAGGGAAAGTATGTTGTGGAAATCTTGAAAAGATTTCATATGTTGGAATGCAAAGCCAGGGCCACTCCCATGGATTCCAACTTGAAGTTGTTAGTTGATGACTCTTTAGAGTTAGTGGATATGACTCTATACAGACAGATTATTGGGTCATTGATGTATCTGACGAATACCAGGCCAGATATATGATTTGTTGTGAACACCTTGAATCAATACCAAGTGGAACCTAGGCGTGTACAGCTGATTTTTGTCTATATTATCTTGGAGATCATGACTTCATATTGTATGGCTACACAGATGTTGATTAGGCAGGATGTGTGTCAGACAGGAAGAGCACATTGGGTGGATGTTATTATCTAGGATCTGCCATGATCTCGTGGTTTAGCAGGGAGCAGTCTAGTGTGGCTCTCAGCACAACTGAAGCAGAATATATAGCTGCTTGCTCTGCTAGTTGTGAAGCGATATGGATTCGGAAGCTGTTATCAGGACTACTTGACTTAGAGATGGACCCCACTGTGATCCTGTGTGACAACCAGAGTTGTATCAAGATGACAGAGAATCCAGTATTCCATGATAAGTCAAAGCACATAGAGATCCGATATTTCTTTATACGAGATATGGTGCAGAAATGAGTTATAAAGCTCGAGTATGTGAGCACTGACGAACAAGTTGCTGATATATTGACCAAACCTCTGTCTCGAGTAAAGTTTGAGTATTTCCAAGACAAGTTTGGTGTCATTCAGAAGGACCCTCCTCTAAAGGGGGAGTGATATGGTCGATGATGACATTTAGATACTGGTATCGATGTGGATACCTGTATCGATGATTAGATTGCCTATATCGATTGTAAGGTCGATAATGAGGATACTTGTATTGATGAGGATATTGTATCGATGATGAGGATACTGTATCGATGATGTGGATACTTGTATCGATGATGAGGATACATGTGTCGATGATGAGGTTACTTGTTCCAATGATGAGGTTGATGATGAGGTTACCTATTCCGACGATGAGGTTGATGAAGTGGTACTTAGACTTTGTCTACGAGGACTATTGGGTTTGCATCGTCCTTGGACTTATTTCCTAAAGTGATAGGGATTTATCATCTCGTAAGTGGATCGGGATTGCATCGTCCTTGGACTTATGTCCTAAAGTGATAGGGATTGATCATCCCGTAAGTGGATCAGGATTGCATCGTCCTTGCACTTATGTCCTAAAGTGATAGGGATTGATCATCCCGTAAGTGGATCAGGATTGCATCGTCCTTGGACTTATGTCCTAAAGTGATAAGGATTAATCATCCTGTAAGTTGATTCGGGATTGCATCGTCCCTAGACATGGTGAGGTGTCTTAAAGTGATAAGGATTAATCATCATGTAAGTTGATTCGGGATTGCATCATCCTTAGACATGGTGAGGTGTCTTAAAGTGATAAGGATTAATAATCCTATAAGTTGATTCGGGATTGCATCATCCCTAGACATGGTGAGGTGTCTTAAAGTGATAAGGATTAATCATCCTGTAAGTTGATTCGGGATTGCATCGTCCATAGACATGGTGAGGTGTCTTAAAGTGATAAGGATTGATCATCCTGTAAGTTGATCTGGATTGCATCGTCCATATACATGAGAGATGTCTTGAATTGAGAGGGATTAATCATCCCGTAAGTGGATCAGAATTGTATCATCCTTGGACCTATGTCCTAAAGTGAGAGGGATTGATCATCCCGCAATAGGATCTTGTGCATTGCAGAGTATGTTGCTATGTTGATGATGTTGATCAATAGATCCAGACGATGAAGTTGTTGATCGAGAGATCCAGATGATGATGTTGATCGGAAGATCCAGACGATGAGGCTGTTGATCGAGAGATCCAGATGATGATGTTGATCGGTAGATCCAGATGATGAGGCTGTTGATCGAGAGATCCAGATGATGATGTTGATCGGAATATCCAGACGTTGAGGCTGTTGATCAAGAGATCCAGATGATGATGTTGATCGGTAGATCCAGACGATGAGGTTGTTGATCGAGTGATCCAGATGATGATGATGCTGTAGCTGATCGAGTGCTACAGAAGATGAAGACTCAATACTGACGATGTTGATGTTCCAGTAACTGAATGGGTTACTAATGATGATGTATAAAGAAAGCTTCCAATGATTTATAGATGTATCATGTATCATGTAGTTGATGACTCCTTGCTCCTGTAGATGTTGTTATAATATCCTTCTCATTAAGGGGGGAGTGTTGAAATATTGTAACTTCTAAGAATATTATATTTGTACTTTATTATTCCGGACATGTTCCATTCCTCTGTGGAGACCCTATTGTATATCCAAAGATTTGTATTCCTCCAAGAGAGTGTGGTAACTAGGGTTATTAGATCTCCCATGTGAGGTCGGCCCTGAGTTAGCTGTTTAGGGGTTATTAGACTCTCTTAGGAGAGGTCGGCCCCATTAGGGTTAAAATTCAGTTAGAACATGAGTATAAATAGAGGAGGTGTGTTCCTCATTTATCTCATTCATTCACTCACTTGTGATTGACGCATAGGAGAGAGAGAGGTATGCATAGGAGGAGAAGGAGCTCTTGTTGAGGACAACATCTTTGTATTGGTTGATTATCTATATTAAGGAAAGCTTTGTTGGTTTTTCTACCCCATGAGGGTTTCCCAAGGTAAATCTTTGTCTATCTTGTGATTGTGTTTCTTTCAGTGATCTTGCTTTTGAAATTAGGCTAAACTTAACAAAAATTACTATGATTTTTTCTCCTTCACTCACTCACATACATTGAGATTTCAAACAAAAATAGTAGTTAGTTCTAGTATTCTAGGAAGGCTCTTTACTCATTCAAGAATATAGGGAAAACACTCCATCCTCAGAATCTGTTATTTATCTCTTCGGATCATACTTGAAAGCTACATGCATTCAAGTTCTTAGAGATAAATGTTTTTTTATGGGATTTGTATTTAAGTAATTTTTCAATTTGTTGATGTTTTCAAAGTAGGGATAAAGGTCATTTGGGTCTAATATTTTTTATGGATGATTGTAACATGTAGAGCATTGGTTTTGGCCCACACTCAATCTTGAAATATAAATATGAAGTTTTTTTTGGAAAATAAAGTTACTTAACACAATAAATAATTTATTAAATATAATTGAATGTACTTAGAACCACATTAATATTAATGTATATTTTTTTCACTAAAACGTTTAATTTTATAAAGGGAAAAAAAATGAATCGCAACCATGGCTAATACAATCTACAACATGTTTGCCTAATCTGCAGAATTTGTAACATCATCATAATCTATAATTAACCATCTCTGTCTATCAAAATCGTTTGTTGTCCTCTATCATACTCCCTTCTTCAATAATAAAATGATAAAATGTCAAGATGCTCTGCTTTCCTTTCCTCTGTCTGTTATGATCGGATTAGCAATCTAATTTTTACATCTCCTACATTTCAGATAAACGTACCAACAATGTTTGTTGTGCTTAACCAATCTTCATCCATTAACGCCTAATTTCATGACCATGTATCTCTTTTGGACTATCTCACAGTAAGTCACATGGTAAGTGTTGATGTGGCATCATGTCCAATTGGAACCTACATGGCATCCCCTTATCTTGCCTTGTCATATCATGTTCATCCCCTTGTCCCTATCACTATGATCCTCTAAGATTCCCCCATCATAATAGTTATGCTCCCCCACCGATGAAATCACACGAAAGATCAATATCCATCGATATGACATGTGCCATATGTTTTCAGTCATTCGCGACAATGCCACACGTGTCGGTTCTCATTTACCTCAATCACTCGATGAAATCTAAACCATTTGCAAGAGGACCCCCATACTAACTCACGATTAATTGTGCTTTGCATGAACAATCAAGATTGATCTATCCAAATTGCACGATCAACCTCAACCATTTGAGGGAGGTCCCCAATATTATGTCGCGATCACTTGGGTTTTGCACGAATGGTCAAGATCACCCAAACCAACTTGCACAGTCAATCTCAACCATTTGTAATGATGCCACACCTTGTTATGCTCTGGTTATGTTCTTGTGTTGGACTGCTTCAGATTTGATGATGCTCAATTCAATATGGAACATTTGTGTCGTGATCCCCCCCCTTTGTTTTTGACAGAAATGGTTAATTAGCTTTGATTATATAGAAAACCGGAAATTATAAAGAAAAAAACAAGATTGTTCCCATAAAAGGATACCATCCGTCACTCCTTTTTCATCCTTCACAAACTTATAGCTGCTATGAAATTTCCCTAGTCTATGGAGGCTGTAACAACTTACATATTGTCCGAGAAGGAGAATGCAGAAATAATACATGTCTATAAGCTTAACTAATACAAAAAAACTGATAATTGAAAATTTCTAGGAAAACAAAGTGCTGCAATGTAGTAAAAAAATTCCCAACATGTGAGGCCCCAAAAAACAGAGGTGGGAGCAGAATGAGACCAAAATAGAGAGAAGTCATCCGTTGGATTGATTCAGATGTTGAGGACAGCACCGTCAGGATATGCATTCCCAGTCTTTCCGGTATTTTTGACAGTATGAGAGCCAGCGTGATCCATTTCTTCTTTGAGCCTTTCCAGGGTCCTTCCGAGAGCTTCCAGTTTGATGCTAACATCTTCAAAGATTTCATTCTTGCAAGCTTTGTGAGGATAGAGAAGTCCCAGGGTTTCTTCAATATGTTCAACCTTCTCAGCAATTTTGCTGTTGTGGTGCTTGACCTCCAAGTGAGTCGAATGAGCCAAAGTAAAAATATGAGTTAGAGCCCTTTTGAATTCAAGATTTTCGCTTCTCACCAGACGAACCTGTCCATCCAATTCATGAATGTGCTTCATAATTACTCCAAATTCCTTATTACTGCCATGTCTCTTTCCAGGGCCCAGAGGCCTCTCAGACCTAGCATGTTTGTGGCAAAGACCAGTCACCGGGGGAGCCTGTTCGTCCTCCATCACGATACAGTTCTCTACTTCGTCAATCGGGATGGACCAATTGCATGCTCCAAGAGAGCTCCTGAGGGGTTTGTTGCAATGGAGATAGCTCATATAAAACTCAAATCCTTCTTGCGAAGAAGTACCGGAGAGATGATGGTCCATTGGAATAGGAAGGCCCTTACATCGGATAGGGAGGCCATAGAAGCAAATGCAGGAATAACCAAAGCATACAAGCCAGATCCAGACCGTTCTATTGTGCTGGAGAAAACTCACTATGGCTTGGAGTAGACCACAACAGACAGATGACTACCAGAAATCAACTCAATTCTCATAACTATGTTATATAAATGATAATGCTAAGATAATGAAGAAGATAACCAACCTCGATCCAAACGTTTGATGTAGATCCCCGTTGGAGCTTTTCAATCCATGCACTTGAATCTACAAATTAGTCTTGGGATTGGGGTAGACCACAACAGATAGATGACTACCAGAAATCAACTCAATTCTCAGAACTATGCTATATAAATGACAATGCTAAGATAATGAAGAAGATAACCAATCTCGATCCAAACGTTTGGTGTAGATCCTCATTGGAGCTTTTCAATCCGTGCACTTGAATCTGCAAATTAGTCTTGACAACCAATATACAACAAGTACATAATATATATAAACGACATTAATATCATCAATAGCAATGGTCCATGATATAACAAGTAAATGCAACCCAATGTAAGATAAACAACATTTACAACATTAATGGACGAGAATATGAGTATTTCTATTAATAAACAAGAAGAAGTACAATGTGATACGACCTCTTGCCAGCAACCAATCTGAACCAACATCTGGATCAATCCACTTGTGCCTCCACCACTTCAATCCTCCATGAATGGCAAACTCAAACTAGATAGGAGTTTGGAAGGTGAACATAAAGGGTTCACAACTACAAGGATCAATGAGTGTAGACTCAAAATAGGGCAAAAATCCACTAGAGTTCTCTTGCTCTTCTTTCTCCTCCCGTCCATAAGCCATATGTGCTCAATATATAGTCCTCCCAAAGGTAGGTGAAAGGACACATCGAGACGTTTCTTGGGCAGATGGAGAGCCAAAGGTCACCCAATGACTGCTTTTTGGGAGTAAAAAGTAATAAACTAGTGATTTTTACCATATTACTTAATACTCGCGGGCTATAGAGATGCAACTCGCGGGTACGCTTGCTATAGTGATGCAACAAGCGGGTCAGAGGAAAAATGAGGAAATAGTATGTCTAAAGGATATAAAGTGGATCTGAGTCAATGAAATGGATCCTACAGGACAAAGAATGCTGATGCTCACAGGGTGGAAGATTACGTTGTAACAGATGCCCCCTAATGTGTGAGGTTAGAGACTGATGCTACGATGGCCGAAATACATTATAAAACTCAGAAGTGGAGTGATGGAGACACAAGTGGAAAGAGCAGATCACTCGTCATAGTACAATAGTATACCTAAATACATATCGGTAGTACAAAAATCTGATACAATGGCCATGAATAGGCAGTACATAGTGAATACATATCATAAGTGATCATAGCCATGATCCCTCTACAGTAAGATATGGTCTCCTGCTAAAAAGGAAACAACTAGTGCAAACTGTAGGTACAAATAGTTGATATTTGAGAGGTGATATCTCAGACATAAAGTCAAAGTCATAGGTAGCATACTAAATGCCACCATCGCCTGGGGTCTTCTACACAAGTCTTCGACGGTGCAAGTCCCATCAAGCGAATAAAGGAGTTGAGGTCGAACCTGATGAGACATCGTCTGATTACCGGTCAATGATGTATACCGTTAACAGACATGAGATAACCCACCAATAATGAAAATGGGCATCAAGGCACAGAGCACAATCATCGGAGTGTGAATAAATGAGTCGAAGTCGAACACTAGGATGAATCCATCAATCAGGGGACATTGATGTATTCCCAAAACTGTCGATGGCGAGAGAACCTGCCACTAATGACTGCAAGCCTCAAGGTACTCAACCGAACTCTAAGCCTCAAGTCTCGGAATAAATGGGTTGAAGTCGACAGAATGAGACTCGCTGGAAGGAGGGCATTAATGCATCCCCCATCAACCAGCATGAGGTACCAGCTACGCTGAAAGATTTGGAAGAACTCAGGTGAAATGGACTGACTCAATAAGGATGGCCGACATGCAATAGTTAAGAGATTTGAGGAGTGGCCGACACTGGTTCAGGACTTCCTTTGAACAAGAGCATGAGTAGATGGATATACTTAGGTAGCATAGACTTGACATAAACTGTGCAATGCAGGAGGCATTACAAAGGGCTCCATAATGACTGGAAGCTTAACCAATCGGTGGAGAAACTGAGATACAAGTACAGCTCCTAAGGTCCAACTATAGTCTCGACTCATAGTGTATGGAGTGGAATGAATGCTCTGTTCAAAGGCGACACAACAACTACCAACAAGAAGTATTAACCATAATCCCGTCCGGCTTTTTGGAATATTTGATTTTTTTGGTCTTTTTCACATTTGGGAAAAGCTTGAAAAAGAATAAAATTGCTTATAGTACAACAAGTGAGGGAACGAGTGTCAATTAGCAAGCAGATTAGTTCCAAGTAGTGGAACATACCTATGATCAATACAAGGAAGTGCATGCAGGATGTGGACACTCGGGGGGTGTGTTCCCTTAGGGTCAAAAGGTCATCAAATTGTGAAGGGCAAATATAAGCTCTGCAGGGCTCGGCAAGGAAAAGTGCTCAGGCACCAAGCTAACAACTGAGTAAGCGGGAGCCGGCACAAGGCTCAAGCGGCAAGCAGGATGATGCAATGCAATCACAACATGATATAACTGAGGGGAATCCTTAAGGGAGATGGCCAGCATAAGACAAAGTAGAGTATGAGTCTTTATCGCAATGTCATGGCGTAACTACAAAGGACTCCCAATCATAAGGACAAACAACGACATGGGAACCATAATGCACAAAGGGGTTCTAACTAGGGTACCCATGTTCGGAAAAGCCCTACCTCCACATAACGACACTTCTATAGCAGTGTGAAGGTTCCGTGTCGGTTACGAAGCAGGGTCGCGCCTAGGGTTTATGAAAATGATCAACAGTTCAAATGCATAATGCACATGGAAATGGCATCTAACCTATATGTCGGGTGTGAAACGTACCTGCCGTAGGTGTGAAATGGTCCAAAACAACTTTCGTCGAAGAAATCTGATTAAAAAATACTACTCCAAGACATTATATTAGTCCATAACAGCATAAAACAGTAAAAACTATAGACAAGTGGGTCCTGAAAATTATAAATAGTAATAAAAAAATACAATTTACTATTCACCCATTTGGAGCTTTTGGTTAGTTTTCACCTAAAAGTTCAATTGTCGATTCTGGGAGCTACAAGCGACCGTTCATTGAACCGTCCGGAGCAGGTTGGTAGTCTCATCCATACCTTTCATTTCAATGCTTTTATTTTAGTTTTCAGCGGTGGGATTTTTTGTTTAGCCAATCCCTAAATGGCTTCGGCGCTACCCACGAGTAATAGCTATGCGGGTCGCGGGTAGGGCATGATACGTGCAGTCAACGCAAAGGTTGACCGCGGGTACCCGCACTTGCATACAAGTTAGCCCGCGGATATGGCCATGTAGTTCGTTTGTTTAAAAGAATTTGACCAAAATATTTGTTTTTCTTCACTCTAGGATGGTTCTAGAGTGGAGGGAGAGGGAGCATGACCAAGTTGATGAGGCCGTGCGCAATGATGTGCAAGCACAGCAGGCATTGCAAGCTTGTGGGTTATATAAATTTTGGAGTATAGGGGGTTTGAGGGCCCAAAACCTATTACTCTGCCGCTTGATTGATTACTGGGATGTTGATGCACAGAACTTCAGTCTCAACGGGAAAATCCTCACACTAGAAGTGGAAGATATCTACTTCATAACAGGTTTGTCCCATCGAGGTGAGACAGCCAGTCTTCGGTCTTGTACTATGGGTGGTGGGATCACCGTCCCGGATTACATAGCGAGGTATTGTCCCGCAAACACATGAGCGGTGGGAAGTCAGGTGCCCATCAATTCCATAGTAGATCTGAGCATGAATATCATTATGGCTACCTTAGTGCGGATCACTGGATCCAAAACTCTTCACCAAGCATCCAGGCCAGTGATGTTCTATGCATCACAATGCATGCAGCCTATAGTATTTGATTGGTGTTCCACACTACTGGGGTCTATGAAGACCCAATTGACAGAATGCAAAGAAGGGAAGGCTAAAAACTTTGGGTATGGAAGTATCCTATGCAGCTTCTTCTTTGAGAGAGTTCTGGGGCTTAGTCCGAGGGTGGATGTCCCTCCTGATAGTCTCCGAGATCCAGCCCTGACCCGGTGGGCTGAGATCTTGACACGACAGGGTGGTGGCCGTCTGGTGTCACCATATACCGAGGAGTTCTTCCATTGGTGGGACCGACAAGTCATTGCCATAGAGGACTACCCCTATGCAGAGATAGACTTCCGCCAGGATAGGGACATGCCACTCCCACCAGACGCAGCGTTCAGAGACATTGGTGAGTACTCTTTTTAGGTTTTTTGTTTATTAATTTTTTATGGATTTTTTATTGTAGTTGAAATGCAAAAAGCTTTTTGGTGGTAGTATCATATGCTAATGGTTGACTGTTTGCTCGTAGACAAGGGCCCAGTGAGACCCGATGGCTTCCCGAGACATGGTCGTTGGGGTAGGGGTGATGAGGCAGGCGATGCTGTAGCAGGGCGCACTCTACAAACCTTGCGGAGCAACCTATCACGGATTGTGGCCAGGGTTCCACGGATAGAGGTGGCGCAACTAACTGAGGCCATGCAGCGCCACGTAGTGGGGGTTCTTGGTGACTGGGTGCGGCTACTACAGCGGGTAGCCAATGCAGTTCAGTATTTCTATGAGACACATCCTGTCGGGGTGACAATTAGGCCTCCTCGGAGGGAGTAGATATCCTAGGATCTCATTTTTGTATCGATATGTATATTTTTTAGGGCTACGGGCTCCAGTTTTGTATGATACTACCATTTTTGGACATATTTATATATAAAAACTTTGGTTCTCCAGTTCTACTATATGTGTGTATATACAAATGTATGAATGTCTCTTTCATTTGTGTGCTTCATGGTGAATGTGACAAATTCCAATCTAATACATAGTTAGCGTATGCATCAGATATATGATTAACACTTCTCGGAACATGTATGTATGTAATTGAAACAAAATGGCATTCCAAGAGTCTTACCCTTAGGAATTTCCGAAGTAACGTAGGATCTCACACACGGTACTGCCCATTCAGCTGAGACACAACTAGTTGTGAATCCAGGTGGACTTCTAAAGACTGGATGCCATGGGAAATGACATCCCAAAGTAGCTCAATGACGGCACTATACTCAGCCACATTGTTAGATGTAGGACCGAGACAAGCACCTCCTGAAGACACAACTAGGTGGTCAGGTGAGAAAATAACCCAGGCAGCAGAAGCAAGCTGCTACATATGATGGCTAGCACCATCGGCGAATCCTAAGAATGTAGGAAACTCTGTTGACATCTGTCAATCAAACAGAAGCTAATCAACAGACTAGAAAACGAAAAGAAATCTAAACTATGTACAGAAGCAACTATACAATAGTATACAAAAGTATCAGCCTGAACCAGAGGTTCAAGCATAATACCGCTTGAGGTAGAGCCCATTTCTAGGATCCTTAAAGATAGTCCCCTCATAGTCTTCTAATTCATAGGCTCCATTTTCTAGGACACGCCTCACGACATAAGGACTGTGCCACATGGGGTTAAACTCGCCTGCCCCCAGGGGTTCTTTAGCTTGGTCATATAAGAGGACCAAGTCACCTTCAGCATACTGTCGGGGATGGACAGACCTATCATACTGAACCTTAACACAATGTTTGTTGACATCTATGGCCACAGTGGCATCTCGATGTTGCTCGTCAAGTTGCTCAAGGTGGATTAAACATTGCTCAAGACCCGTCGTATCAGGGAGGAGCTCTATGGCCAGTTTAAGTGAAGGGATCTCGCATTCAATCGGTAAAAGTGACTCCACACCGTGAACTAGCTGAAACGGTGAGAACCCAGTGGCAGTCTTGACTGCGGTTCGATACGCCCACAAAGCAGGATATAACATGATGTGCCAGTTGGTCTTGCTTTGTTGGATGGTACGTTGGAGAATGGTCTTCAAAGACTTATTGACTACTTCTACTTGACCATTCGCTTGGGGATAATAAGAAGATGACTGTTCTTGACGAAACCCAAGCTTGAGAAATAAATCTTCCATCATCTTGTTCTGAAAGTGACTGCCATGGTCAGTGACAATCTCTTTCGAAATACCGAACCAAGTGATAATTTAATTGAATACGAAGTGGGCTTCTATAGCACCGTCAGCTTTAACGGTAGGCATGGCCTCAGCCCATTTGGAAAAATAGTCCATGACCACTATGATATGGTGATGCCCCCCAGCCCAATCTGGTTTGCAATCCATGAAATCCACCCCCCACTTGGTGAAGGGACCGACGGTGACGACCCGATGAAGGGGCACTAGATGCGAGCATATGTTCCAAGAAAACACTTGGCAAGGGTGACATCTCTTCACAGCATTAACACAATCCTTAAAGATGGAAGGCCAAAAATAACTAGCTCGCATAATACGTTGGGTTGTAGCAAGCCCGGATAAGTGACCGCCACATGCCCCAACATGGAAATCATTAAGCACTCGCTCCGCTTCTTCGTGAGTTACGCAATGACGGAGGATAGAATCCTTTCCTCGGTGATACAAAGTGTCACCGATGATAGTATAATCTTTAGCGTGATGTTTTACACGTCGTCACTCATCTTGTGAATAGTGCGGAGGAAACTTCAAAGTTTGGAGATATACAATGACATCCCCATACCAAGGGTCTTCAGACAAGATAAGAAATAAGTGCTCATCCACAAAGGAATCTTCATGAATGACTTCCTCATCAAGTCTCGGAAGGTCCGACATAAGCTCTGCAAACACCAATGATTTCACTGACTTCGCCGAAACAAAATCGAGATCGAATTCCTGAAGGATAACAATCCATTTATTATACTTCCCCCCGATAAGGCGTCGTGATAGCACGAACTGAAATGGATTGATATGCGCGACAACTGTGGTTGTTCTAAGCAAAATTTAATGTCGTAACCGCTGGACTGAATGAACAGTCGCAAGTGCCAGCTTTTCCACATGAGTATATCTTAGCTCAACGTCTACTAAATTTCGACTAAGGTAATAGATGACATGCTCGACAAGCGCACCATCAACCTGAACCAAGACCATGCCAATCGTCTCTTGAGACGCAGCCACATAAAGGATAAAATCTCGTGCGAAGTTGGGTGGACTAAGCACAAGGGTCGATACCAAAGCTTTCTTAAGGGCATCGAAAGACTGCTGGGCTCGCTCATCCCAGATAAAAGGTGTGTCCGTCTTCAATAAGCGCGTGAAACCTTTGGTAAGATTAGCATAATTGACTACGAAATGGCGTAGAAAAGTGGCTCTCCCTTGGAGGCTCTGAAGTTGTAACAAATTGCGCGAAGGAGGCAACTGAAGTATTGCCTCAACTTTGAGAGGATCGACTCTAATACCCTCTTCCGAAACTATGAAGCCCAGAAGGTGACCTATCCTTACAGCAAAGATGCATTTGTTAGGATTCAATCGAATCTTGCATCGTATACATCGTTCGAGAATCATGCGGAGGTGCTTGGGGTGGTCCATCCTCTTGCGAGAATGGCCGGCAAGATCATCCAAGAAAACCTCCATAATCGTTTTAAGGTTGTGAAAGGTGTAGGTCATGGCACGCTGAAATGTAGCTCCGACGTTTTTAAGGCCGAAGGGCATTTTTCGATATGCAAATGTTCCCCAAGGACAAATAAAAGCTGTCTTATGTTGATCCTCGGGTTTGATTTGAATCTGGTTATATCCAAAAAATCTGTCCATGAAGGAAAAAATCTCACTTCCGGCGCAAGCATCCAAGATTTGATCTATGAATGGTGTGGGGAAGTTGTCTTTCGGACATGCACGGTTCAAATCTCTAAAGTCGGTGCATACATGGATCATTCTCTGCTTCTTATCCATAGGAACGGGGTTTGACACCCATTCGGTAAGAGGAACGGGGTAGATGAAACCAGCCTTGAGCAGTTTCTCCACCTCTACCTTGATAGAGGCTGCTTTTCTAGAGTTCACAACACGTAAGCGTTGTCGAACCGGTTTAGCATTGGGATACGTTCTAATCTCATGTTCAACAATGCGGGGGTTTATTCCTAGCATCTCCTCATATGACCAAGTGAAAGCTTCCTGGAGTTTCGGAAACAATTCAGTGTGAATAGCAATCTCCTCAGGAGTGCAATCGTCACCGATGTAGACATTCTCAACTATTTCGGGAGTACGAGAGATATTGATCGACGTAGTTGGGGAAATGTTAGCCATATTCCCTTCCGCAAAAACATCATGCAACTCCAAAAGAGCCACAAGGTGACCAACCATCTCTGCTAGAGTCGTCCTAAACTCTTCTCGTTCGTCAAGCTCGATTTTGGGAAAGAAATAAGAGCAATGGTGCATATCTTCCCAAGGTCTCTCACTACCACACATGGCCTCCATAATAGCCTCATTAGAAGGCAAAGTACCATCGAGGCAATCATGGGAACAAGATGAGTTGGCTTCCGAAACCGACAGCATAACGTGATCTTCCTCGACTATTTGGGAAGAAGAGAGATTCGGCTCTGCAGTGGCTTGTTGAATATGCTGGTAAGCAAGCTCAACTACAGAGAGTGGCATAGACATCCCAACATGCGAAATGTTTCCAGATGTGGAACTCGTGGACGGTAAAGTCCATGGATTGTCAAAATAGGAAGTCTGGAATGACATATTATGCGAAGGAGGAGACGCATCGTCGGTGATGGTTCCAAAAAAAATTCACAGGTGCAGCAAAATCATAAGTTCCCATCAATGAAGGGTACATGCCAACACCCATGTTCCCAGTTGCCGGCTGAGAATGAGTAACCTACGGGACTATGGATCCCGTGGATGCTGTGGAAGAGGAGTTAACGTAATCCAGATGATCGATGGTCACTATCTTGCCTTCATGGGGAAAGCAGATAACTCTAAATATAGTGGACGCGACAACTTTCATGGCATACATCCAATTCTGACCTAGTAAAAGGTTGTAGTCGATAAGCGCATCAACCACCTCGACTTCAATAGGCACAAACTTACCTCCCAAGGAGACAACAAGGAAAGGGATAATTCCATGCGGCTTAAAAGAACGACCATCGAATGCAGTGGGCGTGGTTCTAGACGCGAGTAGGGGAGGAGAGCCAAGAGCTTTCCAACAAGTTAACAACATTACTGACACAGAGGCACCTTCGTCAACCATAGTACGTTTGACAAAAATCTGAAGGAACATCACCTGGATTTGAAAAGCCACGTGGTAAGGTAAGCGAGGTTGGACATCAGTAGTATCGAACTTGATAACAGTGGGACTTCCCCCATCCTGAACTCCTAATGCACTCAAAAGAGCATGCTTCTGAGAAGGACAGGCTTGCAAGGCTTCAAGAGCCGACATGGCACACGGAGTTTGGCCCAAATCTTCTACGATGGAGTAGTTGTGGGCGGCTCGAGCATTAGGATTACGCGTAGAGCGCTTAAGAAGACCTTTCGGTATCCGCGGCATAATAGAGGGCTTCTCGATATGCAAGGAATTGTCAGGAGGAGGGGGAGGCTCACTCCCCAAATTGGGTTGTGGTGCATCATAATCGCGCTAACGAGTGGCAACACTAACCTCTGACTGAACCATGTTCACACATCCATAACCACCAGTATTGGAAGAAGACATTGTCGTCTCAGTAGATCCATAACCAGTGGTGGGAGCATGCAAAGCCATGTTTTGGTGATGAGGTAGGGGATCCTTCAACACAGCTGGGCTCTGTGCCAAGTGCTTCGATGCTTCTTCAATACGAGGACATAAGTGAGTAAGATGGTCTTCCCCACAAAGCTTGCAAGGAAACTTCACCTTACGCCTAGGTTTACGATCCTCACCAGCATTTCCACCTTCCCAAGGAGGGTTGGCATTATCCTTACGGGGGGTATTGCGATTGCTATTGTTATTCCCATTGTTTCCACCCTTGCGATTATTTCTCCCCTTTTTCTTACCACCAGGTTGTTGGTTACCTGATTGGTTCGTCATTTGCACATTGTGTACATCGGACGATGGGGTGGAAGTGGACAAGGTGTGAACCTGTCTAGGAGTAGATTGGTTTAGCGATAAATTTTGCATTTGATTAGCTACCAAATCTATGGGATGAGTGCTTGCAGATCCTATGATGCCATCAGCATGCGGTCCAGGAACTGACGTGTGCACGCTGCATCAGGAATGATGTCATACAAAATGCCAGACTGAGAGTATAATAAGTCTAACTGCTGGACTTTCAAGATAGCTTGTTCCTCAGTCACAATGCCAGACATTGAAACATCCTTAGCAATGTATGGAAGTAGAGACTTGAGGAACCATTCCAACAGGAACTTTGGAGGAATGTTGGCCTTCACTAACCTCTTCCGCAGACGCCACTCTTGAACGTGGTCAGAAATATGTGTGGCCTTGTTCTGACGGAAGGTAGATAAAAGTTCAGTACCAGTATCATAGCGAACTGGCAACTGGAAATGATCTAAGAAAACCAAAGCGATCTCGTTAAAACCCCTATAGGTGTTTCTAGGCAACTCGACGTACCACTTTGCAGCTGCCCCTGTGAGGGTGCATTGAAATAGTCACAATCTAACGGAATCGTGATTCAATGAGTTGGAGGAGCACAAAAGGTGAAATGTCGTGACATGATCTCCCAAGTCCTCACCACCTTTCCCTTCAAACTTAGGAATGTTCGAAGGGAGCTTGGTAAGGACTGGGGGCCAAGTAGGGTCGTGACACACCGGATCATTCGTGAGCTTCGAAAGATCTGGAAGATTCAAGCGTGCAAGGAACGGGAGCTGAGGCTGGAAAGCTTAATTATAAGCTCCCATAAAAGGTTGGTTAAACGGAACCAAATTATAAGATGGACCAAAAGTTTGACCATGAGGATTAAACTGCTGATAATAAGGACCTGACAGACCATAAGCTTGCCCACGACCATAGGATTGATAACCTCCTCCTACCTGATCCATTTGAGAGTAAGAAGGTATGTGCGTGTTTTGGGCACCATATTGGGGTGGTGGGTTGTATTGGTGGCCAACACCGACTGTGTTGTAGTAAGGGTTGCCACCATGAGTATGGGGCATATATGTACTATTCATAGCGGGAACCGTGTTGTAATGACCATAATGGTATGGTATGTTCCCACCCCCAGCATTAGGATTAGCTTGAGTAGTCGTGTAGTGACTAGAAGCATGAGATGTATTCCCAGCCCCAATATTGGTGTTACTAGTAGCAGGGATGGTGGTGTTATGTCCATGTGGATAGGATATATTCCCACCCCCTATATTGGCATTACTGGTAGCGGCAGTGGACGCAAAAGTATGCGGTATATGTCCACCCCCGTGGTTAGGAGGAGCATTAACATTCGTAAAAGTAGTCCTGGGTTGACGAGTAGCGGCATGTGTATTAGGTGGTGGATGGTGAGTCGTGTTTCGAACAACGTTCCTATTAGGTTGGGAAATCCTAGGAGGTGGTCTTCTTCTAACATTAACATTGTTAGGAGGAACATGACCAGTCCCCATACTATGTGTGTGAGTGGACAACGTAGTTCCCCCAGTGGGTATAGTATGGCTAACACCATGGCTGGTGCCAGCATGACTACCAAACGTAGTGGAAGGTTCAACTGTACTATAACTAGGCATACCAAAAGAGAGTGTGGTCGGGTTGATCGTAGGACCAGTGTCGTCATGTAACTCTGGCATCCCGTATCTATAACTGTGTGGAAACGAAGGAACGAACGTGTCGTCCTGTTCTTCATCCTCGGGTAAGGTTGGAATTCTGTGAAGATAATTATCCAGATTCGAAGGATCGAACGGATCTTGTTCAAGTGGATTCGGCCAAATCGAACCAGGTTGAGTCTCGGGTGGATCACCTCCCCACGCCTTACGAGGAGTATGGGGATCGGAAGTGTGTTCAACTCTACCCGATGGAGTCGAAGGTTTTTCCTCAGTATCAGAATGTGTAGCAGTCATGACGTCTTGGACGTATGTCTCGTAAGAATCCGAATACTCAGAGGGAGCCCTCCGGCGAGAATATATAATCAAAACATCCCCTAAAGGCCAACTATCGATCAAAAACAGTAAATCAAAATCACACACCTAGAGAAACTACAGCCAAGAGCAGACAAACAGAGTGGCTAAATGAGCTCCCGACACTAGAGCCGGTATGTCTCGCCTAGGAGAGGCTTGAGACTCCCAAACTATAGCCGGAGGTAACAGAATCAATTATAGAGACACCCAGGCTTCACTGCGTGTAAAGGGCCGTAACCCTCGGCAACAAACAACTGTGCTGTCCAATCCCTATCTGACTCGGGACACAAACAGTATAAGCACTGCAAGTACCCTATGCGATACCTAGGTAAGGCAACTATGGTCACCGCAATATAACCAATGCTCAGGGGGACAGTCACAGGTGGGATCCGTCGTATGGGCAGGGTAGCTGAGCCCGAAACTCAATGAGGTTCAAATCCCCCAAGGGTCCCCAGATACGAACAAATCCTAGAAATATCTCCCACGTTCAGCCGATATCAGAGGGATATCCCTTCAACCAACCTCCCGTGACCTCGTGCTTAACTCTGGCTTGAGTAGAGCTTCCTGAGAACACCGATCTATACCATGGATTCCTCCATTCCCTGGTCAAACATCTAATGTTTCGTCTAGTAGTCTTGGATTGTTAACTAACAATGATCTATTCCAAAACTCTAAACTTATGCTAGTTGGTGTACCCTATAAATAAAATTGGTCTAATCAATTTTAAGATTAAGCGTTAATTTTAATGGTTGTGATTACTCAAGAGATATGATCGTGAAACTAGTGATGTGTAGGACTCAATAGTGTGCAAAATCGTCAAATCCTAGACTCATCTATCCAATGAAAACAATGCCACTAATATGCACAATCAAACCAACGATTTCGAAATAAATATGCAATCCTTTTATATTTTTCAATGCACAATCAAAATCTAGATGAAGGCAGAAAGCACTCAATGCAAGATGCAATACATAAAAGCAAAAATATTTTTTGTATTTTCTTTTATAAACAAAAAGAAAATGCAAAACTATGTGTATTTTTTTGTATTTTTCAATATATGGAAATGAAAAATGCAATCAAAATCCTACTATCTAGTCACTGATATGCCAAAGAGATCACTAAGACAACCAACAAGGCTAAATCCAAAGATGGGTAAAAAACCAACAAGGCTCAACCAAGAGAAACGAAGAGTTCTGGTCACAACCAAGGCATGGAACAATCAAGAAACAGACCAACAAAGACTCAGGATCAACCAAAACCAACCCAGCAACAACCAAAGGTCATAAATCAACCAAAGCCAGAGTTGTACGCTACTGTCGAGGGAATACCTGTGGGTACCCACGAGCAGTAGTGTAAACAGAGGCAGGTATACGCAGGAAAAGCTAAGCTAGCCCACGGGTGAGGAAAGGCAAATTGGCAAATAGAGAGTCCAATGGCTCAAAAAAATTAGGTTTTCTATATTGTATCTCAACGGAAAATAAGTGACACAAAGCTTCGACAAACAACAACTCTAATTATGGACTAATGCTCAAAAAATCCCCAAAATGGATGTTTTTCCCAGCGGAGTCGCCATTTCTGTGTTGGAGAAAACTCACTATGGCTTGGGGTAAACCACAACAGACAGATGACTACCAGAAATCAACTCAATTCTCATAACTATGCTATATAAATGACAATGCTAAGATAATGAAGAAGATAACCAACCTCGATCCAAACGTTTGATGTAGATCCCCATTGGAGCTTTTCAATCCGTGCACTTGAATCTGCAAATTAGTCTTGACAGCCAATATACAACAAGTAGATAATATATATAAACGACATTAACATCATCAATAGCAATGGTCCACGATATAAAAAGTACATGCAACCCAATGTAAGATAAACAACATTTACAACATTAATGGACGAGAATATGAGTATTTCTATTAATAAACAAGAAGAAGTACAATGTGATATGATCTCTTGCCAGCAACCAATCTGAACCAATATTTGGATCAATCCACTTGTGCCTCCACCACTTCAATCCTCCATGAATGGCAAACTCAAACTAGATAGGAGTTTGGAAGGTGAACATAAAGGGTTCACGACTACAAGGATCAATGAGTGTAGACTCAAGATAGGGAAAAAATCCACTAGAGTTCTCTTGCTCTTCTTTCTCCTCCCATCCATAAGCCATATGTGCTCAATATATAGTCCTCCCAAAGGTAGGTGAAAGGACACATCGAGACATTTCTTGGGTAGATGGAGAGCCAAAGGTCACCCAATGACTTACGGGCCCATGGTTTTAGGTAACCCGTGGTATTTTTCCATTGTATCTCCCTTATAAAAGAAAGACATTGTAACACGGCTAGGGTTGATGTATTAGGTTTTATGCATTGTAAAGATCTCTGAGATCAGAAGAGAGACTGTGAGACAGTGAAGAGGAAGTGCAGCGGCTGTGCTGCAGGTTGTATCCCTTCACTTTGTTGGACAAAATAATAATAAGAACTAGCAACTTCAATGTTGACGTAGCCCAAGTTGGGTGAACCATAATATATCTGTGTCTCTCTTGTAATGTGTATGTGTGATTATATTTGCATTTATGTTTATTGTTATTGCTCTGCGATCGTATTTTTCTAACAATTGGTATCAGAGCAAAAGGTCTATTTGGCAGATAAACCCACAGGAAGCTAGGGTTTCTGGTTCGAGTGGGAGCAATGGTGGAAGAAGGAAAGGTTAAGGTCGAGAAGTTTAACGGCAAAACTTCCAGTTATGGAAGATGCAAATGGAGGACTATTTGTACCAAAAGATCTATTCCTACTGTTGGGAGGAAGAGCAAAGCAGCCGGCGGCTATGAAGGATGAAGAATGGGAGGTTCTTGACAAAAAGGCTCTGGGAATAATACAGCTGAGCCTAGCTTCATCAGTGGCTTTCAATATATCAAAAGAAACGACAACGGAGGGTTTGATGAGCGCATTGGGTAAGCTATATGAAAAACCATCGGCCTCCAACAAAGTATTTCTAATGAAGTGTTTATTTAATATGAAGATGTCTAAAGGTGGATCTATTACTGATCATTTAAATGAGTTTAATACGGTTACAAATCAACTAAGTTCTGTAAGTGTGAAATTCAATGATGAGGTTAGGGCTCTTCTAATCTTGTGTTCATTGCTAGAAAGCTGGAATAGCTTGGTCATGGCTGTAAGTAAATCTGTCTATGGTTCAAACACCTTGAAATTTGATGATGTTATTGGTGTTATGCTTAGCGAGGAAATGCAAAGAAAAAGCACAAGGTGAGACATCAGGTAATGCATTGACCATGGAGAGCAGGGGAAGATAAAAAGAGAGAGGAAAGAGCCAAGGTAATCGCAGCAACTCTAAAAATGGTAGATCCAAATCCAGACTGGGAAAGATAGAGTGTTGGAACCGTGGAAAGAAAAGTCATCTGAAGAAAGACTACGGATCTCTAAAGAAGAAAGGAGATGCACAGCAGGAAACTACCAAGGAAGCAAATGTAGCAGGTGATGTGTTACAAGATGCTTTGATTCTTGCATTAGATAATACTAGTTATTATTGGGTAGTAGATTCAAGGGCTTCATTTCATGCTACACCCCATAGGAAATACTTTCATGATTATGTTCCACGCGATTTTGGACATGTTTTATTGGGTGATGATGAGCCATATAAAATTGTTGGAATGGGTAAGGTATGGATAAAAGTTAAGAATGGAACTGACTGGCTGTTAAAAGATGTTAGGCATACTCCTGCTATGAAAAGAAATCTGGTCTCAATAGGGCGGTTGGGAGATGGCGGTTTTCTATCTACATTTGGAGAAAAGTGGTGGAAGATCACTAAATAATCAATGGTGATAGCAAAAGGAGACAGGGTAGGTACGTTGTATTTATGTCATCATAATACTGACCATTCTATCTCTTTAGCTTCCACAGGAACAGATATAGCATTGTGGCATCATATGCTTGGCCACATGAATGAGAAGGGGATGTAGATTTTTCACTCAAGGAAGTTGCTACCAGATTTGAAGCAGGTAAGTTTGGAATTCTATGAGAACTGTGTTTATGGAAAACAGAAGAGAGTCAGATTTCTCAGGGTTGGGAAACAGGAGAAGAATGAAAAGTTAGAGCTTGTGCATACAGATGTATGGAGACCAGCTCAGGTACAATCTCTTGGTGTCTCTCATTATTATGTTACATTTATTGATGATGCAACTAGGAAAACTTGGGTTTATTGCATTAGACAGAAATTTGATGTGTTTGCTACTTTTAAGAAGTGGAAAGCTTTGGTTGAGAATGAGATAGGAAAAAGGTTGAAGTGTCTTAGATTTGATAATGGAGGTGAGTAATGCAGCAAGGAGTTTGATAGTTACTATTCAAACCATGGGATTCGTAGAGAGAAGACAGTCCCAGGAACACCGCAAGAAAATGGTGTGTTTGAAAGGATGAACAGAACGATCATGAAGCGTGCAAGGTGTATGAGATTGCATGCAGGGTTGCCCTTACAGTTTTGGGCGGATGCTGTAAATACTGTTGTTTATTTAATAAATAGAGGACCTTCAAGTGCTTTGGAAGGTGGTATTCCAGAGGAGGCATGGACAAGTAAAAAGGTAAACTACTCATTTCTGAGAACTTTTGGTTGTGAAGCATTTGTCCATATTGATAAAGAAAATAGAACAAAGCTTGAAGCGAAATCCAAGAAATGTACCTTTATTGGATATGGGGTTGATGAATTTGGTTATCGTTTATGGGATTATGAAAATAACAAAATCATCAAGAGCAGAGATGTGATATTCAATGAAAAGGTCATGTATAAAGATCAGTTGCAGGTAAAGAAACAGGAAAAAGAAAACACAGAGTACACAATACTTGATGAAATTCAAGAAAATGAAGTTCCAAAGGTGCCAAAAAATCAAGAACGGCAGTAAGTACCTAAAACTCCTGCAACTGCAAGAAGATCTACCAGGTTAAGTAGACTTCCTGAACAATACTCTCCTTTAATGTATTATTTATTGATGGCTGATGCTAGTGAACCAGAATTTTATGAAGAAACAATGCAGGTGGAAACTAGAAAGAAGTGGGAGCAAGGCATGAATGAGGAGATGGACTCATTGGTAGGAAACCAGACTTGGGATTTGGTTCAGTTTCCTGCTGGTAAAAGAGCATTGCAGAACAAATGGATTTACAGGTTGAAGGAAGAAGAAGGAGGTAAGAAGCGGTACAAGGCCAGACTTGTTGTAAAGGGGTTTGCACAGAAGAAAGGTATAGATTTTGATGAAATATTTTCTCCTGTTGTTAAGATGACTTCAATTAGGACTATTTTAAGTCTAGTGGTAGTAGAAGATTTGCATCTTGAACAGTTAGATGTAAAAACAACCTTTCTCCATGGGGATTTGGAGGAAGAGATATATATGCAGCAACCACAAGGGTATGAGGTCAAAGGTAAGGAGAAATTGGTATGCAGGTTGAAAAAGAGTTTGTATGGCTTGAAGAAAGCTCCAAGGCAGTGGTATTTAAAATTTGACAAGTTTATGACAAAACAAGGTTATAGTAGATGTCATTCTGACCACTGTGTTTATTTCATGAAGCTAGATAATGGAACATATATTATCTTGCTGTTGTATGTGGATGACATGCTTGTTACAGGGTCTGGCATGTAGGATATAATGTGCTCAAAAGGAAGTTAGCTAATTCATTTGCGATGAAGGATTTGGGTCCTGCAAAGCAAATCCTTGGTATGAGAATAACAAGAGACAGGAAAAATCACAAATTGACATTATCTCAGCGTGAGTACATACAAAAGGTGTTGGAAAGGTTCAGAATGTAAAACTAGTTAGTACACCTTTGGCTAGCCATTTCAGTCCAAGTAAGGAAATGTGTCCCAAGACACAGGAAGAGACAGATTACATGTCCAAGATTCCCTATCAATCAGCAGTTGGCAGCTTGATGTATGCCATGGTGTGCACAAGACCAGATATTTCACAAGCAGTGGGAGTTGTGAGCAGATATATGAACAATCCAGGTAAAGAACATTGGAAGGCAGTACAGTGGATTCTCAAGTATTTGAGAGGTACTACCACTCAGGCATTATGTTTTGGAGGTTCGGATACTGTTCTACAGGGATATGTTGATGCAGATATGGCAGGTGATAAGGATAGAAGGAGGAGCACCACAGGGTATGTGTTTACTGTAGGTGGAACAACATTAAGTTGGATTTCGAAACTGCAGAAGGTTGTTTCACTTTCAACAATGGAAGCAGAGTATGTTACTGTTACAGAGGCTAGTAAAGAGATGATTTGGTTGCAGAGGTTTGTGGAGGAATTGGGTAAGAAGCAGAAGGATAGCAGGTTGTATAGTGACAGCCAGAGTACCATTCACCTTGCAAAGAACTCAACATTCCATTCCAGGACTAAACATATTCATCTCAAGTACCATTTCATACGCTCTGTTCTGGAAGATGAACTGTTGAAGCTGGAAAAGATACATACTAGCCAGAATCCTGTAGACATATTTACAAAGGTAGTGACCAGAGAGAAACTGAGTTCCTACTCAGTTTCAGTTGGCCTTCTAGCATGAAGGTGAAGAGGAGAAAGTTTTCAAGTCCAAGTCCAGCAAGTGCAGCAGCGGTGGAGTTGTTGTGATCAATCTCCAAGTGGGAGATTGTTGGTTGTGGAGCCTGATCTCCAGATTCAGAGATATTATTATTCAGTCATGTTTGTACCCCGACTTTATATGATATGTACAAAGGACTGTACACGCACCCCAACGGGGGGGTGTGGGGGTTATAACCCCCAGCTGAGGGGTCCAGGGGCGAAGCCCCCGAAGGAAATTTTTGGGGTTGTTTTACGGGCCCATGGTTTTGGGTAACCCGTGGTATTTTCCCATTGTATCTCCCTTATAAAAGAAAGACATTGTACAATGGCTAGGGTTGATGTATTAGGTTTTATGCATTGTAAAGATCTCTGATATCATAAGAGAGACTGTGAAACAGTGAAGAGGAAGTGCAGCAACTGTGCTGCAGGTTGTATCCCTTCACTTTGCTGAGCGGAATAATAATAAGGACTAGCAACTTCAGTGTGGACGTAGCCCAAGTTGGGTGAACCATGATATATCTGTGTCTCTCTTGTAATGTGTATGTGTGATTATATTTGCATTTTTGTTTATTTTTATTGCTCTGCGATCCTGTTTTTCTAACACTTACTAGTGAATGTTAAGGGTCTTTTGTCTCGCATTAAAAGTGCACCCAAAGATTTTCTAGAAGGATCACATTCCAATATAAAAGTCTTAGTAAAATCAGGCATGGCTAAGACTCGGGTGGTGCACATGCCTTTCTTTAAAATTGAAAATGCTTTTTTTTCCACTTCATCCATGCAAAAGCATGTTTCTTGAGAAGGGTTGTCAAAGGTGTTACAATTTTACCATAGTTTTTCATAAACTTCGTATAGTAGCAAGTAAGGCCTAAAAACCCATGTAATCGCTTTGGGGTTTTAGGGCGTGGCCATTAATGCATTGTAGCTATATTTTTAGGGTCCACTCTCACCCCATCGTGTCCAATAATGTGGCCCAAGTGTTCGACCTCTAAGGCCCCAAAATGACATGGGAACATTTAATGACCAACTAATGGCCCCTAAGGAGTTGTAAGGCTTTACCAACATGTTATACATGGGAATCCCAAGTTTTACTATATATCAAGATGTCATCAAACAAAAACAGCACAAAATTACGAAGATATGGCTCTAAAATTTTATTCATGAGGCTCTAAAAGCTAGTGGGGGCATTTTGAAATAAACATAGCTCCTTGCAAAAGCCTGATTTGAAGACGATACTACAAGTTGGCCTTGAAGCTTCTATAACTCTGGAATTTTTGCACCTTTGAATCTAGAATTTTGTTGTGAATTAGTTTGATATGTTTACTCTATAATACCATGGGTTTTATTGAATTTTGATGCGCCATTAAAAATTAGGGTAATTTTTCCAAAACTAGTTGATTTTTGTCTTCTCAAATGACCAAACTTGTAGGACCTACCACACATCCAATATTTTAGTTATGAATACAAAAAATTGTACTAAAAATACTATGGTATATCTTATTTATAACGCAACTAATGGCACTCAATCTAGATCTTTCGAACTTCATAAATAACAATTTTACCTAGAAAACGTGTTTAAGTCTAGTTTTAGGGCGAGTAAAAAATACTAACTTATACGGAGTGTATATCCGAAAGTATAGTGATCCATAATTTGAAATTTTGAAACATGTTATTTCCTTATGTACTCGTTGTAACTTGAAAATTCCATACCCTAAAACTTCACATAAAGCTATTTTTGGATTCAAAACTCCAAGATGACTAGTTTAAAGGAGCTAAATCTTTTGGACTTGTAAAAAACTCTAACTTACACAAAGTGTATCTATAAAATTATAGCAACCCATAAGTTGGAATTTTAAAACACGTTACTTTCATATGTCCTCAGTATAACCTGGAAATTTATGGCCCTAAAACTCCACAAAATAAAAATTAGAGCGAAAATGCCAAGGTGACTTGTTTATAGGAGCCAAACCCTTGTATTAATTTTTTCCTTTTTGGCCCAAGAAATTGCTCTTGGATACCACTTGTAATATAGTTAAACCCCAAATTTTAGAGCAAAGATAGAGACAAAACAAGAGAGGACAAATAAACTCATAAAAAGACCTCTTGTATTAAAGATATTCAAAATAGAGAGGTATGTCCACGTGCCTCTTCAATGGGTCAACCTTCAAGAGCAAAGCTCCAAATAGAATAACAATTCTTGACAAACATTACATAACTTAATACTCTACTACTCATGGACCCATTGGTAATGAGGGTGAACCACCTAGGGGCCTTTATTCAATAAAGAGAGCCTTTTGACTTTCAGTCACTATCCGCCAACTATCTAATGGGCCTTGCAGTCTTGTACATTGATAAAGTAGGGGGGTCAATGTAGGACCCTAATAGTAGATTGGACCAAAGGTAATTAACAAATTCAATGAAACAATGGAGTAAGGATCAAGGGTGAAGGTAATGAAACTTTCCCAAGGCCCCAATGTTAATCAAATGGGACATAGACTACGTTGAAGACTCCAAAATCTTATTTTTATACCAAATCAATGGGAACTTAAAGAGAAGACTTGAACACTTGCAGTACCACCATATAGATGTTTTGGAGTCTTTCCTACTACCACATATTGATTTGTGCACAAAAAAAACATAAAGTGCAAATTGTATATATAACACCATCCACATATGCATTCTCATGATCTATTTATTAAAGATACAATATACATAATTTAAAAGTTTCAAGTAGAGAAAGTCAACCTTGACCCAAACAACATAAGTTGTCCATCAGACATGATGCATGAATAATCACAAATGAGCATTCCTCTCTTATCTAACATTGGAGTCACAACGAGTTGCCTAATTTTTAGCACCAAGAAGCAAATTGGTTTCCTACGGCCACATATTGATTTGTGCATAAAAAACATAAAGTGCAAATTGTATATATAATACCATCCACATATGCATTCTCATGATATATTTATTAAAGATACAAAATACATAATTTAAAAGTTCAAGTAGATAAAGTCAACCTTGACCCAAACAACTTAAGTTGTCCATAAGACATGATGCATGAATAATCACATATGAGCATTCCTCTCTTATCTAACATTGGAGTCACAACGAGTTGCCTATTTTTTAGCACCAAGAAGCAAATTGGTTTACATGTTTAGGGAAATTTAACTACTTAAAAATTATAACATATATTTGACTATTTATCACAAACTTTGACTAAATGAATTGTACTAATATCATCTTTCAATCAAATAAGCCTATATTGTTTGCTTAATGGATCTTATCATATAAGGTTGCACACTATCTTCTCCATAGTTTCATTGATTTGCTTCTCTTATAAATTTTGAGAACAATATATCCATATTATCATGTCACAATTTATTAAAATGATAATACATATCACAACTAAGTCGAGATGAAAACTGTATAATCCAACTTAAACACAAAAACAAATCATTGAAAGGTCCTCCACATGTCTAAATCAAATCATTTCATGATTTTGTTTATGGTTGTTATTAGATTTCCTCCATCTGCTTTCATTCGAGGGAGTGCAAAAGTTAGGATATGCAAAATACACTTTGATTTCATCTTTATTCCATTCTAATATTGCAAAAGACCTTTTAGTGGTGGAGGTCCCAAAGTTTGTGACATTTTTAGGTAATGCTCACAACATTTCCTTATGCATGGAAACAATCCTTCTTCAATTCAATGAACTATAAAAAATGAGAAATATTTGGTTTATTCAACATACAACTACCTCTTGTAGATATTAAATAACATTTCCAAGGGACCCACTAGACATTCAACAAATGGGTGGTCATAATACTTCCACCCATGGGGGAATCTTTGCCCTACAAGCATGATATGATGTCCATTCCGAGATTTGTAACACAAGGGACCATTCTCACGGTGTAATCCATGGTACACAATTAAAAGTAATGGTTCAAGGCCATTCTAATTATGACAATGACTCATAGGTCATGCATTGTTCCTTAGACAACCATGCAAGCCCAACATAGGGAATCGTTAGCCCAGGGTGAGATATGGTAACCATTTCGAGGATTAGTATGATGAGGATGGTTCTTCTAACTGATGCCATGGTATAGGGATGCATATTGAGGACTTAGGATACAACACTTTCCTCGATATCTCATTGCTATGTATTGGGCCCCGAACCACCACATGGCCCCTCCACGAGGAATCTTTCCCCAACGAGTGGGATATGGTGGAATATTTCAAGTTTGGCATGTTGGGGATGTGTATTTGTCTCCAAGGCATGGTTCAATGCCAAAATCCATGTCGATCTTGAGCCAAATTAATTGTCTCTAACGATTATGGGCCATGTATATGGCCCATGCCACAACATATGCCCTAAAAACAAAATCTTTGGCATGTGTGTAGGATATGGTGCCCATTTCAAGGTTGTAATTATAGGGAAGGTTCTCATAGACCATGATGTGGTAAGGGGTTGAAATATAAGTCTTAGACCATAACATCTATTTATATAGCTCACGAGATATGCACAAGACCCAAGCCATCAAATATGCCCTACATAGGGAGTGCTTGTTCTAGAAATGAGATATAATGGACATTTCAATGTTTGTAAAATTAGGTATTGTTCTTACAATCTAGGATCAAAATTCAAGGTCTAAGGCCATACCAATTAGCTCAAGGAGTCATGAGCCATGCCCGATGTCTCACACCACCACACAAGCCCTAGATAAGGAATCTTCACTCTATGTGTGAAATATGGTCACCATTTCAAGAATTTGGGTTCCAACGATGGTTCTCAGAGTGTATGTCATGTTCAAGGGATAAATTATTGGGCGTTAGGCCATATAATTTATCAATAGAACTCATGGGATATGTGTGAAGTCTTGGAGCGCCACTTATATCCTCCATGGGGAATACTTGGATCATGAATGGGATATGGTGGGTATTTCAAGGTTTGGCCCACATGGATGGTTTTTGGGGATTATTGAATGAAGCTTATGGGTTGGTGGGTTGGGTCGGGATTAATGGGTATCTCTAGACTACAAGTATGCTATGAGGGTCCTTAATAGGTTTTCTGCGCAAAGTATGGTTTTCGAGGCCTGGGCCATGGTCACTACTTAAACCTAGGGTTTTACGCTATAACATTTGTCTTTAGAGTTTATGGCTATGCATGGGACCTTGGGCCACTAAGGTCTTAGGCCATCACATTTTTCTCAATTGCTTCGAGGCAATGTGTGGGGATTTAAGAAACCACATAGACCCCACAAAGATATTCTTTAGCATATAAGTGGGATATTATTCCCTTAATAATGATTACAATGCTAGGGATATTCACACAACATAGTCCATTGTCCAAAGTATTAGGCCGTGGCATTTTCATTTCATCTCATGGACCAAGCATGAGGCCCCTAGCCATCATAGAGTCCTTGCAAAGGGAATCTTTCACCTACAATTGTGATGTGGTGGTTATTTTAAGATATGTATTACTAGGGATGGATCTCATGTCTTAGAGAATGGTCTAAGGTTGAAAGTAAGGGCATGATGACATAATAATTTCCTAATTGGCTCGGCTCATGGACCAATCATAATACCCTATACCACCATACAACCCCTTGACAGAGAATATCTAGTCTACAAATTAAACATGGTTTCCATTTGGAGGAGTGATACGATGGGGATGGTTTTGTGCTAAAATCTAAGGCCTAGAGACATAACATTTATCTCTAGAACTCATGCACCTTATGTGGAGACTTGGGACACCATCCAAGCTTGTTAAGGGAATCCTTAGTGCGTGAGTGGGATAATTTGTTCTTATTGAGGTTTGGAACACCAAATATCATGCTCGTAACCTAGTCTATGGCCCACAATAAAATTCTAGATTCTTAGGTTATAGTATTTTCCTTCGAGGCTCATGTGATGGCCACAAAGCCCCAGGGAGTCACATAGACCTTACATAGGGATATTTTTTTCTGCAAGCAATATATGATGATAATTTTAAGAATTCTAACACCATAGATGGTTGTCATGTATCCAGGCACGATATTGGGTTGAAAGTAAGGGTCTAAGGTGGTACAATTTCCTCGAGGGATCATGGTCCATTCACATAACCCCAACCCATCACAAAGGGATTGCACATGGAATCTTTAGTATATGATTGAGATATTATCACTGCTTGAGTATTGATGCATTGAGGATGATTCTATGCCTAAATAGAAGGTCTTGTGCCATAATTGATTTTTCCAGGGCCTGTGGACAATGCACAAGGTCCTAAGCCACCACACGATACTTGCAATGGGATTTTTTAGCATGTTATTGGGATGTGATGTCCTTGTTGACGTCTGGCACACTAGGGATTGTTCTCACTACTTACTCCATGGTACATAATACAATGCTAAATTTTTACGCCATAACATTTAACTTTAAGGTGCATGGGTCTACCGTAGGGCCCTAGGCCACCACACAATCCTTGTATGGGGAATCTCCTGCTTACAAGTGGGATATGGTGGCCATTTAAAGATATGTAACACTAAGGATAATTCTGATGGCTTAACAAATGGTTTACGGCTGAAAGTAAGGGTCTAAGGACACACCAATTTCGTCAAGGGCTCGTGGGCCATTTGTGGTGCTCTAGACCACCACGTTGGCCTTGCATATGGAATATCTAGTATATGAATGAGATATGGATATCATTTGTGTGATTGATGCATTGTGGATGGATATACCCAAATCCAAGGTCTTATAATATGCCACTTTTCTCTAGGGCTTGTGGGCAATGCATGGGGCTTCAAGCCACCACATAGGCCTTATAAAGAAAATATTTAGCACATAAGCGAGATATGGTGTCCTTGTCAAGGTTAGTTACTCTAGGGATTGTTGACACAACCTAGTCCATGATCCATACTGAAAATATTGAGTTAACACAATATAAATTGGAGGCTAGAGGTTAGTAGGTGATGCATGTGTGGTTTTAATATGTTTTAGAGGGAATTAATGACACTGTGTGTGTTGTAAATGATGCCATGTACATCTATGTTGTGCGATAGGAATGGTTTCCAAGGCATTATGCTTACCAAAATATGAAAATTAGCTTTTTGGGAATGAGTTAAGGGATTAGTGTGTTACCAAATAGGTGGTTTAGAGTTAGGGTTAGGGGATGATTTGGGATCAAAGGATTAGCATGTCAAAGACTTAGTGGCTAGGGGGTACGTGATACATTTACAGACCATAAACCTACCTCTTATTTTTTTGGAATGCATATGAAAGAGATGAATAAATTTGACATTATTTCTTTCATGCTGTAGTACCTTCTATTACATGTTGTAGTATCCTTTGCATAAAATTTATTAATGTGGAATGAGTTCCTACACAAGGACATTCAAATCTAATAATAATTCGTAACACATTACGTGGGTAACTACCACAAATCAAATTGAATACACATGGCACAATACCAAAAACTATTTGATGATAAGAGTAATGGAATGGGGGAAGATGCCATCATAGTGATTGAGTGACTTGCATACCAAACATAACTTTTAATCGACAAAGGTTATGGTAAGGGTAATAATTTTAGATATTGATAATATGAATTAATATATGATGTGACACCATGCTTGATAAATATATTCTTCATGTTCATAACCATTTTGGCGTGAGATTCTAATGTTTACATTGAAGTCATTTCGGGTGTCAAGTTTGTATTTAATAATCACGGTCAAGGAAGGCATGACTATCCATATGCATGGCATAACAATTGGTTGGCCTTCCATCATCCAACTCATCACTAAACTCATTTTTATTGAGATTTGTGATGTTGGTGCAATGAACTCGAAATCAATTACATGGGTTTATGATTATGCACGATCGAGAGGCGTGGGTGATGGACTATTACCTTCATTATTGGGGGGCTCAACATCAACAATGAAATAACAAGCTCTACATCAAGAATATACTTGTCATTTGTATTGTTAAAGGCCCTAATTCTAGTGAGTATGGGACCAATCAAATTGTGTATGATATCATCAAGGCACTAGATTGGATGTTGATTTCCTTGTGGAGGTCTTTCATCCATTTTACATTTAAAAATTTCCTCTCCCGTGCAACGATCTTTACATTGTAGAGTACATGCTTACAAAGTCAATGAACTAGTTTTCCATCATTCATGTTATAGGACCGACCATGCCTACTTAAACTATAATTCTAAAAATGCAAAAGAATGGACATAAATCAAACTTTTATAATCCCTCCCAAAAGCACAAAGAAGTCGACCTGGCAAGAGAGAGGGAGAAGAGATGTAAATCATTTGTCCTATGTGGGTGAAAACCTTTTAATTAGGCAAGTTCAAAACTAATATTTTTTCTTGCTTTATAATAATGGAACATAAATAAGAGTCACCCCAAACCAAAGGTGGTTAAATCTCACTGCATACCTAAAATCAATTATCTTCATGCAAAAGACAATCAAGGGTCTCTTGATCCCCACATGTATACATAATGAAGGAAATAAACAAGCAATAACAATGTAACCCAAATTAAAAGAGATTTTTTTGCCCTGAATAGAATGATATACCTTCTAACTCATGGGTTATAATCAAAGTCTTGCTTTGAGGTGTCACTTAGATGGAGGATTGATTGAAGTATAAGGAGAGAACTCC